>JAPWIX010000007.1:1632500-3040000 GCA_028751805.1 Podosphaera xanthii
AAATAAATAAATAAATAAATAAATAAATAAATAAATAAATAAATAAATAAATGATTGAGGCCCTGAATACTCACCGAAGGAAGTGGCAAGAGGCTTCTCGCAAGGAGACACCAATGGAAGAACGTCTACTTGCGCTAGAAAAGGCCGTTACAAAAGGACTCCAGTGCAATAGTCAAAGAACTGTGTCACCAACTGCTATTCCGGAAACCATAGGAAAGCCTACTTACGCCGCAGTCGCGGCACCATCAGCAACACGGCCGGCAGTTCGTATTAGGGTAGAGGGTGCAAAAGAAATGCAGCCGTCGCAGCTTCTCTCTGTGGCTCAAAATCATATAGTAGGGGCCTATGCTGTTCGAAAAATGAGGAGTCAAGACACCGAAGTCTTCGTACAAACAGCCTCCCAGCGGGATGCCGCCCTAAATATGCCCCAGCCAGAAGAATTTAAGGTTCTTCGACAGGATTACCCTGTCGAAGTACCTGGCGTTCCACTTGGAACCAAGATCAGTGGTGGTAAAAGCGCCGACAACACTGCAATAATACGATCAATCGAAGAGGCATCAAGGGTTAGGATTCCAGGGATTCTGATTAATCGAATTCGGTGGCTAAATGATGGGAAAGAGCATGAACGAGCTAAAAGAAACGGCCACACAAGAGGGACATTAATAGTCAGCCTGCCCTCGGAGAGTATTCAGAGAGAGGTGGTTCGAAATGGCCTTGTCCTAGACGCAATTCTGTACTCTGCACAGTTCTGGTCACCACGTGCCCAAGTAAAGCAGTGCTATAATTGCAGCCAATGGGGGCACACCCAGGCTCATTGCGGTAAGGAAGTCAAGTGTGGCGGGTGCGCAGGCAACCACCAGACAAGGGAGTGTCCCAAAATAAGAGTCTCCTGTTGCAATTGCGGCAAGGCTCATCACTCCTGGCAAAAATCAGTGTGCCAAACATTTCAGATCTACAAAGCCGGAGTACAAAGGGTTAAACATGAACTTGTTGCAAAAACAGCCGAGGCTCAAAGGGTTAGTTCGTATGAGGCATCTATGGCAACATTGATGGGAAAAGGAGGAGATCAGGGCTTCACGACTGTGACCAACAAGAAGAGGAGGATTGCCAACGCTACTGGAGTAGTGGGAGCACCTAGGAGAGGACCAGGTCGCCCGAGAAAAGAATCGCTTCACAACTTTGGCCATGCAGTGCCCTTTACAGCCTCCCAGAGCATTTCACCTTGCCAAGATACGGTAATAATAGACGCTCCTGATTCGCCTGAGTTATGAAATTAGTCTCTATAATTCAGTTCAACTGTGGCGCTAGCAATAATGGTATTCTTCGACCGTTTATGGATGCACTAGACCCTTCGAAGCATTTACTGGTCGCTCTTCAAGAACCAAGTGTAAATAGGACAACTCTGGGAACATACTGCCCAAAAGGATACACCTTATGTATGGAACCAGCGTTGGAGACGAAAGTCGCGTTCCTAGTCAGCAAGGAAGTGGGTGAAGCGTGTTGGTCCTATCGATGGGTGTCATGTTTTGTGATGGAGATCACCCTGCAGCTCACTGATTTGACCTTCAGGGTAGTGAATATTTACAGCCCGGTCACAAGCGGCTCCAAACTCGTTGACTGGGAGAACATTGTTGAGACATCCAGAGAAAACGGTGTGAGCTGTATCGTACTAGGCGACTTTAACTGCCATCATCCTCTTTGGGGTGGTGTTACAGCAGCAAGAGAAATACGAGCCCAACTTCTGCTAAAAAATATGACTGAACAGGGACTACACCTTGTCACGCCGGCGGCTACACCAACTTTTCGAAGGAAAGGGCGAAATGGAGTGCTACAGGAAACGGTGATTGACCTCACTTTTGCATCCGAAGATCTAGTAGAAAGAATCCAATGTTGCTCAACGCGGGAGGATTGGAGTATACGACTAGATCATATCCCAATCGAAATTTGCCTCGGGCCCATGAGCGTTACTCCTGGCGAGAATAGGCGATTTGCATATCATCAAGTAAATCTCGAAAAACTGAAAGATGTAGTTCGTAGAAGCAATTGGAATAAATCGGCCGATCCACTAGTGACCTTGCAGGAAGCAATAAAAGAGGGCCTGCATCTTCACTGTCCCAGAGTCCGGCCAAGTCCTCATGCTAAAGCGGCCTGGTCTACTCGAGCATCAGAGCTACTTACTGATACCCGACGAGCGCGACGACTAGCTCTTCAAGGAGAAGAACATAATGGCACTCGATACAAATCCCTTCGCCGAGAACTGAAAAGAGAGATAAAGCGCATCAAGCGGGCTAGCTGGAGAAAATTTGTCTCAGACGCTACGGGAAATGGTAATAGCTCACATATCCAGAGCTTATGGAGACTTTCGAGATGGGGAAAGAAAATTGCCAACAAGCAACAGGGACCTCCACACTTACCGGCGATGAGGAGAAGGGAAAGCGACATACCAACAGAGAACAACCAGGAGAAGGCTAAAATCTTGAGGGAAAAATTCTTCCCCGGAAAAGTCCAGGCTGACCTCAGCGACATAGCAGCCGGAATACAACCCAAACGGACGACAGAAATCTCCCAAGTGGTTACTCCCGAAGAAATTGAAACCCTTCTCAGACAACTTCCACGAGGCAAGGCACCGGGGCCAGATGAGATTCCCAACGAAATACTTCAAGTCCTATTACCCGAATGGAAAGTAGAGCTCGCCCGTGCCATAAGTCAACTACTTTCTAAAGGCCAGATTCCACTCTCCTACAAAGAATCTATAACCTTGACATTAAGGAAAGAGAGGCGCCCAGACTACTCCTTACCATCTAGCTATCGACCAATAGCCCTAGAAAACTCATTAGCTAAGCTAGTGGAAAAGGCTGTAGCAAATCGCATGGTCGCTGCCGCAGAAGAACATGGGATGCTCCCGTGGGCTCAGATGGGTGCACGAAAAAACCGATCTACAATTTCTGCATTGGAACTACTAACCTCTACGGTACAAACAGCATGGGACGTAAACCCTGGCTGTGTAGTGTCAATGTTAGGATTGGATATAAAGGGAGCCTTTGATAATGTGTCTGTTGAACGACTACTGTGGGTGTTGAGACGGGAGGGTTTTCCGGACTGGATGGTTAGGTACGTCCATAGCTTCGTATCACGAAGGCGTACCAAAATTAGGTTTACGGGCTATAACAGTGACTGGATTGAGACGAATACTGGAATACCGCAAGGGTCCCATCTCTCCCCGATCCTATTTCTCTTTTACATTGCTGAACTGATAGAGAAGCTCCAACGCCCAGATAATGGGCATATGGCGTTTGGTTTTGTAGATGATACGACCCTGGTGGCATGGGGAAATAATGCGCAGCAAAACTGTCGAACCCTGGAACAGGCCCATGACGAATGTCTTACGTGGGCCAGAAGATATGGTGCCGAGTTTGCACTGGAAAAGTACCAGCTGATCCATTTTGCAAGGAAGAGGAGGGCTACAGGGGATCTGCGTGAAGGAGTAAGCCTGAAAGGCGTCAGTATAGACCCGATGTCCGAAATGAAAGTGCTCGGGGTGATTGTAGATAGCCGGCTTAGATGGGGAGCCCAAGTGGCACAGGCAGCTCAAAAGGGTGAAGCGGCTTTTAATGCTCTATCAAGAATCACGTCGTCAGTCTGGGGCCCGTCTCTGAGGCACTCAAGGCTGATATATTCGGCTGTAGTTCGCCCGACAATGCTGTACGGGTCTCAAGTCTGGGGTACTAGAATTGACGGTCGACCTATGGCAAAAAGCCTGATGGGAAAGCTCGAGAAAGTCCAGAATAAGTGCCTGCGGAAGATTACTGGGGGCTATAAACGTTCGCCAACCGCTGCGCTGGAGAAGGAATCCGGCATACCTCCCCTTGACCTCTATGTACAAGCAACAACATTGCGCTATGGGGCAGCCACTCAGTCAAAGCCAGTCACAGCAGATATTTTACGGCATGTCAAATCTCTCTGGAACTATTGTGTCCGAAACCGTCCTACATTCGATGGTCCTAGGAGGGAAAGGACATCTATGGAGATTATACGTCGTGAGGCAGAAGCTAAAGTAGCTGAGGCTCAAAGGTCACCCCAGCGCTTAGGAAGAACATCACAGCAGGGATCGGGAGAAGACAAACGAAAAGACGCAGCGGCAATTAGAAAATGGCTTAATTCAGCTTGGAGACAGAGGTGGATGGTCAGCAAAAGTAAAAGAAACCGGTCAGCTGCTGTTTGGAAGACACCCTGGGGGCAGCCAACTCTGAGTTTATATGGCGGCCTAAAGAAACACGAGTCTACCGCTTTGTTCCAGCTCCGCTCTGAAGTTATTGGACTCAACGCATGGCTAGCTTCTGTCGGGGTCCCAGATATTAGTCCACGATGCACGTGTGGGGTAAACGCACAGACAGTCAAGCACATTCTGTTTTATTGTCCCGAGCACGTAGCAACCCGAGCCAGGATGTTTCGTGATGCTGGAACATCTAGTTTCGACTCCCTGTTACAATCCGTTAGGGGTTGCCGGGCTGCTGCGCGTATGGTGATCTCCACTGGCCGTCTCTCACAATTCGTCATCGCAAACCAAATCGAGCACGAGGAACAGGACCTCGCAAAAATACCTGTACTAAATTGAGACTACCTTTCCTCGATGGAGGAGGTAACGGAATCTGGCTGTTTAACTAGTCTGATGGATAATAGTTGGACGTCTATGGCATGAAGCTTAGACGTGCACTAGTGGCGGAACTGCGGGTTTGCTAGAAGTAGCGTTTTTTTTTTTTTTTTTCCCTTATAAGGCCATCCGTCCTCATGGCCCTGTACATAGGAGCTATATAGGACAGTAAGCAAGAATATATATATAAATAAATAAATGATACGTTTAATACAATCGGCCCGAGCTTTAAGCGAGGGAACTAGGGTATAAACCGAGGGTTGTCTGCTGCACATTGCAGATCACTACCAGATATTACCATATCTGACCATTCTCTCTTATGAGATCAATTAATCAACCATCTACATCAGACTGATATCAGCTTCATACGATCTTTGATACCGTCTTCATAACATTATTCTTCATCCTCATATCTTAAACATCAAAAAGTTCTGACACAGCTCGCTGTACTATGTCACTAAAATAAAATTTGTCTCCCTGTCAATTAAAAGTGGATCTTATATAGAGTATTAGGGTCAATTAGTTTTACTTGCATGTAGTATTGCATCCGTAGATATTGTTGCTAACTAGCGCTCATTGTGTCTGATTAGTAACAATACTTAGGGCAGGAAGACTTCATGCAAGTAAACCTTATTGACCCTGATACTCTATATAAGATCCACTTTTAATTGACAGGGAGACAAATTTTATAGTAGTGACATAAGTCTACCGCCCTAGATTCCGCCACCCTTCCCCACGTGAGACCACATCATCAAATTTACGATAATTATCTAACAGATGGATCTAATGAAAATTCAAAACAATAGTCCTGTAGAGAGGAACCTACACTACTTGCTACAGGAGAATTGGCTCCAAAATGAGCAATTCTGGCCCTTTCTGCAGCATCACGTGCAAATTCTGCCTCTTTCGCCAGGTGAACCTGTTCGAGTCTGTTATGGGCTTTGCCCGATTGTGGTGCTGGTCCAGGGGACCACCCCAGTAACTCAAGTGGGCCCACGGGGGGGGCTTAAGCAAAAGGCAGTACCTCTAGCGCCGAAACCCAAAGGGGACTTAGCGCTCGGCGGCTATCATAATTAAACAGAGGATGCACGTACCGCGACGGTTTCAAGGTGATCAGGGAGCATTGCTCATCGCAATAGTTTAGATTGGAGCCGGGGAACCGGGAGTCTAGTAGGGACAATGAGGGGTTAAGGAAGAGGACTCGGGTAGTTTCTAGAGGGTTCTATCTAGGGAAGGAGTAACTGTAAGCAGCGGCGTCCTAGGAGTATATTAGGGAAGCTGATCTCTTGTGGATAGAACCAAGTTAAAATAAATAAATTATCTTTGTGGTGTTGATTCGTCGAGTTACTCTAATCCTTTGACCCCTTACAGAGTCTCGCAAATGTCTGATTTGCATCAATTATTACTCCTCTATGGCCCATTCGCTTCAGCTGCTCAAGCTGTATATCTTTGGAATCATTTTTCTCCTTCTCAAGTTGAAGTTGGAACGAGATCTTATCCATTCCCTTGTAAGCTTTTTGGAATAGTAAGCGCTGTGTACGCGAAGAGCTCCCATGTTACAGTTATGAGTTAGGGAAGTATCATGATGTGCTGACTTTTGCAAAGATGTCACTATGGTATTGCAGGAGGGTGTATGAGAAGATAATGTATAATAATAATTGCTATTAAAATACGTTGTGCGAAGAGCCCACTATTTATATACGGATATTCTCCCTAAGTGTTTGACCCACCGTATCAAACACATCAAACATATTATGAACGACCTAACACATGACCTCACACGTGCGGTATAGTGCACCTGATGCGATCCACATCACGGTTATGTAGATCGCCGATGTCGATAGTACAACATCCCACCATTCTGAGCAGTTCTAAAAAGGTCATGAAATTGGCGTGGGATACATGGCGTGGTTATAAGTTCAGTCTCTGATAGTCGGCGCTTTCTGTTTGGGGGTGTCGGGGATTGAATTTGTACAGAACTTGGCGTCTTAAGGACAAATCGGGATTGAGCCGCTTTAACGAGATTCTAGGGCTGAATTCCTGCAGCCATCCATCTATTTTTAATACGAGCACTATCTAGACTTTCGTAGCTAGCTTTAGAATATTAAAAATTAAATTAAATTTTTCTATTATCCTATTTCGGCGCCTGAAGGCCCACGTAGGTATTTTTCGGAAGATACGTATTCTTTGTTATAGAACGACTCATTTTGACGTTTGGAACACTCATACTCAGATTTCATTTGCAGATACCACTACGAGAATAACGCCTTACGACATGTACCCTCTTCCGTGAATACCCACCACAGGGAAAAGCGAGAAAAACCTGTGGCTATCTGAGCATGCTTTCGTCATTCTACGAATACAGTATCACCGCGAGAGAAGTGGTGTGAGGGTCTTGCTGGATTCGAACCAGCTTTCTCCTGTCTCAAGTGGGGCATGTGTCCAAGCTACCCAGACTCTACTTGGGAGAACGGCCTGGACGGTGTACCACTGCACCATCCGACCCGCTTTAGAATATTGTTTGATAAATTTTTGCTTCTTTATATCGCTAGCATCGTCAAATCTGCTGAGCTCAGCAATTTTTGCTCTGTACTTGGCTTTAACCGATGAGAAAAACGTCAAATCATGTGGCTGAAGTATATGACTAGAATGGGATATCAAGTAGAATATTATAATCTTATTGGTGTAACATTTCCAAATGAACTCGTGTGTGACATGAGATTTATGCCCATCTAGTAAGAGGAGTTGACATCCTTCAGTTGGCGTAGATGGGATGAAAACCTGCTCTAGCCACTTGAGTGTTATACTGTCACGGTCCAGTGCGCTCGAACCTTGTCCCCTGCCGCTGTAGATTACTGGGATCACCCAAGCCTTCGTACCCTGTTGTTTACTGCACCGATTAGTATTAACAACTCGCCGCAGATTGTAATATTCAGGACTCTCTGGTTAGCTGTTTTAATAACGATCTACTGATAACTTACCTTCAGCACTTTCTAGACTTAGTATTTCCTTTGATTTGATTCTTTCCTGATCTATTGGATTCTATTCTTCATTTATCGGAGTTAGGAGATGATTAGTCAGCATAGTGTACGTCGTTAGGTTGCTCCTAGGGTCTAGGCGTTCATCAAGCTGGATTTGTATATATAGAGGTTCTCTTCCTTAGTTAGTGGGCCAGATTTGTGTCTTCGAAATTATCAAGTATTTGTTCCCATCAAGCTCCAACAAGTCCTCTCAATTTCTCTTCATCTTCTCTTGTGAAGTTACTCAAGCCTCGTCACGCCAAGCCTCGTCACGCCAAGCCTCGTCACGCCAAGCCTCGTCACGCCAAGCCTCGTCACGTCAAGCCTCGTCACACCAAGCCTCGTCAAGTCAAGCCTCGTCACGCCAAGTCTCGTCACGTCAAGCCTTGTCACGTCTAGCCTCGTCACGTCAAGCCTCGTCACACCAAGCCTCGTCACGCCAAGCCTCGTCACGCCAAGCCTCGTCACGCCAAGCCTCGTCACGCCAAGTCTCGTCACGTCAAGCCTTGTCACGTCTAGCCTCGTCACGTCAAGCCTCGTCACACCAAGCCTCGTCACGTCTAGCCTCGCCACGTCAAGCCAAGTTTTAACATATACCATTCGACGTCCAGGCATTTGGAGAAGAGCAATAAGCCCAGTCTGGAGTAGATGTGGCCAGAAACCAGCCAGAATTGAGATTTTTACCCTTAAATATCACAAGAGATTTCATCCTCTGTCCAGCGGCTGATATTCCCTCTAGAACTGTTACCCACTCCCTATTTCCAGGCTGCTTGACCATAGTAGTTCTGGAAGATGAAGATCCAACAACTCTGCCATTAGATCCAATGCCCAAAGCGAAACCATGATCATCAGTATTCCACATATTATCCAACTTGATTGAATGTTTGTCAATCACGGCTTTTAGTCGGTGAAACCATTCTAAATTCCCTCTTCAGTCACAGAATTTGCTCTCTGTCTTTCTAGCTTTATCCCAATCTTTGATTTGATACTAGAATGTTGTTTTATGAACCTGGTCATCCAATTCTTTCCAGGTAAAGCATCTGTAGAATTTCCACATCGAATTACGGAGGTCATTGCTTTAACACTAGCGAATTAAGGGGGCATGTCCTGCCTGATCCAGATCCATTATCCAGCGCACCAACAAATTCTCATGCTCGTTACTCAAATTTTGTTGGATTTCCGCACTTAATACATGGGAAACTCCACCGTTACACCTTTCTCTAAGAGTTGTTCTGGGCACATCTTCTGCAGTCGCGGCCTCACTAAAATTGCTATATTTTCCGGTTTTTAGGCCGTACGATGCAATTTGAATTCGGATCTCTGAAGATTTCATAATGGTAAGTATGGGTAGGGAGTTATTGTGGATTGAAATTATGGTTTCACTTGGGTGAAGGGTGGCGGAATCAAGGGTGGTAGACTTAGTACTACAGTAGAGCCTGTCCAAACCCACAGTGGGTCCCGAGTTTAATTATTGTTAAGATTTATTGAACTGTTGGTACTTACTGTTGCAACATTTACCCTTAAACGTCATTTTACGTGCAGGGGTAATTATTGCAAATGTAGATGGTTAAATTACAATGATTCTCTTCAGTATTTATGACGAAACCCACTGTGGATTTGGACAGGTTCTATTGCACCTATTCTTTTGAAGTATTGTTAGTATAAATATTCTGGGTCTTCCTAGAAATATTGAGATGAATGGTATAACGCTTTACATGATTCAAAAGGGTTTTTAGTTGATATGACTTCATCTTATCTACCGAGTTATGCTTTTTTTTCTTCAGTCTGATTTGGCGCCCTCTAGGTCCGTGCAGGCGTTTTGGGAAGGTACGTTTTTATCTTTAGTATCAAATACACTCATTTCTACGTTTGGAATATCCACACTTAGATTACATTTGCAGATACAATGTTGACATTTAAACTAATGACATGTTTCTTGTTGCGTAAAAACCCAGCACAGAGAAATGCGAGATAACCCCATAGGTGGTTTTTATAAATCATTCCTGTGCATGCAGATTTCAGGCTTTGACCCGAATGACACTAGTATGATGGCTGCCAAAGTCGAACTCTTCACCTTCACGCGGTGCCGACTACAAACGCTAAACATGTTCGCTGCCTATTTGAAATAGCCAAGAGGAGACACATACTATCAGGGTCAGAGGCCCACAAGCATTCTCAGTCAGAGCCTTCGCAACAGTTAAGAGTTCTCTCTTCCATAACTTGACTTCAACCTCCTAAAAATCTCTGCCAACTTTACAACCTATCGTTTTTATTCCTAATTTGCAAGAATCCCGATAAAATTGACGCGGCTCTTACCTTGTTGAAATCCCCAAATATACGCCCTCGATGATATGGATATCCAATAGAGGATAAAAGTCTCAGGGCACAAATTTAGGAAGGGAGATTGCTCGTCAAATTCGAGGAATGATGCGGCTCTAGTGGGGAAATTATGAGAGACGGAAGGACAAGTAAGCAGGATGTGGAGAGAGGATAGAGGTTTTGAAATGGGATTATGTGGGGATATTTAGACGTCGAGGGCTTTGTGTGCGCCAAGGCCCCAATCAACAAAAGATAATATTGTGGTCCGCTCTCTGGGTCATCTCCAAATTGAAAGTCCTACGGCCTGAACACCTGCTACGATAAGATATGAGGAAGTTGTGGGGTCACATCTCGCGCGGTTGCGTAGAACAGAATAATTAAGCATACTGAGGAGTCTGAGGAATTTATTTTTTTTCCTTGGGCAGGTGTTCACGGTTTAGGGGAAGAGCGGGGCGTAAGTCTCACAATGTGTTACCCTGTAGTGGTGCCGGCGAATGCCTCCTGAGTATGGGTGTTCAGCGTCAAGAATGTATTATCTTGGTTCTAGCGGCTGAGGATAGCGTACGCTTTCCAAGGTCTTGCGTTCCAATAGAGAACTTTAGGGTGCGTGGCTGCACGTTATCCGTAGACCTAACAAACGTCACGTCACTATAACACTAGTGCGATACACACGAGTCACGGAAACACTCTAAACTTCAGCTTTGAAGAAGTGTGCCATTTAAGAAATTCTCAAGTTCACTGACAGTACCTCCACCCTACCTGCTACAGGAAAGCAAACAGGATTCTGGCAAAATGCCCGAGTTCTATCCCTTTCATCACCCACCACCCGGGGGGTTGAGGTCTCTGACCGAAACTCTTCTGCTCACGACAACCTCTGCAACAACCCGCACCCAAGAGGCGACTCTTATGTTTGGAAACGTCGCGTCCGCTATCGATGAAGCAGCGCGTGGTACTAATTACCATACCCTCCCTCACCACCTTAAAGGAACCTATGAAAAATTCTTGTATTGTCTGCAAGAAGTCGCACAGGGCTTCTTCGAGAGTCACGTCTGGGGAGTACCCCAAGATGAGCGCACTCCGCTCAAACCAACTCAACCAACAACTTCAACCGCCCATCGTTCCACAAAACCGCCTCTGATCCCTAAAACCACCCGGCCTACGTACGCACATGCTGCGGCGCAAATGAAGAGCCATAATATCACTCAAAAACCAATTCACCCTAATCGAAGTCAAAAACCGAATTCTTCCCCCTCTGTAGACGAACGCCTATTTCTGCGCCTCGAACAAGACGCAACTGAGCGTCTTATATCGCCCTATCCATTACTGCACTATCTACGCAAATTTCTAGGCGAGAATGCTGCCTTACTTAAGGAGGTTCAACATGTACCTTCCGGACTAGCTCTTCGTCCGTCCTCTGATATAGCCTCACCTAGGCTCGATTCCCTTTTCTCTGAAGGTATCAAAGAAGGAAGACTCCGTGGTAGCCCTCGGAATCGAAAAAGCACAAAATCTAGTCACATTTCTTCTTGCTTCTATACCACGATCCTACACCGCGCTCAACGACGCCAATGAGCTAACAAACTTCCCAATCACTGCCGAAAATGTCTGCTCTGAGCTTAAATAAGAGAAAGGTCTCACTCCTGTCGCAGCGTTTGAAACGAGAACATGCCTTGACTCGCCGCACAGCTACACAGCCAGATATATTGTTCGCTTCCCATTAGATACCATTCTCCCACAGAAATTCCAACTATTTGGAGTAGAAGTGATCTCTCGTCGTCTCTCAAATAAGGTGTCTATTGTTCAATGCGGACAATGTTTTCAATGGCACAATGAGTGCATATGCTCTCGCGCCCTGCGCTGCCGACTTTGCGGCTCCACTGAGCACATTGAAGAGAATCATAGCCCTTGTGGCCCTCATCCGCATCCTTGCCCTGCGCGCTGTATCCACTGTCATGGACCCCATGCAGCAGATGCCACAGAGTGCCCACTTCGCCCACGTCGTAACAGTAACAGACTTACCAAAGAACAAGTGGCATATATCCGCCAGTCTTCCGCAGCAGCTAGAATGAGTCTTTGTACTACAGTTGGCTGCACCCGCCGCTCTCCTCGCACTCCTCCAGTAGACCATGAAATGCCTGACGCCACGTCAATGCCCAATTTCGGATTAGCAAATCCGCCATCTGAAACTTCTGCATGCACAGACGTTGTGCCCTCTGGCTCAAGTCAACTTACTGTAATCCCTGCCACGTATTCTCCTGTTCACACAGGAAATCCATACTCCCCTCTCGACGAAACCAATGAGTTGTAGACGCTCTAAAATTGCAAAAACACTGCGTATATTACAGATAAATGTGTGCAGGGCAGCGACCTCCCATGAACTTGCTCTTAACTTTGCAAACAAGGAAAAATTTGACTTAATCCTTGTACAAGAACCCTATATCTTTAGAGATCCGCTACGTCGGATTACCAAGAAAATACCATTGTACGAGTGCTTCTCGCCCATAAACGATTGGAAATTCCGTCCAAGAGTACTCACCTATCTCCGAAAAGAGGCTGGGCTCCGCGCTTGCCAACGCATGCTATTCCCAGCAAACCACACTGTGACTCGTGTCCTACTTGTGCTTGATGTATTCGGGCCGGGGGGGGAGAAAACTTTCTGTCTTTAATGTATACAACGCTCCAACTGGCTCTGCAAACGAAGGTCAGGCGGCAAAGGATCTCATCGATTACGCCCGCATTAGACCGCGTGACCGTGTTTTCATCGCTGGGGACTTTAATCTTCGTCATTCAAGATGGCAACCTTCAGCCTCTTACCACAGCACAAATGCTGATAGCTTTGTCGAATGGACAGACAAAAACTCCCTCCGGCTAACTTCGGAGCCGGATTGCCCGAGACATACTCTAGGAAATGTGTTGGACCTCACTTTTATGTCAAACCCACTCGTATCTGCTGGTGCAGAATCTGCAATTATGCCAGAGCTAGATGTAACATCTGACCATTACCCAATCGCTTCTTCCGTGCCTTGGGATGATAGATTCCACAAAACAGTTGCTAGACTCAGACCTGGAACTCTGGACAAGGATTTATACCTTCATCTCCTGGAAAGGGGCCTGTCAGAAGTGTCAGAGCTTCCGGACACATGTTCTGGGGATGAATTAGATAAACACGCGAAAGAGCTTTGTTCATCAATCAGGAACGCCTACTGCGGCTCAGCACGTAGAGCCCTGGGAAAAGGCACTGGGCACCCATGGTGGAACGTCGAGTGCAAAGCCGCAGCCCAGACATACCGCAGCATTAGGAGGGAAACGAGCGACCAAGATGCCCTAAAAGCTGGAAGAAAATCTTTGCGATACGTAACCCGAAGGGCAAAACAACTTTTTTATTGCGAAAAGATGGAACAAGCCTCGTCAGTCAAAGACATTTATTGGATGGTAAACTGGCATCGATCTATCGGCTCGTTTCGTACACCGCCCCTAAAGGACCCACAGCACCCCGAGGCTCCCCTTGCTGTCTCGCTAGAAGCGAAACGGGATGTTTTAGCCAGAAACCTTTTGTTCTCTACTCCGCCATCTGGCGACATCGCTTTCGACGTACCTTCAGTTGGTCGCTCGGATTTGCCGTTCCCAGAAATCACCGACTTCGAGCTGAAGGATTGCTTCTTCCGAGCCGGCAACACTGCGCCTGGCGAGGACGAAATCCCGACAGCAATACTTAAAATTGGCTGGCACATCGTTCAACACAAAGTCTTCAGACTTTTCCGCAGTTGCCTCAGGGTAGGCCACCATCCAGCATGCTTCAAAACCGCAGTCCTTGTCATGCTCAGCAAACCGAACAAGCCAGATAAAGCGAGCCCTCGGTCTTATCGCCCGATCGTTCTTCTTTCTATAATGGGTAAGGCACTTGAACGCCTAATCGCAAAACGGCTTTCCTGGATCTCCATCAACCATAGGGTCCTCACCCATCAGCAATTTGGGGCTTTTCCTCTACGCTCTGCTACTGACCTAACTACATGCTTAGTACACGATGTTGAAACGGCCATGAATGCCAAGCAAACAGCATCTCTCCTGACTCTTGACGTGAAAGGAGCATTCAATGGAGTCCTGCCTGGTCGACTAACGCGCCGTCTCAGGGAACAAGGATGGCCCAATAACCTTGTAAATTGGGTTAAATATTTTACTACAGGACGCCGCGCAATGATCCGGCTGGATGGTACAACTGGAGCCGAATTTAACGTACCGCACGGACTTCCTCAAGGATCGCCAGTGTCTCCCATTCTATTCATGCTGTACCTTGCCCCGCTCTTTCACCTCGGATCACCAAGCAAGAGGTTTGGCTATGCTGATGACGTCGCCTTTCTCCAAATATCTAAATCCTTGCAAGAAAATGCAAATCTTCTCGCCACTGACCTCAGGCAGGCTATAAACTGGGCCAGCGAAGAAGGAATAACTTTCGATCCTGATAAATATGGACTCCTTCATTTTTCGCGTCGCCGCACCGATCAAGATCCTAGGACTACACCAAACGTCGTAGTAGACCCCCTTAATATCTCCGAGGATGCCGACAGGCCGTACATCCGATGGCTAGGAGTCCTATTGGACAAAAAGCTTACTTTCAAGTGGCATGCACGCTCGCTTGCTGCTAAGTCACTCAAAGTCAGTCAAACTCTTTCCTCTCTCGGTAACACGGCTCGTGGAGTTCCACCCCACCTATTGCGTCAAGCTGTTGTATCGTGTGTACTCCCAGTAATGTACTATGCTGCCGAAACTTGGTGGGCAGGTAGGACAAAAGAAGGTCCACGTGCACGAATTTCTAACCGCGTCGACACCTCGCTACAGCTATTTACTAAGGTAGTACTTACTGCCGCCCGAGCCATTCTCCCAGTCTACCGTACCACACCATCTGCAGCATTACATTGGGAATCTGGCTTAGCCCCACCGGAAATAGCACTTGAACAACGTACACTAGCCGCAACAGTCCGCCTTCGGCGCCTTGATCCTCGACATCCGTTATTACGCCGCTCAATCCGTGTACTCGCTTTAGGACGGCCCACCTCTCGCTTTGCTCGCCGAATTCTGGCACTCCCAGCCTCTGAGCAAATAAACCTGATCGCTACTCCGCCATGGGCTCCACGCGAAGGCCAGGCAGCAGCGCAAGCTCGGGTAGGAGGACCAAACGGACAAACAAGAGACCAGGCTAAAGAAAAGTTCCTTTCCTTCTTGCGCACCGTCTCGCTGCAAGACATAGTACTATTTTCGGATGGGTCGAAACAACCTGATGGCTTCGCCGGGGCCGGTTTCGTTGCATACCAAGGTGGAGTGCAAGTTTTAAAACAGAGTTTTGCCTTAGGTAAAGGGGACGAAGTCTTTGACGCCGAAGCAAAAGGTGCACTGGCGGGCGCCAAGGCCGCCCTGGCACTTCCAACAACCAAATTTGCAACGAACGTCTGGATCTGCCTCGACAATCTTGAGGTCGCGACCCGCCTGCTCTCGCCATTTCCAGGCTCATCGCAAGCTACATTCGACGAGTTCCTAGAATTGAACCCCCGCTGGCAAGCAAGATCTCGTCTCACACATGCAGGACAGGGAGAACTCAGAATACGTTGGGTGCCAGGCCATGCCTCCATTCCTGGGAATGACGCCGCCGATAAAGCCGCGAAACTAGGAGCATCACTTCCTCACCCACCGACTCCCATCCTATCACACGCTGGACTCAGACGCTGGGCTAAACACTCTTCAGAACAATCCTTACATAACCTTTGGAAGCTAATGTCTCCCAGCACTGGAATCTACGAGAGACTCTCAGTCGACACTGCGCCTCTGCGGCCTAAAGAACTTGAACTTCCCCGGGCTACTCTAGGCCGAATTCTGGCGGTTCGCACAGGTCATGGTGACTTCGCGAAATACCATGAACGCTTCAATCATCGGGACGCCTCAATTTATTGCCGATGTAGACGCTATAAATCACCCCTTCACTTCTTTTTCTGCCACATAGCCAGAAGACACGCTAGACTACCCACGGGTCAAAACTCAGAAGTTCTCTCCTTTCTCCTCGGCACTTATAAAGGCGGAGAAGTGCTTTACAAGTGGTTCCAGGAAACCCAATTTTACACTGACATATGTCCTTGAAAAAAAAAAAAAAAGATAACACTATTATTAACCAAAACAACAGTAATTTTTATGCTAATAACGGAGAAGTTAAGGAGGAGTTGTTGCACAGTCGAGGGGTTATGAGGTCAGACTGTTTATCTCCCTGTTACACTTCCACAAATGTGAAGAGTCCTATCACTACCATATAATTAGCGGCAGCCACGTTATCGCGCCCTAGTCTTGTAAATATTTATTTCTCTTAGATGCCCGAGGCTTACCCCTAGGCGTCATATGTCCCATCAGGGAATTAGTAGGGCACGTACTTCGCACGTGCCCCGTTAGACAAAAAATAAATACTACTACTACTACTACTAGTGCGATACATAGAGCAATGTCTCAACTTAGTATTAGGGGCACTCACCCAAATATCATTTGAAGACATAACTCGAAGTCAGGCGCCTTACAGCACCTTCAACCCTCAATCGTCTACATCTGCCGCAGGAACGCATTTCAGCTACCCACGACTATCCAGTGCGCCTTCGTTATCGCCATGTAAATGCCCAAGCGAGAAATGTAGTGCGAGGGTTTTGCTAGATTCTAAGCAGCTTTCTCCTGTCTCAAGTGGGCCATGTGCCTCAGCCATCCAGACTCTATTTGGGAGCATGGCCTGGATGGTATACCACTCCAGCATCTGACCCTGAAGAGTAGATTGTATTGAAAAAATTGTTGGTCGATCTATGTCACGTTGCAGTTACGGCGTTCGGTAAACGGAACTAGGCAAACAGAACTCGGTAAATGAATTAGTCAGACAAACGGAGTTTGTTTTGATAGTCGAGCATTTAGCTTGACTACTTTTACATTGTATTCAGCGATGGTTAAAGAATACCGCTGATTCCCAAGTATAGATGAGACACGATTTTATAATTCTTAATCTAATACTATACCATTTTTCTCCTTCCAGATAAGACGCCTGAAAGATTCATAATCTAATAGATTGATTGATTGGATTCTGGACATGTCATGCACAAGCCCTGCATCCAAAAGGCGTGATACAGGTAGTCGCTCCTTAGAGATTCTGAACTACCTAATTCCCTGACTATTGCTGGCCAGTAGCTGCTTAAAAAGAAATAAAAGCAAGAAAGGAACAAAATTGCCAAAGGTTTGTCGCCCAGCAACTCCCCTTTCCTCTCCGCCGCGAACGTCCAAGCAACAACGAGATTTCTCGACAGTACACCAACTCGCGCCTAGTACTGTCGTCACGACTGAAGTCGTATTCCTCGCTCCTAACAGGAAGCGTCACCAGTTTTCAAAGTGGCGGCAGCACTTAACCGAACCGAATAATCTTGGCACCCACAACACTCCCAAGTTCATATTCCATCGTAACATCAGAAATCCCCGTTCCGAAATCCATGCTAACCTCTTCTCGCCAAACTCCTCATTCTTCCCTTTCTCGGAAATTTCCCTCGTATCTTGGCCTTCCAAAGCCATTTCAACTTCTCGTTCTTTGTGCCCTTCGACTTTCTTCTTCCGCCGGGTATTCGTATCATCGTGGGTCTGTAGATGGAGGCGCGCCGAAGCAACACAAAAGATTGTGATAGTCCGATTGTCGAAGTTATCGGTGGGGTTTGTAGTTCGATACTTCGGGAAGCAGAAGACGGTGGATCCGTAGAAGTGGTCTCTTTGAGTTGGATTAATTGACGTTCCAGGGAAGACTGACTGAGGAATGTGAGGCGTATGTATTTGTTGCGATCCGATTGCGACCCTTCTTGGCTATCCCAGATGTGTGAACACTGGGCGTTTACAGTTGGCACCGCATAAAGGTGGAAAGTTTATCTTTGCCAGCCCCTTAAGATTAGTTGTTGCCGCGGGTCGCATCTTACGTACCCCTGCTTTGGTTTATGAGGGATCTGGATTGTTTGGCGACTTTTGAAATGTGAAGTTGTGTTTGTTCGTGCTATGGCGTCGGAACTATGTTCCCCGCCCTCATGAAAATGTCAAAACACCACATTTTCAAAAAAAAACGACAACCTCTACAAGTCTTCAATTACAAAGAGCTGGCGTGAATCGATAGATAACCATTAGATGAACAAATACATGCGGGAATTAAGCAATCAACGCAAGCGACGCGGACTTATTATTGTTACAAGTGGGACCTATTTTAGTGAGGGAAAAAATATTGGACACCCCAGCGCCACAGTAGCGCCACATAGAGCAGCCAATGAGATCACACCAAATATGGTTATGTAACCCCAAATTCTCACAGATTGACAACGGCAAAATATGCCATGAACATGATTAACATGCCCTTCGCGCTATTACCTATCCTCTCCAACTGTGTAGAGCTTATGATGCGTGGTTCTGATTTTCCACTCCATCGAACCAAAATCAATCCCTTCTCGATACAAATTTATCTTTCTCCAGCATCTGTGGTAGTTTGCCGAGATCGTGCTGTTGGACACACTCGCCAAGATGAGAGGAAGCTGTATGCAAAGCTAATCAATGTTGTACTCGCACATCATCCGCGCATTCTGCTTACACCCACACCAGTAGTGCTCTATGTGGTTCAGTTCACAGTGGTACATAGGATAGTATAGAACCCTGTGATACCGCCCATTTGAGGAACTTAGCACAGCTTCCTCAATTGCATTCTTTTGCTGTGAGAAGTCATCCTGCACAGACAAGAGACGCTTGGCACAACAACCTACCCCAAAGTCATTAGATATTATGATACAATGCTTACGTCAACTTGATGTAGGTTTATAATTTGGATAACTTATTACTGGTGGAGCATTGTGGAGGGAGGGCCTCACAGTCACATTGTCATGCATCGTGGGAGATGATAAATCCAAGTCACGTTGACGATTGAACAATGCTTTGATATTGAAAGACTTTGCAGCCTCAGACTGCAATTCTTTTGCATGTTTTCTAGCTCTCTTCCCAGCTGAACAAGATCCGTTGCCATAGCTTCCTCTCAAATGCTTGTCAGCATCTGCAGCCCACGACAGTGTTCTCTACCCTTGGGTGTTTGTCTCGGTTTCAATCCCAACATCATCTGCACCGGCTTGTTAGACTTCTTTCAAGGCTTGCCGCTTGCGACTCATGATTTACTAGACATACCTTCATGGTTCATGTCCGAGTCTTCACCCAAGTCCTCAACTTCAGTGTCCGTATTGCATTCTTCGGCGTCAGTGTCCCAGAACCAGACTCCATTATTCTCTTCTCCTAGGGTTTCTTCACCATAGTCTTCTCTAGTACTGCTGATGATTGAACTTTCTGGGTCTAGAAGGCGAGGAGGTGGGCTCTCAGAAGTGGTTGTCGGCGTTCTGACGTGTCAGTTCCTGTCTTGTTCTGGACGCATAAGCTTTATATGCGCTTTGCGTGCCCTTGATACTATGATGAATTCTGCGTGGTTAACAAGTGTAGGTAGTTACGAGTAATGGAAACTCTGCAACAGATGGTAACTGATATCACGGCTTGAATAACTTATCGTGAGTAGCTGTGTACTTACACAGGTAGGTATCAGATGATGATTGCACAAGAAAGATCGCGATAAAATCAAAACATCACGTCCCAGGACACGTCTATCAGACAGTGGTATCATAGGCAATTAGCCATGAAATTCGGAATCATAGATGCTTCCCAATTAAGACTAGCGTCTTCTGATCGGAACTAGTGCGGCCGCTAGTATACACTAGCGCACAGATTAAGCGAGGACTGAATGAAGCCCGAGGGTGGAGAACAGAGTTCCGACAACATATAAAGAGTCAAAGACCATAATAAGACTAGGGCTCCTCTCTGACCCAGGCCACACTTTTCACAGTGCTCCTATCCCCTTTTACCTCGAACCTAAGATCATTGATACATTGACCCATGACAGGTAGCCATTTAGCTCAGTAATTACCCGTAGAATTCAACCACCTTTTCTACAGAACCTTTTGCTCAAAAAAAAAAATTGAAAAAGAGCAGCCATGGAAACCGGTACGCGGGAAAAAGTCTCAAAAAACCTGCAACTCCAGCCAGGCGAGGCCTAGACACCAGAGCCACACGAGGTGCGTATCCCCATCTGTATCTCCATAATATCCCATAGTCCAGATATCCTCCTTATACCGACACCACCAGCGCTCAGGTAGCGGTGCTCTTTCCTCGGGAGACAGTATAATGCCAGAATATCTGTAAACAGTGAGAATTCATCTTGGTAAAAAGGGCCAGCTTAGTCTGATCCATCACCACCATAACGGGAGCTGGGTACGCCCCGGAAACTCGTTTGGATGACTTTTCCTCCGTGAACAAGTAATGCGTGTTTCTGTTGGCTCTAAAGATAAATTCCAGGTTCGTAGGGGACACCATGTACAGGTAGAAGCATCGTCTTTGTCCCCCTTACATAATATGATTTCCCCGACAAAGGAATATGCATCTACCTGCCTACCATGTCAGCAATTTTCGGCCGTTAATACAATCTCCGCAAAGATTATTATTAACATTTTCATCAAAAATTTGATAATTAGATAACTTTTTCATTTATTTTGCACTTGGATAAAGACAAATAAACTATCCTACATCAGCAAAGTAAGTATTCAGCAAAATATTGAGTGGAGTCACTCTGATCGAGATGGAATCCGTTTTGTCGATGTACCAAGCTCGTTGGTGGCGTTCCAGGTTTCTGTCATGATACAGTATCTATTGTTAAGATGTTTCGGATCTAACTTCAGACTGTTATTTTGAGATATGGCAAGGAAATAATATAGCTACTAGCGGGTCTTACATGTAGATAAATAGCCTCTTGATCCATCTAGATGAGAGGGGGCGGTTTAGGTTCTTTCTTGAGAAATATACTATAATCATCATTATCATAATTTATTACTTTAGTGATTTATATTGTCTCGAGTACCACCGTCACCAAATTTATGACTTCGACTTTATATATCACGAATCGTTAAAACATACATCGCGATGATAAACTTTTAAAGTCGAATACACTCAATCTAACTTCTATCTATTGATGAATTCACCTCAGCCTCTAACTCCAACACGAAGATTCAAATGACTATCCAGAGATCAAAACACAATGCTGAGTCAGAGGTTGAATCCACCATGAATCAGTTTTGTCAACCTTCATCAGGCTCATGAATTTCACAACGTTGGTATGAGCCAGACACAAATTGCTGCTCAACTTGGCATTTATCGGGGTCAAGTTAGCAATTCGCTGCGTCGAGGCAACATAACGCACAAAAAGAGAGGACTACTTTCAACACTCTCGACAGCAGAAGTGGACGAAATCATTTCTTTTATCGAGTCTCCACGTGAAAACCGTCGATTAACCTACCTAGGGCTTGCGTCTGGTCCCTTCAAGTATCTAGGCGTCAGTGAGCTTAATATACAGAAAGAGCTCTTGAAAAGAGGCTTTCGACGCAATCAAGCTCATGCAAAACTTCCAGTGTCAATTACTACCAGGAGAATGCGCAAAGAATGGGCTGAAGCTCAAATTAATTGGACTCTTGATGACTGGATGGAAATTTTGTGGACCAATTAAACGGGTAGCACTATTTGTACAGGCGGATTTTTTATTTGTACGGACGCTAGTACTTTCTTGGTGTTTTACAGTGAGCTTCGCGCTCTGGTTATTTATACAGGTGCTGTAGCAGTAGGCTTAGAGAGCAATACTTAAAAGCATGTGTTATGATTCCCAGAACAGGGCAGGTAAAAACTCGAAGTGTAGATTCAATAAAGCTACGGAATCGATACGCGTCTCAGGATCTCATATTTATATACGCGTAGAATCAAAACAAAGTATAATCACGCTAACTCCTTACGTCTCAATTCATCCTCATTATATCCATATGGGTATCACTATCAAAATCTTGTTCCTAACCGTACTCTGTGCATACATCACATGACAGTTCACCCTCCTCGAAGTGATCGTCTTGATTGCTTAATAACCATATCAAATTGGTGGCTATCTTGTTCTTTCATTTCTCTCTATAAATCGTGACTCTGGGGTCGTTTTATTGGGATAATGGTTATAGAAAGCCTCGATTTCTACGTTGCTATTCTCAAATTCGTCTTTGCTTATCCATTTGATACTACAATTGGACCAGGTAACCTGGTATTCGAACAATCTATTTTGATATCTAGAATTTGTGATATCTTTTAGTGTTACCAAGGAGTCTTCGTCATTCACGAACCATTCCATTCCGTACTCCTGTTGGCCTTCCTGGGGATTCTTTGCAATTTCTAGTTTTTCAACGTGGAAGACATCGTGAATTTTTCCGACAAGATTTTTTAAGTCAAGTTGATATGTTTGATTTGTAACTTTTTTTAAAATTTTAAAGGGGCCTATTAACTTTTCAGATAGCTTTATACAGCTCCTTCTTGTTCGAATGTGGTCTGTTCTTAGCATGACCCAGTCATTTACACAGAAACTTATATGTTGGTGCTTGTCATCACATTGCTGCCCCATTGAATTATTTCAAGCAGCCATGAGCCGTTTGAGTTCGCTTAATATTGATTGCAGTTTTTTCGCATGTGTGGGTAGCGTTTTTATTTGTGATTTCTTCTCCAGGCTCTTCATCTTTTGTCTGGAAATTGGGAAGGTAGCCTTGATAAGCATAAAAAGGTACCATTCCAGTTGCTGCGTGTTTAGAATTATTCCATGTAAATTCAAACAGGTCCAAACAATCTTCCCAGTTATTTTGCTCAAAGTTTACATGTGAGCGTAGATAAGATTCTATGGGTTGATTGATCCTTTCGGCCAACCCGTTACCCTGTTAGTGTGATGATGTTGTGGGAATTTTTTAAAATCCCATGGAAGTTGCGAGTTGTTTCCAGAAGGTGTTGATAAACTGTCTCCCTCGGTCAGTGATGAATAGTTTTGGGACTCCATGTTTTCGGATAACATGTTTTCGAATCATGTTTGCCGTTTTCTCGGCTGTAAGACCGGCAAGTTTAAAAGCCATGAATCGTCCTCGTCTTGTAGCAGCACCAATGCAAGTTAGGTTAGCTGTATTTCCATTTTTAGTTTTTGGAAGGTCGGTGATAAAGTCCATTCCAACTCTTGTCCAACGGCCTTCAGGGACCGGCAAAGGTTTTAGCTTCCCGTAGGATTTATGGTGCTTACTCTTGTTTCGGATACAAAGTTGACAACCAGACACGTAGTCACGTATATCTCGTGTCATATTGGGCCAAAAGTAGTTGCGTTGAGCTAGTTCTATTGTTCTGGCTGTTCCCCAATGGCCTGCAATGGGACTGTCGTGACTTAATTCTTTCGCTTTGATTCGGAGTGATTCTGGAATGTACAATCTAACAAGGTCATACCATAGTGCTCCATCTTCAATATGCCAACATTCTGGTAAGTCGCGTTTGAGTAGCTCACTAGCGAATTTATCTAACGCTAGAGCATCAGCTATAATATCTCTGAATTCGAGAATAATAAATGAATTAATTTGGATTGAGCTGCTCCTCAAATTTAGCCCCCAGTCTTTTTTGTTATTATTTTCTTTAACCATATAGTCTGGGCGTCGAGAAGGGGCGTCAGCAGGATTTTTTGTTCCCGGAAAGTGATAGATTTCGAAATCGTAAGCAGCAAGCTATTCTAAGTAGCCGGCTTGGCGGCGATTTGGTCGAAGGGTGGACTTGAAATAGCGGAGGTTAGCATGGTCGCTGTATATTTTAACTTTGTGTTGTGCACCCTCTAGATAGACTCGGAAATGGGTTAGTGCGTCCACGACTGCTAAGAGTTCCTGGACTAGAGTACTGTAATTCACCTCTTCAGGCTTAAGTTTTCTGCTCCAAAATGCAACTGGTTTTTTGGCTCCATCGAGCATTTGCAATAGAATACCAGCAATGCCTCCTCCCGAAGCGTCTGTTTCGAGAATTCCTTGAAGATTATGATTCCAATGGCAGAGCATTGGCAAGGAAGAAAAGCGATTTTTGATGTTGTTGAAAGATTTTAGAGATGTGTCACCAAATACAAACTTCTTGTTTGTGCAATTCTTTTTTAGGAGATTAGACATGCCAGCACTAAGTTTAGAACAATGGTGAAAAAATCTTCGATAGAAATTTGTAAATCTAAGGAATTGTTGTAGCTGCTGTAAAGTTTTAGGGATAGGCCAATCCGTTACTGTAGCAATTCTTTTCGGACTCATACTCAGTCCACCGTACCCTATTGAAAAACCAAGAAAATCCACCTGTGTTACCCCGAATGCGCATTTGGATAACTTGCAAAAAAGATTGTTATCTTTTAGTATTTGGAGGGCTTCCAATGTTTTTGTATGCAATTATTTTCGAGATTCGGCATAGATCAAGAAATCATCTACATATGAGACGATAACATCCTTGACGCTGCGAAAAATTTGATCAATAAAAGACTGCCATGTTACGGGTACATTAGCAAGTCCAAAGGGCATGACAAGCCACTCGAAACACCCACGATGCGTTCGAAAAGCTGTTTTCCACTCGTGTCCGGGGGCTATACGGATCATGTTATAGGCGGATATAATGTCAAGACGAGTGAAAAATCGGGCTCCGCGGAGCTGGTCAAGGATGTCTTCGATATGGGTAACAGGATATTTGTCTTTGATAATAATAGCATTGAGGTTACGGTAATCCATGCACATTTTTAGTTCGCTTGAGTGGGGTTTTTCCACAAAGAGAATATTTGCCGGGGCTTGTGCATTGCATCTATGTATCCATCCTTTTTGAAGGAGTAGTTCAATTTGTGAATGAGCTTCTTTTTTTTCTTTGTCCGCTAATCTTCTCACGGGTATTATTCGCGGGAGCTTACCGTCTGGGATATCAATAATCATATCTGTGCCTTCATGGTTTGGTGGTAGCTGTTCTGCACCAGCTTTAGAGAAAACACTAGACATAAATTTCAAGTTATCAGGAAGAGCAATATTGTCATTTTCTGCTTGTGTATCTCGGCTAAAAGCTGCATTAATGAGTGCATTATTGTCATTGATTAGAGAATTATCAAAAATCTGGTGAGAGGATGAGATTATCGATGGAGCATTGTGGTCAGCATTATGTCACACAGCGGGGTGGCGAGAGGGCTACAAGATAATACGGAGGCGGTATTCAGAGAAGATTGTGCAGGAAAGTTGGGGATAAATGTTTATCTGAGATTGTGGTCCAAACAGGATAGTAATTAACAAGACGTTGCATGACCTTTTTAGGAAGGTTGACAGCAACTATTAAATAGGAACTGTTTATCCCCCCTGGACTAGCCCCCACCTAAATACTACCGAGGTCCCACAAGTGAAAGAGAAAGTTGGGGCGGTCTAGTCTTCGAGCAGCCGCGCCTTCATGGCTAGCCCAGTAGCCTGTCCAACAATCTACAAGGATGAATAACGAGGCAACACCAGCCATACTGTTAAATATTATATCGGTTATTGAGCAAGATATTATCAACAGACTGAATAATTTATGATTTGGATACACGAATGAATAGATGGGTGTAAGGATAATATATTTAATTAAGATGGGCTTTTGAATCAGCTTCCAATCTCATGCATATCATAGACTATTTTAGATTACAAAGGAAAAACTCATCCTCTTATCATCAGGTAATGTAAATAATTTTGTCCATATATGTCCTAGGCATATCAGACCTACGTATTACATGCCTGAAGCATAATGCTCCGGCATGATCTTATTCATCCGGTCAATGCCTTGATGCTTAACTGCATTGCATGTTTCGCCATCGTAACTTTTAACAAGTGGCGGGTAGACAATATTAGTAAAGGTAACTTTTAACACTCCCCCTCGAAACATGCAGATAATCATACAATTCCTATGTTGATCTTGTGACGTTCAAAGGGAGATCTATCTAGTGACATCCTCTACATGCTGCCGTATCCAATGGTATATCTTATCAATGTGGAGAGTCGCTCTCATATTTTCTGGGTTCTTTGTCAGGCATATTGCTCCATCTGAGTCCATGAATAATGGTATAGGCTCCTCGTGCTTGTATCCTAACTCTTGCATTATGTCACGTAAAAACAAGCAGTTTCTTCCAGTGAGGTTAGCGGCTACATATTCTGACTCTGTCGTCGAAACTGTGATTAAACGCTGCTTTTCGGTAGACCATTTAATCGCACCTCCCGCTATTGTTATCACTGATCCGGAAATGGATTTTCGATCGTAACCTTTACCATTATCTGCATCGGAATATGCCGTGAGGGTAAACTTTGTCTCGGTGTGTTTTGTTTTACTGTACATAATACCAGTTGAAATTGTGCCCTTGAGATATCGAAAAATATGTTTAACCCCGTTCCAATGTCTCTGAGATGGGGCTCCATTGAACTGTGACATTAGATTGGTTGCATATGCAATATCGGGACGTGTTGCGATGGACGCAAACATCAGAGATCCAATCGCGGCTCGATATTTGGTTGTATCATCAAAAGATTCCTCCTCTTCTGCTTTCGAGTAGATCACTCCAGGAGGTAGAGGGGTGTTTGCTGGTGTACAGGATTCCATGTCAAATCTACTTAGTATCTTTAAAATATATTGTTCCTGAAAAATCCTTATCGATTTCGTTTGTGGATCGCGTTCCACTTGTATTCCTAGAAGCAGTTTTGGCTCTCCTAAATCGGTGGCTTCCCACTTGTTACAGATTTCCCTCTTTACAAGATTTAGTCTATTTTTGTCTGTTGACGCAATAAGAAAGTCATCAACCCAAACAGCAATGATATCGTATCCGTTTTTGTCACATCGGAAGAACAGACCATGCTCTTTTATAAGTTGGGTATATCCCGCTTCTTCGACCAAAAAACTTTTGAGGGTCTTGTTCCATTCTCTGCCAGATTGCTTAAGGCCATAGAGAGTATGAATTAAGTGACAAACTCTTCCAGTTCCGTCCTCAAAACCTTTTGGCTGTTTCATATAAATATCTTCGGATAAATTGCCATTAAGGTATGCACCCTTGATATCGACTTGTCCTAATTCTAAGCCGTGGTATGCCGCAATTGCCAGGACAAGACGAAACGAATCAAACCTTATAACTGGAGAAAATGTGTCAGAGTAGTCGTAGATGTATCCTTGTGTATATCCTTGGGCCACCAGGCGAGCTTTATACTTAGACAGATTTCCGTTTTCATCATACTTTTTGGTGAATACCCATCGATTACCTATGACATTTGCTTCGATTGGTGGATCCACTAACTCCCATGTTTGTTTTTCTTTTAAAGTTTCTAGTTCTTTTTCCGCAGCTTCCATCCAATTTTTACAATCAATGTGTTCGCGTGCCTCTTGGATGGTATTAGGCAGTTTGTCATCGCCATATTTAGCCATTAGCCCGTATGCAAAATTTGCAAACTGTGGTGAGTTTGTGTAAAAATCCCCGTTTAGACGCCCTTCTGAAGCAGTGTAGACCGAGTTTCCGGCTTTTGGCTTTCGTATATGTTCTCTGGGATTGAAGCCAGCCAAGTCAGCATAGTCTTTACGGGTAGTTGTTCCTGATGCTGTTGCCGATCTAAGGCATCTTGAAGTCTGGTTTGACTTTTGCGGTTCTAAAATAGGCTTGAAAATATGTGAATTCTCCCCCTCAAGGCTATTTGACTTGTACTGCTGAATTTGGACGGACGGACTAACTGATATCTCTTGAGATTCAATAGTTGATTGCGGTTGAAGGATCGTTGAAGTGGTTTTATTTTGCTCAGTAACTTGATCTTGTACAAAATAATAATTCCGAGACACTTTTATCTTCATCGTATTCTGATCATAGTATCTTATCGCTTTCGAACCATCTTCAAAACCAGTGAATATGACTTTGCGTGCCCTTGGTTGTGTCTTAGGTCTGGAAATTTCTTCTAAAATATACACGTCTTTTCCAAATTCTTGAGCCATAGAAAGAATTGGATGAGTCTTAGTCAAAACTTCGATCGGAGTTTTACCGTGTAATGTCGCAGTAGGACTT
Source organism: Podosphaera xanthii (assembly GCA_028751805.1). NCBI lineage: Eukaryota > Fungi > Ascomycota > Leotiomycetes > Helotiales > Erysiphaceae > Podosphaera > Podosphaera xanthii. The sequence continues at coordinate 1,660,492 of JAPWIX010000007.1, forward strand.
CGGTTTCTGATCCATGATGCATGTAAAACTGCCTCCCCCCATAGAAATTCAGGTAGTTTCTTTTCAATTAACATTGCCCTAGCCAAGTCCATAAGGGTTCGGTTCATTCTTTCAGATACTCCATTTTGTTGCGGTGAATGAGGTGCAGATGGTTTAAATTCAATGCCCCTTTCTTCTAACCATTCTCTTGTTCCCTCGTATTCAGCAGCGTTGTCTGCTCTAATTTGCTTTGGCCAGCGACCATGTTGTGTGTGAACAAAAGTGCAGTAATTCATCAATTGTTGTTTTACCGATGCTTTGTCTTTTATGAGTTTAACAGATACATATCTAGTATAGTCGTCAATAAACAAGATGAAATACCGATTTCCTCCTGGTGTTTGTTTGACATTTGGTGATCCCCATACATCTGAATGCGTCAGATCCCCAAATTTTTCTGCGTGTCTTTGAGATTCATGAGGAAAGGGGGCTCGATGTGCTTTAGCAGCGACGCAGCTTTCACAGTTTAGAGACTGTGGAGCTTCTTTTTTGTCTAATTCAATCCCTTTGACCGTGTTCTTGCTAAACAAAATCTTCATTGAAGATAGAGAAATATGACCCAGGCGTCTATGAGCGTCTTCCCATGAAATAGTTGAAGTAGTTGCGATATTTATTCGACTTTAAAAGTTTATCATCGCGATGTATGTTTTAACGATTCGTGATATATAAAGTCGAAGTCATAAATTTGGTGACGGTGGTACTCGAGACAATATAAATCACTAAAGTAATAAATTATGATAATGATGATTATAGTATATTTCTCAAGAAAGAACCTAAACCGCCCCCTATCATCTAGATGGATCAAGAGGCTATTTATCTACATGTAAGACCCGCTACTAGCTATATTATTTCCTTGCCATATCTCAAAATAACAGTCTGAAGTTAGATCCGAAACATCTTAACAATAGATACTGTATCATGACAGAAACCTGGAACGCCACCAACGAGCTTGGTACATCGACAAAACGGATTCCATCTCGATCAATATTTGTCACCGGATAATGTGCAATAATTGCTTTCGCATCAACTCGATATAAATTTCCATCAAGTATGCCATTTGCAATTGTATCTCCTTCAGCATTAGAAAATCTGCATCTGTTATTCCCAAATATGATTTTTCCTCCAGCCTTATCAATCTTCGGCCCAGATATGAGGCAAAATTGTGTTTTTGGCACATATAAAACATCCGTCAGCTTGAAATTTTTTATTTTCCCTCCAGCCAAACTACGCATGTGTATTGTACCTATACCTTCTATTTCTGCTTTGAGTCCACCTGCAACGTTAAGTTTTCTCTTACATGGTGCAAAAGTGACGAACATTTCTCGTCGATTGGCAATATGAGCACTTGCACCAGAGTCTGCTATCCAAGAATCAGAAGACAAAAAAGAATAAGAGGTAAAATGAATATATTCAGGCCCATCTAAAGCCATGTGACTAGAATAGAAGGCATCTTGATCAGCTATTTGTACATTTTGTTCAAGCTTTTCTTCTTCTTTCTTCCGATCGGCCTCCATTTTCTTTCGTCTAGCTATTTGACGCGGTCCTTGGCCTTCCTTTCCCCCTCCTTTGCCGTAGCAATTCTCCCTTGTGTGTCCAGATTTTTTGCAATTTAAGCAAGTCTTTGGGGGGGTATAAGCCACGTTCACGTCCTCGGATCTACTCTCTCGTCGCATCTCTTCTTCAAAAATTTTGTTTGCGACGTATCTTGAATCTGCTTCTTCAAGATCTTTAATCCCAGCAAAGATTGTAGAGACACAGTTGTCGTATGACGCTGGAAGGGACTTGCTCATCATTATCGCTAACTGGTAGTTTTCGATTATGATACCCATTTCTGCTAACTCCATATGAGTTGCTCGGATATCTCCAATATGCTCCTTTGCAGAAGAACCTTCAGTACAACGTTTGCTCCAGAATTTCCAAATCAAGTCTACCTTTCCCTGGGCTCCAGTTGACTGGTGAAGACTAGTTAGTATGTCCCACACGTCCGAAGCTGTTCGTGCCGATCTAGTTTGATGATAATCAGCGGGTCCGAGTGAATTTCTAATAATCACCCTTGCGATCTTTTCTCGATAAGTCCAAGCTTCAACTTCATCTGCGTAGATCCCTGCCGGCTTCTTTTCTTTTCCAGTTACGATATCCCACAGGTCGCACATTTCTAGACTATCTCTCATGTGACCTTTCCATGTGTACCAATTAGTTTCGTCTAGTTTCTCAAGGCCAGTGAATAGGGACATGACTTCACGAGGGACAATTGAAAACATGTTATCCCTAAGCGGAGTTGAATTATGTCGTGATAAATGTACCCCTGACCTATCCGGCGGAGTTGATCGGTTCGTTGCTTTTTCTTGTCGTAAACGTTCCGGAGATGGAAAAATAATTGATCCAGGCTCGGATTTCCTCTCAGGAATTGTCGAATAATATTCGAACTCGAACTTCTTAACAGCCTTTCGAAATGCTTCACGGGAATTCGCCCATTCAGGTGGAAACCTTGGAGCCATTGATCTTCTCGCTTTGCTTTTGCGTTTGGTGATACCTATTGGCATAACTTCTTCTGGTTCTCTCTCAGCAGCTTCACGGATCCTCTCGACTAGATCCTCTTCTAGCTCATCCGTGTAAACATGATTCGAGTCAATAAAATCTCGGAGTTGACTGGCAATCCTAGGATGAATCGACATACTCTGTATATCTGTGACTAATATCAAATTTTGGTGCTGATAACGTGTTAAATATTATATCGGTTATTGAGCAAGATATTATCAACAGACTGAATAATTTATGATTTGGATACACAAATGAATAGATGGGTGTAAGGATAATATATTTAATTAAGATGGGCTTTTGAATCAGCTTCCAATCTCACGCATATCATAGACTATTTTAGATTACAAAGGAAAAACTCATCCTCTTATCATCAGGTAATGTACATAATTTTGTCCATATATGTCCTAGGCATATCAGACCTACGCATTACATGCCTGAAGCATAATGCTCCGGCATGATCTTATTCATCCGGTCAATGCCTTGGTGCTTAACTGCATTGCATGTTTCGCCATTGTAACTTTTAACAAGTGGCGGGTAGACAATATTAGTAAAGGTAACTTTTAACACATACTCTTACATTACGTCCCCCCTTTCAGTTTGTTGTCTTAACAGGCCAATTATCCTCTCTTTCCTAATCAAGTGCTGTGTCCAATTGGGCTTCCGCAAATGTATCCTCAAGTTCTCGCTTGGTGGGTCTTGGTCTGCGAAGGTTTTTGTAATGGAATAATTCTACAGCTTGCGTCGCAGTGCCCTCAACAATGTCAGAGAGTGGTTGTCAAGAAGTTTCATAGAGACCTGTATATTTCACCTTATACTGGAATCCTAGGTTTTTAGTTCTCCTGGAACTTACAATTGCATCAACTTCGTAGATTTTTTGTCCTGCATCATCAATTTCTATAAAGGGGTCAGGGTCAATTATTTGTCCTGGAAAGGGATTATTGGGGTCAGGTCGGAGAAGGCTAGTATGGAAGACTGGGTACATTGAACTGAGGTTGTCTGGTAATTTTAGTTGGTAAAAATGACAACCAATAGGTTTTACGATTTCGAAAGGTCCTAAGTTTTTCCAGTCGAGTTTTTTACTCGGCCTTTTTAGTCTTAATATTTTTTGCATTGACAAACACTTTATCTCCTGCTCAATAGACAGATGCGGGAGAGCGATTACGATTGGCAAACATTTCATAAAATGATTGTGCCGCTTTCATGTTGTTAAGTAATAATTCATTCAATTCGGCTATTTTAGCCACGAAGCTATTAGCTAGATTTTGTTGCGAGGCACAGTACTTAGATGCGTTTACCGTATTAGGTCTAGGCTTGTCTATTGCTGATCTAGGATGTTGAGAGGTGTTGGCAAAGAATGGAGTTACTTTTGTTATTTCGGATTCAGAATTGTTGGCATTTAATTCGGCTGATGGAAGCCAGTCTACCCAGTCGTCTTGTTGATAATTACAGTACGCGCGCAGATAACACTCTAGGATGGCATTGAAGCGTTTTGTCTGACCATCAGTTTCGGGATGCCAGGCTGTTGAAAGCAAGATCTTTGTATTGGTACGGTCGCATACTGATTTCCAAAAATTGTCCACAAATTGCGGCCCGCTGTCTGATACTATAGAGTCTGGAAATCCATGGTGCTTCCAGACATGATGGTAAAATAATTTAGCGTTTCCCTCAGCATCAATTGTTGTATGGCACAATGTGAAATGCCGAGCCTTAGTTAACCGACAGCACACGTGTCACGGAACTGTAATCACGTGACTTATTTAGCTCCACTATATAAAGGCTTCCGTCGTTTGTAGAGTTAGTCTTTACGCAACAACAATACTATTAAATTATACCTCCTGCTCCCACTGTGATAGTTTGTTGCGTCTAACAGAATATACAACCACAATCTTAGCTCTCGATTTTAACAGACCTTGACCTTAGTCTCTCAGCAAACACTGTGTAAACTTGTAGGCGTGAACGCTTCTTGTTGAAAATTTTTGATTTATCTTAATCCACATTGTCTCGATTGTTTTTTTTAATTGATGTGTTTATTTGATTGCTTAGTTTGTTTTGCTTGTTTTTAAATTATAAAAAAAAAACAAAAAAAAGTATCACGTGATGGCTGGAGTAAGTAAAGCACTACTTGAAGTCTTGAAGGCAAATATAGATAATATTTCCTATATCAAATGGTTGATTGAAAAGAAGGAATGGACTTTCAATATGTCACCTCTGACATGCGCGTGAAAAGGAGCCTGCAACCTTAAGGTCGAGGAACTACAGCCATGCTTGATTAACTTCATCAATGCACTAGGTGCAGAATTGGACCATATGCTTAATGAGTTTAACCGTGTTCAGAGCGAAAATAAAGGAATGGCAGTGAAACTGGATGACACAAATATTTGTTTACAAAAATCAGAGACAGCACTCGAGAAGACCCGGAACGCCTTGTTAAATAGCCAAGAATTGCTTTCAGAGTTAGTTTCTCAGAACACCAAACTTGTGGCAAAATCAATGAAGACCAGGATTGAAAGAACCACCCACAGGTACACCTCTGATCCAGAGAAGTTTACAGGACTAGAAAAAGATGTGATAAAGCGACAGGATCAATACTTGAGCTGGAAGTCGCAAATGAATTTGAACTTTGTCCAAGACGAAGCATACTTCGATAATGAAAAAGTCAAAATTTTAACGATCCTGCGTTGTTTAGGTGGGGATGCTTATCACCTAAACAGAGATATAATAGAGCAAGTCCAGCAGAAAAAAGATGACCCCGGTGCGTCGGATGTGAAAACATCAGAAGATTTGTTGAATCTACTGGACAGGCAGTACGAGACCGTTGACTTGGCGCACGACGCTACCCTAAAGTTTGACCTATTGTCTCAAGGAAACCGCCCCTTTCAAAATTTTCTAAGTAGCTTTATGCAGCTAGCTAAGAAGAGCAATAAGACAGAGGAACAAATGGTAGATGCCCTAAAGAAAAAGGTTTCTCCAGAAATTACAAATGGACTCAGGCATGTGACTAGTCCACCTGCCCGTAGTGATTTTGCAGGCTGGTCAAATTTATGTCAAACTTTATATAACAACAATCAAGAGTACGACCACCACCAAGGATTCAAGGCTAAGTCGCACCCACAAATTCAACTCCCTCAAAACGCGCATCCACAAATTCAGCCCCCCCACAACGTCTACCAACAGCCACAGCAGAGCCATTGGATAGATTCAGCAATTAGTAATGGGGATCCAATGCAATTAGATGCAATGAGAGAGGATGAACGGAAAAGGTGTATCGACCAGGGGCTTTGTTTTTATTGCAAAGTTTTTGGACACTTAGTAGAAGACTGTCGATCTAAAAAGGCAGCTGACGAAAGAAATGCTCACCGCGGTGGTGGGCGGGGAGGCCGCGGAAGTTTTTTTGGTAGAGCAAGTTGCCGGACTAACTTTTCTCGTGGCAGAGGCCAGGGAAGCTTCCAAGCACGGGTAATTGAGGAACAGCCATTTGTTAATACTGATGAGCAAGAGTATTGTTAGAGCTAATTTAAAAATATGGAGCCAAAACAGGGAAAAGATTAGCCTTTGATCATAGTCGCGATCAAGGGCTACTGGGAGAGCCAAGATGGGTACAGAGAATACTAGACCATAAAAAACTTCTTAGTTTAAAGTCTATAGGGAATGATAAATCTTTGTCTGTACCTGCCAAACTTCTCCCCGCGCAAAATGCTATACCCGTGCATCTAAACACTTTGATAGACTGCGGATGCACTGCATATGGATTCATTGATAGACGAGAAGTCTCACTGAATAATCTCTCTACTAAAAAGCTTGAAAGTCCACGTGCCGTATGTCTTGCAGATGGACAAACTAGAGACCAAATAACAGAATACTTAGGGTCGGATGGTGCAGTGGTACACCGTCCAGGCCGTTCTCCCAAGTAGAGTCTGGGTAGCTTGGACACATGCCCCACTTGAGACAGGAGAAAGCTGGTTCGAATCCAGCAAGACCCTCACACCACTTCTCTCGCGGTGATACTGTATTCGTAGAATGACGAAAGCATGCTCAGATAGCCACAGGTTTTTCTCGCTTTTCCCTGTGGTGGGTATTCACGGAAGAGGGTACATGTCGTAAGGCGTTATTCTCGTAGTGGTATCTGCAAATGAAATCTGAGTATGAGTGTTCCAAACGTCAAAATGAGTCGTTCTATAACAAAGAATACGTATCTTCCGAAAAATACCTACGTGGGCCTTCAGGCGCCGAAATAGGATAATAGGAACAGAATACTTAGTGATTCCCATGGCTATTGGACGTCACGAGGAAATGAGTTTTTTTTAAGTCACAAAGTTAGGAGTGGAAAACCCATTGATTTTAGGAATTCCGTGGTTACAAATTCACGACCCTCTGTAACGGATCACATATATAAAGCAATGGGCATTTGTATAAAGGATGGTAAATCTATATTACTACTATGAGGAAGGAATTTCCTTTAGACATCTACATGATTATATATACACAATTTACAGACCCATACTATCCTGATGAAGTCCTCATGTTTTACTCCTACCACTGTCATTAATAGTTACATGTGAGATGCCGTCGGGTAGACAGTAGCTGTTAGTTGCCGTTATTTCGGGATCATGCATCGCGGAATATTGCATCGCGGAACCGTGCACCTCGGAGTGTTGCATAATAGGGATAAATGTATGAAGGGTTAATAATGTCGCCTATGTTACCAAACATAGGCTACAGGATCTTACGGCTTACTAGCCGTCACAACCTCCCCACATATTTTAAGCGTTATCAATTCGCCACTTTCTTTGAGCGTCGCTTTTCTCTTCGGTTTTGCTTAGTTTTAGGCTCTGCAGGTCCGACAAATGCTCCCGTATTTTCTTCGTCTGGTCCATCATTCACTGCAGCAGGTCCATGCAGTTTTTCGAAGTTTCCTAGGGCCAATGTTTCCTTGAAATATTCAATCGGTTCCCAAGTTGGTTCAACCCATCCAGCCCATTTTACTAGTACCTGTCGAAACGTGCCACGCCCGCGACGAATTGTTCTTGCTCGTAGTATAGATTCGACTTCGTATTCCGGTTCATCTAGATTATCAATAATTGGTGGATTCTGTGTATCGTCTCGCACTTGGCTCGGTAGAGGATCATTTCCAGCCCTTTTTACTAACTCCACATGAAAACGCTTATGAATGTTGCCAGGCACGTTTAACTCCACAGTTAAAGCGTCTGGGACAGCTGTCACTTCATATTTAGCATGTTGCCACGCCAGCTTTTTGGAGAGCTGTGGTGTCTTGATATTTTTTAAGTTAAGCCACACTTTGTCTCCTACATGGTATCTTTCTGGCTGCCGGCGAGATCTATTTGCAAATTCTTCATTTCTTTGTTGTGCAGATGCCATTGATGCTTGTGCGAAGTCTTGCGCATCTTTTAATCTTTGTACGTAGTTCATAGCAGATAATCGCCCTGGATGACGAGATTCACCGTTCGACGTTGGGGTCGGTTCCCTGAGTGGATCAATTTCGTAGCCGTTTCGGAGGAAAAATGGGCTCAGACCGCCGATGGCCGAGTTAGGACGACCATTTAGAGCTAACTGCGCCAGAGGTAGAAGTTGAATCCAGTCATTTTGAGCATAACATGTAAATACACGCAAATACTTGTAAATTTCTTGATTAGCGCGTTTGCTCGCGTTTGACTGTGGATGATATGCAGTCGTTAATCGTTGCGTTATACCCGTAAATTGACAAAATGATTTCCAGAAATGACTCAGCCAGTCGCTGCCTCGATCACTTGTAAGATACCGTGGGAATCCGAAATACCGATAGTACCGATCTATGAAAACCCTAGCACAATTTTCCGCTTTCATTGAGTTAGTGCCGAAAATGAAAATATCCTTTGAGAGCCGGTCCGTAATAACCATTATATTTGTACATCCTTCTGATGAAGGCAAATCGGTTACAAAATCAATTGTTAACTCAGTGCCAATACGTTCTGGGATAGGAAGTGACTTGAGAAAACCAGCTTTCGCTTCCCGCCAAACTGTTGATCGCCCACAAACATCACAGTTTCTTATAAACTGTCTCACCGAGTTTCTAAGCTTTGGCCAAAACCATCTTCGTAGAATCATACTTACCATGGTATCTTTTCCGGGGTGCCCTGTGAGATAACTGTCGTGTATGCGTTGCATTATTGCTGTTCGTAGTGGCTCGTAGTCTGGTACCCAGATTCTGTTTTCTCGGCCTCTAAGGACGCTATCTGCTGCCACCGTACACTCAGCTATGTTAGCACTTAGTTTATCAGCTAGATCCGGGGGGAACCCTCTCTCTCCTGCGTGTACAGCATCTCTTGCGCGTTGCCAATCCTTATCACTTTCTACTCCTCTTTTCCAAAGTAGCTGAAGCTCATCATCTTCGAATAATCTTGTCAAAGCAGCTGCGTCTGTGCTTTCGTATGTCTGTTCTTCGTTATTCGTCAATGCCGTTGGATAGGACTGAATTTGTGGAATAAGCTGTACAACCCGTCCCGATACTCGTTCGTCGCTTAAATTACCCAATTTGTCCTGGTCCCGTCTTGATAAAGCGTCCGGGCGCTGACAAGCACTACCTGGTCTCCATTTGAGAACAAAGTTAAATTGTTGCAACAAGTCGCTGTATCTCATTTGTCGCTCGTTGAGTAGACGTTTTGTCGTAAAATAGTTGAGGTTTTTATGATCGGTGTATATCGTGAATGGACTAGCAACTGATTGTAACTCTGCCTGCCATTCTTTCAAACAAGATACAATAGCTAACATTTCTTTATCATGGATAGGATAATTCACCTCCGCCCCGTTTAAACGTCTCGAATAATATGCTACTGGTCGAGCTGTTCCTCCTTCATCCCTTTGTGAGAGACATCCCCCCAAGGCATAACCTGAGCAATCAGCCTCCATAATTGTTTCCCGATCTGGATCCCATTGTGCTAGTACCGGTTCCGATGCAAAAATTTTCTTCAATCTCTCGAATGCCTCATTCTCCATCTCTCCCCATCGCCAAACGGAATTTTTCTTTGTGAGATTGGTTAATGGTGCAGCTATTTCTGAGAAGCTATCAACAAAGCATCTATAGAAATTTGCGAAGCCTAGAAACGATCGAACTCCTTTCACAGATGTTGGCGGCTGCCACTCTAGAATTGCTTTGACCTTTGCTTGGTCTACAGTCACACTCTCCCCTGCCCTTATTATAAAACCTAGGTATTTGACTTCCTTGCGAAGGAATTCACATTTATCAATATCCAGGTATAATCCAGCATTATCCAGCTTGCCCAATATACGTTGTACCGTCCTCCAATGATCTTCCACATCACCATTTGTGTAGATAAGAACATCATCCATATACGCAGTGGCATTAATATCTAAGTTTTCTCGTAATTGCTCGTTGATATATCTCTGAAAACTTGCTGGTGCGTTAACGAGACCGAATGGGGTCACCAACCACTCAAATAATCCCAGTCGACAACGAAACGCTGTCATCCACTCGTCACCTTCTCTTATCCTCAAGCGGTGAAAAGCTGACTTAACATCTAGCTTTGTGAACCACTTTGACTTAGACAACTGTCGCAATGTTTCTTTAAAGAGAGGAAGTGGATATCGGTCTGGAGTTGTAATAGAATTCAGCCCACGATAATCCACACATAGGCGTAAGCCACCGTTTGGTTTCTTAGCAAACAGAACTGGAGCCGCAGCTGGTGATTTACTTGGGCGAATCCAACCCTTTTTTAATAAGTCAGTTAATGTTTTTCTCAAGACGAGGAGCTCTTCTCTAGACATGCTATATAACGGTCCCCAGGGTGGATTCAAGGACTTGTTATTCTCTTGCTTTAAATTAATTGCATGATCTAGAGATCCACGTAAAGGGGGCAAATCATCAGCACCGTCATTGTCTGAAAATAAGTGTGCAAAATGTTTTACTTGCTCCGGTAATCGACTCTGGGCGTCTTCCAAAGATAACTTCGACTTGGCCCTGAGTGCCTTGTTTATATCTTCTAGAGATGCTTTACAAACAGGAACCGATTTTACCATTGATGTGATAACCTCAACAGAAGCCAGTCTCGGCCTCGCAACATTTCGTAGCTTCTGACGCCATCTTTTAACAGAAAATATTTGTCCACCATCTTTTTGAAGATCCAGTCGTTGTTCTCTTGCGTGAATAACAGCGTCCTGATCCTCAAGCCATTTTTTCCCAAGAATTATTTTATGAGTACTTTTGGGTACTACATAAAGCCATAGTTTTGGGGTTACGTATCCATCTAGATCAAGAGAGAGGTATGTTATATTATTTACAACGGGTTTGTTGTTTGTCATCTCTTCTGCTGTTTCGAGAGATCTGGGAGAAATAGCAATGCGCGGCAGCATTAGTTCAGATGTAAGTTCGTCATCAATTATTCCTGAGCACAAGCAACCATTATCTACTAAGGCTTGCACCATAGTAACGTTATTGATTAAAGCATTTACTAGGAAAGGTTCAGTATTCATTCTATTCATCTGGCTAACATCTGCTTCCAGCTCCTGAGCGCGACTTTGCGCAGGAGCGTCTAGTTTTCCGATTCCTCTTCATTACCATTTTCATTCCGATCATCCATAGAATTTCCAATATTTTCAATGTATACAGATGGGTCAATGCCCGTCAGTTCTGACACGTTGACAGACACATCTTTTTTGTTTTGGTCTCTGAGCTGGACCTAGTGGACAGATGCTAGTGTTACATCCTTTTCTTTCGCATCTATAACAACGTCTCTCTCGACGCAAACGTTCTATCTGTTCTGGAGATTTCCATTTTGAAACAAACTTTCCCCCGCTGGAGCCACTTGAGGGCTTGACATTGTAAACACCTCCCATAAACGTATCACCAGTAGAATCTAAATCACCTGGTATACCCCGCTCTTTTCCGGATCTCACTAACTCTGGATGATATGGTTTAGAGCTTCTACTTTGGTTATTCAATGTGGTATCTCTATTGTCATAGGTATTATCCGTGAAATAATTGGACCGTCGATTATTAACTTTTCCTAGAGCATCGTGGCGCTGGGCAATATGTCCTACTATACTGATCCATTCATGGTAGTCATTATCTGGGATCAGATGATTGCTGGCTAAGGCAGTCTGGAGCGTTTCGTTTAATGCATTTTCCAATAATGTAATCTTCGTTTCGTCTGGCCATAGATCACCGTTTGCCTCCGTCAATTTGTTCGTCCAAAGAGGAAAGAAGGAATTCCATCGTTGCTTTAAGCCCATCTTCATCTCTGTTAGCTCTGAACGAGCTCGGGTGATCCGGGTTGGGTCCCAGTTCCCTCTGTCTAAAAAGGCAATAAAATCTTCAGGCCTTTCCATGCCTCCTACTCCACCAGATTCAAAATATGCACTGGCTTGCCTTTGTGCCTTCCCATCTAATGCTTTATAAATCATCAAAAACACTTGTGAGTCGGTGTACTGAAATGTATTCCAGTCGAATCTTAAAATTGAAAGTATTGCTCGCCGCCATGCTGGATAAGTAGCTTTATCACCTGAAAAGATAGGAAACTCAGTTGGTTTACACGCCGCATGATTTCTTGGAGGGTCCTTCTTGATTACCACTTCTGGCATTCTGTTTCCCACGTATGTCGGAATCGCGGGACCTTCATCTAGTCTTTGACGCAACTCTCTTATCTCTTGCATTAGAGTTGTCATGTCCGTATTCGTTGATGCTGACATTTCTCTTTCGTCGTAAAAATAAAACTTGATCTTAATGTTTTGATTCAAGTTAATCGTCGTCCGTTTTTTGTACTTAAAGTGTCGTCGTCGTATTAAATGTATAAGATATAATGTAAAATTTTATCGTCGTCGTACTCAGATGATAGTAGTAATATATGTAACGGATCACATATATAAAGCAATGGGCATTTGTATAAAGGATGGTAAATCTATATTACTACTATGAGGAAGGAATTTCCTTTAGACATCTACATGATTATATATACACAATTTACAGACCCATACTATCCTGATGAAGTCCTCATGTTTTACTCCTACCACTGTCATTAATAGTTACATGTGAGATGCCGTCGGGTAGACAGTAGCTGTTAGTTGCCGTTATTTCGGGATCATGCATCGCGGAATATTGCATCGCGGAACCGTGCACCTCGGAGTGTTGCATAATAGGGATAAATGTATGAAGGGTTAATAATGTCGCCTATGTTACCAAACATAGGCTACAGGATCTTACGGCTTACTAGCCGTCACACCCTCTTATTAAATGGGCAAGTTTGGAACTGTTATTTTGTTCAAGGCACTGCCATGAAAATTGTCTACCACTAATGTCCAGTAAATTTGTGTCGGCGCCAAAAAAGGCAACAAAATTTTATGACGAAAACAAAAAAACATTTAACTATGCTAAAATTTCAGAGCTACCCTCATGGAGAAACAGAACTTCTATCGAAGAAAAGGAGTCTACTATTGCAACCGCAAAATTCCTAACCCTTAACCAAAAGAGTGATAGTATCGACGTGCCCGAAGAAAATAGCCAAAGGCCAGTTATAAAAGATATCAATTACTCAAGTGCAGTGAATTTTCTAAAATTCTGTAAGGATGAAAAAGTGAATGCAATGTTAGAAAAAGGGGAATTGGAGGACATGCATTCAAATTTTCCAATTTCATATCACGATTTCCTGAACGAATTTTATAATCGTGATAGTATGAAAATTAATCGTATCAAGGAAACAGATATAAATAAGTTTTTAGAGAAAAAACCAGTGCTTTCACATGAGGAGGTAATGCATAAGTTGCCTATGTGGCTCCGAGATCATAATGAAGCCTTTCTACCACAAATTGCAGACAAGCTCCCACCCCATCGAGTCTGGGATCATAAGATCGAGCTAATCCCAGGAATAGAGCCTCCATACAACAAAAATTGTCCGCTTTCAGTACCAGAACTAAAAGTCGTAAGAAAATGGCTAGATGAAAATTTAAAGAAAGGATTTATCCGGGAATCTCGGGCACGATGTGCTGCAACATTCTTGCTTGCCGCAAAACCTGGTGGAGGCGTAAGAATTTGCCAAGATTACAGAGGACTCAATAATGTCACAATAAAAAATAGGTATCCATTGCCGTTGATCAGAGAAGCTCTCGACGCAATTTCCCACGCTAAGTATTACACAAAGTTGGACATAGTCGCTGAATTTAATAAGCTCCGTATAGCTTAGGGACATGAATGGAAAACGGCTTTTATTACACGTTTCGGTTTATTTGAATTGTTGGTAATGCCGTTTGGGCTATGTAACGCGCCAGCGTCATTCCAGCACTACATCAACCACACATTGTACGACTTATTAGACAATTTTTGTACAGCTTATTTAGACAATGTGTTAATTTATTCAAACACTAAAGAAGATTACAGAGAACACGTCTGTCAAGTTGTCTCAAGGCTATTTGAGGCAGGCTTACAAATTGACATTAATAAGTGTGAATTTGAGACGACAAGAACCAAATATCTTGGACTAATAGTGACACCTAATGGTGTAGAGATGGATCCCGCTAAGGTAGAAACTATTAATTCGTGGGAGCCCCCAGGTACAGTCAAAGATCTTCAAAAATTTTTAGGATTTGCCAACTACTATCGACGTTTCATTCGTGGTTTCTCAATAATCGCTCGACCTCTGATTAATTTGCTTCAAAAAAATACGGTTTATTGTTGGGGTAGTGACGAGCAGTCTGCTTTTGATAGTTTGAAAAAATCTTTTCAGCGCCTACCTTGGCATTTTTTGATTACAGCAAACAAACAGTTCTTGAAACTGACGCATCAAATTGGGCGTCGGGAGGCGTCTTATCTCAGTACGATGAAAACAAGGTTTTACAGCCAGTGGCATATTTTTCTTCCAAGCATAATTCTGCTAAATGCAATTACGAAATTTATGACAAGGAATTACTAGCTATTATTAAATGTCTAGAAGAATGGTGCCTAGAGTTGCAAGGTACACAAGATTCATTCAAAGTCTTAACTGACCATAAAAACTTGGAGTACTTCAAGACTTCAAAAGTACTAAACCAAAGACAAGTTCGCTGGTCGGAGTTTTTATCACAATTCAATTTTCAAATTGTGTACCGACCGGGAGTAAAGGCCACACGTCCTGACGCATTGAGTCGCAAGCCAGAAGATTGACCAAATAAATATGACGGAAATGACGATCGAGTTAAGAATCGAGAACAAACAGTATTGCCTGAATCACGATTTGACCCGAACGAGCCAGAAAACTTACTCCAATTCAAGTGGAGCAGTGGTATGTACCTTCCTGATGTTATAAAGACTAGCAGCCCTATCCAGTCCTTTAAGATATCTCTTGTCCCGGAAACGGACTTACCAATAGACGAGTTGATTGACAGGGCATATGCTAGAAATAAGCTCGCGAGGGCGATGATTGAATGTCTCAAAAACGTAGAATGTAGGGAATGGAATAGAGATATACGAAAATTGTTGAAAATTGCTTTCAATGATTGTAAAGTTATAGAAAACAGGATTTATTACAAGGATGTACTTTTAGTTCCTCCTGACGATGAACTTCGGATACAGATCCTCTATCGAACTCACTCTTCAGGACCAGCGGGGCATCCAGGTAGGACGAAAACAAGAGATCTTATTGCGCGTTCGTATTGGTGGCCTCGCATGACTTATGATGTACGAAATTTCGTCAAAGCATGCGAGTTATGCATCCGGACTAAAACTCCGAGATCTGCTCCACAAGGATTCCTACAACCATTGCCCGTCCCTTTTCGACCTTGGTCAGATATTTCAGTTGATTATATCTCACCACTCCCTGAATGCATAAGATATGGAACAAAATATAATCATCTACTAGTTGTAGTTTGTCATTAAACCAAGTACAGGCATTTTATCCCAACAACATCCTTAGACGCCAGAGAGATGGCAGACGCATTCGTAAGCAGAGCGTATTGTCTACACGGAACGCCCAATAATATAATATCAGATCGCGGATCACAATTCGTGTCCCAATTTTGGAGAGAACTTAGTTCAAGACTCGGGATAACGTTGAAACCTTCCTCTGCATTTCATCCGGAGACAGACGGCCAGACAGAAAGAATAAACTCATCTGTAGAGCAGTATCTTCGAGCATTTGTTAGTTTTCATCAGGATGACTGGGTTGAATGGTTACCATTAGCAGAATTTGCAGGAAATAATGCAATTTCAGAGACAACTGGGGTATCACCGTTTTTTGCAAATTATGGGTATAATCCTAAGCTGGGTGTTGAGCCAAGACAACCATGCCCACCTTCTTTGTCTACTTCACAGAAAAAAGAATTTTTGAAGGCAAATGCTGTTGGAGACCGCTTCTCTAGAATTTTGCAACAATTGAAAGCTTTATCAAAAGAATCTCAACAAAGGTATGAAGATAATGCCAACAATAGAAGAGCCGATGCACCTAGCTTTCGGGAAGGAGATTTGGTCTACATCAACACTCGAAATATGAAGACAAACCGGCCGATGAAAAAAATAGATGACAAATGGGCTGGCCCTTTCGAAGTCTTATTGGCATATCAAAGAGCTTGTAGAGTAAAGTTACCAGAAGGCATGAAAATATTTCCTGTATTTCATACAAGCCTGCTACGACGAAAGGACCCATTTGATGTTGGCTTAGCGGGACGGAGTTTCATCAATAAAGAAGAATCAAGGAATATCCGAGGTCGGATTTTGGAACAAAGCAATGGCGAAGCTGAAGTTGAAAAGTGGGAGTTTGACGATATCCTTGACTCTCACGACGAACTAGGTCCAGGTAACATAACCTACAAAGTGAAGTGGAAGCACCAAGAACCAACTTGGCAAGTGGCTACTGATTTAAGAGGTCAAGACACTGCGATCACGAAGTTCCACCGTAGATATCCGGAAAAGCCTGGGCCCCCGATATGGGTAAAAAGAAAGAAAAAAGATAAATATACTTATCATGAATCTGAATTATTGGAACCTACTGATGATCAGGTGAATTTTACAAGGAGTCGCCAAAAAGTTGTCTTACCAAAAAGGTATAGGGAATGAATTCCGTGCTATTCGAGACAAATAGCGGTTTTGGAGAGTTACTGTCACGGAATTGTAATCACGTGACTTATTTAGCTCCACTATATAAAGGTTTCCGTCGTTCGTAGAGTTAGTCTTTACGCAACAACAATACTATTAAATTATACCTCCTGCTCGCACTGTGATAACACAACCATGATGCAATTGAAACCTTGGGAAACTGGTAGTGGGCCTATAAAATCGACAGATAAGTCCCGCCACCGCCGTTCGGGAACTGGGAGTTGCTTGAGCAGACCCTGATACTTTAATCTAGATAGTGTAATTCTTTTACCTGTGTGACAATTATTGGTATACTGAGTGATTGTTTGCATCATGTTTGGCCACCAGTAGGATCTAGAAATTTTGGCGAATACCTTGTCACGTCCATGATGACCGCCATTAGGATGATTGTGGCAGTGGCCAAGTATTAGTAACTTTAATTCAGGCAGCTCGGGAACATAGATAAGGTTGTCGAAAAATAAATGGTTATTTCAAATACTGCATCTTGATAAGTCGAGATGTTTAGAGCGGAAAGGGCCTGGACCTCGCATGATTTTCAATATTTCCTGGAGAAATTTGTCTTGTTGGTATCCTTTGGTTATTAATTGGTCGATTTTTGTAGCGAGAGGCGTCTCTAATTTGTCAAGGTGTACAGGCGCGAGCTGAAGGTTAAGGTCTAGGTTTTGTGAGATTTTAGGGTCCAAGTTTTGAGGTTTAAGAACGGTTTGCATTTGGTGGACTAAACGCTCATCGTTTAGTCCTGTAGGTAGATCTTCTGAACGTCGTGTGAGCGAGTCCGGATTTCCCCCTTGTTTACCCGGCCGGTAGGAGATTATAAAGTTGAACCGAGATAAGAATTCTAACCAACGGGCCTGTCGACAATTCAATGTCTTTGTAGTCATGAACCATTCTAGGTTTTTGTGGTCTGTGATGACTTGGACTGGTTCCTTCGTACTTTGTAGCTCCGGTCTCCAATGCTCAAAAGCTGTTACCACGGCGAGTAGTTCCTTGTAATAGATTTCATAATTAATTTGGGCTGGCATTAGCCAACCGGAGAAGTAAGCCACAGGGTGTAAAATGTGGGCATCATCATGTTGCAAAAGAATTCCGCCATGCGCCCAATCACTTGAATCTACTTCCACAATACATTGGCGATCCGGATCGAAATGGCGCAGTATGGGTGACTTGGTAAATTCAGTTTTCAATAATTTGAAAGCGTTATCACAATCATGGGTCCAGGTCCAAGTGGCCCACTTTTTAGTAAGCTCAGTTAATGGTCTTGCAACGGACAAAAAACCCTTGACAAATTGCCGATAGAAATTTGCAAAACCAAGAAATGCTTGAACATCCTTTACACGGGAGGGGGTTTTCCAGGATTTGACACAGTTGATTTTGTCTGGATCCATTTCAACATCTTTGCGCGATATTATAAGTCCTAAATATTTTACTTCCGGAGCTTCAAATACGCTCTTATTGATATCCAGCTGTAATCCAGCTGTGCGGCACTTGTCAAGAACAAGGCTAACGTGACGTCTGTGATCTTCTTGGGTATTGTTATAAATTAGGATATAGTCAATGTACGCGGTACAGAAAATGTCAAGGAACTCTTGAAGAGTTGTGTTTATGTAGGATTGAAAGGTACTGGGAGCATTAGTCAGCCTAAAAGGCATAACTAGGGATTCAAATAGTCCATAACGCGTACAGAACGCTGTTTTCCATCCATCCCCCTTGGCAATGCGGATACGGTTGAAAGCGGAAATAACGTCTAATTTGGTGAAGAATCGGGATTTGGAAAATCTGTCTAAGGTTCCTGAAGAAAATGTGGGAACTGAAACGTATTTCTAATGCTTCAAAGGTGTTAGGTTCCTGGGGATATTTTGGATCGGCGCTGGGAGTTGTTTGTTTGTTGGAAAATAGTAATCCCGGTTGGAAGTCTATTTTGGGAGTTTTAAAGTTTTTCATTGTATATATAACACGACAAGCCTCCGTACGAGGCTCACCACGTCAAGTCTTTTGTCGTAATTCAAACTTACATTTTTTCTTCTTTGATAACTCTCACCTCCCACCGCCACCATCACCATCACTATTACCATTACTACTACCATATACCGTAATCGTCATTATTACCGTAACCACCACCCTTACCGTAACCCTCACCATTATCCCATACCGTAAACATCATCATAATCTTTACCTTAACTATCGCTACCACCAACATCATAATCACCGTCGAATCCGAACTTACCGTAATTACTACTACGAAGCCCATAGTCATCGTGACAAAAGGATTCTGGAGACAGGCGATAGTATGAATGAAGATATGTTCTTAATTGTCTTCTTTTTCTCTCTACTTGTACATTCTGTGAAATAGAACTCCTATATATGTATATATACATAACGTGAATACCCTGATGAATATATGTAGAAGTTACAAGAAACAAGTAGAATACTGTGGAAACATAATGATATCTCAGAGAAACTTCTGTAAGATAGGACAAGAGAGTAGTATCTTCTAGAAGGTGCTTAGTTATGCAGATGATTAATAAGATCCTCTATGCTTATGACTCATAGTGCACGTCCCACTATAAGAGTGGGAACAGACTAGACCGGATGCAGTAATGAACTGCTTTAATTTCATCAGTTTCTGATATCAAGGGGATGTGGTATCAGTTTTTTTACCGTGATTTTGTTTAGACCCCAATAATCCATGCACAGGCGCAGCTTGCCAGTGGACTTCTTAACAAACAGGACTGGAGCAGCACAAGGAGAAGAGCTTGGCCGGATAAACCCTTTAGAAAGATTATCTTTGAGCCAGTTGTGAAGGGCTGTTAACTTGTCATGGGACATAGCGTAGAGCTTACCATACGGAGGGTGAGTTCCCTCCTTTAAAACTATTTTATGGTCTATGGCACGGTGAGGCGGTAGAATATCAGAGTCGAACTTTGAGAAGACCGTAGCCTGATGCTTTAACCAATCAGGAAGTTTATTTTGTAGTGTTGTAAGTTCGGCGGTAGTTTCACCAGTGTCAAATATTTTGATAACGTCGAGTTGTAGGTGAACTGGAGATGTAGTGAGTCGAGTAGTCACTTTGTCTGATGCTAAACCTTTGATGAGATTCCTTCTAGGATATTTGATCTAGGTATCACGGAAACATGAATGTGAACAAAAGTAAGAGTTAAATCTTAGAGCGCTGGAGGACCAATTAATTGAGGGGTTGTGTTGAGACAACCAACTGTAGCCCAGGATTATCAGAAAATTGCTAAGTTTTGTGATGTAGAATAGAGCTAGTTTGTGGTGGTGGTTTATAGACAGTTCGGTCCTTACATAATGAGTTACCATACCTGCTGATGATTTGCGTCGGTCGACGACAAGAAGAATACGAGGTTGGTCGAGGGGTAGGATAGGCAATTGGTACTTTTGCACGAACAATGAATCAATGAATCCAAAACCATTTCCTCCGGAATCAACTAAGGCAGACATCACAGTTGAGAATTTGCCAGAAGTTACGCTACAAGGCAAAATTAACAAACTCAATTTAGCGGAAATACCTAGTGACAAATCAGAAATTATGAGAGAAGAGTTGAATTCATTTATTATCGCAATATCACCATAACCGTGACTGTAGTTATTAGCTATTCTTTTAAATGCTGGTCTCTCTCCGCTGGTATAGGAGCTCCACCGTCTTCCTCATTGTCAAAAGACATCTCTATTTGTCTCAGGTTGGTTATCCTTCTCGAGGGACCGCAAGTAAATTTGATATGGCCTGCTTCTCCGCAGCGCATTCATAAGTTGAGATCAAATCTTCGTTGTCTATCTTCCAATGTGATTCGGCCGTCTGGCCCAATTCTCTGGATTTAAGCCCGGTCTAGTATCATTGGATCTCCTTGTGGAGGATTGAGAGGATTCGAAGTCGAAGGAAAAGAGGGTCTTGGTAGCATGCTAGGAGGTTGGTGGTAGTTATAATTCGGCAAGAGGCGGGCGTTCGACAGAGGTGGGTTAGGTTGCAAAAACTGTTGAGGTTTCTTCCCGCATTGGGGTACGATTTTTTGGTTTGGTCTTTGTCTAGGTCAAGTTGGTGTTGGAAGTCTTTGCAAAGAGCGACAAATTTGTCAAAGGTATAGTCATGGTAAATTACTTGTTATTCACTGATTTTCGTTCTCAAGTTCTAAGTGACTCCGTCGCGTATGGCGTCAATCAGGGTTCCATCATCAGAGATACCAGCTAGCATTTTTAGGCGTTGAAATTCTGCGAGATAAGCACCAAATGGCCTAGCTCCCTGGCTTAGATGAACCAAAGCGCGTCTAGCTTCGCTCTTCTTATTTGGATTACGATATGAAACGTCCAGAACTTGCCAGACGTCTTCTTATTACAGTTATGAGGAGTAGATGCTATGTTCTGACTTGCGAGTATAATGTATGATCCCTCTAATCGAGGATAGAACGGGAATGTGGTAAAGAAGTGTCACGGAACGGCCCGCTGAAGCTAGTCGTTTTGGCTTGAATTCATTTAGTTCTTTTGCATAAATTTTATTCACATATTGTCTTTAATTAATTGGCGTGAGTTTTCATGCATTTTTTTGATCTTCATCAATGGCTTCAATGACGTTGATAAATTATTTTGCCAATTGTCACTAATTACTTAATATTGTTATTATTGTTGGACTTTTCCTGTTGATCGTTATTAACAACGATTGAACTCCAGGCATAGCATAGTTCTATGGAATTCTATTTCAATTGACGGTATTTTGGGTGTTCTACAATATTCGCTGGCGTTTGATGGGATGGGGTTCTAGTAACCAGCTCTAGGGAATGTACTAGGTAGACTCATGTATAAATAGTGGTTAGGCCTTCTAGTTGAAAGCTCTCCAGCTTTCAGTCTTGTATTTATTCTACGCATCTAGTCTAGTCAGGATTCAAGAAGTCAGGTTATCCACATCTACACTTGTCATTTGTTACAAAAGCTTACGTGACATTATCTGCTATCGTCAGTGTCCCAGAGTTCCAGGTATTCAGTATTTTAAGAGATTGTTCACCAAGATCAAGCCCAAGCTAAACCATCAAGATCCAAGTACAAGGAGTCACGACAAGAAGAGTATGTGAGTTATGTAAAGATGTATTGATTTGACTTATTTTCTATGGAGGCTGAAGTATCCTCATTATATACATAATCCTAACACCCTTATTCTATTGTTATACTCACTGTTTTCCACAGACTGAGTTGCTCTTCATGCTGTTAGTCCATCGAGTCGTGTACTTGATCTCAGCCTAATCATGCAATAAGTATTGTTTTATGCAACTCATCTTACATGACTTTTATCACGAGATTGAATCTATGCAACACGGTATCTGCTAGTCAGTGCTGTTAACTTAGCAATCTCTGTTATTTCATGCTTCTACATGTATGCATTCATGGTACATGTATGCGTGATTACCACTACTACATATGTATCATAACTCATGAGTCGCAATTCACAACACTTCTATCTTTTGAAATCCAAATAGACCTTCCTCCGTCAAGTGCTGATCCATGAATGATTGAGGTTCAGGGCCTAGATTCTGGTAAATCAAAACAACCTGGGACTGGACAGTGCGAAAGCGTTCGGGGTTTTGGGCAATGGTTATTTTTATATGCTTCTTAAACCTGTCATATTTAGTCTTATCATTTGCTAGAAAAACTTCTCTGATATGGAAGCATTCAGTTGTTACCGAGGGTTTTGGTGTATCGGCAGAGGTGGAAGGGTCCAAGTCCTTTGGTTGGTTCTCCAATTTATACTGGGCCACTGCCAGCTGCCTTTGGAGGCTGGCATTCTCGTCTCTCCAAATTTGGATCTGATTCTAGAGAATGTCAAAAGATGCTTTTAGTTCTAGTTTCTCGAGTTGAAGACGCGCAATTTCTTGGTCAAGTGCGATGACCTTCACTTCGAGCTTCTGCCCTGATTTGAAGAGTTCTGTCACCCGTTTAATCTGACCAGCATTGTAAGACTGATGCAGAAGCTGGGAAAGATTCTGGAGAACCGGGTGGAGCCATCGCTAGGAACTAGGAATAAAAGGTGAATACAATAATAAAATATAGAAGTAGAAAACAAGTAGAAAACACTATCCAATAATCAACAAAGTGCACAAGCAGACAACCAATCAAACAATCAATCAGCAAAAACAAGCAAGGAAACCAACACGAAGTAGAAACGATGCTAAATAAATGGTCGCGAACGGTATGACAAGTAAAAGACAACGAGGAAATATAAAGATAAGGAAAAAAAAAAAATCTTAAAGATTTTTTTTTTTAAAAAAAATAAAAATAAAAAAGGTGCAAAGTAATGTCACACAGCGGGGGTGCGATAGGGTTACAAGATAATACGGAGGCGGTATTCAGAGAAGATTGTGCAGGAAAGTTGGGGATAAATGTTTATCTGAGATTGTGGTCCAAACAGGATAGTAATTAACAAGACGTTGCATGACCTTTTTTTTTTTTTTTTTTTTTTTTCTATTATCCTATTTCGGCGCCTGAAGGCCCACGTAGGTATTTTTCGGAAGATACGTATTCTTTGTTATAGAACGACTCATTTTGACGTTTGGAACACTCATACTCAGATTTCATTTGCAGATACCACTACGAGAATAACGCCTTACGACATGTACCCTCTTCCGTGAATACCCACCACAGGGAAAAGCGAGAAAAACCTGTGGCTATCTGAGCAGTTGCATGACCTTTTTAGGAAGGTTGACAGCAACTATTAACTAGGAACCGTTTATCCCCCCTGGACTAGCCCCCATCTAAATACTACCGAGGTCCCACAAGTGAAAGAGAACGTTGGGGCGGTCTAGTCTTCGAGCAGCCGCGCCTTCACGGCTAGCCCGGTAGCCTGTCCAACAATCTACAAGGATGAATAACAAGGCAACACCAGCCATACTCTAACAAATTGATTAGGGTTGACGAAGAGTGAGTGTCGGGATTAGAGTCCAAATGGACAAGTGTCAGAACTTGTCAGGCCCCGGTACTTTCAAATTGAATATCTCCTTGCTGGACCCTGAAGATCTGTTATTCCGATCTATTTTAGGACCGACGCATTAATAGTAATCTTCGCAACAAGCTCTATTTAGATATTCTATTTTCGTTTCGTTATTTTTAACTTGCTTGGGTTGAATAATTTATGGCAAATCTTCAGGATAATGGTTCTAGGAATTTGGATTCTACTGTACATAAGGAGTTGTAGCCTTCCCTTCTTCTCTCTTCACGCTTTGTCTTTTCTCTCATCCTATCACTACCGTAGAAATCAACCACCTTAGAAGTCTACCACCTTAGATACCACTTACCTCAGTCCACATTCATTTCTTCTCACTTTGCCTTGTCACTTTCTTTATTCTCTACTCCTCTATCTCCCATAACATTCCCAACAGCACGGGTATCTGAAAGTCACAATATCAACCCACCAACGTGACAACAAGTTTAGTGGGGGAAGTATTTTGAGGATGCCGACGCCAAATACTCTTTGCGACCCAATCAATGTCAGGGTTCACCTTTTGTAGCCAAGGAATTCCTAAGATGGCATCGTAGTTTTTGATTGGCGCCTCTACAAAATTGATGATGCTAGTATTAAGTCTGGGTATTTTTGTGAAGAGAGGTGATTCATAGGTGTCACAACCGTTAACAGCAGTGGGACCATTAAAAGATAGAATTGGTTTGTTTAGGAAATTTTTTGAGCAGTGAGGGTTTTGAGCCATAATACTAGATATACACGCATTCACTTAAGAGCCTCCGTCTACCAAGAAAATTGTTTTGACGCCCCCAGCCGATCTATGCACTTCAATTCCCATTGCGCTGTTCAAAATGGCAATAGTAGGTGAATGTTTTAGCTTAGGAGTACATGGACTGGTAGGTACCTTATTCTGGAGCGTATCGGGATCTACAGGCAGAGGTTTCCCTTGTTTGATGCATTTTTTCGATAAGTTTTGGACAGTTGTGCATGCGATGGTTACTACTATTAAACATGCAAAGGTTATTAGCCTTTTGATAATCGCGGATTTCATCTGTAAATTTACCAAGCGAGTTAGTTTAGGGTGAGACGGTGGTGGGGTATTGGGGGTGAGCAGGCATTGGGGTCTGTTTTCAGGACGGTGTACGCTGCTCTGCTGATTTACGCCCAGCAAGTCTTTCGCGCTGGCGAGAGTGGTAGTTATCATCAAACTGAATAGCATGGTTGGCAACGAGTTCATAGATGCGCCGGTCTAAATTTGTTACGCAAGACAGTTTATCCTTAATGGCAGAAGTTAGTCCCTTGTAAAATTCTTTGCCCCAAACCGGCTTGGGGTATTCTGTTTGATGGCATAACAATTCGAACTTCTGCTTGTAAAGTTGGACAGTGTGTTGTGCATAGTAACATTGGATTTATGCAGTGTAGGTAAAAAACAACAAGAATAGGCACTTGCATATACGTGTTGTATGTACCGGGGATATTGAGTCAGATAGATCGAGTCAGATAGATCGAGTCTTATAGATCGAGTCATGTGACACGAATCGTATGAAGAAATGAAACCCTGTAAGGAGACGATACCAGAAGTGGTCTCCAACTCTGTTAATAGATATCAGTAGAATTGACTTGATACTCAGAAGGTACTGGGCGCAAGTATAGGATAAGCGCAGTAGGGTAACAACGGCTTGTGTATATAAAGAGAGTGCATTACCTACAGGGACGAGCAAGTCAAGTAATACATACCTTAAATCTTACCAATGCACTTCTTACCCTCACGGAATCACACATTTCATTCTAAAGTTAGTAACATTGCATCTACTCCTTCTCATAACTGAATACAGTGCTGACGCCTTGGCAAAGTGCCTGTCTTTCCTCGACTCTTATTTGTCGTATTTCTGTGTTTTGGTATCTAGAAAGCCTTAGACCAAACGCGAACTAATTTTCTTGCAGCTCTGGGTAATTTTGTGGTTCAAGGCGGGTCCACTCCTAGGGCGATGTCGAGGTTTCTAAGTTAGTTGCTCCCTCAAGATGTTGAACAGCTACAATGACCTTGTGTCTGTCCGTAGGATGAGCAAGAGGTTGGAGGAGGAAGCGAGCTTCGAGGTCGTCGAGAAACTACATGACATAAGTTTGACAATTGAATTTTATAATTTTGGGGATGTTTGTGTCATGATAAGGGAGTTGATGTTGAAATTGTGGAGGATGAAAATTAGGTAGTGGGGTTGTGTGAGGAGGCATGGCGAATTGGGTAGATGTATTTTGAGGCATGGAATTGAGAGGCATTGTGTAGGGAGGCATGGCAAATTGAGGCATTGGGTTCTGGGGCATTGGGTTATGGGGCATTGGGTTCTGGGGTATGGCTTTGAAGGGCGTCATATAGGATGAAATGGTGACTTGAGGCATAGTGTCGGGTGGTACATTGCCCCGTGGCATGGTAGAATATGGTGCTGTGTCCAAATTTTCTGATTTGCACTTTGATGCATTTGTGAAAGAAAAATTTGCATTGCCTCGGCAATAGCATTGCTGATCCTTGTGTTCAGATCAGCATCGGAAACGCCAGTAGCTAAGTTATAGTTTGATGGTTTTGAGGTATCTTCTAGAGTGAGCAATTGGAATTTGCGTGTTGGTTTCTCAGTTCCGATATTTTTAGCAGGTTTGCTAGGGGTTTTTGGAGCGCTTGCTAGGTATGAAGTTTGATTGATCAATACCAGATAAAAAATTTTTTGGTATGGATGACCTTTCAATTGGAGAACAAGTTAACGGAGACAAAGAATATAATAGCAGGTTGGGCAACGAGTTTTCAGGTGCCTTTATATTAAAGCTTTATTGTTATGATTTGCAGAACAAGGCAGGTAAAAACTCGATGTGTAGATTCAATAAAGCTACGGAACTAATACGCGTCTCAGGATCTCATATTTATGTACTCGTAATAACAAAACAAAGTATAATCACGCTAACTCCTTACGCCTATGCTCTCCATCTGGTAGAGCGAGAAATAATAATACGCTAAGTGTAGAATGGAAGTGGTTTGAATGTAGAAAGACTGTAAAGGCATTGGGAGTAGTGGTATTTAGGGTAGCGTATCTGAACAAGATTAGATCTCAAATTGAAGAAAAAAAAAAATACTCTTTATGCTTCAATTCATCCTCATTATATCCATATGGGTATCACTATCAAAATCCTGTTCCTAACCATACTCCGTGCATACATCACATGACAGCATACGTAGCAAGTTGTCAGATATTAAGACACACATGGACAATACATCACACCCACACTCACCACTCGATACACACATCATCCATCTGTCTCCTTATTCCTCTCCTGCTGTTCACTCTAATTCGATTTCTCATTCGATACCTATCAAGTGCATTTTTGTTTGGGCATCGCGCTCGTGATGGCCAAATCACAACAACTACCCCCTTTGGCCCAGCGCGTCGCTGAAGAGCTCGAGCTTGTTCAGCGCGTTGAGAAGGGTCGAGCTACTTGAGTTCAATCCTTCCATATCAAGTTTTGGTCAGCCGTCGAAGAGGCCAATCCCCTCATCCAGTCCTTCGTGCGCGAGCAAATGGACGCGTTTCTCCTTGCAGTTGCTTCCGGGCATCCTATGCGACACGACAACCAAAGACAACCTAAATCATCAGGCTCCTTACCCAAGCCCAGCAAAAGCGTACCAGCTCGACCTCCTATCCCTACAGCTAAGCAACCGCAGAGTTGGGCAGCGACCGCCGCAGGCCATCCTGCCACTGGCCCTCCGGTGCCGTCTTTGGCCCGACCCAACACAACGTCTCGCCCCTCTAGCACGCCTGTTTCTAAACAAACTGCTATCACCAAGGGTCCCAAAGCCATCTTCCATCTCTCTGAAGAAGCTCCACTTCTCAGAGCAGACGTAACTGCAGTCAAGTCTGCTTTCATCCACATTGTTCCTGGTCTCAAGGATGGAATCGCCTCCGTTTCTTGCTGCTCCAGCGGTTTCACCGTCGCCTTCTCGTCAGATGCATCGCTGAAAATTGCGTTGGACAATGCTGACTCTATAAGAGCGTCTCTCTCGGGCTCTCTAATCCAAATTGAGGATCACATTGGGTACGTTGTCAAGCGTATCCCACGAACTATCTGGAATCCGGCCTCAAATCTGGTTCCAACCACGCTTGATGGTGTCAAGAGCATTGCCCAGTCATAGACAGGCGTCGCTCCATCGGGCGCCCAATAGTCTATACATGAAGATCGACGAGATCCTCTGCACACAGCTGTTATTTTCTTTCCTAAAGAGGTGTCCACGTTTCGAATTGTTGACAGCGCCCCTTCTCGACGGTACATCCCTAACCCAAAGGTAGTCCAATGCGATGCTTGCTTTGGGTTTCACCAGTCCTCTCGCTGCCTGTGACGGCTGGCAAGCCTTAATATGATCTGTAGACTATGCTTGGTAGCGCAGTCTTAGGCTTATGCAGAGGGTCACCTAGGGAATCTGATCATGTGATATTGGTTAGGTAATGAACGTATATTTTGTAGTATTTGCCTCAGGCAGAAGTGTTACAGAGTATGGAATATTTGACCTTGTAATTACTGGAGTTTACTCTCCAAAGATTTACTATAGATTACCATAGTCTATATCAATTGCCTTACGCTTGTATAGCCCAACCGTGACACTGCCGCACTCAAGCGTTGTGCGTTCATTGCGGTACTCTTCGCCACGACGGAGAATGCCGCCAACTCTGTCGTTGCATTAACTGCCTAGGGCCACATTCTGCAGACGACTCAAGTTGCCCTCTCCGCCCTCGCCCTTTCAAGGGCAAACTTATTCACCCTTCAGAAAAAGCGGTTACAGACCTCCGTTCACAGAACCGTAATAAGCTCAGGAAACAACGTCGCGCAGCTGCTGCCGTCGCAACTTCCTCTCCCAACAGGTCCAACGCACCGACTCTATCGACGGAAGTCCCCTCTGTCCCTTCTCAAACTATGCCTTCTGCTAGCCAGAACAGCTTCACGCCTCTTGCTTCTGCTTCGGACGGGTCTATGGAAGTGGACCTAGACGAGCGAGCTCCCAACTCCTCCACTAGTACTTCCCATGAGCAATAGAGCCTTTTTAAGGAGCACCCCCCGCCTCGCCTTCGTTTCCTTCAAGCAAACGTTGGTCGTGGTGGATCTTCTCACCTCATTCTTCTTCAAGCTGCATTTCACAGCAAGTATGATGTGATCTTTGTCCAAGAACCCTGGACTAAAACAATAAACTCTAAGAACGTAACCAAGGCCCATCTGGCTTATGTCATTTTCACTCCTTCTAATCATGACTGGAAAAATTCGCGCCCGCGCGTTTTAACCTATGTCCAAAAGAAATCTAACCTCCGACCTATCCAGCTGGACTGTGGTCTTTCACCTGATATCATCGCCCTTCGTCTCCAGAGCTCTCCTTCATTAGAGATCATAAACGTATACCGACAACCTCAAGCTCAAATGCCAGAGAGTCTCGAGGCACTTTTAAGCTGGCCGGTTCAACCAAATACCATAGTCGTGGGAGATTTTAATCTTCATCACTAACTATGGGAGCCCAACGTCTCCCGTTCGTCTGGCGTCAGCAGCTTTGTTGAATGGATTGACAACTATTCTCTGAGGTCAGCATTGCCTTACGGAGCTCCTACACACCGAGCTGGCCACGTCCTCGACCTAGTACTCACGAACATGGAAGGACTTTCAGCCCGAGTGGACCCAGAGACACATTCCACTTCCGATCACGAGACAATATCCGGCTTCGTCCAACTCTCGTCATCTAGACGTCACCCAACGCTGAAGCTGCCCAAATTCAACGACGAGAACGCTGAGGTATTTCGTCTTGCCCTCTCCGCTACCGCACCTCCTAGCCTTCCTATTGGAGACCCAACCTCTCAGCGCCTGGACGCGGTGACTTCATCGGGCATTGCCTCTCTCTCGGCAATGCTGCTTGCAGCTAACCCGCCGAGGCCTGCCTGCGTCCCATGCAAAGACTTTTGGAATCGCGAATGCTCGGACCAACGTCGTCAGTATCTTGAAGCTCGCCATAGCGGTGACCAAGATCTCATTAGCGAGGCACACAATAATTTTCGGAAGTCTGTTAGACGAGCCAAACGCGAACATAAGCGCTCCATGTTGGATAATGTGGCTTCGATCCTGGAAGCCCATAAAGTTGTTGGATGGCGGAAGCTATCAAGTCGCTTTGGTCCCCCCCCCAATTATTCATCAAGGTGTCACCTTCGGCACCCCGACCGAGCGTGCAGACATATTCTTTCGAACTAAGCTGGCCCGCTCTATGGGTCAGCCGGATATACCCAGGAATACCCCTACCTGCCCACTGCGTGCGATCCCTGCTCCTCTATCCGTAGACAAAGATGAAGTACGCCACTGTCTTCTGGAAGTTTCGTCAACTACTCCGGGACACGACCACCTCTCTGTCTCAGCCATCCGCCTTGTATGGGGAGTGGAAAGGTGGCGCTCGTGGATTGTTCAGCTTTACAGCCTATGTTTGGAACATGGTCACCATCCCAGCATCTTCCGCCGCGCTGAAGTGGTAGTTATTCCTAAACCACACAAGGACAATCTTACTGACCCCGCCAATTGGCGTCCGATTTCGCTTCTCCCAGTTATTGGGAAGGGGCTGGAACGTCTCTTTGCAAAACGCTTTGCCTTCTGGGCCTTGTCAAATCGTATCATCTCCCCGACGCAATTTGGAGCGCTACCTGGAAGGTCTGCCATGGATCTTGTGGAATGTCTGGTTCACGATGTCGAAAAGGCGTGGGAGACAAAGCAAGTTTGCACTCTCGCTACCCTTGATATCCAAAGTGCTTTCGATTGTATACAGCCCGGCCGTCTTCGTATTCGTTTGCGTGAACAGGGATGGCCTTTACCATACGTGAATTGGGCTGCTTCCTTTGCCTCTTGCAGGAAGGCTCGCCTCAGAGTGGATAAGTTTGTAGGTGATTTCTTGGAAATTCTGCACGGCTTGCCCCAAGGGTCCCCTGCTTCCCCAATACTTTTCCTCCTCTTTCTCGAGCCTTTATTCAAACTCGGGTTTCCCACATTTGGATACGTAGACGACGTAGCAATCCTCTCGGTCGCTAAAACGCTAGTCGACACTTCTCGTCTGACCACTAACAATGTTGGAAGCATCACCCATTGGTGCGGTCAGAACGGACTCTCTTTGGCGGAAAACAAAACAGAAATCACACATCTTCACAGATCCCGTCAACCCTCTCCACCGGTAATTGTTAATGACGTCCTAAGAACTACCAGTTCTACTCTGAGGTGGCTTGGCGTCTTCCTCGACACTAAGCTCTCTTTCAAACAACATGTACAAGAATGGAGTGCTAAAACGCAACGAATCAGTGCCCACATACGACAGCTTGGAAATACCAATCGTGGTGTACCAACAACTTTTCTACGTACTGCAGCCCTAGCTGTGGCGCTACCCGTTCTATTATACGGTGTCGAGGTTTGGTGGCGCGGTCACACTTTCCTCCGTCGAGGACGTCCAACATCTACCTAATCTCAGCACCTGGTAGACATGATCTCTCGAGCTCTAGTCACCCTGGCCCGAGCGATTTTACTGGTATACAAGACCACGCCTACTTCGGCACTCCTAAGGGAAGTGTGGCTCAAGCCTGCTCATATATTACTTGAGGAGATTCGCCTCTGCTCTGCTGTTAGACTGGCC
Organism: Podosphaera xanthii; assembly: GCA_028751805.1. Taxonomy (NCBI): domain Eukaryota; kingdom Fungi; phylum Ascomycota; class Leotiomycetes; order Helotiales; family Erysiphaceae; genus Podosphaera; species Podosphaera xanthii. The sequence continues at coordinate 1,691,767 of JAPWIX010000007.1, forward strand.
GCCGTGGACTGTTTTCATCCTTTGGTTAGAAGATCCACCGTCTCCCGCCCACAAACTCGCCTTACGGAAAAATTAAAGCTCGTTCCTCCCATCTCTCGACCCCAGCTTTTTCCTCCTTCCTATAAATCCCCTCTCAATTAGTCTCGAGCTGATTTCTCTGCCCAAGAATTTGCTGAGCGCATTAGAGAGCTGCCACCATGGGATATTCTCGTCTTTTCGGACGGCTCAAAGCTGGCGAACGGTTCTGCTGGGACAGGTGCCGTAGTTCTGCACAGAGATATCACTATAACTGAAGTGAAAGTGCCCCTAGGTCCCGACTTTGAGGTCTACGACTCCGAGATCATCGGCGCTCTAGCAGGCCTTAAGGCTGCCATAGCAGCACCTTCGACACATTTTGCAACCAATATTAATGTAATTCTTGACAACCAAGAGGCTGCACACCGCCTTCTCGAAGCCTCACCCTCTAAGTCTTCGCAAATGGAGATTTTTGAATTTCGGGATCTCGCTTCTCGCTGGCCTACGAGGAGAATTCTTCCTATTGCATCTCCTGGCAAGGTTCAAGTAATGTGGTCCCCCGGTCACATGGGCATTCCTGGTAACGAGTTGGCCGACAAGTTGGCAGGAGAGGCTGCCCGTCAACCAGCTCCCCCTGGCGCATCCCTTGCCGGAATCCGCGCAAAGATACAAAGGCAGATATTGGATATGACCACAGCATGGTGGCAATCTCATGCTCCCCCTACTTATTATGAGTTGGGTATGCCATTTCCCAAAAAACCTCCAAAGGAACTACGACTACCTCGCCGTTATCTTGGGTATTTAATCCAATGTCGTACTGGACATGGTGACTTTCGTGCTTATCACGAAAGGTTGCACCATAATAATGCCCTTCTGACTTGTTGCTGCGGGGCTATTAAATCAATCACCCACTTAGTATTTTGCCCCCTCGTGCGAGAAAGACTGGCTTCGGCTGGTCACCGTCGAAGTCTGGGCTCACTTGATTTTCTTCTCGGCACCTCCCATGGAGCTAAGCGTTTCGCCACCATATTGGAGAAGGTTAGGTTTCTATCAGAAATCTGCCGCATCCGTCCCAGTTAAGCCAGCGATGTGAGGAATCCGCTGCATAGCGCTCGCAGTATCTGCATGTATCTTAATGGTGCTTCTGCCACCACACTATATTCGTTGTATGACATTTTGCAGTCACCATCTCCCCCTAGGGATGGGGCTTTAGTTATAACTAGCGCTCGGTAGACATTAAAAACAAATAAATAAAATAAATAACACATGGACAATAGACTTGATTACGATACCCAAGGAGTGATGGCGTTAAGGTTATAAACACTAAACACTTCTCATTTCGCTTATACAATGCACATACATAAATGTATTTGTAGAGTGTCCATAAATCTTTAGCTTTATTGCTTTATTTAATCTTTACCTTGAGTTCTTGCCTGTCATACATTTCCCTTTTTGTGACAATAATGTTGTGATATGACTGTCAGAGCCACTATGGGGATATCCATGTCTATCTACAGGGATATGGCATATCCTGTTAAGGGTTAAAGTAAACGGTCCATGCACGAAAGCAGTACCACAAAATAAGTTAATATTAAATCTATGGAGAAGGAGTCTAATGAGGGCAGTAATAGCAATTTTTATAAGTTCCCACCTGTTAGAGTTCGCAGATTGTTACGGTTTGACCGTTGTACAATAATTAGGTGGCTACCTAATTGGTCACGTGATCGTAGACATATACATGTAATTTAGATTTTGTAGATGAGATTTTCTCCTCATACAAATTAATCAATCGACTTCATCATATCAGCTTTTGGTTACCGTCACATTTTAATTTGTATCAACCTTTACGTCTGTTAATGAGCATATTGTGACTTCTTCACAGCTCAGGACTTCTCAGTGCGCGTCGAAAAGAAACGTTATATGACACGCTTTTCTCTATCACCTGACTCTGAATCTGGAACTGAAATTGAACCAACCAGATCCCTTGAACCAATCAGCAAGAGAATGTCGGATCATAACTTAAGTGACGAAACCATGGAAGGTTATCCAGCAACCATTCCATCAGGTCAGCCGTTATACCCTAGTAGTAATCCTGAGGATACCAGGGAACTTTATAGAATATTGGAGGAAACTAGAGCACAAACCAGGAATCAAAGCCGGGAGATCTTAAGCTTACAGACTATGATGGCAGAGATGGTGTCCTTGCTAAAGGGAAAAATACAAGCACAAGTCACCATTCCGACTGAACCTCCGGCTGCGATCCCACAAAATACCACAACCTCGACCAGCGCCAACCAACCCTCGCAAGCTAGCAAAGTGAAGCCACTCAAATGGCCCCCTGTATATGACCATTCGAATTCTAACAAGTGGATCACAACTCACGGGATACTTCTTTACATTTACCAGCGAGATGTGGTTGATCGGAAGATTATGGAACCATCCGATTTCTTTATGGAACTCTTCAGTCAGGCAGTGACTGGAGCCGCTAAAGCTATGATAACGGGCCCGTTCCAAACGATGATGAACAGCGGGAAAATATCAGATGCTCTGGGATTGCTTAAGGTAATGGATGTCACGTTTCGCGACCGGAACGCTAACCAAAATGCATCGGCGCTTCTCTACGCATGTAAACAGTTTAGGGACGAGTCACTATCATCTTTCCTACCACGCTTTGAGCAGCTTCTCTCTCGGAGTTTAAAATCATCTGCCGAAGACCAACATAAAATACATGATTTGCATAACGCCTTGAATCAGACTACAAGAACACATCTGATCGGCCACTCTCTTCCGACCTCATTTCGCGAGTTCGTCGAGAAGTTATCAGTTGTTGGCTCGCAGATTGATGGGGTAGGCTTAGTCAAGACTAGGAGCTATGTTTCTGGTCAGCAGGGAATTTTTGACGACGGAACACGTGGAATCACAGGAGGTAAGCTATTAATAAACAACACCAGAAATAATTTCTTGATTCCTGCCTTGGTTCCGAATCCTGCAAGCTACCACAGTCCAAGCACACCACCCGAGAATATCAAAGACGCCGATGGTAATACAAGGATGACCGGAGTAAATAAGACAAGGGCAAAGTGGGTCTCACCAAAAGAGTTGGACCGCCGCAGATCAATAGGCGCCTGCGTTAGATGCGGTAATCGGGGGCATAAGTCGCATAATTGTCAGCAACTACCTCCCCAGCGCCCGCAAACTGCGGTAAAGCCTGCAAATTTAGTTGTAGAAAGTTACGAAGACGAAATTGATAATGATGTAGAGTCGGAGGAGTTAAAAGACTAGCTCCTGGACAAAGTCGTGTCCAGGGGCTGGAAAGTGGAGTTTGCAAAGCGGTGGCAATGTCCCAGACAGCAGAAGATCGAGAAGCAACTAGAGATATGAATGGAAATTCTTTTATCATAGACGTATTAATAAACAATCTCTATACTGTTTCTACTTTGATTGATAGTGGATGTGACTGTCTCGCCGCCGTTAGCAACTCCCTTGTACGCAAAGCTAACCTACCAAGAATTAGAGTAACTTCTCGGAAACTCACAGAAGCCACCAACAGTAACCATAGCGGAGAAGTGATCAAGGAGATGACAAAGATGGAGTTGGATATTGATGGGTACCAGAAGACATTATATGCTTACATCATACCAAAGCTGTCGCATGGGCTAATCTCAGGAAAGCCATGGATGGAACGAGAAGATGTAGTTTACCATGCAAGAGATCGATACATTGAAATCAGAGAAGCAACTGTAGGTGGCCTTCCTTTGCGAGTCTGGGAAAAACAGAAAAATTTACCGAAATTGACGCCAAACATTTTGTCTCTTTCGGCAGGAGTTTTTCTAGCAACAGTTAGAAGGGCACGGAGAAAAAATAATGAAGCGTCCCAGGTATTTTCGGTTACGTTAGCCGATATACAAAAAGCACTTGCTCCAGACAAAAAGTCATCCATAAGCCTTAAAAAACTCCCTTCGAGATATAAAAAATTTGCCAATTTATTTAAGAAAGAGTTAATTGATAAGCTTCCACCTCATCGTCCTGGAAGTGATCATGAAATTAAGTTAGAGCCAAACAAGGAAATACCATGGGGACCTTTATATGGAATGTCAAGAGATGAGCTTTTAGTTCTGAGGAAAACATTGACTGACCTGCTTGACAAAGGTTATATTCGTGCAAGTAGCTCCCCTGCAGGTGCACCGGTACTATTTGTTAAAAAACCTGGGGGTGGTCTCAGATTTTGCGTTGATTATAGAGCTCTGAACTCAATATCAAAGGCTGATCGGTATCCTTTACCACTGATTAAAGAAACCCTCGCAAAATTGAGTAAAGCTAGATGGTTCACGAAACTTGACGTACGTGCTGCATTCCACAAGCTACGCATCAAGGAAGGAGATGAATGGAAGACTGCGTTTCGGACACGATTTGGGCTTTTCGAATGGTTAGTCATGCCGTTTGGCTTAAATGGTGCACCAGCTTTGTTTCAGAGATATATCAATGAAACCTTACGAGAATATCTAGATGTCTTCTGTTCGGCCTATGTTGATGATGTACTAGTCTACACTGATGGTAACTTAGCAGAGCATGAGCATCACGTAAATCTAGTGCTCAGTAAACTCCAGAATGCTGGTTTGGGCCTAGATATTGACAAGTGCGAATTCAGCGTAAAGAAGACAAAATATCTAGGTTTTATTATATCGGCTGAAGGACCAACCTCCTCAATAAAGATGGACCAAGCCAAAGTGAGGGCAATTTCCGAATGGGAAGCTCCTACCACAATAAAAGGACTGAGAGGATTTCTAGGATTCGCTAACTTCTATCGTGGATTCATCAACGGATTCTCTCGGATTTGCGCGCCGCTAACAAGTCTCACAGGAAAAGGCACGCCTTGGAAGTGGGGACCGGAACAATCGGAAGCATTTGAATTACTAAAGAAAAATTTACTTTCTGAACCAGCTCTCGCACAATGGGACCCAGATAGGGAAACCATGTTAGAAGCCGATTGTTCTGGGTATGCTCTTGGAGGCTGTCTCCTTCAAAGGCATGGAAATGAACCTTGGATGCCTGTTGCATATTATTCTCGGAAACTCTCAGGAGCTGAAATGAATTACGAAATTCATGACAAGGAACTTCTAGCAGTCGTGGCGTGCATGAAAGAGTGGGATGCTGAATTGAGGGGTCTCGCAAAGACTTTCACTATATCAAGTGATCATATGAACTTAAAGTATTTTCTAACGACGAGAAAGCTTACTGAGAGACAAACGCGCTGGGCAGAGTTTATGTCCAGGTTCAGGTATAATCTTGTATACCGCAAAGGGTCGGAAAATGAGCGTCCCGATGCACTCTCACGTAGGGATCAAGACAAGCCAAGAGATGGAGACCCTCGTCTTTTGAGCCGAGAGCGACAACTACTAAATCCAGTCAAGATTAAAAAACTATGGCTCGGGAGTGTTGAAGTAGCAGAAGGACATCAAGTTTTCATGAATGAAGATTTACAATCTTTATGGGATCAAGCTCTGAAAGAAGACCAAAATTACGCCCAAATTATACAAGCAGTACAGAGGAATGAACGTACATGGCCTAAGGATTTAAAGGTGCAGACAGAAGGATCGGATGGGCCAAAACCATTGAAGGCGACAATTGCATCGTCTATTTTTGATCAAGAAAGTGGGATATTACGCTACCAAGGGCGAATCTGGGTGCCCTTATACGAACCACTAACTACAGCGCTAATTCAAAACACCCATGATTCAATTATTTCTGGCCACCCAGGCAGAGATGCAACTCTGGCGCAAGTAGCAAGGAGTTACTTTTGGCCGGGGATCAGCAAAGCAGTTAAACGATTCTGCAAGAATTGTCATGTTTGCTGGAGGTCATCAATATGGAGACACCAGAAACAGGGTCTTCTTCAACCGTTGCCAATACCAGATAGATTCTATCAAGAGCTGTCAATAGATTTCATGGTTGATCTCCCAGAATCTAGAGGTGCAACAAATATCATGGTTATTACTGATAGACTGCTTAAATCGATCACCCTGGAAGCAATGGATAAAATGGATGCAGAGTCGTGCGCTGAAAGGTTTTTATTATGTCATTGGAGATTCCACGGGTTTCCGCGAGCTATCACAAGTGACCGTGGAACGAACTGGACGAGTAAATTTTGGAAACGCCTGTGTGAACTAGTCGGAATGAAACAAAGGCTAAGTACAGCTTACCACCCACAAACTGATGGCGCAACAGAAAGAGCAAACCAAGAAGTCCAAACATATCTTAGAGCATATGTTGCTTACACACAACATGATTGGTCAGAACTCTTACCAGCAGCCCAGTTGTCAATCAACAACAGAGACATTATGTCCCTCGGAGGTGTTAGTCCTTTCTTCGCGTCACACGGATTTCATCTAAATCCTATTCAAAATGTTATCTCAGAATCAGTAGTGCCTACATCAACAGGAAAGGAAAGAGCCGAATCATTCATAGAAAGGCTAACCCAAATAACTACATTTATGCAGGCTGCTATGGCTGCGGTACAACAACGGTTTAAAGAGCGAGCCGATAAGAATAGGCAGCCGGCGCCTCGATATGCTGTAGGAGATAAAGTCTGGCTTTTGCTTCGTAACGTCAAACTAGACGGACAACCATCAAGAAAGCTGGCATGGCAACAGGCGAAATATAAAGTAACAAAAGTCATATCGCCTGAAGTTGTGGAACTAGATATAACAGGGAAAATATTTAATCGATTTCATGTCGACTTACTGTTGCCAGCTTGCGATAATCCATTACCATCACAACAAATTGAAGATCGAAATCCGGGCCCTGTAACAACCAAAGAACATGAAAATGAAGATGAATACTTAGTAGATAAAGTACTCCGATGTAGAACGTGGAAAGGCGAACACCAAGCGTTTGTGAAATGGAGCGGTTATCCTAAGCCGGAATGGACATTGTTGACTAATTTACAAGACACAGCCGCATTAGACGAATGGGAGCTTAAATGGGGCTCGGCAGAATCTAACAATGGACCTCCAGCAAAAAAAAGGAGGAGATTGGGGGGGTAATGTTACGGTTTGACCGTTGTACAATAATTAGGTGGCTACCTAATTGGTCACGTGATCGTAGACATATACATGTAATTTAGATTTTGTAGATGAGATTTTCTCCTCATACAAATTAATCAATCAACTTCATCATAACCAGCTTTTGGTTACCGTCACACAGATCATTTGGCCCATGTTTAGTTATGTTTTAGACGAGTGGGGTAGCATCGGATGTCTTCCAATGTTTGGCTTCATGTATTCCGGTGTTGTATTGGGTATCGGAGGAACCCCGGCGTTTTGGAAGTTCTCCCGATGTTTCTCCTTCAGTGTGACAAGATACCTTTAGTAGTTTGAGATGTTATTCCGGATATATAGTAGGGCACTGATTGCTAGATGAGCTCCTTACGCTTAGTTTTCCGTCATCTCGAGACTATAGAATTCAAGTTAGTCACCTTCAGTCTTCAGTGTCTTTCAGCTCTCAGACTTCTTCAGTTCCTAATCTCTTGTCTTTACCTCCGCTCCCTTACTCCTTTGTTGGACGTTCAGCATTAGTCTAGAGCTACCTTTTCGGCCCTTAAGTTTCCATACCTCAGCCTTGCGCTTCCGCCCTTCTGATCTTCAGCTTTCAGTCTTCAGCCTTCAGTCTTCAGCCTTTCGCCATCGAGTCACGTGCAGGTCACTACTCTGACACCACCAGTTACTAGAATGTTCTTCCCGTTCCTCTGATTCATTGATATCCTTGAAGATAGAACCACCCAGAATACTCTTCTAGAAGTTTCTCGCGAGTTCTAGCAATCACAGAAGTAAAGCCGCCGTCTATAAATAGTTATGCAGCGCGCATCTATTATGCACACCTATGTATAACACAAGGCCATGAGGAATGAACGGCTTAAATGCGCTACGCCATAACACGTGACACGGATGGGCCACACCGAAATAGCCCAGCCACAGATTCACCGGGCTCAGCCCGTCACATTACCCCCCTCCTTTAACTTCCTACATCGGAGCTTCCGAGGTCCTTGTCTAGCCCCTTCGTCGACTCCTACGCCATTGCCTACGCCAAATTCTTTTTCAAACTTGTCCAATGCCTCAACGTTTTCGAGCTCGGAACGATCTTCCCAGTTTGGCTCGGCAAATCCCTTCCATTTTACTAAAACTCGTCTTACCCAGCCCCGCCCACGTCGGACACGTTCGGCTCTCAGAATCCGTTCTACAATCTGCTCCGGCTCATCAACCCCATCTATGATTATAGGATCAGGCTGAGAGTCTTCTTGAATCTGCGATAGAAGAGGGTTGCCACTTGCTTTATGTAGCAAGTCTACGTGGAATCTAGGGAATATTTCCGAAGTGTCATCTAGTTCCACTACATGAGGCGAAATCACTTTAGTAACTGAGTACTTGCCATTTACCCATGCAAGCTTCTTCTTTGGTTGAGGGGTATGAATATTTTTAAGATTCAACCACACCTTGTCACCCACTCGTAGCTTTGGAGCCGGACTTCGCTTCTTATTCGCATTTTCTTCCATAAGTTGTGGAGCTGTCGCTATGGCCGCCGCGGCATATTCTTGTGCTTCTCTTATTCTGGCCACGAAGTTTTCGGCCCTCTTAGTTGGGGGTGACAACAACCTCTTGTCAGTTAGAGAAACTTGTTGGACTGGCTCTGCATGATATCCATGTTCCATAAGGAAAGGACTTAGCCCTACACTGGCACAATCTCTGTTATTAATTGCCAACTGAGCTGAAGGTAAAATTTCTAGCCATTCAAATTTGTAAAAGGGTCGGCTAGATTGTAAAACACAAGGAAGTCGGCTAGAAAGATCTATATTTCGTTCAGGTCTAAATCTATGTACAGTTACATCCCTTATATATATACGCGCATCATGCCTCTCCGAGATCGTGGAATTCGAGAAGGTTCTACCCAACTCCTTCGGTGGTAGTAGGGAATTTGGGAAAATTCCGTGATCCTCCCTACGCATCATAGAAGCTTCCATGGGCTTCTAGACGATACCAAGAGTTCCCTGGCACCACACGCGGGTCCCTGCTTCTTAAGCGAAGTTATGCAAGATTACGCGATGGTAGATCGGATCCGGCTGAGCGCCGGATTAAGTCCCGGGGCTCTAGCCCCATGACATGCCTCCTTCTACTTCCCCTCTAATGCACGTCGAGGATCATTCGTCTTTTTTTTTTTTTTTTTTTGAAACCAGTCTTGCAGCGGACCATCATTGGACTTAGCGCTTCCGTACTTTTCCTCAAACCTGTCTAAAGCCTCTGTTTCTTCCAGATTCTCTAGTGGCTCCCATGCTGGATCTGCGAACCCTTTCCATCTGACCAGTACCAGTCTTCGGCTACCTTTACCTCTCTTGACCGTTCTAGCACACAATATTTCTTCAACGTACCGCTCTTCTTCGTCGTCGGCAGTTGTTATCGGTGGTGGCTGCTCATCGTGAAGTTCTTGGGCTGGAAGAGGGTCGTCGGACGCTCAACGAATTTGGTCTACGTGGAATACGTTGCTTATGTTTTTAGGAAGTCCAGCCAGCTCAACGTTATGAGATCCTAAAACCTTTGATACTGTATACTTTCCTCGCAGCCAGTCTATCTTCTTTTTTGGTCTATCGCTTTCGTAGTGTTCATAGCTTAGCCAAACTCTATCACCTATCTGATATGATTCTGATGTAGATCTCTTGGAGTTTGCGTGGAATTCTTGCTGTTGTTGAGCGGCCGCCATGGCGCTTTGAGAGAATTCTTGAATTTCTTGAAGGCGTGCCAGGTAAGTTTCGGCTCGTTTTTCTTCGGGGTGAGGAGAATCACTAGTTTGAATAATTTCAATCGGTGTCGGGTGAAAACCGTGTATGATGAAAAACAGCAATAATCCAGTCGTGGAACTCGGTCTGTTGTTCAGCGCTACTTGGGCAGAAAATAACCATCTTGCCCAGTCTTTTTGCATATATCCAACGTACGCTCTAAGACAAGCCCACACTTCTTGATTCCACCTTTCTGTGCTCTGTTAGAAATTTAACAAAAAATGATTCATTTCTGTTTCATTTCTCAATTAGAGTAACAAGATAATCATGTATATCCCTGGAGGATAATACTCATGCATGAGATCATCGATATCGGAAACTTGAGTTTTAATGTTAGGTTTAGTAATTGGATGGCGGTTTTTAAGTATCATCTCGATGTTTCATAAAGTACTTGTCGGATTTGGTAGCTACTAGTCTTACGTATTGTTTTAGGTTACTACGATGAAACATTAGATTCAAAATGGGTCTATCAGGATAAAGATATTGAGAATAAGACAAGTAGATAGACTATATAGTTCTTACTTGTCACGATCTAAGAACTCAACCGTTCCTCAAATGAAAAAGCATTACTACAAATTAACGACGACACTTTTCTCTTATATATAAGATTTCTATGCTGAAGACGACCCTACTTGTACAATTGAATATATTTGGTGTTTACAATCGCTATTCTATATATTCTTATATTTTCTATATTTCTACAGATTATGAGACCAAGTTGCTCGTTAACCTGAGTTTTTCAACTGTTTTTTATACAGAAATATTTACATATATTTCCTTCAGCTAAAGCAACTTAGTTGTTCTTATAAATTTCTTTTGAATTTTAAGAGTTTTTTTTTTTCTTGTCCTTAATCTGATAATTTTTAAGTTGTCTCTATTTCCGTTATATTTGTATCTCCTTGAATATACTTCTTGTTTTCATTATGTCTGCTGATAAGATTCTTAAGTCGATGAAAGATGCCCCAAAGCTTGATTGTTCAAGCTATAAAAGATGGAGCACACACTTTCGAGACGTTTTGTCTCTCTTTGACATTGAAAGCTTTATAGACGAAGAAAAAGATGGATTATTGAGTCGCAAACTTTCAAAAGTTCCTGAGAATGACGTTGCGGTTCAAAAACAAGATACAAATATTCGAGTCGCTCTTTCACAGTTAGTCCCTGATACTGTCTTCCACCTGGTTGGCCGAAACTATACCGCTAGAGAGTGTTGGAAGAACCTGCAGGACTTCTACTGTCCTGATCCAATTGGAGATCTGGATGACCTTATCCAAAAATTTTGGAGCTTTACCGTAGAGGACGACATAGATGTCGATGAGTTTGTACAACAACTTTCCAGCATACGGGGAGAAATCGATGCTATTGATAGTAGTGCCAAGCCAACTGACACTAATATGAAAAAGAGATTGCTAGCTCACTTCATAGAGTGCTGTGATGGGTTTTATATGTCAATATCAATACCTTTAAGAGATTCATCAGTAACTTTTCAGACCGCTGTCACAACTCTTCGATCATCGCAGAAGGTATACCGAAATTTACGACCAGCATCCTACGCAGCCCTTGCCAAGAACAATTCAGGCAGCTCTCCCATCGTGTCATCACCACCTAAAAAGCCCGTGGGCAAGACTTGCGCCTATTGTCAAAAGCTAGGACATTTACGTGAGGGATGTTTTTTATGGTTGGACACACCTGATGGATCAAGTTGGGCAGCTAAACATCCCGAGAAAGCTGCAAAAACCAGGAAGTTACAACAAAGGTTTCGACGATGGAAAGGCAAAGGTCGAGAATCGAATTCTGGAAAGAAAAATCCCGATCAACAAAAAGGTGATAATCAAAATGGTAGTGCATGGATAATACAAGATTATGCCCTTGCCTCTGGTCATGTGAAAAATGACAATGATGTCGTTCTAGATACAGGAGCTACCAACCATATATTTCATGATGAGTCTCTGTTTACTACCTTATCCCCTTCTAATAACTCTGTCCAGACAGCATCAGGTGTGTGTATTCCTGTCACCGGAATTGGTTCAGTAAACTTTAGAATTTTCGACTACAACAACGAATTCGAATCAAAAGTTATTCAAGTTGATAATGTATGGCTAGTCCCCTCCTGCTCAAAAAATCTTGTTTCAGGTACACAACTTTTGTCGAAAGGATTTAAGATAATATCCACAAATTCAGGGCTTGGTGTTTACTCAACAGCTGGAGAGCTTATTGCAACAGCTAAGCCTAAAGGAGGGTTGTTATGTTTCAATACTACTCCAAAATCTAAGGGCTGTAGAAATACCTAGTACCCTGATTTCAAAGGGGGTCCAACAGAAGTCTACGAAACTCCTCCATAATCGTTTCGCGCACATAGGCTCTCATTTTTTAAAGAATATTCCGGTCAAAAATCTGGGTCTTCCTCTCGAAAAATCAAAAAATGGCTCTGGACCTCATATTAATGAAAGCTTATTGAAATCCTGTCATATTTGCAATTCTTGTAAACAGGTCGAAAGAATAAATCGCGGTCCGAGCCAAAGATCTTCGACAGTTCTTCAGCTTATTCATTCGGACACATGGGGAAAATGTCATGTTTCTGGTATCTTAGGGAGCAATTATTTTGTTACTTTTACGGACGATTTTTCACGGGAAAGTGAAGTTTATCTTTTGAAAAGTACTAAGGATGTTCCAAAATACTTCCAGATATATCGAGATAAGAAAGAACTTCAAACGGGTAATAAAATCAAGGCTATGCGTTTCGATGGAGGTTCCGAGTATAAGCGCATCCAGTTTGGCGGTATAATTCAACAGATAAGTGCACCTTATACACAGCACCAGAATGGAACATCTGAGCGCCTCAACAGATCGTTGATAACGATGGCCAGATGTATGTTGGCCCATGCCCAGCTTCCACTGCGCTTTTGGGACGTGGCAGTACAAACAGCTTCTTACTTACGAAATAGATTGCCATTAGGCCAAGATAATGAAAGCCCTTTTGAAACTATGAATGGATCAGCACCAGGTTTATCACACATCAAAGTATGGGGGTGCGTATGTTATGTCCTCATCAAAACCAATGATCCGCATCGGTATAAGTTGTCGCCAACATCAATAAAAGGCATATTTATTGGCTATTGCGAGTCGATAACACAATACCGCGTATACGTACCTTCGAGACTGGGCCGAAACAAAATTATAGTGTCTGCAAACGTCAACTTCCAGGAGGATACGTTCTGGGATTGGAAGTCATCCAATACAGAAATATTTGAAAATCTCGATGCTGAAGAAAATGAAGATAAACATCAAACGAATTCTGACGATAGCTCGAGTTCCGATTCAGACGTAGAGCAAGCACTATCTCCTACTATTGAAGGACCTATTTCACAATCAGATTTACCTTCTGGCTTAGATCAAATATATGTATCCAACGAAACATCAAGACAAGTTTCAGACACTGTAACATCTATGACTCCTGACACACCTCTTCTTAGGAGGAGTAATCGAGAAAGACGGCCGGCTATCCCACGATCTGCATGGCAACCAACACCAAGGGCACTTTATGCCAATAATGAAGTCCCCATACCTCAAACGTACAAAGAAGCGATTAATGGCCCGAATGAGAAGGAGTGGAAGTCTGCTATTCAGGAGGAGCTAAATTCCCTTAAAGAGAAAAATGTATTCACACAAATAACACACGTACCTCATGGGCGTAAGCCTGTAGGTTCACGGTGGGTTTTCACCGTCAAGTCCGACGGAAGGTTCAAGGCTAGGTTGGTGGCACAGGGATACAGTCAAGTATACGGACTCGATTATAACGACACCTATTCTCCAACACTTCGCGCAGATTCTCTTAGGTTATTACTCGGCATCGCTACTCTCCTTGACTGGGAAATCCATCAAGTTGATGTTAAAACCGCTTTTTTAGAAGGTGATTTATGTGAGGAAATATATATCAAATCCCGTGAAGGATTGTCAGGTACTGAATATTTGAGAGTAGATAAGGCTTTATATGGTTTAAAGCAGTCCGGACGAATGTGGTATCATAAATTAGGTGAAAAACTTTCTACCATTGGTTTCCATAAGTCGAACTGTGATGGCTGTATCTATTTTCATTCGCAATTAAAGATTGTTGTTGGTGCTTATGTGGACGATTTGGTAATTTGTGGGGAGTCATTACAGGATGTTCAGTTTTTTAATGAAAATCTTTCATCTTTTTTTGAGATAAAAGACCTCGGTGAAATTGGAGTAGTGATCGGTTGGGAAATATCTCGCGACAGGTCAAGCAGGACTTTAAAAATTTCACAGTCAAAATACATACTGAATAAAATCAGATCGTTTGGATTAGAGGATGCGAAAACTTGTAGCACGCCATTGGAAGGCTACGATGGATTATTGCCAAAACTAGACGATGAGCAGTTAGCTGATGAGTCATCATATGCTAGTGCAGTTGGTAGCCTTGGGTATGCATCAAACGGCACGAGGCCTGATATTTCATTCGCTACTGCGCAACTCGGAAGTTTTAACTCTTCGCCGACGATACGTCACTGGAACACTGTTTGTCGAGTTTTACGATATTTAAAAGGAACTTCAGACTATTGTCTGACATATTGTTTTGGTCCCAAATCACGGGATTCTACTTCGAAGGAGAGAATCACGATATTTTCAGACTCAGATTTTGCTTCCGATGTTCCTACACGCCGATCAATAAGTGGTTATGTCGTTATGTTAGGAGGAGGTCCCTTATGTTGGCAGTCCAGACGCCAAAAATCTATATCAACCTCTACTGCAGAGGCAGAATATGTTGCTCTATTTGAAGCGGCCAAACAAGCTCTTTGGTTGACAAGATTAGTTAAGGAATTTAAAATTGTCGATGAGATAATAGGGAAGAAAGGCATATTATCTTTCACGGATAATCAAAGTGCATTGGCAATCGCAAAGGGAACGAATTCTGCAAAAACAAAACATATCGACATTGCGTACCATTTTGTTCAAAATTGCGTCCAAGAAAATATTATCGATTTAAATTATGTTCCTACAAATAAGATGTTAGCAGATATTCTAACTAAGCCACTTCCACGTGCTAAAGCTGAGCCATTATGCCAACAGCTTTTCGGGATCTCTTAAAGTTATTAGATTATCTTGATCCTCAGGAGGAGTGTTAGAAATTTAACAAAAATGATTCATTTCTGTTTCATTTCTCAATTAGAGTAACAAGATAATCATGTATATCCCTGGAGGATAATACTCATGCATGAGATCATCGATATCGGAAACTTGAGTTTTAATGTTAGGTTTAGTAATTGGATGGCGGTTTTTAAGTATCATCTCGATGTTTCATAAAGTACTTGTCGGATTTGGTAGCTACTAGTCTTACGTATTGTTTTAGGTTACTACGATGAAACATTAGATTCAAAATGGGTCTATCAGGATAAAGATATTGAGAATAAGACAAGTAGATAGACTATATAGTTCTTACTTGTCACGATCTAAGAACTCAACCGTTCCTCAAATGAAAAAGCATTACTACAAATTAACGACGACACTTTTCTCTTATATATAAGATTTCTATGCTGAAGACGACCCTACTTGTACAATTGAATATATTTGGTGTTTACAATCGCTATTCTATATATTCTTATATTTTCTATATTTCTACATGCTCCCATCCGTTTGTAGATGGTAAGTTGATGAGAGTAGTTGTTCGATTCCTGCTAGTTTACAAAGATGTTTCCAGAAACGTCCCACCCACTGCGAGCCCTGGTCGCTCGTGATAGACTTTAGAAATCCATGGTATCGATAGTAGCAGTGCATAAAGCGCTCCGCTACTGTTTCAGCATCGATTACTGGCAGTGCTTCCAAGATAACATTTTTTAGGAGTCGATCCGTGATTACAAGAATATTTGTAGCTTTTTCGTTGCTAAATGATGTACGTGAAGAGGGTAATTTTGTGATAAAATCCATAGCCATGTCTGAGAAAAATCGGTCTGGAACTGGTAGTGGTTTCAAAAAACCTTTCTTGTGCTCTCTCCAAACTTTTGTTCTCCCGCAAATATCACAGTTTCTCAGAAATTGACGCACTTGTTGATGCATCATCGGCCAATAATAGTCTCGAGAAAGGATTGATATTGTACCCTCTCTCCCTGGATGCCCTACGATGGCGGAGTCGTGCGTTTCCTGAATTAGTTTAGTTCTTAATGAGTCGAGTGCGTCGTTTGCTGCGGTCGGTTTCGCTCCGGGAATCCAAATTCTGTCACGAAAGAGAAGCCTACCCAAGGGGTCGATACTGCATTCTGATATTTGCACTTTCAATTGCAACTCAGCAGGCAGGCTCCGCTGCTCCTTTGAAACTGCTTCGAAAACTCGGAGATAAGTTTTGTCTTTTTCACGGGTATTAACCCAGAGATTATGCAGCTCCTCATCTTCGAAGACCCGGCCTTTTGATGGTGGAATAATGAAAGTATTGCGAAGAAATGTCTGACATAGCCAGTCACTCAGAGCACTTTCGGGTATCAACTGGTCTGTTCTGTCCTTTATTACTTCGGCGGCATCTGGTCTGTCTTGATCTTTCAGTGATAGAGCATCCGGAACGGTCGCTTCTCTCCCTGGCCGATATACTAGTTTGAAGTTGTTAAGAATCAGCATGAAAGCCTCTAGAGCCAGTAGCGTAAGGTTAGCCTCTTGGCATTTGTATATAGAGAAATCTCGTCTAGCATCCCACACATAATAATATAACTGAATTATCTTTGACAGATTATGAGACCAATTTGTCTCTATTAATTCTATTTCCAATTCTTCCAGATAAACTTCCCTCTAAAACAATTCAGTCGTCAACTCGACCACCAAATCAAGTTGAAATTTTCATTATTCACGATGTCATCAGCCCCGGCAAGTAGTCTAATCCTACCAAGCTCGCAGAAGCTAAAAGGGGAGGAGAATTACGCTCAGTGGGTTAGGGCAATCGAGGCAATCGCAGATCAATTTGATCTGCATAAATATTATCATCCCAAGGCTCCAGCAGGCCCTCCAAGAATCGACGAATTCTCCATAAATGTTGTTGATAAGGAGGAGCAGCAGAAATTGAAAACTTGGAAAGAATGGGTAGCCCAGGAAGCAAAGATGAGGCAAGCCATTGAATATAATCTGCACCCAGGCCCAATGGCCGTTATTGCCACTGAGAGAACTGCCAAAGATATGTGGGCAAAACTTAAGTCTCAGTACGAAGGGTCAGGCACAGTGCTTGAGTACTCTGCTATTAAAGATTACGTCCGACAAACAGTTTTCGACTTCCCAAATCTCGAAACTTTTATTAACCATTTCCAAAAATCCTGTGAAAAATTAATCACTCTTGACCTCACAGACGTAAGAAAATGGCATCCGACGATGTTTGTCATGGCAGTAAAGGACCAGTATCCAATTTGGGCTGAGAGACAGCGATCAAATATTAGATCAAACCCTGGTATCAGTTTATCCACTCTCATCGCTGATCTTGTCGACGAGGCAAGAGGAGATCAAGGCAGGACTAACTCAGATTTGGCAATGGTTGGATCTACGACCGGAAAAGGAAAGGGTAAGGGTAAATCACACAATAACAGTGAAAGTAGAGGCAACCTCCATCACTGCAGATGTTGCGGTAATCCTCAAGCCCGCCATACGACAGAAAAATGTTTCGAAGATCCAAAGAACGAGGACGCTAAGTTATTATGGGAAAAGAGGAACAAGAAGAAATGGGTGGATTTTAAATCAAAGAAAACTCTGCAAAATAATAAGAAAGGGAAAAATGAGTATCACATAGGTGGAGATAGTGACGACGACAAGCCATCAAGCTTTGCTGGCATAGTGAACACC
The DNA here is from genome assembly GCA_028751805.1 of Podosphaera xanthii. Classification (NCBI taxonomy): domain Eukaryota; kingdom Fungi; phylum Ascomycota; class Leotiomycetes; order Helotiales; family Erysiphaceae; genus Podosphaera; species Podosphaera xanthii. Next base: position 1,709,429 of record JAPWIX010000007.1, read on the forward strand.
TCTGCAATTTCCTCTAGGGCAAACTCTTTTGTTCTACCCGTATCCCTGCAATCAGCGTGTGTATCATCAGTTGATTCCCTTCGTTGGATTGTTGACACTGGTGCTGATCGCCACATCTGCAGAGACAAAAAGCTGTTTGACTCATTTCTACAGCAGGAATCCTTACCAATGATTGGCACCGCAACGGGGCCTATCCGACCTCTCGGCATAGGCACTGTCACCCTGCATTGCAAGCTCAGTTCAGGCAAGACACGAATTGTACGTCTCACAGATGTATTATACCTACCCTGTTGCCCGATGAATCTCTTTAGTGGTCGCAAACTCTACGCTCAAGGGGGTTATGTCGGCAATCAGGGCTCAATTTTTGATTCGAATAATGTCGAAATTGCAACGGTGGACGATAAACTTTTCATCATTGAAAATCCAAGAGTATTCGCGTACCCAGCCGCTTTACATCAGGCCAAGCCAACGCTCCCACTCTGGCATCGCCGTTTAGGACATCTCGGTCTAAAGAACGTCAAACTTACCGAGAAAGTTACCAAAGGTATAGAATATGTCACTGACACAGCCGCCAATCTCAATGGCGAAGATAAAACCATTCTCTGCGAGGCATGCGAATTGTCTCGACCTCTAAGACACGTTCGGAAAGATGTGACTCCTCGAAACCTCTCTCCGTTTGACCAAATTTCTGTCGACGTAGTTATGATCAAGCCCAGTGGCCGAATACTTGTTGATGAATCGTGGTCCAAAATAAACTACGCAACAATTTTCACCGATGCCGCAACCCGATATAGGTGGGGGATATTCCACAAAGAGAAAAAGAATGTATTTGAAGCTGTTCAGAAGTTTGAGGCACTCTCCCGCACTCAGTATAACTGCACTATCAAACGTTGGAGGTTAGATGGGGGAAAGGAATACTCACCCAAGCAAATGGGACTTATGGCAAGCTCGTTAGGCCAAATAGTGGAACTTACCACACCTTACAATCCTGAGCAGGATGGGCAAAGTGAACGCTCTATAGGAATTTTGGGCGCACGAACTCGGGCTGTTATCATAGATCAGAAAATTCCTCAATTTCTTTGGCCAGAGATCATGAGAACGCAAATATTTATTGTCAACCGCGTTGCCAACTCTGCCCTAAATGATGAGACTCCATACCAAGCTCTGAATCGCCTTACTCTGGGTAACAACGAGATCCCAGATCTTTCCCACCTGCGTGTGCTAGGCTGTAAAGTCTATGTACAAATTCCTGTGGAGAAACGGGTATTATCTCACAAACTAGATGCACGAGCAGAAATAGGCATTTTAGTGGGGTATGAAGGCTCTCATATTTTTCGAGTCTATATCCCTTCTCGCCATACTGTCATACGTTCATCAAATGTTCGGTTTGATGAGGATGGCCACATTACTTCGCCACAATCTCAATCACCTGCTAATCAAGAAGAGCTAAAATTCTTCGAAAACAGGGGTGAATCTAGCAGTGCTCATGATAACGAAGTTTCCGAAGAATCTAACAATACGGATATCGAATGGCTGACTCCATTTGAGGAGCTGGCTCACGGATATGAAAATCCAATCGAAGAGGGCCGTACTGAAGATAACCCCAATCAAGAGAACCTCACTGAAGAGGTAAGTCCGCCTTCTAGAAATCGAAAAACCTACGAACGTGTTTCTCGAGTTACACGATCTGGTAGATCAATTGTTCCTCCTCAGCCATCTCCCGATGAAACTATTGCATTCGCCTCGTTTCTAGCAGCTACATCTTCAACTAGAGATCCCCGAAGTGTGTCTGAAGCACTGAATGGGCCAGATAGCTCTGATTGGCGACAGGCCTTTAGGAAAGAGTACAATTCTCTGAGAGACAAAAAGACGTGGACTTATTTGGAAAGAAGTGATGTACCGAAGGACAAGAAGGTGTTATCTGGAAAGGTGGTAATGAAGACCAAGAGGGATAAAGAGGTGGGCAATATTGAAGAGAAAGATTCGCTGGGTTGTTAGGGGATTTGAACAGTTGTATGGACGGGATTATACTCAAACCTACGCTGGTGTATGTCGCAGTGTGTCATGGAAAATTGCAATTGCTATGGCTGCGATGTTTGACCTCGAAATTGATCAGATGGACGCCGTAACTGCATTTCTAAACAGCAAAACTAATGACGACATATACGTCGAGCTACCTCCCTTGTGGAAAGAACCTGATTCAGAGGAATTAGATGACCCAGTATGCAAGCTCTTGAAAGCCTTGTATGGATTAAAGCAAGCGCCGCGCCTTTGGCAAAATCACCTCCGATTGAAGCTGTCTGAAGTTGGTCTTGAACCACTCAAATCTGATAATTGTATCTTCCGACAGAAAGACTCTGGAATTATAGTAGTGATATACGTCGATGATTTCCTCATTATTGGAAAGGATCGTTCCAAGATTGACAAACTCAAGGAAAGCTTACGCAAAAAATTCGATTTGGAAGATCTCGGAGCGGCTAACTACTTTCTCGGCGTTCGAATTATCAGAGATCGCCCATTAAAGCGAATTTATTTATGTCAGGATGCTTACATTAAGCAGATCCTCCAACGGTTCAGCTTGGAAAATCACGGTACAGTCGACTGTCCATCAGCTCCAGGTAGTGATGTCCACATGGTAAAATATGAGGGAACTGCTTCTGCTTTTGAAATCTCTGAATACCAATCCAAAATAGGCTCCTTACTTTATCTTGCTGTACACACTCGACCTGACATTGCATATCAATGTTCAGCGCTCTCTCGATTTCTCACCAATCCATCTCCTCAGCACATGAAAGCTGCCAATCGTGTTTTTCACTATCTTGCTGGTACTATCAACCTTTACATTGTGTACGATGGCACGCTAGGAGTTCGTCAGAGTAAACTACATTCTTTTACAGACTCTGACTGGGGAGGATGTCGCATCAGTAGAATCAGCACAGGGGGTAGCGTATTTTTCCTGGCTGGCGGCATTGTATCTGGGTCAACCAAGCGCCAAAGCAGTGTTTCGCTCTCTTCAACTGAAGCTGAGTATTATGCCTTAAGCGCATGTGTTCAAGAATTACTCTGGATTCAACAGATAATGGGACAGATGCAGTACAAGGGAAATGACATAGTTAAGACCCGAGTATATTGCGACAACCAAAGCTCCATATCACTTTCAGAGAATCCTGAGTTGCACCATCGCACCAAGCATATTGACATAAAGCATCATTTTATTCGAAGTCATGTTGCAAAAGGTTCAGTCGATCTCAATTATATTTCAACTAAAGAGATGGCTGCAGATGGCCTAACCAAACCTCTCTCAGCTGTTGCGCACAAGGAATTTGTTAAGATGCTTCATATGGAGGAATATGATATTCAGGGTTAAATTTTACTTGCAATCACGAAGATGAATGGGAATTATCACTAGACGAAATTAACATCAGAGACTTTCTAGCTGAAGGGGTGTGTTAAGAATCAGCATGAAAGCCTCTAGAGCCAGTAGCGTAAGGTTAGCCTCTTGGCATTTGTATATAGAGAAATCTCGTCTAGCATCCCACACATAATAATATAACTGAATTATCTTTGACAGAAGTTAAAACGAGAGAGATACTCCGCCCATCGCGCTTGGCGTTCGGACAGTTTTTGATGTGTCATGAAGTACTGCAGATTTCTATGATCTGTCAAAATAGTAAATTCTGCGCAGCTTCGCAGCTCTGCGTCCCATTGCTCTAAGCATCGAATAATAGCCAACATCTCTTTGTCATGTATTGGATAGTTTCTTTCTGCTGGGTTGAGCTTCTGAGAATGAAATGCTACAGGCTTCCTTTGACCAAGACCATCCGATTGTGTAAGAGTTCCCCCGAGAGCGTAACCCGAGCAATCCGCTTCTAGAAACGTCGCCTTTTCGTGATCCCACTGGGTGAGAATAGGAACCCGCGTAAAAAGAATTTTCAATAACTCGAAGGCTTCTTGCTGTTCACTTCCCCATTTGAATGGTACTCCCTTGCCTGTCATCGTGGTTAATGGGGCTGCTAACTCAGAAAATCGAGGTATAAACATCCGGTAATAGTTTGCAAAGCCAAGAAAACTGCGTACCCCTGTTGTCGACGTAGGTGGTATCCAATCTACGATTGCTTTGATCTTTGCGGGATCAGCCTGTAAGCCTATGCCTGCTTGAATAATAAACCCAAGATATTTCACAGATTTTACAGCAAACTCGCATTTATCAATATCCAAATAGAGTCCCGCCTCCTGTAGTCTTGTCAGAATCATTCGTACCTTTTGGTTATGTTCGTTTTTGGTACCACTGGTATAGATTAATACGTCGTCCATATAAGCGGTGCAGAAGTCATCAAGATATTCACGAAGTACGCCGTTTATGTAACGCTGGATCGTGGCCGGCGTACCCGAGAGACCGAAAGGAGTGACCATCCATTCAAATAAGCCATATCTTGTGCGGAACGCGGTTTTCCATTCCTCTCCTTCTTTCATCCTAATTTTATGGAAAGCTGCTACCACGTCCAATTTAGTGAACCACATTGCCTTGGATAGATTACGGATGGTATCACTTATAAGCGGGAGGGGATATCTATCTGACCTAGTCACGGCATTTAAGCCCCGATAGTCACAACAGAACCGGAGGCCTCCTCCTGGTTTCCTAGCAAAGAGGACCAGTGCGCCCGCTTCTGATTGGCTTGCCCTTATGTACCCTTTATCCAGTAAATCGTTGAGAGTCTTGCGCAGAACAAGGAGCTCCTCTCGGGACATATCATATAGAGGGCCAAATGGGATTTGCATTTCATTTCCATCATTATCTCTTTTTAATTCGATCTGATGATCTATTCCAACCCGGTGCGGAGGAAGCTTTGCTGCCTCCTTAGGCTTCCATAGAGAAACTAAGTCGTGAAATTCAGGTGGAATAGATTCTTTTAGCTCTTTTTCTGACTTAACATACTGTTTTGATAGCTTCAAGAGCGCCTTATCGATGTCCTGGATGCTTACTTTTCCCAGAAACGGACTGGTATCCCCCACCTCCCTGGAAAGATGTTTTACCGATGCCATGAAAACGGAGCCGCTGACCAGACTGGCTGATCTTAATTCGCTTATAAACAGCTCAACTGGTTCATTTTCCAGAGTTGGAATATCTTTTCTTGCTTTTCCATGTCTCACAATTTTAAGATGTGGTATCGGATATGCTTTATTTTGTGTCATCCACGGCTTACCCAATATGATTGGGTGTTCGAGCATCGGAACCACGTAGAAATACATAGTCTGTAGATATCCACCGATTTCTATTTCTGCATAAGTTACTCCTTGAATGAATGCTCCTGTCATAGCGCCTGATGCTCCTCGAATTTCTCGTTTGGGTATTGGTATCACAGGGAGATTTAATTCTTCAAACAAGGTCTCACTAATTGCGGCATAGCACTGACAACCGTTATCTATCAAGGCATGGGTAAGAAAATTTTTATTAATGATTATTCTAAGTAAGGTAGGTTCATCATTCATGTTTTCCCTATGTTTCTCCCAGCCTACCAGTGCTAATCTAGAAGGCTCGGGTGCCCGTCTTTGCCCCGGAGCTATTCTTTTCTATATGAGTTTCTGTCAGCTCAACAAGATAAATGTATATGACTCTGTAACGAAGAGTCTGAAATATATGGTGATTCTGTAAAGAATCTCGAAGATGAGCTTGAGGAAATTCAAGACGTAAAAATAAAGTCACTCTGTGAATGAACTTCAATTGTTGTTTTTTATTCTCTTGTCCCCCACTCCGTCCTTCTATCTACCTCTATATACCCATTCCCTTAGTTCCCAGAAAAACTTTGTAAGAGAGTGTCTAAGCATATCGATCTAAGATGGATAAAAATAACAGAAAGTACACTAATAATAATAGTAATAACTCTTGCGAAAGATTGAATGATTCGTGGAAAGTTAACGCGACATTCCAGTGAGAACTAACCCTTTGATGTAAAACCCAACTATTCGGGAGTGTGAAGTTGATCGCGTACTCATCCCAAACATATTTACCTGATTCATGCCTGAGGAGTTGGCATAAGTCGTGCCTGAGGACTTGACCTGTTTCATTCCTGAGGAGATAACATTAGTCGTGCCTGAGGAATTGACCTGATTCATTCCTGAGGAGATAACATTAGTCGTGCCTGAGGAATTGACCTGTTTCATTCCTGAGGAGATAACATTAGTCGTGCCTGAGGAATTGACGTGATTCATGCCTGATGTTGATTTATCCCAACCTGTGAACAACTAACCATTATTGAATGGAAAGGTTTATCAAAAAATAGTATACTTTAAGAAATAGGAATTACTGAGTCTTACACACCCCCTCAGGATTCATGTAGTGAGTCCTGCGAGTTGTTAATTTATTGTGAAGTTGTTCCAAATTAGTCTAATGTTGTAGAAATAATATTCCGATCCGAAATAAGGGTTTTAATGTCTTCCATACCAATTTGTTCTATAAATTTGGCGTGTTTCTGTGGTGGAAGTTCTTTTGTGAAGCCATCTGCGACCATCTCAGCGGTAGGAACCCACTCTACCTTGATTCTCCCGGCCTGGCATTCTTGCCTTATCTATAATTGATGGATATCTACATGTTTCAATTTTGTGACAAGTTTTGGTGAGTCTTTTGTAATTAGCCTGATTGTTTGCTGATTGTCGAGAGAAATTACAGCATCTTGATTCAGGTTTAATCCAACATTTTTGAATAACCTTATCCACCACAAGTATTCTTTGGCTAAAGTTGATACTGCCAGCAGCTCTGCTTCTGTGGTTAAAGTTGTGACAGTTTTTTGTTTCGTAGCTTTATAATGTACTATACCACCATTAAGTAATAGTGCAAATCCGCAAGAACTATGCCGGGTTTCTGGATCATCACCATATGAGGCGTCACTGAAGGTCATAAATGCTCTTTTTGTAGAGCTCGTTCTTTGTTGAAAATATCTACTGTTGTAACAAATTGCTAAAGATGGGGTTGATACTAGATATCGAAGAAGATGGTCTACACCTTCATGATGTTGGGGCCCAGGATTGGCCAAGAAGCGTGACAATATTGACACCGCCCTTGCTATATCGGGTCGTGTAGTAACTGCCGCAAAATTTACTTTGCCAACTTTATGCTGATAGCCTTTTATCTGCGCTGCTGTTGCTGTTCCTTCATAAGGAAATAGAATTTTTTGTGGAAGTGGTGTTTTGGGTGCTTTTCCAGGTTCTAAATTAAACGTGTTTTTTAAAGATTCAACATACCCATCTTGACATATCCATAGCTTTTTGGTAGGACGGTCTCGAATTATCCGAATTCCCAGGAAAGATTCCTCCGTTAGTCGTCTGCTTTCAAACTTCTTGGCCAGAGCCTTTTCGAATTCATCTGCTTGTTGTGAATCTGATTGATGGTAAGTCACTAGTATATCATCCACATAAAATACCAAGGTCATGTACTGGTTCGTGACCATACAATTAACTCCCGGAACCTGGTAAAAATCTAAATCCAACAAAAAGGATAGAAACTCGTCATACCAATATAGCGGTGAAAATGTGAAGCCATACAGGGCTTTCTGTAGCTTGAGTGCTATTCTTTTCCCATTGATATCTCGTTCGAACCCTTTTGGGACATGACAAAATACGTCGCCTCTAATTGGAGCATTGACAAACTCATTGACTACATCGTACTGTCGTATTTCCAAATCGTGGGCCGCGGCAATAGCCATCATTGCTCTAAAAGATTGACTAGCCAATGTAGCTGCATACGGATCTTCCTCTGATTGAAGTAGATCTCCCCTAGCGCATATTCTTGCCTTAAATTTTATCAAAAAACCATCTGAATCAAATTTGTAAGTGAAAATCCAGATCACAGGTACAATGTAAGCATTCTCTGGTATTTCTGACTTGCCTATATAGGTCCAGGCACCTTTTTCTTCTAGAGTAGCAAATTCCTTTTCTGCAGCCCTCTGAAATTCAGTAGAAAACTGATGCCGCATCATTTGATCCCATCCTTTGGGCGGAGGCGGCAAGTCTTCTCTAGTCAGCCTAGTCCGGCTTTTTGTTTTCACTATAGCTGAACTAAATGCTAGATGATATTGGGCGAATTGAGAGAAATTTTTGGAACTCCGGGTTCTTGTGGACAGAATATTTTGTGGATCAATGTCGGGATTGATTAATGCGGCATTTATTGCTCGATTTCCTATTGCTCTACCAAGCTCACGGCCATTATCCATCGCAAGAGGAGAAGGTATTTTTAGAGATTGATATTCATTGTACGTGTCTAAAATGCTTTTATCTTGTCTTTGTTTTTGAGTAAGTGATGAGTTTTCCTCAGGAAAACTGCCAGGCAAGTTAGTCTCGTTTTTGGGAACCTTTGGATCTTCGTTTGATTTTTTAATATCTTGCTGTATATTTGTTGGGATTATTTGTTGCTGTTCCGATAGGTCTTCTTCGAGACGTTGTGGAGAGGGGCCTTGTATGAGATTGGGCCATTCTAGCGCTTGAATTACTTCTTGCTCTGAAATTTCTTTAATGGCAATTGCGTCTAGATGATGAGGATTATAGAGATTTCCAGAATCAATTCTCACATCCCTCGAGTTAATGATTCTCCCTAAACTTGGAACCCACACTTTGTATATATTAGTTGATTCCCATCCAACTAAGTATCCCACGTGGGCGCGTGCTAGTAACTTATCTAAGCGAGGTATATTTTTCTTGAGAGCGTAGACTTTACTCCCAATAATTTCCAAGTGTGACAATGGTGGTTTGTACCCGTAAATGCACTCAAATGGAGTTTTCCAACCGAGTTTTTTCGAAGGTGTTCGGTTCATAATATATCCTACTGTAACTACCAATTGAGGCCATAAGTCTTGTGGAAGGTTTGCTTCGATAGCGAAAGCCCTTGCTTTTAATATAATCCATCTTCCGTTAACTTCAGACTGGCCATTTTGCTCCGCCGTTCTAGGTGCAGTTCGTTCGACCCTGAATCCTTTTTCGACCGCTAACTCATCCAACGATTTTTGAAGCGTAGCTTCACCATCTAAATGTATATATTTCACATGATAACCCATAGTAGTGACTGAAGCCAGAGTCCTCTTTGTAAAATTAATTGATTCTGATTTTTTAAACATGGTAAATACCATATTGAAGAGGGTTTTGGCACACTGAAAATGGATTATGTGATTATTAGAATTAAATCCCTCCTTCATTGGAATTAAATCAACTGTAATTCTTTCAAAAGGTTTTGTATGAGGATGTTCTTTAGTAGAAACCCTGGATATGATATTATGTGCTTTAGATAGTGCACAGGTTTCGCATTCGATTGTTTTTGGAGCTGGTATCGTGTTCATTACGGTAATTGATCCATCCCTTGCTGCTTCGGCAATATGATCGACTACTTCTGGTGAGGGATGGCCAAATATTCTGTGAAGTTTAACTTTATCGAATGTTTTGTGATGACCTTTGTAAGTTTTATCATGAGTTTGACTACCCGAGAAAGCAACTTGATGTCCTTCAAGGTTTTTACGTACCGCGAGATTCTGAATGGGGTACTTTTCAAATGTCCAGTGCATTCCACTTTGAAATAATGAACAAAAAAAGGAACCATCGGAGCGAGCCATTGACAATGGTGTCATTGAATTCCAATGTACGCCTTTTAGATTCATCAGATGTAACGATACCAAGCTTGTCATAAATCCTGGTATTAATGCGACTCGATTTAGAGTAATGTGTCGATCTCCTTCGGGTGTGATAATTGATATTTTGCATGTTCCCCAAGCTTCAACTGCGTATTTTGTTGTTCCTGAAATTATCTGATTATTTTGAGTAGATTCTTCTGTCCTCTGGAAATTATGAGCAGCTTCGTCATTGCAGATGTGAACATCAGATCCACCATCTAAGACCCAGTGATTGTATAGATGAAATTCTGAAAAGGATTCATGATCTGCTGTTGACATTGAAGTGCTCTGATTAACTTGTGATCCTAGATGAGTTGTAAAAGAGCCCAAGTTATTTGATGGATTTCCAAAATTTTTCTGTTGATTGATATTTCCTGAACCAGATGATAACGCTAACTTGGGAGTTGAACTTGGATCATACCCAAACTTTGACTTCAGTGTCCTTAAAAGTTTTTCCATTGAACTTGGTCTTAGTCTTTCGTTTATCTTGTCGAATATTTCCTGTCGATATGTGAATTTTGAAGGGCGTTTTGTATCTCTGTAGTTAATATAGAAGCACCGTTCGTACAGATGTTTCAACCCACACAAACACACCTTTTCTCCATTTTGATTTCTACCTTTGAGAAATGTCGAGTGAGAGGAGCTTATTGTTACAGGTCTGGAGCCAGTGTTGTACGAGGCTGATGCCTGAGGTATCATAAGGTGGGTGGGACTTGTAGGCTTTGCGCTAATCCTCGTTTACGCTAGTGTGGCAAGGAAAGAGCCACTGAAAGAGTAACTCCTTCATCAACTTACAGACCATCATTAAATGGCATCTAGGACGGGAAGGCGTTAGACTGCAAAGGGGATCTGGTTCGAAGGGAAATATGTATATAAGGAATAGGGCAGGTGTCTTCGATCCTCAGATTTATTATACTCTTGATTTAATTGAACGATTAATTTTCTAATCTGATTCATCTTACGTTTCCTCACACTTATCTCGGTTTCATCCTGATTTTTCGCTGCAAAAACTCCTGATGAATTTGTGATGTTTGTAGAGATGGCAATATTTCGTGAAAAAATCTCGTTCAGCCTTTGATGTTGACGGAACTCTTTGAGATATCCTGGAAAATCTGATGTAATTCTGTCGTACTCTAAGTCTAGCCCAAGAGCAACGAGATTAGCTGTCGCCCATGCCTCGTCTATTGTGCGAGTAACAAATAAAAAATCATACTGTGCTTGAGGAGATTCTGCAACAGTTAATTTCAATTCCTTAGCTTCTTCAAAAACTGATTCCCATTCGTCTAACCAGGGACGTATCATTCGGTCTCTTGGTGGTGATTTAAGACTGTTCCACTTTTGAATCAGTTCTTGTTTCCTGGCTTGGTCTGAAGGTCGAAATTTGTTACTCAAATGTTTAAGTATTTCTTTAATTGTGGATGCATTTTTTAACTGTCATAAGAGATTTTCAGAAATTGAACCCAAAATCTTATTTTGTACTGCCTCCAGTCTACGTTCAATTTCCTGAACTTCCATTTTCTCTTCTTTCCACAAGTTGTCTCGATATTTGAAGTCTTCCAGCTCAATTGGCGTGAGACGAGAGATTGATGAGGCCGCAGGATTGACCTCCGATGGAGTTGGACGTGCTGATAGTTTTGGAATTTCTGTAGTGTTGTCGGCTTTTGGGTCGATGTATTTCCATACATTTTTGAAATCCGTTGTACTATTACCGTTCGACGCCATCTTGATAGTATAAATCCACTCCAGGTAGTTTTGAGATCCCTGTAAAATGATGACACCACTTGATGGGTTTGTCGAGTAAGAGAATCCTGAAGACATAGTTGAATAAAGGTTTTCGACAAAGAAAAAAACGATGTTTTTTTTTTGTGATAGAATTTTTAGAATAGAAAGAAGTAAAATAAAATAAAAAAATGCTGAATGATAATATCCGAGTGCAGTATTAGCAACCCGGGCTCATAACTATATGAGTTTCTGTCAGCTCAACAAGATAAATGTATATGACTCTGTAACGAAGAGTCTGAAATATATGGTGATTCTGTAAAGAATCTCGAAGATGAGCTTGAGGAAATTCAAGACGTAAAAATAAAGTCACTCTGTGAATGAACTTCAATTGTTGTTTTTTATTCTCTTGTCCCCCACTCCGTCCTTCTATCTACCTCTATATACCCATTCCCTTAGTTCCCAGAAAAACTTTGTAAGAGAGTGTCTAAGCATATCAATCTAAGATGGATAAAAATAACAGAAAGTACACTAATAATAATAGTAATAACTCTTGCGAAAGATTGAATGATTCGTGGAAAGTTAACGCAACATTCCAGTGAGAACTAACCCTTTGATGTAAAACCCAACTATTCGGGAGTGTGAATGTCAGGGATCATAAGGGCTTTAGCTAATATGAAGGTCATGTGACTTGTTGAACTGCCACCAAGGTTCCAGCAGCTTCCACTGCCTTCCGTATCTTCCTCTGTATTTCTATTCTTTTCATGTTCTGGAAAGTTCTTCTCTGGATGGTCTGGACTCATTCTGGCGTTCTAAGGTATTCGATTTGTTTCCATGTATTTGCAAGGGGCTTGACATGCAGGGGGCCTGGAAGTTGTATTTATTGTCATGCTTCTTGTACTTTAGTGAGATAGTTTCGAGTCTTGTATCTTCAGTTACTTCCAGCCAAGTAATTAGTCGTCAATATCCTCAGTAGTTCTTAATCACATCAATCCATCAGTCACGTCCACGCCCAGGTCACGTCCACGCCCAAGTAACGTCCACGCCCAAGTCACGTCCACGCCCAAGTCACGTCCACGCCCAAGTCACGTCCACACCCAAGTCACACCAGATTCACGTCAGCGCTTGACAGTGAAGTTGATCGCGTACTCATCCCAAACATATTTACCTGATTCATTCCTGAGGAGATAACATTAGTCGTGCCTGAGGAATTGACGTGATTCATGCCTGATGTTGATTTATCCCAACCTGTGAACAACTAACCATTATTGAATGGAAAGGTTTATCAAAAAATAGTATACTTTTAGAAATAGGAATTACTGAGTCTTACATTTTCCCTGATCAAGTTCAGGACCAATGATTTCGGGATGTCCTTCTAATTGAGGAGGAAACTCTGCAACAGTGGCTCTGATTTCTGTTGCTGGGCGTATAGGTGGGAGGTAAGGGCAAGCTGCCACGAAGTGAGTATTCGTACCACAGCGGACGCATAGCTTGTTGATTTTTCGACGCGTGAGCTCAGCTTGATCTACGTATCGTGCCCGTAGTCTCCCCTGCTTGCTTCTTCCTTGTCCTTGCTGGATCCGATCTGACTGATTCTGACTTCCCATAGGACTCATAATAACATCGCCATCGGCGTCGATTCTTGGTACTGAATCAACGCTAGTAGCATGGTCTATAGTCGGGATGTTCAAAGGATTAGCTGGTCCTTTGTTGCCTTTGAAATGCCGTGAATGCTCAAATCAATGGGCAATCACTTCAACCTGCCTAACAGCTGCATAGTAGTCTTCAGTGTTGAGATTTGTAGTAAAAAGCTGATCCTTAAGAGATTCACTCAATGATTGGCGCAGCCACACAACTTTTGAATCCTCCATCCGGCTTTCGCCTCCAGCGCCCATTAGGACCTCATCGAACTTTGGGAAGAAGTCGCAGAATCGCTGCGATTCTTTTTGTCGTAATTTGGACAACAGTTCCTGTTTATCCTCCTTTTCTTGCCTGTTGCCAAAGGTTCGTCTAAGATGCTCGAGAAATTTTGGATAATTCCACTGGACTCGGGCGCCAGAAGCGTTGAAAACAGCGACTTTATTTTTCGCAGTTGTTGGTAAGGAATAATTAATGTCGTACCACACTGCTCTATCTGTTCCCATCAAGTCTCGGTCAATTTCAATGCAATCCTCGACTTCTCTAATGAAAGTATTGAACGACCGTCTCTCGCCATCCCAAGATGGGAATTTTCGTCGCTTTCGGGATTCTCTAGGTAGAGCTCCTTTTAATGTATCCATTGTCGCTGGGCTAGCTTGTTCAAGTACTTGCTGTGGCGATGGTTGGCTCGTCGCGATGATCTTGCTCAATTCGTTGACTTTTCTAGAGAGAGGTGCCACTAAAAGCTGGATTTGCTGCGCGATCAACCTAGCTAGATTTTCTTCACTAAATGTCGGAGATGATTCTACTGTGCCACCTGCACGCCCTATTTCTGTCTGTAATGGAGGATGGGGCTCTCGTTGCACGCGACGGGTTTGAGAGCCCCCTGCGATTTCGGGAGAATTATCGATATCCATTGAGTCATTAGACATTCTGTCAAATTCCGTACCTTTTCCAGTACTATTTCCCATGTAATATTCCTATCTTTGGCCCAATACTATCTCCAATTTCACCAAGGAGTTGTTCCAGTAGCTTCCAATCCTTTCTCTTTTTTTTTTTTTTTTTTTTTTTTTTTTTTGAATAGTTCCAATAAATACCAATAATCTCCGGTAAGATCCTATAGAATTCCGATGATACAACTTAGACCTGAACGAAATATATGTAAAAGGGTCGGCTAGACTATAAAACACAAGGAAGTCGGCTAGAAAGATCTATATTTCGTTCAGGTCTAAATCTATGTACAGTTATGTCCCTTATATATACGCGTATCATGCCTCTCCGAGATCGTGGAATTCGAGAAGGTTCTACCCAACTCCTTCGGTGGTAGTAGGGAATTTGGGAAAATTCCGTGATCCTCCCTACGCATCATAGAAGCTTCTATGGGCTTCTAGACAATACCAAGAGTTCCCTGGCACCACACGCGGGTCCCTGCTTCTTAAGCAAAGTTATGCGAGATTACGCGATGGTAGATCGGATCCGGCTGAGCGCCGGATTAAGTACCGGGGCTCTAGCCCCATGACAAAATTGTGCGCACGAAATAAAAGCTCGTAGATATGATAACAATTCCTGATTCATTCTTTTGGTTGAGCCATTGGTTTCAGGATGAAATGCAGTGGACAGCCTTTGTTTGATGTTGACTAATCTGCATAGGTGACTCCAAAAATCTCCCACTCAATTTGACCCTCTATCCGATGTAAGGGCTTTAGGAAACCCATGAAAGCAATAATGACATTGCAGGAAACTCTCCGCACACTCTTCGGCATTCATTGAGTTCATAGCTTCTAGCGTGACACTTTTCACCAAGCGATCTGTAATAACCATCAAATAGCATGGATCAGACTTATGCCTTGTTGGTAGATCCGTCATAAAATCAATCGAGAGTTCACTGTGGAATCTGTCGGGAATTGGCAATGGTGGTAGCAGACCCTGTTTTTTCGAACGCCAAACATGTGACCTGCCGTAGACATCACAATTCCTACAAAATTGCCGTACCATTGTGCTCATACCCGGCCAATAAAAACCTCGAGATAGGATAGCTAACGTACCATTACGCCCAGGATGCCCAGTCATATGAGAATCATGCACTTTATGAATCAATGCTGTTCTTAGTGGCTCGTAGTTGGGAATCCACAAACGCTTGCGAAAACAGAGCGCTCCACGGAGGTCGAGTTCACATTCAGCTCGATTAACTCTCAGCTGTAAATTCGCTGGAAATTGGTCTTTATCATTCCACATAATGTGATATAGCTCCTGGAATTGCGCCAAGTCTTCTGCTATCCCCTGGTCCCAGAGCTGCTGTAACTCTTCTTCTTCGAAAAGCTGATCTCCTCTGGGAATTGAATTTACCACTGAAGAAGACATGAGAACCTGGCCATCATCTCCACTATGATCCACTTCCGGTAGCCATTTGTCCTTTATTAACTTAAATTCTCTTTGTTTGAGACGGGGATCTTCCAAGGACACGGGAATATCTTGAGCTCGGCGGGATGAGGCATTTGGACGTCCTCCATGTTTACCAGCCCTAAATTTTAATTTAAAATTAAATTGTGATAGAAGTTGTGCCCATCTAACTTGACGCTCCGTCAATCTTTTGGATGCCATAAAGTACTTCAAGTTCTTGTGATCCGTCAGAATTTGAAACGGCTTTTTAAGACCAATTAGCTCTCTGCGCTATTCCTTCAGGCATCTAACAATGGCTAGAAGTTCCTTGTCGTGGATATCATAGTTACATTCAGCTGGCGAAAGTTTCTTCGAATAGTATGCCATCGGCTGAAGTTTTCCTCCTGGTTTAATTTGAGGAAGGCAACCCCCAGTTGCCCATCCTTATGTGTCTGTCTCTAACACGGTTTCAAGTTCCCCGTTCCACAAAGCCAGAACTGGTGCTGTTATGAACAACGATTTTAGTTTATCAAATGCTTCCTGATGCTGATTGTTCCAATTAAAGACTGTCCCTTTCTTTGTCAAGTTTTGTAACGGTGCGCTAATGCTGGCAAAATTCTCTATAAATCCCCGGTAGAAATTTGCGAATCCAAGGAAACTCCTAACTCCTTTGACATTCGTTGGAGGTTCCAACGATGCTATTGCTCGTATTTTCCCTGGGTCCACTTTGATACCCACATCCACATTGATTATGAAACCCAAATACTTGATTTCCTTTCTGGCAAATTCGCATTTCTGTGGATCAAGTTTAAGACCCGCTTTGTTGAGCCTTTCTAACACTTGGTTAACCTTATCCCAGTGGTCTACCAGGTCCCCATTGGAGAATATGACTACATCATCCACGTACGCCGAGCAAGAGTTTCCCAAAAGATCCCCCAACTCTTGATTAATCCATCTTTTAAACGCTGGTGGAGCTCCTGCCAACCCAAATGGTGTAACTAACCATTCATAGGATCCGAATCGCGTTCTAAACGCGGTTTTCCATTCATCTCCCTCTGATATGCAAAGCCGGTGGAATGCCGAACGAACATCGACTTTAGATAACCATTTTGCGCTTGACAACATTCGCATCGTTTCCTTAATTAGGGGCAACGGATAGCGATCGCGTTCTGTGATGGCATTGAGAGCCCGATAGTCCACACAAAATCGGAGCCCACCTCCAGGCTTCTTGATAAATAGAACAGGAGCCCCTCTTTGTTAAGGATTAATGCAAACGGTCACTGCACAAAAGCAATACCACAAAATAAGTTAATATTAAATCTCGAGAAGGAATCTATCTGCTCTAGAATACTGATATTTATAGTTTTCCCCTTACCACTAGAAGGTTCTTTCCTTAACTCCTCATCATTAATTACTCTTGGGATAGAATCATCCGGAGTACTCTCGACTCTTCTGGAGACTTCTCGAAAGTTCTTGTAGTCATAGCAGGGAGTACCCCTGACCCTCTCTTACGCGTAAACGCGTCGCGCCACGACCAGGTAAATGGATAGGTCAAGTTGATTTGCCCAGCCACAACCTAACGGACACAGCCCGTCACATTACCCCCCTCCTTAGGCTTCCTGGGTCGAAGATTTTGACGGGATCCCTGTCTGGCTCCTTCGTTGACTCCCATGCCATCACCCAAGCCAAACTCATTTTCAAACCTGTCTAATGCCTCTACGTTCTCTAGCTTGGAACGATCCTCCCAGTTGGGTTCTGCAAATCCCTTCCATTTTACTAAGACTTGTCTTATCCAGCCCCGTCCTCTTCGGAAACGTTCGGCCCTCAGAATACGTTCCACCTTTTGCTCTGGCTTTGCGTCATGCCCATCCATAACGACTGGATCGGGCTGAGAATCATCCTGAACTTGCGATGGTAAAGGGTCACAACTTGCCTTACGTAGCAAGTCTACATGAAACCTGGGGAAGATTTTAGATGGTACATCTAATTCCACTACATGAGGCGAAATCACTCTGGTGACCGAGTATTTGGCATTTACCCACGCAAGCTTTTTCTTCGGCTGAGGGGTATGAATATTTTTAAGGTTTAACCAAATTTTGTCACCCACTCGTAGCATGGGAGCTGAACTTCGCTTCTTATTAGCATTTTCTTCCATTAATTGTTGAGCCGTCGCCATAGCCGCTGCGGCGTATTCTTGTGCTTCCCGTATTCTATCCACAAAGTTTTGGGCTCTCTTAGTTGGAGGTGTCGACGACCTCTTGTCAATCGGAGATACCCGTTGGACTGGCTCTGCATGATAACCATGTTCTAGGAAGAAAGGACTTAGTCCCACACTGGTGCAGTCTCTATTGTTAATTGCCAACTGGGCTGAAGGCAACATTTTTGGCCATTCTAGCTGCGCGTACGAAATAAAAGCTCGCAGGTATGCTAATACCTCCTGATTCATTCTCTCGGTTGAACCATCGGTTTCAGGATGAAAGGCGGTAGACAGCCTTTGTTCAATGTTAACTTGTTTGCACAGGTGTCTCCAAAAGTCTCCTACCCAGTTCGAGCCCCTATCTGATGTAAGAGCTTGAGGAAATCCATGAAAGCGATAATGGCACTGTAAAAAACGTTCCGCACACTCTTCGGCATTCATGGAGTTCATAGGCTACAGTGTAACGCTTTTCAGCAAGCGATCGGTAATAACCATCAGGTAACACGGATCAGACTTTTCCTTCGCTGGTAAATCCGTCATGAAGTCAATAGAAAGCTCACTATGGAATCTGTCAGGAATTGGTAAAGGTAGTAATAGACCCTGTTTTTTCGAACGCCAAACATGCGACTTGCCGCATACGTCACAATTTCTACAAAATTGCCGAACCATGGTACTCATGCCCGGCCAATAAAAATTTCGGGATAGGATAGCCAACGTGTTATTCCGCCCAGGATGCCCGGTTATGTGAGAATCGTGTACTTTATGAATTAATGTTGTTCTTAATGGCTCTGAATTCGGGATCCATAACCTCTTGCGAAAACAGAGCGCTCCCCGGAGGTCGAGTTCACATTCGGCTCGACTTACTCTCAGTTGTAATGTCGTTGGAAACTGGTCTTTATCGCTCCACATGGTGTTGTAGAGCTCCTGCAATTGTGTCCCATCTTCTAATACCCCCCGGTCCCAGAGCTGCTGTAAATCCTCGTCCTCGAAAAGCTGATTCCCCCAAGGAATTGAATTTTCTACCGAAGAGAGCATGAGTGCCTGGCCGTCCTCTCCATTTTGGGCCGCTAAAGAGAGCCAATCGTCCTTTAGTAGCTTAAATTCCCTTTCTTTCAGACGGGGATCCAACATAGATATAGGCACATCCTGAGCTCTGCGAGATAAGGCATCCGGGCGTCCCCCATGCTTACCGGCTCTAAATTTCAGTTAAAAATTAAATTCTGACAGTAGTTGAGCCCATCTAACATGGCGCTCCGTCAATCTTTTAGATGTCATAAAGTACTTCAAGTTCTTATGATCAGTCAGAATTTGAAACGGCTTTTTAAGACCAATTAGCTCACTACACCACTCCTTCAGACATCTAACTATGGCTAGAAGTTCCTTGTCGTGGATATCGTAGTTGCACTCTGCTGGCGAAAGTTTCTTTGAATAGTAAGCCATCGGCTGAAGTTTTCCTCCAGGTTTAATTTGGGAAAGACAGCCGCCAGTTGCCCATCCTGATGCGTCTGTTTCTAACACGGTTTCCAGCTCCCCATCCCACAAAGCCAGGACTGGTGCTGTTATGAACAAAGATTTCAATCTATCGAACGCTTTTTGATGCTGGTCGCTCCAATGAAACATCGTCCCTTTCTTTGTTAAGTCTTATAACGGTACGCTGATTCTGGCAAAGTCTTCAATAAATTTGCGGTAAAAATTTGCAAACCCAAGGAAACTTCGAACTCCCTTGACGTTCTTTGGGGTTTCCCACGATGCTATCGACCTTATTTTCCCTGGGTCTACCTTGATACCTTCATTGACGTTGACGATGAAACCTAAATACTTTATTTCTTTCTTTGCAAATTCACATTTTTGTGGGTCGAGTTTAAGGCCCGCTTTATTTAGCCTTTCCAACACCTGGTCAACTTTATTCCAATGGTTGACAAGATCTCCGTTGGAGAATATAATTACATCATCCACATATGCTGAGCACGTGCTCCCCAAGAGATCACCTAACTCTTGATTAATCCATCTCTGAAATGCTGATGGAGCTCCCGCTAGTCCGAATGGAGTGACTAACCATTCATAGGACCCAAACCGTGTTCTGAACGCGGTTTTCCATTCGTCTCCCTCGGATATGCGAAGCCTATGGAATGCTGAACGAACATCAACCTTAGATAACCACTTAGAGTTCGACAGCATCTGCATTGTTTCCCTAATTAAGGGTAGTGGATAGCGATCGCGTTTAGTGATTGCATTAAGGGCCCAATAGTCAACACAAAACCGGAGCCCACCTCCAGGTTTTTTGATAAATAGGACCGGAGCTCCTCCCGGCGAACTGCTTGCCCTAATCCAATTCTTGTCTAGTAGGTCTGTCAAAGTTTTTCTTAGTACTAAAAGTTCTTCTCGCGACATTCCATACAACGGACCCCAGGGCACCTCCAATTCTCTACCCGAGTCATCTTTAATTAGCCTTACTTTGATGTTCACCCCTGGCCGATGAGGAGGTAGCGCGCTGTCATCCCCCAACTTATCGTCTAAGAATAAGTTGGTATATTTTTGGACCTGTTTCGGCAGTATTTTCAGTATTTCTTCCTGTGATAATATTCTCTTTGGCTCTAATGCTCGAGTAATATCCTGCATTGAAACAGCCCCAATGATCCAGTTATTCCGTTTAGGTTGTCTCGCCACCATTTTCAAAAGATCAACTCGCGATATTTGACTCAAGCGGTTGCTACTCACTGGCGCGATACGAGTTTTGACTTTTTCTGGCGCATCTTTCTCGTACCATCCGCTGGCGCGCACTATCATTCCGTGCTTTCGACTCCCTATCCGGAGGATTCTACGCTTGGCAGAATAGACGACGTTGTTATACTCCATCCAGGGCTTACCCAGTATTATTGGGAAAGATAAATTCGGCATTACGTAGCCCCAAATTTTTTCTATTCTTCCATCCACGTCCAATTTCATGTGTGTTATTTTCGTAATTCCTATTGCTTTGCTCCCATCGGCCAGCCGTAAATGACGTGGAGGGATTCTTTCTGAGTATAAACTATGTTTGCGCACAAGACCTTCATCAATTACGGAAAAACATAGGCAGCCTGTATCCACCATAGCTTGTGTATAAAAAGATGCATTAATTAAACAATCTATAAGTAGTGGCTGACTATTGAGCTTATCTAGATTTTGAGCATTTGTTAATCCCCTGAAGTCCTTGTCTTTACCCCCGAGCGCGACTTTTCTCAGGGTTCCTCGTTTCCCGAATCCGAGCTTTCTTCTTCCTCGATCCCCTGGCGTATGTCTGCAGCGTTCACTTCGGATACAGGACGCTTTGCCCGACTGAACTTTCTACAGTCTCTTCCTATGTGTCCTGATCGGGTACAGTGCACACATAATTTTTTTTCTACTAACTGTTCAAACTCCTTTTTTGGTCTCTAAGGTGCTGGCGGCTTTGGAGAAGGATTAGATTCAAGTTGCTGACTTCCTTTGTTGGGACGGGGATTACTTCGGCGGTTGAAATTGGCTAACGCTGCCAGAATCGAGTCGACATCATTCATAATAACATCTCCATCCAAGTCCTTCGCCGGCTCTTTGCCCTTCGAAAGGGCACTGTCTGACTTAGGTGGTCCGAGTCCGGTAGAAATCTTGATTGATCCCTTTGGTCGATAATCTGGCAATGCTTCCAGTTTGTCAGCAACTTCCCTGACTTCTGATATCCACAGGGAGTAGTTTTCCTCCGAAGGTAGTTTGACTGGAACCAGAGCTTTCCGTAGAGCATTATTGATCGCCGCATTCAGTATATTGACTTTAGAAGCAGGAGTCCACGTTCAACTACCCCCACTTATAGCCACCTGGTACTCAAAATCTTTGATAAAATCGCTAAAGAATTGATGTTCATTTTGTTCCATCCTGAGGAGTTTTTCAGACGCGGCCAACTTGGCTTGCTTATCTTCGAACTCGTTCCGAAAGTGTTGAACCAATTCTCGCCAATTAAAATTGTTTTTCTCTGACCTCTCGTTGAACCAACCCGCCACACGTGGTTGTTTGTCAACCGGGAGTGAATTCACCATGTCCAAACAGATCAACTTGTCCGAAAATCTTCCATCCATTTCCTCCTCAATTCTGGCCTCGAGTAACTGAATATAAAACGGGAATTCTCTCTGATCGCCATCCCATTTAGCCAGTGACACGTCCCTTCGGGTGAGACCTGAAGAAGCTTGTTGAGACTGCTGTTGCGTGTTCATTCT
Organism: Podosphaera xanthii; assembly: GCA_028751805.1. Classification (NCBI taxonomy): domain Eukaryota; kingdom Fungi; phylum Ascomycota; class Leotiomycetes; order Helotiales; family Erysiphaceae; genus Podosphaera; species Podosphaera xanthii. Next base: position 1,731,235 of record JAPWIX010000007.1, read on the forward strand.
GACCAGAAGCCTAATCAATCCTTGGAGATCCGCTGTTGATAAATTTGCTAGTCTATTCTGTGGGGTTTCCGACGTCATATCCACATCATCTGGTTGTTGACTTGTCCTAGGATCCGCCATTTCTGCGAGGTTGTTAGGCAGATTTAAGTTGTCCTGAGTGATGTATTCCTCGGCACTGTGAAAAGAATTTGAAGATATCAAACTCTGGTCTGACTCCGGAACTGAAATCCTCATGCAGTTTGACTAAAAACGAATTATTTAAGGGCAACGTCCTCCGGGCTACACCCCACGGAGTGTCACCTAAATGTGGAAAAAAAAGAGATTTAATATATGTTAAGGATTAATGCAAACGGTCACTACACGAAAGCAATACCACAAAATAAGTTAATATTAAATCTCGAGAAGGAATCTATCTGCTCTAGAATACTGATATTTATAGTTTTCCCCTTACCACTAGAAGGTTCTTTCCTTAACTCCTCATCATTAATTACTCTTGGGATAGAATCATCCGGAGTACTCTTGACTCTTCTGAAGACTTCTCGAAAGTTCTAGTTGTCATAGCAGGGAGTACCCCTGACCCTCGCTTACGCGTAAACGCGTCGCGCCACGACCAGGTAAATGGATGGGCCAAGTTGATTTGCCCAGCCACAACCAACCGGGCACAGCCCGTCAGACTCCTGGCGAACTGCTTGCCCTAATCCAATTTTTGTCCAGTAGTTCCATCAATGTTTTTCTCAGGACTAAAAGTTCCTCGCACGACATTCCGTATAAGGGACCCCAGGGTACCTCCAGTTCTCTACCCCGGTCATCTTTAATAAGCTTAACCTTGGTGTCCACCCTTGGCCGATGTGGAGGAAGAGCGCTGCCATCCCGTAAATTATTGTCTACAAACAAATTGGTGTATTTTCTAACTTCTCTCGGCAATCTTTTCTTTATTTCTTTGTATGATAATTTTTTCTTAGGTTCTAATGCTTGAGTAATATCATGCATTGAGACGGCTCCAATTATCAACTCATTTCTCTTAGGCCGCTGAGCTACCATCTTCAACATTTTGTCTCGCGAAATTTGACACACTTGATCACTGCTCACTGACGAAATACGGGTTCTGACCTTTTCTGGGGCCTCTTTCTCATACCACCCGCTAGCACGTACCAACATCCCAAGTTTTCTGCTTCCTATCCGGAGGGTTCTTCTCTTGGCCGAATTTACAACGTCATTGTACTCCATCCAGGGCTTACCGAGTATAATCGGAAAAGATAAATTCGGCATCACGTAACCCCAAATCTGTTCTATCCTACCGTCAATGTCCAATTTTATATGCGCAATTTCCGTAATTCCTATAGCCTTACTTCCATTGGCGAGCCGTAAATGACGTTGTGGGATTCTTTCCGAGTATAAGCCATATTTGCGCACAAGACCTTCATCAATTACTGTTAGAATATTAGTGTTAATCAGATGGAGTATTTGGAGTTTAAGGGCAGGAAACTGGGAATATGATTATATGATTAGGTAATCGGATCACATGGCACAGACTGTATTAGTATATTTGGAGTTGGGGGAGAAAACTTGTAGAAGAGAGAACAACAATCAGTTAGAATTCTACATCTTTGCATACCACCGTCGATAACGCGTGTCGCGCACTTGAATTATCTTGATAACTAACCGCTGAGCCTAAGCCATTGAGAACTTCGACCATAAAGACTCTATGACTACGCTTTGCAGCATCAGGTTCAGTACTTGTCCAATCGCCACCATACGAAGTTCAAGCAACCAATCCTTTGCACCCATGGTTCATAAAGTTACTCTATAACAGTGGTTATCTAGGCTAGCCTACCTTCTAATTTGGTTGACACAAATCCGGCGTAGTCAACCGACACTGATCAGTTTCGATCTCTTAATATCAATTTTTCAATTTTGATTTATCGAGTTTCGTATCGTTTTGTTTATCCAATACCGACTACGCATCAACAGATCAGCAAGGTTAAAGTAATAAATAAAATTAAAGCATACTAATATCACCGAGATGGCTTCATCAAATGTTGCTGAAAGTTCCTCAAAAGTCGAATGAGACACAGCCAAGCCGTCCAGTACCAGTCAGTCAATAAGCTCCGACAATAATAAATTTTCCAAAGATAATCCTGTAGTTCCCGGAGATAGTGCCACGACAGAATACATTCAACAACATTACGATGGTTACATAAAGTACGACTTCAAAGGGGAGCAACTTTGGGAGGCGTTTGTTGACAATTTTGCTGAATTTTTGACCCCAGATCACTGGCTTCGAGGGGACAAGCTTACCACTAGGGCGTTCAGAGACATGCTTCGGTCTAGAGGTGTCTTTATCGTCAAAGAAAAGGGAGCCAACACAATCTCAAAGCGCCTGGCCGAGCTTGTAAACAGCAGCGACTTCCCTGACTAGGATAAAAACAACCGCGAATACCCACGAATTGCGCATCTTGTTGATGAGCTGACTCTTTCAAATATGTAACAATTAAGAATCAGCGAAGGTCAAGTCGAACCTTTAGGTACACCGAACTCTCAATATTCCGGACAAGAAAAGGGGAAAGATCCAATACGACAAGAGCAGCTACGACGAGAACCGGAAACTTCAATGCCGTACTCATTTTCTAGTCAGCCAGTGCGACATAATAACGGCCAGAACAGGGAAAGAAATAAGTATTGGAGTGATAGCATCAACCAGCTTGACAGTCGACCCTCTCGTAATCAAGCTTATTACGACAACAACCCGCCAGTCAGAGATGCACGATTGCAAAGTCCATCACAACCATCAAACTTCCTCCAATTAGGCTCGTATGAGATCTGTCCGTATACCAAGGAAATTTCAATGCTGGAAAGAGGTTATCCTGACAAGCTAAAATACCGAGGTGATGGGGATACTTTTGACTACAAACTTCAGATCTTCCTGAGCCGATGTAAGCAAGCAGCAATTCCATTTGATGCGACATCGAACGCTTTCTCAGTGATGCTCGCGGACATGCCACTGAATTTCTTCTACTCACACGTTGATAACACGCCGAATCCATCACTTGAATCCTATTGCTCGGCAATTAAAAACCACTTTGAGAATTTTGAGTATCGTCGAAATCAACAGGATGCTTGGCACGCACTCAAGCTTAAAGATATAATTAGCTTGCACCCTTGAAAAGCGCTCTCTCACTGTGTATCAATGTTGCTACAAAAGATAGACAAGAAGAAATTCGGATTACTGTTATATCTTGAAGTAATGATGTAGAATATTCATTAATATATTTAGGTGCTGAGCAGCAGAGATAAATACATGTACACATACGGCTTTACCTATGGTCTGTGCGGCAATAGCGCCGTGTTACTCAACACTCCCCTTATCTCTGTTGATCAGCCTCTGAAATATCCACAACCCTGATAGAAACTCTCTTTGATTCAAATGCTGGTCTAGGCAGTGGTTTTGTTAAACCATCAGCAAGCATTTGATCACCACTTATCCACCTACTTTCAAGTTTTCCTTTATTGACCTAGTCAACAATGTGGTGGTATGCGACATCGACATGTTTTATTTTGGATGTATTTGACACCCCACTTTGTAGTTGAATACATGCTTTATTGTCTCCTAGAAGTAGAGGTATAGGATTTTGGGTTCTTTGAGTGATCTGGGACAAAAGATTTCCTCCCCAAATCGCAAGTTTTGCAGCCTCACTTGCAGCTATATACTCTGCGTTAGTTGTGGACATTGCAACGCTAGTCTGCTTTTTACTGATTGCAGCAACAGCTCCCCCATTCAACATCATAATTATTCCAGAAATTGATTTTCGGTCGCTGTGGTCTCCAGCATAATCTGCATCGGCAAAAGTGACAAGGTCAGCAGATCTAGAACTTCCACAATATACTTCAATATTATCATCAACTTTATAATACGGAATTTTGTCTCCCTCCCCTTCATACCTAATGCCATAGTTGATTGTTCCCTCAACGTAGCTCAAAATTCGGAGTAGCGCCAGCCAGTGATTATAGAATGCCTTGTGTGAGTTTGAAATATAATGTCTGGCCTTGTGTTACACAGGTACATGAGTTTTCCAAGTAGTTTCCAGTAATTTGCCAATTCTTCATCTGTACAAGGCTTTCCAGGGGTACGCTCTAATTCTCCAACAGCATCACTTGCCATCGGAGTTGCATATATCTTTGTTCCGGACATGGAAAAATGTTTGACAATACTTTTTGCGTATTGGGATTGATCAATCATCAGCTCATTCAGATTCCTTGTAATTCTTATCCCCAGGATATATCTGGCTATACCCAAATCTTTCATCTTGAATCTACTTTCCAACTGTTGCTTAAGCCTCTGTAATTCCATATTATTTGATCCGGTGATCAGAAGGTCATCAACATGAATCCCTATTATAGCTTTTGTCGTGTTATTTATAAATATTGTTTGATCAGTTGGGAGACAACTGAACCCAACTGAAGTGATAAATTCGGCGAAAAGTAAATACCATACGCGTGCAGCCTGCTTGAGTCCATAGAGACTTTTGATAATACGAGCATATCGTCCAAATCTTGGGATCATGTGTCCAGGCATTATTATATAAACTTCATCATTCAGATCCCCAGCAAGGAACGCAGCCACAACATCCATTTGATATATTTTCCATTTCTCCTTTGCTGCAATAGCAAGAATTATTTGTAGTGCATCTAGTCGAATAGTTGGTGCAAAAGTTTCTTCAAAGTCAACACCATGTTTCTGAGTAAATCCTCTGGCAACTAATCGAGCTTTGTATTGTATTATTTTATTATCCTCCCCTCTTTTCAGGGCCAAAACTATTTTAGCTGTGACAGCACTCTTATTGGCGGGAATATTGTTTAAGGGACCTGAAAAGGTTCCATGTTCAACGAGCGAGGCCATTTCTGATTCATATGCTTCTACCCAATGATTTGCTTGCGAGGTTTGAAGTGCAGCCTCAAATGAAACAGGCACATTAATTTGATCATCTCTGGCAGCCGAAAAAGCAAGTTCGATAGCTGCACATGATCGTTGTTTATAGGTCAGCATTTCTGCAGCTGTTTCTTTTGGTTTTCTGGTCCTAGCGGATCTTCTATTGCCCCTAGATATAGCTTCTTCCTCTTTTCTTTTCAAATAGTCATTATGACTCTCTTTGCGTTGTACAGCTATTTGCGATGGATCAGGATGACTGCGGGGTAAATTTTCTGGTTCTCTTGATTTTAGATGTGATTGGTTTTCTCGTAAAATTCCCTCTTGTGTAATGGACTGTGAAGTATTTAAGTGCAAATTGGATTGTGGTGGTTGTAAATTACTGGATAAGCTTTCAGATTCAATATTAGGTTCCTGATTATTGCGATCTGTAGCATCATTGTGTTGAGTGTCAATATTTCTGATTGGTCGTGAATTTATTAACTCATCACTACTTTTGTCTCCATCCGAAGCCACTTCAGCCAACTGATTTTGGTCTGTAGAAGTGAGTGGGGAGTCATTAACTGAAAATATTCGTTCATCAAATTCAACAGACTGGGCCTCATATAACTTTTTATCTTTTTGATGCCAAATATAGTAGATTTTTGTTGTTTTGGTACTATATCCAGCAAATATCCCCTTCCAACATCTTTTGTCTAACTTTCCTCGCTTTTCTTTCGGAATATGGACATAGGCCATACACCCCCAGACCTTATAGTGATCTACTTCAGGAACTTCGCCATACAATTCTGTCCAAGGGGTCGTATTTCTTTCACCGGTGGGCTGTCTATTTATAAGATATATTGCAGCTCGAAAGGATAATTCCCAATATTCTGCAGATAGTTTCGCTCGAAAACGCATACTATTACCTTTTTCCATTATTGTGCGATTGGCTCTTTCTGCGATACCATTTGCTTCAGGACGATAACCGACGGTTGGCTCAAGCTCTATATTGTTCTTGTATGCCCAGTTTTTCATATCCTGGTTTAGAAATTCAGTTCCACGATCGAACCTAATAGCCTGTAGTTTTTCATTATTTCCGTTAATTTTACGATCATTTTCAGCTCGCTGGCACCATTTTTCTTAGAGTTTCTGAAAAACCCCCATTTGAATTTAGTATATTGATCTATTATTGTGAGCATATAGATATTTCTATGCCACAATTTTGTTCGAAATGGTCCACATATGTCCATATGTATCCTTTCTAGAGCAGTTGATACTTCTCTCATTGGAATTCGACTTATTCTTCTCGTCATTTTGGCTTCTTTACATGACTGACAAAATTTATAATTTAGATCTTCTTTTTCAGATATACCCTTTACTGCCTTAGACATTCGCATAGTAACATGCTTTCCAGGGTGCCCAAGCCTATTATGTAGTAAACTAGCTCTATTTTTGGAGCTATGAGCAGATTCTGCTAATTGAGGTATAACCCACACTTTATTGAATCATATTCCACAAAATAGTAGTCTTCCATCTTTTGTATATATATGCATGTCCGAATTACTGCAGTTCCATGTGTGACCTTTATCGGCTAGAGCACCTAATGAGATAAGATTAATAGATGCTTTAGGAACGTACAGGACATCACGGAGAATCGTAGAACGAGTGTGTTGTGAAGAGAAATTATTACTCCAAAAAATACGAACATCACCTCTACCCTCAGAATATATGATGGATCCATTGGCAACTTCAATAGGGATACGAACTGGTGTTAATTCACCAATAAAGGCATCTTTATGAAGGGTTAGATGACATGAGCACATTGTATTGAGGCCCCAAGCTCCACTAGTGATACTTGAGCCCAAAGCAGAAAGGTAAGCAGAATTTTCAATTGATTCGCTATCAGAGAAGTCTACAATGTTGCCTTTTGGGGTCATACATGTATTTACAGCCATAGATGAGTTTGCACAGTACTTCTTGTCCTTTTCAAGCTCTCGCTATTTATACCATTTAAGGCCAGATTGCTTAAATTTGCGTCCTTCTTCGGTAGCTAGCCACCTTGGACATTGTGGCTTGGTATGATCTCCTTGGCATACCCAGCATACTTTGACTTGGGAGCTACCACTTTTATGCGCAGTATTTGCAATCTCGATTTCTTCAATTGGTTCGTCAAGTTTTGTTTCGGTACTTTTGATGGCTTGGAATACATCATTTAATGTAGGAAACTTTTCTTTACTGGTAAGAATTTTGATAGTTGTATTGTAACTCGATGGAAGACTTCGCATCAATATTACCGCTTGTATTATGTCCGGGATCTTAGCATCTGGTTCTTGATCTGCGATTTGGGTCGACAAGTTGATAATGAGGTCATATTTTTCTGTGACATTACTCTGTTTCATTGACTGAATGGAGAAAAGTTATGTTAGAAGCTGTGCGAGTAAAGCTGTATTCTTCATGCCATATCGAGATCGTAACGTTTAATATGCTTGACATGCTGTGCGACAACTCTGGATGGCAATTCTGTTGGTGTTATTGACGCTTTGGAGAATGATTTTAAATGCCTGGGCATGTTGAAATTCCCACTCTTCTAAATGGGTCTGTAAATTAACATCCGCAGTCTTTACTACTGGAGCTATACAGTGTTCTGGTCGAAGAAACTTCTTGAGTCTCGCAGCAGCTAGCTCAATCTCGAGATTTCCTTGCCACAATGTAAAATTTTCACGCCCTGTGAGAATTGTGCCGCCGTATTTACCCATATTGGATAATAGTTAGAAGGGGGGATGAATAGGTATATGAAAAATTGATATAATTAATAACGCGGAAGCGCAAGGGCCATAACCTGTTATATCTTGAAGTAATGATGTAGAATATTCATTAATATATTTAGGTGCTGAGCAGCAGAGATAAATACATGTACACATACGGCTTTACCTATGGTCTGTGCGGTAATAGCGCCGTGTTACTCAACAATTACTCTCAGGTCTGACCAATGATGAATTGATACACCACAAGATCTGAAGTGCTTGTGAAGACCACCTAGCGCTTACCAGTGTTTGTGATAGATCATCTGCGACCGTCAATGGCTTAGTAAGTGACTTACAAGCGTCAGCGATGAAGTATGACCGTCGGCAGTTGAAACAACAAAAGGCTGGAAATACTTTTATCACTGATCGTCAATACAATGTCAATCGAGATAAAGGAAAATAGACACAACAAAAAAGTAAAAAGACCCTGCCGAAGTTTCCCAAGGGATGTATTGTGTGCAAAAAGTCATCATGCTGGTCTAAAAACCACCCAAAGCATGAAGTCGACGAGGCCTTCAGAAATCTGAAAAATAATACTCCAGCATATGAAAAGACATTCCATCAATACATTCTCGAGTGTGAGGAGAAACAATTAAATCCTGAAGACTTTGAAAATAAAGATTTTGATGACAAATCCCCTGAACAATTTGAAGATGAAAAGTGCGACATCTACACAAGTATGAACTCAAGTCAACCGTTACCTGAACACCATTTTTCGGAAATTTTCTTTGCTACAGAAGCGAGCCTTGAAGGTCAAAAAGCAATTGAAACATTATACAATAGAAAGATAAGGCATTGCATGCTCAAAGCATTTCCCGCTGACCAAAAGCTTTGTAAAGAAGATAACGAATGTCTTCATGATGACCAACCCAGCGATACCTGGCTCGTGTCACCCAGGTACGGGAACCATGCATTTTTAGGAATTATTGTAGATACCTGTGCAGCTGAACATTTGACCGGCGGATTTCAACAGTTTACAGCGCTTCAAAAATTACAAGATAGCTTAACACTCAATACATTATCTAATTTGACTTTCAGGTTCGGCAAAGGAACTGCTACATCCATTGGTGCAGCAACAATCAAAACTCCAATTGGCCCTGTTGTCTTCTACATCGTGGAACTCGATTTACCCTTTCTACTAAGTCTGAAAGATATGGATGCCCGCTGAGTCTACTTCAATAATCTCAAGAATCTCATATGTAAGGGTGATGATGAAAGTATCGGCCCGCACTCTATCGTACCCGAATTCGGCCACGCTTTCCTAGTTTGGGGGCCAACATTGTCGACATTTATAGCGGAAAGACTAACTGAATCCGAATTACGACAATTACACTGACGATTTGACCACCCTTCAGTCGATCGCCTTTGTAATCTGCTTCAGAAATCCGGACATGACGTTCACAGAAAGACAATTGAAAATTTGACAAAATATTGCCTGTCCTGTCAAAAACACGGCGCTTCACCTCAACGCTTCAAATTCAGCATTGATGACCCTGCTACTCAATTTTATCATTCTGTCTTAGTGGACATATTTTACATTGATTCTGAACCCGTCATTCACATTGTTGATGAGGCCACACGATTCCAAGCAGCTCAATGGCTCCCAAATATTTCCACACAAGCTGTTTAGAACTGCATTCGCCGGTGCTGGATTGATACTTACCTTGGTCCTCCAGACATCATCACCCACGATGCCGGTACTCAATTTACAAGTCGCGAATTCAACCAACTCGCTGCTTCATTGGGTATCTCTACAGAAAGTGTACCAGTGGAAGCACATAACTCAATTGGAATTGTAGAGCGCTATCATGGCCCACTCAGGCGTGCTTACCTGACAATCAAAGAAGAACTAGCAAGTGATACTAACGTGTCGAAACACATGATATTACAAATGGCAGTGAAGGCAGTCAACGACACTGCTGGCCCCGAAGGCCTCGTTCCAACTTTTTTGGTATTTGGGGCTTATCCTCGCATGTCAATACTAGATCCTCCCGCTCCAGATATAATTACTCGCGCAAAAGCAGTACAGAAGGCTATGGAGGAAGTAACTAGACTAAGACTTAATCGTCAGGTCTCAAGCACTGAAACAGCGCAATGGTCCAAGAACGGATGCCGTCCGAAGCTTGCCCGTCAATGCTCAAGTATGGGTCAAACGAGAAAAAAATGGATGGACCGGACCTTGGACTTTACTACGCGTAGATGGTGAGTCATGCACTGTTCGTACTTCATCAGGAGACACCAATTTCCGCACAACTGTGGTCAAACCATATTATCGTGATAATGGAGAGAATGACATACACGAAGGACAAAATTTGCCAACTCCAGATCAGGTAGCTCAGGAAATAACCACCAGTGACGATGCAACTGTGGATGATATTGATTCAGACAAAAATTCGATGGAAATTGCTAGCCCGCGTCGAAACCCTCCTCGTCACCGGAGATTGCCGGGAAGATATCAGGAGAATTTCATAAATACTTTTTCATTCTTTGTGGAAGACCTACTCAATACAGAAGTATTTTTGACAGAAAAAGATGTTGAAATGATTGCTATCATGAAACAAGTAACGTCCAACTTTGGATGTGATAGTCGTTTGCACTGACGTAGATCTGCACGTACTAATCTTTCCATAAAGTTGTGAGGCTGGTAAATACGCTAAACCGTATTAACACAAATCACTAGATTTCTGTTTCTTTAGATAGATATTATATATATATAGCGATCTGTTTTCTAAGCTGGAGTAATAAAGAACTCCACAGCTTACAATTAACAGCCTCTTACATTCCAAAATCTGCAAGATCGTGATAAGTGCCTAATCAGTCTTAACAAACTGTTGCTAATCCCTTCCAAATTTCTACAAGAGTCTGTAAGGCGCTGGCTGCTAGCGACGAGAGTAGCTTTATCCTCGGCCCTTAAACGCCTTCAGTGAACTGCCAATGCCTCCGGAGCAATTGGCGGATGATTATGCACAACGCCCCGATATGGATCTGAGTGTGCTGACCATTGAACCAGGCCGTCAGATGCGTCCTTGGTGAGGCATGTCGTATATATCCAGTCCCGCATTACAAATAATGCACATGCGTGCGCGTTCACATGATACTAGTCGTACACCAATTTTAATGTCTGTATTGTATTCTTGGCATGTATCTAGTGATTTTACTAGTTTCATATCACATGCATGTTCTGTTCTTACATTTAGCTGTTTGGAAGATTAACTAAATGTCAAGGCAAATCAACACCTTGAAGTAGCTGCTAATTTGGGACACGGGCGGTTATCTTGGTTTCTACTATGTTTGTCCCATAAAGTGTCAGGAAAGCCTCTACTGTATAATCTATATATGGAGATTGCCAGATCATAGTGTTCAATGATTCTGGTCTGGCCTTTTAGCCGAGTGGTGATGCATCTATCTCGTGCATCATGTAGGATGGCAACCTTTAGCCTGACACCCACCTCTTGACCCCACTATCTCTCCACGCTGTCTACATACTGTTTATGGCATAAAGACTTTATTGTATTTATATTTAGAGCTCTCACCCTTCGGAGATTCTCAGTTCATTGTGTCTACTAAATATCTCTGAAGGCTATATTCATACCTACTTCATCTCGACCTACTAAGCCTTATATCTAAGGCTCTATTCACCTGCTTCTTTTGTTCAACTGTCATCCTTCTTAACTCTCACGTCGCTCCAGCATTCCCCTATACAAACCACGTCCTACAATAAGGCACAGACCAAACAAGCAATTCTCTCACTGTGATCTTGCGTTGAGACGCTCCAAAGCTATAGCTTTTAGGTTATGCTGGCGGCTCTTGTTGGGCATGAGCCAATCCTTCAAGATATCGCCGGTGGTCTTGGATTTGGTAGAGCGTTTGGTGACCACGACGTATCCTTGTCGCTCAGCAAATGCGTTGATTTCCTCCTTTGCATCCTCAAACAATACCCAATTGGATGAGGATGGGGGCGCCAGCAAATTCGGCGTGTGATCAAGCGAGAATGGCGTCGAGAGGGTCAAATTGTCGAAGATGTCAATAGCGTCTTCTTCATACAACATGATTTCAAAGTACACTGTCGGGGAAACCTCTGAACCATTGTGTTCAGACAAGTCTACAATGTTACGGAATTGGGTCAGATGTTGCAGTGGTACACTGTCCGGGCTATTCTCCCAGGCAGAGTCTGGGCAGCTTGGACATATGCCCTACTTGAGACAAGAGAAATCTAGTTCAAATCCAGCAATACCCTCACACCACTTTTCTCCCGGTGATATTGTATTTGTAGGATGACAAAAGCATGCTCAGATAACCACAGGTGTTTCTCGCTTTTCCCTGTGGTGAGTATTCACGGAAGAGGGTACATGTCGTAAGGCGTTATTCTCGTAGTGGTATCTGCAAATGAAATCTGAGTATGAGTGTTACAAACGTCAAACAGAGTCATTCCACGTCACATACATATCTTCCGTAATCATGCGCGTCATAGTCTCAGGCTGGATACGCTATAATGATTTTTAAAAAACAAAACGTAGAGAAAAATTCCCTAAATGCCTGTTGTTACCCTCTATCCCCTCATAAATCATTAATACGCTTTCTATTTTCTCGTTCTAACCACTGTGTTATGACACTTAAGGCAAGACAGGTAAGAACTCAGATAAGAAGTTTAATAAAGCTAAAGAGCTACTCTACACCTACAAAGGCAATTTATATTCTTGGTTATCTTTACGCGAGCCGTGAAGTAAGTGTAAGCAATGCGCAGTAACCCTGTTATTCCGTGGGTATCATCCAACACCGTGCCCTTATATACTCCCATTTTACCAATAATTAACACACTGTCTGCCGTCTTAAGATGGGCACGGTGAGGAAAAAGTGTCAACCAATGCCGACTGCCAGTGGTAAAGAACAGGCACAAATGTGCTCAATAAAATCAGGCCTCACGCAAAAGTTAAAGAGCGTAACTGCATTGGAAATCTGTTCCCCGGGAAGTTCCCTTACTTACCTGATACTGAAATGATCGATTCTGAGCCTACCAGATCGACAAATCCGGCCTCAGAGACCACGAAAATTGCCGAGCAGGTCCCAGAGGCCTCCAGCTCGAAGAAAGGAAAGGAAGTCGCCCCAGAGGAGTCGACTCAGAACGCATAACCGTCTGCAAGATCGCTGTGCCAGTTTTCAAACGCAGTCGCCCCAAAGACCACCAACTACCCTCTAGAGCTTCAAGCTGTGGTCGAAGCCGAAAGACGCCAAGCCGACAAAGTCTCTGTTCACCTCGGTATCTGCTCCACTGCCATAAACAGTGTTGAAGCAGCTATCAACCGATGAGAATAAATTTTTTGTAGACAGCATCAAAGTCTACTTACGGGCTGCAATCGCACAGTACATACTCACCGGTCCCGGCACAACCCCCCACTTCTGCCTCCACGACTGATAAACCCAACACTAAAGGTCTCTGACAACAGAGAACCAATCACAACGACTTCTCAGGCTCAGGTTCCTACAAATACCTGGGCAACGGTAGCTCGAAAAGGCCTGCGCAACGCTGCAGCCTTTACCCCACAAAAAGTATTTGTTCGAGATGGAATCCGTTTTGTCGATGTACCAAGCTCGTTGGTGGCGTTCCAGGTTTCTGTCATGATACAGCATCTATTGCTAAGATGTTTTGGATCTAACTTTAGACTGTTGTTTTGAGATATGACAAGGAAATAATATAGCTACTAGCGGGTCTTACATGTAGATAAACAGCCTCTTGATCCATCTAAACGAGAGGTGTGCAGTTTAGGTTCATTCTTGAGAAATCTATTATAATCATCATCTTAATTCATTCCTTTAGTGATTTATATTGTCTCGAGTGTCACCGTCACCAAAATTATCACCTTCGGCTTTTTATATCACGATTTGTTAAAACATACATCGCGATAATAAATTTAAAGTCGAATAGTATTACATCCAGCAAAAAGCATGAAGTTAAAGCCGAAAGCTGACAGGCGACGTTTCCTTCGACTGGAAGAAAGCAGGGACCTGCACAAACTCTCACTGGCTGGTGTTAAGGAAATGCTGATACTGAAGCTGGGCCTTTCTGAAGAGAAAATAAGCTCATTTCAGAGTAAAATCTGGATATGCCCTGGCCGTGTCACGGTTCGGGATATAGAGGCAGAAGCACTGTGTGTTGAAAATAGTAGGGAATTTTGAATCAATGTCAATTGATTAATCACGCGTCACTTGGAGAGAATAAGAAGACTGAAGTATTTTTGTCAGAAACGCACGGTGGAGTTGTTATATTTTACAATCCGGATCTAACCAGACTATATATACTACCAATATGTAAAACTGACTAACAGGGTTTACGTGATTAGCGATAAATACAGTTAAGCGCATTTAGTAAGTGCATTAATTAGTATGTGTGCACTAAGGTAGGTATTCCCTTTAGTACGCATGACGATTAGTAAATCACTAATGAAACCCTCATTTCCAACACTGTGTGCCATAAAGCTGTTTATATTTATCTATTAAGGGAAAGCTATGAATTTTACTGATATCGCCTATATATATGACTTGCCTACCGCTAGATACTTTAGACCCCTAACTCTTGAATCCTGTTTCAATATCTTCTGAAACATTTTGAATAAACTAGTTTATGAGTTTCCTGTTAGGCCAAGTCTGAGCATCGGCCCCTGCCAATCGCTTGACGTAAACCAACATAAGCGAACAGGGCTGCAGGGGTTATATCAAGCGCGTATGATGATCATCAAAGGCTACAGGGATATATCGGCTTATCAGCCGTTACAGGCAGCCGAATATGAGGCAGCTCGGCAATCAATCCCAGAATGTTACGGAGTGCAACAAGTTGAGTATAATCACCGTCTGCGAGGTACGGATGACGTGGGGCGGTAGACTTAGGTCGGAACAGGACGGACGAGACAAGACAAATGGAACAAGACGAAAGGATGCAAGCAAGTAATGCAAGAAGATAGATTGAGAAGCTGGAGATCTAAGTCCCAGATCCAGCCTCATTATATATATACAGGTTACACCTAATTCCATAGTCTGTCCGGAATCAAGATACAAGCTCAAACTAACCTAACACTGTAGCCTTCGTATCATCCGCATCTGACTCTTTCCGTGAGTCGCGTAAATAAGTCATGCCCGACTTTCCTAGTCAGTCGCGTAACTGCCTCGTGTCGTGGACCCTTGCCCCTAATATTGGACATCTGACTCTGAGCTCTTGGCGGCCATGACACTATTCCCTCTCTTCGGTGCGCGAAGTTCCTACGAGCGAAGATATTTTTTAAATGGGTATTTCGAGTAGAATTTATCAAGCGCTTCCAGATCTTTTACAAATTCGTAAGGCTCCCAGGTGGGAACGGGATCGCCCAGATATTTCACTAAGAAGGGCTTCGAACCTCGAGGCTTCGCATCCAGTATTTCTTCGACAACATATTCGAATTCACCATCAACTATGATTGGCGGTGGAGGAGGATTGATCTGTCCCGGAAGTGGGTCCGTCGCGAAGGGCTCGAGTAGTGAGACATGGAATACCGGGTGTACTTTCATCGTGGAGGGAAGCTTTAACCTATATGCATGCGAAGAAATATTTTTTGATATTTTAAACGGTCCCAATCTTTTGTGGTCCAGCTTATTCAATGGTCTTGTCGTTGAGATATGTTTTCGAAGAAGCCATACTTTATCTCCTACTTTGAATACTGGTGGAGGTATACGTGACAGGTTTGCGTTTTATGCCGCTACATCTTGTGCATATCTGATTTCTGAGCGGATAAAATCTTCAAGGTTTTTAATATATTGTTGGAATTCTTTGATTTCCACCGATTTGTTACGGAATTCTGAACGAGTGATAATCCGGTAACGGGGGTTGTATCCATAATTTGCGAAAAATGGAGAGACTTTGGTTGAAGATGAAACAGTGTTATTATAAGAAAATTCCGCCATTGAAAGATAGCTATGCCAATCATCTTGTTGGTAGTTACAATAGGCACGGAGATATTGTTCTAAAAGAGCGTTCACTCGTTCTGTTTGTCCGTCTGTCTGGGGATGAAAGGCGGTGCTAAAATGGAGTTCAATCGAGAGACAAGCTGCCATTTCTCGGGCTAAGGTCGAAGTAAAAACTGGATCGCGGTCCGAGACGATGGACTCAGGAAGGCCGTGCAAACGAAAAACATTATCTCGAAGAAGGATAGCCAAGTTTGAAGCAGAGCAAGTTGTTGTAGTTGGGATGAAGTGGCTCATTTTGGTCAGTCGATCGACGACTACTAGTAAAGCATCGAACCCAGCAGATACTGGGAGGCTGGTGACAAAATCCATGGAGATAGATTGCCATCGTTTTTGCGGTATTTCCAAGGGCTTTAGGTAACCATAGGGAGCATGTCTAATTGGCTTAATCCTTGCGCAAGTGTCGCAGTTTCGTATGAAGCGTTCGATTGTTGCCCTTAATTTAGGCCACCAAAAATCACGCGAGACAAGTTCAAAAGTTTTGGCTCTGCCCGGGTGTCCCGCGGCAGGGTGATCATGAAAAATTGAAATAATTTTAGTACGGAGAGGTTCCGGAACATAAATCATTTCCGAGACAAGCAGGAGTCCGTCGTTGTTGACGCGACAAGAACCAAGGTCCACTTGAGAATGGCGAGTTGAAGATGATTTGAGTGCCTTAATAATATCTTGACCAAACAAATCCGAGGCGAGCAAACTTTGGAACTCCTTAACTAAAGAGTCATTTAATTTGAGTGTTGGGATTTCCTCCTCAACCTCTGAAGACAAACAAGAAAACAAATTTAGTACTAGTATCGAAATAGAAGGGTCGGCGAATTTGTTAGGATTAATAATGAGGTTTTGCTCTTTTGACCTACTACTTATAGCGAGGTCTTCTGATCGACGAGTCAATGCATCAGCTCTAGAATTTTTGCACCCTGGACGAAATTCTAAACGAAAATCTATTTCCGCTAACTCAAGGGCCCATCGAGCTTGCCTTCCATTTAATATACGTTTTGTTGTGAAGGACGTTAGGTTTTGATGGTCCGTGATTATTTGTACTGGAGAAGTTAGGTTGGAAACGTATTGTCGATATTCCCTAAGGCTTTCCACAATAGCGAGGAGTTCTTTATCCCCTACTGTATAATTAAGTTCAGCTGGAGACATTGTTCGTGAGAAATATGCAATAGGGTGAAGTTTTTTTACGGAGTTTAGACCCGAGTGGTATTGAGAGAGCACCGCCGAGATGACCTTGTCTGATGCATCAGTTTCAAGGACTGTGTCTAGTAAGGGGTTGAAGTGACGCAGTATAGGCTCAGAGATAAAAGCGGTTTTTAACAAATCAAAGGCTGATTGACATGCCGAGGTCCAGAGAAAGGGGCTGTCCTTACGGGTCAATGCAAATAAGGGGCTTGCAATTTTCGAGTAATCTTTGATGAACCTTCGGTAGAAATTGGCGAAACCCAGGAAAGATTGCACGCCACGGACGTTTGTTGGAGGCTTCCATTCTTTAATAGTTTGGACTTTTGTAGGGTCCATAGACAGACCTTGTGGCGATACGACGAACCCCAGAAAGGTTGTCGATTTAACGCCGAATTCGCATTTTTCAGGTTTACAAAAAAGGTCGTATTGTTGCAATTTTTGCAAGACTTTTCGAACATGATCCTCGTGTTGAGCCGCGGTCTAGGAGTAAATTAGAATGTCGTCCAAATAAACGACTACAAAGATATCTAGGTACTCTCGTAAGACGTCGTTGAGGAACTGTTGACATGTTGCTGGAGCGTTAGTCAAGCCGAATGGCATAACCTTATATTGATAAAGCCCATAACGTGTACGAAACGCAGTCTTAGGCTCATCGCCAGGTTTGATTCGAATTTGGTTGTACGCACCTCTCAAACCAAGACGTGTAAAGATGTTAGCGTCGAGTAGTTGTCGAAGGGAGTCGTCGATTCGGGGCAGGGGATATACATTTTTCCTTGTTATGGCATTTAGTGCTCGATAGTCGACACAGAATCGTAACCCACCCCCTGGTTTCTTAACGAATAGGACCGGAGATGCAAATGATGAAGTCGACGGCTCGATGAATCCTTTTTCAAGGTTTTCTTTCAGGTACTGTCTTAAGGCTTCTAGTTCCGCGTTCGACATGGAGTACAGGGGCCCTAAAGGAAGTTTCTGGGTTGTGTCGGTCGGAATTTCGTGATCTATGTAACGATGTGGGGGGAGAATCTCTGCTTTCTTCGACGAGAATACGGACAGGAACCCGTGAAATTGTGGGGGGATTTTTTGGCGCAGGTCGGCAGATTCTTCAGATTCCAGGTTCTGTCTTTCTTCCGAATATTCACCAACTTCCTTGATTGAAACAGAGAAAATTCGGCTGTCCCAGCGCTTGCTAAATTTTAGTAGAGCTGAGATTGACAGCGGGGTAACATTCTCCGGCGAGGGCATTGTAGAGGTGCTGATTGAATATGTTGAGACTGGAGATGAAACTAGACATGTCTCCTGGCAGAAGAGTGAGGTGAAGGAGACGATATTATTGCTCCATTTAATTTCCGGGTCGTGTTTTGAGAGCCATGACTTGCCTAGGATAACATGATATCGGGCAATTCGAGTTACTTGGAACGTTAAGTTTTCGGAATGAGAACCTAGTTGAAGTTGTAAGTCAATTTCATGGGTAATGTGGCCTGAAGATGATTGTCTTCCGTCCACAACTCGGACAGTTTCCGGAGAGAGTTTCTTTCGAGCTCTTAATCGATTTCTTTTGATGAACGACTCATCGATAAAGGAAGTAGATGCTCCCGAGTCTATCATGGTATGAGCAGGAATATTTTGCTGAAGGAGAGTGGTAATTGCCAACGGTTTCTCATTACCGAGGTCGAGAGTGTGGATTACCGGAGGTGGATGATTATATCTCTGTGATTGGGAAATTAAATTATCAAAAGCTTGAGGTTCTTCTACATCTAGAACAGCAAAGAAATTCGAAGATGATATTGCGACACGACGAGGAGTATTTAAAAAGTTTGAGAAGGAAGATAAGCTAGGGAAAGGTCGCTTTTTCTCTAGCAAAACTAATTTTTTGACTGATCTATGGAAGTGATATTGGATACATCCCTATCTAAAATTTCCGCGTTAGACACAGTTGATTTTGGCCTCAATGAGCGTGCTTCCAGGACGTGACAGTTAGCAACCCGATGACCTGGTCTCCCACAGTACCCGCACAAATTATTAGCTCTGCGATACGCTTTACGCGCAGCTTTCCCTGCCTCCGAGTTGTCGAGCTCCATGGGATCCCCACCTGAGTTTTCTGAGAAGGGTTGCTGCACGGTGAGAGTGGGCTTAAATTTGGGGAGAGGATTAAACGTTTGATTTGACTCCGGCGAGTTGCTTGATTTCTTCTCCCGGATTCGAGCGAAAATTTCATTGTCCAGTGTGATGCATTCTGCCGCAAATTCAG
This sequence comes from Podosphaera xanthii, assembly GCA_028751805.1. Classification (NCBI taxonomy): domain Eukaryota; kingdom Fungi; phylum Ascomycota; class Leotiomycetes; order Helotiales; family Erysiphaceae; genus Podosphaera; species Podosphaera xanthii. The sequence continues at coordinate 1,750,361 of JAPWIX010000007.1, forward strand.
GGAAGGTGACCGGCATTTTCTTTCCAACCAACGCATCTTTAAGAACCTCCTTCAGCCCTTTCCGAAAATGATGGATTTGGACCTTAGGTTCGGCCCAGCCAAGCAAAGAAAAAAGGGAGACAATTTTCGCGTGATACGCCGCGCACGAAGCCTCTTGCCGAAGTGCTTCTAACTGCCGCTCGGATGTTGCGTAGGCGTCTGGATCGTCAAATGCAGCACGGAGAGATTGCAAGAATTCTGCAAATGTGGTAAACGAAACGTTGCCGGTTGTCTGGTCAACATGGGGCTCAAACCAAACGTAGGCGTTTCCGGTAAGATATGATCCAGCATACAGGATCTTAGATTCCTCAGAGGAGAAGGCGTTCGAGTTTGCACGGAACTGGAGTTGAAGCTTAGTGATAAAGCTTCCAAATTGAGACCTCGTTCCATCAAATTTTTCCGGGGCACTAGGATTCGGGGGACTAGGAGTGTGAACTATTTGAGTAGGTGGAGATGGTTGAGAAATGATTTGCGATGGAGGTGGTGTCGAGGGTTTGCTCGCCATAAGGGCCAGCCCTTGGCCCAAGCATATTGCGTTATCAATTACTTCGGATTGTATGGTCGTTGCTGACGCAGGATAAATACCTTCGTAATCAATAGGGTTATTTCCTACGCTGGACTTTCCTGCTGCATGAGCGATGTTGAGACAATGCCGAATAGGTGCAGGGATATCTGCAGGAAGGGCGAATTTTAAGGGAGTTGAATGGGTGATTATCTGATCCCAATTTTTACTGATGAGCTGCCATGATGGGTCTCTTGGTAAGGCCGCGTTATCTAGATCCATTCTTGACCCCGACATCACGATTTAGAGCTTCTCAAAATGTTACGGCGTGCAACAAGTTGAGTATAATCGCCGTCTGCGAGGTACGGATGACGTGGGGCGGTAGACTTAGGTCGGAACAAGACGGACGAGACAAGACAAATGGAACAAGACGAAAGGATGCAAGCAAGTAATGCAAGAAGATAGATTGAGAAGCTGGAGATCTAAGTCCCAGATCCAGCCTCATTATATATATACAGGTTACACCTAATTCCATAGTCTGTCCGGAATCAAGATACAAGCTCAAACTAACCTAACACTGTAGCCTTCGTATCATCCGCATCTGACTCTTTCCGTGAGTCGCGTAAATAAGTCATGCCCGACTTTCCTAGTCAGTCGCGTAACTGCCTCGTGTCGTGGACCCTTGCCCCTAATATTGGACATCTGACTCTGAGCTCTTGGCGGCCATGACACAGAAACCTCCTCGGCAGCATCAGGAGGAATCTGCAAACTGGAAGAGGCGTCTAACCTAATCGCCATCAGTATCGCCACCGTCCCGCTGATGTTAAACACATCTGTTGGCCGCAAACAAACGACGGCAAAAATGGTTACCGACGAGACCACTCGGGTCACCAACACAACACCAACTCAGGTTCAACAACGTGGCACATGCATATAGGGGTCACCATACCGAAATTGGATGGCACTCTTCTCATGTGAATCTGCGCCTCGGCCTGGATTCCGATTATTCTACAACTCCGAAATAGCGACACCATTTCGACCTCGACGACAAGTTGAGCAGTGCAAACACTGTCTTGGCTTCCACACCACACGTGGTTGCTGCCGCACTCCAGCATGTTGGAATTGTGGATCAACAATGCACGCCGCCATGGAGTGCAACGCCCCCACAATGTGTCGAAACTGTGGAGGTCCCCACCAATCGAATTTCTGGAACTGTTTGGCCCAACCCACGAGGACTGGTCCTGTGGAAAAAGAACAGCTCGTTACGATCCGCCAATAAGGTCAACGCGGGTACGCAGTAGTAGCCAAAGCGAAGGTTGTTGCTAGAAAATCAGAAGATGCGGCCAAGGCTGCGTCGGCAGATGTTCTAATGGAAGAAGTAAGGGGCTTTTTAGGGTTTGAACTACGAAGAAGTTTGAGTGGCAGCGACTCGCGACGCAGTTTTTTTGACTCCAGGAAAGGAGGGAAGGAAACCAGCTGTTTTTTAAGGATTTTCCTTTGGGCTCAACTCTAGCTCTCAGCGGAGAATGAGGAAAATGGGTCACTTGGAAGATGTGGCAGGAAAGGAGATGTGTGAGAAGCACGATATTGGACCAGATTGGAAATCTTCTATTGTTACTTGTTTGGGATGGAGTTTTGGATGTTGGTATTTAACTAGCTACTACTTTTGTGGCAGTTCACGCGGTGCGAACGAGATGGACAGGTCTTAAGCTTGATCCTAATCGGCTCCACCAGTCCCAGATCTATAGGATACGTACGGAGGTACAGCCCATAAGTATTATTCCATGTCGACCAGGGGGGGCTTGGCCACCACAACGCTTTCCTTAATTAGGCAACATCACGAGAATGCACCTCGCACCCATTCCTACTGTGTTTTGTATGAGTTCTAATGACCAAAGCATTGATTCAATGATTCCCAACTCATAATACAAAATGCAAAATAATTCCTATTCTTATAATAACTAATACTTAGGAAACAATCCATTGCGTTGATGTTGTTATCATCGGAATACAAACAAAACACAGTAGGGATGGGTGCAAGGTGCATTCTCGCGATGTTGCCTAATTAAGGAAAGTGTTGTGGTGGCCAAGCCCTTCCCCTAGTCGACATGGAATAATACTTATGGGCTGTACCTCCGTAGGACTTGGCCCGGGACTTAACAATATTTAAAAAAATAAAAGGTGTGTAGAGGTGGAGAGAATTCATACGTATTTCAAGAGTTAAGAATCGATTTCATAAGTTAGACCATACACTTGGTATATCATATGTGCTTACCAGCACCGATGACTAATGCTTCGACAAGATCCAAAAGAAAAGTTTTACAAGAATCAGAGAACGATAGCAAAAGTGTGGCGCCTTCATAGGAAGACTTAACTAGCATAAAATTTCTTTGATAATTCAAAGTATGGGATGCGTTAGGGTTGACTCTTTAGATAAATAGAGCCTGATGTATTTACAATTTCATCATTTTGGTCTCAATAAAATCTTCGGTTATCGATCCCTTTACCTTGCCAATTTCATAAACCTTTCTCTAAATATCTTCATAGCCTATGTACCTTGGAAGGGCTTTAAAAAGTATAAGTAAAAGAGTTTTAATATTAGTCCATACCTAGGGACCTGTACTGCGAAAGACTTTTAACTCATCCACTGTTTTCTTTCCATCGTTATTAGAAGTTATTACTTCTTATTCCTCTTCTTTTTTGTCTTTGCGACATTTGGTTTTTCATCTTTAACCACGCCAAGACCACTACCTGGAATGGAAGTTAAAGAATTTTGCTCTTTACCTATGCCACCTTGCGTTAAATCTGACGCTTTCTTTTTCCCTTTTTTACCTCTTACGCGGTAATTACTTCGGTCCCTCATTGGTAACCATCTTTCTGGATCGACTTCTTTGCCCTCGACATAATCCTTGGGCATTCTTTTTTTACTCAACTTTCGCTTCTTTGATGGTAATTTTTTGACCTCAGCACTCCGCTTTTTACTTTTCGGAGCTGTAGGCGGAATAGAAGGAAACCCTGCATCTTCAAGTACGGCGGCGTCAACGCCAGAGATTAGCTGTGAGACGGGGGTGAGCTGATCTACAATATGAGCTGATTCAACGGGATCAGAACTAGCATGAGAAGCAAGATAGCCAGCCATAGCTATCTTATTGTCTGATTCGTGGTCAAGCAATAATTTAAATATTTCCTTGGCGATATTGAGGTCACTTGGATTTGGTGACGCAAGGAGAGATAATCCAGTGGCACGTAGAAGTGCACCACAGGGCTGATTCTTTCGAGACCAGTATAACGCAGCTTTGGTAAGCTCCGATATTATAGGTGCCTTCCGGCCGGTGATTCGGTACAGAGATGTAAGAAGAGCAACGAGACCAGGTGCAAACCGAACATCTTTTTCTGACGAAATATTTGATTGTTCCAAGCGTCTGAGAAAATTTTCTAAAATAGAAATCGCTTGTCCAGGGTTTTTGTTATCCAAATATAGCTGGACAACAAGTAAGATTAAACCGACATCCTTGGGTCTTTTTTCTAGTAAAGAAAGGACAATTTTCAGGGCAGACTTCCCTCTTTCGTTTTTTGTGTGGGCAGCGGCATTTAAAATAGATATTAAGTTGGCGTGTGAAGAAATTGTAGCGTTTGAAGTTGATAGGATCTGGGCGGTTGAATGGGCTACACCTGAAAATTTTTGTGTTTGAACGGCAAGAACGTACTTATTGCGTTGCAAAATATTAGCCTGATAGGAGAAAAATTTTTCGACTTTGGTAGGCTTGGGGATCGAGTCAAACTCCCGTTGAGTTATGTACGGATTCTCATTGCCGGCAGCAATCAGGGAATTATTTTGCGCGATGGCCTTGATGACCAGTTCGGAAACACTGCTCGAGTTAGTTGTAAATTTCTTGAGGTGGATTTTTTCACATACTCATCAAGATTAATCATATTATGAAGTATTCTCGCCTCTTCAAGTTTTCCAAGCCTCATTAAAACATATGCTTCCTGAGCTATGATCGGTAAAAGCTCTGCACTCTTTTCCTCGTCACTCATCTCCTCAGATGCTTGACACAAGTCTCTTGCTCTTTTAAGAAACACAGCACAAGCCTCCAGATTACCGCGAGCGATAAAGCCACAGGCCGCATTGTATGAAGACTCAAAAGCATCCAAATGCTCTTTTACAGGTTTCTTTCTCCTCGGGTCGAATCCATTTCCATTTTCCTGCCATTCGAGTTGTGCATCAGTAGCTAAACTATTGATTTGTAGATCGTTCTCTTCCCCATTAACTACTGAATTTTGAGAAAGGAGATCTTGGTAGTGAAGACCAGCAGCTCTGAAATTCTCCGCGCGATAAGCTACCTGTGCGGCAACATGCTTTAATCCCCTAGTCTTTGATGTCTGAGCAATTTTCTCGGCATCTGCAAGTTGACCAGTTTTATACAGCGCATACGATTTTTCGAGGGCACATCGGTCAGATAACTTATCTCCTCCATCATCAAGAGCTCGAAGAGCATCCTCGAAGCGGTCAAGCTTGAGCAGGGCTACCAGTCGTGAGTGCTGGGCGTTAATGTCATTCTTAGAAATCCGAAGAGCGGCATTTGCAGCTTCTAAGACTTCATCATGATCTTCAATCGATACCCTTTGGAGCAGCGTCGCCAAGTTCGCAGTCGATTTGGCCATGACGTTTTTGCAGAGTTGCAACGAAACCTACGCGAGATTTCAAGAAACACGGTAAAGTCATCTGCCAAACTTGGCATGGTCAAGGTGTTACGGTCAAATCAGATACCAATATATATGATAACGCTAGTAATTAGATGACGATGTAGCTTATTCGGGGAAAATGCTTCACATGTATTTACGTATCATTAACTATGCAAAGGTAACATGTACACTGAATGTTGATTACATGAATTATTTTTGAGAACGTTTTACAACGTACTACGTTGTTATTAATTGTAACCATTTTTAATCAAAGGTAAAAAGTCTGGGAACCCTTATTTCTACGTATTGACAACATGTATTCGCACATGCGTTTGTTCATCATCAACTGTGACTAGAAGACTATTCTAGATGCACTATTTCTTGAAATTTTCATCCCTTCCCGCGGATTCGATTTCAGATATGAAATACTCCACTAAATTAAATTTTTTTTTTTTTTTTCTATTATCCTATTTCGGCGCCTGAAGGCCCACGTAGGTATTTTTCGGAAGATACGTATTCTTTGTTATAGAACGACTCATTTTGACGTTTGGAACACTCATACTCAGATTTCATTTGCAGATACCACTACGAGAATAACGCCTTACGACATGTACCCTCTTCCGTGAATACCCACCACAGGGAAAAGCGAGAAAAACCTGTGGCTATCTGAGCATGCTTTCGTCATTCTACGAATACAGTATCACCGCGAGAGAAGTGGTGTGAGGGTCTTGCTGGATTCGAACCAGCTTTCTCCTGTCTCAAGTGAGGCCTGTGTCCAAGCTACCCTGACTCTACTTGGGAGAACAGCCCGGACAGTGCACCACTGCATCATCCGACCCGTATTCAACCTCTTTGCTATGATAAAGAGAACTTTGGTTGTTCTACTGCCAATATAGTGGTTTCTCGCTATAACAATGTGGGACACTATATTTACTAATCAATTGTGTAGAACAAGAAAATCTCTCATCAGATGATTCAAAGCGGATTTTTTTTTGAAATCATATTGTATACAGCCATATAGCCATGACAAAAGATTCAATTACATTTTTATTTTATACCCAATATTCCGGCATCCTAAACTCCGATGAAACCTGTATACCATTGGCACTAATGTTGGCTCATAATTAATGATTTGAGGGGTTCAGAATTTGAAGGGTGGAATATAAAGGAAACAGGGATTAAATTGAGGACGCTTGATAATTGAGTCGTGGTACAAACCTCCCCCCCCCCCCAACACTCCAACTATTCCATCAAGAAATATTTTAAAAAAAAAAAAGTATTATACTGCTAAATGTTTGCTTATGAGCGCAACCACATATAACCGTAACGCGCCCCAATTTTTCAAGAACACGTGACTAATGCAACCTAATGATTTTTTTTTTCCTTTTCATACATATTGAATAAAGTACGCGATCTATTTATGCATAATTGTCGGGATTTTGATTTCATCCTGCCGGCGCGAGTTGTAGAAATCAAGCCAAACGCATTTACGGATTTATCATTGTCTTGGCCTCTCTCTTAAAATTTTTTTTAGTCTGACTTGGATTCTTCAAAAGTATACTGCTCAATCTGCAAGAGCTATCGTCCTACAAGCGACTTCTCGATAAACAAGCAAGGCGAACGACTGAAGACCTGCGCGAAGTATTCGAAGAAACGTGCTCTATCCCATTTAGATGAATGGGATAGCTTCATATATGAAATCAAGGCTTGGAGTCATCCCGTACAATAATGCCCTTATCTCTTACGCTGTGAGCCTCGGTCCAACAAATTTACACAGAGACATCCGAACTTATTATATATTGAATACGAGTTTGATCTTGATCAGTTGCCGTTTAATTTTGGGCTGCCAATCGAATCTAATAGTGACAATGTTAACGACGTGCGACCAATGGATAAAGTCGTTAGCTCCCTTGTTGGACTCATAAGGGAGGTAGGTGGGCATAGATTCCGGTAAAAGAGGATTCATAGACGCTGAAAAAAGCTACTATTACTTTCGCTGTTCTCAAGACAATCGCCATGCCCACCGATCGCAGAAAGAAGGTAAACGCGACCGTTATATGATGACGAGATTTCATAGTGATGGCGCATTAGTAGCTAAACCGAATCTCGTCAAACGCCGGCTAGTTATTAGTTTGCATCACAACTACCACATACCATATGTCAGCATCGAATTATCACCAGAGGCTAAACAATTCATCGAGCTGCGATGCACAAATCAGACACTTGCTGAAATTCATCGAGACCTCAGGGTGTTTGGTATTCCAGAAGTAGAAAATTTTGCCCAACATCAAATCTACTATCAGTGGCAGTGTGCCAACTCAAGCTCGTGGCAACTTGACGTTGACCTATTTATATTTGCTCCCAAATTTCTTGATACATTGGGAAGTACCAGTGTGCCACAAACTCATCTTGAAATTTACATGCTTTTGCGATATACATTCGCGGCACTGTATTACTGATAGAGGTTAAGATTAAAGCCTTTATTAATCTAAAAAATGTAGAAAATATCATTCTCCTACATGTTCCTATCTAATCTTCTTGCTAAATTCATGATTATACATGCATATGATTAATTTAGCTTCCTCAGCAGAATCTTTGGCCGAAATGTAAAGTGATTCCCCACATTAAGAAAAGAATCAACATGTCAATTTTCTTAAGAAAGCAGTATTTCTCATAGACAGACCAAAATACATTTCTCTGAAATTTGAAGTAGATTCATAGATATCACATTTAACCAGCTGCTTCGTGTTGAGATTTGACGCTAATAAAGATTCTGAAAAATGTCATCTCCACAAGGGCTACAGGCATATAAAGAAGAATGGCAAAGATAGCAGGCAAATTACGATGAAATAAACGCGATTTTCAGTAATTCTGTGAAGAAAATACTGATATTTGAAGTTTTATCGTTTCATGTACATGTACATTTAGAGTCGTCCCTCTCTAACTCGATAGTGGGTCCCGGTATAAGTGTTGAAAATATTCATTGTAACTTGGACTTTTATATTTGCAACACTTACCCTTACAGGTCATTTTGAGTGCAGAGGTAAGTATTGCAAATGTAAATGGTCGAATTTCAATGAATATATTCAACACTTATACCAGGATCCACTATCGAGTTAGAGAGGGACGACTGTATACAAAAGTTGCTAGCCTTAGAGGTACAGTAAAACTTCTCTAACACGATAGTGGGTCCCGGCATAAGTGTTGAAAATATTCATTGAAATTCATCCATTTATATTTGCAATACTTACCCCTGCAACCAAAATGAACTGCTAGGGTAAGTGTTGCAAATATAAAAGTGTAAGTTACAATGAATATTTTCAACACTTATGCCGGGACCCACTATCGTGTTAGAGAAGTTTTACTGTAATAAACAACGGTGTACTGTTTCACGTAAGAGCTTACTGAATAAATGTACGCGGGTCGGATGGTGCAGTGGTACACTGTCCAGGCCGCTCTCCCAAGTAGAGTCAGGGTAGCTTGGACACAGGCCTCACTTGAGACAGGAGAAAGCTGGTTCGAATCCAGCAAGACCCTCACACCACTTCCCTCGCGGTGATATTGTATTCGTAGTATGTCGAAAGCATGTTCAGAAAACCACAGGTTTTTCTCGCTTTTCCCTCTGGTGGGTATTCACGGAAGAGGGCACATGTCGCAAGGCGTTATTCTCGTAGTGGTATCTGCAAATGAAATCTGAGTATGAGTGTTCGAAACGTCAAACAGAGTCACACTGCGTCACATTGTTGTGCGATAGGCACGATGTTTTGATAATTTGATAATTTACACAAATTTGTATGACATGATATCACGTGACAGGTCATGTGATAAATATCGTATATGTTCTACACCCCTCAAAAACCATTTTTGATACCATATACAGTAGCATCTTTTACTCATTCCATAGAGCTCTTACCGATATGTCTTAATCCCTCCCATTGATCCCTCCCCTTCCCCGCCCACCTACCACCGCTCCCGCGGTTGGAGAGAGCTCGCTGACAAAACTACTATTGTCAACTACCTCCGCTGCCAACACCAGGAACCAGGAAGCTACTCTCCTGTTCCAGAACATAACATCCGTACTAGACGACGCAATCTGTGAGATTGTTTTCCCCCAACATCTTCAGAAATCTTTTCGTGACTTCATATCTGATCTGAATACTGTAGCCCGAAGGCACTTTGAAAGCCATGTCAGAGGTTTACCTCGCCCACCAACCCCCTGCAGCATAAATGTAGGCGAAAAACTTAACTCAAAAAAACCCACTCCATGGAGCTACAAACGCAAATGCCGAACAAACAGCGGAAAAATAAACTTCGTACGCAGCTGCAGCTGCAGTGGCAGTTCCAAGACAGAGGTAGCGGCCGCACAGTAATCAAGCCCAGCCCAAACCCCCCAAAGATACAAGCCCCCAAAAGCTCCAAGAAGATGATCGTATCTTTGTTTGTGCTCATCCGGACCATACATGCTTGGCAATGTCACCTTACGCAGTAATGATGCAACTAAACATGTTCCTCAAGGAGAAGCTTGTCCGTGAAGTTCAGAAGATCAGATCTGGATTTGCAATCTGCCCCGCCTCGGCCCCCGCTCACGAAACCTTGCTCAGCCAAATGAGTGAAATCCAGGACTTCCTATCAACAGAGGGAGAATGTAAAGTTGAAAAACCGGTGCAATACTCGGCATTTAAACTTTCCGGAGTGCCGCGCTCGATTATGGGCTACGATGGAACAAAAGTCGTCCTTAACGAAATTATGGTGATGTCAGGATCCCCTGAACTGAGTGCCTGAGGCTTAGCTATGGGTGCTTGCTACATCTCATTTCGCTTGAGATTCTTTTCTTCTTTGCACATGTATAAGTAGTTCGCTCTCAGCAGCTGTGTATCCCCACGTTTCGTATTCTGTCTTACCCTCGAGACGTCTACGTAGATAATATAATTTACAGACTTACGTCCCCTCACGTCCTCTTACGTGTTATTAGCGGCTAAGGTCGCCTCTATACCTCTCACGTGACTTCATTCGCTCGCTCCCTCGCTGCTGTCCCCATCACCCGTCACGCTACCACTCCTCGCTTCACCAAAATACGTACGCTCCTGCCTGCCGAAGCCTGACATTACGAAACGTCAGAAACTAAATCAATCAATATCTAACTCCTCCACCAACCAAATATGTCCCATTCGGTCTCTTCACCAGCCGAATTCATGGATACCTCTGAATCTGGGTTCCCCATGCTCCCCCCCGAAATGTGGAGCCTAGCCTATCTCAATGCTCCTGGAGTTCTTGGGCCCGCTATTCAAATTGACCGTGACTGTGTGGCGCAAATCTATGCAACGGCGTCCGCACCAGCCACTGCCCCTCTGGCTCATACTCCTGTACCCCCGGCTCCCATGCCTCAAATACATCACCCTGCAGTCCCTCCGCCGACACCGTTTGACGGTACTTCAACAAACTTAAGGTCATTTATCTCTCAACTTCAAAACCAATTTCTCGACCAACCTGATTGCTTTCGTGATGAAGGTTCCAAAGTGCGCTACGCGTACCGCTGTCTTGGACCTGTAGCTTTAGGGAAAATGCGCTCTTCATTCCGTTGCTACGAGGACGCCTCTGTTCCCCCAGAAATCGTTAACATTGAGCAGTTCTACACCGCCCTTCGCCAACGTTGTCAAGATCCTGGTTTAGTCGAAAGGGCAAGTCGTACAGTGGAGACACTGTATCAAAAGAACATGAAGTTTCATGACTTCATATCGATTTTTGAGGATAATCTAGCCGACTCTACATATGCCAACAACGACAAGTCTCAGTGGAAGACGATGCTCGAGCGCCGGCTCTCTAAAGAATTGCGAGCCCTTCTCAACGCAGCCAGTGATGTTCCAACTGATTACCATGAATTTGTTAACTACCTTCGTATCAAAGACGCGAATATCCAGGTAATCAACGCTCCTCTCTACACCCCTTCAGCCTCAGCATTAGTGCCCCCGAATAATCTCTCCTCCCCCGCTGGTCCTTCCAGACCCAGCCCTGCTGCGACTCCAGAGCTCCCCGTCTCCCAAGGTGGCTCAGCCATGGATCTAGATTCTGTGTCTCAGCGTAGACTCCCCAACGGCCGACTTACCCAACAAGCAAAAGACGCTCGTCGAGCCCTGGGTCGTTGTGTCCGTTGCAATAATTTCATAGATTAATGCACTTGATGCTGATATTAACTCTGTTGTCGGATGATTAGTTTCTCGAGTAATTGGATCAACACGAGTCAACCATGCATAGAGGTTGGAAATGAGATCACTAGTCAGGAAGCGGAGGATAATAAGGTCAATCTAGTTCTATTAGGCAAGTCCTTGAATTATCTGGTATGGTTATGCAGTGTAGTAGAGGAGGTCATTTACATATATATATATATATATATATATATATATATATAGGTTCAGCGTGTGAGAGATTTCCTCTGCACGCAACGTCTTCTGAATATACATTCACCACATACCTTTCACACCTCTTCCTTGGGAAGACCGATTTACTTCAATTCCAAATCCTTACTTTTCTCCTTACGCTTCTTCCTCACTTTGTCTTTCCCTTGGGAAGACCACATCCATTATCTCGCCTCAGATCTCGTTATCACATTTACCTCCTTCACCAGTGCCCCACGGAACGCCGATTACCCTCTCTCTGAGAAATAAATCTGGCCACGCAACTTCAGATTGATCCCCTCAGACTCGCACGTTAGCGAATATAGAGATATCATCAACTGATTCAGATCAGTTAAAAGATTGACTCTGACGAAAATTCGCCCGTTGGAGTTCTTTTCTTTGGTACACTTGGGTATTTCAGAAATTTCAGCGTCCCGCTACATGTATATAAATACAAGGATAGGAAATGAATTTTTTGTTGCTCTTGTTGATACAGGCGCTTCCGGTTTTGCTTTCGTCTCTACCCACTTTTGTGTTCGTCTCTCCTTGACGCCCCAGCCTTTAAACTCAGCCATTGCTATTCTCGGATTTGAGGGTAAAATTAGTTCTAAAGTCACTAGTCAGGTAAAATTTCCCTTGATGTTAGGTAACCATAAGGAAGATATTAATGCGTATGTTATCCCGAACTGCAAACGTGATCTCGTACTAGGTCTTCCTTGGTTGGAAAAGCACTGTCCCTACGTCAACTGGAAGGATCACACCATTACTTTTGGTGAGCTATGCTTAGAAAGCTCTTGCTGTCTTTTTGAGACAACCATCCCCTATTACAACATAACACTTCAAGCTCTTGAGTCCGGAAAAAACAACAAAGTTAAGATCGACCGTTTACATCAAATCCTGCATACAGAGTGCTATCCCAGACGAATACCGGCAGCGGAATTTGCTATGATCAGCGGACAACCATCGAGCGAAACCGTCGCTCTGAGTATTAGAGACCTCGATATCATGCTTGAAGGCGATATGCAACGGCTCCCTAATCTACACGTAGGTAATGCTACCACAGTCATTCCGAGAGATGCCAACCCTAAGGATTTCCTACCGCCCCAATATCATGATTTTCTAGATGTCTTCGATCGAAAGCAGGCCAATTCTCTCCCGCCTCACCGTCCCTGGGATCATGCCATAGACCTTCAGTCCGGTAAACAGCCTCCCGTTGCTCGCCCATATTCAATGAACATGCACGAACTTAAAACCCTCTGTGAATACTTAGAAAAAGAGCTCTCTAAAGGCTTTATTCGGGTCTCTCGCTCCCCAGCAGCCACCCAGTGCTCTTTGTGAAGAAGTCAAACAGTGATCTCAGATTCTGTATCGACTACCGTGGATTGAACAAAATAACCGTAAAAAATCGATACTCTCTCCCCCTCATCTCCGAAACCCTCAGTCAGCTATCACAAGCGAAGTACTACACCAAACTGGACGTAATATCCGCATTTAACAAACTTAGGATAAAAGAAGGCGACGAGTGGAAAGCGACATTCACTTGCCGATATGGGCTTTTTGAACCCCTAGTACTACCCTTCGGCCTTTGTAATGGACCTGCATCATTCCAGGCTTACATAAATCACGCCCTTCGTGGGCTTCTAGACCAATACTGCACGGCTTACATGGACGATATCCTGATCTACTCTAATAACCTAATGGACCATCGTCGACATATTAGAACAGTACTCGAGCATTTACGTGAGCATGGTCTCCAGGTCGACAGATCCAAGTGTAGTTTCGAGACCACTCAGGTAACGTACCTCGGCCTCGTTGTATCTACCCGAGGGATAAGCATGGATCCAAATAAAGTCGCATGCGTCCAAGAGTGGCCCACCCCTCGATCGGTCCGCGATATACAGAGGTTCCTAGGGTTTGCGAATTTCTATCGTCGTTTCATCCCAGAATTCTCTCGTCTCGCTGCCCCCTTGGTCAACTTAACAAAAAAAGTTGCTCAATTTGCCTGGAGCTCCACATGCGAATCATCTTTTCAGCAAATCAAACGAGCATTTAAGGATGAAAAAAATGCTCGCCCATTTTGACCCCCGACTCCAAACCGTACTGGAAACAGACGCTTCTGACTTCGTAACTGCTGCCATTCTCTCGCAGTACGATCACACGGGTACGCTCCGGCCAGTAGCGTTCATGTCAAAGAAAATGCTACCAGCCGAATGTAATTACGAGATATTCGATAAAGAGCTGCTCGCCATAGTTAACGCGTTTGAGACGTGGACTTCCGAGCTCGGTTCCGTGGAAGCTTTGTGTAAGGGTCTTAAGATGATTGTTATTCACAAGCTATCCAGAGCTATATACTAGAATATCTTGAAGTAAAGAACAAAAGGAGACTGAGAGCAAACTTCATTTATCTATTCCTCATGTTTTACTTCCTTGTCTTGCTTCACATGATCCAAGTGAATGTTGCGTAGTCTTTGTTCCCTCCATTAGTTTCCATACCTCCATTAGTTTCCATAACTCCATCCCGCTTCCGAGTCCTTTCTACTGAGATTTGATCTCTCAGGATGACTCAATCTCTTTCACGTACGAAACCATAGTCTCATCGTATGTCATCCGCTGATGTATGGGGCGACGTGTCATCTATTGATGTATGGGGAGACGTGTCAGCCGGGGAGGTGTCAACATGGAACCGCTCAGAAGTCATTGTTCTAGCCTTAGGCATTAGCCTAAAAATTGTCAGGCACTAGCCTGTGACACTTTGACGCTCGTCCTCACTGACTACAAAAACCTCGAACACTTCACAACAACCAAGAAACTCAACCGAAGACAAGTGCGCTGGAACGAGTTGCTCACAGACTATAACTTCAAGATCGTATTTAGACCTGGAATAAAAGGTACAAAACCTGATGCTCTCACTAGAATTAGCGCCGATAAACTGTCAGAAAGCACCGACAGTTGTAATGAGCACCAATTTCAGACCCTGCTCAAGCCCTCCCAAATTCTTCGCCGACTCGAAGTCACCTCTCCAGGTCCCACCAATCCAACAGAATCCCCCCTAGCTCCTATTTCCGAACTGGTCGATAGGGAAAAACATTGCCTCCAAGACAAATACTGTCAAGAAATTCGTGCGGGGCTACGGGATCCCACAGTCATCCAATCAGATATTCAGTTGGCTAACTGCGCACTAACTACTTACTCCTTCACTTTTAATAAAAGAGAATATGTCCCAGAAACCCTTCGCGAAGCCCTCCTCAAACATCTTCATGATTCTCCCTTATACGGTCACCGTGGAGCAGCTGCCCTCTATAGTCTACTAGCCCGTCAATATTGGTGGCCCGGATCCCATAAAAACGCTTCAAAATATGCCCGGGGATGTGAAGCTTGCCAGAGGAACAACCCATCGACACAAAAGCCCTACGGATTCCTCCAACCGCTGCCACTCCCAGAGACTTCATTTCGTCATCTGACCCTCGACTTTATTGGCCCCTTACCCACCTGCAAAATTAGAGATTTTAATTACCGCTTCATCCTACAGGTAGTTGATCGCCTGACAAAGCGAGCATGGATGTCACAATCGATGTCGGCTTGGTAGCTTGGAGAATGATGTTTTCGAGAATTACTAAGAAAGCAAGAGGCGGCGTGAGATTGGGTCTGTAGCAGGGAGTAACAAGGCGAAGAAGGAAGTAAGGATAAAGGACTGGGACTAGGAATAACTGAAATAAGGAACTAGGTGAACTGGAGGGTCTAGGGTAACTAGGTTCTGAGATTCTAGGGTTCTAGAAGAGACAAAAGACAAAGCGTAAAGAGCTATCCTCTGAAGGCCGAAGGTACTTATATACATTATTTGACCAGAGATCATATCAAACCAAATCAAACAAAATAAAATATATTTGTATTGTGAAGCGTATGGATCCATGGCAAAGCGCGAGTCGGCAATATAGATGAAACAAGACACATGTCAAACCCCCAAAGGAGATACGCCGAGATAGAAAATTATCCGAAGCTAGACGAAACGAAGCGAACCGAAATGCAACCCGAGACAACCAAGGTAGACTTATTAGGAAGTGTCAAACAAATAAAGGACAGACATTACAAGGTCAGACGAAATCTGACAATGGATCATACCTATTGAAAGACCGTCTGCTCAAGAAACAGCAGACGCATTTCTATCCAATGTCAGACGTTTTGCAGGATTACCGGATTCCCTCATGTCAGATCAAGGTCGTGCGTTCATTGATAAAACCTGGAAAGAAATTTGTCTTCGGCTAAATATCACTCATCAGCTCTCAACCTCCTACCACCCCGAAACTGACAAACAAACAGAAAGGACGAACAAAACACTAGAAGTTTACCTGCGCCACTACGTAAACTACCGTCAGGATGATTGGGTAAAACATCTTCCTCTTGCCGAGTTTTGCTTCAATAACCATGTGAACGCAACCACAGGAATATCCCCCTTTTTTGCTTCTTTCGGTCACCATCCCAGGTTATATTTCAAGCCTGAATCGGAATTTCCGCAACCACGGAACTCTCCAGAATTTGTTAATCATATGGCGGATATAATAAGACAGTGTCACGAAAATATGACCCTCACTCAAGCTTTCCAGTGTGACTACGCAAACGAAAGACGCCTCCCAGCCCCAAGATATCAAGTCGGAGATTTGGTATATCTATCACTAAAAAATCTAGCTCTCATAAGACCATCCAAAAAATTAGACCACATTTGTGCAGGTCCGTGGCGCATAACCAACATGAAAACACCACTAGTCGCAAAATTGGACCTCCCATTCCAACTTAAGATAGAAAACAATTCTCATGTAAGTCTCCTTCGCCCTGCCCACATCGGCTATCCCTCGCAGCAACAGCAACAACCTCCACCAATCGAAATAGCTCCTTCTGGTCACGAAGTACATGAAGTAGAAGCGATTCTTGACTCTCGAATCCATCGCAGGAAAGTTCAATACCTAGTGCGCTGGACAGGTCAAAACGATACTACTTTGGAACCACCCGAACACCTAGACGGCTGTCAGGAACTAGTCCAAGAATTTCACGAATCCTATCCAGATGCGCCACGCTTGCAGGAGCTCGCACCCTCAAAATAGCGGGGGGTAATGTCAGGATCCCCTGAACTGAGTGCCTGAGGCTTAGCTATGGGTGCTTGCTACATCTCATTTCGCTTGAGATTCTTTTCTTCTTTGCACATGTATAAGTAGTTCGCTCTCAGCAGCTGTGTATCCCCACGTTTCGTATTCTGTCTTACCCTCAAGACCTCTACGTAGATAATATAATCTACAGACTTACGTCCCCTCACGTCCCCTCACGTCCTCTTACGTGTTATTAGCGGCTAAGGTCGCCTCTATACCTCTCACGTGACTTCATTCGCTCGCTCACTCGCTGCTGTCCCCATCACCCGTCACGCTACCACTCCTCGCTTCACCAGTATACGTACGCTCCTGCCTGCCGAAGCCTGACAGGCGACAACCATAGCCAGCGCCTTAACAGATCTTACCAACGTAAGACCTGCTAATATACTAGAATGCAAGGGCGAAACTGACAACCAGTACACACACCAAAAGAATTGGATAGTACTATTTCCCGAAGGCTTTTACCTCTCCAAAAGCCTGCCTTTGTTTGGCGTACGAGTTGCCACAAAACTCTTACCCAAGAGGATGAAAACTCCGCAGTGCGGGAAGTGTTTCGCCTGGCACAATGAACGCGCTTGTGCCAGAGCGCCTCGCTGTAGAATATGTGGATCTACTCAGCATAACAAAGCCAACCATAAAAGCTGTGATCCCTCTAGAGTACATAACTGTCCTCCAAAATGTGCCAATTGTTATGGATCTCATGCCGCAGACCCACTTGAATGTCTTCTAAGGCCAGGAAAAAATAATGTCTTACCCTCGAGGACCCAAACAGCACAGATTCGACATGCAGCAGTCGCGGCAAGACTCCGCCTTAAGGCAGCTCATTGTGTCGTCGTGGGTGCACCAGCCACCGAAAAAAACAGCAAAGACAAAGAGAAAGCTCCAGTTCCACAACTTCAACCTCAACCTCAACCATCTCCTGCAGCTAGCAACACTCCATACTCCCCTTCCGCTTCCCAAAATAAATTTGCATGTCTAGAGCACTCCGTTCAAGAGCACTGTGTGGACAACACTATGGAAATATATGAGTCTTAGAGACCCAATATTAAAAATACTCTCCGTCAATGTAGGGCGCAGTTCAGCGGCGCAGATTCTCTCACTTGAAAATGCCTTCAGAATTGATTCGGATATTTTGCTAATCCAGGAACCATACATAAACAGAGATATCTCACAGAGGATCACCCAAAAGCACCCTTCATTCCAATGCTTCACTCCGATCGACGACTGGTCACTCCGACCGCGTGTTCTGACTTACATAAGAACAAATTCAGGACTTGTGGCAACACAAACCCGTCCAACTAACTTTTCTCTACAGGAACAGAGGGATGTTCTGCTTCTCCAGATTCAGTCACAAGCTGGGTCCAGTGTCTTGATCGTAAACGTATATAATGCCCCCCCCTGGAGCCACCAATCCGGGAGACGGAGTCCAGGCACTCATTTCTTTAAATAATCTTCATATCACCCCGAGAACTATCCTTGTAGGGGATTTAAACATGCACCATCAAGACTGGTACCCGTCTCATCGGGGCCCTTTCTCTCAACAAGCAGATTCTTTCATCAATTGGACACAATCAACAGGCCTGACATTTATCTCCGATATAGATGTCCCTGCTCATAATTGAGGCAATGTTTTAGATCTTTGTTTTGCCTCAAGTTTACTTATAGCTGAAGGGACTTCGGCAGCAGTACAACGAGACTTAAATGTGACGTCAGACCACTCCTCCTTACTAATCACTGTTCCATTCAGGAATAGAACTCTCCCCCCGACACAAAGACTCCGCTTTGCTACTATCAACCAAGATGTTTTCCTCTTGCTCCTACGTAGTAGACTTGAAGGTCTGCCATCATTTACCAATACGTCCAAAGTTTGTATAGATGAAAGGGCAGAAGAGTTAATAAAAGTCTTACAGAACGCCTACGAAGGATCTGCAAAGAGAAAAATGCCTTATAATAGGGGCCAGCTGTGGTGGGATCTGGGCTGTAAAGAAGCACGAGAAAAATATTGGAGGATAGCCCGCAGCGGAACTGTAACTCTGACAGATAGAAAAGAATACCGGAAAGTTATCTACGCTGCAAAAAGCAATTTCTTCCAACAAAAGCTAGATCAGTCAGCAACTCTAAAGAACTGTTTGATATAACAAAGTGGCACAAATCAAAAGGAGCATATCGCACTCCTCCTCTGGTTGATCCTACCTCACCTGGCAGTCTTCCAGCGAAGACACTAGAAGATAATAGAGATGTTTTAGCTAGAAACCTTCTGTCGAATCAATCAACTACTGTCGATATACCACTCTCTACTCCGATTGTGGCTCTAGCCTCTCTCCCATTTCCCGCAATCACGCCAAAAGAGGCTTCGGAAGCCATACTTAATGCCGGGAACACTACCCCAGGAAAAGACGAGATTCCCACAGCAGTTCTACAACTGGCATGGCCTCTAATTACGTCCATGGTTCAAGAACTGTTTCAAGCTTGTGTAGATCAGGGCTATCACCCACGATGTTTCCGCACTGCGATTTTGGCTATCATTGGAAAACAAAATAAAACAGATATGACTTCACCTCGTTCCTATAGGCCGATTGCCCTTCTATTGGTTCTTGGTAAAGGGCTGGAAAGACTGATCGCCAGGCGAATGTCATGGATTGCCATTGAATATAAAGTACTTTCCCGACAACAATTTGGGGCGCTGCCTCTCCGCTCATTGGTAGATTTAACGACCTGCCTTACCAATGATGTAGAGGCTGCACTAGCTAAGGGTTGGACTGCTTCCATGGCGACGCTGGATGTCAAGGGTGCATTCGACGGCGTTCTTCCAGGAAGACTTGTCCGAAGACTTAGGGAACAAGGTTGGCCAAATTATCTTTGTCGTTGGGTTGGCTCCTTTGCAACAGAACGTAGGGTATGCATTAGACTGGATGATGAAATTGGAGCCCCTCGATCAATTGATTGTGGACTTCCACAGGGCTCTCCTATTTCCCCAATCTTGTTCATGCTTTATATCTCCCCCCTATTTAAACCGGATGATTTTCAAAAAGATGCATTTGGATATGCAGATGATGTAGCAATACTCAAGACATCGCCATCCCTCGACGAAAATTCTCAAAATATTTCTGATGCAGTAGAACAAGCTCTTGCTTGGGGCACCAAAGGAGTCACATTTGATCCTGGGAAGTCGGGACTCCTACATTTCTCTTAGAGGCACAAGGATAAAGACGTCCATCCTGATGTAGTGAACAGCTTCTTCACTATTTCTGAGGATAGACAGAAACCATACCTGAAGTGGCTGGGGGTGCATTTTGACAGAAAACTCTCCTTCAAATACCATGCGCGAATACAAACCGCTAAAGCCTGCAAAGTTGCTAGCGCACTCCGCTGTCTTGGAAATACTAACCGAGGGGTCATACCAATGCTCTCTCATCAAGCAGTTACGGCCTGCGTTCTACCAATCGCCTACTTCGCAGCGCAGAGCTGGTGGCCAGGTAAAACTCGAATCAAGGGACGCAAGATAGTGAGTAACAGAGTAGGCATACACTTAAAGATGTTAGAAAAGGTGCACAACAGCGCCACCCGTGTCATCTTACCAGTTTATCAAACCACCCCAAATAACGCCCTCTTACGTGAAGCTGGCCTTGCACCAGCGGAACTTGCGCTCGATAACATAGTTAAGAGAGCAGCTATTGGTACACGAAGACTTGATCCCCGTCACCCTCTTTATGTACGCGCCCAGAGAGCTCTCCGTACACCTGCCTTAGCGCGATTAGCGCGTTCTTGCAGAGATATCCCACTATCAGAAACCTTTAATCCCCTAGTTAACCCCCCATGGGAAATCGAAGAGCCGTTGCAGGATTCACTCCAACGTATTGGTGCATCTACCAGAACAGAGACGGCAGTAGATTCCTTTCGAGAATTCCTGAGGACCGTTCCGACCAGTGACCTAACAGTATATCCGGATGGGTCGAAACTAGCAGATGGCAGTACAGGAGGTGGCTTTGTCATTATGCAGCTTGGTCAACAGATTTATACTAAAGCCTTTTCTCTCGGAAAACACAAAGAGACTCTAGATGCCGAAGTTTACGCAGCTCTTGAAGGAATTCGAGTAGCCACTGTTCTTCCGACAGCCCGATTTGCCACCAACCTCTGGATATTTATTGATAATATTGACGTGGCAAGGAAATTTTTGACCAAAACTATCAGCTCTTCTTCTCTACCCGTCTTCCAAGATGCCCTAGAGGTCAACAGGACATGGAAAAAACGGACGAGGCTACCACACACAAGTATGGGGGAAATCCGTGTTCGATGGGTCCCTGGACATGCAGGAATAGAAGGAAACGGAATGGCAGATAAAGAAGCCAAAAAAGGCGCTACAATGCCTTTCCCAAACCTCATCTCGAAGCTATCAAATGCATCCCTCTCTCGCTGGATTTCAGATCAGAATAAACTGACGCGTGGAAAATGGTAGGACGAGAATATTCCCCAGTTATACTCCGAGCTTGAAATAAAAATCGCTCCAAGCATTCCCATGGAGCTCTCTCTTAATAGGAAAGCCCTGGGTCGTTTAATTGCTGCTAGAACTGGACACGGTGATTTCTCTGCATATCATATTTGCTTTAAACATCAAGGCGCGAACCTACACTGTAAATGCGGGTCATTGAAAACCCCGAGACATTTCTTCTTTTGCAGAATTCTGAGACGTCGGTCTGGCCGCCCTGAGAGGCCAATCAACGAACTTCTGCCCAAGCTACTAGGCACGCCTGAAGGGGCTGTCACATTAACAAACTGGCTAAGCCAGGCTCAATTTTTTGAGCAAATATTTCCTCGTTAGGAGGAATTGTAAAGTTATATTTGATCGTGGGCTCCTGGAAGTGCAAGGTGGAGCGGGGGAGAAGGACTTAGTGATCACCAGTCGCGAGTAAGGGGAAGACTCATGTATGCCACTGCCTAGAGCCGACAATATTCTCTGCGCGCAGTTTCAGATAACGCTGCATAGCCGAGTAATTAGACTGTCGTCAAATACTCTAGGGCTCTGGCCCTAACGTCCTATATTGTTATAAGGTTAAATGGGGATGTGGAGTGGTTGGCGACTTGTCTAGTGATGGAGCTGTCCTTCGATGGAATAGTCAATGGTGTGAATGAATGGTAAGTACAATATAAATGGTTATACTGAATGCGTATAGTGGATCGAATATCGCCTTGATGGTCACGATGGAGACTATTATTCTTGCTGCTCTGACTATGGCAGTATCTATATACATCTTTCCTCCAATATCAAATATCCGATGCCTACTATGAAACTACAATGCGAGTTCTATTATTGTATAAAAGAAGATGTTATACATGACTCATTAGTTTCAGCAACTCTGTCACTTGGCACGTTATCCATAAGCTTCAAACTCCAGATATCCTTGAGTCATAACCAAGTCAGCACAACATATATCCCTGGAGGGATAGATATCACGTGTCCTGGGGCACTTGACTTATCACTCCAGACGTTAAATAATATCATCATCATCATCATCACCCCCTCAAAAACTGAGTGATTTAAACTAACCCTTATTTGATTGCAGAACGTTGAATGTTTAACCTTTTAAAGTCCCTTTTTGAGCCCATCCGCTCGGCATAGATCAGTTGGTGTGTATTTATATTGGAAGTGAAATATACTTGATAAATATGAAAAACTTGTATTAACTAACTATATTCCAACA
Organism: Podosphaera xanthii; assembly: GCA_028751805.1. Classification (NCBI taxonomy): domain Eukaryota; kingdom Fungi; phylum Ascomycota; class Leotiomycetes; order Helotiales; family Erysiphaceae; genus Podosphaera; species Podosphaera xanthii. The sequence goes on from JAPWIX010000007.1 coordinate 1,772,817, forward strand.
TCTCATTAAATACATGTCTATCTAGTTGTAAGTGATCCAGCCACAATAATACAACTTAATTGATCTGGCGTTACACAATCCTGGTGAGTGATCTTCCTATCGCTTTTGGAATTAGGCGAGTGATCTGCCTGCCTGCCCTTTTACCTAAGATACATCACGTGATTTTAGTTTCCAATTCGCAACAATTTAAGTTTAATGAGGCCACTTGTTATTGAATCTCAAAAAGTCGAGTGTGGCATAAGAAAATGTCAATTGCGGGCTGATATCTTGTGAGAGCTTGCTGTTATCACGGCTGCAATATTGTCAATTTCTGTTATTATTGGATAAGTGGACACTTGAAAAATCTCTTCGTAGAGAGGCCTGATCCATTGTGCGGCAACGGCTAGTGTAGTAAGGGCCGCATATTCGGCTTTACAGTTACTTTGGGCAGTTATGGTTTGTTTCTTTGACCACCATGCAATTGGGGAATAATTGACAAAGAAGATGACCCCTGAGGTGCGTTTTGGTGATAATTTACCCCCCCCCCCCAGGTGCTATCCGAGGAAGCAGTGAGTGTAGGTTTGTTATTTCTAGAAAATGAGAGAGTCGCTGATTTTGTGCGCGAGATATAACGTACGAGATGTGTTGGTATGTTTACGGGGTGTGATCACAATAACTGCATTCGATTGCTGCTTGATATGATTGTTTTTTTTGTTTTCAATAACTACAAAATGAAACTATAAACTCCTGTCCCCCAAACGCCTTACATAGTCCTAATATATCACGTGAACCCTTATATCCCTAGTTCCATTCCAACATCAGATGGATATACTTTCCATCAGGTCTAGACACTGGCGGCTCTTTAGAATGGTTAAGTGGTGTTTATATATTAGATCTTTCTACCCATCCAGAAGTTTTAATATCCAGCCTATTGGTATCAATAAAGTTTGTTAAAGCGGGACATGGTTGGCTTTTTGTCATGGCGTCTGCTGGGTTAGACTTCCCATCAATCCATCTAATTTCGGTTATTTGGCGTCGCTCATACGATTGCCAAAGGCACATTAAGTCAATCATCAAACGTTTTTCTTGTGTGTTGCCAAGTGTCACAGTTCGAGTATTGATGCGTGGGCAATCATATAAGCAAAGGTAGTTTATAATTTTCTCTCTGTCTATCTAAGTACAACCTATAGGCTACTTATATACTTTATACATAATTTCTAGAATGTTCGCCATTGCTTAGTAAATCTTCATCATAGGTCATACTAGAGGAGGTTGTATGCCTCGTCGTTGATGTCTAGAATATTCTAGATATTTCCAAACTAGCACGTGTATTTAGTGATTCCAGGGTGTGTCATTAGGGGCACACGTAAGAAGGTTAACAAGGGTGTAGACCTCTCATTCGCATTACTCATGTCACAAAATAATAGTCACGTGGTAGTAAATCTGTATCAATCAACTGACTGTGATAACCATCGTAGGCTGCAGGACCATTAAGGCTTACAAGCCGTTACACCAAGCTTTACTAGACAATCATACAATGATTTAGAATCAGTGCATAGAATTAGCGGAAGAGGTTGTTTAAGGTCAAGTATTTGCTCAATTGTCGCTTTAAGAACGACGGCAACATCGAAGCCATGAGCCACTGAGTAAAGTTCAGAGGCCAAAACACTTCTGGTGACCCTCTTACACTTAAGTGAAGACCAGTGAATGATGTTGGCATTGTTATTATCATCGGCCAGAGCTATAACGTAACCAATTTGAGATGATAAATCTTGATTATTTGCAAAAGATGCATCAGTAAAGACCATCAACTTAAGTGTTTTTAAATCAAGTTCAATAAACTTGAGACCCCTTGAAGGATTATCAATTTGCCATTAAAGGCGTTTGTTAAGTGATTTTGCGTCTTCATCTTTTGGATTAATGATTTGAGCAGCGTGAGAGAGATCGAATGAAGCCTCTGGCTGACAAACTGTTGGTTTCTACATGTTCTCACCTTCGTTTTGTTCGCTTATGTAATGGTTGGCGAACACAGATAAATAGGGATAATCGTAGAACTTTGATAGAAAGAAGAATCATTTTTGAAAACGTTTTACGATAACAGGTTTATAGACACAAACACTCGCAATGTACGCACCTCGAGCTCTCTGGGCGATAAATTGATCCTTTGGAGTTACAGCTGTGCGTGATTTTCCCCTGGAGCCTACAAGGTTGGTTGGTTTCAGACAAATAGGACGTAAATTTTTACACTGGAGTTCTTGGGTTAGAAATATAGAATCGTCTTTTTTGCTGATTTGGCTGCCGTTGAGCTTTAGAGGTGAGTTTTCAGTAAGTTTTTCTCTTTCCTTAGCTAATAATTTGGCCTCTTTTAGTTTGGTTTCCTCGGCATTTGCGAATAATTTGTCAGCAAGAATCAAAGTATCATCTGTTTGGAGGCCTAAAATACCAAAACCATTGATAAATTTGGATAAGAGACATGAGTCAAATGTGGATTGAATCATACTGAGATTTTTGGTATGATGTTGATGGTAGGTTTTAAACCAGTGGTTTCCAGCCTCTGGTACGCCATATAGCGGCTTAACTATTTTTAAGATGGAGCCTGGTTTCAGTCCTAGCTCTTTGGGGGGTTTGACAAAGAAGTTACGATTTAATTGAGTTGTTGATTGCACCTAGGCTTGAGAAATATCGCGGATAAAGAGGTTGAGAGACATCTTTTTATGTAAGATGGCTATTAATGCAAGTATGAGCCTTTGACTCATTCTTTGTATGGTCGACAATTGGGTGAGAACAAGTTCCTTGCCATGATTGTTAAATGCCTTAATCAACTTTAAATATTTGTTATTGTAAGAATAACCTCTTTCTTCTTTCTTCTTTCTTCTCAAGCATTCGGATGAACTTAGTTTCGGTGCTAAAACATATCTTGGTCGTGTGTTTCAGTCGCTTCGGGATTTGTTTGGTCTCGGAACACTACCAACTCCAAGGGCGTTTTAAGCTGAGCTGTAACCATAAAACTTATTCCGTTTCGCAAAGCTCTCAAGTTGGGAAACAGGATGTATATAGACAAGCTGAAGGCCTGGTAGTTAGTTCCTTACGCTTTGTTTTTGGTCAACTTCTCGACCTCAACACCCTTAATATTATCATTCGTACCTCTACCATTCGTACCTCTACCATTCGTACCTCACTACCAACCTTAAGTTAGACTCACGTGCTGGCATCACGAGTGACAGTTATAGATAGACACATATAGCAAATTTGAGTCGTGAAAGATATGTCTGTAGTAACAGATAGAATAAATATTAGTGAGATACAGAAATGGGTTTGAGAAAATAGATATCGATATTTTCAGTCGAAAAACTCTACTCTATAATAAGTTATATCCCAAAGGTTTATATAAATGACAGTTCTATGTCTTTCCGAAGATCTCTTTCAAAACAGTTTTCCATCCAAGAGTCATTAACAACAACCTTCAAACCGATGCTCCCTTTCCAGACCCGAGTGAAACACTATAAAATAACAAAATAATTTCACACCTAAAAGCGTATTCTAAAACACCGTTTGATACAACAAAAAACCAAACACCATAAAACAACAGTAGCCTGACAATGAAACAGAATAAGAATATTGGATGACATCCAAGTCAAACATGCCTGAACCACGAGCCTTGATTTTTCAAAAGCTTTGTTGGTACCAATGTTCTTAATTTCATCAACAAATCTGGAATTAAAGATCCTTACACCCTGTGGCACGCTTGATTCGTCGATTATTTGAAGTATACCTTTTTCTAATAAGCCATTGATTTCCTTTTGTCTAGAATCAGTGAATGATTGAGTTTATAGAAATACAGAAAGATCTGCGTCACGGAGTTTCCAGGTCAGAGATCTTGTACATAAGCTTCGCCGAACTGGTACTTGAGATGGAGATTTATTAACAGATTGCGTGGGGGCTTCATCAGTTTTGACTTGGTCCTGGCCATTGTTGTGTTCAGTAATTTTTTTGTTTAGATTCGGCTCAGTGTGGAATGGTTTAACAGTTGTACTCCTAAAGTTAGTAGGTCCATGTGAAAGTTGAACTTTGCAAGTTTCCCGGTCTACACTAAGAAGTTTAAAGGGCCCTGACCACTCACCTTGGTGGCCAATACTATTCTCTCGCCAGACGAGAACATCAGAATTGAGCAGTAGATCATGAAGAACAGACGTATTGGGTCCATTTCTCGAGGATAAGGCGTCTGAAACCTGTCTCTCGGCCCTTGATTTCCGGACTTCTTTCATAGCTTTCTCGATTGCTGTAGAGTGTTGAGCAATTGTAGGTGAAGGTGCATCTAGTTCCGTCATTCTTGGATAAGCACCAAATACCAATAATGTTGGTACCAAACCATCTGGGCCTGCTGTATCATTTATCGCTTTTACGGCCATTTGGAGTGCTAGTTCTCTATTTTGACGTCCAATTTCTTTCTCAATTATAAAATAGGCTCTACGTAGAATTGAATGATATCTTTCAACCATACCAATGGACCAATGGGCCTCGACAGGCACACACTTCGTAGCAATGCCATTTGAGGTGGCATTTTGGCAAAACTCTTTGCTAGTGAAGTTTGTACCAGCATCGTGGACGACATAGTGCGGAGGTCCAATATACGTATCATCCAACAGATTTTTATAGCATCCCAAGTATGCTGGGCTGAAAGGTTTTTCAACCGTCTGGCCGCTTGAAACCTTGCCACTTTGTCGAAGACATGAAGAACCGGTAAATTGTGTATATACATTACGTCGATTATTATAGAATAATTAAAATTTAAATCTTCTCGAAGGGTAAATTTAAATCTTCCCAGTGATTTTCCGTGCTTTTGGCTTTGAACACAGAACTTTGTTAGATAGTGAAGAACTTTTTGGTCCGGAACGTGACCTGGACGTTTTAATAGTCAATATAATCTTTCCGCAGATGGATGCCCAAACCTTTGGTGCAACCTTCGTAGTTCTGTTTCAGTCAAATAACAAGGATTATTTTCGAATGAGGTTTCTAGGAAATTTTGTAGGGATTCACCCCATGTAAGAAAAGGGTGGCCAAATTGACAAACGACAGGTATTCTTTTTCCTGTTGAGGTTACTAAAACATTATCGACATTATTATAATAAATTTTTAATCTGTCCATGTCGGCAAGACATAACAAAAAAGGAGTGTTGGCATGAACTACATGAAATTCAGTACCACCCACTGGTGTATTTAACTTGAAGGAACCAATGGAAGGCGTCGAGCCAATCCCAAATTGGACATTTATGGCCCCTGCTTTGGACTTATCAATTTTCACATAGCTGTTATATTTCTGGCAAGCAATATATTGGTCGTAACCTGCAGTCAATATTTTGGAAGCACCCGTGTCAATCACTATACCATGAAAATAAGATTAGTTTTATCTGTTCAAAGGAGAAGTGGAAGTAAAAGTGTAAGGAAATTTTTCAAGATTGAGTTGTCCGATTTCTTGTGAATGACGAGGAATTTCCGTGGTGATTGCATGTTCGAGAGCTTTATTTGCCAAAACAATTGGCCATGACTTCAGCGTTAAGAACATAGCCAACTGAAGTAATTAATTGTTCATTTGAAGTTTTAGAGACTGGTAAAGAGCCAACTTCTAAAACTAAAGCATCAATTGTTTCTTTAATGGACTCAGTATCAGATTCGTCACTAGTAAAATTATTTTCTTCAATTGTTTCGAGATCAACAGCATACTGACGAATATGTTTATCAACCTTTTTTTTAAGTTTTTGTCTGTATTGATTAAGGTAAATTTTCCGTTCTTCCTTACTATGATTTTTTGACCAACAACCTTCCTTGCGGCAGATGTGGCATCTTTTTTTGTGGGTATGGTTGGAATCATTTGAAGGTTTCTGAAGTGGATGTGAAGTAGATTGATGATTTAAGGTGTTACGATGGTAATATTTTCTATCAGTAAAGAAAGTTTGGTTTGTTTGTGGCTTGTTTAATTCTTCGTAGGTTGCAATTGAAGATTGAAGATCATTTATGAATCCAGCAAGACTCTCACTAGGTTTAAAACAAGCGAACTGACATGCTGGCACCATTTTACATCCGCTCACAAGTTTGTTGTGTAGAAATGAGTTGTTTCGTAGATCCGGTGTAAGACCATGTTGTAGATGTCGAAGTTCTTTGACAAATAATTTTAAATATTGTTGCGTTGGAAGTCCTGGATTAACATTGATTATGGATTTTAAGGTAGTTAAATTCAAAGTTACTAAGACTACTCTTTTGTACTGTTATAGTTATGAGCTTATGGAGGACAGGATGTTGGCTACTGAATCTGTTGCAGTATACACAGAGGATGGTGTATACTGATGATGGGAATACATATAGAATGAATACTGTATGCGTATTGTAATGAATGATCTGATAATCTGCCTAATAATATGTTGAGAGAAAGATATGTCTTATATACATTAAGATTATAGTTGCACACCGTCCCATTGCTCCTGATCAGGACCTCTGGAATCTTCTAGCATCTACTTGTGTTCTCTATAGAACAGAGTCGATGCTTCTGCTGACTTCCATGAGGTTCCATGTACTTCCATCTCATCCAAGCATAACTATCATTACTGATACCAGCACCTCAGCCGAGCCAGCACAACATGTACTCTGGTTCTTCAAAATACTGACGAATTGACTCACATTTATGCTCAAAAGATGCTGTTTTATTGACAGACATGTTTGCATAGTAATGTTCTAGGGCTAGTCCTCGTAGCATCTTTGGGAAAGCTTGATTCATCATGAACGGTTGAACGCCAGACCTTCCGCACAAGTCGTGGAATATTGCTGGCTTAAAGTCAAAATTATCATTTTCTCCACTATATTTGACTTCTTCTGTATATAATTTAGCTAAAGAAATAAGTTTTCTAGAAAAATCCGCCGTAGGAGGTTAATGAAATTCCTGTTTGAACTGGCTTTCAATGTTTGGCAAAGAATCATTATTTTTCTCAGCCTCTTTGGTCTCATTTTTCACATTAGGGCTAGGTGGTGACTTCAGTGGAGGTAAATTGAAAAGTCCTTGAGACTCTGTTCGAAATAGTTTGGTATTAATGAGAAAATTAACATGGTTGGAGTTAAATGGTCCGTCAGATGAGAGATACTCTTGAATAGTTTCGTCGGTCCAATCTTTTGGTTCTTGTTGAATCACTTCAAACAACGTTTGGGCTATTGGAATTCTAGCCTTTTTCAAAACATAAACACCAAGTTTGCGAAGAAATGTACGAAGCATTTGGATGATAAGGCGGGATGCTGCGGTAAATCTTTCAGTGGTAAAAGGAGCGAAATCTTCTTGGAATGATTCCCAGAGATCTAAGTCTTTCAAGTCGCATTTTTCGTATAAATTAATTCTATTTTCGATAAATTCTGCATCTTTTAGGGAGACACTGGTTTCCTTGTTGTCTGACATTTTTCTTTCTTCTGATGTAGTGAAAGGTGAAGGCTTAGTTTAGAGGCAAAGTATGAAAATTGGATATAGCGTGGTGGACGCAGTCAGAATTCCTAATCAGGGACTGACTTTTGATACTCTTTTTGAATTGAATTCCTTTTTAGGGACAATTCTTGGATCGTATCATTAGCAGAGATTAATAAACAGAGATCCTCAGTGAGGGAGTGTCTAATATTCTCTCTCTTTGTAATAATCCGTATCCTGATCTGTACGTCTACTGATCAGTGTTGGTATGTTTACGGGGTGTGATCACAATAACTGCATTCAATTGCTGCTTGATATGATCGTTTTTTTGTTTTCAATAACTACGAAATGAAACTATAAACTCCTGTCCCCCAAACGCCTTACATAATCCTGATATATCACATGAACCCTTATATCCCCAGTTCCATTCCAACATCAGATGGATAAACTTTCTATCAGGTCTAGACAAGGTATTTCAGAGAAAGCATAGCATTTCGTCAGGGATTGCGTACGTGCCGACAAAGCCGATTTACAGCGTATTGGATGTCAGGACGTGTCATGTTGGCAATGTGAAGTAGTGAGCCAACAGTGGAGCGGTACTGGATTGCCTCTGGTATTGAGCATAGGTTTTCGGTATCACGTTCTAGTGGTGAATCATTGGAGATGGGCGTACTCGCGCCTCAACTGTGATTCATGCCTAAACTTTCACGGATAACGTCAATCTTATCCTCTTGGTTAATGGTTATACTATCAGTTTCTAGGCCAATGTTGATACCCAGGAATTTGGTCATGTCACTTAGGTCTTTGAGACGAAAGGCGCTGGCTAATGCAATTATTGTGTTGTTGATTTCATCATTAGATGGAGATAATATCATGAAGTCATCAACATATGTGGAAATGATTGTTTTATCACGACGGAATACATTCGAGTCAGATTTTAGTGATGAGTATCCCATGTTGTGAAGGGTTTGTCGGAGCTTTTGTTGCCAAAGCTATGGTGCCTTTTTTAGTCCTTATATGGCTTTCTGGAGCCTGCAGACCAAGTTTCCAGGTTTTTCTCGGCTGTGGGGCTGTTCATTTTATATGGGTCTATCTATATCTACATGTAGGAATGCAGCTGTGATATCGACATGTCGAATGTGCAGGTTTTTAGTAGCTACGAGGGCTAGTAGCATACGCACTGTGGTTGGAGGAAGTAATTCGGCGTAGGTTTCGTCGGAGAATGGCTCTGAGAATCCACGAGCGCACCATCTCGCTTTGAACTGACTATCTGATTCTGTTTGAGAATCCATTTTCCTGTTATCACTTTTCCCTTTGCTTCAGAAAAAGGTACCAGTGTCCAGACATTGTTGTGTTCCATATTTTGGAGCTATTTGTCAATAGCATTTTTCCATTCTGACGCATTGGGTCCATCTAAGGTTGTTTCAATTATAAGTCGGGTTTTGTTGTAGATGGTGTGAATCTGCTTGCCAAGGGGAAAAAAATTCTCATGAACACGTATGTCTCTTTGGACGACAATTCAATTAGTTTCAGGGTTTAAGATGAGATAACCTCCAGTAAACTCTTTGCCCACATAAATTCCTTCCTTTGCCTTGGATATTAGCTTGTTTTGGTCAGGATTAAGCCAGAAAGCGCGACAACCAAAGGGATAGAGAGATTTTAACTTTCGCATTTTCTGGAAAACAGCAAAATATGGAGATTGAGGTGCGATATTGACTGATGAAATATTGAGAAGGTTGATAGCGGCGGTCAGGATGATGGGCCAGAGACGTAATTGGAGGCCTGATTGTAAATGGAGCACACGCATTTTCTCGGTAACTGTACGTACGTTTCTTTCGACAAGTCTGTTTTACTCTGGGGCATGCGAAGATGACTTAAGCCATTCAATTCCATTGTAGAGAAGCTTATCTTGTAATTCGGAGTTGGAGAACTTGGTGCCGCTGTCAGTGTGAATGTGTTTTGGGACGACATTAAATTTAGTTTTCAGGTCCTCAAGCAGATACTTGATTTGTGTTGGTACTGTTTTCTTGGAGTATATGGGCCATGCCTATTTCCAAGATGTAAATTCGTCGACTGCAAGAAGAAACCATGTGGTGTTGGGAACGAATTTATCTGTTGTAGATGGTGACAGGGCCTTTTGACTGTTGAAATTAGTTGTACTAATTGATGTCATCTGCAAGGAATGTAACTTGTGGAGACATTACCACTCTGTTATCATTCTGCGCTATGACCGTTGTATGTCATATTATACGCTAGTCCGTATTGACACAAAATCACAAACTAGTTTTATTAGATAATTTTGTATATAGTTAGGGCTATAGTTTGGGGTGGGAGAAAAAAACAACTCCCACTTTACTCCTCTCTACAGCCACCAAATTGTTCCAACTTGATATACAGTGAAACACCAAACCTAACACGCGTTAAGATATTCCTCAATAGCGCATACAATATTTCTACATTGACTGCCAATTAGGTCCATATGAATAGTCTCACCAAATGATACAGAATTACGGAGACAGCTGTGGCCTTTACGTTTTATGATTTTGGCTTTAGTGCAAATTTCACATTCTAGGGGAAATTTACTGTCAGTTATACCAGCAGAAGTCAAAGTTGCGTTCTGGGTCTTTTGACTGGGATGGCCTAGAATGTTATGCCAATCACGTTGCACTGAGTAGGTGCGGGACTCTTCTGGGATAGACGATTTTAAAGATTTTGGTATACACACAAGTCTACCTAATATGCGAGAGAATACTGCGCAGATTGTGCCATTTGGACAAATAAGTTCTACGTGACGATAATTATGGGGGCCAGCGTATGGAATAACCTTGTTTTTCCAATTGTGCGCTGGAAAGAATACAATGCTACTGCCCTGGTATATGAATGGCACCCTTTAAGAAGTCTGTTTAGTTGTCAATCGATGGGAGGATGAGGTCACCACAGCCTATGCTCGTTACTTGACCACCTCCAGCTACGCGAACAATTTGGACAGTGCTAACATAAGAAGAAAAATCAAGTTTATTTCCAGACACATGAAGGTCTACGCCTGTGTCTAACTGAAAAACAGTATTATCTAAATTATCGTTGATGGAAAGGACATTATGTTTACTTTTGTCATCAATTGTCTTGGAAGAATCTTCTTTCTGCATTCTTTTTTGACATGTCCACATATATTACAGAAGTTACATTTTACTGAGTCTACTCTAGGCTTTGAAGCTTTTGGTTTCTGTGTTGTGGAAGTCTACCTGAGACATTCGTAGATGATTTCAGTAAAAGTAATCATCTTTATTACTTTTATAACGACTATACATGTACACGTCTGATAAGTAGAGTCAAGTAAGAAAAAACGAGAAATAATAGGAAGTGTAAATCAATGTGTAATCTTCGTGTGTTTAGAAACTATTCGTTCGAGGAACTATTTCCATCTGCTATTTATCTATCCATTCAGTCCTAATTTAGATATTTGCCAGAAATAGATTAAGTGACGCTGAATCTAACGGTGGTGTCCTTTGTGTTCTTACTTGTAAACACCAAACATACGCCATCAACTACGAAACCCCCTTTAGCGGGTGACTCATACAGAGACACCCAACATGACAGAGCGACTGTATTATCCCAAATTAGATAAAACGAGAAACGACATCTGCGAGGCCAAATCGGAACAAAAAGTTAGGTCCCGGCAGCAACTTGCAAGTTCTGGCTGCAGAGTGGTAATATTGTGTAGGAGTAGGTACTTCATTTGGTATTCGACTTGGGGGGTGATGGAGGTATGTTCTCTGAGATCTTGAAAACGCTTTTGGTATTCTTTTATGAATTCTTTGACTGATGTTCCTTTCTGTGGTTGATAAGTCCAAAAACGACGTGTGATGGTTGTCACGGTTTGGGGTATAAAGGTTTAGAGCAACTATATACTCAATGGTAGTTAATTTTCTATCTAAAGAGAAAAGCTATGTAAAACAATACAAATTATATTTATATCAATACGCTCAGTATTCTAGAAGGTTCTAGCACACTATGTTGAAGAGTAGTCTAGTAGCTTCCATAGCGTTCTAATAGTGCACGGTCCAGAAGCCCTTCCAAGGGACTTAGCCTTATTTGGAAATATGTAATATCATGTGCAATGGACTATCGTGTGCACATTTACGTCATTCGTATGCCTAGGCTGAACAGCATAGGCTGCAGGCATACTAACGGATAACCAGCTGTCACATTGCTCCTCCTTTTTCTAGAACGATTTCTTTCCTTTTCGTCGCTGCCGTCGTCTTTGAGCTGTTCCTTGCTCTGCTGGGCCAACAAACTTCCCAGTTGTTTCTTCTGAAGGTCCGTCATTAGTCGTGATTGGACCACATTTTTGTTCAAAATCATCCAGGGCTTTTGTATTTTCTATGTATTCAACTGGCTCCCATGTTGGGTCTGCCTCACTAGCCCATTTCACCAATGCTTGGCGATAACTTCTACGGCCTCGACGTACCGTTCTTGCCCGAAGAATTGACTCAACGAAGTACTCTTCATTGCCAAGCTCATCAATAATCGGAGGATTCTGAGCATCGTCTCGCTTTTGACTTGGAAACGGGTCCGTTCCAGCTCCTTTTACTAACTCAACATGAAATCTTTTGTGTATATTTCCTGGCACATTAAGCTCTACTTTCAATGCATCTGGTACAGCAGTGACGGTATACTTGGCATGTTGCCAGGCCAATTTCTTTGATAACTGAGGAGTTTTAATGTGCTGCAAGTTTAGCCAGACTTTATCACCTACTTTAAATTGCTCCGGTTGACGACGGTTTAGATTTCCATTAGCCTCATTCCGCTGCTGTGCCGAAGCCATTGCCGCTTGCGCAAAGTCTTGTGCATGTTTTAACTTTTGTACATATTCCCGCCCATCAATAGCCCCTGGGTGTCGCGATGCAGGTTCGGCCGATGCAGTTGGTTCAACTAGTGGTTCAAGGTTGTACCCGTTACGCAAAAAGAAAGGACTTATTCCACCAATCGCTGAATTTGGACGGCAATTAAGAGCTAATTGAGCTAAAGGAAGTAGTTCCATCCAATCTTTCTGAGAGTAACACGTGAAGGATCGTAAATACTTGTATAATTCTTGATTCGCTCTTTCGCTGGCATTAGACTGGGGATGATAGGCAGTTGTAAGCCTCTGACTTATACCCGTATATTGACAAAACGATTTCCAGAAATGACTTAGCCAATCACTTCCTCTATCACTAGTCAAATATCGAGGAAAACCGAAATAGCGATAGTATTGATCCACAAATATTTCGGCGCAGGATTTGGCTGCCATTGAATTTGCACCAAATAGCATTATATCTTTTGATAGTCTATCCGTGATTACCATAATATTTGTACAGCCTTTGGATAATGGAAGGTCTGTTACGAAATCTATCGTCAGCTCACTGCCTATATGCTCCGGTATCGGAAGCGACTTCAAAAATCCCGCTTTAGCTTCTCGCCAGACTGTCGATCGTCCACACACATCGCAGTTTCGGACAAATCGTCGTACTGAGTCCCTGATCTTCGGCCAAAACCATTGCCGCAAGAGTATACCGACCATGGTGTCTCGCCCTGGATGGCCTGTAAGATAGCTATCATGCGTCCGCTGCATGATGGCAGTTCTTAAAGGTTCATAATCTGGTACCCATATACGATTCTCACGCCCTCGAAGTACTCCATCCGCGGCTACTGAACACTCAGCGATGTTGACTTTCGTCTTTTGAGCAATATCTGGTGGAAACCCTCTTTCTCCTGACTGTACCGCATGGCGTGCTCGTTGCCAATCTTTATCTTCAGCCATTGCCTGCTCCCAAAAGGCTTGCAGGTCGTCCTCCTCAAAGATCCTCGCCTTAACCGCAAGGTTCACCTGCTCTTCAACATCTCGGTCTTCTGATTTTAAATTAGCCCTATTTGCCGACAATGATGGAAGTAGCTGCATGACGCGTCCAGCCACTCGATCGTCATCTAAGCCCCTTGGTTTGTCTTGATCCCGACGTGATAAAGCATCAGGGCGATCACTCGCATTACCCGCCCGCTATCGGAGCTCGTATCTATACTGCTGCAACACATCGTTACACCTCACCTGGCGTTCGTTCAACAGGCGCTTTGTTGCAAAATAATTTAAGTTCTTATGATCTGATAGGATGACAAATGGCTTACTGACAGACTTTAACTCCGCCTGCCATTCTTGGAGACAAGACACGATGGCTAGCATTTCCTTATCATGAATGGGATAATTTGCCTCGGCGCCACTCAACCGCTTGGAGAAATATGCTACCAGTCTAATTCTCCCTTGATTGTCTTTTTGAGAAAGGCATCCACCCATTGCATATCCCGAACAATCTGCTTCTAGGACTGTGTCACGATCTGGATCCCACTGGGCTAACACAGGTTTTGACGCGAAAATCTTCTTAATTTTTTCAAACGCGTCATTCTCAACTTTTCCCCATTTCCAAGGTGTTGATTTCTTAGTCAGGTTTATAAGAGGCGCAGCAACATCAGAAAACTTCTTAATAAAGCATCGGTAAAAATTCGCGAAGCCTAGGAATGATCATATTCCCTTTACTGATGTTGGTGCCTGCCATTCCACAATAGCTTTGACTTTTTCAGGGTCGACAGCAATGCCTTGCCCGGCCCTCACAATGAACCTAAGGTATTTGACCTCTTCACATAGGAAGCTACATTTGTCGATATCAAGGTATAATCCCGCTTTTCCTAGCTTGCCGAGAATACTGCGAACTGTCTTCCAATGCCCTTCCTTAGTTCCATCAGTATAGGCCAGAACCTCATCCATATAAGCAGTCGCGTCGAGATCTAGATGTTCACGAAGATTCTCGTTGATATATCTTTGGAATGTAGATGGTGCGTTGACCAGGCCAAATGGGGTAACTAGCCACTCGAAGAGTCCAAGCCTGCAGCGAAATGCAGTCATCCATTCATCTCCTTCCCTGATACGCTCACAATGAAATGCTGACTTCACATCTAATTTCGTAAACCACCTTGCTTTTGAATTCTGCCTCAACGTCTCTCTAAAAAGCGGCAATGGATAGCGATCAGGAACTGTAATAGCATTTAACCCGCGGTAGTCCACGCAAAATCGCAATCCTCCACTTGGTTTCCTTGCAAACAAAACAGGAGCTGCCGCAGGCGAGCTACTCGGACGAATCCATCCTTTTTCCAAAAGGTCGGTCAAAGTTTTCCTTAACACTAGGAGCTCCTCTCGGGACATATTGTAGAGAGGACCCCACGGTGGTGATAAAGGCTTTCCATCCTCATGGCGAAGATTGATAGCATGATCGAGATTTCCTCTTGATGGAGGTAAATCATTTGCACCATCATTATCAGCAAATATGTGAGCGAAATCTCTGACCTGCTCTGGTAAACAATTTCGAGCCTCCTCTATCGACAAGTTTGCCTTTCCGCGCAGGGCCTCACTAATATCTTCCAGAGTAGCCTTGCAAATTGGTACTGTTCCACTCATTGAGGCTAGGCTTTCGACAGATGCATATTCTGGGCGCGCTACCCCTAAGTCCTGTCTCCATCGCTTGACGCTGCAAACATATCTTCCACATCTCCTAAATTGTAGCCGCTGATCCTTAGAATGAATCACGGCATCTTGGTCTTCAAGCCACTTCTTGCCCAAAATAATCTTATGTGTACTTGAAGGTACAACATAGAGCCATAGCTTTGGAGTGAATATGCCATCAAGATCGATTGAAACATAAGTTATTGAACTGACTACCGGCTTGTCTTTAGTCGAATTTTCTACTGTCTCAAGAGCGCGCGGAGAAATATCTGTACGTGGTAAATTAAGTCGATTTGCCAGGGCATCGTCAATAATACCAGAGCATAGACAACCATTGTAAACTAGAGCCTGGACCATTATAAAGTCGTTGAGTAGCGCATTAACAAAAAACGGTGGTGTGTTCATCTCAAGCTCTTGATTATCAACGCTACTGGCATTGACCTGAAATTTACTCTGTGAAGATCCCACTTGCTTGTGCGTATGCCTGAGCTTCATTTCGACATTATCTTCGCAGCTTTTCCTCTCAGCAACTACTGTGTCGTTACTACGAACATCTTCATTATCATAGACAAAAACATTTGGATCAATTGGTGGTAACTTAAAATATCTCTTCGGGTTTATAGCTGGAAAAAGAGGACAGATCCGAGAGATACAGCCCTTTCTTTCACATCGAAAGCACTTCCCTTCCTTCTGAAGACTTGCAATTTTGTCGATTGATTTTCATCGTGCCCGATAGAGCTCACCATTTGGTCCGCGAAGTAGATCTTTAGGATAAGTAGGTGTCATGCTCGGTGAACTGACTGCTGAACTGACTGCTGAACTGACTGCTGAACTGACTGCTGAACTGACTGCTGAACTGACTGCTGAACTGACTGCTGAACTGACTGCTGAACTGACTGCTGAACTGACTGCTGAACTGACTGCTGAACTGACTGCTGAACTGACTGCTGAACTGACTGCTGAACTGACTGCTGAACTGACTGCTGAACTGACTGCTGAACTGACTGCTGAACTGACTGCTGAACTGACTGCTGAACTGACTGCTGAACTGACTGCTGAACTGACTGCTGAACTGACTGCTGAACTGACTGCTGAACTGACTGCTGAACTGACTGCTGAACTGACTGCTGAACTGACTGCTGAACTGACTGCTGAACTGACTGCTGAACTGACTGCTGAACTGACTGCTGAACTGACTGCTGAACTGACTGCTGAACTGACTGCTGAACTGACTGCTGAGCTGACTGCTGAACTGAAAGAGATAGAAAATATGTCACGGTTTGGGGTATAAAGGTTTAGAGCAACTATATACTCAATGGTAGTTAATTTTCTATCTAAAGAGAAAAGCTATGTAAAACAATACAAATTATATTTATATCAATACGCTCCGTATTCTAGAAGGTTCTAGCACACTATGTTGAAGAGTAGTCTAGTAGCTTCCATAGCGTTCTAATAGTGCACGGTCCAGAAGCCCTTCCAAGGGATTTAGCCTTATTTGGAAATATGTAATATCATGTGCAATGGACTATCGTGTGCACATTTACGTCATTCGTATGCCTAGGCTGAACAGCATAGGCTGCAGGCATACTAGCGGCTAACCAGCTGTCACAATGGTCATGAGATTTGTTTGTCTATTTGCGAGAGATGCATTAACTATCGTAGATGGTGTGATAAGAGGCGAGTCTCTTGGAGCCGTTTTGACATGAGGTGCAGCTTCTTTGAGTTTAGCAACCCACCAAATTGACCACAGCATGATTGCTCTGTTGACTGGGGGTTGGTGGAGGAATGCTGATGAGGTTTCTGACAAGACCATCATTTTGTGTACTGATTCGCACCGGTGACTCCAGTTGGATGATTTTAAAAGTGGAATTGAAAGAATGGACTCGATATTTTTGAGACGTTCGGAGAGTGTGTAGATTTCGGTTTTACGACTTGATTCTTTTATAGAATTGTTGACGTCTTCGGCCGATGCAAATACTATACCGTTTGATAGACCTTCAGTCTCCAGGGATTTAGATGTTGTGTTTGCCTCTTGCAAGGGCTTTGAAGTGGAAGGTGACATAATTTCGTTGTGCGTAAGTTGCTGGGTGTAATAGCATCCGAAGACGAGAGCACAAGTGAATATATTTATATTAGTATACTGAAGCTGTATTCGCAGTGGAAGTTGCTATGAGGGCCATAACCTGTTGTGCGATAAGCATGAAGTTTTGTTTAGTTTTTTTTTTTTTTTTTATTACTTTGCGTCGTGCCTGCGCGCAGCATGTGATACAAGGTACCACGTGCCGGTTAGCTCAGCCTCGTAGAAAGCTACCCGATGTGCTGGCGTCTTTAGAGACCCAGCATTTTCTAAAGGGGCCTAGATCTATCCATCTAGCGCCTTACTATACAATTATTTTACAAAGAAACAAACTCTTCCTCTGAGCCGCTTTAATTTCATCTAGTAGAGATTACATCTACAGGATTTATACGGGGATAAGTACTTTTCAGTGAAAGTACAGGATATAAATACGGTGGGAGGTGATTACCCAAAGGGTAGCTCTGTGATCGATTAAAAATCTGTCGTTTTAATGGCGAAGTTGGATTTCGTCGAAAAAGAGAGTTTTCTTCACCCACTTTTCGAAGGCGAGTGCGCCATCTTTCGAGCCTAAGATCCAACGGATGCCTGTAGGCGGGTGTCGAGGTCCGTCAAGTCTCGCCTGGAGGCGGCCGAGCTGGCAGAAGAAGAAGTGATCCGGGGTTTTTTCTTCTCCACAGGTACATTCTAGTAAGGCATCATCGTGGTGAAACCGCCGGTGGTAGTCGGCAAAGTCGCCATGTCCTGTACGAGCTGCAATAAGCAGGCTGAGGGTGCGGCGGTCGAGGGAGGCGAGTTCTGGGGATATTTTGACGTTGAAGTTGATCCCGAGGTCCTTATATCTCGTGGGTGCGTTTTCTTGCCAGTAGGCGCTGACGTGTGACTGGTATCGTGCTTTTAAATCCCTCTTAGCCCTTGCGATAGAGGTAGGGAGTATTGGGGATTGAGTCGTGCAGGCCGATTTCGCAAGGGCGTCTGCAATTTCGTTTCCAGGAATACCGGCATGACCAGGGCACCATCTAACATTAACTGATCCTGGGAGAGTATTTTGGCTGCGGGATCTTTGTGTCCAGGTGGATGCGAGCTCTCGAAAGAGAGCTATATGTGGGGAGCTTGTTGCAGTGGGAGTGTCTATGAGAAGGCGAAGAGCAGCTTCTTGGTTATCTAGGCAGACCGTGACGTTGGTGGCATAGTAAGCAATAGGATTTGTGAGAGCTGCGGATAGGCCCGCAGTGGCTCCGGCTACTTCTGCGTCGTATACTTCTGCGGAAGATCCAAGGGGTGGAGATCCTTGTCCAATCTTCTGCGTTAGGCCCCGGTATATGGAGTATCCGGCACCGGCCCGGTCTTCTATTAGTGCCCCGTCTGAGAAGACGAAGAGATCTAAGGGGGAGTTTTGTTTAGTTGTTTATTTACATAAATTTATATGATATAAGGTCACATGATGGGTCATGTGATAATCATCGCGTATGTTCTACACATACATATTTTCCGTAATCATCCGCGTCATAGCCTCAGGCTACATACGCTAAAATGATTTATAAAAAAAGAACAAATGTACGCATAAAAAATGTAACTACATCTTTTTGTACGTAAATTTGTACTCCGCGTATTTAGTTATGCATTGTACACAATTACTTAAGCTAAGTAATTATATACCGTGTTATATCACGTGTTCTCGGAAAATTTGGGGCATCAAGGAACGTTGCGGAACCACCGACTGAAACTAATGTTGGATAGTCTTCATCAAGTTATCAGTCAAGACTAGTGCCAAAGGAGGCAGGGTTCCCCTGAGTTAGGGATACAGGAGAAAATGGTTAATAAAAAAAATGTATTTAAATCTTTTATCACAGCTATGAGGCTGAATACAATATGATTTATAACGGGAACCATAAGGAAAAGAGCTGCAGCTGACCCTGAAGTCTGGAAAGCATCAAATTTTTTCACAAACAAAAAAACTGGCAGACAGAAGATAAATTTCTGGGGAACACCATCACAACTACACCGACACCTTAAAAGATTTCAAAGCAGCGTGGCCATGCAGATAAGAAGCGAGCATATCGGCTTCCAATCTTATCTGTACCGAAGAAAAGTACCCGGAGTCGACTCACCAAGTTGCCCTTGTGGATACCCCTCCCAAAATGTGGAGCACATGATCATGGCTTGCCCGCGATGGTCAAAATGAAGATCTGAAGTGTGGAGGAAAGCGAAAGATAGATCCTTCGAAGCTATGATGAAAAGTGCAGAAGACATCGCCAGAATCACACAATGGATTCTCGAAGCAGGTTGGCTTGAACAGTTCCGGCTCGTGAGGGACGTTGAAGCCACAATAGCAGCAAATAAACTAAGCCGGAAACGCAGAGGGGTAGGTTGAACAAAAGGGGAAAGGGATCCACAATAGGCACTGCAGATTTATTGCACTTCCTGAAGGTAAGTCCATGACTAAAAACAAATAAAGAAACATTAAATGTAGGTTTAGGGGGTTTTCACCGAAAGGTTTCCTCCTGTGCAAATAAAGAGTTAGTAAACCTGCGTGGGCCATTAAGGGTGCCGAACCAGAGTAATGAAATCAAATCAAATATGATTTATAAAAAAAAATAAAGCCCCCTTCCCTTGAAATTTGTTTGCAACTTCTTTTTGATACTAAATCCGTCGAGCGGTGAACGAAAATCAAATTACTAATTAAATAGAGTTTGATATTCGCGTCGCCATAGCAATAGATTTAATCACTTCTAGTAACATCATGTGCAAATTATAATAAACAATCGCGTCATCGCAATCCATTACACCAACACTCAACTTCAAACCAAAGCACACCAAGCCGTTCCATTTTCCATAGTCCCTCATTTATAAAGGCATCAACAAGTAATCCTCCAAAACCGATCGTTCATCTATCTGTTACCAAGTAATGCTCCAATAACAATTCTTCCTCTATCTGTTACCAAGTATGTTGTTATCGATTTGAGCGTAACCGACATCTAGTCGTAAATCTAACGCTAGCAGAATTACGTCGTTAAAATGGAATCCACCCTGATCACAGCTCTTTCCGCTCCTCCACCTGGACCTTACATTTCTTTTCAAGAATTGTACGACGTGGTCCGAAGTCCCGCTAGGTCTGCAGGATACGCCATCACCACCAGCAATTCCGAAAAGAGAAAATGGTGAAGAATGAAACTTCTAGCCTGTAAGAAAAGTGTTGGAAATAAAGACTTTTAACATTACAGTTTTCACTATTAATTTCCCTATGAGGTTCCCGACAGAGATCAAACCCATGGTATTCTTGTTCAGCTTACCAAAGCTGTAGAAAGGAAGGAAGGAAGGTCAAATGAAATTATTGATGATGTGGTGATTCTGATATCACTAATGATGTCATGGCTCTAACATCATTAGCTGTTAACAGTACTTTTGAGGCCAAGTATGGCCCTGATGTCGATGGCTCTTGGGAACATGTATAAGTAGCACAAAGTTACAATTAGAAAGTTAATGAATAAAATGCTTTAAATCCTTCAACAAAAATTGGTACTTTTCACAGCGAAGTCTATGAGCCATGCAGGCAACGACGGAGACTAACGTAGAAAACTAACTGTCCTTTCAAAATTAAGGCCAAAGAAAAGACCAACGGCACATGGGAAGTCTGTTTCCTGCAAAGCGCAAATGGGGACTTCAACTCAGAAAGTCTCACTCATAACCATGGGCCCTCCGATCCATCAGGATTTCCAGAGCATCGTCGCCTTAACAACGAAGAGATCACAAAAGTCTGCAGTAATTTCAACATGGGCATACCAGCTTGTAGGACTGTCACCACTCTGAAGAACCGCAATCCTTGCTCTGAGCTAAACCATCGTGAAGTCTACAATTTAAATGCGCAGATACCACGCGCAAGTCGGCTCGGAAGATCCCCCCTGAGGGTTTTATCAATTACCTCACATGAAAAGACTAATGGAACTATCTTTTTCGAGTATGATCAGGATACCAACGGTCATATAAACTACCTCTTCATAGCAGATGTTCGGTCTGTTGAGCTACTCAACCAAAGTCCGGATGTCTTATTCATGGACTGTACTTACAAGTCAAATAAATTTGGCAT
The DNA here is from genome assembly GCA_028751805.1 of Podosphaera xanthii. NCBI lineage: Eukaryota > Fungi > Ascomycota > Leotiomycetes > Helotiales > Erysiphaceae > Podosphaera > Podosphaera xanthii. The sequence continues at coordinate 1,793,920 of JAPWIX010000007.1, forward strand.
GCCCTTGCTGGATATCCTCGGTGTTGACAACTTGAACCAGTCTCTTACTGTTGGATATTGCTTCTTAGATCGCGAGAATGAGACAAATTACGACACAGCGATGACTCACCTACTCTCTTTGTACCAGCATGACCGACGACCCTCGGTGATAGGTACGGATTGTGAATTAGCCTTGATGAACGCAATTGACCGTCACTTTCTGGTTACGCAAACTACTCGAATAATCTGCTTTTGGCATATTTGCAAGAACCTGATGGTCAATTGCAAGGCAAGGTTCCAATCTGAAGGTCGATGGGAAGAGTTTGAAAGGTTCTTTTCAGACATCGTATACTCAACGACTCCTGAAGGATACTTGAATCGGGTCGAGAAGTTCCAAGCTGAATTCCACTTCAATGAAGGCTTGCCGCACGAATTACAGCAAAATTCTCTACCTGAAGATATTGAAAGAAGTAACTGTTTCAGTCTCGAGAAAGACGCCGTCAAGTATGTGCTTCAACAATGGTTGCAGCCCCATCACCGCAACATCGTACATGCTTGGACAAATCAATTCTTCAACAGGAACACAACGACAACTTCGAGACTTGAGGGTGCACATGCTGTGCTGAAGAGATGGACTGGATCGCCCTCCAAAGATCTATCATCTTTATGGATCTCGATTTCATTAGCACTGTCGGATCAGATCAATGAAATAAAGATCAGACGTGCAAGAGCACTCAATGGACTACCCGCAGGTATCTTAGGTGAATTCTTCTATGGAATTCTGGGCAGAATTTCTCACTTTGCCCTGTACGAGGTTTGTAAGCAGCTCAAGTATGCCCGGAACGAAGAACAGAGAGCTCGCGATGGTCTTAGTACTACATGTACGGGGACCTTCAACAAGTCAATAGGTATGCCCTGCTGGCACATCATTCAGGAAATGATGTCTGCAAATCGAGGTATTTCAACCGCAGTCATTCAACTTTGACAATTCTAACTAAATTTACACACTTAGGCCTACGAATTAACGATTTTCATCCGTACTGGCACTTTGTTCGTCCGCAGGCTGGATTTGAACAGCAAATTCCCGATCCTCCTATTCTCGATCCTGTCATTAGGCGACGGCGCCGTAACGCTGAGGCTGAACGCAGAGGTCACAATAAGGCGCATCATAGGCAGCGGGTCCCGCAAGCTGGCCGTGTCATGTCTCAACACGAGACTACGCAAACAGTTTTACGATATCGCACAGCTTGTGTTGAGCTCGGACACGACAGAACAAGATGTCAAGGATGTAGGGCAACTGGCCATACTCGTAGTAATTGTCCTGATACCTAAGGATATACCTTTCATCAAATCGAAACGTTTGAAGCGAAATTATTTTGTGTACTTAAATCAAACTTTGACTAGGAAATAATTTTGATTGATACCAAACACTCAAACAGCTCAAATTTGCAGTAGATTTACCAAGTTAATAGAGAATCTGATTTAATTCCATCCAAATGAAGATTAGCTCACAATGTCTTGAAACCTTAGGTATAATAAATTGGCTGTAAATTTTTGAGGTTTCTTTAACAAAAATACTTACAAATAACTATGCACGGTTGTAATTGTACGTCCGTTTATTATTTATTTACAGCTTCTATTTAGACACTTTTTTCGTAAATGTTGTGGGGCTAATCGTTAAATCCATATTTCCAGGCAGAATAGGTTTTTCAATGGGAGGGGGGTTTGTATCACGACTCACTTGAGACAGGAGAAAGCTGGTTCGAATCCGGCCAGACCCTCACACCACATTGCTCGCGGTGATATTGTTTTCGCAGAATGACGAAGGCATACTCAATTGATTTAAAGTATTTCTCGCTTCTCCCTGTGGTAGTTATTCATCACAGAAGTTACATATCGCAAGTTAACATGCTCCTAGTGGTATCTGTAAATGAAATCTGGGTGTGAGTGTTCCAAACATCATCAATCGAGTCATCCTACGAAAAATACGTTTCATCCGTAAATAATCGTGTCATGGCTCCAGGCAGCCTAAACGGGATTGATTTTTTAAAAGATAAACCATCTCTGCCGATCCTGATACCTTGGCCGAGCCAGCAAAACAAAATACCCGCACTTCAACACCCTTGTGAAGATCTTCTATGCCTTATTCAAAAAATTCTGCGTGGGGCTGGCCCGAACTTCCGCTAGATGGGCTTCTGCAGGCAGTATCTGAAAAGAAAACATCTGCAGGGAATGAGGATACTGACTGGTCAATGATTCAGAAGCCCTTCGTTGTCTGTCCCAATTATTGCTCCTGGCACATACCTCATTGGTCCATTATGGGACGTGTCCATCGGTATAAAAATGTTGCGGGATTACATTAATTCGCGAGCAAATACTAGTTGTACTTGTTGTATTTCAGGGGTATTCCTTATTTTAATCACCTTTAATCCCTAAGCTTAAGTAATTAATCGCATTTGTTTGGTCTTGGTTTGCTGTTGTCGACATCAATTGATACAGTGACAGGAAATAATCCAAGGGAGTATTCATTCCCAAAATGATTAAGCCTGACTGTGAAGAACCCGAGGCAGGGGGGTCTTTTCTATTGATACCTTGATTATTGAGTACCCAAAGGACATTTCATTGTAGTATTTCCGTTTTTGTTTACAACTCACCCAGTCCCCAACATGCCAGCCAGATGAGTAGAAAACAGATATCTGCCGCTAGTGCTACTTTGCTTCTTGATACCATACTGAACAGCATACCTTCATATAAGTAGTTTTGTTTGGTTAGTTGGATTTTTTCATGTCATTCTTGTATTTCCAGCCTTATGGCTACGACACGAATAACACTGGTACGGTACATGAAGCGATGACTCAACTTAATATGAGGGATACTCACACCCGAACAACATTTGAAGACATAACTCGACGTCAGGCGCCTTACAGATCTTTCAGCCCCGAGCCATTTATGTCTGCCGCAGGAGCGAACTCCAGCTACCCACGGCTATCAAGTGTGCCTTCGTCATCGTTACATATGTGACTAGGCGAGAAGTGTGGTGTGAGGGTCTCGGCGGATTCGAACCAGTTTTCTCCTGTCTCAAGTGGGGCCATGTGCCTCGGCTATCCAGACTCTATTTAGGAGAACGGCTTGGACGGTGTCCCACTCCACCATCCGACCCCTTCTTTAACCTTGCGAAGCACAAAAAAGCATACTTCGAAAAGCATTACCTCATGATCGGTGCCAATACCTTCTTCATAGTCCCAGTTATGCCACTGTCTCTTCTAGAAGTCAGCAAAAAATGCGGGGTCAATGATGGAAGTAGTTCTTGTACTAGATAGATAATATGTCCCACAAATTTCTTCGATCACTTGGGGGTCAACAAGGGAATTCGCCCCGTGATCTGATAAGAATTGAAAGAGATCAGAAAGATGTGGAGTAGAATTGATTATCGGGGATTTTCACAATGAATGTTGCAGAATTGAGTCCCCGCAGAGAAGGATGAGTTGTGTTATGACAGGGTATTTTGCTGGCTAGGTTATGATTAAGGGATAGCAGGAGTCTGAAACAGACGAATGTTCTGCAAAGTAATATGGCTGCTGAAATTAACGAGTCATTAAATCTCTTGTCTACACAATAATGGAGTCCGCATTTTAATTTCACAATGATTTGTGTTAAAATATCTTGGAAGACTTAACGACCGTGTAATAAAACTGGCTGATCACGTACCACATCAGAGATGCGATCAAAGAGGAGTCTATCGGTCATCGGAGGAGGTTGCTATTCGCTGTTGAAAGTGTTCTCTATATACAGATTAATTGCAACTAAATCACTAGTCCCTTACTGGCTAGTGCCATAGGATCAATTCTGTTCTTGAGGGCTGATATTTCTCAAATCCTTGCAATATTCAAGTACACTTATCAGTGTTACAGTTGTGGGTTGAGCGTCGCGGTAATGATGATCAACTATCAGACAACCATTGCCAAGTGATATTGGACATATTGTGGAGGCACTCAATTCCAACATTAGGATCAGGTTAATCCAACTCTGTTGACACACAAGAAAGCAATGATACGGGAGGAAAGATTTCTACAGTTGCAACTGCAGGATCAGCAGCGAAAGCGATAATTGTCTACATGATGATCATCAAGCCGGTATCTCAGCCATCGTACACCTTCAGTAAAACCATTTCATATCGTACTCGCCATCTATTCTCACCTTGGACTATTCCGTCAAAAGATCGGACCATCACTCAACAGATTGCCAACCAATTTTCAGCCCTCATCAATCATTACCGAAGGTAATTCTGGAAGAGCCCTTGTAGGGTTATGTGGGTCTCCCCTGGCACAGTTGTCTCTGTTTGGAAGGTTGAGTTTCCAGTGAATAACGTTCAAGCTGTTAAGCTTGTAAATGTCGAGTTGAAACAGAATAAACGAAAGTAGATGAGAATATGAGTTACCTCCGTTTGATTATTACCTACATCTACACCTATTTACGAGGTCTCAATAGATACATCTGTTAATCCTAAACTGTGAGAATCAGCATCCAGGCCCCATCATACCTTTGTCGATAGCTACGCACCACTCTTACCTTATAGACCAAGTTCCATCTCTACAAACAACAACACCATGCGTTACTGCCAGATTCGATACCATCATTGTATCAGTCGCCACTGCGAGTGAATCATATTTCGCACTCGACGTAGGCCAATGTTTAAGGGGATGTAGATAAATACTCTCTGTTTTAGCACTTTAAGTCTTCAGCTTTAATATATCTTTTCCTTCGGAATTCTTGCTTGTCTTACGGTTTTCTTCAAGAACCTCAACGAAAACATGTACTGGTACATGTATCTTGAAAGATGTGTCAGATTGTGGATCCAGAGGGAGATCTAAATACAATTACTTTTGGTATTCGTATAGGTCATGAAATTTAACTACAAGTGTTATATGAAAGTCGCAATAAGCTGTAGGATCACCTACGGGATCTCATTTGTTGATGGAAATGTATAATTTGTTTCAAGTGATGCAGCCAGATATTTCAATAGAATTGGGTCAAATCGTGACTTACTAGAACGTGTAATTACAGGTAGTACTAAAAGCAATAGCTGTGCACTACCTGGGTACCGAACAGATACCGTCTACGAATGTCCAAAGATTACAGTGCATCACCAGAACCAGTACAAGTCATCCGGAAAAGCCACAACTTCAACAAGTTTTTATGTATGTTGAGATGAGGATGTTATCGACGTGTACTATGAGCGCTAACAAGGCTACCCTGACTAAGACTATGTGTGGTGGCGTTTCCGCCATGGATGGAAACGATTCAAGGCATCAAGCTTCTACAAGAAACCCGACAATCAGCTGTGACTACTAATGATATCAGAGTCCAAGCGAACATGACACCAAACTCAATTATTTTTGTATTTGTCATAATTAGCATTGTCTCATCATGTTCCTGAGCCGCAAATATACACACAGAGCACTTGAATAGCTTCAGAGAGGTGAAGGCGAAATAAAAAAGACGCCAATCTTGTAAACGAAGGCTTTTGTAGAGCGTGGAGATTCATGAGAGATAGGTACTGGGTATTTTGGAGCTATTGTTTAATGCTAAAAAAGACATTTTTACCCCGCGAAAACATGTCGGCCAGAACTTTGATGCGTAGCTTGTCACTACATTTTCATACAATTATGTGTTGAGGGTTGCCGATTTAAAGGAACACGTCGAGCGTCAACGACACTTGCCATCCGAGCATGATAACGTGTTTTTATGAATGATGAAATTTCTGACGTCGATTGGAATTTTTTTGAGGCTCTTGGACTCCGTTCTAATTCTATGAATTTAAAGATAGTTGGCCGATGAAACTTGATTGTCTGCATTAAGAAAATGTGAAGAAGGATGGTGGAGCGTTACCCTGAGCTCGATCAGATGTAAAGATACATGTAGAATGAAAGTTTCGTATATTACCTACCTGTAATAAAGGGGCACAAGATACAAAACTTAGAGAGAACTCGAACAGGTTGCTTAGATAAGGTTTCTGTGTATCCCAGCAGATCTAAGCGTAAAGTTTGAATGATCTACCACTTACTTATTAGCGCTAGACCGAATGAAGAAATTATAGTTTCAAGGTGCCCACATTGAGCTTAATTTCTCCCGCAATGTGTCACTGAGTACATGAGCTACTCGTACATTTAGTAAAGCCATTGCGATAGATGATAAATGTACCAGTTTTTGTACATGAATATAGAATTTCGAACACAATTGTGAGAAGGTCGTGTGTTTCTCTGAAACGAGACGCGTGAGCTTAGATCTGTGGATGTGCGATCAGTCCCACTTATGCTCATGATGAGGTTTTAATGTTGGATAAGCTTCATAAATAAATTCATACTAGTCAATCAAATCTTCGTTTATGATTATTCTTGTCTCATTTTCTTTTTTTTCGTGTGTCCTGTTTCTCCCATTCTGCTGTGATTTCCACGGACTATATTTATATCTGGTTAGAGAGAGCAATTCGTGGGATCGTGTCGAATCAACTCTTTGACTTCTGTCGTATTCCTAATGGACATCTTTGTTATTTCATAATTCTATAATGTCATTACATAACTCAAGTATCACTGTTCCTTATGAGGAGCCTCAGTGGAATTCTAGTCCGGCGTGGAAGTTACCTGGCTGGGCTGAGCCATTGGTTAGTATTTGATTCCTGATTTAGCTGGTTCAGGTCCATTAATTTGTCTCACTAGATGGTGGCCAGTATTTTAGTAGGATCCATGGTAATCACAAGGAGACGAGGCTTTAGGATATTTAAGAAATCGGGCCATCAATATTCAATACTGGACAATGAGACCGAATCCGCAAGATTTTCAGACGAATATGCTGCCTCCGAGTACATGCTTTCCAATGACTATGATGAAGATTCCCTGGGTGCACTCAAATACCAGCCGAAACTCAGGAAATGCTGTGGCTATACCTTCTTTTTCTATTCTGGCGCATCCAATTTTTCAAATCAAGTCCACAGCAGAATATTACAGAAATTTCCGTTCTTACTTGAAATGTTTTACTGGATTTTAACCTACGCATTCTATCGCTCTACAGCTCTTCTCTCTCAGGCCCTTTTCTCCAAGACAGCAATTTGGGACGTAGCCCGAGAACATGGCTTGGCAATCCTTCAGTTTGAAAAACTTTCCTGGCTCAGCTTTCTGTGGCCTATTCATGAAAACGAGGTACAACAATGGCTCATGCATGGTCACCAGACTTTTTTAACGGTGCTAAATCGCTCTTACGCCTTAATTCATATCCCTGGGACGGTTGGGTACGTGTAAGCCGAATGAGACGACGTACATTCGTTAATATGGTCCAGCTTCATTGCCTGGTACTACTATGTCGCCCCATCTCACGCAACATTTGCAACTGTACGCAGGACTATGACACTCACCAACCTATTGGCCTTCTCAATATTTATTATCTTTCCCTGCATGCCTCCTCGCTTACTGCCCCGAGAATATGGATTCCTTGATAGCGTCGGCCATAATAATGCCGAAAGCGTATGGATGACCGGAAAGTACGTTAACTCTCTTGCTGCCATGCCATCGATGCACTTTGGATACGCTTTTTGTATAGGCTGCACTATAATGTACCATTCTGGTGTTCTTTACCGACTCTTTGGCATTGGAGAAGCACGAAATTCGAAGACCTGGACCGTCTTTTACGTCCTAGTTGCATTGTGGTATCCCAGCTGGATCCTTATCACAATTGTGGCGACAGCAAACCATTACTACCTGGACGCACTTGTGGCATTATTTGTCGTCATCATTGCTTTCATATGTAATGAAGTTCTCTTGATACTAATTCCATTTGAGCATCTTCTTTTTCGATGCCTACGACTAGAGAAACCACGACCAACCACTGGAGAGGTCTATTCCAAAAGATCAAGCGTATGAATGTAGTACTAAGATTTACTTGGCTCATTTTTTCAAATAAACGAAACGCACACTCACTGCAATCCCACCCGCTAACTGCTGTATATTAACCATTTTAATAGTAACCCACTGTATATTACTCAATTTTGAGGTTTCCAACTGGATTAAGACATGAATTTCGAAAGGCTCCTCAAAAAACAAGGCCGTACATAGAAGGGAATATCGGGAAGATAATCTAGTATTTTGGAGTTGGGCTAATTTAAAAGATGACCTAAAAGTCTTCGATTTGACTCGAGCACGGGAACTAAGTTCACATCTAAAGTTCATAGAACACTTACTCTGTAGGTTACATGTAGATGTAGGATTTTCAAGGAACATATAGATGAAAAATAGGTTTTATAACGCAAATATCAACCTTGAGACTTGGAAAGCAGCAAATTAAACGGTTAATTAATCTACAGGACAAAACTAACGAATTTAAGGGGTGTGCCAACCGAAATCCACCAAACACTAAGCAGGACACAGCGCAGTGTAGCAATGCTGAGAATAAGCGAGAAAATCTGGATCAACTCTTTTGTGTACAGAAGAAAAGTACCTGGCGTCGATAATCCAATGTACTAACATGGATATCCATCGCAAAATATTAGGCTTGTCTGCATAGCTATCCCAAGTGGGCGGGAGGACGACGGGAAATCATGCGAAAACCCAAAGATGGATCTTACGGGGCCATGATTCATAGCCCAGAGGATGTAACGAGAATTAGATAGCGGATTTTAGACGAAGGATAGTTAGAATAGTTTCGACTTTTTAGTCAAGTCGAAGCGATGATGCAGTAGAGGATGAACAGGGCGGAAATTGTTAAGAATGAATTCTAACTGTACCTACATTGCTACGCACTTTTTGAAGGGAAACTGAAAACTAGAAAGACATCTTTTGCAGTCGTCTCTCGTCGTAACGATGTGGGGCAAGAGTAAAAAAAGGGCTCTCATTGGCCAAGCTAATGAAATCTTATAATGAGGAGCCTTATTTAAGTCTTGCCCCACATCGTTACAACGAGAGGCGACTGTAGCAGTTTTAGGGGGTTTACCTAGGGTTTTCTCCGGTGTACGTACAATAAGCTGGACACCTGCATGGGACCTTAGGTTTTCTGACCAGATTAATTGAGATTAAATCAAAATAAATATGTTAATTAGCTGGCAGCTTCACTAATCATAATTACATGACGATTATAGCAAATTGAATCATGTTTCCAGTAGTACTAGGTACCTATTAACATAAACCTGTGAAGGACTCGATATACTATCAATGACGTCATGTATAACAGAACCTAGCACAACCGTAGAACTACAGTTGAACCTCGCTGTAACAGTAGTGCGTCCTGTGCACTTCTTGAAGAGATTCATGGAATTTTGATGTTTCTATTTGCAATACGTACCCCTGCACGCATTACTAAGATTAGGGCTAAGTATTGCAAATAGAAACAATAAAATTCCATGAATCCTTTCATGAAGTGCACCGGACGCACTACTGTTATAGCGAGGTTCAACTTTATACCAATGATGGATTAAGGGTTGTCACCATATTGTTGGTATAGCAACCAAATAAGTTGTAGAATGAACGGAAACCCTCGTGGATACCAGAAGGATCTGTGATAAACCAACAGCACGACCCTTAATTGCCGTCGCTATTTCGATGATCAATTCTCCTAATTCGAATTTCACGCGCCTGTTTTAGTCGACGTCTCATCAATAATGCTTTGAGGCAGCTTCGGTTGAAAGCAGGAGCCGTCAAGTGGACTCGTGACGAAAACCGGCACCGATCTGGTGGTGCTGGATCTATAGTTTGGCATGCACACGAGGCGGGAACACTGTCGGTGTGGACAGTGCAGAGTTTTTTTTTTTTTTTTTTTTTCTATTATCCTATTTCGGCGCCTGAAGGCCCACGTAGGTATTTTTCGGAAGATACGTATTCTTTGTTATAGAACGACTCATTTTGACGTTTGGAACACTCATACTCAGATTTCATTTGCAGATACCACTACGAGAATAACGCCTTACGACATGTACCCTCTTCCGTGAATACCCACCACAGGGAAAAGCGAGAAAAACCTGTGGCTATCTGAGCATGCTTTCGTCATTCTACGAATACAGTATCACCGCGAGAGAAGTGGTGTGAGGGTCTTGCTGGATTCGAACCAGCTTTCTCCTGTCTCAAGTGGGGCATGTGTCCAAGCTACCCAGACTCTACTTGGGAGAACGGCCTGGACGGTGTACCACTGCACCATCCGACCCCAGTGCAGAGTTTAATAGCGGGTGTAAACTAGATGTGGACTAGTTGTCTCATCTGCGTCGCAGTAGGGGGTTGTGGTACAAGGCCGCATGGAGTCGACGGGGGGGGGCCCGGCTACGGGTACATGATTCAGGTTTGCTTGGCTTGTGATAAATTCATGTGCATGCGGACATCAAATGCTGTTTTCAGTAGGGTTCACGTCGGTGCCGAAAATTCTTAGGACTGTTTGAATGTCTTCGAGGAAATACGATGATTGTGCGTGATATCCTTATCGAGTTGTGCCTTCACGAAGAATATGGGAAAAATCTTGAGTTTAAATCTCACTAATTTTTGACTACCACGCTGAAATGAGGTTAAAAAATAGAAAAGGAATGGTAAAATAGCTGAATTCCGGTGCATGGTCGTCGACGATAACTCTATTCAGTTACACGCTACAATGACAAGGCTGGCGAATCGAACTCTTCACCTCCACGCGCTGCCGGCTGCAAACACCCAGTATGTTCGCATACTGGAGATAATCAAGAAGAGTCGCAGTCTTTCCCTTCAGGAATCGCATTCATCCACGCGAGTATCGGTCGGCTTCATCTCATCATCATCACCATCCCTAGCACTCTATCTACGAAGAACTCCCACAACTGTCCCTGAGAGATATGGCGAAGGTTTTCCTAGGGACCGGTGGCCTGGTTCACATCAGACGATAACTAGCACACACATACACTGTAAAGCGACAATATAGAAAGAAGCAAGGGAGATCTTGCTAACACATACTTGTAAGTTGTAATGGTAATTACCATGTCTCATTGGCTAGATCACATTTTCCAATGGCTCGATACTTCTGTAAACATGTAGTCATATTCAAACTCCCCTGGGTATTAATTGTGAAAAATACTAGAACAGAAAAGGAAAGACAGAAAGTCTACTCACAAAGAGTATCACCTAATTCAAGAGTCGCGGTGTTGAGTTGATATTGGCTTTATCAGATTTTGCTATTTATTCGGGCACTTTCAGAGCTACTGTATGTTTCTCACAAAACAAGACTCCGGTCTACAGAGACTCTAGGTCCGGAGGGAAGATTTCATTGATTCAAATCTAATTGCAGCTCCACAGAAGCAATTTAGCCAATTTCCAGGTTAAAATACTTGTACAAATAATAGAATATGCCTTGACAGTATACTAATGTAAAACACAAAAAGTATTATTAAAAGCTTAAGAAGGCAAAAGGCCCGGGTAGCTCAATCGGTAGAGCGTGTGGCTCTTATGCAGGTACCTCAAGGTCGCGGGTTCGAGCCCCGCCTCGGGCTCTTTTCCCGATTTAACTTTAGCTTTTGGTTATACAACTTTCTATGAAAGTTGTATTCACTCTTGTTAAACTTGTTCTAAACTCTTAATGCATGCTCTAAGCTATATGCATTTGATTTGAATTCATTTGTCCTATTGTGGCGCCTGTACAGGGTATCAGGGGATCAAATTCCAACTTGTGTAAAGTATTTCAGCCCTAAATATTGTTACTAATTGGCGCTAGTTATGTATTTCATTGCCCATCTTACCACTGGCTCAATCTATAAAATTACAATGATTAGTAAAAATTTTTAGGGCTGCAATACAACATGGAGTCGTGATATACGCAGTCCCCCATTTTGGATATGGGAAGTCCACCCCCATGTAAAAACTATTCTGCCTGGTTATTTTGATCTGCAACTAAGTTTGGGACAAGAATAGATTTTTTCTAATTATAAAAAGTTTAATTGACTCTAATCACTGAAAAAGAAAACAGGTCCCATAAAATTATGACGAACATAAAATATATATTTCAGCCTAACAATTATGACCCCACTTAGATGTTAGGGCAATGACTTCGAGTGTAGCCTGTTGCCCGACAACCTTGACATCTTATCTTGTCGTGTTCTAACTCAACACAAGCAGTGCAGTGTCGTAATACCGGTTGCAAGGTCTCGTGTTGGGAAAGGATACGGCCAGTTTGAGCGACCTGCTGCCTGTTGTGTGCTCTAGCATGGGCACGGCGTCCAGAGTCCTCAGTTCGACGCTGTTGCCGGATCACAGGGTCAAGAATCGGAGGATCAGGAATAAGCTGCCGGAAATTAGGCTGCGGACGATCAAAGTGCCAATGTTGATGGAAATCGTTGATCGTTAGGCCTGAACGAATGAATTAGCTTAACTGGGCCAGAGGTCAGGGTCCTAAAGTTAAAATACCTCGATTTTGGGAAATTCGCTCCTGGATGATGTGCAAGCAGGGCATACCCATCGGCTTGTTGAATGTCCCAGTACAAATGGAACTCTGTCAATTCCGCGTTCGCAGTTCCTCATTCCGTGCATATTTGACCTGCTTGCAGGTTTCATGAAGAGCAAAGTGTGAAATTCTGCCTAGAACTCCATAGTAGAGTTCTGCAGAAATTCCTGCAGGCAAGCTGTCGCGTGCTCTTGAGCGTTTGATTCTGATCTCGTGGATCTGATCAGACAGTGCCAGCTGGATCGAGGCACAAACAGACGACAGCTTCTTGGTTGGAGTTCCAATCCATTTCTTGAGCACAGCGTGTGCACCTTCGAGCCTGGAGGTTGTCGTCGTGTTTCGATTGAAGAACTGATTGGTCCAGGCGTGCACGATGTTCATGTGCCGGGGCTCTAACCATTGCTGAAGGGCATACCTCACAGCATCTTGCTCAAGGGTTTTGGTCGTGTGCCGAGCAAGATCACCAGGTGAATTGGCTGGCGGAAGTTCGTGCAATTCGCCCTCGTTGTAATTGAACTCTGTTTTGAACTCTTCGAATCTGTCTAGATGCTCTTCGGGTGTCATTTAGTGCACGACATCTGAAAAGAACCTTTCAAATTCTTTCCACCGTTCTTCCGTTTCGAATCTGGCTTTGCAATCGACCATCAAATTCTAACATATATGCCAGAAGCAGATAATTCTGCTGGTCTCAGAATGCGGAAAGTGACGATCAATTGCGTTCATCAATGCCAGTTCGCAATCAGTACCAATCACGGGTGGATGTCGGTTATGCAGGTAGGGAGATTTGAGGTGAGTCACTGCCTTGTCATAATTTTGCTCGTTTTGCCGGTCCAGAAAGCAATATCCTATGGTAAACGAACTGTTAAGATTATCAACACCAAGAATGTCCAAAAGAGGCATGCCAAACTTGTTTGTCTTATACGTGCAATCCATGAGGATGATATCTGGACATTCGTTCAGCAACTCGATGGATCGTGTATCCGCAACAAACAAATAGTTGAGATGGCCTAAAGCGTCCTGGCTATACTCAAAAAACACACTCCCATTCGCACGTTGCTGGGTCAAATAGTTGATGAATGCTTGAGGAGTTGAAAGGCCGTGTTGACTCGAGCGATATATCTGGGCGTTAATGTTGTAGATATCACGATGGTTGACCTCAGGTGCATGCTCCCAGTTCTTCAAGGTTGTTACAGTCCTAGATGCCGGAATACACATGCTGAAGTTATTACGAACCAGTGCCATACCATCTTCGTTGAGACGACGATGCTCTGAGAAAGACGATGGGTCAGCGGGCTCATGATTGTGACTGATACTCTCTGTATCGATACTCCCATCTTCTGCTTGTAGAAAACAAATATCCCATGTGCCATTAGTCCTTTCCGTAACTTTGCACCTGAAGGGGCAATTTGTCTTCCGAGTGAGTCGCTGTCGCTTTCGACATGGTTCATCGACCTCACTGCGGTAACAACCACCCTTCTTGCAGATCAGAATCTTCATTGCTCTGCCTTTCCTCTTCGAAGAACTAGCAATCGTGATAGCATATCCGGCAGCTTTGGCATGGCCTTGTACAGCCTTGTGTAAGGCTTCGAATGAAGCGTAGGAACTAGCAGGAGCAGAAAAAGCTGTAATAGGTGAGGGATCAATTTAAATAGTTCGATAGAGGGAATTCTATAGAAATTAGTTATACTGACACGCAAGGAACGTGCTTAGAGTAGAAAGGTGTTGTCGCACATAATAGTACTTCAAAGATGGTTTGAATAAGATATGGAATCTTGTTCGTGTGAGACTGAGGTACTGCGTGGACTTTGATTGAATGAATAATACGAGATTGTGTCACTGAAGGTGTGTGTGAAGGTTGTGAGATATTACAAAGTCCTTGTGAAGGAAAGAACTGTAATTAGTGTACATAGACATAATATTATGATGATCACAATCATTTATTACTATAGCAACATCAAAACTAAAGGTTTTTGTAACTAGTGACAGAATTAATTTTCACCGCTCGACAGATTTGGCATTCAGAAGCAGTCAGATGGGATTTCATTGGGGGGGACTTCCCATATCCAAAAGGGGGGACTGCGTATATCACGACTCTACAACATGCAAGTTGGAATTTGATCCCTTGTTACCCTTTAGTGGCTTACGTAGGTGTTTACTGTACAGTGTACAGTACAATCTCGCTATAACAATGTGGGGCAAAACTTAATCAAGGCTCCCAATTGGCCAATTTAATTGAATCCTCCAATCGGGAGCCATGGTTAAATTTTGCCCCACATTGTTATAGCGAGATTGTACTGTAGTTGTGTTTATTCGTGCTACGTAGAGTCCAAGACTATTATAACACTAGGGCTCCTCTCTGACCCAGGCCACACCTTTTACAGTATTCCTTTCCCCTTTTACCTCGAACCTAAGATCATTGATACATTGACCCATGACGGGTAGCTATTTAGCTCAGTAATTACCCGTAGAATTCAACCACCTTTTCTACGGAACCTCCTGCTCAAAGAAAAAAAGAAAAAGAGCAGCCATGGAAACCGGTACGCGGGAAAAAGTCTCAAAAAACCTGCAACTCCAGCCAGGCGAGGCCTAGACACCAGAGCCACA
Organism: Podosphaera xanthii; assembly: GCA_028751805.1. Lineage (NCBI taxonomy): Eukaryota > Fungi > Ascomycota > Leotiomycetes > Helotiales > Erysiphaceae > Podosphaera > Podosphaera xanthii. The sequence continues at coordinate 1,808,932 of JAPWIX010000007.1, forward strand.
CGAGGTGCGTATCCCCATCTGTATCTCCCTATTATCCCATAGTCCAGATATCCTCCTTATACCGACACCACCAGCGCTCAGGTAGCGGTGCTCTTTCCTCGGGAGACAGTATAATGCCAGAATATCTGTAAACAGTGAGAATTCATCTTGGTAAAAAGGGCCAACTTAGTCTGATCCATCACCACCATAACGGGAGCTGGGTACGCCCCGGAAACTCGTTTGGATGACTTTTCCTCCGTGACCAAGTAATGCGTGTTTCTGTTGGCTCTGAAGATAAACTCCAGGTTCGTAGGGGACACCACGTACAGGTAGAAACGCCGTCTTCATCCCCCTCTACTGTACAGTGTCTCAGCCCTAAAGATTGTTAGTGGCTGATGTTGGTTTTGTGTATCTATACCTTGCAGTCACCTATTTTTACATACAAAACTAACATCAGCCACTAACAACTTTAAGTGCTGAGATACTGTACTCTCGAGAGGAAGAAATTTCGGTAAAAAAACCCCTCTAAACCTACCCTATGAATCTAGTTGGGTTGGAATTTTCCTTAAAAATGTTTGTTTGCACTGCTCTGCGAAATGTGGATACCTTCACTCCAAGCACCTCCTCTCTTCCCTATCCAGCACCCGCCTCTCCACTCCCCCGGCCAAATGAAACTGCCTTAACCATCTCTGGTCTAGGATCGACTGCGTTATTCCACTGAGATCTTCTGGGTTGTTGATCATGGCCTCGAAAGACTGTTTATTTGCTTTCCTCCACACCTCTCCCCTCCTTTGACCTGTAATAGACAAGCCATCACCACATGCTAGGCGTTTTCCGAAGGATACACATATCGGCAACTTTTATCAATTCCAGGGACTTTTTTTCGGTAGAGAGAAGATTCGAACCCGATGTGTTCGCTTCTTATCTGTATGGCAATACTGCTTTGCGACCTTTTTAGGTGTCGGTGTAGATGGGATGGCGTTCCCGAGATGTCCATCTTTTGTCTGCTACAAAGCTTCTGGGTGAGTCTGATAGCATACTTCGGCACGCAATATATGCTTCTGGCAATCTACGTGGCCTAGCCACATATTTTAATGGCACAATTTCAGCTCTTGTTTCTAAAACACGAGAGCTTGTAATTGACGTTACCTACGGAACGACCAACTCAAGTAACAATTCATTGCTTTGATCTTGAAGAGCTTTTAATAACACTTATAATTTGGGTATGAATTTATGCGCTGCTCTAGCGGAGCTTGACGGGACGGTCGTTCCCTTATGTTGCCTATTTTTAGGTATCAACAGCTCTGATCCGGCGTATAATACTACAACTGCTGGTGCTACGACTTCTATCTTGTAACAATTTCCACTGCCTCTAAAGTATGACGGCTTTAATCTAACGTTTTTCGGGTGCCATTAGGATATGGCGGAGATCTCGGCGATCCGTCTTGTTTGGTCAGATACAAAAGTCTAACTATGCTGTTAGCACGCCAAGAGAGCGATACGAAATTAACTTCAAAGCTCTGCGAAAACTCATATCCAAAATGCATTACTTCCCCCAAAAAGCAAGAGCTATAGTAGTTTCGCTCGAGGCCTATTAAGGCTCGCATCAAACATCTTGGCTTGACGGTGATCATGGACACAGCCGATACTAATGTATTTCAGGATCAACTGAATTTGATGAGCTTGGTAGTCTCGATACCTCAGGAGTAGCCGAGCGTGATACGATTATACAGATTTTATGCCGGCATTTTAACATGCATTTGATAATTCCCGACCAACATGGTACCTATGTTGTGATACGACTGTCAGAGCCACTATGGGGATATCCATGTCTATCTACAGGGATATGGCATATCCATGTACTAGTGCAGTATGCAGGGACCATTTATATATGGCCCCTGCACGACCGTTATTACGATCAACACTAAAAGCTTAATGACACTAGTACAACATGGTAGAGTATGGTATAGAATGGAATGGAATGGATTGTGGCTATGGAACATTCTGGTTATATGATTATGGACTGTATCATGGGTATACAACATGTATATATATATATATATATATATTAGTCCTGTCTACAACGGTAGCCTCATCGATTGTATCAATTAAGTTATTCATATCTTCAGTCTCTGATTTTCATCCTCTGCTCTTCTCTGTTATCCCTAGCTTATTCATAATTCCATACCTGCTCATAACCTAAGTATAACAGCCTTTCGTACCAAAGAACAGAACTACACAGACTGCGTCAACGAAACTCACGCCTGGTGTTTTTCTCGTAGCTACTCCCGTTTATAAGCTTACCTGTTTATTGATTGGTTTGACCCAGAACTGTAGGAATTATAGACGCGCTCGACCAATCCTGATATTCTTCCTGTCTTAAAAACGATTATGATCATTGACTCGCACTGGCGGAAGATAAAGCACGACTATTTTCACCGCTTTAGCTGTCCTCAGATTGACCTAGTGAGCTGGATATTGGCTTCACGCGTTGTACCTCAAGCATTGAATCGAATGAGGGCTATCTTGAACAACGATCACCGAATGGGTATTGTTCCCTGGAGGAAGATCTTCAAGCAAGAGCGGAAGAGTTTACAGAATCAGGAGTTAGATTCAAAAAGTTTAGTAAAGTATCACATAGATCCTTCTAAGTGAATGTGTGCATGCGAGTCGTTTCTTATGAGTCGCTTCTCAATCTGTAAGCACATTTTGAGTTGCTTCGAGGAAGTCCGAGATCCGATAACATTTTTTCTAGCAGATTTGCCGTCAGAGAAAAAGATCATTCTGGGTAGAGCAGCAGCATGTTCTTCGCCCTCAGTTACTATCATCCCCGATTCCTATACTTGGAAACTTCGACCAAGATTCAGGGCTTGAGTCCTACATTACGGAGTACAAGTTTCAAGATGTGGAACAAGAATCAGGAGATCTGGATGACACCGAAGACGATACTCTCAATGCTATCGTGTCAAGAATCAACTTGACATTAGATTCTGTCAAGAATATTGTCAATATGCATGTAGAAATTAGAGATTCCAAGTATCTCAAAAAAAGTTGAGGCTGGAAATTTTAAGAATGCCACTCTGGTCGATGGAATAAAATATCGCAAAAATCAAAAGACAATGCCGAAGACCTGGGCACCTGACAGACATCAAGCAACGATGTACTACAAGCCAATCAGGCGGAACCAGGTAAAAGAAGTTTAATCTCCAACAGTACAAAATCCAACTCCTCAATCATTAAATTTATTTTTGAACAGCAACACAGTTTGAATAAATTTTCAGTAGAGTTACTTTGTTTAAGTTTTATTGGAAGAAAATTTTATATTCTTGAATAAAAAGAACAATTTTTGATCCATTTACTGAAAGTATACATACAAATGTAAGTTGTACAGCTCAACTATAAAAATTGACTTGAAAAATAAAAAAAAATTCATCTTTTACTCTCTTGACACCCCTTGGGCTCTCATTAACAGTAATTTGCTCTTGTGATAGTTAATGTTTTTAAAGTGTGTAGCTCTTGCAGCGAATAAAAAATTCCACGTGTAATACCTGTAGAATAACAGCTAAATTCTTCAAAAAGAACCGACATGACTAAATTTATCATTGCTAGCATTGCTCGTTAGAAATGACTACAGTAGAACCTGTTTAAACCCATCAAGGGTCCCGGTATCATAATCGAAAAGACTTGTAAATTTGGCCGTTTATATTTGCAATACTTATCCACGCACATAAAATGACGTATGAAGTTAAGTGCTGTAAAAATAAGTATCAGTAATTCATTAAATGTTAACAATAATTAAAGCTGGGGCCCACTTTGGGCCTGGGCAGGCTCTACTGTACACTTAAACTGAGTTATTGTTGTTGATACATTTATTAGGTCTACTGATAACATGCAAATATGCACCCTAAAGTTCGCTATTGTGACAAAAGATCTCGGAAAGCGTGCGCAATCCTCAGTTGCTAGAACTAATATAATACACCCTTGACGCTGAACACTCATACCGAAGACACATTCGCCGGTGCCACTACAGGGTTACTCTTGTTAAGACTTACGTGCCCTTGCTTCTCCCCTCAAACGTGAATACCTGTTACAGCAAGGCCAACCGGGAAGTTGAGAATACCATCTTCGAGTAACTACTGCAAAGGCCAGCTTCGAGGTGGGGCGTCGATCGGAGATGAAGTGATCACGAGAACGAGAAGGCAAGAGGACGAGAACAAAAGAACAACAAGTAGTCAAAATTGAAGTAGATACAAATTGCGAAGCTGGAGACCACCTATGTGTCGGATCCAGCTTCCTAAGTACAAAAGTTCAGCCCTAATCCCGTCTATGTGCCACCTAATACATCTGTTGTAAATTGATCCTAATCAACAAATCATAAACTTGCGGTTTCAAGTTCTCAGTCCGAAACTAGACCTAGCGCCATGATCATCAGGACTCATTCCTGAACCCTGACTTAAGTCTTACTCTAATCGTTGGACTTTGTTTCAACCACGAGTACGGCCATAACAATACCTGTCCGGGGAAAAGTATAAAACCCCTCAGACTCCCCAGTATGCTTCATCATCTTGTCCGACGCAACCGCACGACGTGTGATCTCACAATCTCCAACCCTATTATCAAAGCAGGCGTTCAGGCTGCAAAAACTCCTGGTTAAAAATGCCCCAGATGGCGGATCACAACACCATATTTCGTTCAAGTCTTAGCGGATAAGCCCCAAAGTCGTACACTTGAGCGACAGTCCTGCGTAATTTTCATCTTCAGAGACACTTCTCCTTCCTCATGACCATCTTTCTGTCAATATTCCTGTCGCTCATTTGTCTTTCCTTTAAATTGACTTCCAAAGCAATGAAGAAACCCCTCAACAATTTTGTACCGCAGGCCTTCAATCTCCCATCGGGTGTCCATAGCAATCAGGCCGTATGGTTGGAGCCAAGAGGTGCAGATAATCTCTGAATGAGTGAGTCGATTTAACTAGATAAGAATAATGACCGTAAGAATGGCAGTCGGGTGATTCGTTTGAAGAGTTGTGTCGTCAATGACAGAAATCGATTAGACGGCAACTTGGTCCTGACAATGCCTCATCTTATCCCCCGTATAACCACCCCTTGATTCCATGTATGAGGTCAGACTTCCATAGGTGCAAGGTATCCCCATCTGGGGTAACCGATGCCTTCTTTAGTCTTGTATAACGAGGTTTGTACCTTAAGCTAACCTCACTCGCGACCTGAGAAATCCTCTTGGTTAACCGATGCGCGTATCCGTTCCCTCGAGCCCCTTCTCAGTCTCCAGATAGTCCATTGTCTTCATTCATGCCGACGACATCTCAGCAACATGTTAATCCCTAGTGCAAGTAGGGAGCTATCCAGAAGTAAATGACCAACTACTATGGTTATGAGCTGGCGGAGGATGGGATGTTAGATACTGGATCTTTTGCAGTATACATAGAGGATGGTGTATACTGATGATGAGAATAGATATAGAATGAATACTGAATGCGTATTGTAATTATGGACAATCTATTTAGAGATACAGCAAGAGGGAAAGATACCTTATTCGACTTTAAAAGTTTATTATCGCGATGTATGTTTTAACGATTCATGATGTATAATGTCGAAGGTATAAATTTGGTGACGGTGGTACTCGAGACAATATAAATCACTAAAGGAATAAATTATGATGATGATTATAGTATTTTTCTCAAGAATGAATCTAAACTGCACCCCTCTGATCTAGACGGATCAAAAGGTTATTTATCTACATGTAAGATCTGCTAGTATCTATATTATTTCCTTGCCATATCTCAAAATAACAGTCTAAAGTTAGATACAAAACGTCTTAACAATAGATACTGTATCATGACAGAAACCTGGAACGCCATCAACGAGCTTGGTACATCGACAAAATGGATTCCTTCTCGAACAGGAGTCCAAGACTATTGAATCACTAAGGCTCCTCTCTAATCCAGGCCACACCTTCTCCAGCTCTCCTATCCCCATTTAACTCGAACCTAAGATCATCAATACATCGACGCATGACGGGTAGCCATTTAGTTCAGTAATTATCCGTAGAATTTAACCACTTTTTCTACGGAACCTTCTGATCAAAAAATTGAAAAAGAGCAGCCATGGAAACCGGTTCGCGGGAAAACGTCTCAAAAATCATGCAACCCCAGACAGGCGAGGCCTAGACACCAGAGCCACACGAGGTGCGTGTCTCCATCTGTATCTCTGTAATATCCCATAGCCCTGATATCCTCCTTATACCGACACCACCCCGGCTCAGGTAGCGGAGCTCTTTCCTCGGGAGATAGTATAATGCCAGAACATCTGTAAACAGTGAGGATTCATCTTGGTAAAAAGGGCCAACTTAGTCTAATCCATCACCATCATAACGGGAGCTGGATACGCCCCGGAAACTCATTTGGATGACTTTTCCTCCATGACCAAGTATTGCGTGTTTCTGTTGGCTCTGAGGAAAAACTCCAGGTTCGCAGGGGACACCAAGTACAGGTAGAAACGCCGTCTTCGTCTTCAAAAGGACGAGTTAACTTATATTTAAAGATGACTTAGATCCAACAGAAAAGGAGACCAATCAGTTCAGTCTCAGAAATACTCCAAAGCCTCAATTCTTCGTACAGCCTCGACGACACCATATTCATCTAGAAATCAACTGTCATGACCATCCTCGAAATGGTTAGCATTCGGCACAAAATCTCGCTAGGTCCAGTGTTACGCTACTCTCTAAGTCCAACACGCTCCAGTAATTCAAAAACGCAATACTGCTTATATTTTCTATTTAATTACTCCTTTCTCAACAAGATTCTAGACAGTCATTCAATTGAGATGACGATTATTCTCCTCTTTGCTGCTCATAGCTATCGTCCATTGAATAGGCTCAAAAATGCCGTGAAATAAATAAAAAATCCTAGTTAAAACGCATTTGCTCAGCTGAAGCGAATATTGAATGGATACAACTGGGGGGCTTTTCAACATTTTGGCCATGATCAGATCACAAGAAAAGAAGAGAAATCAATAAAAAAATTGACTAATAATAGATACACGTACGCTTTCTATGCGTAATCAATTGTCCACATTGTCCATTTTTGTGATTGTTTTCATCACGATTCCTAACACATTTATGTCTATCAAAGGACATAGTAACTACAAAAAAAAGACTACAATTAACTCCCGTCATCAATAACATAACCAATTATACTTGTCTAAAGTCTGGACTCGCAAGCATGAGAATCATCAAACATCACATAGAAATATTACTTTGATTTTCTTCTTATTAGGCACGTCTGGGAAAATCTGCAGTTTTAAAGATTAATTTCCATTAGTTCTTCAAGCCTTTCTGTGAGTAAGCTTAAATTTTCCAATATCAGTAATCTATCGAAAGTATTTGACTAATCTCATCTATTCACAAACGTGGATGAATTGCATTATCATCCTTTGATCCGTATCATATCCAAGTCATAGACCCTTGCCCCGTCATAAAAGTGTTCAATTAAACTTCTCTTTTTCCATAATCGGCGAGTTCCCTAGGTATCGTATCTTAGTTATTACATTATCTTTTTCTCGTATATTCATGCGTCATCAGCAGAAGTGGCTGATCCCATTTTCTGGAGCTCAGCAAGAGCTTTAGCGACTTCAGCTGCAGCTTCATCACGTTTGGCTCCAGTATCACGCTTTGTTTCCTCTTCTTCCTCTTCCTCCTCCTCCTCCTCTTCGTCCTTAACAGTGGCAGTGGAAGCGGGGGCTGCATCACGTTTTGCATCTTCAGGTTTAGTAGCGGATCCAAGCTTCTCAAGTTCGGCGAGTGCTGCCGCAGACTCCTCTTGTTGGTTCTTCTTGACAAGTGCACGTGCAAAGCGGCGTTTGGAGAGGTTATATTCGATGGCACGCTTCTTTGCTGCTGGACTCTGCGTAAATGCCACTGATCCACCGAATGGGCCTGCTGCGGCCGAGTTCTGAAGCTTCATTACACATACATCTGATGCTCCTCCAACGCTTCCGGAACACGTCATACCGGCTGGTAACTGTACTTCGACCGGAAAGTCCATCACTGCGGCGGCTGAGAGTCCACCGATACCGATACCTGGCACGTTTTGCGTTACTTGTGCATCCTGGAATGCTTTAGGGTCGGTTCCACCAGATGTTCCATCTACTGCGGCTTTAAGGGGACCCGCTCCGTCTTGATTAACTTGGTGAAAGGTCATCTTGACTTTACCGTCATCGCTACATGTCGGCATGCCGACTTCCGAGCCCATTCCAGCTGCGGCTTTGACTCCAGTCTCCACCGTACCCTTAGGCGTCTTAGTTCCACCATTGGCAGCGCGCTCACCAAGACTGCGGCGATGAAGGTTGGCGGCGTGAATCGCACGAGCTTCTTTGGTTGCCGTTGCATTTCCACTTCCATCCATAAACATGCTGACCATTTTGGAAGCGTCGATTGGACCGCCACCTTGAGTTCGGCCAAGAGCTGTGGCCCTGTTGGTTCCCAATTCACGCTGACGAATAATGGCAGTGTCAGCTTCAGAGCCGCATCCTGGGGTCGGGCAATCACGAGGAGTGCCATCTAGAACTGTAATTGGTGAGTAAAAAGATGGATATATGGAAGAGATGTAAAACTGACCTGAAAGACCTGGCATTTCTACGCCATTGGCACCTTGGACGGAGTCGATAACGCCGTGTGCAAAGACATTAGTAATAGCAAAAGCAGCAATGAGGACGACTGATGAGTATTGCATAATGAATGATTTTATAATGAAAAATCAAAAATGCGTATGCAACTGATGGAAGTAGAAGCAGAAATATAGATTAAGTTTTTAGGTAGTTAAAAATTAGAGATTAAAGCAGCACCAGGCTGTGTAGTATTCAATTCTTTTGGATTAAGAAAATATGAGAGAAAATTCGATGTGACTGGGGAATCTTCAAGAGGATTATTGTCGTTTTATATATACAAAATTTGGTTATACTATTCCTATTCATTCGGCGAAGTTACTGGCAAGACAACACTAATTGACAAAACTTTTAACGTGTACAGTTCTGGTAGGAGTTTTAGATCTCTAACTTACTAGCATCTCAACTGATCTTTTTTGTCTGTAATTACAAAATGCGATAGGAGATTGTTTGTAAAAGAAGATATAGATAATACAGGGGAGCCCGGTCTATACTTGGGTGATGATAGAAGAATAGGAGTACATTGCGAATATTCAGTAGTCGCGAAGTGGATATGCTTCTCTCCTCCGTTATCTCAAATATGCAGCGAACATAATGAGCGTTTACAGCAGGAACCACGCGAAGATGAAGAGATGGTCTTTGAACGCCAAAAACAGAGTCGACGTAGACAGACATTAACATGCTTTACCACATGGCTAGTCACTTTTTTGTAAGCGAGCCTTTTGATTGGCCGGTTTCTTTCCATAACTAAGAATTTCTGGGGACCCTGAATTTCAGCGCACGAGCTTACTTTACATGAGCACTTGAATGTTCATGACGTGCTTTACCACTTGGTCGGTTACTTTTCAAAAGCGAGCTCTTCTATTGGCCAGTTTCTCTACAAAGTGCCCCGCCAAGTGAAATACTCGCATACGCAAAGTGACCGGCCAAGTGGTAAAGCGCGTTACATATAAACGGAGTTATCATACACAGACATTAATGGATGATTTATGCACTTTTTGCATTAATCACATGACTAGTAAAAAATTCATGCCCATTGAAAGACGTTATAAGTTTGTCATTAGTTAGGTGATATTATTACAATCACAATAGTATGACCAGATCACCGTTAAGGTTGAGATTCTAGGACATGTCGAGCGTTCTCCTCCCGCAATAGCTATACGTTGCATCATATGTTCGCAAGTGAGAGGGTCTGATGGTGCAGTGGTACACTGTCCGGGCCGTTCTCCCAAGCAGAGTCTGGACACATACCCCACTTGAGACGGGAGAAAGCTGGTTTGAATCCAGGAAAACCCTCACACCACATCTCTCACGGTGATATTGTCTTCGTCGGATGACAAAAGCATACTCGGATCATCATGGAGTTTCCTTGCTTCCCACCTATGGTGGGTATTCACGGAAGAGGGAACATGCCGTAAGGCGTTATCCTTGTCATGGGGTTTGCCTATGAAATCTGAGTCTGAATGTTCCAAACGTCAAACTGAGTCATTCTGCGAAATATACGTACAGTAGCGTCTAAAAGTGCGCAATGAAACCACCACGTTGACTAAGTTTTACTATAACTTTGCAGCAACTTCTTCAAATTTAAAATTTCTAGGTTCAAATAAAATCTAAGCCATTTCTTGAATAAGTCCAACTTTGTTTTGAAAAAATAATGATTAATTGTAAGGTTCACGCTGGTCTTGGCGCTTAATGTCTATTGCGCATTTTTTGACGTATCATTTCACCACATGGTAGAACCTGCGTTAACGGACAACTATGCTGTAAACTTTAATTTTTTGATCTATATGACTATTCGACATGCTTTTGTATCATTTCTAATTTTTTTTGATTTCAATATTCTGTTTTTTTTACAATGAGAAAACTTTCACAGCACCAGATATCATCCATCACTACATTACTCGATGAAGGTAAAAAAGAACTAGGAATAGCAAAAATTATGGGCTGTCATAGGTCTACGGTAGCCAGGTATCGGAAAAAAACACCTCATGATACATCAAAACCTGTGCAGGGACGACCACGGAAGTTAACGTGTCGAGACAAGCGAGCCCTGGCTCGTTTGGTGGCTAATGGCGGGACCAAAACTGCGGTAGAAGCGACGAAGATTATCAATCTTGAACGAGGAGACAAATTTTCTTCTGGTACCGTAAGGCTGGCTCTGAGGGAACAGGGTCTCCGGGTTATTAAGAGGGTAAAGAAACTGATGCTGTCAAAGGCGCATAGGAGAGCTCGGTTACATTGGGCTTTAGAACATGAAAGTTGGACTATTGAAGATTGGAAAAGAGTTATTTGGTCAGATGAGACGAAGATAAATAGACTCAATAGCGACGGAATCAAATATGCCTAGTCCAGGAATCCAAGTAGCTATTCGGCAGAAGTGGTCGAAGCGACACTGAAGTTCGGGGGCGGTTGCGTAATGATATGGGGTTGTATCTCTTGGTTTGGCGCCAGTGAAATGAGTCGTGTGGTTGGAAGGATGAACTCGGAACAGCTAATAGGCATTCTGAAAACTTGTTTGGTCCCAACAGTCGACGAAATAGCAAGCAAGCTCTTTTCCAATGCCAGAAACAACGTTATTTTTCAACAAGACAACGATCCTATGCATACTTCTAGGGCCACAAAGAATTGGCTAGCTACCACAGGTATAAATACCATGAAATGGCCCTCTCAATCGCCCGACCTGAACCCAATTGAGCACCTATGGTGTCTGGTAAAACGCCGACTTGGAGAGTACCCGGAAACGCCGAAAAGTATGCACGAATTGATGAAAAGAGTAGACGACGTCTGGCAAAATATACCTGAAAATTCATGTCGTATATTAATTGAGAGTATGCCGTCAAGGGTTTTGGCCGTAAAGAAGGCAAAGGGGGGTCATACCTGTTGGAAATGAGGGTTTCATTAGAGATTTACTAATCGTCATGCGTAATAAAGGGAATACCTACCTTGGTGCACACATACTAATTAATGCACTTACTAAATGCGCTTAACCGTATTTATCGCTAATCACGTAAACCCTGTTAGTCAGTTTTACATATTGGTAGTATATATAGTCTGGTTAGATCCAAATTATAAAGAATAATAACTCCACCGTGCGTTTCTGACAAAAATACTTCAGTCTTCTTATTCTCTCCAAGTGACGCGTGATTAATCAATTGACATTGATTCAAAATTCCCTACTCTTTTCAACAATACCAAGTATTAGAACAACGCGTCTAAAAATGCTCAATAGACATTAAGTGCCAAGACCAGCGCGAACCTCACAACTAATCATTATTTTTACAAAAACAAAGTTGGACTTTTTCAAGAAATGGCTTAAATTCTACTTGAGCCTAGAATTTTTAAATTTGAAGAAGTTGTTGTAGAGTTATAGCAAAATTTTAGTCAACGTGATGGTTTCATTGCGCACTTTTAGACGCTACTGTATCTTTCGTAATCATTCGCGTCATAGCTTCAGGCTGCATACGCAAAAAAAAGATTTAAAAAAATATTCGCAAGTTCTGCATTAGTCACAACTAGTCTAGAATATTTCCAACGTTCATTCTATTCCAGCAGGTCACTGGTCCCTATTCATCTGCGATGAAAGATTACGTGGCATTGCAATACAGCTGGTCAGTTTCGGGAATTCTGAGTCCTTGGACATGCACATCTGTAGTAAATGTATATATTCCTGTCAAAGGTTCAAGTCCTCTTGTCAATGTTTCAAAGTAATATTAGCAAGGATCAACTGTCGAAGTTTCAGCCTTGCGCTGATTTTTGTGTCGAGGGTATATAGCCTTTCCCAGTACATTTAGCCCATACTCTCTGATAGTAATAATTTATATATACACATTAATTAACTCATGATTTACATCCTCTACGTCTTTAAGAGATTATGAGACCAAGTGCTAATTGAGTTAAGTGTAATTTGTTGTTTTTTCTGCAATCCGAATTTCGAACACCTGTTTCCATTGTGTGGCACTCAGTTTTTTTTACAATTTTGTTTACAGTTGCGGAAGGAGTTCTAGCAACAGAGTGTTGAAGCCATATTTTTTTGGTGCACTGGATCGTTTGGTGCCGATATCAGAAATTACGGAATCTCTTTGTGACCCATACTCAGTTCATTGAAAGAGTTCGGAACTATGTCACAAGATAATTCTCTCTACCTTTCATCAAATCTCAAGCTCTCGGGCGATGAAAACTATTCGTTATGGAAGAATAGTTTAATCAACCTACCGATGGTTCACAACTTGTTAGATCATCTTCACCCTCTGGCTCCCGAACCGCCTGCCAAAGTCAACATATTTGACAACAAAATCAAAGCAGAAGATATATCTTTATACAAGGAATGGAGTAGAAAGGACGCAAAAATGAAGTTGATTATTACCGGGAATTTGTCGATGTCACTAGCAAGACAGGTTGAAAACCTTGAAACTTCCAAGGCAATGTGGGAATCTTTACAGACTCAGTTTGAAGGGTCCGGCATAGTTCTCTACATGCAAGCTGCGGCCAAATTCTCTTCAATGAGAAGTTCGGATTATACAAAGCTAGACGACTTTATACTGGCCTATAGACAAGCCATGGAAACATTGGCATAGTTTAAGATGAAAGTTCGGGACCCTGATGCTGTTATATTCTTTGTGGAAAAGGTCAAGGATGATTACCCCATTTGGGCAATGAATATGAGAACGCGCCTCAGAAGTTTAAAAAGGATTGAAGACATTAAGATATCTTTACTTGATGAGTTTATTCGCGACTTGAAAGATGAATCCCGGGACAATTCTAACAACAAAGGAGCCCAAATTGTCATGTATCAACAACCCCGCGGTCAAGAGAATCCAAAACTCAGTCAAAAAGGAAAAGATAAAACCAAACAGAAAACATATAACTGCAAGACTTGCGGGAATCCTAAGGCGAAACATCCTCAGGACAAATGTTTTGAAAATCCAAAAAATAAAGAGGCTAAACTGGCTTGGGAAAGGAAACATAACAAGACCTGGAAGACTTACAAAAGTTCAAGCTCTTCTTCAAACGCCAACGAGTTTAAGACATCGTTCTTCGATGAAAGCTGCGTCGTTTTGACCGACTTAAACCCTGTGGCCATGATTAAAAATTTACGGGTTGCTAGGTCAAAATTCTGGATATACTATACAGGAGCTAGCTGCCACACATCAAACTCTCTTGACAAGTTTGATAAAGGTACCTATACAAACGTCGATGATCTATCTTTTATTAACACTGCGAGTGGACCAATTCGTCTTCTAGGCAAGGGTACTGTCACTCTACAGTGCGTAAATTCCAATGGAGATATCCACTCATTTAAGTTAAGAGATGTTTGTTACTTGCCAGAATGTCAAATCAACCTCTTTAGTGGCGTTCGACTGTATAAAGCCTGAGGTTATGCGAAAAGAAATTCTCTATACAACCCTCGCGGATTAGAATTTGCTGAGTCCGATGATTCAATGATAATAAAAGAATACGTTTCCACGAACGATTTTCCAGTCTTAGAACGTCAACCTGCACCAACCCTCGATCTCTGGCACCGTCATTTAGGACATTTAGGCATCAGAAATGTGAAGGCCACCAAACTAATCACCGCTGGCATCGAATACGAGCAAATACTCGCAGAACCAAGCTCAACCTTGTGTGAGGCCCGTGAACTTTCGAAACCACTTCGGCATGTACGTAAAACTGTCACCCCTGAAAATTACACACTCTTCGACTCTGTTTCAGTAGATGTGTCATGATAAATCCAAGAGGGCAAATTCTCCTAAATGATTCTTGGATAAATTTAAGATACTGCACAGTTTTTACGGATGCAGCTTCTTCAACTCGCTGGGACCATTATCACGATCACAAAAATGGTGCATCTGAAGCTGTTGAAAATTTCAACGCGATGGTATCAACTCAGTTCGGAATGGTTGTCAAATCATGGAGGTTAGATGGTGGAAAGGAGTTTTCGCCATCTCGTATGGGACTCATAGCCTCAAGGCTAGGTCAAATTGTTGAAATGACCACCCCATACACTCCGGAACAAGATGGACGTGCGGAGCGTTCAATCGGCATAATTGTTTCGCGAGTACGAACTGTATCAATTGACCAAAACATCCCAAAATTCTTGTGGCCAGAATTAATGCGAACGCCAATAATAATTGCTAAATGTAGCGCCACATCAACCCTTCGCGGAGAAACACCATTCCAATTTTTGAACAGAACATGTCTCGGGAAAAATGATGTTCCGGACCTCAGCCATCTCCGTGTACTGGGGTGCAAAACATACGTCCAAATCCCTGTAGAGAGACGAGTTATATCAAGAAAGCTTGATAATCGAGCCGAAATAGGAATGTTAGTTGGTTATGAAGGGCAACATATTTTCCGTGAGTATATCCCCAGTCGCCGGAAAGTCATTCGATCTTCGAACGTACGTTATGATGAAAAATGCTCCGTTGATATTCCTCAATCACAAGATGATCACTAGGAATCATCTGCTCATCCTCATTCTGACCTTACATTTCTGATTGATGGAAGTAGGGAGGAAAATCAAGGAACTTCCAACAACTCTCAATCTCAGGAAACTCAACCCATTAGCGAATCGCTCGAAATGACTTCATTTGAAAAATTGGTAAATGAAAAACACCAAACTCTCGATGATGAGGTGGGTCTAAGTGGAAACGAAGTGACTAGGGAGGTTTGAGAGATTGAGGAAGTCGGCGAAATTGAGGATGTTGAGGAAAGTAGGAACTATCAGGAAGCTGAGGAAATTATGCACCCATCACAGGCGCAGAGACCCTGTGGTAGACCACCAGGATCCAAGAATAGACCTAAAGTGGCAACTGAGCCGTCGACCCGTGCTCTGCGATCCAATCGTAGCAGGAATGTTAACGAAAATGCAGCATTCGCAGCATTCATTGCTGCTACTAATTCAAGCGAGATTGGTCGAAACGAAGATGATCCTAAAACCATGGTTGAAGTGCTTAGTGGCAAATACAAGATGCAGTGGAAATAAGGTTTTAGGAGAGAATACGACTCGATTGGAAGTAACAAGACTTGGGTTGTCATACCTCGTTCTGAGGTTCCTCCAGGAAAAAAGGTGCTTAGTGGTAAGATCGTGCTGAAGACTAAAAGGGACAAGAATGGTAATATACTAAAGTTTAAGGTTAGATGGGTTATTCGTGGTTTTGAGCAACGAGTTGGACGTGACTTCACTCAAACTTATGTTGGAGTGTTTCGAAATACCTCCTGGAAAGTCGCTTTATCTATTGCGGCCATGTTTGATCTCGAAATCGAACAGTTAGACGCCATTACTGCCTTCTTGAATAGCACGGCCGATCGCGACGATATTTACGCCGAACTCCCTCCTAATTGGCGGGAACCAGGCATGACTCCCGATGGTGACTATGTATGCAGGCTACTTAAGGCTTTATATGGCCTCAAACAGTCGCCAAGATTATGGCAAAAGCACTTGCGCAAATGCCTAGCAGAACTGGGCATTTCGTCTCTTGAATCCGATAACTGTGCGTTTATCCATAGTGAGGATCGTCTTATAGTCGTTTCCTACGTTGATGACTTCCTCTTGCTTGGAAAATCAAAAGAGAAAATTTCAAAGATGAAAATCCGACTCGCCAAAAAGTTCCAATTAGAGGATTTAGGCCCGGCATAGTATTTCCTGGGTGTCCGTATTACTTGTGACCGTGAAAAGGGGCGCTTATGGCTTACGCAAGACGCTTACTGCCGTCAAATTCTTGAACGTTTTGGCATGGAAAATTGTCGTCCCGCAGAAATACCAATGGCTCCGGGCTATGAGACCTTTTTAGTCCCAAATCCAGGTCAAGCGACCGCTGCCGAAGTACAAGATTACCAGTCTAAAATAGGCTCGTTATTGTACCTTGCGGTTCATACTAGACCCGATATTTCATATGTGGTCTCAGTGTTCTCTCGGTATATTTCTAATCCATCGTCAAACCATATTAAAGGAGTCAATCGTATACTACGCTATGTAAGGGGTACAATAAATCTTGGGATAATGTACGATGCAAATGCGACTGATACAACTCTACATTGCCATAGTGATTCCGATTTGGGTGGAAATATAACCATCAGACGCTCTACTGGTGGAAGTGTTTTCTTTCTTGCTGGAGGGGTTATTTCAGCCTCATCGAAGGGACAAACCAGTGTTGCACTTTCCACGACGGAAGCTGAGTATTATGCACTCACTGCTTCTATTCGGGAACTTTTATGGATCCAGCAATTGATGCGTCAGATGGGCTACTCTGGCACAGACGTATTATCCACAAAGGTTTACGGCGATAATCAGGGCAGTCTAGCTTTAAGCGAAAATCCAGAGCTACACTAACGCACTAAACACATTGATATCAAGCATCATTCCATCCGTGACCACATCACTAGTGGAAGAGTGTTACCTCAGTATATTCCGACCGATCTGATGGCAGCAGATGGGCTTACAAAGTCTCTGAATAGAGCTAAGCACAATAAATTTATTAAGCTGCTAAATATGAGAATTGTTGAGACGACGTAAGAAAATGGTAATTTGGGTTATTGGTGAAACTGTCGTAACGAACCAGTCCTAGGCTTAAGGGGCGTGTCGAAGTTTCAGCCTTGCGCTGATTTTTGTGTCACGTGTACATAGCTTTTCCCAGTACATGTAGCCCATACTCTCTAATAGTGACAATATATATATACACATCAAATAACTCATGATTTACATTCTCTACGTCTTTAAGATCAACTACAAATACGAGAGTACTCAATTATATTATTTTTTCAGCTGATATTTCCTCTACCGTCAGTCATTCATCATGACAGATGTTGTCTTAGATCAAGATGCTACCCTTGCGGAGAAAATAATTTTTGGGCTAAGGTACAGGGTTCCAATACATCCATCATGCAGAAGCGCATGCAAGCATTCGGGCCCCTAATCCACAAAATATGGCATTGAGATTATGCAATTCAGCTTTTTCTTCATTGGCATTTATCGGGTATTAACGTTATGTTATCACTCTAATTTTCATCAAGTAAATGTTACATGTATCCAGATTCCAGATTAATCCATCAATATCATACAGACTTAAAGATTAGTACATGTCCTTGGTATATACAGCGATCCAACGGTTAATGACTACGAATGGTAAAATTCCCGATAAATTGTGACATCAACTCTTCAACTGCCTTGATTATTAACACAATGTTACCAAACAGTCCTTTTTTGATTCGTATGTCACTATTTCATCATTAGCCTGAAATTAAATCTTTAAATGTTTTTCATTTGAAAATAGCGTCTACGGAACCCGTTCATGGAAATTCTAGGTAAGGAACATGTACTTTTTAACAAATTCAGTCCATTGTCACTTGAGATATGGTCTACCGATATAAAATACTAATCAAGTTATGATTTAGTGAAGTTGGGTGATCTGTTATCATTTTGGGAGGGGGGGAGGGGAATGTTGCCTGGAGAATCGGGGAATTCAATGTGTCCCTTGTATCAGGTCTCGATAGTTTCAATTCTTTTTTTCCAGACCGGCGATCATAGGAAGTCTTGGCATAGCTTCGAAACAAATGAGTAACCCAATTTTTTGCACCACAGAGTGTCCTTGCAGAGAGAATTCTATCCCTCACCCCATAATCTCTCATTGATGCCAGAGAAGATTACAGATCCTTCAGGTCATCGGAGAACGTAATAGTTATTAGTTTGAGCTTTATCCAATTCATTCTTGAGATCATGGAGCCATGTGTAGAAGCGACGATTGGCAAACAGGGCTGCTACTGACAGAGCTCAGATAAATTTAACACTGTAATCACGTACAGCTGATAGATACGGAATAACAAAAATGGTCGTGATGGTCGTGGATCGAAATTGCACGTGTTGGGAGAAGGGGTTCCTCCACATCTATGAAATATTAAAGCTCTCCGTTGAGAGAGATTGACCATTTTATCTTGTCACCATGATAAGAAAATGTATAGTGAGAGAATAGAAGTTAAAAATTAAGAAGACTCCATGCAAGAGCATCATTTGCAGCGGATGAATGTTCAAGGTCAAGGAACTCGCGAGGACCAGGCCTGATTGAACCTTGAAATTCGTATGGTTATCTATCGGATGATCAAGCGGAAAAGTGGGTCATTTGACAGCAATTGTTGCAATCGTTCCCAGCGTCTCACATTGAGTTAAGGCCAAAAATACGTCTTTCTTGATAAACCAGCCAATGTAAATCCCCATGAGATCCCCAAAGTGCCATTTATAACGTGCTACAGAGAAAGAATTCTGCCTCCTAAAAGCTGGGTGAAGAGTTACAAGTGGCCAACAGATCAAAACTATGAATCTCCTGCTCAACTACAAATGATCTTTGGGCACTCGACAACAGTATGTCCTACGAGCTAGGCATTGACCGGAAAGTATCAAATGAAAATCTTCAACGAAATCTCACGATCGATGCGACACGCTCTGTCGACGATGTCTTCACAGAGGATCATAGGTCCAGCCAGCAAATCGAAAAAGCCTCCATGAGAGAATTTTTGGATTTATCATCAACTAGTAATAACAGAGATGATGAAATGAATACGTCATCGCCGCCTGAAGAGAGTAGTAGATTCAAGCGTTTTAGTCTAATAAAATTTAGATATGCATCAGAATCTCAACTGTCAACAAAGGGTGCGTCACCAGACTGAATATTACTCTGATATCAAGGTTAATGAACATCCAGCCCGCCTTCACGCGCAGATGAGAGCCACTCCTGCGGCTGCACAAGGTCTGTGTTCACTTGTGTTCTTTTCTACCTTGTGTTAGCTAATGCAAATCTTCAAGAACCCGAAAAGAAAGCTGCAACCGTAAAACTTGAAACAATTACAGCGCGACAACCAAGCAAAAGGTCTCGAATTTTACGGTCTCAAAAGCGTTCACGAACGCCCTTACAAAACCAGACAGTGCAGGAAAATGCCTCCACGATCAGTGTTGTAGCGAATGATACCCAAATCGAAGGACCAAAAACTTTAGATACGATTCTTCCCAAAGAAGAGAGTTCCCTCACATTTGAAACCTCTGAAGCCTCTGCGCTAGCTGGTCCTCCACCTTATGGCGATGATGCAACGTCTACATTGGCACTTCCTGTGAATCGTTTATCCGACTCATCACGATCAGATGTAAGCTCTGGTGAACATGGAGTTTATGGTACAACTACGACAACGACACACACTGTTCATACAACAACAACCTTTTTTCGTCTACCTCGTCGGCGTAAGCCTGCTCCGTTCTTTGACCTCGCGCATCTTCCTCAAAAACCAATCACACAGCAATCGACTTATTCTGCTGCTCCAAGCGCCTCGCCTATTGGATCTCCTCGAATTTCAGTAACTGAATCCCATTCCTCAAATCATCCACCTGCTCCTCCTCCTAGCGAGAACCAGATAAATCGAAGAGGAATAGTATCTCCACCACACTCACCCATCAAATCATCAAATCTGTCAACTAATGTTGAACTTGCCCGTCACAACACTTACGTATCCGATAGATCATCCTCTTCTCCTTCTAAACTTGGGTTCCGCCGCAGATCTTCCACATCAAATTCTTCACAAGGTAACCCTACTGATGATCCAACATTGCCTCCGTTGGTTCAATCGACACGTTCGTCATCCTCAGCCGGCCGAAAAAGTTTTGGGGACTTTTTTGGTCTGTCTCAAAAAGCAAACCAAAATCCAGATGCTCCAGGATCCCGACAGTTCCCAGGTATTTCTATTACAGGTCGAAATACTCCACAAAATCATTTATTACAGTTAACAAGAGAGAGCCCTGTAGCATTACCGGTACGACAAGAAGATGAGCCGCCTGCAAAGTACCTTATTCGACTTGAGGAAGCTGTAAGCAGAGGTGTTGTCGCCAGTGTGTTATCTAAAGGTGCCGACCCGTTTTCAAAGGCTGTGCTACGAAGCTACATGCGGGGGTTTGGATTCTTTGGAGATCCCATGGACATGGCTATTCGGAAGCTTTTAATGGAAGTTGAGCTACCAAAAGAAACTCAGCAGATTGATCGTTGTCTCCAAGGCTTTGCAAATAGGTATCACGAATGCAATCCCGGTGTTTATGCCTCTCCTGACCAGGCATATTTTATAGCGTTTTCTCTTCTCATTCTGCACACTGACGTATTTAACAAAAACAACAAGCACAAAATGCAAAAGCCAGACTATCTGAAGAACACACGCGATGAAGGAATATTTGCTGAGATCCTGGAGTGCTTTTATGACAATATATCTTATACTCCATTCATTCATGTAGAAGATGATCTGGATATCAACGGAGAACGAATAATTCCCCACAAGCTGAGGAGGAAGCATAAGTTAAGTGGAAATAGTGTGCCCGTGAGACATGCGTCTAAAGAACCTGTTGACCCATATGCTCTCATCATTGATGATAAACTGGATACCTTGCGGCCAAATTTGAAAGACGTAATGTATCTAGACGATCATTACAGCTATCTCGGAACAGCGACGTCACTCAATCTCTCAGATCTGCAAAAGACATTCTTCAAAACTGGAGTTCTCCAGATCGTATCTCCTCGCTCTCGACCGGATGCTTTTATGACAGATAGAACGGTGAAAAATCCGGACGAAGCGCAAGCTGGAATAGTTGATATTAAAATCACAAAGGTTGGACTACTTTGGCGGAAAGATTCCAAAAAGAAAAAGACGCGCTCTCCATGGCAAGAATGGGGTGCTATACTTACAGGTGCTAAACTCTATTTTTTCAGGAATACAGCTTGGATTAAGAGTCTAATGCATCAATTAGACAACCATATTAAGCAGGGTCATGACGGGACTCCCATACTCTTCAAGCCCCCGCTAGATAATTTTAAGTCAGACGATCGCATGCCCACAGACAACTCAGTTGCTTTACTAGATCTTAAATATAAAAAACATAAAAATGCTTTCGTTTTTATACAGTATCCAGGACTTGAAGAAACTCTTCCGGCGGAAAATGAAGAAACTTTTCTGGCGGAAAATGAAGAAGAGATGAATGATTGGCTTGCAAAACTCAATTACGCAGCTGCGTTTCGAACGTCTGGGGTCCGAATGCGGGGTGTGATCGGCGGAGCCTCTGACGGCTATCGATCTCGAAGTATTCGCCGAATAGAGACATCCACAGATCCATCTGAACATTTTCTACCGCCTACGGGAGAAGTCAACGCTTCTCAAAGTATAATTGACGCCAAAATGGCGCAAGATATTCTTCTAGCTCGAAACGAGATCATGCTTCAAAAAATTGCCGACGCTGAAGATCAGCTCTGTGTTGCTCGGAAACAGCTTGACATGTTATTGAGAAACGCTCGTCATCTACAAATTTTAGCGCCGATCCAACCAAAAACCAGGGAAAATGTTCTCATGGCAGCTCGTAAAATGGCAGCCCAGCTTAAAAGTTCACGAATTCGAATCTGGGGTCTAAAATGCTACAGGGACATTTTGACTATGGATTTAGAAGAAGGAGAAAAAATTAGCATTGATTCGGATACAGGAAAATATAATAATTGCTAAGATATGAGTCTATACATCATTGTCTTAAGACACCAGATCAGTTCACTTTAGTCACGAGTGCCCGGTGCCTAAGCTTCACCTGCATAGAATTCTTTGTGCCGATTCTCAAAATATTGTAATACAGGGACGCCAATAAAAGATCTGGCAACTCTTACTCGTACGCATTCAGAAGGGGGTATGTCGTGATCAGCTAGGATATCAGCAAGAAAAAAGGATGCATAATACATATACACACATGTGTGCAAAAATATTCTTCTCAGATACTCTTCATGGATATGTTGGTTGCATGTTACAGAGTTAGCATATGAGTGCATATCTCTGCAATGTACTATTAATTCAGCAAGGACTCCAACCGCCGACACAGAATGCGTATTACTAACGACTAGCTGTCACAGCAACGCCAGCTATTTCATGTCCATATCTCATTTAAAAATGTATATATAACGACAGACAGAATCTAAATGAATGAATAATTCCAAGATTCTTAGACACAGTTTTAGCTCATTTTTTTGTCACTAAATATAAAAATACACCACAGTGATTGATCTCACATAATCACCATGATTATTGCTGTCTGAGGCCCAGAGAGTAGGAACCAATAAGTATGAGGTGAAGAATATTATCAACTAATTCCGAATTGCAGTGGACCATCTCGGCAGAAAATAGGCTTTTTCACATGGTCAGAAGAGCGAGGAAAGATGAAGAGGTGATATTGACGAGGTGATAAACGTTAAGATCTCATTATAATTAGGAAGACTAAGAACTTGAAGAACTATGTGGCTGGCTCAGCTACTTAAAACCCAAAAAGGTACCTCCTGCGGCTGAGTTATGGCTCTAGTATGATAGTGTCTCCGAGTGGCGCATAATAAAACTGATTCCCGGATGACAATTGGATATCAATCCAACCCGAACAACCTATTTCTCATTATCAATATCAATTCTGAACCTGATTAAGATTTGCATCTCACCAATAAAAAATTTATGGGAAGACTTGAGGCGGTGGTTGCGATTGGTTATCTTATCCCCACAGCACCAGTTTCTTATTGCTCGACTGCTTGTTTTGAATATCTTATCTTGCCTTTAAACTCATTTCAATCATCACTTTACTCTTCGGCATAGTTGATTTCCCGCAGATACCACATACTAACGTCACATGGTGGGGTCGCGATTCAGAGTGCGGGATTCATGGGGACATAGAATCGTAACTTTAGCGCGTCGCTCAACTCCCCAGCGATCCATATCATAACAAGAGTACGCAAAGCAATGAATCCCAAGTTCTCTTATTTTTATGGCAAATTAAGGGTACATTCACTTTAGGAGACATCGGAGTGAAATAAAAAAGAAAACACGACATGGCTAGAATATTTCCCAGCCATAACAACATGTTGCTATCCATTGAAACCAAAAATATATCATGAGGCCTTGGAACAACGGCCCGCTCCGCAAAAGCTAGCACATGGAGAAAATGATAGGGATTGGCGCTGCACTGACCACTAGCCTTTGCCAGACTTCAAGTTACTCTATCTAGTATGTAGTTTCCTACCCCGGATGACTGGGAGCTAGAGGCCAGGATATTCCATCCTATTGGGATTCATTATTTCACCTTATCCCTGTTAGATATCACAGTTTTCTTAAAATACTTGTAAATCTGTACACATTCATGGATAGTTTAGTCGCTTTTCTTGGGAAACAAAAATTTAGGACTCCGAACAGTCGGCTATAGATCACGTCGACGAAGCAGTTTTACTGATGAGCTGTTAAATAGAGAAGCAAGACCACTGTCAGATATGTTTAAGTCCTCGCCGGCTCCAAGATGATGTTTCAGGTTGGCAATAGCAGCGTCAAGAATTTACGTCAAACGCCGTGATTCGTGAGTAGGATGGGGATGATATTCTGTGACATCTATGAGAGACTAGTAATTCGCCACAGAATAGTCTCAGTCATGGTGATTAATATAAGGCATATAAACTCGGGTTCAATGGGCAAGAGTATAGCTATATTCGTCCAGCCACAAAGGAGTGCAAATACGTCCCTAACATGATGCACAGGAGATGAATTTTCCGCAGTACATTTAGAGTCAGACGGCTTCATGTCCAGCTTTTAAGATTCACAAGTTCAGACCGAGAAGCCGCACCGTAACATCTGCAAGAGTCGGAGATTTGCAGGGTTAGTTATTCGCGCGTACATCAACCTTTGATAGTGAAGAAGACGAATGAGCGTTCGTATTTCTAGCTTGAAATGGATAACGAAGTCAACCTTTAGATACCAAAGACAATTTACTACCAATCGATGCACTGCTTTACTTGTTCTCGTGATTGTAGCCATGAAGCCGAGACAGAAATCATTGTGATACAGTAAATTTTTAGAACAGTTAGCCTGATGTTGAGAAAACTCGGATTGAGATTTCAGTCGTGCACCGCATGTAAAATTAGATACGTGGCATCCATCTTCGGTCGAACGCGGGTCCTTCGTTGAGAGTAAAATAAGGAAACCCTGAAAGTAACCGATATGTACTTTTGTCATCCTCGGGTACGCAACTATCCCGGATAAATGTGGCCTAAGGTGTCATAGAAAATAGTGTCATCTAATCACTGAAGCGATGTACCTAATATTTATCCCATTTCAATGTACAGTAGATATTGACACGAGATAACGATAGACTAAAAATCCATGAGCTCGATTTAGCGTCTTGAGGGATGAAAATCAAAGTAGGGCCCGTGATCACACGTTAAGAAGCAATCGCTGTGCATCTGAATGCCGTCGTTGATGAGATGCTCGTGAGAGATAATCGGGCACACGTAGGTCCCAGCAGCCTGGGGTTGCGATAGACTTTTGGAATTCGTCAAGCCATGCTCTCCATTGTAGTTGGGTAAGTAGCAGGCCGAGTTTCGGCTGAATCCGAACCGACTCGGAGAACTCACTTGCTTCGTCCGAGGGAGCCTGAGTAGAACAGAAATGGCGACATCACTTTTTGGGATGTTTCATGACGCGAGTCGATTGAGTTGGTCCCGTCTGCTCTAGTCCGATGAGACTTGTTTCAATCCCTGTCCGGTAGACATATCTTCACGCGCCCACTGGTTTGGCTTCGATGTCCGTGAGTCTTGCGGCAATGAGGTAGAGTATAGGATATTAGGGCGAGAAATTGTTTTGCTGGAGTCCTGATCTAAACTAGATCGGATGGTGTAGTGGTACACCGTTCGGACCGTTCTCCCAAGTGCAATCTGGGTAGCTTAGAAACATGCCCCGTGTACGACAGGAGAAAACTGGTTCGAATCAAGCAAGACCCGCAACCCACATCTTCTCGTGGTGGTACGGTAGGCTTCAAATGATCCAAGCATACGTCGACAATCATGAGGTTTTCGCGCTTCCACCTATGTTGAGTATTCACGGAAGAAGTTACCTACCTTACGGGTTAACTTCGTAGTGGTAGCTGCAAATGATATCTGAGTATGAGTATTCCAAAAAGCAAAAATTGAGTCGTTCTACGAAATCTAGGCATCTTCCAAAAATGCCTGCGTGGGCCAATAAGGCGTCAACTTAGGTTAAATAAAATATAGGCACCCCCAGGCGACGCAGAGTAAAGTAATCACGTTCACAAGCGGTTCTGGATCCGATGATTTGCCTTGATGACACCTGAACCGTAAATAGACTGAGAAATCTGCGAGTTTTACTTTCTTTTCAAGTTCAAGGGTTGACATGGAGATGTTGAATCTGAAGAGTTGCCTACTGATTTCGATTCTGTTCACTGAACCATCTCTTCTTAACCCGCATGTAAGTTAAAAAAGCTTGATGTTTAGCACCTCTGCGTGCACGGCGGACAGGCAACTGTAGGCTAGAAGATCGCGGCAACTATGGAGCGTTGATGTCTAAAATTCACAGAGATTGACCCTCTATCTGAATAGAATATACTTAGCCTTACTAACATTCCTTATCCAAAACTATTTCAAGATATAATTTAACGGGATTTTACTTCTCTCGACGGCGTCTCACTCTGTTGCGAATAGCGACATTAGAGATGTGCGAGGTCCATGATTAGGCGCGGATGATCTGTGTGGACGGGTCCATCAAGGCATGAGGACCGAGTCGCGTAATTTGAGTCGCCTAGACTAGATCAGATAATACTAGTCAGGTGACACGAGTCGTGTGAGGCAGACATTCCCTTGGTCGTAATAGATTAAGTAGTAATCATGAATTGACTGACTAGACAGTGGTAGATTGGTGCAGTACCTAAAGATAGTTGAGAGAAAGATATGACAAGTATTGCTTTATGTATATAAGTAGGACGTCTTACCTTCATAGAAAAATGGACAAGTCAAATCTATATACAATTACACACCTCTATCTATTCTCATTCATTCCTCACCTTAAGAAATCATACATTATACTCGCAAGTCAGAACATTGCATCTACTCCTCATAAATGAAACACACTCACCTGCAATGGCTGTCTTTAAGATAACTCAGTTATGGTCACAACCAGCTATAGTCTTTGAGTTGATCGTTTTATGAAAATTCATGTAGACTCACTACCAATCAAACCATCAGATTATTTCATCTATGACGTAGCTATTTGGGCTTTGTGTGTCACTACAGGAGCTGAACTACTTATGATTACGTCAGGCTTCCGACGTGTTGGGCATGTACGTTCCAAGTATTTATTATTTTAGATGGCCACTAATATTAAATCAGTGAAATAATGTCTCACAGACATCTGCCTTAGACGTTAGCTCCCCATGTGAATCTAGAACGACCACGGAGATATAATGTGAAAACTTCGCTAACGGATTAGCTGATTCCTGGGATTACTTTTCAGACTAGACTTTCTTCCAAAGATATCGCTGAACAAGTTTAGGACTCCCATCGCCAGGTATATGACGCCTCGAGCCAACCTCTAAATCCTCAAAAGCACCTGTGCGGCGGGAAGCCGGTTATCTCTGAACATGTGGCATATCAGATTCTCAGATTTACCCGATCATTGGCAGTCGAGATTACGATTGGCCTGTTCTGATCTGCCTTTAGTCTTGTCAAAGGGTACCCAGTCAGATGCATTCTGATGAAGCACAGCTGTATGGGTATGTAAATACCAAGAGTTACATAACGGTACTCACCAGGAGCGATGGACAAGATGTTTTCTTGGACTTACTTCATCCTGATGGACTCGGTCACAAGTACAGTAAGGTTTCATCCGGATGTTCCATAAGTTATCTACAATGGACGAAAGGCTTTGATTAAATTCAGGGAGAGAGAACAAGAGACTTTTTTATCTGTCAAGTTTGACGACTACTTCCTCTCCGAAGCAGAGGTCTATTCCCCGAGAAAGAGGATGAATGGAAGCACCCCCACAGCTCCAACACAATGTTGGATCGAGCCATCGGTCATAGCTGACCCAGGCGAATTTGCAACGTTGCGGATTCCTACAAACTCTTGATCCGCCTATTCTCTCGTCTGAAACTTGATCGAGCACGCCTATAGCTGCATGAAGAAATTTATCCAACAATAGCACGTAATTGCAAACTACGCTCCTCCGAGAATATGTCTAGATGATCTTGATCCAATTATTGAGGAGATTAGCTTGTGATTTCGGACAATTTCACAACTCGCTTGTTCGAGTCATGGTAGAATCGTTGTACTGCAGTGATTCGTGCCGATGAGGGACCGAGGAGGTATTAGGTAGTTTTCTTAATCATCTGATTGTTCATTTTTTACTCCTTTGATTTTCTCGCCAAAATTTGTACTGTAATGTGTATATGGAATCTCAAATTGTACGTTAAATCCAAATATGATGAATTTTAATCGGAAATGTTTTTTTAATACACCAGAACCTATCAACACTGGGGGACGAAGACGGCGTTTCTACCTGTACGTGGTGTCCCCTGCGAACCTGGAGTTTATCTTCAGAGCCAACAGAAACACGCATTACTTGGTCACGGAGGAAAAGTCATCCAAACGAGTTTCCGGGGCGTACCCAGCTCCCGTTATGGTGGTGATGGATCAGACTAAGTTGGCCCTTTTTACCAAGATGGATTCTCACTGTTTACAGATATTCTGGCATTATGCTGTCTCCCGAGGAAAGAGCACCGCTACCTGAGCACTGGTGGTGTTGGTATAAGGAGGGTATCTGGACTATAGGATATTAGGGAGATACAGATGGGAATACGCACCTCGTGTGGCTCTGGTGTCTAGGCCTCGCCTAGCTGGAGTTGCAGGTTTTGTGAGACTTTTTCCCGCGTACCGGATTCCATGGCTACCCTTTTTTTTTTTTTTTTGAGCAGGAGGTTCCGTAGAAAAGGTGGTTGAATTCTACGGGTAATTACTGAGCTAAATAGCTACCCGTCATGGGTCAATGTATCAATGATCTTAGGTTGGAGGTAAAGGGGGACAGGAGCACTGTAGAAGATGTGGCCTGGGTCATAGAGGAGCCCTAGTGTTAGAATAGTCTCTGGCTCTACGTAGCACGAATAAACACCACTACCTGTCAACACTCATAGTGGATACCGGCATAATTATTGAAGAGATATATTGAAATTTTACCGTTTATGTTTGCAACACTTACCCATGCTCGCAGAACAGCTTGTAGAGGCAAGTTTTGCAAAATTAAGTACTAGTAGTTCATGAAATATTATTGGAAGTGAAGCAGACTTGGCAATTACACAACGGTAGTTATATGGCCTTGTGAGCAGTTGGATGAAAAGGGCCATAGGG
Source organism: Podosphaera xanthii (assembly GCA_028751805.1). Taxonomy (NCBI): domain Eukaryota; kingdom Fungi; phylum Ascomycota; class Leotiomycetes; order Helotiales; family Erysiphaceae; genus Podosphaera; species Podosphaera xanthii. The sequence goes on from JAPWIX010000007.1 coordinate 1,837,802, forward strand.
GCAAATATGAATGGGCCGTGCAGACCTTGTATCAACACAGTTCCGTTTTTGTCGTAAGCGAATGCGTAAGTTTTAGTCGCGTAAACATATTTAGTGACGCGTATCTTTGTGATAGTGGCAGATGAAAGCCTACTTAGTGGAGCAGCTGCAATTATGACTTACTCTACATTACAATTTCTAATAAATATCGATAAAAAATGAGCCTAGGACCTAACATGGAGTTTGACGGGCTCTACTATCGAAGCCAATATAGTCAACTGATTGAAGTTAGTTAATTTGACGATTCGAAAGTTCTTTGCATATCTCTCTTTTAACGATTCGCTAACCGAAAGACTATACACATTCCTGTCAATTTGCGAAGTCCATCTGGTATCGGCAATGTTCTACGCCCTCGAAGAATTCTTTCCTAATTTCTAGCGTAAGATGATAGCATAGAAGAGTTGTCATAGGTTGAAGAAGTTATGAGAACACTGTGGTGTGAGAAAAATGGCTCCCTGTGATTCAGATTCCAATCTCCCTCGGCATGGCGAATCTATGTAAGCCCCTGGCTTAATACTTCTGGCCAATACAACCATTATTGACGTACACCTGTATAATACTAAGACGGGAAGAGAGATTTATCACGTCTGTAGCGATCGATCATGTAAGATGCTGCTCCTGACTAATCTACACGATGAAAGCGTGGTTCTGATGTCAGTCCACCCGGGTAGGTGCGGGATCTGATCTTTTTTTAAAAATTATTTTTGCGTATGCAGTCTGAAGCTATGACGCGAATGAGCACGCAAGATATGTATGTTTCGTAGAATGACTCAGTTTGACGCTTGGGACACTCATAATCAGATTTCATTTGCAGATACCACTTCGAGAATAATACCTTACAGCATGTGTCCTTCATGAATACCCATTATAGGGAAAAGCGAGAAAGTCTCATGGTTTTTTCAAGTATGCATTCATCATTAAAAAATATAGAGTTGCTGAGAAAAGAGTGGTCAGAGGATCTTGCTAGACTTGAATTAGCTTCCCCATGCCTCACGTGGGGCATGTGTCCGAGCAGCCCAGTCTCTGTTTGAGAGTACAGCCTGGACGGTGTACCACTGCACCATCCGACCCTGGAATATGATCTTACCAAAGTGCAAATTCATGACGAGCCATTGACCACGAGAAGGAGGGAAGCAAATCTAAGTCTCAGAGCGCCGTGAGTAATGCGAGAAACATCGGTCATCGTGTTAGTCATTGCTCGGTGAGATTCCCCGGTCGATATGCCGATCCCCGTGAACTGCTCCGTCGTTTGTACGCTAGGCCGTTCCGAAAACATCTTTATTCTGGAGCGTGGCACCGTCGCCTGTGGGACACGTTCGGCGATTTTTTCTTGGCTGGCCACCGACAATGTTTTTGCGGGGGTACTACGTCTGTCATGAATAACGGTTCGATGACGTAGGCCATTCATGAACATGATGGCATTGAGACACTTCCACACAGACCATCGGCATCAAATCAGATTTTTTTTTTCGCGTGACAACGAAATGGTGGTAGTGTATATTCAATCGATTGTCAGTGGAGCCGAGTAGATGCTCTTCACCTGGGGAGAGCCGGACTTTTTTTTCCTGTTTATCTAGATCATCATGTCAGTAGCCAAGAAGCGCTGGCCAGGGTTGAAAACGCATTTGAGCCATGAATCTCTCCAATCCATTTCCTTCAGAAACACCCCTGGGCACTGGTCCATAAGATCATCACTTTGTGTTTCGAGATCGTCGTAACCCCGAAGCTGTGGTAGTCTTGTGACCTCAAATTGACTTTTTTAACGTGCATGCAGAGGTGCTTAAAGTCACGCATTTTTACATACATGCGGGTTAAGGAGAGTAAGACAGGGGCTCAGGGCTAAGTGAAGGCAGTCGAGATAGTAAGTTCTGTTTATTCCGATAGTGTACATATGTATATAGTGTACACATAACTTATGATCTGACCTGCGCTCACTTATCCCTGAGTCCCTGTAGTAGAATACTATCTCAGGGATAGTATTATGAAACCCCTTTTTCAAAGTCTCATTATGCACGTGATTTTCACGTAAAAAGGGGCTTACAATAACGGAATTATAGGAATTGGACAAGAGATCAATCCCCTTGATTGTATCCTGCAATGCTACAGGGATCGTACTTTTTGTTGCATGTTGATGTTAATTTTGTACGTCGTGAAGAGGTATACAGGGCCTCAGTGGCATCTTTTACTCAGTGATCGACATGGAAAAGTAGGGTTATATCCCAGTTTTTAACAAGGAATAAACATATTAGTTACAGGATGCTCCCAACAGTTAAAGCGTCAAACGCGACACGCGCGTTTGAGTCGCGTATCACTAGGGTCAATGACTCGAAAGCGCTATACAAAATAAAACAAGCTAAGTTGTAGAAATGAGACTCGGATAGATGCCGGGAGGGCGATACGTGGTTTAGGTTAGAACGGATGGAACAACTCAGAGACATGTCATGAGACAGGCTACGGTGAACAGGAATCCAGGGCCAGAGTAAAGGTTTCGGGAAGGTATACATAGAGATTGTCACAGTTCGAGTATTGATGCGTGGGCAATCATGTGAGCAAAGGTAGTTTATAATTTTCTCTGTCTATCTAACTACAACCTATAGGCTACTTATATACTTTATACATAATTTCTAGAATGTTCGCCATTGCTTAGTAAATCTTCATCATAGGTCATACTAGAGGAGGTTGTATGCCTCGTCGTTGATGTCTAGAATATTCTAGATATTTCCAAACTAGCACGTGTATTTAGTGATTCCAGGGTGTGTCATTAGGGTACACGTAAGAAGGTTAACAAGGGTGTAAACCTCTCATTCGCATTACCCATGTCACAAAATAAAAGTCACGTGGTAGTAAATCTGTATCGATCAGCTGACTGCGATAACCATCGTAGGCTGCAGGACCATTAAGGCTTACAAGCCGTTACAGAGATCGGGTATCTCGCATTGGGGGAAATGGATTTTTGAGGACCGTTGTGTCTAGACTTGTGATCTTAGTATCTTTGATTCAGTAGGATCATTCTGTTATCTTTAGGACCTAGAGTGTCCAGTCAATTTATTACCTTATTCGTTCAATTATTTATCGCCAACAAATTATATTACATAACCATCAAGCTAAAGTGTTGATGTCATTTCATCCCACTCATGTCTCCTTGCTCTGCTTGACCCCTCTTTATCTGCTCCATCTCGTCGAATTCTCGTTTACCTAGTCTCAATCGTCTCCTTCATCTGATAACGTCTGGAATGCAATTTCCTAAAATTTCCTATGATATAACAGTATAGAAAAAAAGCAACATGATGAATATTTACAAATATATCACAGTTTCTCAGGTGAATCATGCGGATGTTACACTTTTCATTGTTGGTTCATGTCTTCACGGACTGAACTCCCAAGGAATCTCCACAAACGCTCGCAAACACTCAAGTAAACTAAATCGAGATCAGAGGCTTCAGGTGAGTTTAGCATATTGGAAATGTTCTATTTACGAGTATAAGCTACTTGAAATCAGGTTTTAACTCTTCATGAAGCTGCAAAAACCGATAAGGAGATCTCTTATACACTTGTAGTTACTATTCATCAAATAAAATAAACGATTCATATGAGATGTGTTGAGCCAGGGAAAAGCACTGGTCGAAAACCTGGAATAAATCCCGGACAAGAAGACGAGTTAGATATATTTTGTATGCAGCTCGAAAGAGAATCTTTAGATGACGTATCTGGAGCTAGCAGTCAATTTTCTGCAATGGAATGCTGGCGGAAATGTAATTCGAAATGCTCTCAAGAGAAGAGGCTACAGCAGGCTCATTACCAGAAATAAGCCTCCTTTCTCTAACGAACATAAAAAACTAAGGCTTGAGCGGGCTGAATGACATCAGTCTTTAAGTCTAAATGACTGGTGTCGGATAATCTGGACGAGACGTGGATAAACGATGGTCCAGTCAACAAAGTGCATGTCACTAGGATGGTCAGTTTTCGTTTCATTAGGTAAAGAGAGATACGAAACGCCAAAGATTTTTACATGAGCATGAAAAGTACCAAAGTACATGCATCATCGATCGCCATACGAAAAATAATTCTTGGATGTTTTGGGGATGCTTTGCCTGCACCCAAGCTAGTTCCTTTGTGTTCTAGTAAAGAAGCTGGAAGAAAATAACCGGGGAAAGTTATCGTCAAAGTATTCTCCTAGAGGTTGCTGGATTTCTAAGGTCAAGCTTTGCAAGAACGGGTGTTGTTATGAAGTGTATGCGACAACGCTCCCGTTCACACTGCAGCTGTCGTGAAGGAGTACCTTGGTGAACATGGGATAGTACCTATGGCTGGCCGCCTTACTCCGCTGATTTAAATCCAATCGAAAATGTATGGGGATTGATGAAGTCATATATACAGGATCGATACGGAGACTCCGATCTGGGATTGCAACGCGGGAGGGCTGAAAGTCAATCCCTTGTGTAAGAAGCCTGGAAGGAATGCACAAAGCCTGAAACTCTCGCAAATATTATCAGTGATATGCAAGATAGGTGCTTAGCAGTTATTCGAGCGCAAGGTGGACCTGTAGACCATTAGCTGTGATATCTACAGTTATTTTTATAGGAACTTTGAATAGAAATGAAAATTAATATTCTCAAAATTAATTTGAATTTACAGGGGGACAAGGGTAAGTTAACGAAGGCTAGGCAGTAAATTCTGCTTATTCCAATAGTATAAACATATAAATATAGTGCACATAACTTATTCTCTTACCTCCGTCAACTTACCCTTGTCCCCCTGTAGGTTGATTTTTGCTAAAATTACATGGGTGTAAATGATTTACGGAAAAATCTCATGAGCTAATACGTCTAATCAGCATTTCCCTTTGCAAGACATCCTAGTACTCTCAACGTACATCATGGCCGAAAACATCAGAGCTGCAGGAGCCCTGCATATGATTATCACAGAGAACTTCTACTTCTGTGTAAAGATCTACAGTTTAACCCCTGCAAAACAACACGGGTGTAAATGAATACCATGCGGGGCTGTACCAAAGGAGCGACGGACAAAATTAATTTCAGAGTGTAACAGGTTAAATCCCTGTAGTACCGTTATGTTTACAGGGTATCCGAGGATCAGATTCCAACTTGCATGTTGTGTTGCAGCCCTAAATAATGTAACTATACAACGCTAATTTTTTATTTCATTGGCCTTTTTGCCACTGGATTAATCTACAATATTAACGCAAATTAATAACAATATTCAGGGCCGCAACACTACATACAAGCGGAGGACGAAGACGGCGTTTCTACCTGTACGTGGTGTCCCCTGCGAACCTGGAGTTTATCTTCAGAGCCAACAGAAACACGCATTACTTGGTCACGGAGGAAAAGTCATCCAAACGAGTTTCCGGGGCGTACCCAGCTCCCGTTATGGTGGTGATGGATCAGACTAAGTTGGCCTTTTTTACCAAGATGAATTCTCACTGTTTACAGATATTCTGGCATTATACTGTCTCCCGAGGAAAGAGCACCGCTACCTGAGCACTGGTGGTGTTGGTATAAGGAGGGTATCTGGACTATGGGATATTAGGGAGATACAGATGGGAATACGCACCTCGTGTGGCTCTGGTGTCTAGGCCTCGCCTAGCTGGAGTTGCAGGTTTTGTGAGACTTTTTCCCGCGTACCGGATTCCATGGCTACCCTTTTTCTTTTTTTTTGAGCAGGAGGTTCCGTAGAAAAGGTGGTTGAATTCTACGGGTAATTACTGAGCTAAATAGCTACCCGTCATGGGTCAATGTATCAATGATCTTAGGTTGGAGGTAAAGGGGGATAGGAGCACTGTAGAAGATGTGGCCTGGGTCAGAGAGGAGCCCTAGTGTTAGAATAGTCTCTGACTCTACGTAGCACGAATAAACACCACCAGAAACTACATACAAGCTGGAATTTGATCCCCTGATACCCTGTACAATTTGAAACCTCATTAGGCCGGATTTTACTGTAAATCTTTATATGTATTTTTATCTATCTATTCATATTTTACGCACAATACAAAATCCTTTGTGTGCCATTAAAATATCATAAGACAATACTTCGTATTTCCGCCATCTGCGTCTATGACAGTCTGGGGTACAGTGGAACCCCTCTTAGCTAATCCCTTATTAGCTAATAATACGCGATAGCTAATAATTTCGGACGTGCTAAACGGACAGTCCCAAATGCTCGCTGAACGTCCCTGCAAGTAGATTGCGCTTCCACGCTAACCAAATCTGCATTGATCAGCGATCTCGTCGAATATTTTTTGCGCTACTCCAAATTTGGTCACTATCGTTACAAGTATAGTAGTTACCATGACAACTTAGAGCCCGTGTTTAACAAACATAACATAAAGATACCATTTAGAAATATTGGTCCTGGAGTTGCCTTAATAACTTTTCCAAATCGTCCAATACTATATTCCAATTTCATCTTCCTCACCTCCAACTTCGCCTCACTTATTGAACTCCAAATTACAATGGCTGAACTGAACTTTAATGCGCTATCAGCATCAATCAACATATCTCAAGATACTAATGAAAGAGGTATTTTTCCCTTTCTTTCTACTAAAATACATATTGGCTGATTTCTCCAGGAATGGTTACCGGAAGTGCTCTTTTAGAGGCCCATGATGGGCATCAAAGTATACCAAATAATGAGGATACACGTATGCTAAGCTCCCTAAAACTAATTCATTTATGGCAAAATTTCCACTAATACGCAATTTCTTCAGTCGAGACCCAGTGCGGAAGTATGGAAGAAATAATTGGTGTCTGGATCGACCAAATGGAGGACTGTCGCAAATCCATTTTCGTTAGCTAGGTGCTCGACAGCTCTCTTACAGTCCTCCATTTGGTCGATCCGGACACCAATTATTTCTTCCATACTTCCGCACTGGGTCTCGACTGAAGAAATTGCGTATTAGTGGAAATTTTGCCATAAATGAATTAGTTTTAGGGAGCTTAGCATACGTGTATCCTCATTATTTGGTATACTTTGATGCCCATCATGGGCCTCTAAAAGAGCACTTCCGGTAACCATTCCTGGAGAAATCAGCCAATATGTATTTTAGTAGAAAGAAAGGGAAAAATACCTCTTTCATTAGTATCTTGAGATATGTTGATTGATGCTGATAGCGCATTAAAGTTCAGTTCAGCCATTGTAATTTGGAGTTCAATAAGTGAGGCGAAGTTGGAGGTGAGGAAGATGAAATTGGAATATAGTATTGGACGATTTGGAAAAGTTATTAAGGCAACTCCAGGACCAATATTTCTAAATGGTATCTTTATGTTATGTTTGTTAAACACGGGCTCTAAGTTGTCATGGTAACTACTATACTTGTAACGATAGTGACCAAATTTGGAGTAGCGCAAAAAATATTCGACGAGATCGCTGATCAATGCAGATTTGGTTAGCGTGGAAGCGCAATCTACTTGCAGGGACGTTCAGCGAGCATTTGGGACTGTCCGTTTAGCACGTCCGCTACGGTACCACTATTTGTACAGGCGCTAGTACTTTCTTGATGTTTGACGGTGAACTTCGCGCTTTGACTTACGTAATTCCTTACTTGCGTTTGACAATTCTGTAACGTTAAGCCTAACCTCCCCCTGTCCGCCACCCCAAATTCGTCTGCAAATTTTGCTATCCCACAAATAAATTGCCGTGTTTCCACCCAAAATCCTATCAAAATAAGTCAACGTGAGAATTCCATTCGTGAAGTCATTGAAACTTTAGAAAGTAATCCAAATTTAACTGTAAAGGCCGTGGCTACCGCGTATTCTGTACCAAGGAGCACACTTCGTGATAGACTCACAGGTAGTGTCCCGCAGCAAATAAGTCAACAAGGAGTGCAGCGGTTGACTCCTAATCAAGAGAAATTTCTTGCTGAGTGGATCCTTGATATGGATGCTCGAAGGTTTCCCCCTTCACACGCGAGAACACGAGAAATGGCTTCTCGAATTCTCAGTATGAATAAAGGTACTGATCCACTCGGGAAAGATTGGATACCAAAGTTTATAAAACGGAATCCTAGAGTTGCATCTATTGTCGGCCGACGGATTGAGAGTTTACGAGTTGTTGGCACCAATCATACAGCCTTAGAAAATTTTTACAAACTATTCAAAGAGGTTCGAGATCGGTTTAACATCCAGACTGGTGATATCTGGAATATGGACGAGCAGGGACTTGGACTTGGTGTTTGTTCAAACACTAGGGTACTGTCTTCTTCGAAGAAGACTCGTACGTTTGTTAAATCACCTCAGAATCGCGAGTGGGTTTCTGTTCTTGAATGTATCAGAGCGACAGGCAGAATTATTAAGCCACTGATCATTTTCAAAGGGAATAGTCTTCAAACGTCATGGTTTGAAGAAAATACCCCAGATTGGACTTTTACAACATCAGAAAACGGATGGACAAGTAAATTGATCGCTTTGGGATGGTTAACTGATGTGTTTTTGCCTCAAACAAAGCCTGATGGAGGCCGCCCTCGGATGCTCGCCATGGACGGTCACGGAAGCCATGTGGATGTAAATTTCATGTGGGAGTGTAAAAGGAATAATGTTGAGCTTGTGTTTCTTCCACCTCACTCTTCACATGTGCTTCAGCCACCAGATCTTGGTGTTTTCTCCCCCTTGAAGTCTTGTTACCGAAAAATTATTACAGATCTCGCTCATCTTGATAACGCCGCGCCTGTCAAGAAGCAACGCTTCCTCAGCGCCTACAATCAGTCCAGTATTGAAGCTCTTACTGAAAGATTATTACGTAGTGGCTGGAGAACATCTGGTCTTGTCCCTTGGAATCCTGACAAGGGTCTTAATTCATCGCAGGTAGCTCAACCCCCGGAGACATCTCCAAAGAGACTATCCACACCACCTCCATCTTCTCTAAGGTCTGGAACCACTCGAATAGATGTTAGAACACCTAGCAATTCGAGGGAGCTACTTAAGACAGCACAAAGTCTAAAAAAAAGGAAGAGGGAGGACGGCGAATGGATGGGATTAATTAGTAAAGCAGGCAAGGACATTTCATTAGGTAATGCTCAATGAGCTCGCGATCAAGAGACAATCCACACGCAGGAATCTCAGATCAGACAGCTATCCTCTAAATCTTTACGTAAAAGAGTAACAGTTGACCCAAATACTCGCTTTTCTTCAATCGAACAGATCAAGCAGGCACAATCTGAACAGAAGGCACACGAAGAACTACTAGCATCCAGAAAACCCGAATTGGAGGCTAAAAAAGCAGCAGCGGCAATTTTATATACATTCCTAGAGGCCTGTCAATTTGAATGGCAATTGTAGTTGATTTGTAGACTTTATAATAAGGGTTTGTTGGCTTGGTGTTGATGCGATTTTCCAAATTTGGGGTGGCGGACAGGGGGAGGTTAGGGTTATAGGATGATTGCTACTGAACTACCCCACTTTCACAACTTACATAATCAATTATGTTTTAATGAAGAATAGGTTATTTAGTATATTTCGTGCCTGTTTCTCTAGCAACGTAACCTAATGTTTACAAGATAACAGAATGATAGAACGCTAATTAAATCGCTCGATAGAACCACATGTCGTCCAAGCACAATTCTTTTGATGATAAACTTTGATATCACAACAATCCGAAGATTATTCCATATCCAATGGATGTCAATTAATTATCTTTACCTGCAGGAGTCCGATATACGTCTTTTGATCTCTTAAAAGCTGCAGCTCAATCGCATGCGCAGAGCGCTGGTAATGCCTCTGCTTGAACAGGTAGCAGGAAGAGCTCATCAACTAGCGCTTAATCGACAAAGGGTAGCACAAACTGGAAGAATTCTCAGTCTATCTGAAAGCCAGAGTCAAGTGCTGCGACACTGTTCATCTTGCGTGGAGGCAGAGTATGACAAAGTGAGTTGTAGGGGCTGTAGAGCAACTGGACAAAGCGGAAATACAGGTCCTAATTCCACTCTGGCTATTAAGTCAGTGGCTCAAGAAGATAATTCCTAGATAAATTAGACACAATTTATTAGGCTGATATGAATCTCTATTCCACAGGAAACATATACCCTTCAAACTGGTTCCGAAATAGAATAATATTAAAACATCGAATTTTTAATCATTTAGGTAACAGTCGATTATCAAATAATACGTCTCTTTTATTAAAACTTGTAAGCAGAATTATGTCTGCATAAGTGGATACAGTCCGTAGGCGAGATGATGATCGGCGACACGGGTACGGGAGTTACAGTCGTCCCTCTCTAGCTCGATAGTGGGTCCCGGTATAAGTGTTGAAAATATTCATGGAAATTCAACTATTTACATTTGCAATACCAACCCCAGCATGCAAAATGACCTGTAAGGGTAAGTGCTGCAAATATAAAAGTCCAAGTTATAATGAATATTTTCAACACTTATACCGGGACCCACTATCGAGTTAGAAAGGGACGACTGTATTATATCATGACTCGGGTAGCTTAGAAGGCTCCAGAACTTTTTGATAATGTTCTGGAGTGGTGTAGAAGATGCTAGAACCGAAGCTGTGCAATTTGATGTTGAATAGCTCATGTATGGCAAGGGATCACAGAAGGATATTTAGGGCCAGCCTTGATGGCTATTGTAGACAACCGAATAAGCTTAAAATAATCTTTACGATTCACTTGTTCTCTCTATTTACTCTTTATATCACGTGACATTAACAGTTTGCGTAGTTTGCGGTTATACTATTAGAATAATTAAGGAGAAATACTTACACATTCACATACACTAAAAATTCCATCTTCTATCTCATCTTCACATAATCACAAGTTTAACAGCTTGAACGCTCTTCTACTAAACGCATCCATTTTTTAACAGGTTATGACCCCGGTGCATAGCGTTGATTTCATTGTTACCTGTCTTCACCCGCTCTTACCTGTCCAATGCTCATTATCTAATAGATTCAAATGGCCTCATCCTCGAACACTTACATGCCATCAATGTCACTCACTAACGTTACATTGCTCACAAGTCAAGAAATATACGAAATCTAGTCTTTGAGAATGGGCGTCATTTGGAGAAGCTTAAAACTTTACGAACTTTTCGTGGAAGGAAAGAAGCTGGGCCGAGGGACAAGGGGAGAAGAAGTGGAACAGTACGAAGCCTGGTACCATCAAGCCGTGGGAATCTACATACAAGTTGTTAGTCCGCAAATCCTAAAGCAAATCCTTGACCTCCGTGACCCACACAAAATATGCACCCATTTAAATACAGAATATCACAGGGACAGCGCCTTTGCCCTGGTCAACCAGCTTGGAACTCTCTGCCTTTTGTCGACTGAGTATGACGCAATACAACCAATATCGGCCTTTATCCAAAGGTTTGAATCTGAGTGGCATCGCCTGTACCGACTGGCCAGCGATTCCACTGATAATTATCGCAGATTTCTTAGCAGGAATTAGAAGAACGTTGTTGATAATGTGAGAATTACATCTCAGACTCTATCATGCCTCATTACATCGCCAAGTCTGAGGGAGGAGTGTGAGAAATAAGTTTCACCCCTAAACATACGCTAGAGTGGAATTAGGGCGTTAATATTAGTTTCATCGGTTGTTATGTGGTCCGTGTTATCTCAGTCGCGATTTCTCAACGTCGCGCTCATCATCCCATCACGTCTCAGGTACGCGACATCTTGTGTTAAGAACTTTTGTTTCAGCTCTGGTTTATCAACAGAGGTTTCAGTCAGCGACTCATATGCCAATTTCGAGTCGGACACATTACAGTTTGTTTTAATGCTGGAATGCTCATGAAACTAGAAGAATATAGATATATGTACCTTAAAAGGCTTTATGGGGAGACAGAGAAGAAGGAATACTAAATTTGACATCACCAAATTCATCATCGTTGAACTCGCTTTTATCGTTATAATTTATCTCTTTACAACTTCTTGAAAAGGCAGGAACTTTTCTAATCTTAATTTAACTTTTATCCTTATCCTTTTCTCACTTTCCACCTCACAATTTCTGATAGATAACCTCATTACAAATGATTCGTTATCTTTTGCTGAGGTCAAGCAACGTCTTCTCGTCGTCGGGACTGATTTAACTCCTCCTCAATCTGCTTTCGTCTCGTCGGAGCAAAAGGGGAAATGGGTGCCCAATCGTTCTAACCCAAGATATGGCGGTATTTCGAAGAGGTAGGAGTGTACCTTTTGCAAGAAACACTTCCCGAATCAAGCAATCAGCCAACTCTGGAATAATTGTTATCGCCTTAAGGCGAAAAAAAATAATGAAAATGATGCTCTGAAAAGAATGTCCAAACCGTAAGGTAAGAATACCGACATGGGCAATGCGACTACTGAGGAAAATATAAAAATTAGTAAACCCTTCAATTTTTACACCTGTGCTACTTCTTACATGTGTCCCTATCCAGAACGCTTCGAGACGATCACCCCTTGGACCGGACTTGTAAGATCAAGCTCTGGGGGGAGTATGAAGGTAATGGGAAAATGAAACATTGTTATGAATTGTACACTATCTGATGGGACAGTTACGAAGATTAGACTTTCTGATGAATTATATGTTCCAAATATAACTTTACCCCTCATTTATGGGAAAAAGTGGGATCCAAAGGATATCAATTACATGACGATGGCAGGATAATGAGAATATCCAAAGGTGACAAGGTATTGTTTGAAGCTCACTACAGAGGACCGTTACCAGTTGTACTAGAAACATGTGATACAAACAGTTTTGCTGGCTTGACTTACGAATTTTGGCACCAAGCTCTATGTCACTGTAACAGCTGATAAGCTGATTATGCCTGTATCCTATTGTATGAATAGGCGTGCATAAGTTCGCATATAATATATTTTTAGTCTGCATAACTAGGTGGTATACAGGGGTAGGGATTCCTTGTTTGTGCTTGGACCTTCAAGAAGTTCCTGGAGTATTTTGGACAATAGAATCTACAGGAAATGTCCGAGAACATCAGAGTAAGGAGGAAGCTTCTAGAATGGGACTGTATTTCTTAAATGCCCAACATAGTAGACAGATTAGTTCATTCCCCATAGATTCAATATTTACTATCGTCAACCATTAGCTGCTCTCTGCGCTCTTGGCCCAGACCGTAACAGTCACTCATCCCCGTCTTCAATCCCCAAAATATCAAAGCTAATTCAAGACCGATAAATTATCCCTAGTCCTCCCGATCTCGGAGAGAGGGTAATCGGCGTTCCGTGGGGCACTGGTGAAGGAGGTAAATGTGATAACGAGATCTGAGGCGAGATAATGGATGTGGTCTTCCCAAGGGAAAGACAAAGTGAGGAAGAAGCGTAAGGAGAAAAGTAAGGATTTGGAATTGAAGTAAATCGGTCTTCCCAAGGAAGAGGTGTGAAAGGTATGTGGTGAATGTATATTCAGAAGACGTTGTGTGCAGAGGAAATCTCTCACACGCTGAACCTATATATATATATATATATATATATATATATATATATATATATATATATATATATATATATATGACCTCCTCTACTACACTGCATAACCATACCAGATAATTTAAGGACTTGCCTAATAGAACTAGATTGACCTTATTATCCTCTGCTTCCTGACTAGTGATCTCATTTCCAACCTCTATGCATGGTTGACTCGTATTGATCCAATTACTCGAGAAACTAATCATCCGACAACAGAATTAATATCAGCATCAAGTGCACTAATCTATGAAACCCGTCGATTTTCATTGTGAAGCTTGTGCTCTTTCTAAGTCGACACACCAAAAGCCATCCTCATCAAATATTTGGCCTTTCAATAAAGCAGAATACATTCATTCAGACATTTGCGGACCACTCGCAGTACCTTCCGTTGCTAACTCTCGTTATTATATCAGCTTTATTGACGACGCTACTCGATATACGGCAATTTAAATACTTAAACACAAGTCTGAGGCGACACAAGCAATTATCGACTACACAAATTTGATTGAAAACCAACATGACCGTCATATTAAATTCTTTCGATCTGACAACGGTGGCGAATATGTCAACTCAAAACTCAAAGATTTTTTCGCTCAGAAGGGGATACAACATGATCTAATACCACCCTACTCTCCGGAAACAAACGGCGTAGCTGAAAGACTTAACAGGTCTATTGGCGAAGGCATTAGAGCAATGCTTTTACCAGTTAAATATAAACAATTCTGGGCAGAAGCAGCAAAGACTTTTGTGTACACGAAAAATCGATTATCATACAGGTCCATTGATGAGAAGACCCCATATAAAGCTTTCCATGAAATTCCTCCCACGATATTAAACCTCAAACCTTTTGGAAGAGAATGCTACGTGCATGTCCCCATGGCGAAATAACCATCAGGAAGCAACTTTCTCCCAAAAGCTGAGAAAGATATGTTTGTAGGATACACCAAGACTAACTACCGTTATCGGATTTACATTCCAGACAAGAGACAAGTGATTATATCTGTCACGGAACGGCCCGCTGAAGCTAGTCATTTCGGCTTGAATTCATTTAGTTCTTTTGCATAAATTTTATTCACATATTGTCTTTAATTAATTGGCGTGAGTTTTCATGCATTTTGTCGATCTTCATCAATGGCTTCAATGACGTTGATAAATTATTTTGCCGATCGTCACTAGTTACTTAATATTGTTATTATTGTTAGTTTTTTCCTGTTGATTGTTATTAACAACGATTGAATTCCAGGCATTGCATAGTTCTATGGAATTCTATTTCAATCGACGGTATTTTGGGTGTTCTACAGTATTCGCTTGCGTTCGATGGGATGTGGTTCTAGTAACCAGTACTAGGGAATGTACTAGGTGGACTCATGTATAAATAGTGGTTAGGCCTTCTAGTTGAAAGCTCTCCGGTCTTCTAGTTGAAAGCTCTCCAGCTTTCAGTCTTGTATATATTCTACGCATCTAGTCTAGTCAAGATTCAAGAAGTCAGGTTATTCACATCTACACTTGTCATTTGTTACAAAAGCTTACGTGACATTATCTGCTATCCTCAGTGTCCTAGAGTTCCAGGTATTCAGTATTTCAAGAGATTGTTCACCAAGATCAAGCCCAAGCTAAACCATCAAAATCCAAGTACAAGGAGTCACGACAATGTCAGTGTGATGTCAAGTTTCCTCCATATACTGCACTTCCAATTAATGGGAAAATCCTTTCCTCTAGCAGTCAGCCTAACAAAGACCCGAAAGCTGCGTTTTCAAGCCTTGCTTCCAGGTCAGATTATACTACCTCTAGAGATCTTTGTTAAGAATCCGAATTACCTCAAGTTCAAGATCCAGTGTCTGTAGAATCCGAGCCTTTAAAATTGCATACATTATCAGAAAGACAAAACATCGAAAATCAATTGTCTGAATCGTCCCAAAATTATCAAATCCAAGAAAACAAACCAAACACACGACCTAGACGGCAGAGACGTCAACGAACCGATGACGATACAATATGGGGGGAATGGTGGAAAAGGTCTCGTATCGGTCAGCAGCCCATTGACGAATTAATATCAAGTGAACAAAAATCAAGATGAAGCTATGATCAACATTGAAGAAATTCTCGAGCCCAAATCCTACCAGGAAGCAAAGATATCTCCTCAGTGGGAGGAATCGAAGGAAGCCTTTAACGACGAAATAACATCACTAAAGGAAAATAAAGTTTGGGATGTTGTTCCTCGACTCATCGGACGAAGCATTGTTAATGGAAAATGGGTTTGCAAGTTAAAGCGAGACACACGAGGAGAAATTGATTGATACAAAGCTCGATATGTCACGAAAGGATTTTCCCAAGTCCAAGGTGTAAAAATATTGTATGCGCTATTGAGGAATATCTTAACGCGTGTTAGGCTTGGTGTTTCATTGTATATCAAGTTGGAACAATTTGGTGGCTGTAGAGAGGAGTAAAGTGGGAGTTGTTTATTACCCCCACCCCAAACTATAGCCGTAACTATATACAAAATTATCTAATAAAACTAGTTGGTGATTTTGTGTCAATACGGACTAGCGTATAATATGACATACAACGGTCATAGCGCAGAATGATAACCAGAGTGGTAATGTCTCTACAAGTTACATTCCTTGCAGATCACACCAATTAGTAGAACTAATTTCAACACCCCTTCTCAATTTGCACGGAATATAGAAGTGCATAATTGGTTTAATCTAGGCCTTGGTAACGCCTTTGTACATATATCAGCAAGGTTTTCGACTGACGGAATATGTAGTACGGTTAAGTTCCCAAGTTCAATCTGCTCTCTGGTGAAATGATAAGCAATATCAATGTGCTTTGTTGCATCATTAAGTCTCGGATTATTTGCAAGCTCAATTGCGGAGGTGTTGTCTGAAAACAAAGCAGTAGGTATATGTTCAGTAGTTATCTGATGGAGACTCCCAACAATCCAGATGAATTGTTTGGTTGCAAGTGACAGCGCCATGTATTCAGCTTCACACGTAGGGTGAGCCACAGTTCGTTGCTTGCGAGACTTCCTAGAGAATGTACAACTACCAAGTTGGAACAGGTAACCAGAAAAACTTCGGCGTGTATCAAGACAATTTCCAAAAGATGCATCGCAATATCCATTTAGGACCAGGGGAGATCCGAACTCGTAAGTTAGCTTAAGGTCTCTTGTTCCCTTCAAGTATCGTAAGACTCGTTTTGCCACACCAATGTGAGAGACAGATGGATCCTGACTAAATTGAGAAAGATGGGCAATAGTATAAGCTAGGTCAGGTCGTATTCCCGTGACAACATACATTATAGATCCAATGATCCGTTGATACAGATTTGCATTTCCCCTCGGCTCCCCGTCAACCACAGCTTTCAGCTGCTGATTTGGTTCCATAGGTGTAGAGACAGAGTTGCAATCAAGCATAGAAAATCGTGCTAAAATCCGGTCAATGTACGCAGTCTGAGAAAGGGTAATACCTGTGCTCAAGTACTCAATTTGAATACCCAGAAGCCAATGAAGCGTGCCCATGTCATTAACTTTGAACTCAGATTTGAGCAGGCCTACAACTTCATCCATAAGCTTCCCCTGATTGCCAAATAAAACGATATCGTCCACATATATCGCGACGATCAAGTTTCCTGATTTGTGCAGGATGACGCAGGGATCAAATTTGGAAGAAACAAAACCATGAGGAAGAATGTATTCAATCGACCTAAAGTACCATTCTCGTGGTGATTGCTTCAATCCGTAGATACATCTGTTAAGACGTGCTACTTGGTTATCTATCCTGAAACCCTCAGGAAGTTCCATGTAAATTTCTTCATTAAGTGTACCGTATAGAAACGCTGTTTTAACGTCAAGTTGTCTGGGGGTCCATCTTCTACTGGAAGAGATAGCAAGGAGCAATCGTAGAGAACCTAGTCGTACAACTGGAGCAAAGGTTTCCTCGTAATCGAGACCCTGAACTTGGGTAAAACCTTTTGCAACATAGCGTGCCTTGAATCGTTCGACTTCTCCAAGAGCATTTCCTTTAACTTTGAAACCCCATTTTCCATTGACAATCTTTCGTCCTTTCGGACGCGGTACAACATGCCACACGTTGTTTTCTTTGAGTGATAAAATCTCATCCTCTAAAGCTCTCTCCCACTCAGACCAATAAATTGAGCGTTTTGCTTCATAAAAACTTTTTGGTTCTGGTATCTCTAAAATGCTAACTAATGCACTGTCTTCCTTAGTAGTGTTGAATACGTCTGATGATTCAACCCGAGAGTTGGAAGTCTGAGCACAAGATCTTTTCCACCACTCCCCCGAAATCATGTCAGAAAACACTCGAGGTCGTACTAAGCGGTTCGATCTGGTTTTAATAACATTTGGAGAAGGAGTTGGCTGAGCCCCCGATAGTTCATAAGAAGACACGTTGTTTCCAGAAGAAACAATAGACGGCTGAAGAATTGAACATGGGACAACGGCATGATTTGTGATAATTTCACTCGATTCAAGTTCTTGCTCGTCATTATCGCCAGGAATATAAGACGGTGGCAAACTTGAACGTGAAACAGCAGTTTGACTTGTATGGGTTTCAACTGGTTCAAACTCAGGTTCATCATTATCTAGAATATTAATCAATGACAAAAAGTTTGGACGTGAACCATCAGACTGATTTGAAATAATTCCACTTGTTGATTCAGGCTCGTGCACGTCATTTTCCCTTAGAATATGAGACGGCTGAAAACTTGAACATGGAACAGCATGAGTTATATGAATATCATCTACTGGATTGAACACTGATGCCAGTAGGTTTCCATTTACAACTGTAGTTGCAATAGATGATTCACGAGAAACATTTTGCTGATGTGAAGAGGTTGCTACAGCTTTATCTTCACTAGGAGGGAATTTAACATCAGCAGAAGTCGTCACCCGCCCATTAGAGGGGGTATAAATTCTGTAGTGGTGTTGCGCATCACCATATCCTACGAACAAGCCTGGTTCAGCTCTTGGGAGAAGTTTACTACCTGAAGGAAGCTTAGCCTTAGGTATGTGTAAAAAGTATTTTCCACCGAACAGCTTCAAGTGTTTTAATGTGGATTTATAGCCATGAAAGGCTTCATTAGGTGTCTGAACACACACAGAACCATGAAATAAGCGATTTTTGGTATAAACAAATGTATGAGCAGCTTCTGCCCACAACCGCTTTTCAGCAATATTGGATAGCATAGCCCGAATACCCTCGCCTATGGAACGATTCAATCGCTCAGCGATACCATTAGATTCAGGAGAATACGGTGGAGTCAAATCATGACGTATCCCCTTCTGAGTAAGGTAATTTGTAAGTTCTTTGTTAACATACTCGCCTCCATTATCAGTCCGCAATGCCTTCACTTTACATCCAGATTGCGTTTCAAGTTCTGCAATCGTATTCATTACAGCTTTAGTAGCTTCCGCTTTGCATGATAAGAACTTAACACAAGAGTAGCGAGTAGCATCATCAACGAAACTGATGTAATAGAGCGCATTACCCAGGGAACGCATTGGGAAAGGACCACACAGGTCTGAATGCAAATATTCCCCTCTAGCACTTGCTCTACTACGAACTGCATGAGGTTTTTTATGACTGGACTTGGACAGTGCGCACGCCTCGCAGTGAAAATCTTTAGGACATACAGGGATTAACTTGGAATCCTGTATAACCATCTCTGTTTTAGAGACTGTTATGGGAGATGAGTGGCACAAAGCTTGATGCCAATATGTGTATGTCATACAGGCTATATCTTGACTAAATGGATCAGACTCCACAACAACAGGAAGAGATCCTTTAAAAATTGTTTCAAGACAGATTTGATCACCTTTGAGTAGACGCATCACTTTACCATCATCATGTAGTTCATAGCCATTTAACCTTTCTCTGTTCCAAGATAAAAGAGAATGAGTCAACTTTGGTACGTATAGTACATCAGATAATACAAATTTAGAAATACAACCATTCGACAGTTTACATCTAAGGTTCACCATGCCCTTTCCTCTGACCTCCATGGGTTCCCCGGAACTTGTGTTGACAAGTCCGGAACATTTGCTGATGTTGTTGAACCGGTCTAAAGAAGGACACATGTGAGCCGATACACCAGTATCGAATATAAAGTTGGATTTACTAACATTATCTAAAGAGCCGGTAGTCATATTTGCCACTTCAGTAGCTATGACGCCTTTTTGTTTATATTTTCCCCTTAGTCTTTCACACTTATTCCAAGTGTGATCGTTGGCTTGCGAGGGAAAATGTTTCTTGCAATAATTACAGCGTTTCTTCCTCGCTGCTTTCGACGGTTTAGTGACGACAGAGCGACTCGACTTGGCTAGAGTGACTAATGCTGTTTGAGGTTGCTCGGTGGAGTCAAGATTGATTAACTTCTGTTTCACCATGGAATATGTTAAATCATCCTTGGTGGTCAAGTTGTCAACAACATTTTTCAATTTCTTGCTCAAGAAACCCAGCAAGAAATCACGCTTCGTTAAGTCTCTGTCAAGGAAAACACCAAAATCTCTTCTGTATGGATCAGACAATGTTTTGGCAAGGCGGCGAAGTTTGTAAGGTTCAGCCTCGAAACGTCTGACAAACGCTGACACCAACTGCGTGTCATCAAACTCAGAGGCTAGTTGAGCAAAGGTACCTAATTGGTACACTGTCAAGTTTCTAGCCTGCACGTGATAATTACAGTAAGAATCGCCGGGATAAAGAGCGATTGTGGGGCTTGGAGGGAAGTGATGACTAAGGAGTGGTTGGTGACTAGGTGGTAGTTGATGACTAAGAGGTGAGTGGTGACTAAGCGGTGGTTGATGACTAAGAGGTGGGTGGTGACTAAGCGGTGGTTGATGACTAAGTGGTGGGTGGTGACTAAGAGGTGGGTGGTGGCTTAGGAGTGGGTGGTAGAAGTGGGTGGTGACTAAGTGGTGGGTAGGGTAAAGGTAATAATTGAGACAAAGAACTAAAAGTGCCCCGCCAATCCCAATGGGAGACCTGTACTATATACATAAAGCTTCGCGAAAAAGGAACAAACGCGCTAACAAAGATTTCGATTAACAATACCTCAGGCATCTATAACCTCGAATCCTTACATTACCCTCCCCCTTTTTCATGGAACAAGCTCCTGCGAGCGTGGTGCGTTAGGATCTGACTTGTGAAAATCTAACAGTAGCTCTTGACATCCGGTTGAGTTTTGGTAAGGTTCCCAGGTAGTGTCTTCGCAGCCAGTCCAACAAATCAAATATTGTACCTTTTTTCTACAAACTCGAGAGTCTAGGACAGCTTCAACTTCATATATATCGGGTTCATTGGTCATAGTTTCTATCGGCGGTGGCCGTAATTGCTGTTGAGATGGGAAGCCCATATAGGCTGGGCTTAGGAGACTAACATGAAAATTATTGTCGATTTTGAGTTGAAATGGTAGGTCTAATTTAGCAACGAGTGGGCTTTTCATCAATGTTATATGCCATGGACCAGCACGTATATGATCGAGTTTTTTAGTGGGTCTTGAAAGCCTAAGTTTTTCAGCGATAGATATACGCGGTCCCCGACTTGATATTGCGGAGCAGGGAGTCGATTCTCGTTAGCAAATGATGACTGGTAAGCCTGAGCGAGGGTTATTTTTTCTGAACAAGATTTGACTAAGCCTGCCATACGCTTAGTGAATTCTGGGATTGTGCGAGTCGTGGAGGTATCTGATTCGGGCCTAAAATCTAAGCGAGGGTGATGACCAAATGACGCAAAGAAGGGGGTAACTCCTGTGGATGCGCTAATATGATTATTACAACAAAACTCAGCCAGAGGTAAATGTTTCGCCCAGTCGTCCTGATGGTGGTTCACATAATGTCGTAGATAAACCTCTAAAGTTTTGTTGGCTCTTTCAGTTTGGCCGTCAGTTTGGGGATGGTAAGAAGTTGATAGTTTATGGCTTATTTTCAAGTTGGCACAGATGTCTTTCCACGTTGAGTCTATAAAGGCCCTTCCTTGATCTGACACTAAGGAATCTGGCAAACCCGCAAAACGAATTACGTGAGACAGAAAGGTTTCGGCTGTTTCCCGAGCGGAAGTACCTTCCATTGGCGCTATCCAGATTCGTTTTGTGAGGCGATCTACAACCTGAAGAATGAATCGGTATGAGAAGTCACAAATTCGACAGATGGGTAGGGGACCAATGAAGTCGAGGGTTAGGTGCCGGAAAGAAGCTTCTGGAGCCTGAAGTGGTTGAAGGAACCCGTATGGCTTTTGGGTTGAAGGGTTATTCCTTTGGCATGCCTCACATCCCCGAGCGTACTTTACTGAATCTTTGTGACAGTCTGGCCACCAATATTGCCGTGATATCATGCCATAAAGAGCAGCTAATCCCTGGTGCCCATACAAGGGATTGCTGTGAAGTTGGTTCAACAATATCTCGCGTAATGTCTTAGGGACGTATTCTTTCCCACTAAGCTTAAATGAGTGTTCGGTAGTTGCGCAGCTTGAAAGCTGTATTTCTTTTTGTTCAGTTTTAGAATTTGCGAGTGCGGATCTGATTTCTTGGCAGTATTTATCTTGGGCGCAATGCAATTTCTATTGATCTGTAGACAGCGTGGAGAGAGAGGGGTCAAGAGGTGGGTGTCAGGCTAAAGGTTGCCATCCTACATGATACACGAGATAGATGCATCACCACTCGGCTAAAAGGCCAGACCAGAATCATAGAACACTATGACCTGGCAATCTCCATATATATATTATACAGTAGAGGCTTTCCTGACATAAACCAACAAGTAGGTATTTTGCCTCTTATATTCACTTTTGAGATAGAGCCACATCAGGTGTGGACTTGTTTTCTCCGGCATGCGTTGTCTAATATGTGGACTCACAGTAGTAATGTACATCGAGACCGCAATACTGGACAAGATCCGATGGGCTCTACGTTGTAACAGCTAGTGAGCTGTGTAATCCCTGTAGCCTATGCTATGCATAGGCGTGCATAACACAAAGTGGGCGCGTCCTGCATAATAAGCGACGAACAGGGGTACCTACCTTGCCATTAGGCATAGCTCTTTCTAGAAGCTTCCAGAGGTTTCAGAGGAGGAAAGAGAGGAACTTTCTAGTAATCTGAAAAGATCTATAAATCCTTGGAGTTGTATGTCTTAGATAGGTAGATACTTCCAGCATAGATTCAATATAGACCACTTATAACCATTAACTGCCCCTTGCGCTCTTGGTCGAACCGTGACATACGTTCTGTTACTATAGCGTGCTCTACTGGCTGCAATCCTTCGACTACTAGCTCGTAGAGCCCCGTGCTATTCCATATAGCGATCATGTCTACCTCCCACATGT
Source organism: Podosphaera xanthii (assembly GCA_028751805.1). NCBI lineage: Eukaryota > Fungi > Ascomycota > Leotiomycetes > Helotiales > Erysiphaceae > Podosphaera > Podosphaera xanthii. Next base: position 1,860,598 of record JAPWIX010000007.1, read on the forward strand.
CATAGCTTTCAGGCCCCTCGAGACAAACGATGTTTGTCATGGTTACACCACAATGCAGGCCCTCGCTAAGGACATCACGAAAAAATGACGACATCTCGACTTCGTCTCTTGAGAGACCTTCTAAGATGGGCTCTGTGACAGGACAATCAACTAACTGGGGTGCAACATGACCTTCAGTCAAGTTAGGAACCTCAGAGTGAATGTAGGACATCTTTAAAATATTTTCCTGAATTGAATTGAAATTCTGTAAAAAATATTGAAAGACGCAAGGCATTAGCAATTGTTCATCTTCTAAACAAGAATAGGTAAACACTAAGAGCACCAGACTCATTACCTGTAAAAATATTGTATGCGCTATTGAGGAATATCTTAACGCGTGTTAGGCTTGGTGTTTCACTAGATATCAAGATGGAACAATTTGGTGGCTGTAGATGTTAGAACAATAGAGCACGATGTCAGCGAATATAAAGTAATCTCATTTAAAGGTCAGTTACGAGTTCGACACACTATCTAAAGATCTATAGATACACATATATATATACTTGTACGAACATCTTGGTATCTGTGCATCGTCCCATTCATGTGACTATGACGTAGTGATCTCACTATCACATGTTGGATCTGTCGAGGACTGTTTACTCTTAACACTCTCCCTCAGTCCGAGAGTCCAAGCCCTTTACAATGTGCTTCAAAAGAAGGTTGTGCCAACGGTTTAGTTAGTATATCCGCCACATTTTTGCTTGTGTCTATTTTATGCAATTTTATATTGCCTTGTTCGCACTGTTGTTGAATCCAGAAAAATTTTCTTTGGATGTGCAACGCTCGCTTGTGTGATTCTGGGTTCTCAGTTATACGTGCAGATGCCGAATTGTCAATCCAAATATTTATTGGTCCTTGGGCTAATCCAAGATCTGCAAGAATATCTCTAATCCAAATCCCAGCCTGAGAAATCTTGCAAGACGCTATAAACTCGGATTCCATTTCCGAAAGCGTTGCGCCGCGTTGTCGTTCAGAAATCCACTTAATTGCACCACCGGCAAGAATATATACTCCCCCGGATGTTGGACAGCCTGTTGTCATATCTGTTCCATTTCCCGCATCTGTAAATCCAGTTACTTCAAAGGTCCTTGTCTCTTTGGATTGATCATAAAGAAGACCTAAGCTTTTTGTACACTTAAGATATCGAAAAATTTTAATGACGGCATCCCAATGTGTTTGAGAGGGTTTCACGTTAAACTGGGCTAAAGTATTCACTGCAAATGCAATATCTGGGCGAGTTGCGATGGCAACGTACATTAGTGATCCAATAGCTGATTGGTATAGTGTAATATTTACCAAGTTTTCGTCATCTTTAGAAGGAGAAAATTTAGCATGTGGTGTCATTGGTATATCTGACAGACGTTCATTGTTTAAATCAAATCAATCAATAATTTTGTTGATATATCGCTCTTGTGATAGTCGAATTGCATGATTTTTAACGTCTACTTCAATTTCAATACCGAGCATGTATTTTGGAGTCCCTTGATTGGTGGCTTCGAATTCTTGATTGATTAGATTTTTGATCTTACTCATATTTTCTGGTGATTTTGATAGGATTAGTAGGTCATCGACCCACACGCCTATGACATCGAACCTGTTCTGTTCTGTTCTGAAGTATAAGCAGTGTTCTTTGGTTGCCCGCTGAAACCCAATGTTGCTAAGAAAAAGATTTAATCTTCTGTTCCATTCGCGTCCAGCTTGTTTTAATCCTTATAGAGATCGACGCAGACGACATACTTTATTATCTTCGCTTACAAAACCTGGCGGCTGTCGCATGTAAATTTCTTCGGTTATTATGCCATTCAAGTAAGCGCCTTTTATATCCATTTGATTTACTTCGAGATCTTTGATGACTTTAATTGCGCAAAGAATGCGTATAGTATCCAGTCTCATTACGGGAGAGAAAGTCTCTGAGTAATCTTGACCTGGTATCTGTGAAAATCCCTGTGCGACAAGCCGTGCTTTGAATCTAGAAGGATTTCATTTTCCATCAAATTTCTTGGCGAACACCCAGCAACTACCGATCGCTTTTCTTCCTGTTGGTAGGTCGCATAGTTCCCAAGTACCAAATTTTTGATGTTGTTCAAGCTCAGATCTTATAGCCTTTTCCCAGCTTGGCCATTCACTCGATTCTTTTGCATGTTCTATTTTATCGGGAACATATGGGTCATATGCCTCGAAGCCACAAACAATATTACGTGCCATGTTTACAATCTCTAGGTAGCCGGCATGCAAATCGGGAATCTGTTCAGCATTAGCTTTTTGATGACGACGACTATATCCTGGATCGTTCAATTCCCTATAATTTACTGGCTTTCGCTCACGAAGCCCTGTTCTGATAGGTAATTGTATTAGATCCTGAGTGTCTGTGTGTTCAGTATTCTGCATATGTGAGGGGATATTTTCACATCTCGAGTTTTTAGAATGGTTGCTTTCCTTATTTTTAATATCATTTGTAGATGATTCGAGATTGGAATTATTTTCTGTCTCCCCCTCAATCGACGGATCACTATTGTCCAAAAGATCATGAGGATGCTCGTTTTGGACATTCGTTTCGTCAAGATAACCATTAGTTGGGGATTCGAATTAAAAATTGCGGGAAATCATGATTTTATTTACATTAGGTTTATAGTATCGGACTGAGCGAGATCCTTCATTCAATCCTGTATATATAAAGCCTTGAGCTTTAGGATTAAGCTTTGAAACCCTATTTTCGTCAAGTATCCAAACTTTAGCGCCAAATTCATGCAAATTTGACAGATTTGGTCTGTGTCCTGTCCATATCTCATATGGAGATTTGCCATTTGGATTTGAATTCGTAGAAACTCGGTATTTGATAAAGTTCATATGTAGCAAAACTTCTGCCCATAAGAACTTTGGTAAATTTCGCTCAATCATCATCGACCTCGCACCTTCAACTAGTGTTCTATTAAGGCGTTCTGCTACTCCGTTTTGCTGAGGCGAATATGGAGCAGTGAGTTGGTGTTCAATCCCTTGCTCCTTTAGAAATTTTGATACAGCTATGGATTCACCTCCGTTGTCGCTACGCATAATTTTAGGAAATTGTCCTGTCTGAGTTCGTATCCATGCAATATGATTTTTTATTGCGTTAATTGCATCACTTTTTTGTCTCAAGAATTCGATTGTTGTATAGCGAGTCATATTGTCTGTGAATGAAATGAAGTACGATCTACCTCCAAGTGATTGGATACTTGAAGGACCCCAAAGATCTGTGTGAAAACATTCTCCGCGGCTTGACGATCGAGAACCAATTGTATTACTAAATGGGAGTCTTGTTGCTTTGGCAGCGCGGCATGAGTCGCAGTGTATTATAGCAGGTAGTTTTGGGTTAATTGATGAACCTGTTACATGATCTCCTAGCACGAGTTTTTTCATTGATGTCAACAATATATGCCCGAGTTTTCTATGTGCTTCGTCCTAGCTAAGCTGTCTAGCCGTCCCAAAAACATGATTTGTGTTTTGCAACATGACTTGTCCGTTGAGAAAATAAATATTATGTTTGCGCGTTCCTGTTGCCAAACATTTTGTATCAGGAGCCATGAGTCTACATTCCTCTCCAGTTATATCAAATTTCCCTCCAGAACTTGTGAATCTTCCCACAGAGAGAAGAACATTGTTTAAAGTTGGCACCCATTTAGCATTTTTCAGTATAAGTCTTGATTTGCGGTTCCCAACTGTTGTTTCGATTACGGCATCTCCAGTCCCCGACGTGGTTCAAATTCCACCAATGCCGCTAATACTCTCTCTACAAGGTTGGAAGTTGATTAACATGTTGCGACTCGGAACAACATGAATAGATGCCCCAGTATCTGCTATAATCTGCACTGTATGTGCCAACGTATTTTTTATGTCATGTTTATTAGTTTCACTGACTGGAATTGTTGAAAACACGTAGCCGACTTCAGATACTTCATCATCTTCATTTGCTGTTGATATTGCCGGGTTAATACTACTCTGAGAAATACTTTGACTTGGGTTGCCTTTGATTCTTTTTTGATTTTTCTGTCTTGAGCCCTTTCCATAGGAACCGCCACCAGTTGACCAACACGATGTCCACCCATGTCCAGCTTTGTGGCAATTATAACATTTACCATCAATATCAAGTTCTGGTCTTTGAGTTTGATCATCTTTAAAGTTATTTCTTGTTGGAAGACTACGAGCGATATTTGCAAGTTGAACATCCTCTTCTTCCTGACTCTTTCGTTGGTCATTTTCCTCTCGAATGAGGGCAGATATCTCTGTCGATTGGAGATCTTGAACATTTTGAAAACGAGCAAAGATTGTAGAGCGCCATGTTTCCCAAGATGGGGGCAATCCGCTGAGAAGTAGTAGTGCAAAGTACTTATCCGGAAAATCTTCTCCAAGCCTACTTATTTCTTCATTCGATGTCTCCTGCTTAGTGACAAAATCTGCAACGTCTGATCCTTCCAGACAATTGGCCTTGATCAAATTTTTTAGGGCAAGAAGTACGGTTGTTGCCTTCCTTGGTTGATATATATTATTGTCGGAGTTTCAGCACCATTTGTTCTGCGACATTTGAGTTTGGTTGTATCGGATGTCTTGGCCAGCCTCTCATTACTGTTTTATTTGGCGTTTCGGCTAATTAGAGCCCGTGTCGACATACCCCTGCTATTTTCATTTGTCACCTTTGTGGCCTAGGTGTTACAGTTTATGACTCTGTAGTTACTTCACTTGAATTAAGCTACGTACTAGGTTGTCAGAGGCCTTTTCTTATTTGTATTTAGTCAAGTTAGATAGGCACACAGAGCGACTCACGCTTTGTTTTCAGTCAACTTCTCTACCCCAAACTTCTCAGAGTTCACCACTCTACCACTCGTAACACTAGACCATTTGTACCACTCTACTATTCGTACCACTCGACCATTCGTACCACTCTACCATTCGGACTTCTCTATCATTCATCCCCCTACAATCCCTATTCATCCCTGGAACCCCTTTTCCTTACCACGAGTCTCGATTTAGCCCACGTGCTGGCTTCACGTGTGACAATTATTCAAGAGGTTCCATGCCCCAACAGGATCTGTTGGTCGCATTTTAACAAGCTTGCCCCATTGATCTTGGTGAATTGTTTTCTTGAGGTAATGATGTGCTTGCTGTGCTTCTTGGTCCCATGCAACTTGCTGGTTTAATCGTTTTGTTTTAGCAACTAATTCTTTTGTCTCGATTAAATCTGGTGGACGAGGATTTGAGCCATCAAAAAACTTCCAGTAGTCAAACACATCTAAATCGTTTTGTACGATATCGCTCCAGGCCAGCCAATTGTCACCGCCTTTAAGCTTTGCATCGCCATGACTATAGAAACAATTTTGGGCAGCTTTATCTCCGGACCTAACGGTCTTAGAATAGCTGTCCCAGTTATCACTGCTCAACATGTTTGTTGATGAAGATGGATTTAATTTAAACTTTCACTGATCACCGATTTGGTGCTGATAACAATTGTTAGAACAATAGAGCACAATGTCAGCGAAGATAAAGTAATCTCATTCAAAGGTCAGTTACGAGTTCAACACACTATCTAAAGATCTATAGATACACATATATATATATACTTGTACAAACATCTTGGTATCTGTGCATTGTCCCATTCATGTGACTATGACATAGTGATCTCACTATCACATGTTGGATCTGTCGAGGACTTTTTACTCTTAACAGTAGAGAGGAGTAAAGTGGGAGTCATTCATGTCATGAGCAGCATGTAGACAGCGGACAAGAGCAAGAACAAGACCCGTGATATCAGGCTATGGATGCTGTCCTACATAATACACAAGATAGATGCATTACCACTTGGCTAAAAGACCAGACCAGAAATCATAGAACACTATGCTCTGGCTATCTCCATATATATATTATACAACAGAGGCATTTCTGACATTAGCAGACATTCTCACTAAGCCATTGCCTTTTTCAAAATTGAATCCTATCAATAAAAGGATTTTTTGTCTCTAAACCAATAATCCAATTGGTCAGGAGGAGTGTTGGATTTAGGCAAGATTGGAACATCTCCCGGGTTACTCGCTTGGAGCGCCTCCCAACTTAGTTACCCGGATCAATATCCGCACCGTCAGCTCGGCATAAAAGCGACATCATTTACTACGGCTAACTATCCGGCCCTTCCACCCACAACTGTCCAGGCTTGGACCAATCGGATTATCACTGAGCCGATTACTTTACCTATATAACAATAATTAACAAATATTATTGCTAACCATTAGTGATCATTCTGGCATTCATCCGGAATCCTTCGAGATTTCTTTAAGCACGCGTCTACAGTCCTATGGGTAATCTTTTGATATTCATCCGGTTGGAGGTTGAGACTTTGGGGGTTATAGACGCGAAGCTGAATGCTGAGAATTGACACTTGTAGATATGTATATATATATATATATATATACTGGTATCTTGTTGATAAAATAAAAAATTACTTCTTTAAATTTGATATGCCTAATGAAATATATTTTTCCTAAATTCAACACTAATTCTGCATAATACTTATTGTTAATTTTATTAATAATGGGCTGAGAGCGGAACCTAGCAACATCATCTTATCTAGGAATATAAACAAAACAAATTGACAACCTCAACCGAGTCATACAACATCCTGGAAGAAGATTCCATCATACTTGAAATTAGGTACTCCATGAACGACTAATCTAAGCTCCATTATGGTTTAATATAATGTAATGATGGCAATGGAAATAGAAGGAGATGAGGGAAGGAGTCACAAGCTTGGACAGGGAGATTTTATTTCATTCAATTTGGTCATCAAGAGGAACAAGATTCTCGAAATGTAGATAAATAAGAGAGAGACTTCTCAGATTACTTTCCTCTTCACTTCAAGATTTTCTTGTATACAGCTCTGAGTATAGTTTGAATAAAACCCTGCGGCCAGACCCTCACACATTGATGGCCATTTGTATTGAAATGGAAGATTTAAAGTTCAGTTGTTAGACTGGATAGGATCACTTATCAATCGTAGGGTAAACTTGGAACAAGTAAGAGTCTGTTAATGTAGTGTCTGGAGATGTTTATTTCTCCCACTTTGAACAGAGTGCTATCTGCTAATAAAACTAACTAACAGTGATTGAGTGATCTTACTAATAAGGATTAGCGTATTGATGCTCATAATACACTTTAGGCTTAAGGTCAATGCGTGTGCGATTAGGGGATTCAACCTTGCACAATCTTGCTCAGCCGTCTCAATTAGAAGCACAAATTTCATCAATTTGTGTCAGGAATAGGCCATAATTCATTGCGGCGCTGATATTAGGTAATATCAGGTGACATCATGTGTCAGGATTAGCGCATACTGAATGCTGTCACGTGAGTAATAATCATTTCACGTCTTCTCGCTAATAAAGGCCAAGTCTTCTAGAATCTTCTGTACTTCCGTCTGAACACTAGGGATTTTGGGTTAAGGTTCTTTAGGTTTCCATACTATTCTCTCTCTTGTAAAGGTCGATGGGCTTCTACAGCATTCTTTAAGATTCTATGTATTTCTAAGATGGCCTAGTTGTTGGCCAGATGGCCCTTGTAGAGATGGAGTTAGGCTTGTGTATAAATAGTGGCTTTCCCTCTGTAGCTAGAGGATCTTCAGACCTGAGTCTTGTTATCTACCGTTGTTCAATATAGTCTTGTCTTGATTCACAGTCATTGTTATTGTCTAGATTCATAGTCATTGTTATTGTCTTATCCACCGAGTTCACAGTCCTCGCCCATAGTCCACAGCCAAAGTCTACGCCAACAGTCAATAGCTCACAGTTCACGTCCAAGGATTCTTTGATCACACCTAGCAACGCCTCTTACAATTCGTACTGCGAGTATGATATGAATGCCCTTAAATATGCCAAGACTTCCTGGTTCATACGTTCAGTGCTACCATCAGTTTCAGGGTGGAAAGCCGTTGACATGCGCTTATCTATGTTTACTAATTTACAAAGACTTCTCCAGAAATCGCCGGCCCAGTTTGATCCGCGGTCGGAGATTATGTGCGAAGGAAATCCATGAAAACGGTAATGACAGTTTAAAAATATTTTTGCACACTCTTCTGCGGCTATAGAGTTTGTAGCTTCAAGGGTTCAACTCTTGAATAATCTGTCCGTGATTAGCATCAAGTACCTGGGTTCTTGGGCAAACTTTGCTGGCAAATCTGTCATAAAATCTATCGACAACTCCGAGTGGAAACGATCTGGAACTGGTAGTGGTAACAGTAACCCTTTTTTCTTCTCCCTCCAAACATGTGATCTCCCACAGACGTCGCAGTTTCTACAGAATACTCGCACCATTGATGATGCGCCGGGCCAAAAGAAATTACGTGATAGTATTGCGTACGTACTATCACGACCTGGATGTCCAGTTATATGAGAGTCGTGCGTCTTTTGAATGAGTGCTGTTTGGAGAGGTTCCCAATTTGGTATCCAGATAAGTTTTCTAAAACAAAGCGCACCTCTTTCATCAAAATCGCATTCGGATATTGCAACCTTTAATTTCAACTTGCTAGGGAAAGTTCTCTTTTCGCTCTTGACAGATTGATAGATAGTATTAAGGCTATGGTCTTTGACACAACCTCTGTCCCATAATAATTGTAGCTCAGAATCGTGGAAAATTTTACACCCTTTCGGTACTATTGACGCTGGATGGGAAGGTAGTGATTGACTTCCTAGAATAGAACAATTTGTTATTCGGTCCAGGACAAATTTTGAACTTTGAGAGAATGGACCGATCCACTCGTTTTTAATCAACTGCATTTCCCTAGCCTTCAATTGTTCATCATTCTCATCATGCGGCATATCCTGTTCCCTTTAAGAAAGAGCATCTGGCCGGGCTGAACACTTACCGGCTCGAAATCTTAGTTCAAAATTGAATTTAGAAAGCGTATGACTCCGACTTGTCGTTCTGAGAGTTTTCTTGATGTCATAAAATATTGTAAATTCTTGTGGTCGGATAGGACTATAAAAGGTTCTTTTAGTCCAACTAATTCACCACGCCATACTTCCAGAGCAGAAATGACGGCTAAAAGTTCTTTATCATGAATTTCATAGTTACACTCTGCCGGACTTAATTTTCTAGAATAATATTCAACTAGACGTGGTATGTTGTGATGGTCAAACTGAGATAAACATGCCCCTAACACATACCCTGAACAGTCTGCTTCGACAACGGTTTGGTTTTCGGGGTTGTAGAGAGCTAATACTAGAGCTGTGACAAAAATTTCTTTTAAAAATTCGAATGATTTTTGATGCTCTTCAAGCCAAAAATATGCATGGTCTTTTTTTGTAAGATTTAATAGTTGCTGAGCAATTTCACTAAAATTTGGAATAAAATCTCGATAAAAGTTGGCGAACCCGAGGAAACTTCGCACTCCTTTTACCAAAGTTGGCAGTGCCCACAATTTAATTGCTTCAACCTTTTTTAATCAACTTTTATTCCCTCATCCAAACTTATGACAAATCCAAGGTATTTTGTCTCCTTAACAGCAAATTCACATTTGTTTGGGTATAATTTTAGACCAGCTTTGCTTAGACGTTCAAATACTGCATGCACTTTATGCCAATGATCCTTTAAATCACCTGTTGTGTAGATTAGTATATCATCGAGATATGCGGTGCAGAATATATCAAGATTATCTCCTAATGTCTCGTTAACATATATTTGGAAGGCTGCTGGGGCTCCTTAGAGGCCAAATGGGGTAACTAGCCATTTAAAGGAGCCGAATCTAGTACGAAAAGCAGTTTTTTCTTCGTCCCCTTCACAAACTCTCAACTTGTAGAAGGCAGCACAGACTTCTACCTTGGTGATCCAAGTCAATTTTGATATTGAACGCAATGTCTCTCGGATAAGGGGCAATGGGTATCGGTCTTTCTCTGTTATCGCATTCAGGGCACGATAGTCTACACAAAAACTTAGCCCACCACCAGGCTTTTCCACAAATAACACAGGAGCGCCTCCTGAAGATGCACTAGCCTTTATCCAGCCCCTTTTAAGATGATTGGTTAAAGTTTTCCTTAGTACCAGGAGCTTGTCTCTGGACATATTATAAAGAGGACCCCATGGAATTGAGCTTTCTCTGCCTTTTTGGTCCTTACATAAGTTAATTTTCATGTCTGAGGGTCGGTGTGGCGGGAGAACGTTTCGATTGTCTTCTTTGAAAAGCTCGGCCCAGTTAATTATTTCTGGAGGAAGCTTCCCACAGATTTCGTCTAACGACTGTTCTGATTTGAATTCAAGGGCTTTATTAATGTCGTTCATAGAAATAGCGAAGATTTGTTGATTATTATCGCTTTTCACGGTTTCCAAGAGTCCTATGAATTCGGATCCTTTTACGCAAACAGCTGTAGCAATAGCTCATACTTTTTGTCTTACTTTTGCCGGAGCTTTATTCTCATACCAGCCAACTTCCCTGACCACTAAACCATGCTTTTTCGAGCCAAAGCGAATTAGTCTCTTTCTAGAGAAGTATACCACATTGTTATGCTCCATTCACGGCTTGCCAAGAATCACATTGTAAGCTAAATCTTGAATGACATACCCGTAAACTCTTTCGTGTCTTCCATCTATATCAAAGTCTGCAAATGTAATTTCATCGATTATTCTTTCTTGTCCGTCATCTTCGGCTAATTGAAGATTCCTTTGGTATATGTTGATGCGCGGGAGGTTGTTCTCAATCACAAGTTTTTTTTGAAAAGGCTGCAAAACATAGGCATCCAGTGTCAATTAAACATTTTATGTAATAACTAGAATTAACTTGATAATTTATTAGGAAAGGACTACCATTCATCTTGCATAAAGCTCTTTTAACTTGCTCCTTTGAACAACCCTTATGCCCCTGGGTGCGACTATGCTAAGGGGTTATTCTTCCCCCGAGAACAACTCAACATTGCCTTCCTCTATTCCTTCATCTTGATTAATAGCCGGAATTTGAGGGTTAGTATTTTCACCACTTTTCACGTGTGCCAGAGACGCTGGTCATTTAGCAGGACCACATTTTGGACAGAACCGCGTTGGATGTCCTGATTGCGCACAGCAGATGCACCGTCCTTCGCCAGAGATCCTTGTAAATTCATCTGTCGACCTCCACTTGGCGGGTGGTTTTTGATTGCTTTGTTTTGGCAAATTCCCACTTAAAGCACTAATTATGGCCTGAGCAATTTTTGCAGTATTGACACCCCCCATCTTCGTATCACCATCTGCGTCAAGCTCTGGATATGAAGGGCGTGATTGAGTTTCCGGAGCGAAGTTTCCTTGCAAGGTGTTTAGCGGAAGGCACCAAGTCTTAATCCTAGAGAAACCTTGCGGGCGGTATTCTGGCATATTTTCGAGTCTCCCAGCTAGTCTTGTAACTTTAGAAATCCACTTGTCGTAGTCATCTTCGGGTAAGGATTTATTCAACAGCAACCTATTGAGTGGGCGATTCATGCTGTTTTCGAGTAAAGATATTTTCATATCATTGGCTATCGTGATATTACCGCACTGGGTCAACTTGAACTCAAAATCCTGCAAGAACTCATGAAAGTACTGACAGGGACCCATACGCATCCTTTGAATTTGGCTCCTAGAAGTTTGCCGTGCTTGCTTATCTTCGTATTGCTCGGTGATAAAAGCCAGGAACGCTTGCCAGTTGTGGGACCCGTCAGGGCCTCCAATATTGTACCAGTGGGATATCCTTGCCTGTCTTTCTGTTGGGATTGAGTTGAATATATTGAAGCAAATCGATCTATTTGAACCCAAAAGCAGTCTATCTTCCTCAATTTTTACTCGCAAGCTAAACATGTGGGCGCTAAAAGAGGAATAATTTCCATCCCACGTAGGCCATTTACTGGCTTGTTGAAGATTTACTGAAGGAGGAATCGGCTGTACAGGAGGAGGTGGATGTGAGGGGTTTTGGAATTGGCTGAGGATTTCTTGGGCTACTTTCTCACTGATAGCTTTAAATAACCCGGGTGGGAGATTCGCTAATGTATTAAACTCAGGCTGTTGCTGAGTATGGCCTAGTTGCTCCTGGGGATTCAATGACCCGCTCTGTTGCTCTAGAGGCGCTTGTTGATCATTGCTACATCTGGTCCTGATCACGTGACGTGGCTATGCTTTCAGTAGAGCAAAGCGAACCTTCGTCGTCGGTGTCCAAATTTCCGGGAACTGTATAGCTCATATATATATATATATATATATATTTCAGTTATTGTAAAATCTGAATTGACATGAAAAGTTTATTGGGAAGTTTGTTTGTATAGAATTAGTCTACCTTCTATCTCCTGAGAGAGTCTTTTACTTTAACTATACAGATTCCTCCTCGAGAATCTCCGACCGCTGACCCCTGCCGAATTAGATCTGAAGGAAACTCACGTCTATCTTGTAGCAGAGTGTTTCTACCTGTTTTGGGTTTTACCTAAAACAATGCGTCAAAAATCATAACCCATAAAACATCCGAACATTCAAACACCGTATACGACCCTTCCTATCTACGAGAAACACGTCTGAACTCATCAGATGACATGAAGTAACCAAAACCGTGACACACCCCCCAGGTAGCATCGATGATTAGGTATTTCCATCAAGAATATTTGCGATGGGTCGATGATAGCTGACTAAAAGTCATTTGGAAAGAGAACCTTTACGTCGTTAGTGCTAGAGATGTTCCTGATGCTTTTAAGCCGAGTGCTGATGTCTACCAGTCCTAGTTGCTTGACGAATTCCTTAAATTTCTGCTTCATTAGAATTTTCGTAAGACCGTCTGCTGGCATTTTGTCTGTTGGCACCCATTTGACGTTAAGACGAGATGCTTGCACCTTCTGACGAACCCAAAGTTGATGGATATCTATATGCTTAACCTTGGTATTAAGTTTTTCCTGAGTTTTAGTGGCGATACCCACTGTCTGTTGATTGTCGCACCAGATAGTTGGTTTACAATCAAGCTTCAGAGATATTCCATTGAAGAAACGAATCCATTCTTGCATTTGCGAGCCGGCAAGAGAAAGGGAAAGAAGTTCTGATTCTCTGGTAGATTTTGTGATGGTGCGCTGTACTGTAGCTTTCCAATCAATGGTCATTCCTCCAAATTTGAATAAATAGCCTTGGGAGCTGCGACAAGTGTCCGGTTCATCAGCATATGATGCATCAGAAGAGCCGAAAAATAGAGGATCTTTGTAGGAAGGATCATCTGTTATGCATTTAATTAGGCTACTTTCCGACGCGGCAGCTTGAAGTGCGCATGTTTTTGTACCCAGCAGATAGCGCCAGGTTTGAATCACCTTATAGACGTGATTTTGACCAGGGTTAGTAAGGTGACATGCAAAAACTACGTGTGTACGAGCTACGTCAGGCCTACCCCAAACTGCAACATAGGCTAGTGAGCCAACAAGTTGCTGATAGAGTTTTATACGGTTCTTGTTGGGCTCCTCTGTTGACTGAGGGAGCCAATTTTCTGCCAATGGAATTTCTGGAATTTTACTGACATTCTGTATTTCAAATCGCGCACAGACTTTGTCAATATACGCGTCTTGGACCAGCCATAACTTTCTCATCGTGCGATCGCAAACGACTCGTATCCCGAGAAACCATTCGAGATTGCCCAATACCTTTATGTTGTAAATATCAATCAGCTTCTGCTCTACCTTTTGGTGCAGGTGCACATTTGAACTGTGATATGCCATGGCGATATCATTGACATAGACAAAAAGAATTAGCCAAGAGTTAGTGTTAGAGTTCGCAGATCATTTGGCCCATGTTTAGTTATGTTTTAGACGAGTGGGTTAGCATCGGATGTCTTCCATTGTTTGGCTTCATGTATTCCGGTGTTGTATTGGGTATCGGAGGAACCCCGGCGTTTTGGAAGTTCTCCCGATGTTTCTCCTTCAGTGTGACAAGATACCTTTAGTAGTTTGAGATGTTATTCTGGATATATAGTAGGGCACTGATTGATAGATGAGCTCCTTACGCTTAGTTTTCCGTCATCTCGAGACTATAGAATTCAAGTTAGTCACCTTCAGTCTTCAGTATTTTTCAGCCTTTGGTGTCTCTTAGCCTACAGTATTTCTCAGTCTTCAGTGTCTTTCAGCTCTCAGACTTCTTCAGTTCCTAATCTCTTGTCTTTACCTCCGCTCCCTTACTCCTTTATTGGACGTTCAGCATTAGTCTAGAGCTACCTTTTCGTCCCTTAAGTTTCCATACCTCAGCCTTGCGCTTCCGCGCTTCCGATCTTCAGCCTTCAGTCTTCAGCCTTTCGCCGTCGAGTCACGTGCTAGTCACAACTCTGACATTACTAAGTGTTTAAAAATATTTAATTATGAATTTCTTTAACCAACGATCTGGAACAGGCAATTCATATCAGCCTCCTCTCTGATGACGAAGCTGACATGGATATCTCCCAAACCCACCCTTCAAGTACTTCAGAAATTCAGCCTCAAGCACCGCCACCTCAGCTTCTTATGCTACCCCCAAACCTTTGGAATATCCCCTACCTTCAGAGCTCGACTGAGACATGGAATACTGCAATTAAAATGGATCCTGTAAGGGTAAGCCGTCTTTTTGAGGCACAAATCCCAAGTATACCCCCACCTCAGGCGCCTTCTATCCCTGTCCTTGCCCCGCAACCACCCCCGGTATTTCGAATCTCCGCCCCACCCATTAGCCCTTACGACGGACAACCATCATCCCTACGTTCTTTTTGTTCACAACTGACGAATCAAATACGGAGCAACCGTGGTCAATTCTCCACAGGAGCAGCTAAAGTAAGCTACTCTGATACTACGGTATTAATCGTGTATAGGCGCTAAAATTCGACTTTTACAGGGTATATAGGCTTTTACTAACTTGAATTAGCATGACGATAAGTAGATCTCCCCACCTAAACTTTAAATTTGTATGGCAAAAATTTCACAACGAAATATTCGTTGGTTTTGCTTTTTTGGTCCATTATAGCCCTCTATTCACTTTTTAATTCATTAATACATTTCATAAATAAATTATACTTCTATCTAGCTAATAATTTACATATCCGCCTTCAGCTTCGTAAACGGCTCTGATTCTTCGGGGCATCGAATCTATCAGTTTCTCCAAGTCATCCCCATTAAACCCCAGATCCCACGCCTCGTTCACTATTTGACGAAGATGCCCTTGACTCCGCTGCCCCCTTGATCCAACGCTGGATAAAGACGCTCCATGTACGCTTTCATATAACTCCACAAAGTTTCTATCGGATTTAAATCAGGAGAATATGGCGGCCACTCCATTAGAGAAATATTCCTCCTTTCAAACTCACGCATAGTTTGCCTCGACTTGTGAGGAGGGGCGTTGTCCTGCATCACATCTAGTCCTGGTTCCCGAAAGACCGCACTCTCTATGAGAGGCACTATCCTCTCGCAGTAACTGGCCGCAGTGATATGGCCCCACTCCTTCTCCCAAATCAGGCAAGGCCTCTTCTGTCGTCCAAAGAAAGATCCCCAGAACATCCACCCAACTCTCCTCCGCGTCTCGGCTAGGACACAGGTATCTTCGTACTCTTCCCCAATCTTTGACTTAAACTTAGCTCAAGGGAACTCTAAATCTTAGGAGCCTTTAAGGGACTACTGACCTTTCTTGTGACCCAACGATCACTTTGCCGACCATTCATAGCCCAAGTCTCGTCGGACCAGAGGACTCTCATCCAATGTTCCTTCCGCCAGTGGAGATGTATTCTGGCAAACTCATATCTCTTCAGTTTGTTGACTGAAGAGATAGGAGGTTTTAATCGTGCAATCCTGCGTGCATATCCCCTCTTTGCCAGTTCACGTCGGATCACATTCTCGCTCACACCAAAGTGCCGAAATATAAAATGTGCAAGTTGGAAAAATGACATCCGACGATTTTCCGATGATAAACAGACGAAAAATTCTATTTCATCGACCTGGGAACTACTTAGAATAGGTGGCCTACCACTGGAGTACTGAGGCTCGGTATTTTCAACGCTCATGGTGTATTGTACCTGTCGCCATGTAATCCCAAGGCGTTGAGAGATTTTGACGTAACTGTGTCCCTCACTGGCCAAGGTTCTAACCTGCACATGTTACTCTCTTAACCTTATCAATTTGTAGATTTCAGACTTACTTGAATACGTTGAGTTTGTGTTAGGCGTTTTGCATAAGTAGGAGATGCTGATGATGGAGAAGGTTGTTGAGGTGAATCCATCTTTGCGGCAATCTAGTACAGTAAATTAAAATCTTCTAAAGTAGTTGACTTAAGGTTCAGATGCACTCACATGAAGTAAAAATTAGATAGATGAATGAAATAAAAGTATGCCGTTGAGCAAAATAATAGTAAATAGCTGACAATGATTTAAACGAAACGACCTCAGGTGTGCGCGAGTGAAGAAAGGTGCAGGCATGAAGGTGGGCGTTGGACTTCATATACAGATGCATATCTCTTATGCCTTAGGCCATAAGATTTTAAAATTTGAAGCTAACAGGGATACTGTGGATCTATCGTGAGGTAACCTGGAATATCACCACTTTATCTCCACTTTATCCCCGCTTTAACCCCTGTACCCTATAAGAAGCGGATCAACGAACAATACCCTATCATGAGAGTACATACAGTCGTCCCTCTCTAACTCGATAGTGGGTCCCGGTATAAGTGTTGAAAATATTCATTGTATCTTGGACTTTTATATTTGCAACGCTTACCCTTACAGGTCACTTTGTGTGCAGGGGTAAGTATTGCAAATGTAAATGGTTGAATTTCACTGAATATTTTCAACACTTATACCGGGGCCCACTATCGAGTTAGAGAGGGACAACTGTAGCTAGTTTTCCTTTACCTAGGGGAGAGGAATCAATTGAATATTATCGACTCGTGTTTACCAGCGCAATTGCGTTAGGATAGTCAACCAAAATTTTATGTCCCTAATTCCGTGAAAATTTATTGGATACTAGGGACAAATATAATCACAGAAGGGAGCTACAGGGACCTTCGATTTCCCATACCAAAGTGTACCACTGCGCCGTCCGTCCTCATGAAGTTTAGTAAGCAATCTTATGGTACCAAAATATAAGTTTTACTGCTGATAACAAACCCACAGCCAAAAATAACCTGATTTACACCATGGTATGGGATATCAAAGGTCCCTGTAGTCCCCTTCTGTAATTATTTTTATCCCTAGTATCATACAAATTTTCATGGGTTCAGGGACAAAAATAATCACAGGAGACGACAGGGACTTTCGATCTCTCATACTCTAGTGTATGCCTAACGTGCGTACAGGATATCAGGGGAAGAAAGTCCAACTTGCATGTTGTGTTGCAGCCCCAAGTAGTATTAATAGTTAACATCAATTTTGTGTGTCATTGCACTTTAACTACTAGCACAATCTACAAAGGAACGCCTACTATTAACTATCTTTAGGGTTGCAACACTATACACAGCCTTGAGGTCTTGACAAAACGACACTGGCACGGTGCGTGGAGCGATGATTCAACTTGATGTAAGGAGCACTCACGCCCGAATATCATTTGAAGACAAAACTCAAAGCCAGGCGCGTGACAGCCCTTTCAATCCCCAACCGTTTATGTCTGCCGCAGGAAGGCATTTCAGCCACCCACGACTATCCAGTGTACTTCGTCATCGTCACATACATGATCACGCGAGAAATTTGGAAAGGGTCTTGCCGGCCTCGAACCAGCTTTCTACTGTCTCAAGTGGGGCATGTGTCTCGGCTACCCAGACTCTACTTGGGAGAATGACCTGGTCAGTATACCACTAAACCATCAGACCCAGCGAGAGTGCACTGCACCAGACTTTCCCACCAACTCAACTGCACTTCGTCATTGGCAATTGCAATTAAGAATTTCCAGGTAATAAATTGGTGGTAAGCTACAGCAATTGCTGAATAAAGACTGACGTATTCGAGTGCCCGACTTTTCACATATCCATCTTGTAACCTACGCACATAATTAGTATATTTATATTATATTTATATAGTAATACGATGGAACTTATTTGACAAGTGCCTAAAGTAGTGTAGCCACACAGATAAGAAGTTAACGTATCGGGTTCAATTCTTATCTTCATCAAAAAAAAGTCCCTGTAGTAGACGCCCCAGGTTGCCCATGTGGATACTCCTCCCAAAATGTGAAGCATATGATCATGGCTTGCCCGCGATGGTCGAAAGTAAGAGCTGAAGTGTGGGGGAAAGCAAAAGAAAAATCCTTCGAGGCGATGATGAACAGCCCAAAAGATATTGTAAAAATAACTGAATTGATTCTAAAAGAAGGATGGCTCGAGCAGTTTCGCCTCGTGGGTGATGTTGAAGCCGCCATAGATGCAAGGAAATATAAGCCAGAAAGGAGAGGAGTAGGATGAAGAGAGTGTGAGAAGTCCATATGCAACTATACAACATTCACCGCGCTTCCTAAAAGTAGGTCTATGACTAATTTATAAACAAAGAAATAAGACAGGCAGAAAAAGGGGTTTTCATGGAAAGGTTTCCTCCAATGTACATACAACAGGTTATAGATTCCTGCGTGGGCCATTCAAGACACTACACTAGGCCAACGAAATCAAATTCAAATACATTCAAACCTTTTGATAAATAATGTGTCCAAGTGAAATCATTGTTGATAATTATATAAAATTTACCAATTAAATATGCAATACTTACTCCGGCTTGCAAAATGGTGGTAAGGAGTTAATATCGCTAATGAAATTGGTAGTTATTATATAAGTATTAAACATTATTAAATTTGAACATACTATATAATTAGAAAGGTTCGATTATGGGTCGGATGGTGCAGTGGTACACTGCCCGGGACGTTGACCTAAGTAGGGTCTGGGTAGCTTGGACACATGCCCCGCTTGAGACAGGAGAAAGCTGGTTCAAGACCAGTAAGACCCTTACACCGCTCCACTCGCGGTGATAATATATTCGCAGGATGACGGAAACATGCTCAGATAACCATAGGTTATTCTCGCTTTCCACCCTGTGTGGTTATTCACGGAAGGTGTTATATGTTGTAAGGCGTTATTCTCGTAGTGGGATTTGCAAATGAAATCTGAGTATAAGTGTTCAAAGCGTGAACTGAGTTATTCTGCCAAACATAAGCGATCAATCGCGTCATATCCTCAGGCGGCATGCGAAAGATTGATTTTCAAATAAAAAATCTAAAAAACTAGCAATCTCACTTGTGGCTTAATAAGAACTCTTGGTCGAACATCCAGTCTTGTCGTTTCATACGCCTGAGGGGCCTTTAAGACCCGCCAACAGAGAAATAACACGAGATTAACATATTAGAGTTCGAACGCTTCACAAGAGCGGAAACAAATCTTCTATGATCATTACTTGCTTCCAATAGAATGAACAACTTTGACTCACAAGCAGACAAAATAAAGTTGTAAAAAGTAACGATCCACAGAAGCAATCCAAAAGATCTCTTCGCCGAACGAAAGTCAGAAAACCTCAATATTCTTGTTTATCTACATGTCTACAAAGAATTAATAAAAATCGTTTTTGGAATTTGTCATTCTTTTTGTAAGGTTTTGCCCTAAGAATACACATTTCTATTTATAACATTATGGCATTTCTATTTATACCATTATTTCATTTCTATTTTTACTCATTGTAGTCATCTCATTTCTATTTTTACTCATTGTAGTCATCTCATTTCTAGTTAATCATCTTGTAGCAGCTATTAATAGGCCGCGTATGTATTCTATTTACGTCTCTATGACAAGAGTAAGATAAGTCGAGGCGGCAACTACTGAAGGAAGGAAAGGCGTATATAAAGAGAAAGATTCTCAGTAGATAGCGCTCTTCACGCTTAGTTCTTTGTCACAAATATAACCATCAGAAAGTCTTTTGACATCCTTCAGACAACCTTCAGGTTCCCTTTAGTAAACCCTTTAGTACCTCAATACTTTCCTCAGCACTTCCCACCGTCTCTTGAGACCTCTTTAGTACCTACCTTACTCAGTATCCTTCCCGTTACTCACTCGGTCGCCCATCATCCTGACATTACTAAGCGTCGAAATTACATGAGTTATAGAGTACCTGATTCACCAGATACTCTTTCTCATTCAACAGCAACCGACAACTCCTTTTTCAGTCTTTCAGGATCTGAAATGGCTGAGACAACAAGCAGCAACATGCAAGGCATCCAAGTCACCTCGAACCCGCAACTAGACCAAGATATTCCCATGCCTACAACTCAGATACCGACCTTAAATTTCCTTCCTCCGGAACTCTGGAGTACTCCATACCTCCTTCAGGTTCCTGGAGCCATGAATAACGCCTTGTTAGTTGACTCCGTGCGAGTAGCAGCTCTATTCGATGCTCAAAAACCACTCTCACCTCCTTCTCACATTCCTTACTCTACACCTTTGATGAGACTCACTGCCCCTCCGATCACCCTATACGATGGATCCCCGAGCAATCTACGCTCCTTCTGTTCGCAACTTGTCAATCAGTTACAAGATCAAAACCATTCTTTCCCGGACGAAATCTCCAAGGTTCGCTATGCCTACCAATGTCTGGGGCCAGGAGCTCTGAGGAAGATGAGGTCCCAATTCAGGTGTCTCGAAGATCCAGCAGTTAAGCCAGAAATAACAACTCTATCCGAATTCCTGACGGCGCTCAAGCGAGAATGTGATGACCCCGGCCGAGAAGGTAAGGCCACCCGCGCTGTGGAAAAAATGAAGCAAGGAAATATGAGATTTCATGATTTTATAACCTTGTTTCACGATAACATGGTTGACTCCACCTACGCCAATGTGGACAAGATCACCTGGAAGAAGATGTTGGAGCTACGGCTTTCTGAGAAACTTTCGGAGATTCTACTGTCTGCTTCAGATGCTCCAGAAAATTATGACGATTTCGTGGCTTACCTAAGGGCTAAAGATGCTCGTGTCCATGAGTTCAGGACCGCCTTCCCAAGCGCGCCAACCCCCCAGCCAAGCCCAACCTTTTCACCCGCCTCAGTCTATAAAGCGCCGAGTACACCCCTGACGACGCCATGGAGGTCTCCCAACCCTGAGCTTACCGTCTCTCAAGGAGGATCGGCAATGGATCTTGATACAATATCAAGACAAAAAGGCACCGACGGACGCCTTACTCCACAAGCCAAGGATGCACGTCGAGCTTTAGGTCGATGTGTTTGGTGCAATAAACCAGGACATATAGCAAAAAACTGCCCATTAGGCTCCCGCACTATTGCGTCCGCTGCAATAGTTGAAATGCCTGATCAAGTAGAGCAATTAAAAGACCAACTCCAGCAGTAAGTCGCCTGTTGGAGTCGTTATCAGTAGGACAAGTGAGTTCAGAGGACGTCTCAAGTTCACGTCACATGTATATAAACGCAAAAATATATGATATACCTCTAATTGCTCTTGTTGACACTGGCGCTTCCGGAATTGCTTTCATTTCAAAATCCCTCTGTGAAACTCTTAACCTAAACCCACATAAACTCTTGCGCCCTATTAATCTCTTTGGATTTGATGGAAAGCAAGGAGCTCAAATAACCCACAAAGTATCTTTCCCACTATACCTAAGCAGACATGCCGAAATCACGACCGCCTATGTGATATCTCAATGTAAACAAGATTTAGTCTTGGGCCTTCCTTGGATAGAAAAACACGCGCCATATATAGACTGGAAGGAGAATACCCTTACTTTCGGTGAAAACTGTTTAGGAAAAGCTTGTTGCAAGTTTGAAACTACCATACCTTATTTCAATTCTGGAGCCCCAAACTCTGTTTTAGCAAATCGTATTGCTCAGAGTCATCATCAACCCCCTTTTTATCAAAAACCAAAGATTGTCCCAGCACCCACCTTCGCAATGATGGCCCATCAGCCGGAAAATTTTAACTTTGCCCTTAGCCTCCATGACCTCGATCTTTTATCTAAAGACACCACGGAGCAATCTCTCGATACTCCTATGGACAGAATCCCCAAGTTGCGAAAAAAATATGCAAACCCTAAAGAACACTTACCTTCCCACTATCATGAATTTCTCGATGTATTCAATCGTGACCAGGCGAATCAACTACCGCCTCATCGCCCCTGGGATCACTCCATTGATCTACAGCCTAACGAACATCCCCCAGCGTCGCGACCCTACTCAATGAATCTGCGTGAGCTCAGAGCTCTCCGAGACTACCTTCATCAAGAACTTGACAAGGGATTTATCCGCGTTTCTCGTTCTCCCGCTGCAGCCCCAGTACTTTTCGTTAAAAAGCCTAATGGCGATCTCCGATTTTGCATCGATTATAGGGGACTGAATGCAATCACAATCAAGAATAGACACTCGTTACCATTAATAACGGAAACTCTTAGCCAGCTCTCTCACGCCAAATATTACACGAAGCTAGATATAATATCAGCTTTCAATAAACTCCGTATTAAAGAAGGGGATGAATGGAAAGCCGCCTTTACCTGTCGATACGGACTTTTTGAACCAGTCGTACTACCATTCGGGCTTTGCAATGGGCCCGCCTCATTCCAAGCCTACATAAATCATGCTTTAAGGGGTCTCCTTGACAATTTTTGCACTGCGTATATGGATGATATTTTAATTTACTCAGAAAACTTAGTGGACCATAGAAAACATGTCAAAATTGTCCTACAGCGTCTCCGAGAGCATGGGCTACAGGTCGATATCGAAAAATGTAACTTCGAGACCACAGAAGTTACCTACCTGGGTCTCATTGTTTCAACTGAAGGTATACGTATGGACCCCAATAAAGTTGCCTGCGTACAAGAATGGCCAACTCCTCGCTGTGTCCGGGACATACAAGGTTTTTTAGGTTTTGCAAACTTTTATCGCAGATTTATTCCAGAATTTTCAAGACTAGCAGCACCTCTCACTAATTTGACGAAAAAGAACGTTCCATTTGCCTGGAATGAGACTTGTGAATCATCTTTCCTTAAGATTAAGCGATCTTTCAAAGACGGAACCATGCTCGCTCACTTTGACCCCACACTTCAGACCATTCTAGAAACCGACGCTTCAGATTTCGTGACAGCGGCAGTACTTTCTCAGTATGACAAGGCAGGAATTCTCCGACCAGTTGCCTTTATGTCCAAGAAAATGATTCCAGCCGAGTGCAACTACGAGACTTTTGACAAGGAATTGTTGGCTATTGTAAATGCCTTTGAAACTTGGACCGCCGAACTTGGATCGGTGGAAATGCCGACTTTAATTCTCACAGATCACAAAAATCTTGAACATTTCACTACCACCAAGAAGTTAAATAGAAGGCAAGCACGCTGGAACGAGCTGCTGGCCGATTTTGACTTCAAAATAGTCTTCCGACCAGGGAGACACGGAGGAAAGCCGGATGCCTTGACTCGAATTCATTCTGATCGACCCACAGAAAGCTCCGACAAACGAAACCAACACCAATATCAAACCTTAATAAAACCTCACCAAACCCTTCGATGTGGTAGTGTATCCGAAAGTAGTAATACATTATGCGTATCATTAGATAACTGGGATAAGCATTGTAAAGAAGACAAATACTGCCAGGAAATACGATCAGCTCTGGAAAATCCAAGAAAAACACGATCAGACCTCGAGCTTTCAAATTGCACACTTACCAAACATTCTTTCACTCTACATGGAAAAGAATATATACCCGAAATACTTCGTGAAGTAATCTTAAAACAGCTTCATGAATCTCCTCTGTACGGACACCGTGGAGCAGCTGCGCTTTATTTTATGGTAAGCCGTCAATATTGGTGGCCTGGATGCCATAAAGACGTAACAAAATATGCCCGAGGTTGTGAAAGTTGCCAGAAGAACAATCCTTCTAGCCAAAAACCCTATGGATTTCTTAAACCACTCCCAGCCTCACAAGCATCATTCCGTCATCTCACTCTTGATTTTGTCGGACCTCTACCAACATGCAAAGTTCGTGACTTTTCGTACCGCTATATCCTTCAAGTAGTAGACCGACTCACTAAACGAGTCTGGATCATTCCGACAGAACGGCCCACTGCCCAGGACACAGCAGAAGCCTTCATCACGAACGTCGTTCGTTTTGCTGGTCTTCCAGACTCCCTTGTCTCAGACCAAGGCCGGGCCTTTATAGATAAAACTTGGAAAGAAATTTGTTCTCGGCTTAGAATAACCCACAAACTCTCAACATCTTATCATCCTGAAACAGACGGACAAACAGAGAGGGCTAATAAAACGCTTGAAGTATATCTGCGCCATTATGTTAATTATCACCAGGATGATTGGGTTAAATACCTACCGCTGGCGGAATTTTGTTGCAACAATCACGTAAATACATCGACAGGAGTATCGCCATTTTTCGCTAGTTTCGGACATCATCCCCGGATGAACTTTATTCCAGAGTCCGAAAATGCCGAGCCTCGTGACACCCCAGAATTTGTCAAACGCATGGAGAGCCTAGTTAAACATTGCACGGAACAAATAACACTCGCACAAGCCTATCAATCGACATACGCAAACGAAAGACGCCTCCCAGCACCCAGATATAAGGTTGGAGATATGGTTTACTTATCCTTAAAAAATTTGGCTCTAGCAAGACCGTCTAAAAAACTTGATAACGTTCGCGCAGGCCCATGGCAGATCACGGCTATGAAGACACCTCTTGTCGCAAAGCTCGATTTACCTTTTCAGTTCAGAATCGACAATAATTTTCATGTTAGCCTACTTCGTCCTGCTTACATTGGATACCCATCCCAACATTTGGAGTCTCCAGAACCACTTGAAATAGCTCCATCTGGTCACGAAGTTCACGAAGTGGAAGCAATACTGGATTCCCGGATTCGTCGAAATAAAGTACAATACCTAGTGCGATGGACAGGCACGAACGATACCACATGGGAACCCTATGAGCATCTGGATAATTGTCGAGAATCTCTAAAAGATTTCCATAATGCATACCCAGAAGCACCTCGCTCGGAGGACCTCGCGTCCTGAAAAAAAGGGGGGGTAATGTAAGGTTTTGCCCTAAGAATACACATTTCTATTTATAACATTATGGCATTTCTATTTATACCATTATTTCATTTCTATTTTTACTCATTGTAGTCATCTCATTTCTATTTTTACTCATTGTAGTCATCTCATTTCTAGTTAATCATCTTGTAGCAGCTATTAATAGGCCGCGTATGTATTCTATTTACGTCTCTATGACAAGAGTAAGATAAGTCGAGGCGGCAACTACTGAAGGAAGGAAAGGCGTATATAAAGAGAAAGATTCTCAGTAGATAGCGCTCTTCACGCTTAGTTCTTTGTCACAAATATAACCATCAGAAAGTCTTTTGACATCCTTCAGACAACCTTCAGGTTCCCTTTAGTAAACCCTTTAGTACCTCAATACTTTCCTCAGCACTTCCCACCGTCTCTTGAGACCTCTTTAGTACCTACCTTACTCAGTATCCTTCCCGTTACTCACTCGGTCGCCCATCATCCTGACACTTTTCAATTGAGAGGGCATCACCGAAAGCTCCTTACGCTGAGGCCTAGAACAGGCAGGGTACTCAAGTTGCGTCGCTCAAGTAAGCCAGTTATTACAGAGAAGACCCGATTAATATGACTTTAGTTTGCTCTTAATTGTCGAATTAATCTGATGAGCTGTGGAGAATTGTTCTGTAGACCGATAAGGTTAGGGTTACAGCTGGTAAATATAAGAAAATATGGATCACTCGGAACAAGTCTCAATCTCCTGATCTCACTTATCTCACTTATCTCCTTGACCGCGTAAGGATGAAAACCAGCAGCATGATCTGGGGATGTTTCTCTGGGAGTCCGGTACTGGCCCCAGAGTTTTCTAAGAGAAGGGCTTGGGCCCGACAAACGGGACGTCATACCGAGAAAATATTGTCCCATTAATTGATGGATGGATGATTCTACATGGAAGGCATATCTCATTAAAAGAAAATTCGTCTGTTCATTCGCACAGGCTCGTAGCTCAAGGCATTTAAGAGAGAAATATTCCGTATTTTGATTGGCCCAAAAACTGATCTGACATGAATCTAATAGGGATTGTTTGGGTTTGGATCAAGAACCGGATCATGGAAGAAACTCATGCTAAATCTACAAGTCATGATGACCCCAAGTAGTCTTAGATGAAGCATAAAACACAGTTCTTGAAGATCGGTCGTTGAAGCTGATTGAGAGAATGAAGGATGGATGTGAAGCAGTAATTCAAGCAAATGGTTTGCACAGCCAATGCTATCGAAATTTAGAACCAACCATTTTACTTTGTAACCTCTCTGATATTAAAGCAAACTTATCACTGTCGTAAATAGAGGAGTAACATGACTGCATAACTAATCTTACCCAAAACAGTATAGTGTCTTAATGCACTATTATGAAAATAATTAACCGAGATAATTATTTTCAACTGTATTACTAAGCTGTTTCCATGACCATCATGTTATCAGATTCTATAAGGATCCTCATTATTCTAGCAGCTTCTCTTGTGTGTCCTTATGGCCAACAACCTTCTTTATGGTGCTACACTTTACCTTATTTGGCAATGTATAGAAAGGTATAGAAGAATATAGAATGTACCAGTGGAATGTGGAACACCATTAAGAATGTATATAATTAGGCAGAGTTTTCCCTTGTGTAAAAAAGTAAGCAATTGTTAAAATACACATCTTGGTCTATTTGGGAACTATAAACACCCTCCCTCGTCGTCAGTGTCAGTCTGTGTATTCATAGCCATTAACAGGACCTTCTAAACTTTAACGGTGCGTCCTTCAGATTTGTTCACAACCAATTATTTCAATTATCGCTTACAATATTTATGAGACAAAAAGTTCGCCATGTTGATTCCTCCAGGACGAGTTTATAGCAATTGGTTAGCTCTTCTATAATGTACAGGTAATATGGGTCTGCATTCTACAAGCAAGACCTAAACACATTATTCCAATGCCCGATTATAATAAAATTACGGGTAAGGGCAAACAGCCTTCAACATCATACTACATGAACTGTAGTCATGCCCTGCACTTGAAATTTCACGTTCAAGGGAATAGACTAACCATTCAATGGCGAATAAATCACCTTGGTTCAGGCCGAACATGCGTAACTGCCATTATATCGTAATGTCACCAACTCCTACTTGAGTTTGGCCCGAACAATACATGCCTCTTTTCAAGTAACAGATAGAAGTTAGTATTTCACGCTTCTCATCTGGCTCTGATAAAGGCAAAATCATCATCTCCATTCATGTGAATCAAGTAGATCGTTATCTGACATAATTATCTTCTGATTCGTGTAACTGATTTGCACTAACCCTAAACTTTGTGAATTGCTTCATAGTTTTCTTGGAGATGATCTAACAGCTCTCTTGAAGATAGTTTAGCATATGTTGAAGCCATGCTTTTCGGTCGACTTCTTCAAGTGATGAAGTCAACTAACTCAATTCTCATCTACACGTTCTCGAACGTATCTCTAAGATTTTTCTATGTCATTCCTCATGATGGCTAATCAACTCTTGCTCAGTTGTGACTCAAAATATTTACACGCCTTTCCCAAGTGCCAGGTGGAAGCTACTAACTACACGGTTCTCATCTGACTTTACAAAAGGCAAAATCTCCTATTCATTGCATGTGCACAATGCCAACTAACGCAGACTAACGTAACTAAGTTCGCATTTCCACTTTATGTGAACCATACTAACAACCGTAAATAAAAACAATCCACATGTCCCCAACATGTGGAGCAAAGTTACCGTACTACCAAATACCAACTACCTGCCTCCGCTTCATGTGACATAGACATGTAAGCCTCCACAGACTAATTCCAACTAGCAACATCACAACACTACAAAACCCGTCACCCATTCCGAAGCAACGCGAGGAACCCTGCCCCGGAGCGAAGCGAAGGGCCGCAGGGCCAGGACCTAGTTGTTCTTGTATTGGGAAGACTCATAACCCATATTTTCGGCGAGTTTGATAGGCCTTGAGTTTAAGCGAGATGCCCTAATGCTGCCGAAATTAGAGATTTGCAATACTCAACCTGTCGACTATTGTGCATTAGAAATTTTTCTTGGCTTTTTTTCTCTTGTTGGTAGTGAAGTTTTATTTAAATGGTCTTTTGCTGCCTACACAACATCTAATTAAAGAAACATAGCCACACAAACTCCTCCAAGGGTCGGATGGTGCAGTGGTACACTATCCGGGCCGTTCTTCCAAGTAGAGCCTGGGTAGCTTGGACACACGCCCCACTTGAGACAGGAGAAAGCTGGTTCGAATCCAGCAAGACCCTCACACCACTTCTCTCGCGGTGATATTGTATTCGTAGAATGACGAAAGCATGCTCAGATAGCCACAGGTTTTTCTCGCTTTTCCCTGTGGTGGGTATTCACGGAAGAGGTTACATGTCGTAAGGCGTTATTCTCGTAGTGGTATCTGCAAATGAAATCTGAGTATGAGTGTTCCAAACGTCAAACAGAGTTATTCTGCGTCACATACATATCTTCCGTAATCATTCGCGTCATAGCCTCAGGCTGCATACGCAAAAATGATTAAAAAAAAAAAAAAAAAAAACTCCTCCAAGAATTTGTCAAAGCTAGATGGCTGAATACAGTATTGGTTACAAATATAGTCATGCTGCTCCAGGCTCGGATGGTGCAGTGTTACACTGTTCGGGCCGTTCTCCCAAGTAGAGTCTGGGTAGCTTAGAAACTCTCTCCGCTTTTGACAGGAGAGAGCTGTTTCTACTCCATTAAGACCCCATACCACATCTCTCGCGGTGATACTGTAATCGTAGAATGATAAAAGCACACTCAGAAAACCACAGGTTTTTCTCGCTTTTCGCTATTGTGGGTATTCACGGAGGAGGATACATGTCGTAAGGCGTTATTCTCGTAGTGGTATCAGCAAAAGAAATCTGAGTACGAGTGTTCCAGTCGTCAAACTGAACCATTCTACGAAACGTATATATATTTCATGATCTTTTTCGTCATAGCTTCAGGCTGCATGCACAAAAATGATTTTAAAAAAAACCCTCCTCCATGGGGAACTCTGCTTCGGAAATTCTGCTAATTACTCAATCCATTACCGCTTGTAACAATATTATCTACTGCTACTTCTATCGGCCATCATTTTCACCATACATTCTCGCTGCACTCAGATTCTCTCATCTCGAATTTAAATTAAATTTTTATCTAGCAAGACACAGTAACATTTATCGATCTCTTGAAACCATTCAATACATAGAAAGTAATTTGACGACGAATACCATGATTAACTCGCCGCATTCGAGGATATCTCACCAGAAGTCCACGTTTTCGAGTTCATCCGCTACGAGAGCATCGCACAAGTCAGCGGCTATATACAGGGAGCTAATTTTAATTTGGAAACAAGTGTAGTTTATCTCAGAGAGGAACTTGCGCGCACAATCAAAACTATAGTGACCACCATCCGCATCAAACAATCATCGGGTGGATCAGCCCAAAGTATTTTTCACACCATCCAGCACCAGTTTATTAATCAAGTTTTTGAACCTGCTTGAGTCAAGTTTCAGCAGTGGAATGTAAATAATATTGCCAACAACAGAAGTCTTAAAGACACAGGAAACGAGCAACAGATCACCCGTTTCAATTTACATTTTACGCCTATACATATGAGGGCACGGAGATAGTGGGCCAATGAACACATCTCTTGGAATCTCGAATAGTGGAGTAGAATTATCCAGATAGGCGAGGCCTTGGTTTATGAATTCAGACACTTGCGAGTATAGGCTCCTTGAAAAGCCAATCCTGATCTTAATCCAAGCAATGAAATTCGTATACTTATATCAAGCCTCTGCATGATAAAGTCTATGCCTCAAACTGTGGCTGCTTAGGTGGGAAAAAGTACCGGCTGGGTGTTCGGGAACCCTTGCTATCTGAGGAGAAAGGGCGCGATTCAACTACATCAGGAGAAAAGTGCTCGAAGGTTCTTCGTACTAATGTGAGGAAAATTCAGTCAAATTCTGCACTACAGTTAATGCAAGATAAAGTGTCTGCGTACTCCACCTAAAAATACAGGAAAGAATTACATTTACATGGGCCTCGGCAGACTTTCTGAAAGGCGGTTCTTCCAGAATTAGATCCTGCAAAGTTTTTGAAGGAATTTTTGAAGTCATGCGTCGACAACCATCTATAATCAGATGGTAGACGTCTATTACTACATACACTTCGAAAGAAAGCTTTTGAGATTGGGCAAATAATTATCCCTGACCGTTTTTCACGCCTGAGCGAAAGCATTCCGACCGAATGCTAGGTAGCAACTGATGCCAACAGAGATCCGGCATCCTACAAGGAGAATGAATCAGTTCTGAGGGTTGATTTAGGATGAAGGGTTTGTACATAGTCCCATCTATGTAGATGAAGAAAATTTTGGAAGATTGATTAGATTTTTTGTACATGTACTGGAACTTATCCTAATTCCGAGCTTTTTGTTGCGATGCAGAGACCCGTAACGTTTCCAATGGCCCATATTTTTGAGATACAAATCTGAGTCGGTTAACCTCGCCTGACCTCGCTTGACACCATATCAGGTATGCCCAAAATTCAGCGGCCAGCTGCAAAATGTAAATTAGATGCTCAATCCTTGTCTACAGTAGGAGCTTTATTCGTAGTCCCCTATCTTGTATCTGATTGGTTCGATTCGAATTTGATCTGCTAGGCGAGTGTTTTAGCAAGCAAATATGTTGTGAGAAAGAATCAAAATTCGATCTGAAGTCTGACAGGGAATTACGAATAACATTTCTCTATTCCACAGGGGGTCTGAACGTTATTTACCCCCGCATACCAGAAGTGTTATTCTAGCAGTATCAGTTTTAGTTAACCCCTGTAGTTTGCACGGTTGTGTCAAATACTGGTGAGTTAGACTCGATTATTGAACCCTAAGATTGACAGGCCCGAAGCCAATTTCAGAGTTGCAGATCTAACATAAGCCTGTTCATCTTGACAATGCGACGTTCCGAAGTTGTGCAACTTTTTTCTCAATACAGTCGTCCCTCTCTAACTCGGTAGTGGGTCCCGGTATAAGTGTTGAAAATATTCAGTGAAATTCAACCATTTACATTTGCAATACTTACCCCTGCACACAAAGTGACCTGTAAGGGTAAGCGTTGCAAATATAAAAGTCCAAGATACAATGAATATTTTCAACACTTATACCGTGACCCACTATCGAGTTTGAGAGGGACGACTGTACACGAATTATGACCCAAAAAATGATGACACAAGTGTCATGGGAAATTGAGTAGTCGGTAAAAAATATATCCTTCTGGACCGACTTGTGGAAGGAAACTGGGGCGAGAGGTTGCCTCAACTCCTCCCAACTTGTTCGGATATAGCTGTAGCTAACCCAGCTCTCCCCTGTCATAAATGCGGCAAATCCTAGCGAATGATCGACCAATAGCACTATCTTACGGGCGCCACAGCACACCAGTTAACTTAATATCGTAAAAAAGGCTATTTCAGCTGAATCATAACCTGGTATGTGGTCATTGAACAGAACCGAAAGTTTAGTTGAACCTACCGGTACAATATAATTAAATTCTCATTATTTCCCAAATACCCATAACGAGTACTTCTCTACATGCATCAGTGATAATCGCATTGGTGGTTCATGTCGGCAACCTCGGGCGTAGTCGGCTCACCAAATTCAAACCCCGCTAGCGGATTTACAACTCTCGGGGAGAGCTCACAACTCTCTGGACCTGCCACCAAAGGAATTCAAAAAGGCCCCGAGAAAACTATATCCTGTGTTTCATGCCGGAAGCGCAAGTTAAAGTGCGATCGTGTCAAGCCAAAATGCGGAACTTGCACCCGCCTAAGACACGAATGCGAATATCCAGAGCGGCGGAGAAATGTAGGGTCTAAAAGGCGGAACATAAAGGAATTGGAAGCACGATTAGGTACCTATCGCAACGTATCACTTCCTATGCACATGTCTAATGATCAATAGCTCAAGTTGAGACACAGCTTGTCGCTGAATCTAAATCCAATTTCAATTCAGATTCTGCGGGTTCCGGTTTAGAAACCAGTTGGAATCAAATCGGAATTGATATGAATATAGATTTAACCAATAGAGTATCAATGAATTCCTACGAGCCGATACAGCCAGGCCTTGGATTTTCTCAAGTCGCTGCACCTTCACTTCCCGTCCAAAGTATGTTCCCTGGAGAAGTAATAAGTTTAGGATTACAGGAACCTTTACCGCCACTAAACATAATGGAAGAATTGTAAGAAGACATTGTGTGAAAATTTCTGGTGGCGCTAACTTTACTAGATATGAAATATATTTTGCAAGATTTCACCCAACTATGCCTATCATACATCGAACTCGCTTCTACACATCTTTGAACTGCGGTCCGCCTTCACGCCCACCAGTTTGCCTCTGTTATGCAATGTGGACCTTAGCTGCTTCCCTATCTAAAAAATACTCTGTCTACGAAGATGTGTTCTACGAACGCACTCGTCGGTATATGGAAATGGCCGAGATGAAGGTAAATTAGTTGATCAGGCAACCATGCACGATTCGCCAAAAATGTTAGCTAACGCCAATCAGGGCCACGGGGAGAGCTTCGTGAGTCTTCATCACGCACAAACCTGGGGATTGATCTGTAATTATGAGGCAAGAAAAATGTATTTCTCTCGTTCGTGGATGAGTACAGGACGTATGGTGAGAATGGTCCAAATGCTGGGTCTATGGAGACTTGACCATGATGAATCAAACGCTAAAGAATCATTACAACCTCCAAAAGATTGGGTCGAACTTGAAGAACGGCGCAGAACATTTTGGGCTGCCTTCTATTCTGATCGTTTTGCCAGCTCTGGTAGCGGTTGGCCAATGATTATACAAGAACATGAGGTGAGAGCTTCAGTAATTTCTCTAGCTTCCACTAAGTCAACAGATTTTTACCAACCTGCCATCTTCGGAGCATGCATTTGAGGTGGGTATACCAGAGACATCTACCTCTCTTGCTCAAGCTCTTACACCGGAGGGTATTTCTCGGCTTTCTACCTATGGTTGTGTCTTGTTAACTGCAGCATATTTCGGTCACTTTTTCCAGCATGTGCGTGGCACCGGACCTAGTAATCATCCAGAGGATATCCAAAATGGAGAATTTTGGAAGCGTCATCGGAGGATGGAAAATACGCTGAGCGATACCTACATTTACCTCCCAGAATCACTCAGACTCCCAGCTGGTATCCGGGATATGAACGTCATATTCATTCACATGAACATCCAAGCCTCTATTATAGGCCTCCATCGAACTGCCGTGACCACCGCTGGGCGCTTCAACGTGGACCCCGTTTTCGTACGTCAAAGCCAGGCTAGGACTTATATGGCGGCAGAAGAAATCGTGAGTATTTTGCGTCAAAGTCACAAGGATGATTTCCCAAGGGTAGGTCTAGCCAATCTAATTTCTTGGTTTAGTAAACCTCTGACATTAATAGATGGTTCCTTGGGTAGGGTTTTGCCTCTATGTCGCAGCAGGTATCTTTATTAACGACCTTAAAAGTGATGTTCCCAATGTGAATAGTCTTGCAAATCTAGAACAAATTCTACACGCCATGAGAAGTATTGGGGCTCACCATACTATCACCCATGGGTTTTTAACTCAGTGTGAACTTGACATTGAAGCTTTAACTAAGAATAGATTCGGCAAAGATCTACCTGATGAGCCTAATGTTCTAGCTGAGAGTCAGGGGGTGCCAATAACTGTGGCTGATATGCAGGCACTACTTCTCCAGCCCGACGATGATAATGTGACGAAGACCACACTTTCTCCGGAATACACACCAGCATGCACAACGACATCTAATCCCAGCCACAGTCCAGCCTTGATACCTATGCCTTCTGAGAGCGTTACTAATAGTACTGTTAGTAGCCCCTGTGCCCCGGCTTCTGATTATGTAGCTTGGGACATGCGTGCAGGCACACGTCGCCTCAGTTCCCGATTCGAAGACGTCACCTACGTTCCTAAGTACGCACCTCCAATAGTACCAGAAACTAGTAATGGGTACAATGCGTATACCCAAGTCTCTCCGAATGTAAACAATCGAAGTGAGGCCAGTGGCACAAGGAGTAGTAATCTAGATTTTTCTTACAACCAACTCGATCCAATGAACTTCGCAAAGCCTCAAAATGGCTTGTCTCCCCAGGGGAATAATAATCTAACTGACAACTTTATCATGGCAAATGATTGGACTGCTACTAACAATTTTCAACCTATGGATCAGGTGGTCTTCCCATCAACTAGCAGCATGCCTTGGAATCCTTCTTGCTACGGACGGGCTGGCCCTGAAAAGGGGAGAATAGTATGATAATCCGCTGCTTCCTGAGGCGAGTTGCAGTGCTCCTCGGTCAAGACAACAACATGACTTTGAGATCTGTTTCCCTTATTGTCGAAGCCATTTCGGCTTTTAGTGCGAATTTTTTGGTTCGCTTTTCACTAGAAATTTTATTGCTACAGCATTGTTTCGTCGGTGCACCTTGGGAAAAATGGGTGGGGACTGTGGTTAGTCAGATGGTGCAAGGGGTTTTGGGGTTACCTTGTATTTTGTGGGCTTAGATTTTCCACAACTCGGTCAATTGCTCAGAAGGTGTGACCTGTTATAACTTCTCTTTATGGCATGTTTTAGACTCTCGCAAATGGGACGTATTATGTATGGATGGTTTAATATTTTGGACTTCTTGGGTAGATGAGAGAAGTATTATGAGGTACAAGCATATTTTTACGAGATTCTCAATGGGTTGGTCCATAGTTTTCGTATTGTTTGCGCAAAAACACCCGGTGTGTCTCAAAAATAGGTATCGGGCTGGAGAAATAAAACAGTCCTTGACCAACGAAAGTATGAAAGTTAAATGCCGAGCTATGATAATCTGCAGCTATTCCCAGATTTTCCACGGGCTCTTAACTGCTGGAATGGAGTGTATTACCATCATACAAGGAAAATGACTGTAAAAATTATGATTAATTTTGTACAGCGATCAGATGTGAAGGATTGAAAGTACAGTAGAACCCCTCTTAGCTAATAGTGTATCCCGGTATAATTACTGAAGAGATTCATAGAAATTTTACCGTTTATATTTGCAATACTTATCCCTGCATGCAAAATGACCTGTAAGGGTAAGTGTTGCAAATATAAAAGTCCAAGTTACAATGAATCTTTTCAACATTTATACCGGGACCCACTATTAGCTAAGAGGGGTTCTACTGTAGTCCAAAATTAATTATGACTTGCACATTCATTATCCTAGCATGAACGTAAGCTCGTCATACGTTTGCATACACGTGACGTTTGGTTCGCAAAGGACCGTGAAGAGGAATGTTATTCGTAATTCCCTGACACTTTTTGTACTAGTTTGATTCGAGCTTGAGCGGCTAGGCGAGCATTTTAGAAAGCAATTTTGCATTTAGCACGAATCAAAAGCTGGTCTGAAGGCTGACGAGGAATTATGAATAATGATCCTCGATGGTATCGCGATTGATAGACCTATTTTATACAGTGATCGGCCGTTATGAGATTACCGTGGGGATAAGTACAGGGGGACATGGGTAAGTTAACGAAGGTTAGGCAGTAAATTATGTTTATTCCGATATTATAAATATATAAATATAGTGCACATAACTTATTCTCTAACCTCCGTTAACTTACCCTTGTCCCCCTGTATACAAGGCCTGTTCAAGTACAGACTACCTCATCCATGTCATTTTAGCGTCTCTTGGTGATATGTTCAGCCAAAAGACCACCAACATGCATTATACGGAGGTACAGCCCATAAGTATTATTCCATGTCGACTAGGGGGAGGCTTGGCCACCACAACGCTTTCCTTAATTAGGCAACATCGCGAGAATGCACCTCGCACCCATTCCTACTGTGTTTTGTATGA
This sequence comes from Podosphaera xanthii, assembly GCA_028751805.1. NCBI lineage: Eukaryota > Fungi > Ascomycota > Leotiomycetes > Helotiales > Erysiphaceae > Podosphaera > Podosphaera xanthii. The sequence goes on from JAPWIX010000007.1 coordinate 1,896,525, forward strand.
GTTCTAATGATCAAAGCATTGATTCAATGATTCCAAACTCATTACACAAAATGCAAAATTATTTCTATTCTTATAATAACTAATACTTGGTAAACAATCCATTGCGTTGATGTTGTTTTCATCGGAATACATACAAAACACAGTAGGGATGGGTGCGAGGTGCATTCTCGCGATGTTGCCTAATTAAGGAAAGCGTTGTGGTGGCCAAGCCCCCCCCCCCCCTGGTCGACATGAGATAAAATGTATAAAGATAAAATGATAATAATAATAACTGGCTCTACTGGCCTAAAAGTAATAACTGTTGACCACCAAGATCAACGACGATAGAAATAAAAATATACTGATCCGAAGAACCTCACGTTCTCCTCCCCCTTTCCCAAAGATAACGCCTTCCTAATATACATCATCATGAGAGCCTTAACCGGTCCCCTTCTCATGACTTCTATCAGAGGTTACAGCCAACTGCTCCTAGTTGCCGTTATGCTACTGTTCCAAAACGCCTCTGCTCGTTATGAAACCTACTCAGTCACGGAATACCCCTTCGTCCAAACATGATGCCTTCTGATAATATGCCCCAATTGGCAACATCTCGTGCCTCAGAACATCTCATCTTACCCGGTCGTTTAACTACTCCCGGCGTACAGTAGGAGCGACCCCGCGACTCCAACCTCTCCGAATCCATTCCCGAGGTTACTAATCAAAAAATCCTTCCCAGGAGGCCTAATTCTCCTTTTTACCCTCGCCCTTGAGTCGCCACTCAAGCATTCTGCCTGCAGATACAATCTCTTCAATCTTCCCTGTCCATTTATGCCAGGCCAAATATATAGTGATTCTATACCGCGTACTTCCAACGTTTTACATCCCGACTCCGTGACATAGTCATTTTCTGGCCTGCCAGAAAATCCTCTGATATCTGCAACAACCCCTGATAACTGAATCGAGGTTTTCAAACATTTATTTTCATCTATTCGTTGTCCAAAATTTGCATTCTCAGGCAAAGTTTGCGGAATACCTGCTTCACGTTCAACTGAACTTGTTACCACTGAATCTCTGACACAGTTCAAGATTGTCTTGTTAGAAATTTCTTCTGACTCCACTACCACCTGTGGCATAGGGAGTTGCTCAATACACTCTTCGTTGAGTGATTCATCCAATTTATTCGATCCTGTTTTCTCTTTAAACATCATTTCATCAAAAGGTGCGTCCTGCGGTACTTGCTTATGCTTTTCAATTTCTTCATTTAATTGATTTTCATTTATTTGATCCGAATTTTCTGGCTCTGAAGGATGAACCTGTGATAATCGTAACGAATCTTCAACTTCTATCCGTGTTTCCAGCACCAGCATCTCCTTTTTTTCGTCTGGCAGACTTATGGACTCTTTTTGAACACTCCTAACTTCCCCAGATTGACAGATCATTTTTTTTTCCTGATGGACAAATTGACTATCGTAACATGCTTCAGCCTCTTCATTTCTCGACTTCGTAGGATCCGGCCTGTTATCTGGGCGCTGGACCAGCCAACGTTTTCTTCTCTGGCATATTTGCGGCTCAATAATCTTTACCACATCTTCCCCTTCAAATCTATCTCCAATTTTTATTAATGATCCTTGATCCCGTATTTTGGCATTTACTGCCTCAAACCAAGGTCTGCCCAACCACAAGTGAATCTCTTCTTCCGGCAAGACACTGGATGGTAGGATAATCGCATCAAATGTGCGCCAGATTCCCAAGACCCCAAACTCAATTGTCGAATATTGCGTGATTTTCGCTGATTTTCCATATTTTTCGCCGATAGTATAACCGTCAAGACCCTTGACTGCTAATGACTTGATAGGTAGATTTAGCTTTTTGACGAATCCCATAGTCACAATCATCGAATTTAGTCCCTTGTCAGCTTCAACAGTGCTTGGTGGCATTGCCACTCTGACTGCTTGTCCATTTTTTGAAGTCCGTACTTCGGCAGGCACGTAGTAAGATTTTCGACCCATCCTTATTTCAGCAAGTTCCAGCTTGCTTTCGCTTTAGTTGATCAAAAATAGATAAAGATAAAAAGATAAAAATGTAAAAATATAGGTGGATAGTAAGATAATAAAAGCAGTATAAATCGAAGCACGGAGATGGAGATTCCCTGCGAAGGTTACCAGATAAAATGTATAAAGATAAAATGATAATAATAATAACTGGCTCTACTGGCCTAAAAGTAATAACTGTTGACCACCAAGATCAACGACGATAGAAATAAAAATATACTGATCCGAAGAACCTCACGTTCTCCTCCCCCTTTCCCAAAGATAACGCCTTCCTAATATACATCATCATGAGAGCCTTAACCGGTCCCCTTCTCATGACTTCTATCAGAGGTTACAGCCAACTGCTCCTAGTTGCCGTTATGCTACTGTTCCAAAACGCCTCTGCTCGTTATGAAACCTACTCAGTCACGGAATACCCCTTCGTCCAAACATGATGCCTTCTGATAATATGCCCCAATTGGCAACATCTCGTGCCTCAGAACATCTCATCTTACCCGGTCGTTTAACTACATGGAATAATACTTATGGGCTGTACCTCCGTATGAACATGGGGGGCAACCCGTATCTGATCTGGCCTTGTACATGTATCTATACGCTGAAGAATCGGCGGCAAGAGAGACACTGTGATTGGGGTACGCTGACTTCGCGCTCTAGTGGTCACACTTGGTCAAGGATCCATATTCCACACGTACCACCAAATGGTACACACCCCATCAGGTCGTACGCGTTGTCCAGATCCGCGCGTACCGTCGCTTTCAGTGTCGCTCTAACGCTCAGTGACCAGTGCTAGGCACGTAACGGCAACGAAAGTAGATGCATCGCGCAAACGGCTCGCGAGCTACCGCTCTGACTTAAAGAACGTTATTCGACATCTTCTATCCCGATTTCGACTAGTTTAATTCGGGCTGGAGCCGTTAGGCGAGTGTTTCAGAAAGCAAATTTGTTTTGATATCGAATCAAAATTCAGTCTGAAAACTGACAGGGAACTACGAATAATGTTCCTCCTCAGATGTGGCTGATCTTACTTATTCTATCACTACTGGTCATAGTAGTACTGTAAATGTAGGGTACTGCCGGGATAGAACTTATTGCAAGTTAAGATGCGCTCTGTCCGTCGAGCCCCATCATTATCTCTTGCAACAAGTTCTATCCCTATCGTACGATACCCGTATGCTTAGTACATCCCTCAGTGTCGACTCTACAAAGCTCGGAGATTTAGCAAGGGGGAGATGCGAGACATGCCTGATTACCCTCACAGATACAAGGGCCCGATACGGGGTAGGGTCGCTCGCGTGGCTCGGTCGATCTCATGCTAGCTTACGCGATTAAGGGAAGGAGTGGCAGTACAAGAAGGGCTATGCCAGCAGCTTCACGGCCGCCGCTCACAGTTCGTAACTGATGAACGTGTGCTATCGCGAAAGAAAATGCCGGCAGCTACTACCTCTCGGGATTTTTGCGTCGCCGACAGAAAAAAAACTCAATGCGAAGCTGCTATATTGGCTCGCACTCTTACGACCGTGGTGTTCGATCATAGCTAAGTCTATCTATGACCTCATTAATCTGATTTTCTGACGTGGTCGGCGAGACAATAGGATTCTCATGAACCGAAGGCCCAAGCGTTGCCGTCGAGCTTAAGCTGACATGGGAAGCTAATAACGTTCAGACATCATCAGGGACCAGCCGAGTGGCTCTCAGAGAGCCGGTCACCCTCTTCATGCTCTAATGCGATTCGTCAGTTTACGATGAAGTCTATGTTGAGGCAAGACATGTGCTTGACATCTGGATTGTTTCAAATACAACGTTTTCTGCCATCGTCGTTGTCGATATCGTTGAGTTATGAGGCACTGACCATATCAGGGGCAGAGAGAAACAGGTATCAGAAAGCGGATTTTCCCCTATAATTGCATTGCACGAGGACTAAGAAGTCTTAGATGAGTGGACTCCCAGCACTCTACCCCGAGTGTGAAATCGAGGAAGGTCCTGATGAATCAGAGAATGAAAACACCATAGACGTCGTCGTACTGAAACACGTGCATGGCCCGCGCGACCTAGATCTAAATGACATGTGAATTACAGCCAGAAATGTCAGAGTCAAGTTGAGTTCACCGAGAGGCCACGAGGCCGCCGCAGTTATTGAAAGCTCCGCACCGGAACATCAGAGATCGTTTATGACCGTGTATCTATTATTAGAAGTAAAGTTTATATTCTAAAATCATTTTAATGCTAACAATAGCAGAAGAGCCAAGGAATTTTCTCTCATGGAGAAATGAGGGTCCAGGGTAATACAGTAGAACCCCTCTTAGCTAATAGTGGGTCCCGGTATAATTACTGAAGAGATTCATAGAAATTTTACCGTTTATATTTGCGATACTTACCCCTAAATGCAAAATGACCTGTAAGGGTAAGTGTTACAAATATAAATGTCCAAGTTACAATGAATCTTTTCAACACTTATACCGGGACCCACTATCGAGTTAGAGAGGGACGACTGTATGTACTCTCATGATAGGGTATTGTTCGTTGATCCGCTTCTTATAGGGTACAGGGGTTAAAGCGGGGATAAAGTGGAGATAAAGTGGTGATATTCCAGGTTACCTCACGATAGATCCACAGTATCCCTGTTAGCTTCAAATTTTAAAATCTTATGGCCTAAGGCATAAGAGATATGCATCTGTATATGAAGTCCAACGCCCACCTTCATGCCTGCACCTTTCTTCACTCGCGCACACCTGAGGTCGTTTCGTTTAAATCATTGTCAGCTATTTACTATTATTTTGCTCAACGGCATACTTTTATTTCATTCATCTATCTAATTTTTACTTCATGTGAGTGCATCTGAACCTTAAGTCAACTACTTTAGAAGATTTTAATTTACTGTACTAGATTGCCGCAAAGATGGATTCACCTCAACAACCTTCTCCATCATCAGCATCTCCTACTTATGCAAAACGCCTAACACAAACTCAACGTATTCAAGTAAGTCTGAAATCTACAAATTGATAAGGTTAAGAGAGTAACATGTGCAGGTTAGAACCTTGGCCAGTGAGGGACACAGTTACGTCAAAATCTCTCAACGCCTTGGGATTACATGGCGACAGGTACAATACACCATGAGCGTTGAAAATACCGAGCCTCAGTACTCCAGTGGTAGGCCACCTATTCTAAGTAGTTCCCAGGTCGATGAAATAGAATTTTTCGTCTGTTTATCATCGGAAAATCGTCGGATGTCATTTTTCCAACTTGCACATTTTATATTTCGGCACTTTGGTGTGAGCGAGAATGTGATCCGACGTGAACTGGCAAAGAGGGGATATGCACGCAGGATTGCACGATTAAAACCTCCTATCTCTTCAGTCAACAAACTGAAGAGATATGAGTTTGCCAGAATACATCTCCACTGGCGGAAGGAACATTGGATGAGAGTCCTCTGGTCCGACGAGACTTGGGCTATGAATGGTCGGCAAAGTGATCGTTGGGTCACAAGAAAGGTCAGTAGTCCCTTAAAGGCTCCTAAGATTTAGAGTTCCCTTGAGCTAAGTTTAAGTCAAAGATTGGGGAAGAGTACGAAGATACCTGTGTCCTAGCCGAGACGCGGAGGAGAGTTGGGTGGATGTTCTGGGGATCTTTCTTTGGACGACAGAAGAGGCCTTGCCTGATTTGGGAGAAGGAGTGGGGCCATATCACTGCGGCCAGTTACTGCGAGAGGATAGTGCCTCTCATAGAGAGTGCGGTCTTTCGGGAACCAGGACTAGATGTGATGCAGGACAACGCCCCTCCTCACAAGTCGAGGCAAACTATGCGTGAGTTTGAAAGGAGGAATATTTCTCTAATGGAGTGGCCGCCATATTCTCCTGATTTAAATCCGATAGAAACTTTGTGGAGTTATATGAAAGCGTACATGGAGCGTCTTTATCCAGCGTTGGATCAAGGGGGGCAGCGGAGTCAAGGGCATCTTCGTCAAATAGTGAACGAGGCGTGGGATCTGGGGTTTAATGGGGATGACTTGGAGAAACTGATAGATTCGATGCCCCGAAGAATCAGAGCCGTTTACGAAGCTGAAGGCGGATATGTAAATTATTAGCTAGATAGAAGTATAATTTATTTATGAAATGTATTAATGAATTAAAAAGTGAATAGAGGGCTATAATGGACCAAAAAAGCAAAACCAACGAATATTTCGTTGTGAAATTTTTGCCATACAAATTTAAAGTTTAGGTGGGGAGATCTACTTATCGTCATGCTAATTCAAGTTAGTAAAAGCCTATATACCCTGTAAAAGTCGAATTTTAGCGCCTATACACGATTAATACCGTAGTATCAGAGTACAGTCCAGCCTCATCTATAGCGATAGTGGGTCCCAGTATAAGTGTTGAAAATATTCATTGTAACTTGCACTTTTATATTTGCAACACTTACCCTTACAGGTCATTTTGGATGCAGGGGCAAGTATTGCAAATATAAATGGATGAATTTCAATGAATATTTTCAACACTTATACCGGGACCCACTATCGCTATAGATGAGGTTGGACTGTACCTGGATTTTAAAGAACTATTGTCGAACCTTGCTATCACAGTACAGTAAAACTTCTCTAATACGATAGTTGGTCCCGGCATAAGTGTTGAAAATATTCATTGAAATTCATCCATTTATATTTGCAATACTTGCCCCTGCACCCAAAATGACCTGTAAGGGTAAGTGTTGCAAATATAAAAGTGCAAGTTACAATGAATATTTTCAACACTTATGCCGGGACCCACTATCGTGTTAGAGAAGTTTTACTGTAGTACAGAGGTATCTCGCTATAGCAATGTGGGGCACTACAGTACTAATCAATTATGTAGAACAAGAAAATCTCTCATCAGATCATATAAGGGGGGTGTTCTTTTTTTAAATCATATTGTATTCAGCCTAATAGCTATGTTAATAGATTTAAATACATTTTTTTTGTACCAAACATTCCAACATCCTTAATTCCGATGAACACATACTCCACCCCCAGGATAAGTTTTCACCAGTGGATCCAATTTATGGGGCGAAGTCGGATCCTTTAAGCCTAGTTAGGTAGCATCTTTTATGAGATAAGGTTTTCAGACATTCTGACAGGGATTATTTGTATGGTGTTTTTGCCTGACAGAGGTTTTCACCACTGGCACTAGTTCACAAGCTTAACTCAACTTGGTAACATTTTTTGAATTTAATCGATTTCAAATGAACGAAAACATGCGAATTTACTTTACATTGCAGATTTAATATTTTACAGGCCCGCCTTGAGCAAGTATGACTGCCTCACATCTCGTGGGCATGCTTCTGATAATCTTCTCAAGCTTATCCGGCTTAGTCGCGTCATTCCATGCTTCTTTCACAGTTCTTCAAAGTTCATCGTGGGATCGCTGCCTTCCCCTTTCTAATCTCGGGTAATGATACTGTATGTAATCTTTCATACTATCCCATACGTGCTCAATTGGATTCAGGTCGGGAGAATACGTAGGCCAGTCGATCGGAATAATGAACCTCTCCCGGAACTCTTCGATAGTTCCCGCTGCGCTGTGTGAAGGAGCATTGTCCTGCATCACAGAAACCCATGGTCTCATGCTCACCATTCCGTCAATCAGCGGTACAATTCTCTGAGAGAATGATTCTGGGATAATAGACCCCATTCCTTCTCCCAGAAAAGTCAAGGACCTTCGTCTATCCCTGCGGAACTTCCCCAAAACATCCAGCCAAGACTCTTTCACACCTTTTCCACTACGCAGGTGGCGTTGACTTCTTCACCTATCTTGAACTGAAAGTTAGATCGGCATTTTTTATTAGTTAAGGTACAAAGATACCAACCTTTCGCGTTACCCATTCTCTCTTATGTTGGCCGTCTGTGGCCCAGGTCTCATCAGTCCAAGGAATCGCCATCCAATCTTTAACAGTCCAGTCCTTGTGGGCTTCGGCCCACTCCCGACGCTTCCTTTTAACCTCTTCAGAAAGGGGAGGCTTTTTCAGTGCTGGATGACGTCTGTGATCCCTTTTTTTAAGCTTGTTTTGACTAACCCTTTCACTCACTCCAAAATCCCGAGATGGGCCATGAGCAAGTTCAATCCATGACATTCGACGACCTTCATAAGATGATGTTATGAAAGCCTCAATCCGGACAACGCCAGAAGAGGACAGTGTTGGGGGCCGACCTGCAGCTTTCTTGGGTTCAATGTACGGAGTACAAAGGGTGTATCTGACGTGGTTTCGGAATATGCCGAGTTGTTTTGCAATATTTGTCTGATTCATTCCCAAATCATGGAGAGTTCTGATCTAGACGTGTTACCTCAGATATTTATTTACCTTGAAAATTGGGCTTACCTGGAGACGCTGATCTCTGTTTAATCGTTTGGTGTTGTTTGTGTGAGCTGCTGGTTATACCTGGCTCATCTTTTAAAGACTAATTGGCCTATGAAATATGCTAAATATCAAGAGTAACGATTTATTGATTCTTTTAGATGAAAATGCTGATGATGATGGAGATTCTGTAGACAGTAAAAGCTACTATGTTTATTGAAGTGCGTAGGTGAGGGAGGGGAGAAAGAGGTCAAAGGATGAGTCCAGTAACAAGCCTGATCACTCAGGCCAACATTTTCATTTTCTTTTGGTGTGAAGACTAGCAGGGATTATATAAGACTAGTGGGGATAATATTCATAAGCGAGGTTTTAGTGCATGCTGAAAACTTACCCTGGGGGTAGAGTACCTCTCGAGCACTAGACTTGGCTCATAATTAATGATTTAAGGGGTTTGGAATTTGAAGTGTAGAACATAAGGGAAGGAGGAAAAAATTAAGGTCGTCCGATGTTTGGGCTAGGAAATTAAATGCTTGTATAATATTCCGATTATGTAATCAAATTTGTTTCGCCGATATACTCGAAACACAGTACAATCTCGCTATAGCAACTTGGGGCAATACTTAACCAAGGCTCCCGATTGGCCAATTCAATTGAATCCTCCAATCGGGAGCCTTGGTTAAATTTTGCCCCACACTGTTATAGCGAGATTGTACTGTATCGTTAATTTTTTTTGGAACGGAAAACATCGCTACAACAAGGGTTCGACTGTAGTATGGTTATGTTGAGATCTCATTTGTAAATTGGCCCGTGCACAAGGTAAAGATTTATACTACGGATTATCCTGGTAATATTTATTCATTGATAAGCCGTGTGGCCTCAGGCAGAAACTGAGTGCAAAAAGGAAAGAAAAGAAAAGAAAGCTAATATCCCTCATACTTAACTCCATACTCCCAAACTCATAGATCTGGCACTCAAGTATGTACGATTCTCATATTTCAGCTGGGGACAGGTGTGCGGGTAGGCTGCCAAATCAGTCTGTTTCCCTTACAAATTTCCCAGTAATCATTCGCGTTTAATATCGCTTATTCATCGACGCAAACTGGATGAATATTATTCTGACTTTTCTCCTCTGCCGACAACAATGCTCGATCAACGAAAACGCTCCCTACATTGGCCAACTTCTAGGCCCAAACTGTCAAACATCCTTGTTTGATGGGTTACGTGTCAGTCGCATCTAAACACAGTGACACAATACATGAAAGTGTCGAGTCAGTCCTAGGGATATGTCTTAGATCTAGTTTTATTGAAACAAGGCTCAGAGCGGCGACATATGCTTCGGTTACGGTATGGACAGGCTGTTATCTCAACGTAATTTAACAACGGGATGGAGAATATATGTATCTAGGAGGATAGCTAGTTTTAGGAGAGAATATATTTTCCTATCATCATCTTAATACATGTCATTTTTTATAACTGCACAGGACAGTCTTTCATCATCCTGATAGTTATGAGCCCGGATTGACGCCTTATAGCTTATTTATTTGCTGTTAAGAAGCTCGAGAAGAAGAATCTTTCTATATTCTTTTTACACACCTCGAACGGTATAGTAAAATAACTTTACAACTCGGCTCACCGTTTAGTATTACGACTATGGCATTCTTTAAAGCAGGTTCTCTAACGAAAGAAAACTATGTTGAATGGTTCGACACAATTCAAGGTCATGCCACTGATAGTGGTATTTGGAAGATGGTCGATCCGTCAGGTACGGTGATTCATGAGGAGCCTAAGAAGCCAAGTTTTTCGGACTACAAATCAACGGCTACAAAATTTGCAGACTTAGATGATGACGAAAAGTCCATGTACAAAGAGGACAATGCTCAGTATCAAATCGAAATACAGAATTTCAAGCATGAAAGTTGGGTGATTGGCGAGCTCAGAGCCAAGATCATTGAGTCTTTACATCCCAATCACCGAAAACTAATATTTGGTTCCATGACGTGTCGTGAAGTGCTCATTCAGATCAAGAATAGACTTGAGCCATCTGAAGATATACAACGAATGCAATTATTTGACGATTACACGAAGGCGCGTGCCGTTCCAATGAGCAAAAATATTGACTCCTGGCTGATGGAGTGGGAAAGATTGGACATCATGATTAAAAGATTAAATATTGCTGATATCAGTGATTATAAACTCATTCAAGATTTTTTGTCAGCATCAAACTCTATCTTACCCATCTGGGTGACAAATAAGAGAATGGAAATTTTGAAAACACAAAATAAGATGACACTCAAATTCCTCGAAGTGCTACTCGAATTTCGGCAATTTTGGTCATTGACTGAGTTTGAATCGACATCCAACACGACAGCATTTCCTGCAACTTTACAGGGTTTGCACCAGCCGTCAGCATTACCCCAAACCGATAGCCAAAATCCAATAAGCGATAATCGACCTCAATATCAAAATGAGCGGGCAAGACCTTGTCTTTGTGGAAAAAGGCATAGCGGAAAAGAATGCTATTACCTCGCTGAGGGAAGGGCACCGAATGGATTTCAACAGGACGTCACAGTGGTAAAGAAATTTAAAGATGCTTGCCATCGTCATAAATTCAGAACTTTTGTTAGAAAAGCGGAGTAGACATCAAATTGGCTGAAGGAATTTGTCAACACGAAGTGGCCAGCTTGGGATGAAAGCCAAAATACCAATAATCAAATTCCACATGATAAACAGAATAATCGTGGGATTTTTATCACTTCTGTGAGGTCCACGAGTCTAACCACTAGATTGACACATCCACTTCAAAATGAGATTTTGTTGGACAATGGAGCAGATGGACATGTTTGTAATAACTTAGCACTTGCAGTCTCTGCTTTAACCCCTCCCCAAACCCCTGCTTTTGTTCAAGCAGGAGCAGGAACTTGTTCGATCATAGGTTATGGAAGTATGATGTTTCCGGCTCATCTAGGAAATGGAAAAACTTTTGAGATGACGATAACTAACGTTGCCTTTGCACCCGAATTTGTGATATCAGTTGTGTCCCGGAAAGCTTTGAAGAAAAAAGGAGTTAAATGGGACTCGGATACCAATGTGATGACTTATAACGGTCAAATTATCTGACAACTTCTGGATCGTCATGACCATGATGTTTTCACAGAAATTCCTATTTACTGACAAGAAACCGACAACTCCACAGTCATGTTCAATTCGAGTGCACCACGAAAGTCAGACAGATCTGAAAGGCTCTGGCACCAACGTCTTGGACATCCAGGATCAGAAGCTCTACGGCATATCCAAAGTAATTCTATCAATGTCAATAAAAAAGGTCCAAAAACTAATGAGTGCAAGACCTGTGCTCTCAATAAAGCAACTCGAGTCATTTCACGTCGACTAACTGTTCGGGCAAAATCTCCCTTTGAAAGGATCCACTTTGATTTGGTGCAATATTCTCCAATAGGTTTTGACGGATCAAGATACATGCTTCATTTTACTGACGATATGACCCGAATGAACTATGTCTATCTTCTCACAAATAAGACTGGTTTGACTCTATTCCGCCATTTTAAAAGTTTCGTCGCCTATGTTAAACGACAATTCGATAAAGACGTCAAAGTTTTTCGATGTGACCAAGAGAGTGGACATGGGAATAAATTCGACGAGTGGGTATCAGATTTAGGTATACAAGTTGAATGGTCTGCGGTCTCAACAAGTGAGCAGAACGGACAATCCGAACGTTCTGGGGGGGTGATACAAACGAAAGCACGATGTCTTGGAAACGGAGCAAATCTTCCATATGAATACTGGCCTGAATTTGTCGTGACTGCAGCATATCTAGTAAACAGAACGACGACAGCAACTCTTGACTGGCAGTCTCCGCTATCAAAACTTCGCCAGGCTTTGGGAATTCCTGATCGAGATGAGTACAGCAACTTGAAGGCACTTGGATGTACTGCATATGTCCTGGACAAGTCGATTCCTAAAGGTGAGAAAATGAAGCCAAGAGCAAAGACAGGATTCTTAGTAGTATATAATTCCCGAAACATTTATAGAGTTTTGCTGCTAGAAGAAGAAGTTGTTATTGGCACCCGAGATGTTACATTTGACGAAACCCTCTTTCGTAACGATCAAAAAGAACTAACACTAGAAGAGGAATCTATTCCAATTATTGATTTTACCATGATTTCGCCTGTCTCGAATATCCAGTTGGATATCGAAGACCCACCAATCCGCAATAACGAACCAAATAGTCAAACGAATGATGATGACAATGGCCAAGAAAAATGCGTAATAACAACAAAAGATCTATCTAGCAATGTTGGAATAAAGTTACCAACGCTCAAAAATTTATCGCCAAAGCATTGTGATGAATCAATGTTAAGCGTGCCGAATAACGAAGACAATAAATATGTTAACAAACAATCGCGACATTACGACCGCTGCGCAGTCGACGAACGAAACATCATAGTTGGTCGTCGAAGTCGGAGAAATGCAAGAAAAAACGAGTTGGACCCAAGTGCGCTGGTCGCAACTTTTAAAGTCTTTGTTATTGGGAAGGCCAAGGATTTAAAAAGGCTTCATCAATCAGAGTTACCGCCTCCACCCGAAAACTGGCGAGAATTAAAAAATCACAAATATTCACAAGCATTCCGAGATGCCATGACAGTGGAGTATAATGCCTTGGTAGAAAAAAGTACAATCAAGAAAGTTAGACAAACGAATTCCATGAACCCAATTCCACTTAGATGGGTTTTTACTTATAAGTTTGATGAAGCAGGGTACTTGAAGAAATTTAAGGCCAGAATCTGTGTCCGGGGAGATCTTCAGCCAAAGACGGACGAAGATAATTATGCGTTGACTCTTGCGTTCCAAGTCTTCCGAGTACTTATGGCTCTAGTCGTACTTTTTGACCTCGAGACAATTCAAGCGGATGCTGCTAACGTCTTTTGCAACTCACCATTTGATGAAGAGGTTTATTTATACAATCCACCAGGTTTTGGGAGTAGTGGACACATCCTTCGCCTGCTTCGAGGACTCTATGGTCTTCGCAAATCACCGAAACTTTGGCTTAAGCTATTGTCTGGAACCCTTAGAGATATGGGTTTACATCAAGTTCCAGGCCAGCCGTGCGTTTTCACAGATTTTAAAGGCGTTATCATATTTTTTTTCGTTGATGATTTGGTATTTATCTTTCCAAGGAATCGACGCAATGATACGCAAAATTTGTTAAAAAATCTCGCTCAAAAGTTCGAATTTAGGATCCTGGGAGAACTCGAATGGTTTCTGGGAGTAAAAATATCTAGAGATAGGATTAACAAGAAACTCTGGCTGAGCCAAAAATCTTACATCGAAAAAATTTGCCAGGAATTTAGCTGTATTGAATCTAGTCGTCATGTCAATACGCCGATGGTCACAGATAAATTACCGAAAAACGAAGAACAGGCATCGGAAAACGAAATAAAAAAGTATCAGCAAAAAGTAGGTTCGCTTATCTATGTGTCGGGGGTTACTCGACCCAATATTTCGCGAGCAGTGAGCCACTTAGCCGAAATTATGACTAACCTCAGTCCACTTCACACTGAAGCTGTTGACCATTGTCTTCTGTACCTATACCAGAGCAAGGACTTGTCAATTGAGTACTCGGGTACATCATCAATATCAACGCTTCTGGATTGTTCAGCAGATGCAGCGTTTGCTAATACGGAAGAACGACGGAGCGTCCAAGGATTTGTTTTCAAACTCTGCAACGGTCCCATACATTGGAATTCCAGCAAACAATCAACAGTGACAACCTCATCTACTGAAGCTGAACTTCTTTCATTATCGAATGCAACCAGAGAACTAATCTGGATGCACAGATTATTCTCAGGGGTCCAGTTTAATCCTGGTGAACAGGTAGAGATATTCAACGACAATTTGCAGACAATACGATTGTTGACCAAAGAGGATCCAATTATTAAGACTAACCTAAAGCATGTTGATATCTATCAGCATTGGCTCAGAGAACAGGTCCAGAAAAATCAGATTAAGGTATCATGGGTTTGCACCAATGAAATGATTGCTGATGGTATGACAAAATCGTTAGGCAAACAAAGACATGTCAAATTTGTTAGCATGCTCAATTTAGTCAAGAATTCTGTTGAACAGGAATGAATCAGGGAAGATTAAATCCTGGGGGGTGTGTCAAACATCCTTGTTTGATGGGTTACGTGTCAGTCGCATCTAAACACAGTGACACAATACATGAAAGTGTCGAGTCAGTCCTAGGGATATGTCTTAGATCTAGTTTTATTGAAACAAGGCTCAGAGCGGCGACATATGCTTCGGTTACGGTATGGACAGGCTGTTATCTCAACGTAATTTAACAACGGGATGGAGAATATATGTATCTAGGAGGATAGCTAGTTTTAGGAGAGAATATATTTTCCTATCATCATCTTAATACATGTCATTTTTTATAATTGCACAGGACAGTCTTTCATCATCCTGATACAAACTGCTTCAAGAAGATGTTAGAATTTGCACGGGAAACCAGCTGCTCTGGGCAGCTTACCCTCACACCTGTCCTCAGCTGAATGCGAGGAACGTATATATTAGAGTGCCAGGACTGTGAGTGTGGCGGTGCAGAGCGAAGTGTGAGCAATACAGTCGTCCCTCTCTAACTCGATTGTGGGTCCCGGTATAAGTGTTGAAAATATTCATTGTAACTTGGACTTTTATATTTGCAACGCTTACCTTACAGATCATTTTTCGTGCATGGGTAAGTATTGCAAATGTAAATAGTTGAATTTCAATGAATATTTTCAACCCTTATACCGGGATCCACTATCGAGTTATAGAGGGACGACTGTACAACAATAATTATAACTTTCATATTCCATATCCATGCATATGTACGATGTTTTAACCCTAAAGACTGTTCGTAGCTAAAGTCCATTTCATACGTCATTCCCTTGCAATTGTGTATGCAATATTAAATAAATATTTCAGCCCCTAAAAATCTTTCCCCTGCAGTGCTGTACATGTACTTGTCCCGGGATAAACAGTTCCCTAATAGCGGAGGCACTAGTGAGGACGAAGCATAGTCCTGAGCCCTGACAATATGGACAAGTGATTAAAACGCATATGAAATTGACATTCTCGTAATGGCTTTGGCGTCATCAGTATGTACGACATCCGTTGTCATGGGTGATGCACGGACTAACATATTTATTCATGTAAACGAGTGTATTGACTGCGATACCACAATGCGCTCATATTCGTATAACATCTGGTCTGCAAAAGTGAACGCTGGAACTTATCTCCAGGCGTTTCCTCAAAGTCCGGACCCTGACTATCCGATCTTGGGTATCAGCTTACAATATCTATGAGATATTATCAAACCCAGCTATTTAACATCGAGATGATGTCAGTAGAATTGGAGACTAAGTATGTGGATATACGTAAACTTGTCAAAGTTCAAATTTTCAGGAGACATCGTTTTGCACTGATAAACCGGCACGAGGATGTTCTTTGTCCCAATCCCAAACAAACGTGTCTGGGACTGAGGACAAAATATGTCCTTGTCGGGCGTATAGCTGCAAAAGTTTACCTCCACTAAGGGTTTGCAGCTAGGCAGTTCCAATTGTAATTCAGATAAACAATCCTATTCGACTTTAGAGTTTATTATCGCGATGTATGTTTTAACAATTCGTGATATATAAAATCGAAGTTATAAATTTAGTAACGGTAGTATTCGAGACAATGTAAATCACTGAAGAAATAAGTTGTGGTGATAACAGTATATTTTTCAAGAATGAACCTAAACCGCACACCTCTCATCTAGATGGATCAAGAGGCTATTTATCTACATGTAAGACCCGCTAGTAGCTATATTATTTCCTTGCAATATCTCAAAATAACAGTCTAAAGTTGGATCCGAAACATCTTAACAATAGATACTGTATCATGACAGAAACCTGGAACGCCACCAACGAGCTTGGTACATCGACAAAACGGATTCCATCTCGAACAAATCCTCATACACATCTGGGAACCTTAAGAAAACCCTACCATCTCTGCCGCCCTTTCAAGAAGAATCTGTGTCACCCCATAGAACTTTAATCAACTGCCTTGAAGTCTTGCGACAGGATTATTTTGTCTCAAAAGCCTCAGAACACAGAAACTGATGTGTATCAGGCTCCTGAAGCCATCGTAAATAGCCAAAGTCTAAAAGAACTTCATCTGTACGGGGTGTAGCATAATTAACGCTACCCAAATGTCTAAAGGGTGTCGCGGCTCATGCTGCAGTAGTTCCTAACCTAGAGGAAGTCTCGTCGACCCCCAAAAGCCATTTAGCTGAATAAATACGAGTTCCAGGCAGCATAGGCCAACCCTCAACTCACCATCGGCCGAAGGACATGGCTCAACGGATTTTGCGAGTTGAGGATACCTTCTAGCTGCTTGAAAAAAAATTCGGTTCGTCTTTACTGAAAACGACAAAGTTCCTGGGCCTCGTAAATAGCGCAGTTACATGACTGTAGGGTTGGATGGTGCAGTGGTACACCGTCTAGGCCGCTCTCCCATATAGAGTCTGGGTAGCTTGGACATATGCCCTACTTGAGAACGAAGGAAGATAGTTCGAATCTGAGAAGACCCTGAAACCACAATCTCTCGCCATTTTACGGAAGTCTTAAAATGACGAAAGCATATCCAGACTACTAGGGGGCTTTCTAGCTTTTCTCTGTGATGGGTAATCAGGAAAGAAGTTGAATGTCGTAATGTGTTAAGGGTCAAGAGTGAAACGGACAACGCTCGTCAACAATACCATAAAGAAGTTTATATTTTTCTATGGAGATTTACAACAGGAGTTAGGCTTCATTAAATACATCCTCTGTTCCTATTAGTGATCTCTGTGATAGCCTTCTACACTCTTAGTGATCTGTGCTCGTCCTGTTGCGTGATCTGTCTTCTAGCCTCTTATTATTATTATTATTATTATTATTATTATTATTATTATTATTATTATTATTATTATTATTATTATTATTATTATTATTATTATTATTATTATTATTATTATTATTATTATTATTATTATTATTATTATTATTATTATTATTATTATTATTATTATTATTATTATTATTATTATTATTATTATTATTATTATTATTATTATTATTATTATTATTATTATTATTATTATTATTATTATTATTATTATTATTATTATTATTATTATTATTATTATTATTATTATTATTATTATTATTATTATTATTATTATTATTATTATTATTATTATTATTATTATTATTATTATTATTATTATTATTATTATTATTATTATTATTATTATTATTATTATTATTATTATTATTATTATTATTATTATTATTATTATTATTATTATTATTATTATTATTATTATTATTATTATTATTATTATTATTATTATTATTATTATTATTATTATTATTATTATTATTATTATTATTATTATTATTATTATTATTATTATTATTATTATTATTATTATTATTATTATTATTATTATTATTATTATTATTATTATTATTATTATTATTATTATTATTATTATTATTATTATTATTATTATTATTATTATTATTATTATTATTATTATTATTATTATTATTATTATTATTATTATTATTATTTTTTAACATCCGCAGGTAACGTGATACCCATGTAACACTATTGGGACATAAGACGCTGGGAGGTGAGTCCCGGGCTTCTATAACCGAATTAATATACATGACTAGGGCGCTTTATCATTGCTGCCACTAGATGCTATAGGTGATGACTCTCCAAGTAATGGAGTTGAGAAGAGAGAAGAGAAGGACCGACCCCCGTACCCCTACCTGACCTTAGCATCAACTGCGTCCACTCTCCCCCTAACCCGCTACCGCCCGATGACAAGTTAAATCTTCCCCAAATCAAAGAAAAATTAACCCCTTCTATCATCGATATACTCTTGCACCAATCTCATCTCAGTATAAAACCTCGTCTTCAAACAGCCACTTGTGAAACGCCTCGCTATCTTTCGAGGTGCCAAGGAGAAAGGAAATAACTTCTGAGGTAGCAACTGCTAGTAGCATTGCCCGTCGTTTTGCTATGTGGCAGAAATGAAAGTCAACAGGGTCTTTGCGGCGCCCGCAACGGCAGTGAAGGTTAGCTTCGAGATAGTTGAAGTCATGGTATTTCGCAAGGTCACCATGGCCCGTGCGGGACGCTAAGATATGACCCAGAGTCGTCCGTGAGAGTTCCAACTCCTTTGGATATGAGGGGCTTGAGTTGATTGAGAGCCTGCAGTAAACTCCAGTGTAAGGCATGGGTAGACTCCATAGATTTTCTATGGCTTCTAGCGCAGAAGTGTAGCCTCTTATGATAGTTAGCCGAGGGTTTGAGTTCGAGGATATCAAGAATGCTGAGTCATCTAGCGAGTCTTGGCACACACGCACACATATTATCTGTATTCATAGACACCAGCAAACATAGCTAATCAATATACATATCGTGACTCTTCTAAGTCTGCTCATTGTTTACATATTTCACACTCTCATGATTCTTTACTTCTTGGTAGATTCCTCCTCTGCTAGTACTAAAAACTTGACAGATTATACCCCGGATAGCGTATTGTTTTGAATCCAGCATGTCGTCAGTAATCACCAGTAGCGACACTCTGTTCAACCAGATGACATGGGGCCGAGTCCAAATCTACAACAGCACAAACTACGCTCAATTCGAACCGTCTATCAAAAATGTACTCGAAATTGCCTGTATTTGGTCTATCGTCTCTGGAGATGAGGTCAAACCAGTGAAAAAAGACAAAATTACTGATTCAGACATTATCAACTGAGTCAACCGTAACGAAAGGGCCATAACTATCATCGTCGGCTTAGTTGACTCAATTCATCGAACTGATGAATTTAGAACCGCTCTGGCATCCCGTAGTGCCTCTAACCTTTGGAGAGTCGTTAAAACATTCAACAGTAGCCCGGATGGCCTGTTGAATATCACTGTTCGATTGGAGTTCTATGATCTCTACTTCGACCCGGAAAAATTGACGATCACTGACTATTATGCAGAATTAATTGAATTACAAAAGCTGTTAACTGGAACCAATCGTCCAATCACCGATGATGATATACTTGACCGAATTCTCTTGTTAATCCACAAACTACCTTTGGAAAAAGCGAATTGGCATGGTGCTGAGTGGAGAATCACTTCTAATAAGCTGTCTCTAAAAGAATCTCTACCAGTACTTAGGGAAGCAGAAAAACTCAACCCAAGTATACCACACTCATCAGCTAATCCCAGTTCGAACGGGGCGAATCTTGCTGACAGCATCAAAAATAACAATAATAACTGTATTAATTATAGAGGTCAGCATCGAAGAGGCCGGAGTGGACACCCGGGAAGAGGTGGTGGTGGCGTTAATAAGGGACAAAATAACTTTCGAGGAAGTTACTCTTGGGGGTGTTCTAGTGTCTTCAATAATCGAGGGAACAACAGAACTAATAGTCGTAATGGCAATCGAAATTTTAATAGTAACCTCAATAATGGTGGTCAACAGGTTGGTCGCAACAACTGTGGTTTTTGCTTCAAAGCTGGGCATTGGAAAAAAGACTGTTCAGCTTTTTAAAGTGAGCGGCAGAAGTATCACGAGTCTGTATCTAAGAATTCTGAAGATGCAAATATAGTAGCTGTTAGAGTACGCGGGTCATTTGGCCCATGTTTAGTTATGTTTTAGACGAGTGGGTTAGCATCAGATGTCTTCCATTGTTTGGCTTCATGTATCCCGGTGTTGTATTGGGTATCGGAGGAACCCCGGCGTTTTGGAAGTTCTCCCGATGTTTCTCCTTCAGTGTGACAAGATACCTTTAGTAGTTTGAGATGTTATTTCGGATATATAGTAGGGCACTGATTGATAGATGAGCTCCTTACGCTTAGTTTTCCGTCATCTCGAGACTATAGAATTCAAGTTAGTCACCTTCAGTCTTCAGTGTCTTTCAGCCTTCGGTGTCTCTTAGCCGACAGTATTTGTCAGTCTTCAGTAACTTTCAGCTCTCGGACTTCTTTAGTTTCTAATCTCTTGTCTTTACCTGCGCTCCCTTACTCCTTTATTGGACATTCAGCATTAGTCTTTAGTTACCTTACAGTTACCTTTTCGGCCCCTTAAGTCTCCATACCTCAGCCTTGCGCTTCCGCGCTTCCGATCTTCAGTCTTCAGCCTTTCGTCGTCGAGTCACCAGCAGGTCACTACTCTGACAGTAGCAGACAAACAACAATACAATCGTGATGAAAACTATTTGTACTCTCATCAACGTGCGGCTATAGTAATTGAGACAGCCCTTATGTCAATCCCCGACAAAAACTCGGGCTGGTAAATAGACTCTGGTGCCAGACGTCACTTCAGTGGAAGACTGGAAGATTTCTCTGGCCTTTGACAGCGGTCAACACCAAAACATGTATCAATTGCTGATTGCAATACATGCTCTTCTGAAGGCGACGGGATCTGTATAATTGGAAATTTTACCCTAAAAGATGCCTGGTAAGGCTAACCTCCCCTTGTCCGCCACCACAAATTCGTCTGCAAATTTTGCTATGCCACTAATAAATTGCCTTGTTTCCACCCAAAATTCCATCAAAATAAGCCAACGTGAGAATCCCATTTGTGAAGCCATTGAAGATTTAGAAAGTAATCCAAATTTAACTGTAAAGGCCGTGGCTACCGCGTATTCTGTACCAAGGAGCACACTTCGTGATAGACTCACAGGTAGTGTCCTGCAGCAAATAAGTCAACAAGGAGTGCAGCGGTTGACTCATAATCAAGAGAAATTTCTTGCTGAGTGGATCCTTGATATGGATGCTCGAAGGTTTCCCCCTTCACACGCGAGAACACGAGAAATGGCTTCTCGAATTCTCTGTATGAATAAAGGTACTGATCCACTCGGGAAAGATTGGATACCAAAGTTTATAAAACGGAATCCTAGAGTTGCATCTATTGTCGGCCGACGGATTGAGAGTTTACGAGTTGTTGGCACCAATCATACAGCCTTAGAAAATTTTTACAAACTATTCAAAGAGGTTCGAGATCGGTTTAACATCCAGACTGGTGATATCTGGAATATGGACGAGCAGGGACTTGGACTTGGTGTTTGTTCAAACACTAGGGTACTGTCTTCTTCGAAGAAGACTCGTACGTTTGTTAAATCACCTCAGAATCGCGAGTGGGTTTCTGTTCTTGAATGTATCAGAGCGACAGGCAGAATTATTAAGCCACTGATCATTTTCAAAGGGAATAGTCTTCAAACGTCATGGTTTGAAGAAAATACCCCAGATTGGACTTTTACAACATCAGAAAACGGATGGACAAGTAAATTGATCGCTTTGGGATGGTTAACTGATGTGTTTTTGCCTCAAACAAAGCCTGATGGAGGCCGCCCTCGGATGCTCGCCATGGACGGTCACGGAAGCCATGTGGATGTAAATTTCATGTGGGAGTGTAAAAGGAATAATGTTGAGCTTGTGTTTCTTCCACCTCACTCTTCACATGTGCTTCAGCCACCAGATCTTGGTGTTTTCTCCCCCTTGAAGTCTTGTTACCGAAAAATTATTACAGATCTCGCTCATCTTGATAACGCCGCGCCTGTCAAGAAGCAACGCTTCCTCAGCGCCTACAATCAGTCCAGTATTGAAGCTCTTACTGAAAGATTATTACGTAGTGGCTGGAGAACATCTGGTCTTGTCCCTTGGAATCCTGACAAGGGTCTTAATTCATCGCAGGTAGCTCAACCCCCGGAGACATCTCCAAAGAGACTATCCACACCACCTCCATCTTCTCTAAGGTCTGGAACCACTCGAATAGATGTTAGAATACCTAGCAATTCGAGGGAGCTACTTAAGACAGCACAAAGTCTAAAAAAAAGGAAGAGGGAGGACGGCGAATGGATGGGATTAATTAGTAAAGCAGGCAAGGACATTTCATTAGGTAATGCTCAATGAGCTCGCGATCAAGAGACAATCCACACGCAGGAATCTCAGATCAGACAGCTATCCTCTAAATCTTTACGTAAAAGAGTAACAGTTGACCCAAATACTCGCTTTTCTTCAATCGAACAGATCAAGCAGGCACAATCTGAACAGAAGGCACACGAAGAACTACTAGCATCCAGAAAACCCGAGTTGAAGGCTAAAAAAGCAGCAGCGGCAATTTTATATACATTCCTAGAGGCCTGTCAATTTGAATGGCAATTGTAGTTGATTTGTAGACTTTATAATAAGGATTTGTCGGCTTGGTGTTGATGCGATTTTCCAAATTTGGGGTGGCGGGAAGGGGGATGGCGGATAGGTGGAGGTTAGGCCTATATCCTAGCATTTAAGAGTATCAGATTAATTTCTGTTGGAGCTCTAGATAGAGATGGGATTGATGTCTTATTCAAAAATGGTACCGCAACAGCTAAGAAAAAGGATAAGATTCTATTTCATGCTCAAATGCACGAAAATCTTTACCAACTCCTGGATAAAGATATAAAAGCAAAATCTAACTTTCAATACTCGCTATCAGCTAATCAATCAGGTAGCACAATGAATATCCCGATACCCATTGATGAGATGCCACGATTTCCCACTAATAACGCCGAGTTATGGCATTTCAGGCTAGCCCATGCCAGCTATAAGACTATTTCAAGACTACCTGATATTCCGCTGAAACCTCAAACTCTTAGTAAGGCCGAGAACGCATGCGAAGCATGTCTTGCAGTAAAAATGAGAGAAACTTTCTTCAAGAAAACTGATAACAGAACTCCCCAAATTGCTCGCAGACTGCATGCTGACATTTCTGGAAAACTCCCAACGTCGATGCGAGGATGTAATTATTTCCTGATAATTGTCGATAATGCATCAAGATGTGGCTTTATCAGATTGCTCAAACATAAAAGCACGTCAGAGTGCTTACCTGCCATCATAGAAATAATAGCACATATTAAACTTAGTACCAAAGGAAAGGTTGTATTCTTTACAGCAGATAATAGATCAGGTGAATTTGGTCAGCTTTGGAAAGATTGGTGTCGAAATCTAGGGATTGAAGTACAGCCCTCGCCACGATATAGACACTCTTTAAATGGAGTTGCCGAACGAGCAATCGGATTTCTTGTTCAATTAGCTAAGTCAACGATCTTTCATGCACAATTGGACTGGAAATTATGTTGTGTTATGCCGTAGAACAAGCAATGTATATTCGGAACAGGCTTCCAACCACGGCACTACCTTTTGGTCTTGATAACACTCGTCCCGGCTCAAATATCACTCCTGTCACTGCATTTTCCGACAAGGATGTAAACTTGAAAAAGTTACGTGTATTTGGTTGCTCAGCATTCCCGCTTATTTTCAAGGAGACTAAGGCAGCATCCTCAAAGTTCAATCAAAATTTTGAGACTGACTGGATATTCAAAGGCATCCAAGGCAATTCTATTTGGATTTTGCAAAATGGAAAAACTGGGACAGAGCTACGCAGTGTCGACTGCGAATTTAAAGAACATGTTTTCCCTGGATTAACAATTCAGGACACTAAAGCTAACATCAGATCGTGCACATATAAATGATCAAAGAATCAATAGAGATTTAGACCCTAAATTAAATAATAGAGTCAGCAGGGACTCGGGTCGTGCACAAAGTAATAATGATCAGAGAGTCAATAGATACTCGTCCTCTCAGAACCAAAATCTTTTTAAAGATTCAAATAAGACAGAAGAGTCACCGAAAGCTCAAGATGATAAGTTAAACCCTGCTCCTAAAAATAAAAATCTTCAAATAATTACACGCTCAGGTAGAGCCGTAGAACTAAATGCTGACAGAAGCGGTAAAAAGGGGTTCGGCAGTAATGTATCTCTGATGGTAAAAGCTCTAAGCGCTTTACATATTGAACACAGAGAAGAATCGACGTCTCTAGGTGCTCCATCAGTACCATTTGAATCACTAACAATAGAGCAGGCATTAACCGGAGATAGAGAGGCTTGGGAAGAATCCCTGCTCAATGAATTAAGGTCTCTGGAAAAGAATGAAACCTTAGAAATTATGAAAATGGGTGATTCATCGGCCAATAGACGAAAATTTATCTCTTCTCGGTGGGTTCTACGAAATAAGTTTAACGCTGACGGCTCTATTGCTGGAAGAAAGGCTCGGATAAATGGGAAAGGATACGATCAGCAATACGGAATCGACTGTTTTGAAACATTTGCGCCTGTCATTTGATACGCCACACTAAGAGCAGTCTTCTCCTATGCAGCGGTTCATGATCTGGAACTAGATCATCTCGACGTAGATACTGCTTTCTTAAACCCAGCACATAAGGAGCCAAATTTTCTTAAAATCCCAGAAAATTTCTATTTACTGAAGCCATGGATTAAGGGTAACGAACAAAATTACTACCTCAAGCTCAAGAAGGCCTTGCATGGACTAAAGCAGTCCCCTCGGGAATGGTTTCTTGAAGCTCAGCAATTCTTTGACAAGTTGGGCTTCAAACAAGGAGAGGCCGATCCGAACCTTCCCATATTATCACCAATTAGGGAGAAGAGAAATAGAGTTTATATACTATTATTTGTTCACGATATGCTCATCACCGGTCATCAATTGAATATAGACAACATCAAGTCAAAAATTATGAATAGGTGGAGGTGCAAAAACCTAGGTCCCGTGGAAACTTTTGTCAGATTTCAGGTAAAGAGGAATAGAGCAAATCGTAGCTTATTTATTCACCAATAATTCTACGTTAAGAAGTTACTGGAACGACTCGGAATGAAGAACTGTAATGGAGTCTCAACATAGCTTATTACCGGAATTGTTCTTAAAGAAAGAGAAGACAATATTTTACTTCATGAAGATAATGCAGCGCTGTATCGACAAATTGTCGGCTCTGCGATCTATCTCTCGAATGGCACACGGCCGGACATATCTTATGCAGTCAGACAATTAGCAAGATTTATGGCGAAACCACAGCTGTCTTTCTTAAATCATGCAAAACATCTCCTACGATATCTAAAACAGACCGCTCTGCATGGAATCTCCTACTCGATATGCCCTAGCAATCATTTTAAAAGCAACGTCAACTTCAATATCTTTGACATATATACTGATGCTACGTGGGGAACTGAGGATGATAGAAAATCATTCCAAGGTTACGCATCCGTATATAACAGAGGAGCGATTTCTTGGACCTCACAGCAGTAAAAGAGTATGGCGCTGAGTAGCATAGAAGCAGAAATCATTGCTGCTAATGAGGGATCCAAAGAAGCAGCCTGGATGGAGAAACTCTGGGAAGACTTACATCAAGTACGATACGTACCAACACTTTGGTGCGACAATCAAGCAGCCATTGAATTTTGTAAAGATTCTGGCAAGTTTCACCAAAAGGCAAAACATATCGAGACCCGATATTTCTATGTCAGAAACAATATGATAGCAAAGAATTGCCTTAAGATCAGTAAGATTGCTGGAACGGAAAACCCTGCCGATATTCTTACCAAACAGCTTTCGTCCAAACACTTGATGAAGCATCTAAACACACTAGGTATCGGAACAATAGATTCTCAATAAAACTCTACACTGTCTGGTCAAAAGGTTAAATTAAAGACAATGACAAATACTGGAAAATAATATACCAAATGACACACACCAGGGACACTCTTGTATCAAGGCACACATATATGCTGAGCTGAACTGCAAGGAAGCACAAAATTTCTACAGATATAGGCTCTGCGGCTTACCCCGGCCGTCTTGAGAGTTAATGAGGTCTAGGTGTTACAGGCTGCGCCTTTCGCGTGTTTAGGGGATAACCAAAACGTTGGAAACATTGTACTAGGTTCGGCCTTGGATGAAACTCTCCGGCCTTCATACTCAAACAGAGAGTCATAATTACTACATGTAATACACAGATAGTTTTGTAGTTGTATCTTTGGCATGACAAACATGTAGTAGGAGGGAGGAACAGAGATAGATATGTGGGCAGTCCCTCTACTAAACTTACTTTCGAAAGTCGATTAGAAAATAGACAGTATCTGGCCACCATACTTTTCTTATTTATTGTTTTGGTGCTTCGCCCCTTCACACTAGGTGCCAGGTCTAAAATTTTTGGTTAAAAATTGGAAACACTTGGATTGTTAGGTCTTAGGGGATACTTGTCTATGATAAAATATTAAGAGATTGATATGCTAGAGACGGATGTCTCAGCAAGGGTGAGTGCCAAGAATGCTGAGTCATTTAGTGTCAGGATGACCATAACCTGTCCTGTAGCAGGTAAGGTGAAAATACTGTCAGTGGACTTAAGAATTCCATAAATTTAACCACCTCTTTCTAACAATAGGGGATCTCCTTAATTATATACAATATTGAAGCCCCTGGCCAGGAATTGATGTTAAGAAAAACTAATAAATGAACAAGCTTGGGTACATATAATATTCTTAGGCTAAATGTTAATCCTAATATTGACACAACCCCTCAGGATTTAAGTTCGTTATTGAGTCCTGTTGTATATCTTTTTCAACTAAATTTAGTAGGCGTAAGAAGTTTTCATGCTTCTGTTTGTTCAAAACTTTTGTCATACCATCAGCTACCATATTGTCACAGACTGGATTAATTCAGTTCAGGTATGGTTCTTCCGGGGTTCGGCTAGTTCCCCCGTCTTGTCTGTGTAAGTCCGACCAGATAAGACAAGGGTCCCTGGTGGTTGGGAACAAAGCGTTTTGCATTGGCGTTCTGTTGGATCTCAGGGTTGAAGGGTTCCCCTTGTCCGCCCGGAAGGCGTTAGTGTCTTTTCTGTGTATAATTAGCGGGTCCATCGCACCCTTTTAACGGTGTGCGACGTCTTAGTTTATTATTCTTATTTATCCTTTGATTCATTATCAATCTACTCCGTGTTCCCGTTACCTCTTCTCCCTCCATCTCATACTGTGACACATATTATTTGTGCCAACCTAAGAAACTTTAATTTGTTCTGATTGAACACGCTCTCGTAACCAATGCTGATAAATGTCAACATGTTTCAGCTTTGTTTGGATAATGGGGTCCTCCTTTGTCAATAAGCGAAGCATTTGTTTATTATTGTTTAGGATTTTGATAGTTTGATTGGGTTCGAATCCTATTGCGGTAAAGAGACGCTGCATCCACAATAACTCTTTAGCTGAATTCGAGAGCGAAAGAAGTTCTGCTTCAGTAGACGAAGTTGTTACGGCTGATTGTTTGCTTGAATTCCAGTGGGTTGGTCCACCAAACAGCTTGAAAATAAATCCTTGAACACTTTGGCGCAGATCAGTATTTCCAAAGGCTGCATCTGCTGAGCAATGGAGATATTTTGAACTTGACTAACCAGAATATTCAATGCATAATTTCTTCGTTTGATTGAGATAAAATAATAAATGATCTCCAGCTTCCATATGTTGTGGCCCAGGATTTGACATAAACTAGGCTAAATGGCTGACTGCTTGAGAAAAAACTGGCCTTGTTACTCCTGATGCATAGATTAAAGACCCTAATTTTTGTTGATAAAGTCTAGTTTGACTTGGACAAAATTTGTCATCATACTTAGACATTTTGTCGCTTACCATTGGTATGCTAACTTTCCCACCCGGAACCTCAGTGAAAATCCTTGCATAATCTTTCAATGTATGACCTTTGTCCCGACCACAGCTTTTTTAATGACCTGTAACGCAACACTTTAACACCTAAAAGCCATTCTAGTTCACCCAAAATTCGAAATTCATATGGTTTTGTGAGTTTATTTAATAGCCCAAGAGCTCGAGATTGTTTGATATAAGGAAATATGATAACCAAATCATCGACATAAAAAAAATAATAACGCTGCTATAATATGTGAAAATACATGGTTGACCAGGTACTTGACAAAGACCCATATCTGTAAGAGGCTCAACTCGAATAACTCAAAAGTGAGGTTCTAAAATTGTAAATTAAATAACTAAGAAGTGCATGGTGATTATCTACAAGAAAAGAGCGCAGGTTTAAATAGTTACCCCGATCTATCACCCCCAAAGCCTTCCGAAGGCCATAGAATTAGAACTTGCAATAACCCATAGATGTAAGAGGCGTGGCTAGGTGTGATCAAAGAACCCTTGGACGTGGACTGTAAGCTATGGACTGTTGGCGTAGACTGTGGCTGTGGACTACGGGCGAGGACTATGAACTCGGTGGACAAGACAATAACAATAACTATGAATCTAGACAAGATTATATTGAACAACGGTAGATAACAAGACTCAGGTCTGAAGAACCTCTAGAGACAGAGGGAAAGCCACTATTTATACACAAGCCTAACTCCATCTCTACAAGGGCCATCTGGCCAACAACCAGGCCATCATAGAAATACATAGAATATTAAAGAATGCTGTAGAAGCCCATCAACCATTACAAGAGAGAGAATAGTATGGAAACCTATAGAACCCTAACCCAAAATCCCTAGTGTTCAGACGGAAGTACAGAAGATTCTAGAAGGCTAGACCTCGATTAGCGACAACACGTGAATTGATTATTATTCACGTGACAGCATTAAGTATGCGCTAATCCTGACACATGATATCACCTGATATTACCTAATATCAGCGCCGCAATGAATCATGGCCTATTCCTGACAATAGAAGATGCTAGAATAATCTCCACGCCTTAGGATGCCAAAAAACTGTTTTAGAACCTTCTGGAAGCTTTCTTAATATTCCCCAATATACGCTGACATAGCTATCATCCAAATTGGGTAAGTAAGCAATGATCATTATTTAGACGAGGATCATCGTAATGATGGCTAGCGCTTAGAAATTGTTACCTAATGTAAGCGAGAACTCCTTGCGCCACAACATCCTGATCCACGTCATCCAACACCGCACAGACAGTAAGGTAATTATACAAGGGCAAGAGCCCGAGTCATTAGCAAGGGTCCTGACCCTCACAGTTGTCCACATAAGCTGAACAAAAACCGTCCAAGTATTCTCTCAGAGCCCAGTTTATATATCTTTGAAACATCCCAGGTGATCCTGTTAGTCCAAAAGGGCAAACCTTCCATTCATAGAGTCCGTATCTGGTTCGAAAAGCAGTCTTCCATTCTTCCCCTTTTGCCATTCTGATTCTATGGAAAGCAGCTGACACGTCTAATTTAGTCAGCCATTTGATGCTATTCAATGCATTCAAAGTCTCTTTGATTAAAGGCAGAGGGTATCTGTTGGAATATGGGGATCCTTGTAATCATGTGATATTATATAACGCGTTAACGCGTCTTGTTGTTTATATTATTTCTGTAGATGATAATAGGAGAAAAAAGATCCATCAACACAAATTCGCAGAACGTGATATTAAGATTACGTCTTTGCACTGTGTTAAAGCATCCCGACACTGATCAGTGAGCGCGCACAGATCAGGAAATACAAAAATCTTGGAAGGATTTTGCTTCCCACCTTATTTGACCTATTTCAGTTGAAGATAGAAAGAAAGCCACTGTGAAAGGTTGATAGCTTGCCGTCGCCTACAAAACCTTATTTCTATTAAAATATCTAATCACCATACCCAGGCGAAATTACATAATTTTATTCGCCGCCGCTTACCCTATATCTAAGTTTACTTCCGGCCTTTTCGACAACAAAACCGACCTAAAAAAAAAAAAAAAAAAGAGAAACTTTTATTTTTGCATCTTTATTATTATATTTTTTTCAACAAAAATGTCTCCTAATCAGAACGATCAGAAAATTGAAGTGAAAGAAACGGAAGACGTAAACTGGAACAATCGAATCAATCTCAGCACTGCAAGCCCTTCGGACTTAACCAGCTATACCGCCTTCAAAACGTCATTTTATGAAAATGAAGACGTAACAGACAGCAATCTATGGGATTTATTTCAAGACAATTTCACAGACTTCACGGCCTCGACATTCTCTGAAATTAAATTAAGGGCTCTGCAGGTGCTACGCAACTGTTTGAGAAGCAGAGGGGTATATATATCAAAGAATAACAATAGAAAAACCATTTCTCAGACTTTATTCAAATGCCTAAAAGAAGAGGACCAGCACGAATGGACCAACGAAAATATAGAAGATGCTCTTGCAGAGAACTATAGCATCAAATTACCAAAATTAATTCGACGCATAGCAAATAGAGGAAACATCTCATTTAGCACCAGTAAACAAATTGAAACAACCGAATCAGATTTAAATGTCCCATCAATTGTGTCAAAATACGATCAAGAAAATAAAGATCATTGTTTGCCCCGGCCCGAAAAATGGAATCCAAACAATTTTGGTAAGGAAATTGCTATTATGGCAAAAATTTACACGGAAGAGCAGAAGTACAACGGAACAAACGACAGCTTAGACTATAAGCTAAGAATCTTTTACGACATCTGCAACCGTGTAGATGTCCCGCAGCAAGCGTATCTAAAGGCTCTTCCTACAATGCTGAAAGGACTCGCTCTAGATATTTACTATATCAACGAGCTCTCAAAAATGTCATTTAATGATGCTATTGATCATCTTCGAAACTATTTCCAAGGGCCTGAATTTCAACGAAAGTGCCTTAGTGAATGGGATAGCGTCACTTTGAAAAGCGTCATCGCCGAGAACACAAATAAATAAACTAGTGACTGCTTGCTCATGCTAATACAAATACTTCGAAAACTCTAACATGGTCTCAGAGAAGCTCTACAGACAGTTGAATATTTACATGACAAACTTGTGACTGCTTGTCAAGGTGTACCAGCATGTAGATACGCTATCTCGGACCCTCCACTAACTGTCGGAGCCTTAATCAACAAATTACAATCATCTATCATTGCATACGAAAAAGAGAATATACCACCACAGGTTTACTTTACTGATCGGCGGTACCATAAAAATGATCATATCAATAAAACAGATAAGCCTAAACAGCGATGCTATATCTGTCATAAAGAAGATTGTCGATCTTGGAACCACTCCGATCAAGAGCAAAGTAACTTCAAAGACAATGCAAAAGATAAATTTAAAAATAGGCTTAGAAATCGACCATTTAATTGTAAGGGTCTTAAGATGATTGTTATTCACAAGCTATCCAGAGCTATATACTAGAATATCTTGAAGTAAAGAACAAAAGGAGACTGAGAGCAAACTTCATTTATCTATTCCTCATGTTTTACTTCCTTGTCTTGCTTCACATGATCCAAGTGAATGTTACGTAGTCTTTGTTCCCTCCATTAGTTTCCATACCTCCATTAGTTTCCATAACTCCATCCCGCTTCCGAGTCCTTTCTGCTGAGATTCGATCTCTCAGGATGACTCAATCTCTTTCACGTACGAAACCATAGTCTCATCGTATGTCATCCGCTGATGTATGGGGCGACGTGTCATCTATTGATGTATGGGGAGACGTGTCAGCCGGGGAGGTGTCAACATGGAACCGCTCAGAAGTCATTGTTCTAGCCTTAGGCATCAGCCTAAAGTTTGTCAGGCACTAGCCTGTGACATTACCTCCGATTTCCCTTTTTTTTTTTTTTTTTTTTTTTGAGCGATGATTAGATTTTCACTCGTTTAGATTTGAAAATTTCGAGGGCTGAAGTATGCAGAAAATCGATTTCTAGATGCTAGGTGGGTCTCGCATATCCTGTCCATTTGACCAGCAGTTCTTTCCTTCTCCCTCTGCCAAATTTCCTCAACCTAGAGTCAAGGATCTCATCTATGCCAAATTCAACCTCTCCATCATTCATTAAAAGTCCAGGTGGCTGTGCGTCATCAGTATGTTGAGATGGTAGTGGATTATTGTTTGCAGGTCTAAGAAGCGATGTATGAAATCTATTATGAATACCTTTCGGCGTGTCAAGTTCATAAAAATGGGGAGATTGTGGGAATGTCCGAGTTACTGTGTACTTTGCGTGCACCCAGTCTAACTTTTTAGATGGTCGTTGAGTACTTATATTCTTTAGATTTAACCACACTTTGTCACCTTGTTTGTAGGAAATTGCTTGTTCATGGTGTAAGTTCGCATTTCTTTCTTGTGTCTGCTGTGCCACAACCATTGCAGTCTGAGCAAATTCATGTGCTTCTTTCAGTTTGCTTACGACTAACTGCGATCTTTTGGCAGGTGTACCAACTGGTAGAGCGTCGTCTGCATGAGTCGTGATAAAATTTGCACGCTTAGAATAATTTGAGCGTAGTGATAATCAACAGAGAGAATAGAAGTTGTAAAAGATGATTTAATAAACTAGATGGGTTCTTGAATAAGCTACCACTAATAATCCTTACAATCGCCTTATTCCTTCTCAAGTGACTCTGGGCTTTATATATACATACATAAATGCATAAATGCATAGGCACCTGCTTATTTTACAGTTATAATAGGTATCTGGTATGTCCATCAATAGATGCCCTTTATTCAGGGGTGGATGTATGTTTCGCATACTCGTTCCATGGATATTTGTATGCAGGTAATGTTTCAGTGTTCCCTGCAAACTGGTTATTTTTAACACTCCCCCTCGAGACGTACATCCATCAAATTATCCCTATGTTCCCCTTGTGTCGTTCAAATGAAGATTGATCTAGCGATTTCGTAAAAATGTCGGCAGGATTTTCTCGGCTTGGGATAGATTCCGGACTAAATGTTCCTTCTTCCACATGTTGTCTGATCCAGTGGTAAATTTTGTCAATATGTAGAGTTGCCCGCATATTTTCCGGGTTCTTGGTGATAGCAATTGCTCCATCTGAATCCATGAACATTGGTATGGGATCATTATGAGGGAATCCAAGCTCTTCCATGACGTCTCGTAGAAATAAACAATTTCTTCCTGTAAGATTAGCTGCAACATACTCAGACTCTGTTGTTGATACGGTGATTAACCGTTGTTTTTCAGCAGTCCACTTAACAGCACCCCCAGCTATAGTTATCACTGATCCTGATATTGATTTCCGATCATATCCTTTCCCATTATCTGCATCTGAGTATGCCGTGAGTGTAAAGTTTGGCTCAGTGTGCCTCTTTCGACTATAGAGAATTCCTGTATTTGTTGTTCCCTTGAGGTATCTTAGAATATGTTTAACACCATTCCAATGTTTTTGAGATGGTGCTCCGTTAAATTGCGCCAGTAAATTCGTAGCATATGCTATATCAGGGCGCGTTGCAACGGATGCAAACATAAGCGATCCGATTGCTGCTCGATACATGGTATTATCTTCAAATGACTCATCTTCTTCAGATTTCGTGAATATCGCTCCAGCAGGTAATGGTGTACTGGCTGGTGAACAGTTCTCCATGCCAAATCTTTTCAGTAACTTCAAAATATATTGTTCCTGATAAATCTTTATCGATTTTGTTTCAGGATCTCGGTCAATTTGCACTCCGAGCAACAACTTTGGTTCTCCAAGATCTGTAATTTCCCATTTTTGTCCAATCTCCTGCTTTGTACTTGCTAGTCGAGCTTCATCTGTTGATGCAATGAGGAAGTCATCGACCCAAACAGCGATGATATCATATCCTTTAGAGTCTTGTCGGAAGAATAGCCCATGTTCTTTTGTGAGCTGAGTATACTTCGCCTTTTCGACCAAAAAACTTTTGAGTGTTTTATTCCACTCCCTTCCAGATTGCTTTAATCCGTAAAGAGTATGTTTTAATCTACACAACCTTCCAGTTCCATCTTCACATCCTCTTGGTTGCTTCATATAAATCTCCTCCGAAAGATCTCCATTGAGATATGCTCCCTTTATGTCAATTTGTCCAATTTCTAGGCCATGATAAGCAGAAATTGCTAAAACGAGACGGAATGAGTCAAATCTGACGACCGGGGAAAAAGTATCAGAGTAATCGTAAATGTACCCTTGGGTGTGTCCTTGTGCCACTAGGCGAGCTTTATGTCTGCTCAAGTTGCCTTTATCATCAAACTTCTTCGTAAACACCCATCTGTTACCTATTATATTTCCAAATTTTGGTGGATCTACCAGCTCCCATGTGTTCTTTTCTTTCAGAGTGTTGATTTCAGCTTGTATTGCCTCTTCCCAATCTTCATTTTCTCCATGTTCCCGCGCTTCCTGGATAGTACTGGGTAACTCGTTGTTTCCATTCTTTGCTATTAACATGTGAGCTATGTTTGCGAATTGAGGCGAATTTGTGTAATAGTCCCCACTCATTTTAGGATTAGACTTTATATAGGCATTATTTCCCACTATGGGTTGACGTATATGATGTCTTTGATTAAATCCTACTAAATCAGCATAATTCTTTCTTGTATTTTCTCCAGATGTTGTTTTTGATCTTAAGTTTCTTGGGGTAATTACTCGTCTTATCTCGCCATCTCTGAGCTCTGATTCTTCGGTTATTTCTGGAATACCTCCATTTTCAGTCTGTTTTTCAACAACTGGTTCGTGGTGAGCAAGTGTAACAACATTTTCGGTTTCGTCCTGTCTTGTCTCTTGAGCTGATGAAAATGTGAAATTTCTCGAAACTTTTATTTTCATGGTACTTTGATCATAGTACCTGATTGCTTTAGTGCCATCTTCGAAACCAGTAAATATGACCTTTTTTGATCTTGGTTGAGTCTTTGGTTTGGGTAATTCTTCCAAGATATAAACATCCTTACCAAACTCTTGAGCAGTTGAAAGATCTGGCCTGTTTCCAGTTAAAGCTTCAAACGGAGTATTTTCATCTAGCGAAATTGTAGGACTTCTATTTCTGATCCAGGCAGCATGTAGTACTGCTTCCCCCCAAAGGCATTCCGGTAAATGCTTTTGTATTATCATAGCTCGTGCCAAATCTAAAAGTGTCCTATTCATCCTCTCTGATACACCATTTTGCTGCGGAGAATAGGGTGATGACGGGTTGAACTCAATTCCTCTTTCTTCAAGCCAACTACGGGTTCCTTCATATTCAGCTGCGTTGTCCGCTCGAATTTCTTTCGGCAAACGCCCATTTTGGGTATTTATCCAGCTGCAGTGATTCATTAATTGTTGTTTGACTGAAGCTTTATCTTTCATCAATTTAACTGTGACATATCTCGAGTAGTCGTCGATAAAAAGTATAAAGTATTGATTTCCTCCTGGAGTGTTTTTCACATTTGGTGATCCCCAAACGTCAGAATGTATCAAGTCACCAAATTTCTTTGCTCGGTTTTGAATTTTAAGCGGAAATGGCGTCCGATGCGCTTTGGTAGCTATACAACTTTCGCAATCCAAAACTGATGGAACCAACTCGTCGTTGTCTATAAATTTATAGTTAAGCAGTATTGATGGTCTGAAACTCAAATCGTTATGGTATTCTTTTTTACAGCGTGTTTTGTATATGTCTATCAACATCTACTTGTTGTCAACAACCGGCCTCGCATAAGGCTTGGCGGTCATGTGACATCTACAGGACCTTTAACTCTATATTTATTCCATTTGCCAATTCTTTATCAAACAATTGCTTCATTGACGTAAGCGAGATATGTCCTAAGCGTCGATGTGCCTCATGCCATGACACACTTAACGTCGTCGCTATGTTAGCCGAGTGCATGTGATTAACTAGTGCTTTAGCGTTCATCCGATATAAATTTCCCTCAAATACGCCTGTTGCAATCACATTTCCCTTATCGTCTTGAAATTTGCATTGGCTATTTCCGTATTCTGTTTTCCCGCCAGCTTTGTCAATCTTAGAACCGGATATTAAGCAGAAACGAGTTGTCGGTACATAAAGTACATTTACCAGCCTAAAGTCTTTACAATGACCATCGACCATTCCTCGCATATAAACTTCTCCTGTTCCTTCGATCGGTGTAGTCAGTCCCTGCAACATTTAGAACTCTCTTACAAGGCTTAAAGTTATGGAACATTTCTCGTCGATTAGCAATGTGAGCGCTTGCGCCCGAGTCTGCTATCTGTTGAAGTTAGGAAAAATATATTTCATTAAGCATATCAAATCTAAAGAAGTAATTTATTTATCAACAAGATACCAGTATATATATATATATATATACATATCTACAAGTGCCAATTCTCAACATTCAGCTTCGCATCTATAACCCCCAAAGTCTCAACCTTCAACCGGATGAATATCAAAAGATTACCCGTAGGACTGTGGACGCGTGCTTAAAGAAATCTCGAAGGATTCCGGATGAATGCCGGAATGATCACTGATGGTTAACAATAATATTTGTTAATTATTGTTATATAGGTAAAATAATCGGCTCAGTGATAATCCGATTGGTCCAAGCCTGGACGTTAGCGGCTGGAAGGACCGGGTAGTTAGCCGTAGTGAATGACGTCGCTTTTATGCCGAGCGGACGGTGCGGATATTGATCCGGGTAACTAACTCGGGAGGCGTTCCAAGCGAGTGACCCGGGAGATGTTCCGATCTCGCCTAAATCCAACACTATCCAAGCATCATTTGACCAAGAGTAAGAAGAAAAGTTTTTATATTTACTTGAGCCATCATCTAAAGCCATGTGGCTAGATAAAAATGTATCTTGGTCGGCTATTTGTACAGTTTGACCAGACTCTTCAACTTTACTATCAGATTCTTTCTTGCGATCCGCCTCTTGTTTCTTCTTTCTTGCTATTTGCCAGGGTGCTTGTCCTTCTCGTCCTCCACCCTTGTTATAACATTCCGCCTTGAAGTGTCCGGGTTTTCCGCAGTTGTGGCAAACTCTTTGCGTCGAAGCCACGTGTGCGTCTTCAGATTTGCTATTTCGTCGGATTTCTTCCTCGAAAATCTTGTTCGCTACATGACTAGAGTTGGCATTCTCTAGGTCACTTATACCCGCAAAAATTGATGCTACATAGTTGTCGTATGAAGGCGGTAGAGATTTGCTCAACAGAATGGCCAACAAGTAGTCCTCTATGATGATTCCGCATTCTGCCAGCTCCGAATGTATCGCTCTAACGTCTCCAATATATTTGCGTACAGAGTCTCCTTCTTCACACCAGCTATTCCAAAATTTCCAAATCAGATCCACTTTGCCTTGAGCTCCCGTTGCCTGGTGTAGATTCATCAGAATGTTCCAGACTTCAGCTGCTGTCTCCGCAGATTTGACTTGATGATAGTCCAATGCACCGAGTGAGTTTTTGATCATCACACGAGCAATCCTTTCTCGGTATTCCAGTCCTTATCCTTATCTCGATATCGCACGCCTGGTCTTTCTTCAATTCCTGTGACAATCTCCCAAAGATCACATATCTCAAGGCTATCTTTCATGTGACCTTTCCACGTATCCTAATTGTTGTCGTCAAGTTTTTCAAGACCGCTAAATAGTGAGATAACTTCACGAGGAATGTTTATGCCGACCGGTCTCATGGGAGTAAATTTAACTCTCGCATCCATATTTTGACTAATGTTTCTTGGCGATCTTACTCCAGGTGTTGTCTCTTTTGTTTGCTCAGCAGGCGTCAATATAGAAAAAGTATTTGTTGACGGTCCAGCCATGTTGCCCCTTTTAGGTGTTGTTGGAACATTTACTGAATCGAATTTCTTAACAGCCTTAAGGAAAGCCGTTCTCGAACTTGCCCATTCCGGGGGATATCTCAAACCTGAAGACCTCCTGGATTTTCCCTTGCGTCCTGTGACCCCAAAGGGTACAGTATCTTCATCTTTTTCAGCTTCTATTTTTATCCTTTCTATCAGCTCGTCGCTCAACTGGTCCACATACACATGATCTGTATTTATAAATTCGAGAAGTTGACGGGCTGACAAATTGATTTTTTTTGGTGACTATCACCCACTTGGTGCTGATAACGTGATAAAATTTGCACGCTTAGAATAATTTGAGCGTAGTGATAATCAACAGAGAGAATAGAAGTTGTAAAAGATGATTTAATAAACTAGATGGGTTCTTGAATAAGCTGCCACTAATAATCCTTACAATCGCATTTCTCCTTCTCAAGTGACTCTGGGCTTTATATATACATACATAAATGCATAAATGCATAGGCACCTGCTTATTTTACAGTTATAATAGGTATCTGGTATGTCCATCAATAGATGCCCTTTATTCAGGGGTGGATGTATGTTTCGCATACTCGTTCCATGGATATTTGTATGCAGGTAATGTTTCAGTGTTCCCTGCAAACTGGTTATTTTTAACAAGTCGAAATTGGGGATGCGTCATAGCCGTGTGACATGAAAAATGGACTTATCTGCGTAGACGAGGCCGGCTTATTATTTATCGCGACTTGTGCCAGCGGTATCCATTTAATCCAGTCGTCTTGCTCATAAGATACAAAAGCCCTGAGATACGTCTCTACCTCCTGATTTGCCCTCTCAGTCGATCCATCAGTTTCGGGATGGTAAGCGGTGGAGAGTCTTTGATTAATACCTAGTTGTTTGCAGATTAGGTTCCAGAAGGCATTTACAAACTGGGGTCCTCTATCTGATACAATAGCTTGCGGGATCCAGTGATGGGGTACGTAATACTGAAAGAAAACTTTTGCTAACCCTTCCGCATCGAAGAGTCCTGGACTAATAAGAATTAATAGAATTCCCTTGCTTAGCCTGTCAGTTATTACAAGGAGGACAGTGGTTTTGTTGGGCCCGGATTCAGGTAATCCAGTGATGAAATCCATTGATATTTCTCTCCATATCTGACTTGGTACGGGCAATGGTTTGAGGAGTCCTTTCTTCTTGTCTCTCCAGATATTTCTTCGGCCACAGACATCGCAATTTTTTACAAATCTCCGCACTTCCTGGTTTGAACCTGGCCAGAAGAACTTCCTTGATACTAACGAGATGGTGGCGTCTCTTCCAGGATGGCCAGAGAGATATGAATCATGGACTGTCTGGATGATTGCTGTAGTCAGTGGCTCAAAGTTGGGAAGCCAGATTCGGTCTCGGTAATACAATATATTGCTACTACTTACATAACACTCAACGATAGTAAGTCGCAGATCCAGTTCCTTAGGAAATTGTCGCTCCTGATTCTTTACAGAGTTGTAGGCTTTAAAATAGCTTTCTGAACATTCTCTTATATTGAGAGCCTTGTTCCAAAGATCAACTAACAGCGGCTCATCGGGGAATGGACATGTTAGATCATGTACTGTCATAGCATTTACCCAGAGTTTTGATGGAATCAAGACTTGTTCTCGAAGTTTGATTCGTGAATCTGTTATATCTCGAGGTATATCTTGCTCTCTTCTTGAAAGCGCATCGGGCACTACACTTGCTTTCCCAGACCGATGTTTCAGGGTAAACGAAACAGGAGCAAGGAGCTCCATCCACCTAATTTGTCTTTCATTTAGAACTTTTTTGGTTCCAAATGACTCTAAGTTCTTATGGTCCGTCAGAATTGTAAATGGTTTTTTAAGACCTCGTAATTCACTATTCCATTCTTTTATACATTTTATAATAGCCAGCAATTCTTTATCGTGGATATCATAGTTGCATTCCGTAGGTAGATGCTTGGATGAAAAAAAAGCGACTGGTCTCCAAACCTTTAGAATGGGATCAAGCTGTGTTAGTGCACCTCCGACCGCCCATCCCGATGAGTCGGATTCTAAGCGTGTATCATATTCTGGATTAAAATTTGCCAAAACAGGCTCTTTGGTAAAGAGTTCTTTGATTTTTTGAAAGGCTGATTCGCACTTGTCATCCCATTTGAATGGTTGGTTTTTCCGAGTCAAACTTGTAAGAGGCATAGCTAGCATGGCAAAGTCTTTGAAAAAAAGGCGATAGTAATTTGCAAAGCCAAGGAAGGATCTAACTGATTTAACTGAGGTTGGCGATTTCCACTCTTTAATAGCATTAACTTTATCGGGATCCATCCTGATGCCCAGTCCAACATCAATAATGTACCCTAAGTATTTGGTGCATTTAGTTTCAAAGTCGCATTTTGTGATGTCGAGCTGAAGCCCATGCTCTGAGAGACTGGAGAGTACTTTTGACACCTTAGTCCGGTGGTCCTCTAAGCTTCCCCTGGTGAAAATTAAGATGTCGTCATCATATGCCGAGCAAAAATCATCCAAATACTCTCTTAACACCCAGTTTATGTACCTTTGAAATGTCGCTGGCGCTCCTGTTAGACCGAACGGACAAACTTTTCACTCGTACAGACCGTATCTTGTCCGAAACGCTGTCTTCCATTCTTCTCCTTTGGCCATTCGGATCCGGTGGAAGGCAGCTGAGACGTCGAGCTTTGTCAACCACTTTGCCGAGTCAAGAGCATTCAGAGTTTCTTTGATTAATGGTAGAGGGTATCTATCTTTCTTAGTCATTGCGTTGATGCCCCTATAGTTGACACAAAATCTGAGGCCTCCACCAGGTTTCTTTGCAAACAGTACCGGTGCAGCAGCAGACGACTTACTTTGCTGTATAAAATCTTTATCAAGTAAAGACGTCAACTCTTTTCGAAGAACTTGGAGCTCGTCATGACTCATGTTGTAGAGTAGCCCCCAGGGAACTTGCTTTTCTTTCCCATTTTCATCTTTTTCTCGAGGAATCTCATGATCAATCCCAGGCCGATGTGGTGGCAAAGTTGCGGCCTCTTTCGAATGAAAGGCTTTTGCATATGGCTTGTAAGTCTCGGGCAGCATTTGAGTAATTTCTCTGATCGAGAGTTGAACCTTCGGACTGAGTGCTTTCTCGATATCTGACATTGATGCTGCGAAAACCTTAATTTTTGGATTTTTCTTAGCCCTTTGGGCAAGACCAGCGAATGTCGAAGCCGTGATTTGGCTGACTTTGTAGGTGGCTGACCCTAGTTTTTTTTGATTTCTTCCCCTTGCCTCATCGCTGATGAGAGTGGAATTATTTAGTTTAAAATTTAGTTCGCTTTTAACTGGATCGAGTACTGCATGGCAGAGCTTTAACCATGGCATACCCAAGATGAGGTCCTCTCCTTGATCAGGGACGACATAAGCCCATGCCGAATTTAGTTTAAGTCCACCTACATCAAGTGAGAACTTTGTGACCTGGTTTATCACACCAGATATGTTATTTAAGACTCCAGTTATAGTCCTCGGAGCTAGAGGATATGTTGTTAGATTTAGTTTTTTGATTTTTTTTGACTGATTGTTGCGAAAGCTGATGATCCGGGATCAATGAGTGTGCACAGTTGGTGTTGAATATTAATGTATGTGGTGGTATGAAAAAGATCGCAATCCATAGACGGTTTGAATAAATTCCATTCTTGCCTAATTTTACTGCTAATTTTGCTTTCATCTTGGCTACTCACTTTGCTATTACCACATCTTATCCCACCAATCGGGGGCTCCTGTAAGTGACTCTTTATAGAAGCAACTCTTTTCCCTGTTTTCTGTGCGTCCTCATCAATCTGGTCTGGCTGTGCCATTCTTAAAACCTCCTCCTGTCTTTCTTCTGACACTTCACTTAGGCTGACCCGCATTTGAGGCACGATCGGAGGTAAAAGACTGCATCTAGGAGCGATATGTCCCTTGTTTCCGCATCTAATACAAAGGCCGTTTTTCCGCCTGACCAGGAGGACTTCTCTAGTTACCCAAGTAGCTCTTTTTTTCTTCTCAGTACTTGAGTTAGTGGGCCGTATTGGTTCCCAGTCCATCTCTGAAGGATACTGCTGTCTAGGCTTTGGCTGTAAAATCTGAACAGGTTTGGAGGAAGAGCCTATGTCAGCTAAATCGCTACTAATGGAGAGAAGTTTAGAAATAAATACACCCCAATTATGGTGCTTCTTTCCTACTAGTGCTGACTTCATCTCGAAACTTAAAGCCTTGCGTAATAGGGAGATCCTGTGACTGTCATCGTAATTTGACCATCCTGCATTGGCCAGCACCGTTTCAAACCTGGGTAAGAAAGTCGAGAAGGGTTCATTCTGAGCTTGCTTAATACTATAGAGCTGTTGTTGCGCTCTCGCCATCTTGTTAGGGTCCCCGAAAACTGTGTTTAGGTATGTTAGAAACTCGAGACCATTTCCTGCCTTTCCATCTGATAACATCTTTGCCGTTGTGCAAACCATTTTAACAGCGTCCCCTTCGAGTCGTGAATAAAGGTACATAAACTGATCGAAGTCGTCTCCAATTGCAGGTCCATCTTTTGTAAGTTTGTGCACTGCGCCAAGGTGCCATTTGTCCCATTTTGATCGATCTCCACTGAATTTCTCAAGCAGTGGTAATCTTTCTCGAACTTCGTTTGAAACTACGTGTATTGTCTGTGGTTCTTGGATTTCAGATGGCTGTCTAAATTTCTTCTGAAAATTTAAGATTTTGCTTTGCTGTTCTTGGATTAATTGAGACTGCTGTTGCAGTTTCTGGGCTTGCTGCTGCATTTGTTGTTGAAGTAAAACAAGCTGCTGGTGTATGTTAGGTGTTGGATCGACTTCCATGGCTAAGGATATTGATAATGATAATAATATAAGTATAATAAAAATGATTTCTTTTTCAGATATCTCAAAAGGATGACTTCAAGATAATGTGAGGGTCTTAAGATGATTGTCATTCACAAGCTATCCAGAGCTATATACTAGAATATCTTGAAGTAAAGAACAAAAGGAGACTGAGAGCAAACTTCATTTATCTATTCCTCATGTTTTACTTCCTTGTCTTGCTTCACATGATCCAAGTGAATGTTACGTAGTCTTTGTTCCCTCCATTAGTTTCCATACCTCCATTAGTTTCCATAACTCCATCCCGCTTCCGAGTCCTTTCTGCTGAGATTCGATCTCTGAGGATGACTCAATCTCTTTCACGTACGAAACCATAGTCTCATCGTATGTCATCCGCTGATGTATGGGGCGACGTGTCATCTATTGATGTATGGGGAGACGTGTCAGCCGGGGAGGTGTCAACATGGAACAGCTCAGAAGTCATTGTTCTAGCCTTAGGCATCAGCCTAAAATTTGTCAGGCACTAGCCTGTGACATTAATGACAAGCACTTCCAAAATAGGTTCCGACAATACATTTTAGACTGTGAAGGCAATGAAAACAATTGGGACTCCACTACCGAAGATGAATTCAACGATATTTTCAATACTTTAGCAATTGAACAGGACCATACAGAGCCTACAACTGACTGCAATATATCTATGTCCTACCATACTTACTTTGGCGATATAAGTGAAGAAAATGCCGTGTTAACTTTTGCTGAGTTAACCAATAGATCATGCCAACATGCATTGTTAG
The DNA here is from genome assembly GCA_028751805.1 of Podosphaera xanthii. Classification (NCBI taxonomy): domain Eukaryota; kingdom Fungi; phylum Ascomycota; class Leotiomycetes; order Helotiales; family Erysiphaceae; genus Podosphaera; species Podosphaera xanthii. Next base: position 1,939,940 of record JAPWIX010000007.1, read on the forward strand.
CCTCAAAAACTGAACCAGACTCACCCCCTCAATATGACCTGTTTACATATAACGATGCTACTAAGACACGCTATAGAGATGAAAAATTCATGGGTATTTTAATAGATACAGGGGCATCTACTAGATCAACAGCTGGGTATAAACAGTTCTGCGCCCTACAAAAGGTTTGCGATATAGAGATTGATGAAAGAGCTGAAGGGACTGTAAATGTGCAATTCGGAATCGGCTCTGCTTCATCAATCGGCTCCATAAAAGTCAATATGCCGATTGGCACTGCAGAATTTTACGTAGTCAATGTTGATACGCCATTTTTAATGTGTCTCAGAGACATGGATAATCTAAGGGTCTATTATGATAATCTAAAGACTGTCATCGTTACAAAAACAAAATCTTTTCCAGTCATCCGACGATTTGGGCACCCTTTTTTACTATGGGATACATCACTATCATCGTTTTTAACAGATTCCTTCGACAAATATCCTTGCTTTCTGACCAATACCGAACTCCAGCGACTTCACAGACGATTTGGTCACCCGTCAGTTAATAGGCTGCATAAAATACTTGAACGCTCTGGCCATAAGGAAGAAAGCCACCCAAGACACTAGAAAAAATCGCAAGATTCTGCGAGCATTGCCAAAAATATGGTAGATCACCAGGTTGTTTCAAGTTTACACTGAAAGATGATGTACAATTTAACTACTCCATATTTGTTGATATAATGTACATTGATGGCAACCCTCTTTTACATATTGTTGACGAGGGGACCAAATTTCAAGCTGGCAGATGGTTGAAGAATATTTCTGCTTAGAATACTTGGGATACGTTACGGACCTGCTGGATAGACACTTACTTAGGCCCACCAGACATCATAGTCCACGACGCTGGGACAAATTTTGTTAGTAAAGAGTTCCAACAATATGCGGTCAATATCGGATCAACAACCAGAGGGGTACCGGTAGAGTCACATAATTCAATTGGCTTAGTGGAGAGATACCATGGCCCCCTGCGCCGCATCTACAACATAATAATATCCGAAATACCAGGAATAGAGAAACATCTAGCTCTACAAATGACTTTCAAGGCCCTAAATGACTCAGTTGGACCTGATGGACTTGTACCAACTATCTTGGTCTTTGGTGCCTATCCCAGAATGGTAGAAAGCGATGCACCTTCTCCTACCATGACGGAAAGAACCAAAGCTTTGCGTACAGCTATGAGAGAACTAGAACAAATTCGTGCCACTCGCCAAGTAAATGATGCTTTAAATACTCTAAATGGCCCCTCTACAACAGAGATTCATAAATTGCCTCTTAATTCTCTGGTTCTGGTGTGGCGGGAAGGGACCTCGGAGCACCTAGGGAAATGGGATGGTCCATTCAAACTTTTGAACGTCGACGCTGAAACATGTACGATTAACATGCCAAGCGGCCCAACCCAATTCCGAAGCACCAGTATTAAGCCATATTTGACTGAGCAAGACGATCCAGAAACAACCAATGCTAATAACAAAGTTTCTACGGCGTCAGAAATGACGCTCAAGCCTTCACCACCATTAGAATCTTAGCCCCAATTAATTATCGCGCCTTCGACGGTGTCAGAAACGTCACCTCAACTCTCCCCTTGTCAAACTATACTATCAGAAGTTGCAACTCAGTCTCGCCGGCCTAAACGTAACGCGGGCAAACCACGTCGATATTTAATAGGCGTAAATAATGCTGATATAACCATCTTTTTGAATGAAGAAGATCAATTCAAGGAGTCCCGTCGAAAAGAAATAAATGGACTATTGGAAAAAGGTGTCTTCGAAGTGGTTCAAGATTGCATTGTACCAGCAGGTACTAGGATTTTTAACTCAAGATTTGTTGACGAAGTAAAATTTAAAGGAACTGATAAAGCATTTAAGAAATCGAGACCCGTTGTGCAGGCTTATAACGATCATGGGAAAGACTTCGTGCTGACCCAGTCGCCAACCATTCAAAGAGTTAGTCAGAGACTAATAGTCTGCATGGCATCTTGTATTCCTGATACCAATTTATATTTGCGTGATATATCACAAGCATACATCCAGTCTAGGACGAAATTAAACTGAGACTTTTATATCCGCCCCCACCCGAATTAAAGGCCGAATTAGGCTTAGAAGAAAAAGTTTTGTTAAAGGTTGTTAAACCATTATATGGTGTACCAGAAGCCGGAAATCATTGGTTTCGCACTTATCACAACCATCACACTAAAGAAATTTTTATGACTCAGTCGACGTTTGATTCTTGCCTCCTTTGTTGTCATAAGCCAGGCTTATTAGGAATACTTGGACTTCAAATTGACGACACGCTATTCTTAGCCAACGATTGCTTCGCCAACGAGGAACAAATAACACTTAAAGAAGCCAAATTTCCCGCGAAAGAACGGCACAAATTAACTGAAGATCAATCACTCAACTTCAATGGCTGTACAATATCACTGGACGCTGACAAAAATATTTTAAGGTTGATACAAGAGCATCAATGCAATAGTCTCACCCTAGTAAGCGAGGCTGTAACAACGTCGATAAGCTTCCGTGGTGCTGTTTGTTCAGGTCTCACAATTAAGGACCAATATGTAGCACAACGCGCCAAAGGTGCTTACATTGCTTCTATGTGTCAACCTGAAGCCGCCTTTGACCTTTCTTTCGCTGCACAAGTTACAAACCCTCGGAAAGAAGACGTCAATCTCCTAAATAAACGCCTAAAATGGCAAATGGAGAATAAATAAAGGGGCTTAAACTTTGTGAAACTAGATATCAATACACTACACCTATACGTCTTTACCGACGTATCATTTGCAAATAACAAGGATTTTTCATCACAAATAGAATACGTTTTAGTGCTCGCAGACTCATCAAAACAGGCCAATTTAATTCATTGGTCTTCAACTAAATGCAAAAGAGTCACTAGGAGCGTACTTGCATCTGAACTATACGCTATGGTTCATGGATTTGACATTGGCGCAGCAGTTAAGTCTACTGTCGAGCAGCTAACTCAAACCAAAATACCCTTAACGCTATGCACTGATTCAAGGTCTCTATATGACTGCCTGGTCAAACTCGGCACTACCCAAGAACAAAGGTTGATGATAGATCTTATGTGCCTACGCCAGTCATATGAACAACGTGAAATCACCGAGGTCATGTGGATTGACGGCAACAGCAACCCCGCCGACTCAATGACCAAATCCAAGTCATCGGCTGCTCTTCAACACCTTATCGATGAAAATAAACTAGAATTAGGAACCATGGAATGGGTCGAACGCACGAATGATACGAACACAAAACTAAATGATAAATGAATTGATAGTTAGGGGGACATAAATTCACACAAAACATATTCTTTCCTAAACTTTCCTTTGTTATTTCCATCAAAAGGTTTGATTTTCTAAGAGGGCGCCAGTGTTGGAATATGGGGATCCTTGTAATCATGTGATATTATATAACGCGTTGACGCCTCTTGTTGTTTATATTATTTCTGTAGATGATAATAGGAGAAAAAAGATCCATCAACACAATTTCGCAGAACGTGATATTAAGATTACGTCTTTGCACTGTGTTAAAGGATCCCGACACTATCTCTCACGGGAAGTTCTAGTGGGCGTCCTGGTAAGTAAGCGTTTACGTTTTCTCTGGGGAGCCCTCGCCGTCCGCGAGTATTTACCTCTTCGACTTGCTGAGATATCTGGCTAACGATCCTTACCCATTCCGCGTAATCATCTCTGGGCAGGAGGTGGTTGCCTAATAAAGCTCTTCTAATGTTTTTGTTTAGCGCGTTGCGAAGCATCGTAATTTTAGAACAATTGCTCCAAATATCACCCTCAGCTTCTGTTAAATTACTAGCCCATGATGTGAAGAAAGAGGACCATCTCTAGGACTCTCCCATTTTCATAGCGTACAGTTCATCACATGCTTTATTGGATCGCGTACCGTCTAAATTGCCACGATTAAGGAAATTGATAAAGTCTTCAGGGCGACGAGTACCACCTATATCTCATGCTTCGTAGAATGCTCCTGCTTTTGTCTTTGCCTCGCCCTTGAGTGAAGTGTAGATTAGTAAGAATGCCCTATTGTCAGTGTAACGGAAAGCATTCCAATCTATCTTGAATATATCCAGCACTGCTTGACGCCAGGCAGGGTAATGGCTTTGGTTGCCATCGTAGGGTGGAAGTTCAGTGGGCTGAAATCTTAGTTGCTCGGCTGGGGCTGGATCCTTCTCAATCACTACACCTTGCTCCATTAGATGTGGACGTCTGACCATCACGGCCCTTAATTCATCAATCTGATTCTGCAAGGAGGTAATCTGCTCATCGTCCCCTTCGGAATCACTCATAGGATCATGAAATGTCAACATTTAGATAAATAAAGCAGACATAAATTAAACCCTCGGCACGTTGGTGAATTAAACAGTCAACTAACAAAATGGAACAATCGACAGCTGTAGCAACCAAAATCGCAAAACGTAAATGTGAGTACAGGACTTAAAAAAATTATAAAAAAAAAAAAAAAAACGATTGATAAAATTAAACAGATGAGAGAGATATTGCGTATTAACAGAAAACCAAGCGAGACCTGAACAAATATGGGAAGACAATGGGACAATAGGATGATCAATAATTCGTACAAAGATTATATGAAAACGTTCGTGCAATGCCCCGAGTGCCGTACGTGAATGAAGATAGTGAATATATGTCACAGTTGATGTCTCTAAGTTGGCTCAGAGGATCAAAATCAGAAGTTTATGTTCACTATGAGGAAAGAAAAAGATATCTATGTACACATGACGGCCTTTTTATAGGTTCCTCCTGCCCTGCCCATTTTATTCCACTCATTCAAATAGAGCAAACAACTTGGCGCCGTGGACGTAGTTCACGGCGATTCTCATTACAACATCCTCAAATTGTAATTATCTTGACATTGGGCTAGACCCATCGACTGCCCCCCTGCACCCAACATTTGTTCCAATGGACATTGATCTACATTTCGGAATGCTAGCCATGTCAATATCTTCGCATAACAGGGACCGCGTTGGCAACTGTGGTCTACAGGATCCTTGCCGGCTAGCTAGCCGTTACAACGGGCTGCCACAAACTGACGCTGGTACGTTTATTGGGCCCGCGGAGAAACATATCGCAGAGGTACGGAGGTCAAGGCGAAAAAAAAAAAGAGAAATGACACAAAAACCCTGAAGAGAAAGAAGAGGAATTGTGACGGCTGTTCAGACGATTGTAAACCTGTAGCCAACAATGGTTATTGCAGGCATGTATTATTATGCAGATCATGGGTACATAATGCAAGATCACTAATAATAGAGATTAGCGACTGCATTATGCAAGGGTCCTAGATTGTACAAGAGTCTATAATCAGGGTTTAGCTTAAACTGACTGATACTAATTATAAGTTTGTATCCTTGGTTTTCAATAAGAATTACTCACGGGTGATGTTCAAAGCTGAACAATGGGAAGGTAACACAGAACTTGTATATAGAGGATTTTTCGGAGCCTAAGTTAGCTTTTCTTCTTCATAGTGAATTATTAACAACTATCATAAGCGGTATGTAGACAGCGTGGGGAGAGACAGGGGTCAAGAGGTGGGTGTCAGGCTAAAGGTTGCCATCCTACATGATACACGAGATAGATGCATCACCACTCGGCTAAAAGGCCAGACCAGAATCATAGAACACTATGCTCTGGCAATCTCCATATATATATTATACAGTAGAGGCTTTCCTGACAACAACCATTACTTATATAAGTGCTCATTGCCTCATATAGTTAATCTGTGACAGCAGAACATTGAATGTTTAATCTTTTTAAGTCCCTTTGTGAGCCCATCCGCTCGGCATAGATCAGTTGGTGTGTATTTTAGTTTAATGAGGCCACTTGTTATTGAATCTCGAACAGTCAACTGTCGCATAAGAAAATGTTGATTGCGGGCTGATATTTTGTCAGAGCATGCTGTTATCATGGCTGCAGTATTGTCAATTTCTGTGATTATTGGATGAGTGAATACTTGAAAAATCTCTTCGTAGAGAGGCCTGATCCATTGTGCGGCAATGGCTAGTGTAGTAAGGGCCGCATATTTGGCTTTACAGGTACTTTGGGCAGTTATGGTTTGTTTCTTTGACCTCCATGCGATTGGGGAATTATTGACAAAGAAGATGACCCCTGAGGTGCCTTTTGATGATAATTTACCCCCCCCCCCCAGCTGCTATCCGAGGAAGCAGTGAGTGTAGGTTTGTTAGTTCTATAAAATGAGAGAGTCGCTGATTTTGTGCGCGAGATATAATGTACGAGATGTTTCAGAGAAAGCATGGCATTTTGTGAGGGATTGCGTACGTACCGACAAAGCCGATTTACAGCGTATTGGATGTCAGAACGTGTCATATAGGCAATGTGAAGTAGTGAGCCAATAGTGGAGTGGTACTGGATTGCCTCTGGTATCGAGCATATGTTTTTGGTATCACGTTCTAGTGGTGAATCATCTGAGATGGGCGTACTCGCACCTTGACAGTGATTCATGCCTAAACTTTCACAGATAACGTCAATCTTATCCTCTTGGTTAATGGTTATACTATCAGTTTCTAGGCAAATGTTGATACCCAGGAATTTGTTCATGTCACCTAGGTCTTTGAGACAAAAGGCGTTGGCTAATACAGTTATTGTGTTGTTGATTTCATCATTAGATGGAGATAATATCATGAAGTTATCAACATATGTGGAAATGATTGTTTTATCACGACGGAATACATTCGAGTCAGATTTTAGTGATGAGTATCCCATGTTGTGAAGGGTTTGTTGGAGCTTTTGTTGCCAAAGCCATGGTACCGTTTTTAGTCCATATATGACTTTCTGGAGCCTGCAGACCAAGTTTCCAGGTTTTTCTCGGCTGTGGGGCTGTTCATTTTATATGGGTCTATCTATATCTACATGTAGGAATGCAGCTGTGATATCGACATGTCGAATGTGCAGGTTTTTAGTAGCTGCGAGGGCTAGTAGCATACGCACTGTGGTGGGAGGAAGTAATTCGGCGTAGGTTTCGTCGGAGAATGGCTCTGAGAATCCACGAGCGCACCATCTCGCTTTGAACTGACTATCTGTTGGTCGAAATTACCGGTATCTGACGATATATAAACATTAACTTGTATTGTTGTTTACAGTTTACGAAAGTATTAAATACACGCGTCTGAACATCATGTGACTAGACGCTGGTCATTCTATTACCGACACTGCGGACTCTTTCTAAACGAACGAAATGAAATTAAGTAAATTGTATGTATCATCTTTCCACCCATGCCCCAGCCTCTAGGTTGACTTTATTTAAGTCCACAATTCGTTGTAGTGCTTGGTTTCCCGTGGATTTCGTAAGGGCGTCTGCTGGGTTTGACTCTCCCTTAATCCAAATAATTTCTGTAATTTCTCGTCGTTCGTAAGCCTGTCTGAGGGCAGTTATATCGATCATTAGACGTTTTTCACGGGTGGTCCCTAGCTTTACAAGACATTCAAAAAGGGAAAAAGAGTCAATACAGAGAATGATGGGTACCTTGTACCCGAGGAAACTGTCAATTGTATCTTTAATGACACAGGCAATGTCGAAGCCATGACACATGGCGTAGAGTTCTTAATCTATTACGCTTCTTGTAATGCGTTTGCATTTTATGCTTGACCAGTGAATGATGTTACAGTTGTTGTGTTCATCGGCTAAGACTATTAAGTATCCTAGCTGAGAGGAAAAATCGGGGTTGTTAGCGAAAGATGAATCTGTAAAAACTATTATTCGCAGCTTGCCGAAGAGTTTGACGAAATTTAAGCCCTTGGATGGATTCTGTAGTTGCCAATTTAAAGACTTATTAAGTCTTGTCACATCGAGGGAGGTTGGATTTGTAATCTGTGCGGCATGTGATAGTCCGAATGCGACTTGAGGTTGACAGACCGATGCGATGTATGATCCTCTAGCTCTTTGAGAAACGTACTCGTGTTTACAAGTATCTTTTAAGAGAGCGATCTTGCTCACTTGATCGTGCTGTGTGACTGAGATTGTGGTATTAGAAATTGATATATGAGCACCATTAAAAATGATTGGGTTGTTCTCTGTTAACTCTTGAATCGGTTTTGCGTCGAATTGAGCTTTTTGGAGTTCTAATTCCTCTTTTAGTTTGAACTGGGTGGTGCTCGCAGCAAAGGTGTCATCTGTCTGTAGGTCTAACATGGCTTCACAGCTGAATAATAGGCATGGGTCATACGAAGAGGATTTAAGACCTAATTTTTGTACATGATGATCATGATATGTTCGAAACCAATGTGTTCCTGCCTCTGGAACGCCATATAATGGACGAAGAACCTTTAAGAGTGTATCTTGAGGCAAAGCAAGCTCTTTAGGTGGTCTGACGTAAAATTCCCGAGTAAGCTGGCTCTTTGACTGCGTATAAGCTTGTGAAATGTCGCGGGTGAAGATATTGAAGCCTTTATACAAAGATAGGCTTATTATGAGTCGTTGACTCATTCTCTGGATTGTTGGGGAGTATGTAAGGACAGTTTTCTTTTCATCATCTTTGTATGCTTGTATTACCAGTCTCGACTTTTCCATTGCGTTTGCTGTTCCTTCATTTTTCACTCGGTCTACGAAACGACTGTTGAAAATGCGTGCTTTTGGTGGAATCTCATTAACTTTTATAAAAGCAAAACTCCTCTATACAGTAACCCATCTAACTCCTTGCGCCGTGAATCAACGAAATTAGGTTGTACATCATTATTCATAAAAATATTGTCTCGGTATCGTGCCGGTAGTCCAGCGTTTCTTGCCGGTTGGCGTCGTATAGCTGTGTTCTCTGTTTACGGTCCAAGGTTTTGATTCGGAATTTCATTCTGTTGAGCATTTTGATCGTTGTAATGTTTAATGCATGTTGTTCGAAAATTAGATGGGCCGTGTGGCATTTGGACAGTGGCTGTCTCTCCATTGATAGCTATTAAAGTATAAGGTCCGGTCCAGTTCTTTTCATGACTTCTCCATACGAGGATACTTGATCCTAGGGGTATGTTTGGTGTAATGGGGCCATTTCTGGTTCTGAGTGCGTCTGTAACTTGTCTAGTTGCCCGTAATTTTGATACTTCAGCCATTGCCTTTTTAAGTGCAGCAGCCCTTTTAACGATTGAAGGACTTGGTGGATCTTGTTCAGAGATTCTAGGAACTGCCCCGAAAACTAGAAGCGTCGGGACGATGCCATCATACCCAGCAGTATCGTTGACAGCTTTTACTGCCATTTGTAGAACCAATTCCTTTTGATCTTGTGTATTACCTGCGTTGATTTCTTCTTTGATTATCTCATACGCTCTACGGAGGGGTTTGTGATATCTTTCGACAATACCAATAGTGTTTGCCGACTCGACAGGTGCTTCCTTCGTATTGATAGCGAGAGATTTCGCGTACTGTTGAAACTCCGATGAAACAAAATTTGTACCTGCGTCGTGATTAATTATGTCGGGGGGCCCTAAGTAGACATCAATCCAACATAATCGTAGGGTATTCCAAACATGTTGAGATGACATGTTCTTTAACCATTTTGCGGCTTGAAATCTTGTTGCCTCGTCAACAACGTGTAGTAGAGGCGAGCCGGAGATGTGCATAACATCGATGTATATCGAATGGTTAAAATCGACATCATCACGAAGTGTGAATTTGAATCGCATTGGAGCTCCTGCAAATCTTTGGCATTTAAGGCAGTGTTTCGCGATCCGCTCAAGTATCTGTCTATGATGTGACTCATCATGCCCGGCTTTTTCCAACAAATGAACCAGTCGATTTGCAGAGGGGTGTCCGAATCGACGGTGGAGCGTCCGAAGTTCAGTCTCTGTCAGGTAGCATGGTGTTGTAATCATCGGCCCCCACACCATGAATGGGTGACCAAACCGCCTAATGATAGGTGTATGCTTTTTATTATTATTATTTATTAGTTGATTATTAACATTGTTGAATATAACGCCCTTTCTATCCATTTCTTCAAGACTTAATAGAAATGGCGTGTCAGCTTTGACAACGTGAAATACACATATTCCAATTGGTGTAGGAATAGAGACGCTGCCGATTGATGTGGTAGAGCCGATACCAAATGTGACGTTAACGGCTCCTTGATAATCTGTATCGATTCGGGTGTCTGTAAAAAGTTGATTGTACGCCAGAAATTGGTTGTACCCGGCCGTTGATTTACCAGCGGCTCCAGTATCAATCATGATGCCGTGGAATTTTTCCGGACCATATCGGCATTTTATTTGTTGAGGCTCTGCTACTAATGATTCTTCAGAGCTTAAATATTCAATATTATCATTACTTTTGAGAAGAGCGTGACTTGCTGATCTATCTGCTAATTTGGAAACTAAAGAATGTGCGACTACATGGTCGATTTCGCCTACTTCTGTCAGGAAAGTATCATTGTCGTTTGGCTCAGCTCTTTCGAGGTCTGAAATTAAAGCCTCAATTTCTTCTTCATTAAATTCCTCTTCATCAGTTCCTTCAAACTCAGCGACGTATTGGGTATAACGGCGGTCGGCAGCTCTGTTATACTTTTCTTTGAAGTTAGATTTTGCCCGTTCCCTTTCTTCTTTGGAATGTCGGGTTGACCAACAGCCGTTTTTCTTGCAGATAAAGCATCTTTTTGTCTGTCCATCCTGTTGAAATTTTTGACTGGAGTGGGATGTACTATTTCCAGATTGACGATTTGAATGATACTTACGATCGATGATATATTGTTCATTGTTTAAACCAGAGCTAATGTCTGATTGAAGTAAAAATTGGTTCTGCTCCGGATTCTTATGGACAGCTAAGTAGTTGCTTATGCTCAATCGCAGATTGTTAATCAGGCCGATAGAAGATGAAGCAGGAATAGAACATCCAATGGAGCATGCTGGGTGAGCTTGACAAGCAAGAATCAGCTTGTTTTGGAGGGTTGCGTCATCTTGAAAATTGCTTTGTAACATCATTTGAGTACTTCGCAGCTCATTAACAAGCAATTGGAAGCAAGATTCGACGTTTTTTTCGGGATGATTTTCCAAAATCGTTTTTAGTGTCATGTTGTTCCATTTTGTTAGATTGCTTCTTTTGAACTCGCTGCCTTCGAAAGTATTCCGTATATCCTCGCAAATTTCGAATAGTTGTGTGATACGGGGGTTTGTTTTAATAGAAGTGTAAAAATGGTTCAGTGCTGCTCCTTTCAGCATTGTTGAAAATGCCTTAAAGTATACATCCCTTGGAACTTCGACTTTTTCACACAAATCGATGAAGATCCCATATTTATAATCAAAACTGTCATCGTCTCCACTATATTTGAGGTCATCGGTGTATATTTTTGAGAGATTGATTAAATTATATGGTGCATTTTTTGAATGCGGATAGTCCATATTACAGTCAGAGGTAGCCTGATCTTTGGTCTTTGATTTATTGGATGCATCTTTATTATTATTAGGATGCTGATTTTCTTCTGTTTTGATTTGGCGGTTTGATGGAGAGTTGATCATTGTGTTTTGTTCTTTTTGGTGATAGTAGCTAGGTGACTCTACAGGCCATGGTACCCAAGCCTTAGCACTTGCGATCAGATTTTCGGCGATTGATTTACGATTCTTAGGTATAAATACTCCGTTTAAGTATAAGAAATCACGAAGTATCCTGGTGCCTTCCGTCGTTTTCTTGTATGCTGCTACATCAAAATTTTCGAAATCAGCCTGCCAGAAGGTAAACAAGTCGAGGCCTTTGAGGTTATGTTCTTGGTATTCTCTAGTTCTTTTCTCTATATAGGAAATAATATTTGTTTTTGTTGCCTTAAGAACATCTTCATGCGACATTATTTCTCCTTCATTATACAAGAGATCCTTGAGATCTTGATCGTTGTTGCTTGAGGACATCTTTAATTGTCGGTTTCAACGTTTAGATACCACGGAATGACGCGTAAGGATATTAGTTTTTGGTCTTTTAGACGTCTGGTTCAGTAGCGTGTCGTGTTATTGTCGTTCTTCTGGGACTGTGGAACCAGAATGATCCAACACCTACGGTATTAAATCTGATCGAATTACACCTACGGCGTAATTTATTCTACCTCTACGACGTAGAATCTTCACAATCAGACCACGGCTTGTAAACGGTAGTCTTGTAATTCGGGACTTTGACCTAGTTGATCAATGTTGGTCGAAATTACCGGTATCTGACGATATATAAACATTAACTTGTATTGTTGTTTACAGTTTACGAAAGTATTGAATACACGCGTCTGAACATCATGTGACTAGACGCTAGTCATTCTATTACCGACACTATCTGATTCTGTTTGAGAATCCATTTTCCTGTTATCACTTTTCCCTTTGCTTCAGAACAAGGTACCAGTGTCCAGACATTGTTGTGTTCCATATTTTGGAGCTCTTTGTCAATAGCATTTTTCCATTCTGACGCATTGGGTCCATCTAAGGTCGTTTCAATTATAAGTCGGGTTTTGTTGTAGATGGTGTGAATCTGCTTGCGAAGGGGAAAAAAATTCTCATGAACACGTATTTCTCTTTGGACGACAATTCAATTAGTTTCAGGGTTTAAGATGAGATGACCTCCAGTAAACTCTTTGCCCACATAAATTCCTTCCTTTGCCTTGGATATTAGCTTGTTTTGGTCAGGATTAAGCCAGAAAGCGCGACAACCAAAGGGATAGAGAGATTTTAACTTTGGCATTTTCTGGAAAACAGCAAAATATGGAGATTGAAGTGCAATATTGACTGATGAAATATTGAGAAGGTTGATAGCGGCGGTCAGGATGATGGGCCAGAGACGTAATTGGAGGCCTGATTGTAAATGGAGCACACGCATTTTCTCGGTAACTGTACGTACGTTTCTTTCGACAAGTCCGTTTTACTCTGGGGCATGCGAAGATGACTTATGCCATTCCATTCCACTGGAGAGAAGCTCATCTTGTAACTCGGAGTTGGAGAACTCGGTGCCGCTGTCAGTGTGAATGTGTTTGGGGACTATGCTAAATTTAGTTTTCAGGTGCTCAAGCAGATACTTGATTTGTATCGGTACTGTTTTCTTGGAGTATATGGGCCATGCCCATTTCCAAGATGTAAATTTGTCGACTGCAAGAAGAAACCGTGTGGCGTTGGGAACGGATTTATCTGTTGTAGATGGTGACAGGGCCTTTTGGCCGCCGATTAGGTCCATATGAATAGTCTCACCAATTGATACAGAATTATAGAGACAGTTGTGGCCTTTACGTTTTGTGATTTTGGCTATGGTGCAAATTTCACATTCTAGGGGAAATTTACTGTCAGTTATACCAGCAGAAGTCAAAGTTGCGTTCTGAGTCTTTTGACCGGGATGGCCTAGAATGTTATGCCAATCACGTTGCACTAAGTAGGTGCGGGGCTCTTCTGGGATAGACCATTTTAAAGATTTTGGTATACACACAAGTCTACCTAATACGCGAGAGAATACTGCACATATTGTGCCATTTGGACAAATAAGTTCTACGTCACAATAATTAGGGGGCCAGCATATGGAATAACCTTGTTTTTCCAATTGTGAGCTGGAAAGAATACAATGCTTCTGCCCTGGTATATGAATGGCGCCCTTTAATAAGTCTGTTTTGTTGTCAATCGATGGGAGGATGAGGTCACCACAACCTATGCTCGTTACTTGACCACCTCCTGCTACGCAAACAGTTTGGACAGTGCAAACATAAGAAGAGAAATCAAGTTTATTTCTAGACACATGAAGGTCTGCGCCTGTGTCTAACTGACAAACAGTATTATCTAAATTATCATTGATGGAAAGGACATTATGTTTACTTTTATCATCAATTGTCTTAGAAGAATCTTCTTTCTGCATTCTTTTTCGACATGTCCACTTATATTACAGAAGTTACATTTTATTGAGTCTACTCTAGGCTTTGACGCTTTTGGTTTCTGTATTGTGGAAGTCCACCTGAGACATTTGTAGATGATTTCGGTAAAAGTTAGGTCCCGGCAGCGACTTGCAAGTTCTGGCTGCAGAGTGGTGATATTGTGTAGGAGTAGGTACTTCATTTGGTATTCGACTTGGGGATGATGGAGGTATGTTCTCTGAGATCTTGAAAACGCTTTTGGTATTCTTTTATGAATTCTTTGACTGATGTTCCTTTCTGTGGTTGATAAGTCCAAAAACAATGTGTAATGGTCATGAGATTTGTTTGTCGATTTGCGAGAGATGCATTAACTATCGTAGATAGTGTGATAAGATGCGAGTCGCTTGGAGCCGTTTTGACATGAGTCGCAGCTTCTTTGAGTTTCGCAACCCACCAAATTGACCACAGCATGATTGCTCTGTTGACTGGGGGTTGGTGGAGGAATGCTGATGAGGTTTCTGACAGGACCATCATTTTGTGTACTAATTCGCACCAGATACTCCAGTTGGATGATTTTAAAAGTGGAATTGAAAGAATGGACTCGATACTTTTGAGATGTTTGGAGAGTGTGTAAATTTTGGTTTTACGACTTGATTCTTTTATAGAATTGTTGACGTCTTTGGCCAATGCAAATACTATTCTGTTGATGACTATACCGTTTGATAGACCTTCAGTCTCCAGGGATTTAGATGTTGTGTTTGCCTCTTGCGAGGGCTTTGAAGTGGAAGGTGACATAATTTTGTTGTGCGTAAGTTGCTGGGTGTGATAGCACCCGAATACAAGAGCACAAGTGAGTATTTTTATATTAGTATACTGAAGCTGTATTCGCAGTGGAAGTTGCTATGGGGGCCATAAGCTGTTGTGCAATGAGCATGAAGTTTTGTATAATTGTTTATTTACATAAATTTATATGATATGATATCACGTGATAGGTCATGTGATAAATATCGCGTATGTTCTACACTTTTGATCTCCCTTTGAATCATAGGGGGCAGGCCGACACACCAGATGCAATCATAGACAACCCAGGAATCTCCCACGCACCAATTCAGATTATGTTATTAAATGGACCCTCAGGACATTAGACGGCGCCAAAGCTTTCCACTCCTGTTGTGTCAATCCCCCTAAGATGTTTTAAATGTTCCGTATGGTAAAATACTGTACTGTGCTATCGTTATAGCTGTGTCTAGCGTCTCTCTACGCCCAGGAAAAGGTATTTCTTTTTTTCAGATACCCCAACATCCCTCGATCTCTCAGGGCTGTATGTAAATAGAGTTGCTGTCCATTGGACAATTTGTTAATCCTGATGGCCTTAGGCCATGCAGGCACGCCAAGTGCCCCCTGGGAGGCGTGAGGCCGGAAATAGCCCGTGAGCCTGCTTGGCGTAAATCGTAAATAATAAAAATAATAATAGGGGGCAGGCCATTACCGTATGTTTGACATTTTGAGATATGTATCTACACAGAAATCTTGGGTTGTTGACCCCTGGAATTTTTCTTTTGTATAGGTATGAATTGAGCCCAATATGCTTGCTTCTTATCTGCATGGCTAAACTACTTTGGGCCCTTTTGAGGTTTTTGTGGATCGCGCATGGTGTGCAGATAAGTGTATGAAGATATAATGATTCTTAACACTTAAGCACTCCAGGCTCTAAAGATAACAATATGATCACACTGAACTGGCAATACAAGAATAATAAGATTAGACCCTCAGGTCAACACACGATGTCCCAATTTTGAGATACCTGATCTCTACATATACACTTCCCATATTCACTCCTCCAACTCTGGACTTCTGTCCGCACTGGCCTATCTCATAATACGTAGCAAGACTTTTCTTTCTGATACATGCCTAATGTCAGGAAAGCCTCTACTGTATAATATATATATGGAGATTGCCAGATCATAGTGTTCTATGATTCTGGTCTGGCCTTTTAGCCAAGTGGTGATGCATCTATCTCGTGTATCATGTAGGATGGCAACCTTTAGCCTGACACCCACCTCTTGACCCCTGTCTCTCCCCACGCTGTCTACATACCGCTTATGACATAATCATAGAACTTTCTTAAGGTCTAGTTGTCAAGGATTGCTGAGTTATCTAGCGTTATCTTGGCACGCACAACATATCAATCTGTAAATATCCTTCACTACAATTATTATTATTACATCTAGACTATATAATGATAACATCAATTATCTTATTCTACCCTGCACTTATATCTTTGTTTACTCTGTTGTCGCTGTCTAACTATACCCTTTCTTCACAGGTTATAGCCCGGTAGCGTTAACTAATCTATAGCTCTTTCGTACTCACTCTATTTTTTTTTTTTTCAAGATGGAGAAGTACAACACCCAGTTCGGATTCAACCCATCAAACGGCATGAACAACACGCCTTGGGGGTCTGTCGAAATCCTCATCTCTGGAAACTTCGCCTCATTCAACTCCAGCGTCAGAGGAGTTCTTTCGACTGCCGGAGTGCGCTCAATCGTGGACGGCACCAACGTTAAACCCAAAGGTTCAGAGAAAGCAGATCCTGCGCTGGAGAAAAAGATCAGTAAATGGGAAGACCTAAACGAACGTGCCGTGATAATTCTTTCTGGATCGGTTAGCCTGGAGCTGAAAACGACCGAGTTTGAAAATGCTCTGGAGGATCGAAATGCGCCTGCCCTTTGGAAAGAAATTTCCAAGTTGAACCTCTGTTCCGACGGACTTTTCGTCTCGGGATTGCTTGATAAATTTTACAGTATGCCCTTCGATCCTGAGAAAATGACAATTGCGGAATATCATCGACAACTCACGATGATTCAAAATGCACTCAAAGGATCCGACCATGCTCTCTCCGAGAACAACATTTTGCAGAGGATCCTGATGGCTGTCAGTACTGTTCCCAAAAATATGGCTGACTGGCACCAAACCCGGCTTCACTGCATCTTAACGAAGCTCTCACTCCCTGCCACACTTCAGGTCTTCGCACAAATATCTCGAAGTCCTTCAGTCCCCGAGTCTGCGAACGCCGTCGAGAATAATGCTCGTGGCAGCAACGATATAAGAGGAAGAGGTGGAAGAGAATACCGAGGTAGAGTGCGAAGAGGAGGCTTCAGAAGCCGAGGGAATAAAAGCAACACTGGATTTTGTTCTGGTAATAAATCTACCTCAGCAGCACCCAGCAAGAACGGAAAGTTTGACTCCGATAAGTGTACCTTTTGTCGCAGAACAGGACACGGGGAAAAAGATTGCTATGCACGAGAAAAAGCTCAGAAATCCTATTTTCGGAATAAAGCTGGCGAGAAAGGCGAAAGTGTAAATTTAGCTCAAGACACGTATAATCAATTAAATCGTGACGACTACCTCTTTCCCAATGTAAATGCAAACTACGTGATGGAAACGGCTCTCCTATCAAAACTAAAACGGCCAGCAAATTGGAAAATAGATTCTGGAGCCACAAAACATTTTAGTGGTAGTTTCGAAGATTTCTCGTCTCTAAAACGCTGGGCATCACCCAAATACGTCTCTACCGCTGACGGAAATACATGGCCGGCGGACGGTTACGGAACCTGCCAAATCGGAAATTTCGAACTGAAGGATGTCTGGTATGTTCCGGCATTCAAAAAAATCAGGCTCCTCTCTGTCGCCGCATTAAATAAGGACGGAATTAAAGTTATATTCGAAAATAGTATTGCCATTGCAAAGAAGAAATGGAAAGTTATATTTAAGGCCCCACTCACCGACGGCCTCTTTCAACTCACAAGCGATGCTGTTGCGTTAAATACCATCTCTGAAAACTTGCCTCCAACTTATCACCCCGAAATTACAACAATATCAAAACCCATTGATGAAATTTCTCGAATTCCCTCTACCGATTCGGAACTTTGGCATTTTAGGCTAGCGCATGCTAGTTACAAAACAATTTCGCGACTGCCTAACATATCCAGCAAACCCAAAGCTATCAGCAAGGGGGAGAATGCATGCGAAGCTTGTTTAGCTGGGAAAATGAAAGAATCATTTTCCAAGAAAACTGATAACCGAACGTCTCAACCAGCTCGCAGATTACATGCTGATATCTCTGGGAAACTACCTACATCGATAAGAGGATACAATTACTTCTTAATTGTGATTGATGATGCCTCTAGATGCGGATGGATTCGTCTTCTCAAGACTAAAACTACAGCAGAGTGTCTTCCATCAATCAAGGAGATAGTAGCTCATCTTCAACTGAGTTGCGGTGGAAAGACAGCATTCTTTACAGCTGATAATGGTTCGGGAGAATTTGGCCAGCAATGGAAAGACTGGTGTAAAGAGCTTGGAATCGAAACGCAACCCTCACCACCTTATAAACATTCTCTAAACGGAGTTGCGGAACGAGCAATCGGATATCTTGTTCAGCTAGCTAAATCAATGATATTCCATGCCCAGTTAGATTGGAAGTATTATTGGTGCTATGCGATTCAGCACGCGATGTACATTCGAAATAGACTCCGAACAACAGCTCTTCCTTTTGGTCCAGAAAATACTCGACCTGGATCAAACTTCACGCCAATCTCGGCCTTCTCCAATAAAAATACTAACCTTGACAAGCTAAGAATTTTCGGTTGCGCTGCATTTCCACTACGTTTCAAAGAGACAAAAATTGCGCCTTCAAAGTTTTCCCCTAATATTCAAACAGAATGGATATTTATCAGAATACATAGCAACACTATTTGGATACTACTGAATGGAAAAACTGGGGCGGAGCAGCTAAGTGTCGACTGCAAATTCAAGGAGCACATATTTCCTGGAATCTCAATACAAGAAACTAACTACATACCTAGGAAGTATCAAATCTTCAAAAGTTTAGTCGAACATAAACCTCAGTCTCTAAATGGCACTTGGTCTGATCAGCCACTGCTATCGACGAGAATTTCGAACAATCTATCTAGTGTACCGAATAGAATTTTCCTGCCCGCTGCTGCCTCGAGTGGCGCTGAGCAAAATAATTCAAGACCGAGCGAAAGTGCTCAAGGACCGAGCGAAAGTACTCAAGACCGAGTGAAAGTACTCAGGACCGAGCGAAAGTGCTCAAGACCGAGCGAAAGTGCTCAAGGACCGAGTGAAAGTACTCAAAGACCGAGCGAAAGTGCTCAAGGACCGAGTGAAAGTACTCAAGACCGAGTGAAAGTACTCAGGACCGAGCGAAAGTGCTCAAGACCGAACGAAAGTGCTCAAGGACCGAGTGAAAGTACTCAAGGTCGAGTGAAAGTACTCAAGACCAGGCGAAAGTGCCCAAGACCGAGCGAAAGTGCTCAAGGACCGAGTGAAAGTACTCAAGACCGAGTGAAAGTACTCAGGACCGAGCGAAAGTGCTCAAGACCGAGTGAAAGTACTCAAGAATCAAATGAAACTGATAAAAGCCTACAAGGCAATGAAAATTTCCATACTACTTCCCCAGAAATTATTTACAAGGATAGTAATGCTGACCAAAATTCCGACCTTCAGATCGTCACTCGCTCTGGGAGAGCTGTTGGAATAAACCATAACAAAAGTACAAAAGGGTTTGGAAACAATGTTTCTCTTATGGTCAAAGCACTCAATGCGCTGCACATTGAAAATCGAGAAGAATCAACTTCAGTAAGTGTCCCTGCGATTCCGTTCGAATCATTGACTATAGAACAAGCCATTTTTGAAGACAAGATTAAATGGGAGGCCTCGCTTCTCGATGAACTTAAGTCCCTTGAAGAAAATAATACCTTCGAAATCATTGAAGGTGACTACTCTTCAACTAACAGTCGCAAATTAATCTCCTCGCGCTGGGTTCTGCGCAATAAACTTAATACTCATGGATCAATTGCTCGAAGAAAGGCAAGAATTGTCGGCAAGGGTTACGAGCAGCAGCACGGAATTGACTATTTCGAAACTTTTGCATCAGTAATACGATTTGCCACCTTAAGAGCAATGATTTCGTATGCGGCTGTTAACGATCTGGAATTGGATCACCTCGATGTTAATACAGCATTCCTTAACCCGAAACTTAAAGAGCCAAATTATATGGAAATTCCCCAATATTTTCATTTGCTCCATCCATGGATTCAAGGTGTTGAGAAGAATTTTTACCTCAAACTCAACAAAGCTCTATACGGTCTCAAACAATCACCTCGAGAATGGTTCCTCGAAGTTAAACAATGTTTTCATGAAATGGGCCTCAAGCAAGGTGATGCAGACCCGAACTTGTTTATATCATCACCAAAGAGGGAGAAGAAACAAAGAGTATATATACTCTTATTTGTTGATGATATGTTAATTTCTGGCCCCAGACCTCTGGTCAATCAAACTAAAACCAGAATAATGAATAAATGGAAGTGTAAAGATCTGGGTCCAGTTAAAACATTTGTAGGATTCCAAATACACCGAGACAGAGCTAACCAATCGATATTCATCAACCAGGAATCATATGTTAGGAAACTGTTAGAAAGAACTGGTATGAAAAATTGTAATGGAGTCTCAAATCCTCTCGATTGTGGGACAGTTTTAAGAGAGAGTGCTGACGACAAACTCTTGGACGCTGAAAACTCTGCTCTTTATCGACAAATTGTAGGATCGGTTATTTACCTCTCAAATAACACCCGACCAGATATATCGTACGCTGTTGGCCAATTAGCACGATTCATGTCAAAGCCTCGTCTCTCTTTCCTTAACCACTCAAAACACCTCCTGCGATATCTTCAACGAACAATGAATTTCGGTATTACATACTCTCCACAAAACGATGACCTAAGGACAAGGAAAAACCTAAATTCCTTCGATATATATACAGACGCAACTTGGGGAACTGAAGACGACAGGAAATCCTTCCAAGGCTACTCGGTAGTTTACAATGGTGGAGTTATTTCATGGGCTTCACAACGACAGAAAAGTACCGCCTTAAGCAGCATGGAAGCTGAAATCATGGCAGCCAACGAAGGAGCAAAGGAAGCGGCTTGGATGGAAAAGTTATGGCATGATTTACACCAAGAAAAATTTGTTCCAACGCTCTGGTGTGATAATCAGGCGGCGATAGAATTCTGCAAAGATTCTGGTAAATTTCACAGCAAAGCAAAACATATCGAGATTCGCTACTTCTACTTCAGAAATGATATGACGGCAATGGGTCGACTGAAAGTTGAGAAGATCGCTGGAACAGAGAATCCAGCAGACATATTTACGAAGCAGCTCTCGCATGAACCATTAAAGAAGCATATGAAAACAATGGGAATTGGGAGTCAACTATCCAACAACTTTTAAGCCGAATTCACGATAACGAGGATAAGAAATATCGCTCATTTAAAACATCGCAGACAGCCAGGGACACTCTTGTATCAAGGCATACCTATTTGCTGAGCTGAACTGTATGGGTAATAAAATCCAGCAGATGTAGGCTCTGCGGCTATACTCGCCGTCTTGAGAGTTAATGAGGTCTAGGCTAGAGGTCAAGAATATTTTAACAGTCTTCCAATGTAGTACAGATATGGATAATAGGATCACTCAGCATGGGGGAGTGTCAAGGATTGCTGAGTCATCTAGCGTTATCTTGGCACGCACAACATATCAATCTGTAAATATCCTTCACTACAATTATTATTATTACATCTAGACTATATAATGATAACATCAATTATCTTATTCTACCCTGCACTTATATCTTTGTTTACTCTGTTGTCGCTGTCTAACTATACCCTTTCTTCACACTAGTACTGGCACTTTGTCACCCACTTAGTGTGTATTCAGTTCTGGCTTAGTAAGCAAGTATGGGTTAAGCTTACGGAGTCTAGGCATATATATATTATAGGGGGGGTAATGTCAGGAAAGCCTCTACTGTATAATATATATATAGAGATTGCCAGATCATAGTGTTCTATGATTCTGGTCTGGCCTTTTAGCCGAGTGGTGATGCATCTATCTTGTGTATCATGTAGGATGGCAACCTTTAGCCTGACACCCACCTCTTGACCCCTGTCTCTCCCCACGCTGTCTACATACCGCTTATGACACCTAAAAACACATTGTCTTCCGATTCCTGACCGAGTCTCATGTCCGTAACTTGTCTCACTTCATATCCTCTAGTCCCTTGTGTCATAGGGTCAGAGCCCCCATTTAGTGTGATCCGGCCTAATCCAGATCAGGACAGTATTAGACAGGGATTTCCTAGTACTTGTCACGCTGATCTGGAAGTTTCTAGTAACCTCAAGGAAGCTACAGGAAGGAGCTTGAATAAGATACAGTCGTCCCTCTCTAACTCGATAGTGGGTCCTGGTATAAGTGTTGAAAATATTCTTTGAAATTCAACCATTTACATTTGCAATACTTACCCCTGCACGCAAAATGACCTGTAAGGGTAAGTGTTGCAAATATAAAAGTCCAAGTTACAATGAATATTTTCAACACTTATACCGGGACCCACTATTGAGTTAGAGAGGGACAACTGTAGTTTGATTCTGACAAGTAGCTCTCTTAGATGACGAAATCTGAGTTCTTATTTAGTAGTCCTTTTGTGTCAAAAAAAGTTTGAATGTCCTATCACGCTTTGTGATACCAACCCAGCTGATCTCTGACACAAACGTGTCTATAACATTTGGCCGCTTAAATTGTGCCTCTAAGACTTAGCTTTTTCCCACCGGTTCATTTATCTGTCATAATCTTGGCTGCTCCCCAGATTTCGAGGTCGGCTGTGGCTCTATGTCTTAAGGCAATATGTTCGGTCTCGCCTATATTTATCTATTGTTCCAGGCTGTTGCCACAGGTGATTTTGGTATAAGACATATTATTAGAACTTGAGTCATGCTCCAGGTAAATTTAGCATTATCATGTACTACAATAGCTTGGAGATGACACTTGAGGCGCAGTTGCATTGAATAATGGTAATTTGGTCAAGCACATTATTTTTGGAGATAGATCAATATCCATAAGATGGTGGGGACAAGACGGAAAAAGGGGACAGCGTTTTATTTTTGATATTGTTTTTTGGGACCAAACCTAACTTAACCCTTTTTATCCTGTTTGTTATCTTATACTACGAAATAGACAATCATCTCTATTTGATATATACTACAATTATTATATGTATAAATCAAATCTATCTTTAAACGTCTAATAGTTATGAGCCCGGGAATTCCGAAAATATAAATACATTGACTACTATTTTTTTTAAAATCTCGCAGAAAAATTCAGTGCTTTAAAAAGGAGGGTTGTGGATTTTGAAATTCAATATGAATACAACTGTTTTGTTGAAAAATGCTGGAGGTTTTGAGCATTGGCGCCGCGCAGTAGAGGATTGGGCATTTCGATTACTAACGGATAATTTGCTTGAAACACAAGACGATGATGCATCGGATCCTAGCCTAAGCGTTGAACGACCAAGGTTGCCTCAAGATGATGCAACAACTAAAGACATCGCCTTGTGGGAAGCAAGAGAACGCCAATTTATTCTTATCCATGAAAGGACTCAACAGCTTATGGATTTTATGGTTCAGAAAATTGAACCAACTCTATACGAACGCATCATCACAGCAAATGATTTGCAGAAGCGTACTCCAACGTCCTTATATCGAGCGGTTAAAAGAACATTAAATCCATCATCAAGATCCGCTGAAACTGAACTTCAGACAAAGATTGCAAGTCTAGAACAATCGTCAAAGACTTCAGATATAGATATCTGGCTGAATAGTTGGATACAGGTTGAAAATAATGCTAAGGCTAGCAAATACCCTTGGGCAAACGAGATAATCGATCGTTTCCATGCTGCTCTAGGACGTAGGTCTATTTTCTTTGCAACAAGCTTTGCAGCCCATATCTGGTTAGGCTCAATAACTTTAAGCCAGCTAGCTGAGCAATATAGACTTTGTGAGGCGAAATTAAGGCGTTTTGATTATATCAGTGCTCAAGACCTGGACATGTTTAGACCTCCAGTCTCACTCGCTGTGAGCAATCAAAATTTTGAAAAATCCAAAGAAATACAATACGATGAAGAAAGAAAAAACAGTAATTCAAAGTGCATTTGTGGACTTCGTTTTCACACACTCAAGAAATGTTTCTTTTTGAATATCAAAGCCAGACCAGATAAATGGGTAGATCGACGTCCGATTCATCTGAAGAAAAAGATGTACGATGAACTAATGAATTTAGAAAAGCGAAGATTAATTGAGAAGGAACTTGGCCATAAAATACCAAAAGACTTACTTGATAACCCAAGTAAAATTTCATCATCGGCATTGACAGTTTCTGATGATATAGATATACATGAACACTACATTACAGACGCACCCACTTCGGATGAAGTATTCCCTGAATCATCATATATACTGACTTTAGCTATGTCTGAAACATTTTTGCCTTACAAAAATTGGTGGGTTTTTGATTCCGGCTCTGGACGCCATATTTGTCATCAGAAAGACTTATTCTGGACATTCAAACAAGTCAAGACAAAACAAGTAGTAACAACAGGAGCAGGCGATTGCCAAATTGAAGGTGTGGGAACTGTGGTGCTTCGTGTTACCACTCCCAGTGGTGTAGATTCATTAAAACTAGAAAATGTTCTCTATGTTCCCAAATTCATGGCAAATATTGTTTCTATGGATCGAATTAGAGACCAAATGCTGATCTGGGATCACTCAGAAAATTGGCTTACTCGATGGAATGCTTCCAGGACACCTATTGTAAAGATCTGGAATCAATACAATCAAAATTTCATAGCAAAAGAAGGATTATACCCCACACGAACTAGAATCGTTACAGATATGCCAGAAAGTGTCTCAGCTGATTTAATCCTTCAAGATTCAGCTTTCGCGTCGCAGTCATCTTCTGTGCGAAAAATATCTTCAGCCGATGTTGTGATTTGGCATCGTCGTTTTGGGCATCCATCACCTAATACAGTCAGAAAGTTACAAACTGCTGTGATTGGTGCGAAAGTTACAGGCTCGTATGAAGGCCAGTGTGAAGGATGCTTACTTACTAAATCAAAAGAATAGTCTCCAGACTACCAACAAACAAGGGTAAGGATTTTTGGACCCGAATGCACGTCGACCTTATCATTTTCTCAAAAGCATGGAATGGAGAACAATATGCATTGCACGCATATGATGCTAAGGGTCGTGGCCATATAGTTGATACAGTTGCCTCAAAGGATCAGTTGACACTAATTCGTTCTGTAACCAATATTATCCGTATAATAAAAAATCAAGGACACATTGTGCAGTACTTTCACAGCGACAATGAGAAGGGTTTTGGTCACAACTTCCAGCAGGTCCTTAAAAACGAAGGTATTCACTTTGAACCAACGGTACCCTATACACCGGAACAGAATGGTTTTGCCGAATCTTCAGGCAACCGAATTTGTGCTGTGGCTAGAGCCCTGAGAATTCATTCCGGCTTACCTGAGGATTTGTGGCCAGAACTTGTTCATACTGCAGTTTACCTTCTAAATAGAACACCAAACAAAGGCCTGGACTGGGAAACGCCTTTCGAACAATACTTTGAAGAAAAACCTGATGTTTCAAACCTTAAAGTCGTAGGTTGTCGAGCTTATGTGCATATTCCTCGAGTAAAACGAGCTGCATCAGCAAAGCTTGCAGAACGAGCCTGGATAGGATATCTTGTCGGGTTTGAGGCTCGAAATATTTGGCGAATATGGAACCCAGCTTCTAGAGAAGTGGTAAGAGTCCGAGACGTTGTATTTCAGGAAGATCGATTGTATCGACATGACGAGAAAATTCCCGAAACTCCAATTGAAATTGATCAAATACCTAATTTAGCTGGGCCGTTAAAGGAACCGATATCTGATTTTCGCATCAATAGATGGAATGTAGAGGAAGATTCACACCGGAATACACTGCTTAAAAAAATAAGTAATGATTTGGAAGACAGGCACCTAGAACAACTACAAGATAATAAAGATCAAGTAGTATCCACTCAAAAAGCAAAAATTTCAGATAATTACGAATTTAAAGTTCCAGGAAATTTTTCACCTCATAAACCAAATCGCAGCAAGAATATGGTCGCACCAACAAGAGAAAACGAGATATCTGCTAATATCAATGAGGCAAATATTATTAGTGGAAGCCGAGTTCGTAAACAAACTAATAAATCATCATTTGCGGCATGTGCTGCACCGATCGAAGATTATGGAATAGCATCTGGTGAACCTTTTTTTTCTTGTCTTACAAGTGCTATGTCAGCCGATCACCTAGAGGAAAAGATCCGCAGATTCAACAGTCACAATGATGATCATATAAATATACCAAATAATTCGTCAACCTCAGAATTGAATGATCCAAACTCGTGGAAACAGATGTTGAAGCATCAAGATCGTGCCCAATTTATGATTGCAGCAGAAACTGAATTTCAGGGACTTCAAGATCGTAACGCCTGGGATGTGGTGAGTAAATATGATGTACCTGAAAACTCTCAGATTTTTCCTTTGAGATGGGTGTTTGTGACTAAAAGGGATACTGATGGAAATCTTATCAAACATAAAGCTCGGATTGTTGTTCGTGGGGATCTGGATAAGAAATCTTATAACCGTGATGAGGTATATTCACAAACTTTAGCTCTTCAACATTTTCGATCTCTAATGTCTTTCATCAATCATGAAAATATGGAGACTCTGAGTTTTGATGCTATCCAAGCTTTTGTTAACGCTCGCAGAAATCGACCAATTTATTGTTACATGCCTGAAGGGTTTCAACAGAAGGATAAAGTGCTGCGTGTTTGGCAAGCATTATACGGCCATCGTCAATCACCCAAAGACTGGTTCGAATGCTACACTAAGGAGTTAATATCTTTGGGATTCAAATCAATGAATGAAGAAAAATGTTTCTGGATACACCCAACAGGAATAATACTTTTCTTCTATGTTGATGATTCGATCATGGCATTCCACAAAAAAGATGAAGATGTGGCTTTGTCACTCCAAGAGAGTCTCGCTAAACGTTTTCCTATCGAAAAGCTTGGCGAGGCTAAATCATTCGTCGGCCTAAAAATATATCGCGATCGCGAAAAAAGAAAAATGTGGCTGGTACAAAAAGGCTACACTGAAAAGATTAAAAAGGCCTATAATCTCCAGAAATCTGGAAAGAAAATGTCTCCGCTCGCACCAGATTATGATATGAGTTTGAATTCAGGTCCAAAGCTAAGCGTAGATCTAATACGAACATATCAGCGTAAAGTGGGCTCAGCAATATATGCCGCTATCTGCACTCGCCCAGATATTGCATTGGCCGTATCAATGTGTGCCGACCATCTAACTAATCCTGCCATGAGACACCTTCATGCCATCAACCAAATTCTCCAATATCTTGTCAATACTAGTCAGCACGGGATTGTCTATGATTGTTCACTGATTAAAGAGACTGGTATACATCCTGATATTTTATTTATGGCCTCAGATGCCTCGTTCGGTGATAATGAAGGTCGGAGATCGTCTCAAGGTTTTGTTGCTTTTTTATATGGAGGACCGGTACTCTGGCATGCTAATAAACAGCGATCCGTAACCACTTCAACAACTGAGGCAGAATTAGTAGCCTTATCCGCTGCTGCCAGAGAACTTATTGCTTTAGAACGATTTCTAAGACACATAGATCCCAAACGCGACCTAAACATGACTCTGATATGCGACAATCAGCAGACTGTGAAATTACTTACTCAGAAAGCACCTCTACTTACAACAAAATTGCGCCACGTCGATATACACCAGCACTGGCTTCGAGAAAAGCTACAAGACGAAAATGAAAATAATATTAAACTTATTTGGACCCCAACGTCACAGATGCCAGCTGATGGGCTTACGAAACGTCTTCATGTCACTAAACATCAAGATTTCGTCAGGCAAGTTGGTTTGGAAGATACTTCAGATAAATTTGATTAACAGGTCATGGCAATACGCCTGAAGGGGTGTGTTCGGTCTCGCCTATATTTATCTATTGTTCCAGGCTGTTGCCACAGGTGATTTTGGTATAAGACATATTATTAGAACTTGAGTCATGCTCCAGGTAAATTTAGCATTATCATGTACTACAATAGCTTGGAGATGACACTTGAGGCGCAGTTGCATTGAATAATGGTAATTTGGTCAAGCACATTATTTTTGGAGATAGATCAATATCCATAAGATGGTGGGGACGAGACGGAAAAAGGGGACAGCGTTTTATTTTTGATATTGTTTTTTGGGACCAAACCTAACTTAACCCTTTTTATCCTGTTTGTTATCTTATACTACGAAATAGACAATCATCTCTATTTGATATATACTACAATTATTATATGTATAAATCAAATCTATCTTTAAACGTCTAATACGATATCAAGCAAATTATTAATTTAGCTAATAATTTAGAAATTCATAGCGTCACATGATCTTGAATTTTTATCAGTGCTTTCCAGTTATAGTTGGTAATTGAGAAGCCACAGCATCAGTGACCCGGGACAGATGGTCAAAAGATGGAATTGACTGGGGGGGGAATCTCACAGGGTATGGGTGGGGAAGGAACATCTACTCAGTTGAAATATTTCAGGATACTGACGCGTCGGGTTGCTCTAGATAAGCTGAGCTAACCGACACATGATCTTAAGGGTTGTGTGCTGTCCGCCAGCATGACATAGTAACTAATTTTAAAAAAAAAATAGTGGAATAAATCGCCGTTTTTGGTATTTTTTTCAAATCATTTTAGCGTATGCAGCCTGAGGCTATAACGCGAATGATTACGCAAGATATGTACATTTCGCAGAACGACTCTGTTTGATATTTGGAACACTCATACTCAGATTTCATTTGCAGATACCACTACAAGAAGAATGCCTTACAACATGTACCCGCTTCCGTGAATACTCACCACAAGGAAAAGCGAGAAAAACCTGTGGTTATCTGAGTATGATTTTGTCATCCGATGAACACAATATCACCGCAAAAGAAGTGGTCTGAGGGTCTTGCTGGACCCGAACCAGCTTTCTCCTGTCTCAAGTGGGGCATGTGTCCAAGCTACCCAGACTCTAGTTGGGAAAACGGCCCGGTGCAGTGTACCACTGCACCATCCGACTCGCCAGTTTTGGTACTTTTAGCAATAAATTCACAACAAGCTATTCAAAGCAATATTCTGGGGGAACGAGAGAGGCTAGATTTTGCTGGGGGGACTGCACCTGCAAAGACGGCAGAATAGAAGGTAAGTAGCTCGGGTGCGTGGTGGCCGAGGTTGAAGTTTGAGACAGGTTATAAGAGGACGAAAAGCAGAGAAGCGTAAAGGCGCGAGACAGATTTTACTTTATTTTATTTTATTCTTTCTTTCTCTGGAGTTTATTTATTCGTTTTTCTGGGCTGCTGGGATCGACGTGTTTAACACATGAATGTATTCTAGCATGGTTCCGGTCATTATGGTGAGACAATGATGATTTGATTTGATTTGAATTCTAGTCGTATCAGGCTTACGCCCTACACCCAAGAGGCGTGATACGGGTGTGTGATCCATACGGACTCACTACTACCTACATGAATGGCTTAACTTGCCAGATAATCTATAAGATATAGAAAGAAAATAAATAAACAAAAATATTCTGTCTGAACGAGTGCGCCCTGCGCCCTATCCTAATTTTCCCAACAATTAAACAAAGGAAAAATGAATGATATCTCTGAAAGAGCCTAAGCCTCCCGGTCAGTAGTTTGTGCACTATAACATTTGGTTGTAGTAACGAATTCACAAAATTTCTCCCATCTGTTTTCTGCCAGCATATCCCTTGCCTTTGGAGGTGGTTCCCGCTTCTCACTTCTCCAACGTTGTAATGCTGGTCGACATTCTGCAAAGTGCCATGGGCGTCTTTCTCGTCCACATTCGCACTTGCCATCAATATCCTCAAGCTTGAATCTTTCATGATAATTGGCGAAATTGCCGTGTCCTGTCCTAGCTGCAATCAACCTGTAGTATGCCCATCTCGGTAAGGCAAGCTCTGGCGGTCGCTTGCGTGTCATCTTGAGATTCAAATCTGCGTAGTGCTTGTGCCCATGTTTCTGCCACCACGATGCAACCAGCTCATCCGCACGCTCCCTCACAAACCTGGTTAGTGATGCAAACGTAAACTTTGGTCTCCGATTTACTTCTGCAGAAAGTATCGCATCGGTTCCGTCGTCGGGAAGGTCTTTTAAGGCAGCTTTGGCGAGCTCATCTGCTATCTCATTTCCCTTGATCCCTGAGTGACCAGGTATCCACCGGATTTCGACTAATTGGTGCCTTTGACAGTCTGAGACAAACCTATCAACTATTCCTCGGAAGGACCTCGATCTACCACTTTGTAGATCCTGGGAGGCTTCTGAGCTATCTAGGAGTACCTTGATAGGGTTAATTCCGGCTACTAGTATTGCTGCTTCAAGAGCTTTCTGGGCCCCTAACAGCTCTGCGTCGTACGCCTCTGCCCCGAGTAAAAGTCCTGACCCCCTTCTGATCATTTGTCCTCCTCTGAACAGAGTGTAGCCCCATGCAGATCTTGCAAAGCCACAAGACGAGCCATCTGGATACGCACATACAGTGTCCGTTGACAGATTCTCAATCCACAATTTGGCCTGGGCAGCCTCAGACTGCTTGTCAACAGTCGTTCCCTGGCCATTACGTTTCGTTTGTGGGTAGAACAGCTTGCCAGACTCTACAGCAACCGGTACGTTTTGAAGGCCCATCTGTAGTCGTGTTAGGTATCGCTCTTGATTCGTGAACGCACGGCTTTTCTGTCCTGCACGGAGTCCTAGGCGGCTTATAGTATCCTTTGGTCCCTCTTGAGACCTGATAACTAGGGGGTGCCATGTGTCCATTCGCTGAATTCGCGCCGCGGCTCTCAATTGCCTTTGCTCTAGGATAATTGCTGCCGGAGGAATTCCTGATTCTCTATGTAGAACTTTATTAGGAGTGGTTCGCCAAGCTGGTAGTGCTACCCGAACCGCTGTGATGATTGTGTTATCCAAGAGATCCGTATGACAGCCAACTCCTGTCCCCACCTTCTTGCCTCGCTGGGTGGTGATCCGAGTTAGTCCTGGCCACCATGCTTCAGCTCCGTAAAGAGCCGTGCTCAGAACACATGCCTGCACTGCCTTGATCATTGGTCATGGGTCTGCACCCCGCTTTACGGTGTTTATTCGTCGTATAAACTGCGTTATGCGTTGCGCTTTGCCACACCACTCTTGCACGTGCTGCCTGAAGTTAAGTTGGGAGTCTATCCATACCCCAAGCCATTTCATATGCGGAGATGGGGTGATCCTATGGCCTTGGATTTGGACGGCTAAGCCTACCGTGTCCATCTTTTTCTTGGGCCCTCCTCCG
Organism: Podosphaera xanthii; assembly: GCA_028751805.1. Taxonomy (NCBI): domain Eukaryota; kingdom Fungi; phylum Ascomycota; class Leotiomycetes; order Helotiales; family Erysiphaceae; genus Podosphaera; species Podosphaera xanthii. The sequence goes on from JAPWIX010000007.1 coordinate 1,971,162, forward strand.
ATTATCAGTAGGTCAGACTTGGCCGGGTCGAAACTTATCTTATGCTCCTTTGCTAGCAGCAAAAGTTTTTCTACCTCTGCCTGACCATTATCCACCGCTTCGGCTGCTGTGCTTCCTATGCTTAGAACTGCGATATCGTCGGCATAGCCAAACTTATTGTCCATGTTCCCCTCTTGAACTAAGATAGCGATGTAAAGGAGGAATAGGAGCGGTGATAACGGCGAGCCTTGTGGGACTCCACACTCCATGACTTTATCTCGAGTCATTCCATCCTGGTGGCGAACATGAATCTTCCGTCGGGTCAAAAAGGACTAAACCCATTGACAAAGTGGTCTGGGCCATCCTTGGTTCCACATCCGGTATAATAGCCGTTTGTGGAGGACGGCATCAAATGCGCCCTGCACGTCCAGAGTGACCATTGCTGTTACCTTGTTGTTCCGCATTGCAGCCTCTGCATCATGTATGACGCATGAAACCAGATCAACCGCTGAACGTCCCGGAAGTGCACCGAAAAGCTGTTGGGGGACAACTCGATGTTCAATTGCTAGCCAAGCCATTCTCTTAGCTACAAGTCGTTCTAAACCTTTGCCCAGACAAGAGAGAAGAGATATCGGTCGCCATCCTTTAGCTGTTGCTAGATCTCGTCCTGGCTTTGGAATTAGGATGACTTCAGCTACTCGAAATGCAGTCGGAAAGTGTTCATGCTGCAAACAAGCTTGAAAGATATCCTTCACCTGGGCACCTATGGCTGGCCAACAAGCTCTAATGTTATAATTTTAATGAAGATATGTCGAGCCTAATGGATCAGGGAATATTAGATTGGCTCTCGGGAGTAATTGGTGCATGATTTTTGGAATTGGTTTCGGGAGCGTCGGCTTATGGGAATGGAGATTAGTATTTCGAAATATCTTGTAATTATTGATGGTCTGTTATTGTTTATTTGTCGGAAGAGTCGGCGCACCTTCATATATAAGAAGACGAGAAGGAAACTATGTATCTTCAGCTTCGCAATTTGTATTCTTTCTACATATCTATCAATTAGTGGTTTTATCCATTACCTCCTCTGTCGGTCTCATCCACAGATCTTCTAAACCTGGTTTTTATCTTTACTTATCTTATCTTCATCCTTACGTTTACCTTATCTTATCCTCTATCTTAAACTCTTCTCTTATTCCCCCTTTCGAACGGTCGCTCACCTATCTCCCCTCGAAGACGGCGATTTAATCTCCCTTCCGAGTCTCGCCGTAACATTTTGCGAAGCTCAATAACCGACCCTCGAAATGTCTAGAATGGATGTGGATCCAGCTAGTAGAACCAACCCTTCACCTGAGAACGCGATATGGCAGGCTATTTACAACAATTGGAATAATATATCAACAAATTCCACAACTCGCTTGTTTGCCCTCCCGCCGGATGTGCCAATGCCGATCTGCCACCTTCTCAACCGAGCTCTAGTTACAGGTAAATCCAGCCTGGGCACTGCCGAGCCGATCCAGTACTCTGAGTTGTATCCGTCCGCAGCTTCTGAGTTACAATCATGGATAATTGACGAAACCGTGAACCTCGGACAATCTCTGGCGCTTGAGGCCGGTCAGCCGATAATCCGAACCTCAAACCCAGACCCTCCGGCTTCCCAAAATTCATCATTACCACGGATCCCTAATTCTTCCGTACCAGACAAATTTGATGTAACCCGCTCAAAATACGCGACATTCATCACACAACTACAGCTCCTTTTCTGATCCGACCCTTCAGGCTTTTCTTCCGACGAAGCAAAAATAGTGACCGCCGGCTCCTATCTCACTGGCCCAGCTTACTTGTGGTTCCAACCCCATATCGACAGCATAACGGGTGATATTTCATACACCAAATTTTCGAAATTTATTGAAGCATTAGGAGCTGCTTTTGACGATCCAGACTCGTATGCTACTGCAGAACGGGAACTCGAATCTCTTCGGCAAGAAGCCTCCTGCGTCTCATACTACGCTAAGATGGTTTCACTATTCTCTCTCCTAGGGTGGAAGGAAGAAAAAGTCCACATTCATTTTTTTTGAAGGGGGCTGAAGGAATCCCTCAAGGATAGTCTAGTGGGCAAAATCCTTCCAACCACTTTCGCCGAATTCGCAACCATCTGCATAGGCTTGGACAACGAGATTTTTGCTAGAGATAAGGAGAGAAAGGCAAAAACTTATTTTGCGCAAAATCAACCACGTGTAAGTTCTACGCCTACACTACGTCCAAATCTACTGCCGCCAGCTCCCCAAATCTTACATCATGATCCAATGGAAATTGATAACTCCGAAGCTGGGAAAGCTGCTCGAAGAGCCTACAGAAAGACGAATAACTTGTGTGGATACTGCGGAGGCTCTGGGCATCGAATTGGGGATTGTCCAAAACTTGCTAAACGTGCCTCATATTCGGGGACTCGAATCGCGAATGTTGAAATAGGGGATAGTGAGGAGGAAAAGCCTGTAACTATATTTGAGTCAAAAAATTAGCTTCGCTAGAGAAAATACGACATTTCTCTAGCCTCTCTTCCACTAAGTCATCACTTGTCGTACCTTTCACCAACGGCCTCTTTCCCGTAAAACCAAAATTTACCGTAGAATCTATGAATTCCACGATCTCTATCTTTCCTAAACATAAACGGGCCGTCTCCCAAGTCATTCATACATTTGATTTAGGAAATAAGCAACCTCTTACAGTTTCTGCCCGTCTAGGGGATCATCTCACAGCCATTACAATGGTTGATTCGGGTGCATCCACCTCATTCATAGACGAGGCCTTTGTCAAGAAGCATAAGCTTCATCCTCGACTTAAACTTTGTCCTGAGACTGTCCGGGTTGTAGATGGTAGACAATCTTCCTCTGGGCAGATCACTCACGAAATCACCCTTCCTTTAAAGATAGCTAACCATGTTGAAACCCTTAACTTTCAAGTTACTCGAATCACCCGCTATGATATCATCCTCGGCAAATCATGGCTCTCCAGGCACAATCCTGAAATTCAATGGAGGGCTAATTCAATCACATTTTCTTCCAATTTTTGTCAAAACCACTGCATTCGAGAGGTAACAGTCCATGAATTTAACCCGGCTCGCTCTCCAGCTCGCTATTCTCGCCGTCTTTCAACAAATCCATCGGCCCAAGTTTTATCTCGTTCTTCATCTTGCTCTTCTTCAAGCTCTGCGGCGTCAGTTTCCTCAGACTCTTCATCCATCTCTACTGCTTCGTCAGTACCTTCCTTTTATACAGCTAAGTCTCGTTCCAGCGTGGACATTAGTCCTGGGTCGATTTCAACCCTTATCAATTCTAGTAGACGCAAAGATCATCAAGTCTTCTCAGTATCCATCAAGGATATTTTGGACTACCTAGATAAGCCTCAAAAATCAGAGCGACAGGAACTGGAAGAATTACACCAGCAAGTTCCATCCCAATTTCATGAGTTTTTACTCATATTTTCCTCCAAGGAAGCGGAAAAGCTCCCTCCACATCGCTATATCGACCATGAAATTCCTATAGATGGGGATCAGAAACTTACACTTGGGCCACTTTACTCCATGTCAGACGGCGAGCTCGAAGCTCTTCGGGAATATCTGCGGGAAAATCTGGAAAAAGGATTTATCGAGCCATCTACTTCGTCATTCGCCTCCCCAGTTCTTTTTGTGAAAAAACCAGGAGGTGGTCTACGTTTTTGTGTTGATTATAGAGCACTTAATGCAATTACCCGCAAAAATCTCTATCCTTTACCTCGTATAGATGATTCTCTTCGCCAGCTCCTCAAAGCAAAAAAATTCACACGCCTAGACTTAAGAGGTGCGTACAATCAGATCCGGATAAAGTCGGGAGATGAGCCAAAAACAGCTTTTCGAACAAGATATGGCCTATTCCAATACAAAGTTATGCCCTTTGGATTAACCAATGCCCCTGCTACCTGTCAACAGTTTGTCAACAATATTCTAAGGGAGTTCCTGGATATTTTTGTCATTGTCTACCTCGACGATATTTTGATCTATTCCGAAGATCCTTCACAGCACAATAAGCACGTTCGAAAGGTTCTCGAAAAGCTTCAACAATATGACCTATTTTGTAAGCCAGAAAAATGTGAGTTTAGTGTAGATTCAACAACTTTCCTAGGATTTGTGGTTTCTCAAACGGGGCTTTCTATGGATCCTTCAAAAGTGCAGACCATTAAAGAATGGAAACCCCCTATCAATGTTCGTGGTGTGCAATCTTTCCTGGGATTTGCAAACTTTTACAGGAGGTTCATCAAAAATTATTCCACTCTTGCGGCTCCTCTATTTTCTCTCACCCGTAAAGGTGCCCAGTTCAGCTGGACAAAAGACTGTCAGTTAGCCTTTGACACTCTCAAGTCGGCATTTATGTCAGAGCCGATACTTCGCCACTTTGATCCTTCTCTCGAGACCGTTCTAGAAACTGACGCATCCGATAAGGTGATTTCTGCTATTCTTTCACAATATCATGTCGATGAAAATTCTATTAAAAGATTACACCCCGTCGCATACTACTCTCGTACAATGACTTCCCCTGAAGTTCACTACACAGTGGGAGATAAAGAACTTCTTGCGATCGTGGAGGGCCTTAGAGAGTATCGACAGTATGTTTGCAACTTGACGTTGCCTGTTCGTATAATCACAGACCATCAAAATCTTACAGCTTTCACAACAAAAAGAATTCTTAACCGCAGACAAGCTAGATGGGCTCTAGAATTGGCTGAGCTCGACTTCTTCCTTGAATTCCGGCCTGGATCCAAAAATTCGAGAGCGGATGCCCTAACACGTCGTTCAGAGGACTTGATTTTCAGGAATGAGTTTGAAGCTCCTCGTGATCTTATAATTTCCCCGACTAAGATCTCTACGCAATCACTCTCTTCTGCTGTAGTAGAGCCACTCGTGTTCTCTCCAAATGAACAAACCAAAGTTAAATGGATAAGCTTAGCACTTGGTTTGGAATCATCTTTTATCAAAGAACTCATGGATTCACTCGCCTCGGATTCAGTAGGCCAAGATATTATTAAAGCACTCAAAACTTCTACGCGACACCCTTTTATCGACATCGGTGCCTGTCAATTAAGTGATGAAGGAGTACTACTGGTCTCGGAGTTAATCTATATTCCTGAGTCTCTGAGGGTTAAAATTATCTCAAATTCACATGATCACCCCGCTGCAGGTCATCCAGGTCGAGCCAAGACTTTTGAATTAATATCCCGTGATTATTGGTGGCCGAAAATGCGACAGTCAATTGATCGTTACGTACGAAACTGTGATACCTGTGCTCGAATCAAGCCAGTTCGCCATGCACCCTTTGGTTACCTCAAGCCCCTACAAATTCCTCAGCATCGCTGGAGCTCTATCTCTTTCGACTTTATCACGGGCCTTCCTAAATCTTCGGGTTTTGACGCTTTATTGGTGGTAGTGGATCGGCTTACCAAGATGTCCCATTTCATACCAACGACGACCACATGCTCTGCTCGTGATCTAGCCATCCTCCTTAGAGATAACATATTTCGACTTCATGGCCTTCCAGAGTCAATTTTCTCAGACCGTGACCCAGTCTTCACCTCAAAAGTTGCTCGTGAAATGGCATCTTGTCTGTCGATTGAGCTACGATTCAGTAGCGCGTTCCATCCCCAAACTGATGGACAGACTGAGCGAGTCAATTCTATCTTAGAACAGTATCTTCGGGGGTATTGTAATTATCAGCAGGATAATTGGGTCAGTTACCTCTCCATGGCAGAGTTTTCTTATAACAACACTATTTCTTCTTCGACAAAGGTGTCGCCCTTCTTTGCCAATTATGGCTTTAACCCTAGATACCAAATTTTAGCACACGGCAACCCCAACCCAATGACACTTGAACTAACTCAGTTCCGGAAAAATCTCAAAAATCTCGAAGATTTCATACGGGCAGAAATACGCTATGCGCAAGAAGTTGCTTCAGAGAATGCGAATACCTCCCGCTGTGCACCACCATTATTTAAAGTAGGAGACAGAGTTTGGCTCCTTCGTCGAAATATATCAACCACCAGGCCATCAAATAAGCTCGACTATAAGCGGTTAGGTCCATTCTGTATACTTCAAAAAATTTCTTCTCATGCGTACAAACTCGACCTTCCGGACACCATGAAAGTTCATCCAGTTTTTCATGTCTCGCTATTAGAGCCTCTTGCTACGGATCCCCTCCCTGGTCAAATTAAACCACCACCTCCACCGGTCATCGTCGATGGGGAACTTGAATATGTAGTTGAAGAGATTCTCGAAGCCTTACCTCGGGGGAAGAAGCCCTTTTTAGTTAAATACTTATATGACCCAATACCTAGTTGGGAACCATATGAACATGTTAAAGACCTAGAGGCACTTGACAAATTCTATGCCTAATACCCAGAAAAACAGTACTACCGCTCGTAGGAACATCGCTTAACTTAAGGAGGGCATAATGTTATAATTTTAATGAAGATATGTCGAGCCTAATGGATCAGGGAATATTAGATTGGCTCTCGGGAGTAATTGGTGCATGATTTTTGGAATTGGTTTCGGGAGCGTCGGCTTATGGGAATGGAGATTAGTATTTCGAAATATCTTGTAATTATTGATGGTCTGTTATTGTTTATTTGTCGGAAGAGTCGGCGCACCTTCATATATAAGAAGACGAGAAGGAAACTATGTATCTTCAGCTTCGCAATTTGTATTCTTTCTACATATCTATCAATTAGTGGTTTTATCCATTACCTCCTCTGTCGGTCTCATCCACAGATCTTCTAAACCTGGTTTTTATCTTTACTTATCTTATCTTCATCCTTACGTTTACCTTATCTTATCCTCTATCTTAAACTCTTCTCTTATTCCCCCTTTCGAACGGTCGCTCACCTATCTCCCCTCGAAGACGGCGATTTAATCTCCCTTCCGAGTCTCGCCGTAACATCTAAGCAGTCGAACGGTTATCCTATCTGAGCCTGGCGACTTGTCACCTGTGTTAAGAGTGCTTGTCGTCACGTCTTCTGGAGAAAGTGTCGCACTCCACGGGATAGATTCCAGTTGTTCGTATTCCCACGCGGGCAGGTCGCGAGCTGCATCGAATCGAATTAGTAATCTGTCTCGTAGGGCTTCTGCTCGCTCGAGGGGATCCGATATCCATGTATCCTCCGCGGCTTTCAAGGGAGGAGGGTCTCGGCTGGTTTTTGGTTTGGCCCACTGCATCACTTTAAAGACATGTGTATCCGTAGTAGCATTCTCAACCTGCTTCCTCCAGTATTCTCTCTTTGCCATTTTGACTGCATGTTTAAAACTCTTTCGAGCCTGCGCCGCACTTTCAGGGAAGCTTCTAGCCTCTTTGAACTCGCGATGTTTTAGTTTGCAATCCTCATTCCACCATGGTGCAGTGCTGCCGCAGAATTTTGTGGGTTTCCGTCCAACTGCCTTGCGAGCGTCTCCCAAGGCCTCCATCAGGCTCGATATCTGGCGTTCAATGTCGCTTATACTGTCCAAGGGACCTGGCTTGACCCAGGCTTTGACGTACTGGGCATACTTAGGTAGATCCTCGTCACGTAGACGGAGTTCCTGGCTTATTTCGGAGAAGTCTGGCCTATTTGTCACTTGAACGGTCCCTACGATAGTCATGTGGTCTGATGTGCAGTTGTATTCGCTTGATACCATTGCCTCCGCTGATGTGTTACTCCAGGCTAAGTCCAGCACATTTCCGTCCCAATGCGTGGGTGCGCCGATGGTAGTAAGTAGATGCATGTCCTGAGCTGTTGCCCATTCCATGATTTGGTCACCGTTACCATACTGAGGAGTCGTCTGCGGTTGCCAGTGCCTTGACACAGCGTTGAAGTCTCCCCCTACAATTGCAGGACCTGACGGGCTCCATCTGAGTAAGGGCTCGAGAGTCCCACTCAGTCCTGGTGCGCGGTATACATTTACAAAAGTTATCCCAGAGACTTTCACAAAGCAGTAATCGCCGTTTTGTTCTCCGACCAAAGGAAAGATTTGCGTAGCCGCCAGGCCTTTACGGACGAAAATTATTGCCCGGGGGCGAGTCCCAGCTGCTGCCGTTGGTTTGTGGCTTGTAAATCCCGGGTGATTTTTGGTGATAAAATCACCGTCTTTCTGCATTGTCCATGGTTCCTATACCATAACCACGTTTGCACCTGCATCCCAGGCTTGCTGTAGTGCGATGTCCATATTAGGTCCGCCCTTTCCCACGTTCACTTGGTGAAATAGAAGGGTGTTAGTTTTCTCGTTTTGGTGTTGGAGTAGTATTGTGCTACTCATAGGTTTTCCATGGTTACTTCCTGGGTGCAGGGAACCTCGACAGCCTTTCCCTTGCCCTTCTCCTCCGACTCTGCCAGTGCCGCCTTGAAGTCTCTGTGGCCTCGTTCCCGGATAACTCGGAGCTCTGACGGAGTGCGCGGTACCACTAGTCCATTTTGCCTTCTGGGCCGAGCCATCCATCCGAGGTTGGTCGACTCATGAGGTCCTGCACAGTTTGAGCATTTGGGCACCTTGATCGAGCATTCTGATGTCTCATATGCACCGGTACATCTTCCACATCGGCTTCCTTTGATGCAGGCCCTCGTTGCGTGAAAGCCCCAGCATTTTTGGCTCTGCTCTATAGGCCGACGTCGTGTGAATGGCATGGTTGGTCCACTCTCTTCGAACAACCTAAATTTCAGGTTTGCTGACTTTTACTTGAAGTGAATAATCCAGCTCGTAGTATACTGGCCTTCTTTCACGTTGTTAGGTCGGACCTGGACTGGTGTCGCGCCGCAGGCAGATTCACACTCTTTTATCACTATTTCTTTGGTCACGGTTAACCTGCAGTCCATTGTTTTAATGTAGAGTGGTACGTGTGGCACAATGACGGATGTCCAGTCCGACGCCGCCTCAATGGTCGTGTTGTCTTTCTCAAAAGATGGTGCCACCCCTAGGATTGACTCTCTGAGCGCGTCTGACGCACACTCAATTGCCAGACCGGACCTGACTTGTGAAATTGCCGTAATTGCCGAGGGCGCTACTCCAGCCCGTTCGGAGATTATCTTTTTGATTGTTACTAGTGACAGCTTGCGCCACACGTGTTCTGGACCCAGCCGAAGAAAAAGGCGTCTGTCTTCTTTTGGAATTTCTTGTATAACCGGTTTTTTCTGTATAACAGGCTTACGGATTGTCGTAGCGGCTGGTGGTGTTGAAAGTTTTGCTGCTTTCCTGGCTATTGTGACCCAAGGAGACTTGACCTCCTGCGGCCTTTTGGGGAGGGCCAGATTGGGGCCCTCCACCGGTTTTGTCACCCTAGGGACAGCTGTTACCGTGCTTGATCTTGGGAGAGGATTCTTACAGGGTGCTTCGGTTGCTTGAGCATTACCAGTCGCAAACGCAGTCACGATTGGTGCAATCTTTTTGATGAATGGCGCCAGTAGTAGTGCATCTTCAGTTCCTGCCTTAGTTTTAGCCCAGGCGTCGATGTTTTGCAAAAATTCTTGAGCCAGGCCCATTCTCTGCTTTGTCTGGCGTTCAGCTTGTTCAATTACAGCGGCAATGACCTGAAGGCTTGGATGTAGATTGTCACTTGGAGCGACAGGCGACGATGATGACGGCGCGCTGGAAGAACTCATTGCGCCGGTCGGAGGGCTTATATTCGGAGATACAGAGGGGGGGGGCGGGTACTTGTTTGGGTTGAGGTGGTCAGGATCAAATTTGGTGTATGATGACGCGTAAGAGTCATTATGATCCATTATGGCGTCTTCCTTAGTCGTGGAGTTGCAGAGCGTCCACATAGGGTAGGGTTCTAGGGGATACGCGAGATGATGAGATGATGAGACGATGATGATGATGATGATGATGATGATGATGATTTTATTTAACGTCTGGGGTGATAATCATGTGCCCCAGAACACGTGATATCTATCCCGTTCTGGACAAAGGACGCTAGAGCCGAAGCCCTAGAGTTTGGGACTTATCTAAGTCTAGGAGTAAATACATTGCTGTGCCGCGTTATATGAAACTGCAGACAGAAGAGATTTGTGCTCAAAAGCAAAAGTTATGTATGAGTCCTCCCCATTACTCGTTGCTGGTGATCAATCCAACTTCCTCTTCCACTCTATCTTTCCTTCTAGAGCCCCCTGATCGCGCGGTAAGCGAAATAACGTAAAACAAATCAAGACAAAAGAAAATACCTCAACGAGGGCAAATTTTCTCGAGAAATCGAGACTGATCCAGCCATTCTGTTAGAATCTTGGCACCTTCAGGTGTAACAAGTAGAATCGGAAGGCGACGGCTTATAGGCCCAACTGGGCGACCTCTTCGACGGCGGAGAATCCGACAAAATAGGAAATGCGTGGGGGTTTTAGGTGACCCGCAGAGGCAGTTCAATCTAGCTTCTTCGTGACCAAAACGAATGTGGTAGGCGGCAAAGTCTCCGTGACTGGTTCTGGCTGCAATCAGTTGACCCGGAGCTTTTCGTCCTAAGAGAAGTTCTTTGGGAAAGTAAGGGGCAGTCTTAATTCCCAGTCGTGCGTATGAATTCGGAATATTTCTGTTCCACCAACTATCTCGGGCTTGGCTCATCTGTTCAGCGTGCCATTGTAATAATGATGTGAAAGAATGTTTGGCTGAGTCTATGAACGGCATGGCTGCTCCTCTTCCTGCCTCAAAGTCGGCTATTTCATTACCTTCAATTCCTGCATGGCCAGGAACCCAGCGTATATTTATTTGACCCTCTTGGGTATGAGGGAGCCGCGTTCTAGTTTTCCAGGATTTTGCTGTTTCCATAAAGTCTAGAAATACTGATTGGGAGGACTTTGGGGTTGATTTTGTCGACAATTTTCTGGCAACATCTGTATTATCTATGAATAACCATGCACAAACTGCAAACTGAGCTGAGGGAAGTGAAATGGCTGCACGAATCCCCCTGAGTGCTGCGTGAGCTTCTGCATCGTATGAATCCCTAACTTTTCCGAGAGGGAAGGCTTCTGAGCATACTCGGATCCCAAATTGGAAGATAACATACACACCTCCGGAGTTACAGTCGCAGAACTTCGAACCGTCTGAGTATATTTGGATATCATTTCTAGGAAGGCTGTTTAGAAAATTTTTAAACCTTTGAGCTCTTGTTTCTATTGGACTTGTTGGACCCCCGATTCGAATGAGTGAGTCCTGCTTGGTCTCCTCAGTTACCCAGTGAGGATTTATCAAAGGGTCAAAGTACTCTGATTCTGGAATACTACTGCATGCCCTAGAAAATCGAGATAATACGGGCTGTGTTAGTGAGGCTATGCCCCGTTGAGTCAGAGGATGACGAGGATCAAGGCGACGTGTGCGTACGGCTGCTCTTTGAGCTATATTGTCGAGGGTGACCTCGGCAGGTAAGAGTCCAGTCTCTCTTAAAAGAGATATGGAAGGGGTGGTGCGAAAGACTGGGAGGATTGCCCTTGCAATAGCTAGGTATACTTTGTCTATTACCTTAAGGTGTGTGCCTACTCTATTGCACACGGTTTTACCTTTTTGGGTTCTAGATTTACCTGGCCACCAAGTCTCAGCTCCGTAGTGAACAATTGGTAGGACACAAGCAAAAGCAGCCTGTCTAGAGAGTTTAGGAGACACTCCTCGTGAAGTATTGCCCAGACATCGAAGAGCTTGAGCTACTTTTAAGGCTTTGGCGGCCTGTATTTGCACATGATATTTAAATGTGAGCTTTCTATCGAAGTGCACTCCTAGCCATCTCAGATATGGCCTTTGATTATTCTCTGAAATGGAAAAGCTGTTTGTGTGAACTGAAGGGCTAATATTCCTGTCCCTGTGTTTTCTGGAAAAATGTAGTAGTTCTGATTTTCCTGGATCGAAGGTTACGCCTTCAGTGTCACCCCAGGTTAGCGCCTGGTTAATTGCAACTCTTATTGCTTCCATATTTTCATTCAAAGTTGTTGATACATTAAGGATTGCAAAGTCGTCTGCATATCCAAAAGCTTTTCTTAAACCTTCTAACTTGGAGAGAGGGGAAATGTACAACATAAATAGTATTGGGGAGACTGGTGAGCCTTGAGGAAGTCCACAATTTATCGGTCTTGGCTCACCGATCTCCCCATCAATTCGGAGGCACACTTCGCGTTCAGTCGCAAATGAAGAAACCCAATTACAAAGCTCTGAAGGCCAGCCTTGTTCTCTGAGACGTCTGACGAGCCTACCTGGAAGGACGGAATCGAAGGCCCCCTTAATATCAAGCGTTGCCATTGTGGCTGTCATGCCTTTTGCTAGTGCGGTCTCGATATCATGAGTTAGCGAGGTTGTGAGGTCAACACTAGATCGAAGAGGTAGAGCTCCGAACTGTTGTCGGGCAAGCACTTTATATTTAATGGCTACCCAGAACATTCGCTTTGCCACCAGCCTCTCAAGCCCCTTGCCCAGTACAAATAGGAGCGCGATAGGTCTGTAGGATCTAGGGGAAGTCATGTCTAGCTTGTTAGGTTTCTCAATTATGGCTACAATAGCAGTCCGAAAGCATTTCGGATGGTATCTAGTGTCAATGCAGGCTTGAAATAAGTCTAGAATTAATTCTGAAATAAGAGGCCAAGCTAGACGTAGGACTGCTGTTGGAACTTGATCTTTTCCAGGCGTAGTAATACCAGCTCCGAGGATAGCTCTTGAAATTTCAGATGAAGTAAGCTCAGGGAAGGGGAGAGCAGCTCTTGGTACAGAAGGAGTAGATAGAGGTATATCTTCTGCCTCTGATTGATTGCATAGGAGATTTCTTGCCAGTAGGTCTCTCTTTTCCTCAACATTTTGGGCCGGTGGCGAGTCTGGGGAATGAGGATCTATAAGTGGGGGGGTTCGAAAGTCTCCCTTTGACTTGTGCCACTTTGCTATATTGAAGACATCCTTTGGGTTAGCTGCTTGGTCAGTTATTTTTTGAAAGAACTGAGTTTTTGCTTGGCTGACAACTTTGCGGAAAGCTTTTCTATCGTCTTTCGAAACACTGCCGGCACGGGATTTTTCTTTGTATATCTTTCTTGCTTCTCTACAGCTCTGGTTCCACCAAGGCTGCCCTTTATTATGTGGAAGAGATCGTTTAGCCGAGCCTGAGTAACAGCTTAAAAGGATCTGACTGAGTTCGTCTGCTCTCTTATCCAGATTAGCGTTAGATTTTGCAGTCAGCGAAGTTAAATGGGCTAAATTAACGTGTAGCAGTGAAAGGAAAGTTTCATTATGAATCGTTGCGAAACGGAGTCTAGAGGCGGGGGATTTGCTTCGTACTTGGCAAGGAATTTTGATAAGTAGAGGCAGGTGGTCTGAGCTAACATCAAGATCCGGTTGAACTGTGGCAGCAGCATCTCCTGCGATTACTGAGCTGGAAGCGAAACAGAGGTCTAACACATTCCCGTGGTTGTGAGTCGGCACATCAACCTCAGAGAGAAGAAAAAGGTCATTATCTTCGAGCCAGCGAATTAAATCCGATGCCTTTGGTGAAGGAGAGCCATGATATGACGGATTCCAATTTTCATGGTGAAGATTGAGGTTTCCTGCCAGAATTCTCTTTGAAGGAAAATGAGTGTGTGCAAGTAACAGGAGAAAAGAAACATCGGCTCCCGGATTAGTAGCTCCAGGGGGGGCATTGTAAACATTTATTATCTGTATGCAGAGCCTATCGGGGCCTTTGACAGTAAGGAATAAAACGTCCTCTTTACCCTGCTCTGAAGTAGAGTTAGGACGATCTTGGGCGAATGTAAAATTAGTATCCTTCCTTGTGTAGGTTAGTACACGGGGTCGGATGGTCCAGTTATCGACTGGGGTGAAGCATTCGAAAGAAGGGTGTTTGCAAGTAATTCTCCAGTCTGTATTTCTGGAGATGTAAGGTTCTTGAACCAGCAAGATATCTACGTGAGAGGTAAACGCAGTTTGAAGAGCGATTTGGTGCGCAGATGAAGAGCGGCCAACATTAATAGAGATAATTTTTATGGTAGAATTTTCAATCCTCATTCATTGGAGTCGAGTTATCCTAACAGCTCTCTAGAGCCAAAACCGCATATTTTCCACCTATTTGTGAGGATATCTCTCCAAAAAGACCTCTTACAGTGGGTGGGGTTTGAGGGCGAGACTGGATTGCTTCGTTGTTGGCTGAAGCAGCTGTCACGGCTTGAACATTCATGATTCCACAGTGGGCTGCTTTCAAGCGAAGCCTAGCCGCGGCTGCAGCTTTTCTAATCTCGGAAAGTTGTGACCTTGTAGGCATTGTGTTGTCTTTCTAGGTCGGACCAGACATTCAAGAGAATCAGCCGGATGCGGACCATGGCAATTAACACACTTCGGAGGACATAAGTGGTTCCTGCTGGGATCGCATGACACATGACCACTTTCTAAGTGCTTTGTTGACGAGCAGATTCTGCAGCGGGGGAAACGTGAACATGCTCGCTCGTTATGCCAACCAAAATATTTTCCACATTGCGGTGTCCTTAATCTTGGAGGCAGCATTTTTGCTGGAATGCGAGCCCCGAATAATGGAAGGACCTTAGACAAGGTTGGGCCTTTGGGGTAAAGAACAATACAATTCTTCACAGGGGAGAAATCGGAGCTCTCGGAGCCTCGGGACTCGAGGACATTTATGGGGGGAACATTCGTCAGATCTATGAGGGCATCTACCACAATAGATGCAGTAATTTCTTTCCTCTCTACTGTACTTCCGTTAAAAACAGTATAAGAGCGAGGTACACCGGAGAGCCGATATGCTACGTGTTGTCCAGGTTTTTCGACCTTGCATTGGCCTTGACATGATAGAGAGGATTCAATTTTGCCCATTCGAGCAGTCAATTTTTCCTGGGCTTCTACAGATACGGAACAGATGGCAAATCCGGTTTTGATGATTTGTATCTCCCGGACCAGTTTCTCCTGTAGAAAGGCATTAAGTTGGAGCATTATGGCATATGGCGAAGAGCCTAGAGCTGGATGACCTTGACCGACCCGAACTAGGAGACGATTATCTTCAGGCTTACTTTTTGCCTGTGCCTTAGGTCTAGAATGAGCTTGAGCCGCTACTGGTTTTGGGGGTGCCTGAGAGTGCTGCTTTGTGGCAGGGGTCATAGCTATAGTGGCATAAGCTTTAGGGTATTTGGGATGGCTATCATTGGCGCATTTTTTCTTTACAGGCTGAACGAAGGTAGCTTGTACAGTACTAGTGGCAGAGTAGGGAATAGGAGGTCTTTGTGAGCCTCTGACGTGACATTCGAAATGTCGACGGGCAACGGAACTGAGATCAGCGACAAAATTTCGAAAAGATTTTTGGAGATGTTGGGGAAGGGAGCTATATTCGTCTAGCGCGTCATCCAAGACGGATGCAATATTCTGGAACATAAGCGTAGCTTCATGGTTCCTGGTGTCAGCGGCGGAGGTAGTTGACAGTAGCATCTCTGTCAGCGACCCCTCTCCACCATTCGTGGCGGAGGCGTGTAGGGGTGGAGGGGGGTTGGAAGGGGGGTGGGAAGGGGGGCGGGGAGGCAAATTCAACATGAGTGAGATGGAATTGCTATTAGAAAGAGTCTTGTCTATGTGTGTTCCAAAGAGTAACGATAGGTGTGTGACGGCGATTATGGTGAGACGAGGTAGAGCAGTCAACCTGATCTCACTCGGCCTCACACGTGTTTGACCCATTAGGGGTATTACGGCACGGTAAACCACAAAAAAAAAAGCAATATTCTGTAGAATTGTGTTAAAATTCGACTGCTTTACTACATCTGAACTAATTTTGAAACAAAATAAATGAGTATTGTGCATACTGTCGCGGTCTTGGCATCCTCAATTACTTGACCGATATTGTAAGAGCCTTCTTAGTATTATGTATGACCTCCCTTGGGCTTTACAACATCTGCAACACGCGAAGACATGCTCTCAAATAACGTCTGACATAATACAGAGTCTGAATTATGCCAAGTTGCTTCTGTTCTTCCCCACGATTAATGTATAACTTTTGGTGCCTCTGAATACTCACCAAGTCGATACTTGAGCCGAGCCCAAAGATGCTCAATCGGGTTTAAACCCGGCAATTGAGAGGGCCAATTCATAGTCTTAATATTTCTTGCAGCTAGCCAGCTTTCTGTGCTATTATATATATGCATAGAGTCGTTGTCTCGCTGAAAAATGAGCTCGGTTTTAGACACCGAATCGAGCTCCCTTGCAATTTTATCGACAGTTGGTGCCAAAAAAACATCCAGAATTTCCAAAGTTTTTTTGGAATTCATCCTTTCTACGACACGGCCCATTCCACCGATGCTATACTAAGACATACATTCCTATATCTTTAAATTGGACCCCCCCCCCCCCAAGTTCAGAGTCTCTTCAATAGCTTCTGGCTGCGGATTCCTCGAGTCTTTAACCCAAGAATATTGTATACTGTCACTATTTGATCTGCTTATATTTGTTCCCTCTGACCAAATCACTCTTTTCTAGTCTTTATTATCCAGTTTTCGTGGCAAAATACCCTGTCCAATCTAACTTTCGGATGAGCTTCTGATAACTTTGGTTTCTTCTCTTTTTCTGCCTTCAAACCTTGCTCCTTTTAAAGCCTATCGGATGGTTTCGGGACAAATTTCATCTTCTCTCTTTGAATTTAAGAACTTTGATACTTCTGCTGCCGTCTTGGCACTGCCATTTGCTATCAAACGGGCGATTGTTCGCTTGTCTCTACATGTTAATTTTCGCCGCCGTCCGGCCTTTTGTTTGGCGCCTCACTCAACATTATCTTTCAATATTTTAAAACTGTATCATGAGCGTGTCCTAATGTTGTAGAAATTTCATCTGTTGATTAGCCGTCATGGACTTAGCTTGTGATGGATGTGATCTGCTCGGGAGACAACTTTTTGATTTTAGCTTGTAGAAGAAATTAGTCTGGATAAATTTGTTAAAAATTCTTGTTCGGAATGAACTGATTTTGAAAACAAATAAAAATTACTAACCGATTAACTATTCAATGTTTGCAAATGAAGGCTGAATGTTTCCTGTCAATAAAAGTAGTCTGAAGTCTGCTCTTCTCACTTATATGAACGTCTAAGTTTGTTTACTTCTTAGTTTGAATTCTTTCTTTTTCCAACCAATGCTATTCGATCGAGTTTTAAATCACGCTACTGATACATTTATCAGCTCATCGAAAAATTCGATTGAGTTCCAAATTACGCTACTGTCGTAGCTATTATCTCTTTGATAGGTCAAATCCCCACCATTCAACTACAGATTAGCTAAGAAACTAGTTGATAATTTTTCCATGACTATTATCAGGTGCAGATACAAGAATTCACAAATTTTAAAGGAAATAAATTTTGTGGATCAATAGGCCGATGTGGAAAATGTCACTGTGGGTTTGATTTTGAAAAGGCGCCCACAAACTCGGTCGAGTAACCGAGAATACCAAGACCACGACAGAATGCACTGTACTCATTTATTTTCTTTCAAAATTAGCTCAGATGTAGTAAAGTAGTCGAATTTTTACACAACTCTGCAGAGTATCGCTTTGAACAGCTCTCTGAAAAGTTATAGCTAAAAGTATCGAAAATAGCGCTTTATTAGACTAATTTTGTGAGCTTCTCTATAAATATGAATTAGTACAACCGGTACCATTGTTGACGAGCAAAGACGAACTCTTCGCGCTCACGCGGTGCCTGCTGTAAACGCTCATTATGTTCGCTGCATATTTGAGATGGCGAAGGAGTGAAGCGCATCCAGATCGCGGTGGGACAAGCATTATTCATTGGCATGACCAACTTGTTGTCTAGTCGATTTCTATCATTAACGACACAACTGTTCGAACGATTCACCCCATTGCTACCCTAACCGTTATTGTTATAATCTGGTAAAATTGGCTCACCCCTTCAGAGACTATCCGCGCTTATCGGCTTCAACTGGACGCCCCGGTTGCTATGGACACCCTACAGAGGATTGAAAGCCTGCTGCACAAAGTTGTAAGGGGATTTCTTTACTACTTGTGAAGCCAGTTTACAGGAAGGGCATACGAGTGCAAGGAATATTGGCAGAAAAGCGGTCATGAGGGAGGAGAGGTTACGCTGGACTGATGCTGAGGTGTACGACAATGGGGTTTGTCCGCCAAAATTTGAACGAAGGATGGTGCAGTGATCCGCCATTTAGAGCATGTTTAGCCAGGAGTCTTTGCAGCCCGAACGCTTACTTTGACATTAGATTTGCACTTCATGAGATCATGCCTCGCTCGATTGCGAAAGGTAAAATGATAAAGCACACTGAGGAATCTAAGATTTTTACTTTTATTCTTCCTTTGACAGATATTCACGGTTGAGGGGCTGAGAAACGGGATGCAAGTTTTAACGAGTGTAACCATGTAGTGGTACCGACGAAGGTGTACTTAGTATAAGTGTTCAGCGCCAATAATGTATCATCTTAGTTTTAGTGATAGAGATTAGTACCCTCTTTCCGAGGTCTTTCGTCCCAACAGAGAACCTTAGGGTGCGTGGTTGCATTTTGTCCGTAAACCCAATGAACGTCTCAAGAAAATCAACCCGTGTCACTGTAGTTTGACATGTTCGAAGTCATGGCCCGAGTACGCTCAGATTATTGCAGGTAGGCTGCTGTCGTTTGAAAAAAGGATGGATCACTCGGGTGCGCAATCTAATTCTTCCTCTTTTCACAGACATCTCCATCTCTTCAATTTTGCACTCCAGTGAGATAAACTCTTTTTTAACAACTAATAAATCATCTGAGAACTAGCATAATTCGCGCTTACTTTAATGACTGTATTGACCCATTTTAAAAGAAATCTACAGTTCAAGCATGTGAATCCCTCAAAGATAAATCAGCATTATCTTTTCAAGAAACTGCCCCGATTACCTAGCGGTTGACTAAAGAGCATTGACCTCATAAAAAATTAGTCTCTAAATCACTAGAATGATTCAATTTTCGGATGATCCTAACTTATCCATTGAGCGGTCTGATGGGATTTGTGAGGGGAGAAGTGTTAATAGAGTTTTGAGAAGAAAAATGCCTAAGGGACAAGATCTATCTTTGATTGATCCTAAAACTGTGAGTTTTGACGGGCTTGAGTTTAAATTTTTTATCTCGATGAAAATTCGCAAACAGCATTTGTCTGGCTCAAAAGAATGTAGTGCAGATGCTTTCTTGGGAGTTCTTGGAGATATATTACCTTCAGTTTCCGCTCAGGAGCGGGTTCGTTTATTCGGTGTTGCCAGCTCCCTTGGGTAATGAAACAGGGTATCCCCCTGAAGGCTCATATCAGGTAATTCTAAGTACTAGTTCCTAGATTAGTTAGCCGGGATCTTAGGCGAAGTGTCCTTTAATCGTTGGGAAAATTTCTCATCGAAGATAGACGCTTTAATATTACTCATTCCTCTCACAGCTACACTCAACTGCACAATCAATAACTTGTCGCCTTTTTTTTTAGAGTTACATTTTACTCTCCCTTTACAATGGCCTCTCGTATTTTTGCTCCCAAGATGGCTTCAATGATCGCCCAAACCTCTGCTAAGGTTGCTCGACCTGTCATGCGAAGCAGCATTAAGGCCAATCAGCGTGCATTCTCTGGTAACTAACCGACAGCATAGAAACGCTGTTAAAACTATTCACGCGAATGATGCTCTAACATGCCTCTAGTTGCCTCGGCGAGCCTTCGCGCATCTACTTTCCAGACTTTAAAGCGCCAGCAAACTTCTCAGATCCTAAACGCAGCCAGTCGGAATCTCGCTGGTCGTCAAACCACACGTAATTTTAACAGCGAACTCGCTACCGCTCTAGTTCAAGTTTCACAGAACCTTGGAATGGGCTCTGCTGCCATTGGACTCGGTGGTGCAGGTATTGGCATTGGCCTCGTCTTCTCTGCACTTTTAACCGCTGTTGCCCGGAACCCAAGCATCCGAGGACAGCTTTTCTCCTATGCCATTTTGGGGTTCGCTTTCGTTGAAGCTATCGGCCTCTTCGACCTTATGGTTGCCATGATGTGCAAGTATGTATAAGACAGGAATAGGGAGATCAAGCTTTAGAAATTTTGTTAGAGGCAGAGGTTTCAATTCCATCGGGTTATATGTGGGTCTAACAAAGAGTGTAATATATTGTTTCGGAAGAGGAACTTGTTTCGGGCCATCTACCACTACAGCATTGAAGACTTAATGACTTCAGAAGACAAGTTATTTTAATTTAAAAATTAAGACTTTCGATTGCATCCACTCCGACCTCACTACCGGTGCTTCCCATATCGATTCATCATAAATTCCTAGTACGAATCTGGGTCACAAATGAAGTGACAAAAATATATTAGGCTGATTAACGCCTTTTAAATATGAATTATTGAAGCATTGCCGCAATTATTGCTGGCTGAATTTCCGAGATGTCACCCATCCGATCCGAATATCTTAGACGCATAACTTATGTCTGCACCCTGAACTTGTAGCCATTCATAGGAATAACAAAACCAGGCTCTACTACTGAGCAAAATCGTCAATCATCAAGGAATAATTGTAAAGCAATACTTGAATACCATCGCTGATTGGGTCTAATATAATTTTATGTGCTTGATGACGTGTACATGCGCCTTTATTCTTTTTTTCCTGTGGAGTATGTAGGGTTGAGTATAGAGTGGTCTCAAATATCCTGAACTGTCGGTACCTGAGGTCTATAGAGGATCTCATAAGACACAGTGCCCAAAAGGAGATTCATCAAAGCGTGGATGCGACGATCCGTAACAAATTCATGTGAGTTCATTTTTCGTTTGTTATGGTCACTTTGCAGTCACATGTAGGGTGTCGGGACTTTGTTCCCCGCCCTCGGGGCCCATTCAGTCCTCGCTTATTCTGTGCGCTAGTGGATGCTAGCGGCCGCACTAGTCCCGATTAGAAGGCGCTAATCTTAATTGGGAAGAATCTGTGATTCCGAATTTAATGGTTAATTGCCTTTGGAACCACTGTTTGATAGATGCGTCCTGGGACGTGATGTTTCGAGTTTGTCGCGATCTTTCTTGTTCAATCATCATATGATACCTACCTGTCTAAGTACATAGTTACTCACGATAAGCTTTTCAAGCCGTGATATCAGTTACCATCCGTTGCAGAGCTTCCATTACTTGTAACTGCCTACACTTGTTAACCACGCAGAATTCATCATGGTATCAAGGGCACGCAAAGCGCATATGAAGCATATTCGTCAAGGACAAGACACAAACCGACACGTCAGAACGCAGACAACCACTTCTGAGAGCTCACCTCGCCTTCCAGACCCAGAAAGTTCAGTCATCAGCAGTACTGGAGAAGACTCTGATGGACAAACCCTAGGAGAAGAGAATAATGGAGTCTGGTTCTGGGACTCTTACGCCGATGAATGCAATACGGACACTGAAGTTGAGGACTTGGGTGGAGACTCGGGCTTGGACCATGAAGGTATCTCTAGTAAATCATGAGTCGCAAGCGGCAAGCCTTGAAAGAAGTCTAACAAGCCGGTGCAGATGATGTTGAGATTGAAACCGAGACGAACACCCAAGGGAAGAGAACACTGTCGTGGGCTGCAGATGCTGACAAGCATTTGAGGGGAATTTATGGCAACGGATTTCGTTCAGCTGGGAAGAGAGCTAGAAAACATGCAAAAGAATTGCAGTCTGAGGCTGCAAAGTCTTTCAATATCAAATTTTTGTTCAATCGTTAATGTGACTTGAATTTATTATCTCCCACTATGCATGACGATGTGCCTGTCGAGTTCCACACTCTCTCATCATTGCCAAGTGCTGCTGGAACGCGGGCTTTGGCCAGAAGGCGGAATGATTCTGGAATGTTCCAAGCCGCGATGTGATAACTGTGAAGTTATGGCGGCTTGCAAAAGCTACACCGAGAAACAAACCTGCGACTTCTTCAAAGGGCCTATTCAACATAGTCACCCAAACTGCTCCAGAGCTCGTCGGTGTGATTTTTGTTGTGGTCGAGAGCATCGATGCACTTGCATCGCAAAGAAGCTTTGCGATATCTGCTCGCATGTTGTGGGAAAGTGTGTTGACTGTGAGGCCCTCCCTCCACGATGCCCCACCAGTAGTAAGTTATCAAAATTATAAACCTACATCAAGTTGATGTAAGCATTGTATCATAATATCTAATGACTTTGGGGTAGGTTGTTGCGCCAAGCGTCCCTTATCTGTGCAGGATGACTTCTCACAGCAAAAGAACGCAATTGAGGAAGCTGTGCTAAGTTCCTCAAATGGGCGGTATCACAGGGCTCTATACTATCCTAAGTACCACTGTGAACTGAACCACATAGAGCACTACTGGTGTGTGTGTAAGTAGAATGCGCGGATGATGTGCGAGTACAATATCGATTACCTTCGCATACAGCTGCCTCTCATCTTGGTGAGTGTGTCCAACAGCACGATCTCGGCAAACTACCACAGATGCTGGAGAAAGATATAGTTGTATCGAGGGGGGATTGATTTTGGTTCGACAGAGTGGAAACTCAGAACCACGCATCATAAGCCCTACACAGTTGGGGAGGATAGGTAGTAGCGCGAAGGGTACGTTAATCATGTTCATGGCACATTTTGCCGTTGTCAATCTGTGAGAATTTGGGGTTACATAACCATATTTGATGCGATCTCATTGGCTGCTCTATGTGGCGCTGGGGGTCCAATATTTTTTCCCTCACCAAAATAGGTCCCACTTGTAACAATAAGTCTGCGTCACTCGCGTTGATCGCTTAATCCCCGCATACTTTTGTTCATCTAATGGTTATCCATCGATTCACGCCGGCTCTTTGTAATTGAAGGCTTGTAGAGGTTGTTTTTTTTGAAAATGTGGTGTTCTGACATTTTCATGAGGGCGGGGAACAAAGTTCTGACACCATTGAATGATTAAGCTCTAAAGCTACCCACAACTTGTAAAATGTTGGGCTCTGAAAAACTTGTACTCCTGATTTTTTATACAAAATAACTGAAAATTCTCTATGATGAATTGCCTTGTGGTCGTCAGAATTACACTGCAATTACTATCTGTGGTCTAAAGAATCAAATAAAAGTGAATACTTTTACTAATAATTCACAAAAATCAATACCAGTTTAATCGTAAATTCGGATTACATGGAGAAATTCTGTGAAGTTAGCCTGCTCGAAATGACAGGAGACTCACTCAAGTCAGAATTTGAGGGCTCGATTTTTCGGGAATGAGGCCGAAAAAGCTACTTCCAAGATAATTTGGTAGAAGGTATCATTGGCAATACGTTTAAATCTCGATAATCATTAAATTTTTTCATTTTGATGTACAGTCGTCCCTCTCTAACTCGATAGTGGGTCCCGGTATAAGTGTTGAAAATATTCATTGAAATTCAACCATTTACATTTGCAATACTTACCCCTGCACGAAAAATGACCTGTAAGGGTAAGTGTTGCAAATATAAAAGTCCAAGTTACAATGAATATTTTCAACACTTATACCGGGACCCACTATCGAGTTAGAGAGGGACGGCTGTATCTCGCGTAACATGAAACAAAATTTGTGTATGGTGTCGCATCGTTAGGTACAACAGGTATAAGCTACCCTGTGATGACAGCTTGCGCAATACCAACGGGCTTTCATTTTTCCGAATGTTTCACTGTGATGTAGTTCACGACTGACTAAAATACCAGAACATTCCATAGGGCTCGATTCCTATCTTTGACATTATGGCAAATGTTGATACTATCCTCGCTGGAAAATACCCAGCCAAGCCGCACATTCAGGTGGTGCTACGTTGGATGCGGAAACAAAAGCCTATTGTAAATGGTATTGTGTACGTTGAGGGCCATAAAGCTCGGATAATTGAAGACTGCGATCAAGAAGCTCCCTTTCGGTTTGTCTATTCTGAGCTTACAACACAATATCATTCCTGAACGCTGTGGCAGACAACGAAGATCCTTCTTTTATTTGACCGGTTGTGACCTACCTGACTGCTCCTATACCTACGACGTCGAGACGGACAAGTCAATCTTATTTATTCCACCCATTGATCCCGCAAGTGTAATTTGGTCTGGTCTCCCCATTTCTCCGGCTCAGGCCCTATCTCTCTACGATGTTGATGAGGTTCGTACCAACGATCAAGTGAATGAATTCCTCTCGAGTACCAAAGAAAGTTCAGTTTTCTGGACTATAGAGAATCAAGTCAGTGAGCAAGTAAAATTCCCTGTAGCAAGTGCTAGGGATCACTCTCTGCTCAAAGAAGCAATTGAAGAGAGTAGAGTAGTCAAAGATGAATACGAAATTGCACTAGTAAAAAAGGCAAATCAGATCAGTACCATCGCACATCATGCGGCCCAAAAAAAGATGAAGAATAAAAAAAATGAGCGAGAGCTCGAGGCATTATTTCTGGAGAGATGTAAATCTCATGGAGCCAGAGAGCAAGCATATTCGCCTATTTTCGCCAGTGGGACCTCTGCAGCAACGCTTCACTACACATGGAACGACGCAGATCTGGATGGAAATCTAAATCTACTGTTAGATGCAGGTGCCGAATATAGATGTTATGCCTCGGATATTGCAAGTCTTCTACTCGTGTGTTCTCTGGAAGAATTTATTCTGACTATTTGTAGACAAGAACATTGCCTATCAATGGTAAATTTACTCCAGAAAGCAAAGCTATTTATGAAATTGTCCTCGAGATGCAACAAAAATCTATCGAGATGCTTAAGGAGGGTGTTCTATGGGATGATGTCCACCTGCAAGCCCATGAAATAGCAATCGAAGGTCTACTGAAGCTTGGGATACTACATGGCGGAAAAGAAGCAATATTTGCAGCAAGGACAAGTGTTGCTTTTTTCCCACATGGTCTGGGCCATTACCTTGGAATGGATACTCATGACACTGGCGGTCATCCCAACTACAACGATAAAGACCCTATATTTCGATATTTGCGCGTCCGAGGCTCCTTGCCAGCTGGCTCAATTATTACTGTAGAACCAGGAGTACGTCTCAATCTCGGAAAAATCTTTAAAGTCTAACAAAGCTTTAGATATACTTTTGTCGATTCATAATCGAGCCCTACCTGAAAGATCCAATTCACTCTCGCTTCATCAATACTAATGTATTGAACAAGTATTGGGAAGTAGGTGGCGTCAGAATTGAAGATAATATCTTAATTACAGAGTCTGGGTTCGAAAATTTAACAACGGTTGCAAAGAGTATTGAGGAGATAGAAATAAACATAAATGGCTCATAGAATTGGGTTATATTAAAAGTAGGTCTGTGCGAGCCTCAGTCGTATGGATAACATGATTTATGATGCTGTAGCTAAACGTAGATTAAGTAGATGATCGACTTGGTTATTCTCCTAGATATTGGTGCGACGATCTGCTAGAGTGAAGCAAGGTATTCTGATGAATCTTTAGCTCACAAATCAGAGTCGATGTATTTACCACCAATTCTGAACTTGAGAGCTTTGAAAAACAACACCTAAACACCAATCACTTAAATATTATTACTTAAAAGTAAACATACTGTACTTTTGCCAGGTATTGGAGTTCTGGAAAATTTTTGACATGCCTTGAAAGTTAATATTTAGTCATAAACATTGCTGAAAACATAAATCAGAAACTCATGGAGGTAGCCAAGCCATGCTTTGTGACGCCTGAATTCTTCGTAGTGTGTTGGATTGTAATATAGCGTATCGGAACATTATACTGGCACATTTTTTTCATGACAGATCCTTTTGATGAAGACGAAGCTTAAGCCAATCTGTCATAATCATATTTTTGAGTAAAGATTCCTATATAGTATTAAGTACAGATACCATCATGACAAATTCTATTGAACATAGAATTCCTTTAATATGATTACGTCGAATTTATAGATAGATAGATAGATCAATTATTGTGCCGGGCTTATACCCTCAATCTAAGAGACGTGACACATATGGAAGACGTCTAGATAACAAGTTCCTCTACTCTCCAGCAACGTCCGGTTGTTGCCTAGCTTTTCCCAGTACATGCCTCACGCTAGTTACATCAGATCGAATAGCTAGGAGGGTCGGATGGTGGTGTGGTAAACCGTCCAGGCTATTCTAAGTTGAGTCTGGGTTGCCGAGACACATGCCCCGGGAGGAAGCTGGATCAAATCCGGCAAGACCCTTTCCACATTTCTCGCCTGCTCATGTATGTGACGATGGCGAAGGCACGCTAGGTAGCTGTAGGTAGCTGAAATGCGTTCCTGCGGCAGACATAAATGGTTGAGGGTTGAAGGGGCTGTCAGGCGCCTAACTACGACTTTTGTCTTCAAATGATATTCGGTTGTGAGTGCCCCTTACATCAAGCTGAGTCATCGCTCCATGTACCGTACCAGTGTTATTCGTGTCATAGTTTTAAGACTGCAAACACAAGAATGATTTAAAAAAGCAGAGGTAGGAGCAAATTCAATGTGACCTGTAAACCATGTATCGAAGTAAAACCCTGTAGGAAACCTCCAATTCCTTCTATTTACATACGCAAGCAGCCGCAACCCTCCATAAATCAGGCTATGCTTGATTTCGACCCACCATTTCTAGGAAGTACATCTAGCATCCGACCAGCTGTACCAGCAGCTAATTATCGATAGCCACTGCATGACAGATTAGTTTATAGTAGCTAAAGCTGCGTACTTGTACGTGTTTATGCAATTTCTATTTTTAATATTTTCAATGACCTGATTTGACGGTTTATTAGCCCACGCGGGCACTTACGGGACATACAACGACGCTGTTTTGTGTTTGAGAACACTCATACTCAGATTTCATGTGCAGGTTCCGCTACGAAGTTGATCCTTATGGCATGTAATTTCTTCCGTGAATACCACCACAAAGAAAAACAAGTATAGCCTATGGTTACATGAGTATTTATTCGTCATCTTATGACTTCAATTAAACCATTAGAGTAAGTGTTTTGGGGGTCTTGCTAGACTTGATGTAGCTTTCTCCAGTCTCGTGTTGGGTTTTTGCTCAACTTGTCCAGACTTAATTTGGGAGAGCGACCGGGATGGTCTACCACTGCACTATCCAACCCCTGTTTATGAAATATTATATACTCTCATGATAGGGTATTGTTCGTTGATCCGCTTCTTATAGGGTACAGGGGTTAAAGCGGGGATAAAGTGGAGATAAAGTGGTGATATTCCAGGTTACCTCACGATAGATCCACAGTATCCCTGTTAGCTTCAAATTTTAAAATCTTATGGCCTAAGGCATAAGAGATATGCATCTGTATATGAAGTCCAACGCCCACCTTCTTGCCTGCACCTTTCTTCACTCGTGCACACCTGAGGTCGTTTCGTTTAAATCATTGTCAGCTATTTACTATTATTTTGCTCAACGGGATACTTTTATTTCATTCATCTATCTAATTTTTACTTCATGTGAGTGCATCTGAACCTTAAGTCAACTACTTTAGAAGATTTTAATTTACTGTACTAGATTGCCGCAAAGATGGATTCACCTCAACAACCTTCTCCATCATCAGCATCTCCTACTTATGCAAAACGCCTAACACAAACTCAACGTATTCAAGTAAGTCTGAAATCTACAAATTGATAAGGTTAAGAGAGTAACATGTGCAGGTTAGAACCTTGGCCAGTGAGGGACACAGTTACGTCAAAATCTCTCAACGCCTTGGGATTACATGGCGACAGGTACAATACACCATGAGCGTTGAAAACACCGAGCCTCAGTACTCCAGTGGTAGGCCACCTATTCTAAGTAGTTCCCAGGTCGATGAAATAGAATTTTTCGTCTGTTTATCATCGGAAAATCGTCGGATGTCATTTTTCCAACTTGCACATTTTATATTTCGGCACTTTGGTGTGAGCGAGAATGTGATCCGACGTGAACTGGCAAAGAGGGGATATGCACGCAGGATTGCACGATTAAAACCTCCTATCTCTTCAGTCAACAAACTGAAGAGATATGAGTTTGCCAGAATACATCTCCACTGGCGGAAGGAACATTGGATGAGAGTCCTCTGGTCCGACGAGACTTGGGCTATGAATGGTCGGCAAATTGATCGTTGGGTCACAAGAAAGGTCAGTAGTCCCTTAAAGGCTCCTAAGATTTAGAGTTCCCTTGAGCTAAGTTTAAGTCAAAGATTGGGGAAGAGTACGAAGATACCTGTGTCCTAGCCAAGACGCGGAGGAGAGTTGGGTGGATGTTCTGGGGATCTTTCTTTGGACGACAGAAGGGGCCTTGCCTGATTTGGGAGAAGGAGTGGGGCCATATCACTGCGGCCAGTTACTGCGAGAGGATAGTGCCTCTCATAGAGAGTGCGGTCTTTCGGGAACCAGGACTAGATGTGATGCAGGACAACGCCCCTCCTCACAAGTCGAGGCAAACTATGCGTGAGTTTGAAAGGAGGAATATTTCTCTAATGGAGTGGCCGCCATATTCTCCTGATTTAAATCCGATAGAAACTTTGTGGAGTTATATGAAAGCGTACATGGAGCGTCTTTATCCAGCGTTGGATCAAGGGGGCAGCGGAGTCAAGGGCATCTTCGTCAAATAGTGAACGAGGCGTGGGATCTGGGGTTTAATGGGGATGACTTGGAGAAACTGATAGATTCGATGCCCCGAAGAATCAGAGCCGTTTACGAAGCTGAAGGCGGATATGTAAATTATTAGCTAGATAGAAGTATAATTTATTTATGAAATGTATTAATGAATTAAAAAGTGAATAGAGGGCTATAATGGACCAAAAAAGCAAAACCAACGAATATTTCGTTGTGAAATTTTTGCCATACAAATTTAAAGTTTAGGTGGGGAGATCTACTTATCGTCATGCTAATTCAAGTTAGTAAAAGCCTATATACCCTGTAAAAGTCGAATTTTAGCGCCTATACACGATTAATACCGTAGTATCAGAGTAAGTGTTGAAAATATTCATTGTAACTTGGACTTTTATATTTGCAACACTTACCCTTACAGGTCATTTTTCGTGCAGGGGTAAGTATTGCAAATGTAAATGGTTGAATTTCAAAGAATATTTTCAACACTTATACCGGGACCCACTATCGAGTTAGAGAGGGACGACTGTATGTAGAAACCGTGAGCCGAATTCAATCGAGATCGCGATGAATTACTTCCCTGGAGCATTGAACTTAAGTTCATGGCTAAACCAATCAACAAACCATATGTTTTAGAGCAATCTTCGACATAAATTTGTTGTGTGACTTATTGGTCGTTGACCGACGTGTATTTTTAGTAATTACAGGCTCTCTGATTAGATTTACCAGTGAATCAATTCACGGGAAAGTCAGTTTCCATGGCTTAACTCATCGACGATCTCAAATAGATCATCTAGCCAAGAAGATTAAAACACTTTCTCTCTCACCATGAATGATGAATTACGTTCTGCGAGAAATCAACTTTTTCGAGAAGTCAGTTCAGCAAACTACAAATACTGCAACTTCTAATCCTTGTACAGCTCAAGTCCATATGTGTTGGACTCAGTCACCTTGCCCTTCAAAAGGATGAGAGTCAGAGTAGCGTAAAAGCTCAAATAGAGTCTTTGACACAACTTTTGGCTATTCTGGAGAAAAAATGTCAGCGAACTGATGGAGCTTTTGATGAGAAACTAGCGGATTATGTCTTCTTCCCTCTGTCTCAAATACTCCGGGCAAAACAAAAGTTTAATGATCAATTATCTGAGCTAACCGTCAAATGTATTCAGATACTGCTGAAGTATGGCTGGAAAACTTCAATCAGCCTCGATCTCGCCAAACAACTATTGATTTGGCTCACATTTGTTGTAGGTGGGGTTCCGGGAAGGGAAGTCACACCCACGCCCGAAGAATTAATGATCGAAGCTTATTGTGCTCTGGCAGCGCTGTTTAATAGCTTTAAAAATACTACTCGGGGTTTATCTGCTTTAATAGAGTCTG
Organism: Podosphaera xanthii; assembly: GCA_028751805.1. Lineage (NCBI taxonomy): Eukaryota > Fungi > Ascomycota > Leotiomycetes > Helotiales > Erysiphaceae > Podosphaera > Podosphaera xanthii. The sequence continues at coordinate 2,001,027 of JAPWIX010000007.1, forward strand.
ATATGCTACCTGCTCTGGGACACTGTATTGCAGTGTTACTTGATGGGATCACCGATAGTGCAAGCTCTGCAGTTCAATTTGAAGCTTTATCTGCGTTAGATGAATTATGGTCTTGCCTGGAAACAGCAGAGATCGTCTCAAATTTTCTTCCCGGCGCAGTCTCGGCACTCGCCAAATGCCTGACGCCCTTGACCAAACTACGACGGACGCAAAAGACCTTAGTTAAAGCGCTTGAAGTTCTTGGTCATATTCTTATCTCAAGTTTGAATGATATTCGTGCAACATCAATTCGTGCACGCAGTAAAAATCTTAAAGAGGCTCCTGCCTATGACGAAAAGCATTTGACGCTTACGGCCAGCTGGCTTGAGGCAACAGCTGGACAAGTTAAATTGGTGCTTTCAAATGTCATGAGACTTCGTGATCACGATAAGTTACAAGTCCGTAAGGCGCTCAATAGATTCTGTATATCAATCTTAGATAATTGTCATGATACCTTGTCCGGATCTTCGAGAATTTTGGTCGAGACTTGTATGACTCTGAATGGTATCGATTCTGAAGATACTTCCTGCATCCGGAGCACTACTCTCACAGATTTGGTACTCATCCGACCAGACTATGCTGAGTTAATCAAGGATATCATGTATGACTGGGTGAGCAGTCTGCCCAGGAAGATTCAATCAAATGATGAGAGAACCAAGGTCTCTGCACTTGCCCAGTTATCAAAAGCACAAGAATACTTTGTTAAATTTAATCTCGAATCATCGGCTCTAGGAGAGGCGCTTCAGAACTCCTTGCGAGACAGCGTTACAGTTAGCCTGGAATCCGTAAATTCATTCAAAGCCCTCGAAGAAACTAACATTGATTTGGGCTGTCTGATAACTTCAAATTCTGTTACAAAAGGCTCCGATTCCACTGTGTTCCCGCCAATAATTATGCAGCATGAGAGCGAAAAAGAGACTCTAAGCAGCTACTTAAATTTAATAGCCAGCCTATCGAGTTCAGAATTACAGGTCGGACTAGCGAGTGAGATGCTTGAGTATGCGAAGTGCGCTTCTGGGCCCAGCTTTATCTCCGCTTTCTGGCTATCTCTCCAAGCAATCAAGTCAGCATGGGCAAGGAATCAAGAAATTGAAGAATTCTCTGATATCTTTGCGCCTTCTCCTGACCAGGTGTCATTTGAGCAAGATTTATTCTCTTTTGCGCATCAATTTCTCAGCACAAGTGATGATGAGAAATTCATTGACTGGCGTTTGAAAAACATTGCCTTAGAAGTGTTGGCGGAAACGGCCAAACGAATGAAACGCAGCTATCGACTCGAGCTTGTCGATACCATGTATCCCGTTGTTCAGCTACTTGGATCTCCGGATCCTCGCGTCCGCGAACACGCTATTACTTGCCTCAATATTATCTCATCTTCGTGCGGCTATGATAGTACAAGTGCTTTAGTGATCGACAATGTAGATTACATGGTGAATGCTATTTCTCTAAAACTCAACACATTTGACATATCACCCCAAGCACCCCAGGTCTTGATCATGTTGATCCGACTAACCGGACCCAAGCTACTGCCCTATCTGGATGACATAATTGGTTCCATCTTTGCTGCCCTAGCCAATTTTCACGGCTATCAACGTCTTGTCGACGCCCTTTTTTCCGTCCTCGCTGCAATCGTCTCCGTTGGATCCCAATCAGCCCAAAGCCTTGTAATCACAGGCTCACCGAGACCCTGCCACGCGAAACAACGTCCACTCGTACCGAGCATTGAAAGTATCTGCGCCGCATATTTTGCGCCCAAACTCGATCTCGAAGATGAACCACTACCCCACGAGCCATTTCCCCACACTCCCTGGACGACAACAAGAAGTAGTATCGACGAAAACGACCCCCTGGCTGACCTCTCATCAACACCAGAAGAACACGAAGAGGAGCCATCCGCCGACACCCAAGTAGAGCGACCAGCCCCGACCAAGATATACACCATGCTCCAATCCATTGCACGCCTCGGCCAATACTATCTCACCTCACCATCTCCTATGCTGCGCGTTCGACTACTGGGTCTTATGCGCGAAGCCATGAGCGCCCTCTACGCAGATGAAGATAACTTCCTCCCCCTTGTCAATGATCTTTGGCCTGTCGTCGTCAAGCGTCTTGACGACCCTGAGCCCTTCGTTTGCATCGCCGCGTGCGACACCATTGCCGACCTGTGTCGTTGCTCTGGCGACTTCCTCTCAACGCGTTTCCGCTCTGAGTGGTCTAACTTGTCGAAGCTTGCCAACTTCTCTCGCCAGAACGCGTCCCGGGAGAAAATGAGGGGCGCTGATGCAAGAGGTAAATACTCTCAGGCTAGTCGGGTTTGGGAGGCAGTGGTTCGATTGCTTTGTGCTGTAGTGGGGTTCGTGGCTATTGAAGATGACATGTTTGATGACGTATTGGGAATCTTAGGTGCATTGGTCTGGGAGAGAGAAGAGATAAGATCACTCTTGGAAAAAGTCAATGCTGATGCTGTCTGGTTAGCAATGAACGAAATGGCAATCACTGATGCTCCGGCTGTGCCTGAAGTAGAGGGCTATGAATTTGCAAAATTGTTTACAGCAATGTCTATCACTTAGTAGCTTTCCCTTTATGGAATCAGAATCTTTTTCTTTTAACACTATATACATGTAATGCTAAATGCTAACAGCTTTCTAGTTCTCGCCGGAGCATGATCAAGGTTATGATGGGGTTCAGAAGTCACAATGGATAATAACTTGTGGAAATGAGGCACAGCGTAAATTTAGAAGAGCAGAGGACAGTTTTATCAGAGATATCTAATAAACAACATATTCAGTTGTTCCCCAATAGTCCACTATGCTAAATTTTTAGACAAGTTTCGCGCTGAAAGACAAATCAGATTTAGGCTCTTAGTCCGAGTCATCATCACTCTCAGCTTCCGCTAGCCATGTTAGGAAAACTTCGGCAGACTTTCGTACCTTCTTACTCGTCGTTAGATCAATATATTTTTTGCTAGCCTTTGTACCCCACTTGGATATAACGTCTTCAGGTAGGATATCTTGCTCATAGAGGGCCAGCAAGATCTTAGGTGTTTCGTCGTAGAAAGCTGGGTTGGTTTGTCCTCTGAGACCAATGAATCGCTCAACGCCACCGAGGAATGCCTTTTGGTGTTTTTCTGAAGTTATCATCTAAAAAATGTAGTTAGATTTAGTCTGTTAATTAGGTAGATTTGTACAAACATTCTTCAACATCGCAGCACGTTTGGGGATTTGTTTGACAATACCGTCATCAAATATTGTCTGCACAAGAACAAGCAAGGTTCGGTGCTTGTTCTCAATGCCCAATTCTTTGGCTTTTAGGTATATAGCAGTATCTTGTACATTGCTGACTCCACCTTTCTCTTCTGCCTCGTTGGTGATCCAGTTTCCAAGCTGGTCGTACACAGAATTACTTCCTGCACCGTCTTCATCATCTTCGTTTCCGGTAAGCACTAATTTTAGCTTGAGGTCGTCAGAGAGCTGTTGTTGGCGGGCACGAACAGCTTCAGCGGACATATCAACAGTCCACTCGTCTTCTTTATCATCATCTTCATCGACCTGGGTGTCATCAAAATTAGTTTGAACGTTAGATTCGTCATTGCTGCCTAAATTGTGGATATTTTCTGCATTTCCATTAGACCCGTTGTCAGAATTTTGGTCGCTGCCACTAGCGTGGCCATTTTCTTTATCTTCATTAGATGCAGAAGCGTTTTGTCTTGCCTTACGGGCTGCCTTTTTCTCTGACTTATCTTTCTTACCCTTCTTCGGCTGGTTTTTGAGAATAAAGCCGCTAAGCTTTAGACGTAGGTCTACCTCAGATCGTTGACCGCATGCCTTACAGTCTAAAACAATGTGGCCGTCTTTTATAATGACGTCTGTCTCGGGGTTCTTACATTTCTTACAAAGAACAAACTTGTTTATGAAGCCGTCGAGATATTCTTGCAATTTTGATGCTTCATGAGCACCATTGATAATCCAGCGATCATCGGCCGGGTTAGTGTTGGTCTGGGCACCGAGCTCAAAACCAAAGTATTTGATGACATAAGCGCCAGGACGAGCTAGGGAGGATGCGACACTGCTAAGGTTGACGATGACAGTCTTGATACCATTGCCTTTGCCTTCGATCTTGGACTGCAATTTTTCCATTTTGTAGCGATAGAAGGGATCCTTCACATCGCTTCGAATATTGACGGTAGCCATGTTTCTGAGAGTTAGAAAATTAGCTTAGAATTTGGGTTCAAGATTGAGAGATATGCAGACTAAATAATCTGACTTACACTACGAAAATGAATTTGAGACGAAAAGATAGCAACGAACGAGATTGAACAACTGTAAAGCTTCACCGCGACATTCGTTGTAATAGATAATTATCCGTTGCTACTGAAATAAGATCCGCAGGGTTTCCTGTGTATGCGGAAGGGTCGCAGCTCGAGGAGCGGCTGGTGTCTAAAGTCGTTGGTGTAGGGTGTGAGATACATATAACGCAAATGTATCTGTGAACGAATTGATAGCTTTTTCGATTAATCTGAGAAAGAAAGATTCCCTTGGTAAATCTGGAGCAAGGCTCTGAAGATTCAAATAGGATGAAGAGCAGAAGATGCAGGAACAGCCTGTAAAATATGATATGGTGGGTTGAACTTGTTCTAGAGTTGAAAGATAAAAGGGCTTGGAAATAAAAAGATAGTGCAGACAAATCAGATGGATTTAAAATGTCCACTCCCCACTAACGTTAGCGATATTTTTATGGGTCTATGCCGAAACTCGCTTCGGTTACATAATTTGTCGATATTTGTCCTTTAATTACAGCCGGTGATACCTAACTTATAAACTGATAGTAGCAGGCCGTCTATTTACTCGGTAAGGCTCTCGTAGAAAGGGCAAGTTTAAATATTGTCCTGATATTGACATCCATTTTACATGAATTGCTGTAAATTCAGAAGGTTACTTTCATCACCTCTGCATCACGTTTGATATACAGTAAATTTGATTATCTTTTTGTAAGTAATTTGAAAAGATTAATAGGCCTTCTGAGATTTAAAAATCCCTTGGACTGGCTTACTCTCTAAATTCCTGGTCAGATGGTCCATTTTGTAATAGATGGAGGCAGAATGCTGTCAAATATGCAAAATTTAAATGATTGGCAGACACCAAATCCAAATTAAAATACAATCGTCCCTCTCTAACTCGATAGTGGGTCTCGGTATAAGTGTTGAAAATATTCATTGTAACTTGCACTTTTATATTTGCAACACTTACCCTTACAGTTTATTTTGCGCGCAGAGGTAAGCATTGCAAATGTAAATGGTTGAATTTCAATGAATATTTTCAACACTTATACCGGGACCCACTATTGAGTTAGACAGGGACGACTGTAGCAAGTTCCTCAGGTAAGTAAATTACAGGGAATTGTTATTTCCAACCCATGTCTCTTGTTTTCGACCCACGTCTTTTATTGCTGTCCCATGCCAATTGAATCTAATTCCACCCAGCTGTGTAAATATCAATGCTTCGGCCCACAACAAGATAGTTACCACAACAACGCTGCGACATCCAATTCATCCATTTAAACTTGAACATATCAAATTAAGTTGTCTGAGAATATTTTACACCTTGAATGCCTCTGTTCTGTCCAAAAAGATAAATTAACGTTAAAACTTATATTCACGAATTCGACTCGTCTACATATATTCCTGCTTCTCTTTTTCTTTTGATAAACTAAAAATTTGTGTCATTAATCTCACATTATAGGTCGTGACACTCCATCTTTTCTGGCGAAGCCAAATTCATGTAGGTCAAAATATATCATCGTTTGATCCTTTTAGACCAATACTTATAACATTTCTATTTCTACAACGATACTCAGCATGCTACCTCCATCTGAATCAACTTGTCCCAACGCAGCTACAGTAATAGAAGCTGTACGCAAATTTATACATGGACAAGGCCATGGAGTCTCTGAGCACTGATCCGACAAGCAAAACTATCATCAAGTTTGATAGAAGTGGAATTTGTCAATCTCGGGCTGCTAATATCCATTAAAAAAACGAGAATCTGCCTCACGAATGCCTAGTTGTTCCAGAGTATCAGCACGCTTGCCAAAAGATCGCACGTGGATTCTTCGTACCATCAATGCCAATCATAAACATAGGCCTATCTTAGACACGAGAGCTCACCCAACAGCTCGGCCTTTGAATCCTGCACTGAAAACTGTGACTCGACATACGTAGAAGGCTGGTATAGCTACTAAAGAAATACTAAGCAGCCTACACCATAACGGTTCTTCATTTAAGGCTACCACGAGTACTATCTACAACTAACGTAAAAATCTTAAAGATGAGGAGATTTTAGTCAGGATCTCGATTGAGGCACTTTTTGACGAGGTAAACCAAGCTGAAAATAGATCGTTAACGAAGCTAGATGGTGAAAATATGTCTACCTTTTTTTTCTTTGCTTGCCTACAGTAAATAGAACTATTACGGCAATATTCCTACACTTTGCTGATAGATTGTACTCACAAGACCAATCGCTTCAAAATGCCATGACTTCACGTCATCGGAGTGATAAGCTTCAACACGTCAGTCAATATTTGCTTTGCATCCCTTTGGCAAGGGTGTCAAGATGACTATTAGTGGGCGCTAGAGATCCTGTTACAGTAGTTTACAAAAGTGGTCGAATAAATCACCAAATCTAATACATTTGACCATAACTTTACAACATGATCTTGAAATTAAAATATTATAGTATTATATGAAAATTTAATTACTTTACTATCGCTGAGACAATTTTGAAGCAAAAAAAAGAGAATTGATTATTCTATTGTGGTCTTGGCGTTCTCAATTACTCGAGCAGTTTTGGAAGCATCATTTTGATACAAGAACTCAAAGATCTTTTCCCAACTAGCCATCCAATCCACAAGATATATTCTCTTGCATTCTGTAATTTCTTATTATCTGTACCTCTAAATAACCATGGAAAATGAATCAACCGATTTCTGAGCTAATATGTAGATGAATGGTGAAGATGCGACCTGTGTAAGGTTTTGCCCTAAGAATACTCATTTCTATTTATAACATCATGGCATTTCTATTTATACCATTATTTCATTTCTATTTATATTACTATGTCATTTCTATTTTTGCTCATTGTAGACATCTCAATTCTAGTTAATCATCTTGTAGCAGCTATTAATAGGCCGCGTATATATTCTATTTACGTCCCTATGATAAGAGTAAGATAAGTCGAGGTGGCAACTACTGAAGGAGAGAAAGGCGTATATAAAGAGAAAGATTCTCAGTAGATAGCGCTCCTCACGCTTAGTTCTCTGTCACAAATATAACCATCAGAAAGTCTTTTGACATCCTTCAGACAACCTTCAGGTTCCCTTTAGTAAACCCTTTAGTACCTAAATACTTTCCTCAGCACTTCCCACCGTCTCTTGAGACCTCTTTAGTACCTAACTTACTCAGTATCCTTCCCGTTACTCACTCAGTCGCCCATCATCCTGACAACCTGTCAATTAGGTAAAAACTACAGAAGTAGCGTTATTTGAAATACAATCGAATCGATCGGTGGGGTGATAAGTGCATCTGTAGCGTAATTTGAACCTCAATGGAATTCAATCGATTGGAAAAGATAGAGTTTGAACTAAGGCGTAAAAGAACTCCAACCATCATGTAAAAAGGAAACATAAAAGTCAGATTAATTGTATTTATAGGAATAATTCAACCTCCAGTATCAAAATTACTTAATCAATTGATTCATACTTATCTTTTGAAAATACTTCTACCCTGAACGAGATTATTTGGGATTTTTATCAAAGTAATCTTTTCTTTAAAAAATATGAAAAAGATATCTCCCGACCAAATAACATCCATTGCAAAATTAGTCCGCGAAGGGAAATCAACGAATGAAATTTCAGCAATATTAGGACTCAGTATTGCCACTGTTGTAAAATACCGAAAGATGATAGTGAAGGAAGCACCGAAATTAAGGAATGAACGGCCACAAAAACTATTAGCTAGAGACAAGCAAGAAATCGCCCGTTTAATGGTAAATGGGAGCGCTAAGATGGCAGTAGGAGCGTCCAAACTAGTAAATTCAGAAAGAGAAGATAAATTTTGCGCTCAGACTGTCTGGCGGGCTTTAAGGGAGCAAGGTCTGAAGGCGATAAAAAAGAAGAAACTAAAGCTGTCAAAAGCTCATCAGAGAGCTCGCTTGAACTGGGCTTTATGCCACGAAAATTGGACGAAAGAAGACTGGAAAAGGGTGATTTGGTCAGACGAAACCAAAATAAACAGGCTAAATAGCGATGGGATTAAATCTTCTTGGGATAAAGGCCCAAAGAATTTGCAACCAGAAGCGATCGAAGAGACCCTGAAGTTTGGTGGGGGCAATCTAATGATATGGGGGTGTATGTCATGGTATGGGATAGGTGGAATGGGCCGTATAGTTGGACGAATGGATTCTAAACAGTATTTGGAAATCTTAGATAATTTTCTAGTACCTACTATGGATAGAATTGCCAGAGAGCCCGACTTGGTACCTGCAACTGAGCTCCTCTTCCAGCAAGATAACGACCCAAAGGACACATCCAAGAACACAAAAAACTGGATAGCTTCTAAAAATCTCAAGACAATGAATTGGCCCTCTCAATCGCCGGATATGAACCCGATTGAGCATCTTTGGGGTCGGCTCAAGTGTCGACTCGGTGAGTATGCAGAGCCACCGAAAGGTATACATGAATTGTGGGAAAGACTTAGAGAAATTTGGCAAAACTTAGATCCAATTTTATGTTAGACTCTAGTTGAGAGTATGCCGTCGCGTGTTGCAGCTGTAATAAAGGTCAAAGGGGGCCTTTTTTTTTTTAAATCATTTTTGCGTATGCAGCCTGAGGCTATGACGCGAATGATTACGGAAGATATGAATGTGACGCAGAATAACTCTGTTTGACGTTTGGAACACTCATACTCAGATTTCATTTGCAGATACCACTACGAGAATAACGCCTTACGACATGTACCCTCTTCCGTGAATACCCACCATAGGGAAAAGCGAGAAAAACCCGTGGCTATCTGAGCATGCTTTCGTCATTCTACGAATACAGTATCACCGCGAGAGAAGTGGTGTGAGGGTCTTGCTGGATTCGAACCAGCTTTCTCCTGTCTCAAGTGGGGCATGTGTCCAAGCTACCCAGACTCTACTTGGAAGAACGGCCCGGATAGTGTACCACTGCACCATCCGACTCTGAAAGGGGGTCATACTAAGTATTAAAATGATGCTTCCAAAACTGCTCGAGTAATTGAGAACGCCAAGACCACAATAGAATAATCAATTCTCATTTTTTTGCTTCAAAATTGTCTCAGCGATATTAAAGTAATTAAATTTTCATATAATACTATAATATTTTAATTTCAAGATCATGTTGTAAAGTTATGGTCAAATGTATTAGATTTGGTGATTTATTCGACCACTTTTGTAAACTACTGTATATCTCTACGCTGGTAGTTTACCCGAAACGATCACGGTAGATAAAGAGCTGGCTTTGATGAATGTCACCAAAATTCTCCTGCCTGCCGTAGCTCATATTCTGTGAGTCTGTCACATACAAAAGAACGTGCTTGCTAATTGTCAAGAATAGTTTTGGGATGACGAAGATTGGGCCAGAATTTTTAGGTGTTGGACATAGGCTATTCAATCTGCATCTGTTCAAGCTTACGAAGAGAAAATTAGTATCCTTCGGGCAAGATATTCTAGCGTCCAGGCAATTGTTGAATACCTTCAAAATATTTGGCTTGTCTATCAGGAGAAGTTTGTTCACCATCATACTAATTAATTTTTTCACCTTGGAAAATTGATATCATCCCGGCTCAAAGATATGCACGATACCATCAGGAGCTCTATCCAAGTGTCGACTCGTGACTCACACGAAGTACAAACTTGGATATCACTTGCAATCCACGCTCACATGTCAAGCCATGGCGCTCAACTCTAGCAGGAGCGCATACATGTTTTCCACAGGCGGAGAGTACCAGTGTTTACTCATATAATATACCATATTTCTTGGTTTGCCCTGGGTAAGACATCAAAGCAGTTCAAGCTCACTCAAATTCACCAACCCCGGCTTGAGGAATGCTGACGGCACATTCAATGGGATTATCATCTTAACACCGTATCTATCACATTGGAAAACAGTCTCCCATTAACTGTCAATTATTTCCATTCAATATGAAGACTGGATGCCATTGTGCATGAGCCCGCTGCCACCAACCAACAGGCAATTTCCCCCATTTTGCATGCGGTAAGAGAGTGATACGAGAGTTTGGGGCCTTTTTAACAGTCTCAAACATTCGACTAACTCAACAAGTTGGTTCTACTCATCTCATTCCAGCTCTAAATCCGAATGTACAACAGCGTCAGGAGCAATCAGCTGGATTCATAACATCACAATCTCGATAGGGTGGGGTATACACAGATACCTTGTCAAACCGTCGTGACCCACCAGCTTTTGAGATATCTCAAGGTACACCCAGGGGAAGGCGATATACACTTTTTAAAGAAGTAGAACATAATGCTAGGACTTGTTCCCAGCGTGTGGTATATTACTATTAATTTGATCATTTGACTTAGTAAGCGTTCAATTTTATTGTCGCGCAACAAATCTCCATCAATAGAGGGAAAAGTAAGACATTGCAGTTACTCGGGTGTCACGGTTCACTATTGAACGTGTGAGCTATAAAATTATGCATTGTATCAATAGTTAGCAATGTAGAACGGAACACTCATCGAGGGACGATGGATACTAATATGCATCTGGCTCACCCTCTATTAATTACTGATTTTTGTTACAGCACATAATAACACCTACCTGAAACGATGTAGCCCTACTTCAGTACCACGAGCTATGAATCCTAGGATGAAACCCATTCACGACAGGACTACTTTAGTTTTGTATACTCCAGTCTACGTCTTTGCCCCAGCGCCTGTGCTTTGTAGCATATGCTACAGGGCTTTCCAGCTTCCGAGCTGTCATGCCGAGTTTCTACGCTGGATAGTAAGTTTGAAGCTTTCCAAATTCTTTTTTCTCAAGGTTGATTTTGTTCGTGGACGTCAATGAAGTTTTTGAACAAGTAATCCACACGGATTGTACTAGTAGGTTTGACAGAAGTATGATATGTATTGATAGATCAAGCTGTTTTAGACCTTACCCTAGAGTTTTGATGATCCGACCCTAAATGATGCATTCACTTCGTGTTCTTTGGTAATGTTAGTAGATTACATATCCGAACTACTTCCAAATGCCTAGTCTCTTGATTTTTCTGTCCTGGCACTAATCACAATTATGGACGACCCCACGCCACTTCTCGATTGCCGGTTATTGTAATGACTCAGGGCTGAATTGTGTCAACTCTTGACAGCAGAGTCTGTGGTAAAAGCTTTCTATAGAGACCTGTATCAGATTGAGCTAAAGGAGATTCCAACTTTCTTAACCAGTAGTTCTAGCATATCCATTTAGAATCCAATAGGGAATACAAGTGAGTGATTGAAAGTTTAACCGAGTCAGACAATAGTCTGCCTGCAAATAATACGAAAGATAATTCTGAGCCTACGAGTCCATAAAAATGGAGATGATTGACATGTAGGCTAATCTGATTTATTTCACTATATTTTTATTAATGGCCTTTAAATCTGAAATTTTGCGCATCAGGAGTTATGGTGTCCTGTAAATACTGTAAAGATGGTTACAATCAGATGTGTACTGGTTCCGTATTCAGGCTTTCATCTGTACATGTAGGAATTTGCTTGCAAGAACTGATGATATTCCCACACCAGGGGTGAAAATAAGAGACAAGGGGCTGAAATAACAGTTCCCAGATAACATCATTGAAAAAAAATTTTCTTATCTATGCGTCATATATTATTCTGAAATAAACATTTCATTACGATTAGAATTTTTGCTATACATAGCAATAAGAAGTTATCAATGCTAAGGAATCGTTTGATTAACATAGGACAGAAATGATCGGATTGAATCTTGTATCCCATTGTTACTATCTTATATAAATTGATCGAGCCCCAGATATTGTGTGACAGGTACTGAATCAGTACATGTAAAAGCGCTTTTCAATAATACCTCTGAAAGGTCTGAATGTTTGTGCAGGAGATGCTCTGATTATGCTTGATTAGGACGTTTCTTTGCAAAAATGTTGACAATAAGTTAGTAAGCGTGACGTTAATAATTTTCCATTTCTCAACTATTACTATTGTCAAATTGCCGCGAGCAGTCATGTTGAAGGGCCCAAACCCTAATTTTCTAGTTTTAAACGAAATTTTAATTTCAAATTTCAACTGCTAAAAATAAATGTACTGATATGGCGCGCGTAAGAAAGTAACCGATTCGGAGAATTGAATTTTTTTTAAATCATACTGTATTCAGCCTCATAGCTATGACAAAAGATTTAAATACATTTTGTATTGTTAACCGTTTTCCCCTGTTTCCCTAACTCCGGGGAGCTCACACTCATTTGGCACAAGTCTTGGCTCCGATTCGGGGAATGTACTTGTTTCGTTATTTTTAGCCAGAAGTTTTGAGTCGTTGTATACGCAGAGATATTTGATCTGACAAATAGGTAAACAAGTTAATAGATTCTTCTAGCTATCGAGAGTAGTAAAAAGAACTCCTAGAAAAATACTCTACAAAAGTCTCAACGGCGGTACCCCCTCGCTCTCCGAACCTTCGCGTCTGTATAATCCTGCCATCTACCCTCATGGACCCTCGCTTCACACCCAATTATCTGAGTCCGGAATACCACCTGCTCGGCGTCAATATGAAACTGAGGTAGTCTCGAGGAGGATACCGTGTCTGGATGGGGTCACAGAGCTACGTATAACTGACCTGTGCGCTGTAGGAACTACGTGTCAGACTAGGAGTCTCGCTTAACTCATTTTCTCGCAGTCCCCCCCATGTAAAAACTATTCTGCCTAGTTATTTTGATCTGCTACTAAATTTGGGACAAGAATAGATTTTTTCTAATTATAAAAAGTTTAATTGACTCTAATCCCTGAAAAAGAAAAGAGGTCCCATAAAATTATGACGAATATAAAGTACGTCTCTCAGCCTAACGAATATGACCCCACTTAGATGTTAGGGCAATGACTTCGAGTATGGCCTGTTGCCCGACAACCTTGACATGTTATCCTGTCGTGTTCTAACACAACACAAGCAGTGCAGTGTCGTAATACTGGTTGCAAGGTCTCGTGTTGGGAAAGGATATAGCCAGTTTGAGCGGCCTGCTGCCTGTTGTGTGCTCTAGCATGGGCACGGCGTCCAGATTCCTCAGTTCGACGCTGTTGCCGGATCACAGGGTCAAGAATCAGAGGATCAGGAATAAGCTGCCGGAAATTAGGCTGCGAACGATCAAAGTGCCAATGTTGATGGAAATCGTTGATCGTTACACCTGAACGAATGAATTAGCTTAACTTGGCCAAAGGTCAGGGTCCTAAGGTTAAAATACCTCGATTTTGGGAAATTCGCTCCAGGATGATGTGCCAGCAGGGCATACTCATCAGCTTGTTGATTGTCCCAGTACAAATGGAACTCTGTCCATTCCGCGTTCGCAGTTCCTCATTCTGTGCATATTTGACCTGCTTGCAGGTTTCATGAAGAGCAAAGTGTGAAATTCCGCCCAGAACTCTATAGTAGAGTTCTTCAGAAATTCCTGCAGGCAAGCTGTCGCGTGCTCTTGAGCGTTTAATTCTGATCTCGTTGATCTGATCAGACAGTGCCAGCTGGATCGAGGCCCAAACAGACGACAGCTTCTTGGTTGGAGTTCCAATCCATTTCTTGAGCACAGCGTGTGCACCTTCGAGCCTGGAGGTTGTCGTCGTGTTTCAATTGAAGAACTGATTGGTCCAGGCGTGCACGATGTTTATGTGCCGGGGCTCTAACCATTGCTGAAGGGCATATCTCACAGCATTTTGCTCAAGGGTTTTGGTCGTGTGCCGAGCAAGATAACCAGGTGAATTGGCTGGCGGAAGCTTGTGCAATTCGCCCTTGTTGTAATTGAACTCTGTTTTGAATTCTTTGGCTCTGTCTAGATGTTCCTCGGGTGTCATTGAGTACAACATCTGAAAAGAACCTTTCAAATTCTTTCCACCAATCTTCCGTTTCGAATCTGGCTTTGCAATTGACCATCAAATTCTTACATATATGCCAGAAGCAGATAATTCTGCTGGTCTTAGAATACGGAAAGTGACAATCAATTGCGTTCATCAATGCTAGTTCGCAATCAGTACCAATCACGGATGGATGTGTTGTGATCTTCACTTACGATCAGAGATTGCCACATCATTATCCGTGAATCGAACATCCCCAATTGGTTGATCACTAACGTCGATGTATGCACGCCATTGTTCGAGCCACCCAACAAGTTGAGTTAAGTTATTGAGTCTACCTAACACGGATTGTAGAAGCACAGATCAGCCTGGCATGTATATAGCTAGGTCACCTTCCACCTGCATCTAATCATCTGATTCTATCTTACTATTAACTCTAATACACACTTTATTACACACACATATTCCTAAGTAGCTGTCTTCCATTCTTCTGCTCCACCATCCACTATTCCCACACATACTAAGTAAAACAGGTTATGAGCCCGGTCAGCTCTTTAAACAAACTTCAGTAACATGTCGAAAAACACCACTCTCGTCATCCTTGGAGAGACCAATTCGTTCAGTCGATGGGATGCTGCTCTTCGAGCACGTCTGGCGAAACGGGACCTAATTGGCCACGTCATCCACGACGATCCCGATGTTGACCCGGTCGAACGTCCAAGCACCCCTGCTCGAGGGAAAGACACCACCGACGCTTCATGGGAAGTCACTTGGAAGCTACACAGAAGAGAAGTTCTCACATGGAAGAACAACGAAACTGAGGCGCGCAACATTATACTAGAAAGGCTCAGTAGCAAAGTCTGGCCACGCGACTATGTCAGACTGTCTGCCAAAGCCCTCTACAATAGCGTCTCCAAGTCGAGGAGAGAAACAGCGTCTGCACCATACCTTGACGCCCTACGACAGTTCCCATCTCTAAGGCTCACTACAACTGTAGAAGCGTACTGCGACGCCTTCTTAACAGCATACCAAAATGTCACCACTGCAGCCGAAAATCTGAGCGCCACAGACGAAACTCCCACGGATCGCTCCATCCCGGAGGCCACTGCCGCCGCACTCTTCCTTGTGGGCACTCTGCACGTTCCATGGCTCAGCTCATGGAGATCCCACAAGGCACTGGACAGTACGGACAAGTCCCATCCCACTCCAAGCGATGGTATCTTCACTCCGCACTGCAGCGTCTAATTACTACATCAGTTGCCCACACAACACTCCCGCCTCCGCGGCCACATCGACTCCCGCACCTGACCCGGAAGCACGATGCCGCTTATGTCAACACCATCATAAAAATAAGCAGTGCTACAAACAGAACCCTGACCTTGCCCACGCTAGATTTGGCAATAAATGGAGATATGGCAAGAGCAAAACTGATGAGAAGGGTAAAGGAAAAGCAGCTGCCAATGGTGACGATGACAAAACTTTTAATGATAATGAAGAACAGTTTGAGGAGTTTCAGGAGTTTTTGGACACATTATATGATAAGAAAACAGGACGTCGGAAAGAATCTGACGGAATAGCAGCGACAGGACCGTCTTCTCGTTTTAATAAATTTTCTGCAATCTATGATACTGGTGCATCGCACCACTTTATTCCTGTGAGATCTATGTTTGACAATCTTTCCAAGCGCCATCAACCCTTTCACTTTGACCAAGCCGTAGGAATCTCATCTTTAAATCAGCAAGGTACAGCACGCGTAAAATTTGGAAATCACACTCTCATACTTCACGATGCATTATTTTCTCCTAAATCATCATCAGGAATTATCTCTGCAGGGAGACTACAAAGACTAGCAAACATATTTCCTGACTACAAGAACAAAATGCTAATTAAACACATAAATGGTAAATCAGATGAACCCATAGCCCGACTGACACTTCACAATGACGTATATTACATCCGACCTCTTCACACGGGCAAATTAAACACCACTATTACTGCAGCACCGGGTGTCGCCCGAATACCAACAACAGACAGCACTCAACGCTGGCACCAACGACTCGGACACATCGGTCAACAGATTCTAAAACGGACCAAAGATCTCACATTAGGTCTCGAAGGAATCGACACCAGCGAGCTGAAAACCTGTGAAACATGTCACCTGAGCAAAGCAAAATGATTCGTCTCTAGAGAACCACGGCCAACACCTAAACATCCTCTCGATGAAGTATTCATCGACACTGTTGGAAAACTAGTCACATCCACTGACAATATGCAATACGCCACGATTATTACCGATGCCAAAACTCGGATGAGATGGGTACTCACCACTACTACCAAGGATCAGATAGCACCAACACTAGTTAAATGGGTACAAAGCATGCACAACCAATACGACAAACGCGTCCGGACAATTTTCCGAGATGGAGGCTCCGAGTTCATTAAGATCAAACAATTTTGTGAGCAACAAGGCATTCGAACCGACACGTCAGCCCCATATACACCCGAGCAGAATGGACCCTCCGAAGCCGCAAATAAGGTTATTCTCAGAGTTGCAAGGTCAATGTTAATTGACGCCAATATGCCACCATGCTATTGGAGTTGGGCTGTTCGACACGCATGCTTTGTCGTTGATCGATTATACTGCATCCGAACTAAGAACCTACCCATCATTGACTTCCTATCAGGACTACAACAACCGCATTTGGAGAAAGTTGATCTCAGAATGCTACCACGATTCGGATGCCGTGCATATAAACTAATAAGCCCTAAGCCAGGCAAGTTTGAAGCGAGAGCGGACAAAGGATGGTTCCTAGGATTTCAACAAAATTCATCCAAGAACTTCCTCATATTGCATCCCCACATAACACCAGTTCAAGGGCTCAAATGGGCGGTGAGCTTCACCCCTCACGCGTCTTTTAATGAAGACATCATGTTTGGAGACGAAATGGACCCGATCGACAAGCAACAAACCACCAGCTACTGGACAAATGATACGTTATGTCACAGTCTAGACAAGAGCGCTTGCGCTGCTAAATGGGTAGAGGTAATTAATATTCAAATCTATAAGGATGTGAACTATTTCGTTCCTCAACACATATATATACAGTTTCTCTCCAATCTAATAACTCTCCTTGGCCCTAACATGACTGAGAGTCTCTGGGAAATCCTCGTGTATCAGAAAGTCCTCGTAATAGAAAACCCAGGTGTATCAAGGAGTCTCCACGCCTCAGCTTGCCTCCGAGTCTCAGCTAGTCTCTGTATTCCAGGAAGTTTCACAATAGCGAGAACCCCCCCTGCCGTACAGTACCCTGCCCTTTGCCACATGCCCCATGCGCCATACCTTTATCCCTACAGAGTTTGGGCCTGCCTATGCGCCACATAGGCTACAGGATTAATTCAGCTTATCAGCTGTCACACGTTAGCAACATCGTTCCCAACTGCCCAACCCAACGAACCAATTCTCACTGCAGACTTAAGTAATCACAATCCATCAACTCACAATGACAACACGCAATCTTCACTGCATCCAAATGACACTCCAAATATAACCGAGCCAGTCATATTGGATAACATCTCACATAACCAGTTTTCTCCAAGTAGCAATCATCAACAAGACTTAAACACGCAACATCCGCAAACGCCACCTATTCCATCTTCAACATGGATCGAATCCAATCCAAGCCCCCTTTCCTCGGCAAACACTGAGACAGATCTAATTGAGACACCGGAGCATGATGAAATCCACACTCCGCATCAAACATGTGAAAACATTATCTCACCCAATGAAAATGAAAATGAAGTTCGCTACGATTAAGTGATGACCGGCTGGGATCCTATTCCACAGATAGCCGGTCAGAAGAGAGCTCACGCACCAGATTCGAATTCAGCCAATAAAAACAATGGGCAGGACACAGCAATCAGGAACAACTACGAAGACTCGGACAATGACACAGAAATCGAACAGATACAAACCACACCACACTCTGAAAATTCACCAGACGATGATCTAATAATGACCGGATGGGATCCCATAAGATCTCTGGCTGGCCAAAAACGAGCCCACTCGCCAGAGTGAGAATTTATTCGCACTAAAAGAGGTCGAGCAGTAAAACGTATTGACTATCATCGATTACACCACGGTAAAGCTGCACTTACATCAAACGACCCAAAAACTTGAGAAGAGGCTATGTCAAGCCCAGATGCCCACCGATGGAAAACTGCTGCATTAGAAGAACTTCAATCACTTATAAATACAAAAACCTTTGAAATTATAAACCTCAATGCGTTACCCAAAGGTCGAAGACCAATGAAATGTAAATGGGTCTTTAAAAAGAAATTTCTGGCAGACGGTAGTGTCGACAAATATAAAGCTCGATGCACCGCAAAGGGCTACACACAGAGACCTGGAATTGACTATCATGAAACATTTGCACCGACACCTAGACCGGAAACAGGACGCATTATGCTTGTATTGTCCCACTATCTTAATTGGCACAGATGCCAAGGCGACGTCCCCACAGCCTTTCTAAATCCAGACTTGAACATTGAGTTATACATGGAAATGCCTACAGGGTTCAAAAAGGATGGATACATTATTCGACTCAGGAAGGGACTTTCCGGCCTCAAACAAGCTGCCGCACTCTGGTATGATGACGCCAAAGCAACTCTGGCAGCGCTGGGGCTCCACCCAACAACATCAGACGTGTGCCTATACACCAACAAGCCACATGATCTATTTGTACTCCTGCACGTTAACGACTTTCAGGTCATGGGACCAAATCGCAACAAAATAGACAAACTAATGTTTGCTCTACACAAAAAGTACAAGTTAAAACCTGTCAACACGGACTTATTCCTCGGAATCAATATTTCACAACGCAATAAGACGCCCACTCTTTCCCAAGGTCAATATGCTCGCACACTGCTGCAGAGGCATGGCCTAGAAAACTGCAAGTCAGCAAGCACACCACTGAATAAACTTACAGATGCCAACACCTCAAAATGCTCCAAGGAAGATAATTATGAGTACAACTCGATCATCGGAGGACTGCAATATCTCTCCAACAACACTCGCCCTGACATCACGTTTGCAGTGAATCATCTAGCTCGCTTCCTAGCAAACCCATCCACTGAACAAATCCAGGCCGCACGCCATATTCTTCGATATATAGCAAAACAACCAGATAAAGGTATAACCTTCACCAAAGGCATTAATAAACCAACCTTGGAAGCATACTCAGATGCAGACTTCGCTGCAGATATGACGACCAGCAGATCAACATCAGGCTCACTAATAAGGCTTGCGTCAGGACCAATATTTTGGAAATCACGCCTTCAAAAGGAGGTAGTCCTCTCCACAACCGAGGCGGAATACCTAGCCGCAACCGAAACCTGCAGACAGCTGCAGTGGATTAAGTCTCTGTTCCAAGAACTCGAACTAGCGAGTCTTGTAGAGGGAGCAAGATGCACCAATCTCCACGTAGATAACCAATCGGCAATATCTCTGATCAAGAACCACGACAACCACAAACGATCAAAGCACATAGCCCTTAGGAACCATTACTGTAGAGAACAATATCAAAACGGACAGATAGCAATAGTCTACATCCCATCAGATAGACAATTATCAGATGCTCTGACCAAACTTAAATCGCAGGTTACAATCCGCTAAGCTAACAGCCACTCAAACACAAATCCAAGTGCTCCAAGTCAGCACATCGACAGAGGGAGTGTTGTGATCTTCACTTACGATCGGAGATCGCCACATCATTACCCGTGAATCGGACATCCCCAATTGGTTGATCACTAACGTCGATGTATGCACGCCATCGTTCGAGCCACCCAACAAGTTGAGTTAAGTTATTGAGTCTACCTAACACGGATTGTAGAAGCACAGATCAGCCTGGCATGTATATAGCTAGGTCACCTTCCACCTGCATCTAATCATCTGATTCTATCTTACTATTAACTCTAATACACACTTTATTACACACACATATTCCTAAGTAGCTGTCTTCCATTCTTCTGCTCCACCATCCACTATTCCCACACATACTAAGTAAAACAGGATGTCGGTTATGCGGGTAGAGAGATTTGAGGTGAGTCACTGCCTTGTCACAATTTTGCTCGTTTTCCCGGTCCAGAAAGCAATATCCTATGGTAAACGAACTGTTAAGATTATCAACACTAAGAATGTCCAAAAGAGGCATGCCAAACTTGTTTGTCTTATACGTGCAATCTATGAGGAGGATATCTGGACTTTCGTTCAGCAACTCGATGCATCGTGTATCCGCAACAAACAAGTAGTTGGGATGGCCTAAAGCATCCTGGCTATACTCAAAGAACACACTCCCATCCGCACGTTGCTGGGTCAAATAGTTGATGAATGCTTGAGGAGTTGACAGGCTGTGTTGGCTCGAGCGATATATCTGGGTGTTAATGTTGTAGATATCACGATGGTTGACCTCAGGTGCATGCTCCCGGTTCTTCAAGGTTGCTACAGTCCTAGATGCCGGAATACACATGCTGAAGTTATTACGAACCAGTGCCATATCATCTTCGTTGAGACGACGATGCTCTGGGAAAGACGATGGGTCAGAGGGCTCATGTTTGTGACTGATACTCTCTGTATCGATACTCCCATCTTCTGCTTGTAGAAAACAAATATCCCATGTGCCATCAGTCCTCTCCCTAGCTTTGCACCTGAAGGGGCAATTTGTCTTCCGAGTGAGTCGCTGTCGCTTTCGACATGGTGCATCGACCCCACTGCGGTAACAACCACCCTTCTTGCAGATCAGAATCTTCATTGTTCTGCCTTTTCTCTTCGAAGAACTAGCAATCGTGATAGCATATCCGGCAGCTTTGGCATGGCCTTATACAGCCTCGTGTAAGGTATCGAATGAGGCGTAGGAACAAGCAGGAGGAGCAGAAAGAGCTGTAATAGGTGAGGGATCCATATATATAGTTCGATAGAGGGAATTCTATAGAAACTAGTTATACTGACACGTAATGGACGTGCTTAGAGTAGAAAGGTGTTGTCGCACATGATAGTACTTCAAAGATGGTTTGAATAAGGTATGGAATCTTGGTCGTGTGAGACTGAGGTACTGCGTGGACTTTGATTGAATGAATAATACGAGATTGTGTCACTGTTGGTGCGTGTGAAGGTTGTGAGATTTTACAAAGTTCTGGTGTGGTAAAGAATTGTAATTAGTGTACATAAACATAATATTATGGTGATCACAATCATTTATTACTGTAGAAACATCGAAAATAAAAGTTTTTGTAACTAGTGACAGAATTAATTTTCACCGCTCGACAGATTTGGCATTCAGAAGCGGTGAGATGGGATTTCATGGGGGGGGACTTCCCATATTCAAAAGGTGGGACTGCGTAGATCACGACTCGAAGTCTTAGGGATTGTTTTTTGAGGAGTCCCCCAGTTTGATGGTTGAATCACACCTCATATATTGATATGGTATCTGTCGATGAGGGATTGCAGTTTAGTCATGTTTGAAGGGTTGGATAGTGTCGTGGTACTCGTGCCTAGCCGTTATCCGAGGTAAAGTATTGGTATCCTTAAAATGTGCCAATTTGAGACAGGTATAAACGGACTCGAACATCATCAGCTTCATTCATTATAATCACTCTCGGTCATGTCTCATCTAGGATAGAGTAGACACACCCCAGGAATCGAGAGCTTTTCACACACTTTTTTCCTCTTAGTCTAGGTAATTTATCCACAAAAGAAGTTACTTCCATACCTTCGGACATGATTGTTGATTTACTTGGGGGGACGAAGACGGCGTCTCTACCTGTACGTGATGTCCCCTACGAACCTGGAGTTTATCTTCAGAGCCAACAGAAACACGCATTACTTGGTCACGGAGGAAAAGTCATCCAAACGAGTTTCCGGGGCGTACCCAGCTCCCGTTATGGTGGTGATGGATCAGACTAAGTTGGCCCTTTTTACCAAGATGAATTCTCACTGTTTACAGAAATTCTGGCATTATACTGT
Organism: Podosphaera xanthii; assembly: GCA_028751805.1. Taxonomy (NCBI): domain Eukaryota; kingdom Fungi; phylum Ascomycota; class Leotiomycetes; order Helotiales; family Erysiphaceae; genus Podosphaera; species Podosphaera xanthii. The sequence continues at coordinate 2,023,185 of JAPWIX010000007.1, forward strand.
CTCCCGAGGAAAGAGCACCGCTACCTGAGCGCTGGTGGTGTCGGTATAAGGAGGATATCTGGACTATGGGATATTAGGGAGATACAGATGGGGATACGCACCTCGTGTGGCTCTGGTGTCTAGGCCTCGCCTGGCTGGAGTTGCAAGTTTTTTGAGACTTTTTCCCGCATACCGGTTTCCATGGCTGCTCTTTTTCTATTTTTTTTTTTTTTGAGCAGGAGGTTCCGTAGAAAAGGTGGTTGAATTCTACGGGTAATTACTGAGCTAAATTGCTACCCGTCATGGGTCTATGTATCAATGATCTTAGGTTGGAGGTAATGGGGGATAGGAGCACTGTAGAAGCTGTAGCCTGGGTCAAAGAGGAGCCCTAGTGTTATAATAGTCTCTGACTCTACATAGCACGAATAAACAAAACTACTACGTTCATTTACTTTTTTTTTGGTCATTCTTACGTATGCAGCCTAGAAGCTGTGACACGAGTGACTTTGGAACGGTATCTGAAGGAATAACTTAATACAAAATGATGAAGGGGCACCCATACCCGAATATCATTTGAAGAAGTAACTCGAGGTGATATATTTTATAGAATCAGGTAATACAGGAGAAGACAAGGGGATCCAGGACGATCAAATAAGAGTCGTGATATAAACTCCCCCCTTTGAAATTTTGTTGCAACAGTTTTTTTGATGCTGAATCCGTCGAGCGGTGAAAGCAAATTGATTTAGTAAATAGATTGAGTATGATATCCGTGTCGCTACAGCCGCAGACACAGGGTCGGATGGTGCAGTGGTAGACTGTCCGGGCCGTTCTCCCAAATAAAGTATGGGTAGCTTAGACACATGCCCCACTTGAGACAGGGGAAAGCTGGTTCGAATCCAGCAAGACCCTCAAACCACTTCTCTCGCGGTGATAATGTATTCGCAGGATGACGAAAGCATGCTCAGATAACCGTAGGTTTTTCTCGCTTTTCCATGTGGTGGGTATTCACGGAAGAGGATACATGTTGCAAGGTGTTATTCTCGTGGTGGTATCTGCAAATGAAATCTGAGTATGAGTGTTCAAATCGTCAAACTGAGTCATACTGCGTCACATACACTATGCAAATTGAAGTTCGCTTCTTCAGCCAACTTTTTCTTAAAAGCTCGTAGCGTTAGAACCACTCGACAGAATAAGTCAAAAACCTACATAGATGTGATTAAGTGTCTAATGAAGCATATTCTGAATTTTTGAATCACGACTTAATCTGTACAGAAAATGGTGGCTGAGAGAAGCTGACTAAGCGAGGCGAACTTCATTTTGCAGGCTATTTTAGTATCTAAAAATTACCGTACTTTGCATCCACGACGGTCTCAATTCATCGAACTAAACTCAAATAATTATTCGTTAGTACTCTACATGGTCAATCGCAACGTATTGGGCTAACTTTTGGTTGTAATTGGGTGTACAACAAAGCGATATGCCTAGATTAAACATGACAACTCGAGACCAAATCATCCAGCGCCTCAAAGAGGGAAAGTCATTCAGTTCTATCACAAGTGAGCTTAAGTGCTCCAAATCGTTTCTAAGCTTCTGAAAACCCCTCCTAAAGAAAGTAGTACCAGAAAAAGGGGGGGTATAAGCAAGCTGACCCCTCGTGACAAGCGAAGTATTGTCAACAATATAGCAAACTGGATTATTAAGACACCAAAACAAGCGGTAGCAAGTCTACAGGCGTCTATGGGTATTAGTGTCAGCCCGCAAACCGCCAGAAATGTCCTTCGAAAGTCGGGCTTGAAGGCCAAAAAGAAGGCCAATAAACCAGCCTTGGCGGCTCGGCATAGCAAAGCTCGTCTGGATTTCGCCCTAAGACACATGGAGTGGAAGATAGAAGACTGGAAGAAAGTGGTTTGGTCTGACGAAACAAAGATCAATCAAATTTGCAGCGACGGAATCAATTATACCTGGCAGAAAGATAAACAACAGCCCAACGACAGTAATACAATCCAGACAGTCAAATTTGGAGGGTGGAACGTGATGATTTGGGCTTGTATGAACTGATCAGGGCCAGGTGCCATAGTTCAGGTAATGGGAAGGATGGACACACATCAGTACATCAATATTTTAAACCAAAATTTGATCTGTAGTATGGAGGCAACGTGCCTCTTGGGAGATATGCCTCCTGTCGACCAACTAATCTTTCAACAAGATAACGATCCCAAACACACTGCGCAAGCTACGAAGGCCCTCTTACGATCGAAGAAGATCACCTGCTTGGATTGGCCCGCCCAGTCTCCGGATTTGAATCCAATAGAGCATCTCTGGGGTGAGTTGAAGAGAAAATTGGGTAGGTACGATGAATACCCCAAGGGAGTTGGGGAATTGTGGGAGCGTATCAAAAATGGATTGTCAAAAATACCTTTGAGTAGCTGTCAGAATCTAATTGAATCTATGTCGAGATGAATTGAAGCCATCGTGGCTGCAAAGGGCGGTAATTCTAGATACTAAAATAGCATGCAAAATGAAGTTCGCCTCGCTTAGTCAGTTTCTCCCAGCCACCATTTTCTGTATAGATTAAGTCGTGATTCAAAAATCCAGACAATACTTTATTAGACACTTAATTACATCTATGTAGGTTTTTGACTTATTTTGTCGAGTGGTTCTAAAGCTACGAGATTTTAAGAAAAAATTGGCTGAAGAAGCGAACTTCATTTTGCATAGTGTACATATCTTCCGTAGTCATTCGCGTCATAGCCTCAGGCTGCATACGCAAAAATGATTTTAAAAAAAACAGTCGCAGACGTAGCCGTGTCTAGTAAAACTATGTCCAAATCTTAAAAATCAATCGCGTACAACAAATCCGGCGAAGCATTTCTTGATACTTTCAACTCTTAAAACACTTGTCGTAACATACAGGCTGATTGCAAGAAGAAACAAGAAATAAAAAATTTAATAAACTCACAAAACACATGTACTTCAAGCCATTTACTTATTCCACAGTCTCTCAATTTCAAAGGTTCTATCTAGTAATCCTTCACTCCTAATCCATCTTCTAACTGTTTCCATGTACGTTGTTATCAATTTGAGTGTAATCAACGTCCAGCTCTAAAACTAATAATGGCAGAATTACTTCGTCGGAATGGTTTCTACTCAAATCTTACATTTCTATTAAAAAATTGTATGAGACGGTCCAAAATCACGCTGGGTCTGCTTGATATGCCATCACCAGCAGCAATTCACAATAGTGAAAATGGCGAAGAAAGAAACTTCCAGCCTGTTAGGAAAGTATAATGTTTCACCGCGAAGTGGACGAGACATGCAAGAAATGACGTAGATTAACGCAAAATACCAACTGTCCTTTCAGATTTAGGGCCAGAGAGGAGCCCTTGTCTTATGATTGTCAAACACTCAAAATAGCACGAACAAACACAACTTTACTCATATTAGGGCGTATGGTAAGCAGCTGGTCGTGTTGTAGTTGTAGTTTAGCGTGCTAGTACACCCCGAAGGTTCAGACACGGGTGAGGCCGGGCGAGATCAGGTTGGCTGCTCTGCCTCGTCTCACTCTAATGACCGGAACCATGCTGGAATTTATACATGTGCTGAACGTGGTGACTCCAGCAGCCCACAAATACAAACAAACAAAATGAAAAAAAAAAAGATTTCCCGCGCCTTTACGCCTTCTCTCTGCCGTATCCCTCCTCACATAGTTCATCAACCTCGGCCACCACGCACCCGAGCTTATCCATTACTTTCCGCTATTTTTGCAGGTACCATCCCCCTCCGCAAATTCTAGCTAGTGTTCGATTCTCCTATTCCCGCCATACCAATCACTGCCTCCTTGCAGATCCCGCTTCCGTGAACATACTCAGCGAATTTATGCCACCCGTGTGCCCCGAGCAGAGTGTTGAGAGCCGGAGCTCTCCGCCGTCCGCTAGTTTGGCGCCACCTGTTCAGCGCGCTCCGGCATTGGACCAGGTGACCCACTGATTTTTCCCGCCCACACTCGCACTGAGTTGCAGTGTCGTGATTCCATTGGCGGTGATAGGCCGCAAAGTCTCCGTGGCCAGTTCGGGCTGCAATTAGGCGCGCATAGATCGCTCTTGAGAGCGCGAGTTCAGGTGGCTTTTTACGTCGCATCTTAAGGTCGAGTTTTTCGTATCTTCTCGGGCAGGCAGAAGCCCACCAATCTTTGCAGAGGTTCTGCGCTAGCGCTCGTGCTTTCCGTCCCGCTGAAGCTACAGTGAGGGTTCCGGTCCCTCCAGCGCTGATGGCTTGATTGAATGCTTCTCGCGCCAATCGATCTGCTGCTTCGTTTCCTGGTATGCCTTCGTGACCCGGGATCCACTTCACGTGCACCGGTGTTACCAGACCATCCACCAACCTTCGGAATCTACAGACACGCCAGTGGGATGATCTAGTTTTTCCCGTCCGCAACGCTTGCGCCGTTTCGGCATTGTCGAGCATGACATAGATTGTCGTGATGCGACGGCCGCCCAGGTTTGCGATGATAGCTTCGAGCGCTGCCATGGCCCCGTGAACTTCCGCGTCGTAAACTTCAGCCCCCACCAAGGGACCAGAGTCGCTGAGCACAAGATTGTTGATGGTGCCGCCAAAGTAAACAGTGAAGCCCCATGCTGTGCGAGACTCGGCTCCGCCAGATCCATCGCCATAGGCGCATAGGCAATCTGGGGGGAGTCGGCTGAGCCATTCCACCGTGGTTCTGGCAGCTGTTGTTTTGTCCGTTTTGCAGAGGCGCGCTGGCGGCGGACTAGGCTTCCAAGGGGGTGGTGGAGCCTCGGTATCGGGCAACAGTCTCGACGCTCTCTGTAACCTGGAATTGTGGGTTCTTTCTGATGGGTTCGGGCCTCTGTTGGATATTCGTAGGCCGAGTCGGCGTCTTGCAGCATCTGTGATTTCTAATGCTCGGAGTCGCAACAGGTGATGTTCGTCCAAACGGCGGATTCTGGCGGCAAGCATGAGGCGTCGTTCTTCAAGGAGAACTTCTGCCGGTGGAATTCCTGTTTCCCTTCGTAGAGCTGCTTTGGGCATGGTTCGCCAGGTCGGTAGGGCTGTGCGGATGCCTGTCAGTAATACTCGGTCGATTGCCGCGATCTGCATTTGGCATTTGTTCTGTACCACGCCTCTGGGGGTGTCACGAGTGAGTCCGGGTCACTATACCTCGGCAGCATATAGAGCAGTCGGTATGACGACAGAGCGAATGACGGTGGTCAACAGTCCATGAGGGGGTCCTTGTGTGCATTTCGTGAGTCGGCGAAGGTGCTGTACCATTTGAGTCGCTTTTCGTGTCCACTCAGCGGTGTGGTGGCGGGAGGTGAGGCCCCGGTCGAGAAAAACTCCTAGCCATCTCACAGATTCGGATTCTCGGATGGTTACGTCTCCCATTCTTATCGGTGGCAAGTCGGTAAGTCGAGTTCGGGGGCCGAGAAAGTACAAGACTTCCGCCTTGTCTGGGTCGAATGCTACGGCGTTGTTCTCTGCCCAGGTCGTGATAGTATTCACTTCGCGCTGGGCTGCCTCTGCTGCCAAGGCTGCTGTTGCTCCCATGCCGAGTACTGCTAAGTCGTCTGCATAGCCAAACCTCCAGGTAGTCCCCCCCTGCTACCTCTGACATGTACAGAAGGAAGAGAATAGGTGATAAGGGTGACCCTTGTGGGAGTCTACACTCGAGGTTGACCGCTTCGGTAACGCCCCCATCATACCGAACACGAGCAGAGCGCCCCTAGAGGAAAGAAGCAGTCCAGCTTATCATTTCCGGAGCCCATCCCATTTCTTTCATTCGTCGCAAGAGACGTCCATGCAGAGTCGCATCGAAGGCCCCTTGGACGTCCAGTGTGACCAGTATGGCTTAGTGTTGTTGATTGAGTGCGTTCTCTACGTCATGGACAAGGTACGCGACCAGGTCGTTGGCTGAGCGGCCAGGTAAAGCTCAGATCAGTTGCTGCGGGATCTTCTGGATGCTAAGTGCTGTGTGTGCGATCCGCTTGGCAACGAGGCGCTCAAGACCTTTGCCGAGGCATGAGAGGAGTGCGATGGGCCGCCACCCTTTTTGCTGTGCTGTGGTCGCGTCCTGGTTTAGGGATTAGAATGACCTCGGCCAGTTTAAAGATTGTCGGAAAATGTTTTTGACGAAGTGACCCTTCGTAGGGAGCGCGGACCGCATTTCCGATTGCCGGCCATGCTGCGCGTAGAAGTCGGACAGTAACGTTGTCGGCGACTGGCGCTTTATCTTGACACGACGTAGCTACCCATTTAGCTTCCTTCTCAGTAACCTCCGTCTTCCATGGCAGATTTTCGGTATCTGATTCAAAATCCGTGATGTCATCCGTGATTTCAATATTGTTTTCGCTGGTAAACCTGGCCAGAAGCATATCGCGGAGTAGAGTCTAATGTAATGGGGACAGATCGGAGAGGCGAGACGTCAAGATATCTGTGTAAGAGAAGCAGCGTAGTGTTTGAGATAAGTGAGGCTATTATAGAATAGGTGAGATGACAAAGAGAGAGATTCCTTCAGAGATATTCAGCAACGTGATTAACTGAAGAATTTTGAAGGAGAAGAGAGCTCGTTATATACAGGAGTGTAACCCTTATGGGACTTTAATTAGCATTATTCATGATAGACATTGATGTCCAAATATAACAATATTATCATGGTATGAGTAAGTCCTAAACCTGAATGTTTCCCCCAGAATACTTAGGTGTAAGACGCTCATATGTGTAGCTGTTAGCTCGTACCATCCATAGTTATAGATGATATAAATAGACATTAAGTGGGAAATCTAAATATAACATATGAGATGATGACGATCACGTGACAGTGTACGAGTCGGTGTGAGACGCGCATCGCGTGGGATGCTGGACTGTTTATTTTACAACAGAGTCGTCCGGCAGCGTGGGTCTGATTCAAAACCATCTGAGGTTCTGAGGGGAGCGGTTGCACTTTGCGGTCGTGGTTTGGCCCATCTAGCCATGCGATACATGTCGGCGTCGGTCCTGGCTTCAGAGAATTTTCGGTGCCAGTATTGGCGCTTAGCTCTCTTCACTGTTTGTCGGAATGCCTTTTTGCTGGTTTCGTCTCTCACTGCCTTGTATAAAACCTTCGCCTCTCGACATTCGTCTGTCCACCAGGGTGCGGATTGTCCTTGATGAGGGGAGCTCCGCCGCCCGGTCGCTTTTATAGCATCACTTAGGATTTCTACTAAATTGTTGCCAAGACTATCCACGTCGCTCGCAGTCCTGATCTCCTGTCTTCCGATATCTTTGCTCCATTCTCCTGCGACTCTTGAGAAATCCTCCAGTGCACTGTCACTTAGCCGGTGTCATGAGCAGCATGTAGACAGCGGACAAGAGCAAGAACAAGACAAGACCCGTGATGTCAGGCTATGGATGCTGTCCTAGCTAATACACAAGATAGATGCATTACCACTTGGCTAAAAGACTAGACCAGAAATCATAGAACACTGTACTCTGGCTATCCCCATATATATATTATACAACAGAGGCATTCCTGACACCCGGATGGGGCTGTTGAGTCTGATGGCAGCCGCCCCTCTAGCGTTTGGCCTCGGGACATCACCAGAAAGTGTGTCAGGGCAAAATCAAGGTAAGTGATACTAAGATGATAACAAAGACCACAGAGACAACGATACTGGCAGCGACGACAACAACAGCAATAACAATGGCAGAGTCAATAACAATAGCAATAGCAATAACAATAGCAATAACAATAGCAATAACAATAGCAATAACAATAGCAATAACAATAGCAATAACAATAGCAATAACAATAGCAATAACAATAGCAATAACAATAGCAATAACAATAGCAATAACAATAGCAATAACAATAGCAATAACAATAGCAACAGCAATAGCAATAGCAATAGCAATAGCAATAGCAATAGCAATAGCAATAACAATAGCAATAACAATAGCAATAACAATAACAACGATAACAGTTACGCAGGAAACAGTATCAATATCAACGAGGACAATAAGTTCAAGAGCGGATACAAGGATATTGAGATTTCAAGATAAGTTCTTCAATAAGTGGTAGATACAAGGCTCAGATCTGGAGAGATCTAAGATGCAAGACAAACTAATTTATATACAGCTGGTCGTAAAGTTTCTCCCATAGCCCAAGCTAGATTAGAAATGCATAGAATTCCATGGAACCTATGGCAGCAATAGTAATGACCAATAGTATAACGTGGAATATTATAGAACTCTCTAGCACTCCCTAGAAGACCCTAGAAGAACATAGAACACCATAGAACACCATAGAACACTAAAGAGCGTCAAAGTGTTAAGACATATCTAACGTGATATATCCCTGTCAGGAAATAAAATGACAGACAGGTGAGAACTCAGATTAAAGGTTGAAATAAAGCTAGAGAGCTAAGTCTACTCTACAAATACAACTTATATGAATGTTTTCCGTAAGCGACAAAAGAACATATATCGATAAAGATCTAAACGCCGATACTCCGTGGGTGTCTTTTCCAAGTCCATTGTCCTTTCATAACTCCGTGCCTTAATACTTGACAGTCCTCCCTCCTCTCAAGTGATCGTCCCGATCATTATCCATCATATCGATTTGGCGGCTTACGTGTTCTTGCGCGTCTGTCTAATATCATGCTTTCTGGCCGCTGTTTTTCAGGGTACCTATTATGAAATGCTTGTATTTCTACTCCTTCACCCTCAAGCTTATCCATTGGAATCCATTCTTTGGAATCGTCGCTCTACCTAATTTCGTATTCGAAAACCTCATTTTTAACTCTGGAGTTTGTTATGTCTTTAAATGATTTGAAATATTCTTCATCATTAACAAACCACTCCATCCCATATTCTTATTGATTTAATTGTGGGAGTGTAGCTTTTTCAAGTTTTTCAACGTGAAAAAACGTCGTGTATTTTGCCTATTAAATTTTTTAAATCTAGTTGATATGTTAGATCAGTGACTTTTCTCAGCACTTTAAAGGGGCCAATTTGCTTTTCAGCAAGCTTTTTGCATGGGCGTTTTGTCCTGATGTGGGTGGTTCTTAACATGACCCAATCGCCGACCTGAATATCCATTTCAATACGCTTTCTATCATAGTAATGTTTCATTTTTTCGTTTTCGGTTGCCATTGTAGTTTTCAATTTGGTCATTATATCGATCAATTTTTTGGCGTGCATAGCGGCACTTCCACAAGTGATTGGCTCTCCAGGCTCTTCATTTACAATTTGAGAGTTCGGTAAATAACCTTGATCAGCGTAGAATGGGGCCAGACCAGTTACGGCGTGCTTTGAATTGTTCCATGAAAATTCGCAGAGGTCTAGGTATTCGTCCCAATCGTTTTGTTCCAGATAGACATATGCTCGAAGATATGACTCTGTTGGTTGGTTTATTCTTTCTGCGAGACCGTTACCTTGCTGGTGCGCTGTAGTAGTAGGTATGTTTTGAAATCCCATAAATGTGCCAAGTTGCTTCCAGAATTTGTTGATAAATTGTTGCCCGCGTGTTACAGGTCTGGAGCCAGTGTGGTACAAGGCTGATGCCTGAGGTATCATAAGGTAGGTGGGACTTATAGGCTTTGCGCTAATCCTCGTTTACGCTAGTGTGGCAAGGAAAGAGCCACTGAAAGAGTAACTCCTTCCTCAACATACAGACCATCATTAAATGGCATCTAGGACGGGAAGGCGTTAGACTGCAAAGGGGATCTGGTTCGAAGGGAAATATGTACATAAGGAATAGGGCAGGTGTATTCAATCCTCAGATTTATTATACTCTTGATTTAATTGAACGATTAATTTTCTAATCTGATTCATCTTACGTTTCCTCACACCGCGGTCTGTAATGAAGACTTTGGGAATGCCGTGTTGCCTTATCAAGTTTTTACGAATTAGTTTAGCTGTTTTTTCAGCGGTAAGACCTGCGAGTTTGCATGGTATGAATCGACCCCGTCTTGTTGCTGCATCGATACACGTGAGAATAGCGGTGTTACCACTTTTTGTTTTTGGCAAATCTGTGATGAAGTCCATGGCGACTCTTGACCACCTCCCTTCGGAGACTGGTAGAGGATTGAGTTTCCCATGTTGTTTATGCGTCTTAGATTTGGTGCGTGCGCAGATTTGACATCCTGCAACGTAATTCTGAATATCTTGTGTCATACCTAGCTAGTAGTAGTTACGTTGGGCCAATTCTATTTTCCTGGCTGTACCCCAATGACCGGCAAGAGGGCTGTCATGGCTCAGCTCCTTTGCTCTTATTCGAAGAGATTCGGGGATATACAATCTGTTGAGTTTATACCACAACGCTTCGTCTTCTAAATGCCAATCGTCGGGTAATTGTCGTTGTAGCAGATCTGAGGCAAATTTGTCTATCCCCAGCGCATTTGCCATTTTGGGTTTGAACTCTTCTGAAACTAAAGCGTTGATATGTAAGTTATTACTACATGTAGCATACTCCTTTAAATTTAATCCCCAGGTAGTTAAGCCATCCTGAGATTTGACCATGTAGTCGGGCCACCTAGATGGTGCGTCAGCTGGGTTTTTATTTCCTTGGCAGTGGTAAATATCAAAATCGTAAGCGGCCAATTTTTCTACGTAGCCGGATTGTCGTCGATTTGGTCTAACAGTTGATTTGAAGTATTGAAGGTTGGCATGATCGCTGTATATTAGTATCTTGTGTTGTGCTCCTTCTAAGTAGACGCGGAAGTGCATCAAGGCGTCAACCACGGCAAGAAGTTCTTGATCTGGTGTACCATACCGAGTTTCTTCGGGTTGTAGTTTTCTACTCCAGAAAGCTACAGGTGTCACAGTCTAGTCAAGAGCGCTTGCGCAGCTAGATGATTAGAGGTAGTTAATATTCGAATCTATGGAGGAGTAACTACGTTGCTGCTTTACAAATATATATACTACAATCCTCCTCAGCCCAGACAACTCCCCTGGCTTCAGTGTCATCGTAGACTTCTGAGATTCTCATGCCTCCGTGAACCTCCTGTATCAGCAAGTTCCAGGTACCAGTAAGCTTAGGTCTATTGTTTGAGGGAGGCATTGCGTATCTAGAGCCCCTAGTGTTTCAAGCGAAGAGACCCGCTACTTATGCGCACTGACCTGGTACGATGCACTATCCTTGTAGAGTCTGTGATGCCTATGGACAGCATGGGCTACAGGGATAAACCAGCTTACCAGCTGTTACAACAGGTCTTTTTACTCCATTGTGCCTTTGTGATAATATGCCGGAGATTCCACCGCCGGAAGCATCCGTTTCCAGTATTCCTGGTAAATTTGGGTCCCATTGTTGCAAGATGGGAGAGTCGGCGAAACTTTGTTTAATGTCATTAAAGGATAGAAGTGCGTTTGCATTGAAATCGAAAGGTTTTTGTGTGACTTCTTTTTTTAGCAAGTTAGACATGCCAGCACATCTTTTGGAGTATTGAGAAATAAATCGCCTGTAAAAATTGGTGAATCCTAAGAACTGTTGTAGTTGTTGTAGATTTTGTGGTATTGGCCATTTCGTTATTGTTTCAATTCTAGTAGGACTAATCTTGAGGCCGTCTTCCGAGATTACGAAGCCTAAAAAATCGACTTCTTGTAATTCAAATGCACATTTTGAGAGTTTGCAATACAAGTTGTTTTGGATTAATTTTTCGAGTACGATGGCAGTGCGGTGATGAAGTTCTTGTTTGGTTTGCGCGTATATTAGAAAATAGTCTATGTATGAAACGATCCCATCGCCAAAGTCTCGAAAAACTTGATCGATGAACGATTGCCATGTTGGGGGTGAATTTGCGAGTCCAAATGGCATTACTAACCATTCGAAGCAGCCGTCTGGCGTTCGAAAAGCTGTTTTCCATTCATGCCCTCGTGCTATACGTATCATGTTATACGCTGAGATGATGTCGAGTCGCGTAAAGTATTTAGCTCCACGAAGTTTGTCAAAAAGATCGTTGATGTTCGGTACAGGGTACTTGTCTTTCACAGTTAGGGCATTGAGCCGACGATAGTCCATACACATTCTTAACTCTTGAGTGAGAGGTTTTTTGACGAAAAGAACGTTCGCTGGAGCTTGAGCTTTGCATCTGCGGATCCACCCTTTTTCAAGGAGTTGGTCAGTTTGCTTCTTCGCTTCTTCTACTTTCTTTTCTGATAATCTTGACATTGGGACTACGCGCGGGAGTTTACCGTCTGGAATGTCGATTGTCATGTCAATATCATTGCGGTGGGGTGGCAGTTTAGCTGCATTTGATTTTGAGAAAGCTTCGGCCAAATATTTCAAGTTTTCAGGGATAACAACATCTTCATTTTCTTGTTGTGCGTCGCTTTGTGACAGTGCACTTAAGAACACTTCACTTGTCTGGTCACTTGCGATCTGTGAGATGGTACCAGAAGAAGGAAAATTGTTTTCCAAGGTCGGGATGGGTATAGGGGTCGTTATATAGGGGGAGTGTTTTTCTGGAATGTTATAATTGGAAGTTGTTTTGGGTGTTGAGGGTCCTGAATGTCGATGCTTTACAGTTTTGTTGATCCAGTCGATATCAGGATTGACTGTTTCTAGCCATGGTAACCCAATTATTGCATCGTGTGATAGTATAGGTGCTTCTACGAAATCAACTTTTCCTTCAAAGAGCCCTGGTAGCTTTGTGTGTAACGTAGATTCGTAAGCTAGTTCAGCAGGTACCGCAACTTTTCCATCAAAGGAACAGATTTTTTTGTTAACAGGTTTTCTATTTCTCATAGGATTTGCACTCATTATATTATATGTACATGCGTTAGCCTGTGCTGCACCATCTACTAAAACTCTAGCTTTAACCCCTCCAATTGTCCCCTGTAACTCCACTGACCTGCTACTGTTCAGGCTAGCGATTGTGAGTGGAGCATCTGTTAACGGGATGAGGTAGCCTACCTTGAATGAAGGCGAGACAGGAGGAGCTGGAGGTGGTTTGCCCTCCTTTGCCAATTTTTCAATTAGAAGTTGGCATTGGTAGGTTGGGTGATTGCCTCCATCAAACATACAAAGGTTATGCTTTTTTCGAAAATCTTTGATTTCTTGAGATAGCTTGCCATCTTGAGTTAGATGTGGTTGGGAGGAGGATGTGAGAGAGTCAGCTTTGAAGTTACTGTGTCTCATGGGTCTGGGTTTGAAGTTATTCGACGGATTGCTGGTGGCTTTCATTTGTTTTTGCATTTCATAACCGCTCTCATACTGAAGCGCAAGTTCTGTGACGGCTTTGTAGTCTGTAATATCTATGTATGGTGTGCCTAGAAGTTTTCCCTGCAGAGGCTCAATGAGGCCCTTGAAGAATTCCTCTCCCCAAACTTGTGGCGGAAAGCCGGTATCTTTACACATAAACTCAAAGCGTTGCTTGTATTGCTGAACACTTCTCTGCTCTTGTTTAAGTGATTGACGCTGTCGAATATGCTCATGTTTTGTTGTACGACTTTGATATCGTTCACGTAAGCGTTGGGCAAACGAGGGCCAATCATCCTTCAGTCCTGGTAGGAGTTGGAGTTCCAGCCTGGCCCATTAGGGGCCTTGTTATCCCCTTCGGCTGACGATCGTTTTAAGTTTTCTACTGCCACCATTACCTTTTGATGATCAGTGGAGTGGTATTGAGGCTGCAGGATGAATTTGGCTTCTAGGTCTTCAATGAACTGATTGACACTAGTTTCTCCTGAGAACTTTTCCAAAGTTGGTACAGGCGTTTGTATTGAATGAGAAGGTAGTGTAAATTGTTGAAGGGGTGGCGGCATGTGTCATGAGCGGCATGTAGACAGCTGACAAGAGCAAGAACAAGATCCATGATGTCAGGCTATGGATGCTGTCCTACATAATACACAAGATAGATGCATTACCACTTGGCTAAAAGACCAGACCAGAAATCATAGAACAACTTTAAGGTCTAGCACTGGCACTTTGTTATCCACTTTGTGTGTATTCAGTTCTGGCTTAGTAAGCAAGTATGGGTTTAGCTTACGGAGACTAGGCATATATATATTATAGGAGGGGTAATGTCAGGAATGCCTCTGTTGTATAATATATATATATATATATATATATATGGAGATAGCCAGAGCATAGTGTTCTATGATTTCTGGTCTGGTCTTTTAGCCAAGTGGTAATGCATCTATCTCATGTATTATGTAGGACAGCATCCATAGCCTGACATCATGGATCTTGTTATTGCTCTTGTCAGCTGTCTAAATGCCGCTCATGACAGCATGTACATATGTGCTGGCGGTTGCTGTAGGTTGTATGGAAATTGAGATGGGTGTGAAAATAGGAGAGCCTGCGAAAATGTTTGTGAGTGAGTAAATGGATAAGGTGAAGGGCTTGTATGTGGATTAAAGAATGGTATGTTGGTCTGCATAGATGACTGTTATGAGTTCCAATAGTGCAAGGCGTGGCCAACGTGAGTGACTGACGTGACTTACGTAAATGACGCGACTTGCGTAAATGACGTGACTGGCGTGAATGACGTGACTGGCGTGACTGGCGTGACTGGCGTGACTGGCGTGACTGGTGTGACTGACGTGAATAACGTGACTGTAACTGGCTTAGCTAACATAACCGCGATAAGACTCCGATAATTGTATGCACAACGTGAGGACAACCTGAATCTGAGCGAGGCAATGAACTAGATTATCTGAGGATAGGATAAATACAAGACACTAATCTGAAGGGCAGTAAGCGGTCAAGACAACGACCTTAAGTACAACAAGACCCCCTAGTTTCCGAGCGCCTGAATAACCATAAAAGAACTCCAAGGAATATTATCGAATAGCGAAGAATAGCATAGCCCGTAGAAACACCCAGAAATAGAACAATTTGATAACACGATCGACAGTTTAGAGCAAGAAAGAGTTCAAAGGAATATGGAGCCAGCTCTAGCCATTAGGCATTACTTACGGAGGGAATGCTTTAACTCTTACAGCTATGATCAGCGGGGCAGGTACCTTGCATATGAAGATCAACAACCCCGATGATTAGGACCAGCATTGTACATGACAGTACCTGACAGTGACGTCTGTTGTTGTGGTGGTGGAGGTGGATGTAGGGGTGGTTGTTGTTGTTGTTGCTGTAGTAACAGTATGAGTTGTTGATGTTGTTGTTGTAGTTGCTCTTGTTGCTGTTGTTGAATTTGTTGAAGTTGCTGTTGATACTGTTGTTGTTGCTCTTGTAAGTTGGCATTGTTGGCAATAGAAAAATTTTTGAGCACTGCAGCCATTTGGCTTTGAATTATATCCGAGATTTTTTCATTATCAAGCGCGTTCTCGTGTTGAAACACTGGCATTGGTATGTTGCTAGGGAGGTTATAGTGTACGTGTGGTAATGGAGTCTCAAAAAGCGTGTGTTTAGATGGTGAGGGTGTCGAAGATACACCTCGTGATGGGGATTCATCTTGCACTAGTTGTTTACCCTTATTGTTCGGGCTTTGGCGACGTGGCTTTAGAATGATATTTTCAGTATTTAATCCTCGCATGAGGTTTTTGGGTAACAAAGACATTTTGCGAATTATAATTGAAAGAGTTCTCAGGCGTCTGATCAGAGAGCTTTATTGTCAGGAAATGAAATGACAGACAGGTGAGAACTCAGATTAAAGGTTGAAATAAAGCTAGAGAGCTAAGTCTACTCTACAAATACAACTTACATGAATGTTTTCCGTAAGCGACAAAAGAACATATATCGATAAAGATCTAAACGCCGATACTACGTGGGTATCTTTTCCAAGTCCATTGTCCTTTCATAACTCTGTGCCTTAATACTTGACAATCCCAATCTAGGGACAGGTTTATGACAAAGTGTCCTATGGTCCGAGGTGGAGTTGAGTTCTGGTGCCACGTCAGCAATAACCCCGGCGTTGGACCAGACTAGGCCGAGGGTGTTGCCTCTAGCGTGTGTTGGGACGCCTGGGCTCGAGGCCAGTGACATGTCGTGTTCATTCATCCACTCGATCAGGATATGGCCATCTCCGTGTGAGTGCTCTGCTAAAGGTTGCCACTCTGGGTGGACAGAGTTGAAGTCTCCACCAATTACAGTTGGTCCTGTAGGGTTCCAAGACAGCAGGGGGCTGGTCGTGTTGTAATCACCGCTTATATCCAAGATGTGTGATGAGTCATGCATTGACTTAATCACTGATCATCGGTATTGATGAGCCAATTAGATCTATGGAAAGATCATTACTCGCTAGGATCTATCAGATTGTACAACTCTCTAAGAGTAACATACTATAACAGTAACCAGATAAGGATAAAGGCATAATGATAATGCTGCACAGACCAATCCATTATGTATATTATCACACATGTTAACACCATACGGTGATATATGTTTATTTACACTTACATAAAATACATACACATCTTACTTCATATTTAAAAAAGTTGTTTATCTTTCTGCCAGGTATAATTGATTCCGTCGCTGCAAATTTGATTGATCTTTGTTTCGTCAGACCAAACCACTTTCTTCCAGTCTTCTATCTTCCACTCCATGTGTCTTAGGGCGAAATCCAGACGAGCTTTGCTATGCCGAGCCGCCAAGGCTGGTTTATTGGCCTTCTTTTTGGCCTTCAAGCCCGACTTTCGAAGGACATTTCTGGCGGTTTGCGGGCTGACACTAATACCCATAGACGCCTGTAGACTTGCTACCGCTTGTTTTGGTGTCTTAATAATCCAGTTTGCTATATTGTTGACAATACTTCGCTTGTCACGAGGGGTCAGCTTGCTTATACCCCCCCTTTTTCTGGTACTACTTTCTTTAGGAGGGGTTTTCAGAAGCTTAGAAACGATTTGGAGCACTTAAGCTCACTTGTGATAGAACTGAATGACTTTCCCTCTTTGAGGCGCTGGATGATTTGGTCTCGAGTTGTCATGTTTAATCTAGGCATATCGCTTTGTTGTACACCCAATTACAACCAAAAGTTAGCCCAATACGTTGCGATTGACCATGTAGAGTACTAACAAATAATTATTTGAGTTTAGTTCGATGAATTGAGACCGTCGTGGATGCAAAGTACGGTAATTTTTAGATACTAAAATAGCCTGCAGAATGAAGTTCGCCTCGCTTAGTCAGCTTCTCTCAGCCACCATTTTCTGTATAGATTAAGTCGTGATTCAAAAATTCAGAATGTGCTTCATTAGACACTTAATTACATCTATGTAAGTTTTTGACTTATTCTGTCGAGTGGTTCTGAAGCTACAAGCTTTTGAGAAAAAGTTGGCTGAACAAGCGAATTTCATTTCCCAGACTGTAGAATCTCTTATCTAGCAAATGTATCTAATGATCTCCTCCACTTTAGTCAGATGGGAAGGAGAAAACAAAAGTCTGCAGTGGATGCAGCACTCTTACTTAAGCAATACGCGGAAAAAAACATGGCAGAGAACAAAGTTGTATCTTGTGTATTCCTAGACATTATAGGAGCATTTGACAGACTTCAACCTAAGAAGCTTCTTGAAATCCTGCATAGGAAAAAACTCCTAGCCACGTTTATTTCCTAGGTATCTTCTTTTCTGACAGGGAGAAGGATTTCTCTTTTATTTAATGGACATCTGAGTAAATCTTTTGCTGTTACAGGGGCACCCCAAGGGAGTCCTCTTTCTCCCTTATTATTTCTTTTATCAATGAGTGAATTATTTACATCTTTCCTAAGTTCTTCTCTTCTGGAAATTTCCTATGTTGACGACATTTGTATTTCAGTTGCTTCTAGATCTGTTAAAAACAACATTATGTTATGGGCTTTGCCCGTATAGGGGCTGGTCACAGGGACCACCCCAGTAAAAATCGTTATAACGAGGCGCTAATAGGCGAAGGGGGATCGGCCGGGAGCAGGAAGGTCCGACCCGAGCGGGGGCCAGTGGCAGGGATGAAACGAGCATTTCGGGTTTACATGAAGCCAGTACATTAGGATCGGTGGAGTTGGGCGTTAGGCATCAAGGGACGGGGACAAGGCAACTCCAGGGAATTGGGTAGGGTAAGTTAGCGAGTTTGGGTGATGATATATATTGGGGAGTCCAGCCATATACTTTAATTTCCTCTTCATTAGAATATTATAAACTATTTTTACGACTTCGACCTTTGTGAATAACTAAGGTCCTCGATTCCTTAACATATAATATTCTAATCATATTTTTTTTTCTGCTCTCTTCCTCTCTCTCTGATAGTTGTTTATGACCATTCGAGTTCCTGACTTCGATTCCGACTTGTCTTCTTCCTTTGTCAGCGCACCAGAGATGGACCACAATACTGTTAACACACAGGAGGTCAATATGTCGGGTAACTTCGCACCTCCCAATCCTAACATTACCTCGCAGGACTGGCAGGGGCTTCTCCAGATGTTAGCCGAGCGCAGAGCTTATGTTATGATGATTACTGTATCACGATTCTCTGAGGCAAAAATCTCTCTGAGGATGTATATCACAGTATCTCTAAACCTCGTGTGTAAAATAAATATAATCAGTTTTTATCCTTATTTTTTAAGTATATAAGTCAAAGTAACCATAAGGTATATACAAAAAATGCTGTGAGAGCTGTAGGCGCTAGTGAAGTTGATACACGCCCATCAGTTCATGATAAAACATAAGATGTCCCAGACAGCATGAACGATCATCCTTTGTACCAAATCCTCCCAACTAGGCTCAAACGTCTAATTGATCTCGATGTTCCAATATCTGAAACCCGTCTCGCAGAGTTTCCAACAGCTTAGTCTGAGGCGCCTATGCAAAGTGTCAGACAAGCCAGAAGAGATGTGGCCTTGCCGAAATGGAACGGTCGGGCAGTAGACTTCAAGTTTTACTTAGAGAGGTTGGAGACGCGAATCACCACGGATTTTGCGCCTTTCTTCGACAAATGTTCGATTTGCCTCGACATAATCGACACAATTCCTGAAAACCTGAAGTCGCGAGTGTCGGGATGGTTTGATTCGCGAAAGACAGGTAATAACTTTAGCTGTAGAGAATTGGTTCAACACCTCGAGAACACCTTTGCGGATCGGCAGGGTCAGCAGGCCGCGTCCGAACTATTGGACCGGATGGAGCAGGGGGAGCACCAGCTGTTCGCCGACTTCCTGCAAGACTTCAACTACAGTTTGGCCCAAAGCGGAGGTGATGAGGCCCACACCGCCCTCGGAAAAACCCAAAAATTAAAAGCGGCAATGAACAACCAGCTCAGGAGAGCTCTAATCAGCCTAAAATTACCACCGGCCAACAAGCACAAAGAGTGGGTAGCGGAAGTGAGGGAGATAGCTCTGGAGGTAGAAGCAATGGCCGACTATCGACCCAGAGGAGCGACCAATACCAGGACGAGATATGGGGCTCCTAAGAGTGGGGTAGCGATGTCGGTTCCAAGGAACCAGGGAGTGGATAGCGAGGGGGATATTCGAATGGGGGGAACCAATGCCCTCATGGCGGGAATAAGAGGGATGGCTTTGGAAAATGAAGGAAGGGAGAGTGACCTCAGGACCTAGGAAGACCCCCGACAACTGCGGCGAACGCTGTAGGACACAACAATAGAAGGGCTAGCCTGCCCAGGGCGCCGTAGAGGTCTCAGCAGGAGGTTCGCAGGCTTTTGTCAGAGGGAGCGTGTGTCCGGTGTACGGAGAGGGGGCATTTTGCAAAGGAGTGTCCGAGGTTTCGCAGGGCGCGTGATTCAAGAGATCTCTTCAACGCCGTAAGGGGTACTAAGGGGCAGGGAAACGGGGCCCCTTGAGCGAAGTCGCGCTCAAGGGTGCTAACGGGATTTCGTCGGGTATTGAGAGGGTCTTATGTTCTCAACCCCTAGTTATTGTAGGATTAATAAATTCATCGTTTCCTATCGAAGCTATGGTTGACACCGGCTGTTTATGCCTCTCTGTGATTGACGAAAATCTCGTGCGCGCTCATAAAATTCATATAAAATCGATTCCGCCCCGGGTGTTACGTTTAGCTGACGATAGTAAAACCACCGTTATTAAACAAATCGCCAAATATGAGTTAGACATCGAGGGTCATCGGGAACTCATGTGGGCGTACGTCATGACTAATTTGGCCTACCCTATCATACTTGGAAAACCGTGGATGGAAAAGAACCAGGTAGTTTACGCGGCTGATAGACCCTCACTTAAAATAGGACATAGGCAGCTACTCAAACGTAGTACGGAAAACCCAACGCTAGTTCAGAGGGAACTAGAGGGACCAACAGGCATCAGCCGGCAGGACCTGATAGGGCGGGAGCAAGTGATCGGGTCCGTTTCTAAAACGGAACTGGAAAAGGCTTTGGAACCAAAGACAACAATGACCAGGGAGGAAACAAGGGCCAATCTACCTGTTGAGCTATGGAAATTCACTGAGCTGTTTTTGGAAGACGGGACCGACGGAAACGATGCGTTACCTCCACACAGACCAGGGGTAGACACGAAGGTAGTTATGCAAAAAGATAATTAGGGTCGAGACAAGGAAGTTCCATGGGGACCTCTCTACGGAATGACGAGAGAGGAACTATTGGTTCTTCGTAAGACTCTTACGGAGCTACAGGACAAGAATTGGATCCGTGTAAGCAGTTCTCCAGGGGGGGCTCCTGTGCTATTCATAAAGAAGCCGGGTGGGGGTCTAAGGTTTTGCGTGGACTATAGGGCGTTGAACGCAGTAACGGAAAGGGATCGGTATCCACTACCACTCATTAGGGAGACGATGCAGATGTTATCAGGGGCGTCCTGGCTCACCAAAGTCGATGTAAGGTCGGCATTTCATCGACTAAGAATTGCGGAAGGCGACGAATAGAAAACAGCCTTCAGGACTAGGTTCGGATCGTTCGAATGGTTAGTAACCCCATTTGGCCTAGCAGGGGCTCCCTCTGCCTTTCAGCGATGGATAAATAAAGAGTTAGGCGACTTGCTAGGAGTTACCTGCTCGGCCTATGTCGATGATGTGGTCATCTTTACGGATGGGGATCTGGAAGATCATTGGACCAAGGTTTCTCAGGTGTTACGAAGATTGCAAAACGCGGGCCTGAAGTTAGATCCTAGGAAATGTGAGTTTGCAAAGAAGGAGATAAAATACCTGGGTTTTATAGTGAATGTGAACGAAGGTATCAAAGTAGATCCAGAAAAGGTACGAGCAATTGGAACGTGGGAGGCTCCGAAAAATGTGAAGGGGGTGCGTAGCTTTCTGAGCTTCGCAAACTTCTACAGAACGTTTATTCCTGAGTTTGCTCAGACCTCAGCCCCGTTACAAAGATTGACTAAAAAGGGTACACCTTTTCGATGGGATCAGGAGCAAGAGAAATCATTCGAAAGTCTAAAGTCCCTTTTCAGCACCGCTCCTATATTAGCGTTATGGAATGGAGATAACCCAACCGTGCTGGAAACGGACGCATCCGGCTGGGCTACAGGGGGGTGTCTTCTGCAGAAATAACCAGGGGGGCAACTAAAACCCGTCGCGTACTTCTCAAAAAAGCTATCACCTGCCAAACGCAACTACGACATTCACGACAAGGAGTTGCTGGCCATAATTAGATGCCTCAATGAATGGAGAAGCGAGTTACTAGGAGTGAAGAACCCTTTTTTGGTTCTAACAGACCATCAAAATCTCAAGTATTTTATGACATCCCGTCGGTTGTCTGAGAGGCATGTAAGATGGTCACAGCTGCTTTCCCAATTCAATTTTGAGTTAGACTTTAGATCCGGAAAGTTTGCAGGACGGCCAGATGCGTTGTCCCAAAGGGCGCAAGATATACCAGAATCAATAAATGACCCTAGGTTGAAGGAAAGGGAGTTCAGATTGTTGAAGGAAAGGGAGTTCAGATTGTTGAAGGAAAGGGAGTTCAGATTGTTGAAGGAAAGGGAGTTCAGATTGTTGAAGGAAAGGGATTTCAGATTGTTGAAGGAAGATTGGATCCATAAAAATCCAGTGGTTGGCCATGTACAAGCAGATCAAAGCAATATCCGCGGAAAAATACCGACAGGAGAGAGTCTGTTCGAGGAACAGGAATTACAGCCACTTTGGGACAAATCTTTAGACGAAGACAAATCAATAGTAGAGCTATACTGGACACTATTAGAGGGCGAGCCACAGTTCAACGCAGCCTTGCAATTGAAAGTATCAGCCTCAGAATGCGAAATCGACAACAGAGGAGCGTTATGCTTTCGGAGAAGGGTATGGATTCCAGACTGGGAACCACTGAGAACGGCACTAATACAACAAACGCACGACTCCTATCTTACGGGACATCCTGGAAGAAATAGTACCATAGCAATCCTCGCGCCATCATTTTTCTGGCCAGGAATGACGGCCATAGTGCGGAGATTTTGTAAGAATTGTGATGTGTGCGGTAGAACAAAGGTTTGGCGGTCTAGGAGGCAGGGGTTGTTACTACCCTTGCCAATTCCCGAACGTTTTCACAGTGAATTATCGATCAATTTCATGACCAACTTGCCAGCAAAATCCAAAGGAGACCCAAGATTTCTGATGGTGATTACCGACCGTCTGCTGAAGAGCGTGACTCTAGAGGCAATGCAATCAATGAACGCAGAGGAATGTGCCGATAGATTTTTACATTGCCATTACCGGTTTCACGGATTCCCCCACGCGTTAACGTCAGACAGGGGTTCCAACTGGGTAGGCAATTTTTGGAAAAGGCTGTGCAAACTGACACAGGTGGAGCAACGGTTATCGACGGCATTTCATCCGGAAACAGACGGAGCGACGGAAAGAATGAACCAAGAAGTCCTAGCGTATCTCAGGGCCTTTGTTTCTTTTTCGCAAACGGAGTGGGCATTAATGTTACCTACGGCGCAACTGGCGCTAAATAACCAGGACAACTCTACGACAAACCTAAGCCCATTTTTCTTGTCACACGGGTATCATGCAGAGCCGATACAACTCAAACCACAGCGTGTCAACAATGCTTCTTCGCCCACGGCAAAGAGAGCTGATAAATTTTTGGACAGAATAAGGCAGGCTCAGGAATTTGCCGCTGCGGCGATGGCGGCGGCCCAACAGAATATGGAGGAACAAGCCAACCGAAGTAGGTCACCCGCAATTAAATATCAAGTGGGAGACAAGGTCTGGCTAAGCCTGAGGAATATCCAAACCCCACAAACCAAGAAAAAATTAGCATGGATAAATGCGAAGTACACAGTCACAAAGGTAATCTCGCCTCATGTGGTAGAATTAGACGTACCGACAAAAGTCTGGCCGAGATTCCACGTCGAGCTGCTACAAAAAGCCAACGAAGACCCGCTACCATCTCAGCAGCAGGATGATAAGCAACCACCACCCGTAGTCAATCAATCAGATCCGCAAGCCGAGCCGGAACAAGGGGTGGAGAGAATCCTCAGGTCCGAAAAGTTTTGGAGGGGGAGGGGCTACGTCAGAAGAGTATTGGTAAAATGGAAAGGGTTCGCCGAACCGACATGTGAAGACAGATCGGAGTTGGAGAACAATGTGGCCCTAGACCAATTTGAGTCAAAATTCGGATGCGGCAACGGGGTGGGGAAGGATGAGGGGGCCAGGCAAGGACCCAAGAAACCCAGAACTAAGTGGGGAAGAAGGGGTAATGTTATGGGCTTTGCCCGTATAGGGGCTGGTCACAGGGACCACCCCAGTAAAAATCGTAATAACGAGGCGCTAATAGGCGAAGGGGGATCGGCCGGGAGCAGGAAGGTCCGACCCGAGCGGGGGCCAGTGGCAGGGATGAAACAAGCATTTCGGGTTTACATGAAGCCGGTACATTAGGATCGGTGGAGTTGGGCGTTAGGCATCAAGGGACGGGGACAAGGTAACTCCAGGGAATTGGGTAGGGTAAGTTTGCGAGTTTGGGTTGTTGTAAAATAAACAGTCCAGCATCCCACGCGATGCGCGTCTCACACCGACTCGTACACTGTCACGCGATTGTCATCATCTCATATGTTATATTTAGATTTCCCACTTAATGTCTATTTATATCATCTATAACTATGGATGGTACGAGCTAACAGCTACACATATGAGCGTCTTACACCTAAGTATTCTGGGGTAAACATTCAGGTTTAGGACTTACTCATACCATGATAATATTGTTATATTGGGACATCAATGTCTATCATGAATTATGCTAATTAAAGTCCCGTAAGGGTTACACTCCTGTATATAACGAGCTCTCTTCTCCTTCAGAATTCTTCAGTCAATCACATTGCTGAATATCTCTGAAGGTAAGATCTCATCCAGTAGCTAGCCCAATAAAGTCAATCACATTGCTGAATATCTCTAAAGGAATCTCTCTCTTTGTCATCTCACCTATTCTATAATAGCCTCACTTATCTCAAACACTACGCTGCTTCTCTTACACAGATATCTTGACGTCTCGCCTCTCCGATCTGCCCGTATTACATTATGGGTGACGATATATATTGGGGAGTCCAGCCATATACTGTAATTTCCTCTTCATTAGAATATTATAAACTATTTTTACGACTTCGACCTTCGTGAATAACTAAGGTACTCGATTCCTTAACACATTATTCTCCTTAAAAAATAACTTCAAGCACTCTTATCCAAATCAGACACATGATCTATTGTTTTGAAAAGTCTAAGTCTGAACTCATTCATCTCAGTAAGAAAAGAATACCCTTTTTAGATCCCTTAGTGCTAGATAATTTGACCCTCATGCATTGTTGTTATGGACATGGCGTGATGTCGACATAGTCACGTGAGATACTCAAGGCCTGTGTAACCATGGTTACTTTGTTGTTTATCATAGGTCTGACTGTTACTGGGCAACCAAGCATTGTGAAAGTATAGAAGCCTGCCTGCCAGGTTGCTTGTAGTGCAATATATGTTTCTTGCATCTATTCATCCATCTATTGATCATGATATCAGTTCTTATCCATAAATTCTGTAATTCAATTCAATCCTTCCATCACTGCAATCTCATAACCTTTTATAGGTTATGAGCCCAGAAGCGTAAGCTGAAGGGTCTGCATTATCAACTTCATCCAAAATTTTATTCCATAACTGTTGGAAATTGGTATTGGTTCTTCAAAGGACAATCCTTAGAGAATATAGGCCAATTAAATAAATAAAATTTTCAAATAAAAAGATTATATTATTATCTATCTGCAAACCTACTCCCCTTACTATATAGCTATATGTTAATTTTATTATTTAACATTTTAAGTAACTGAACAGAAATTTAGCCTGTATCCTATTTTCGTTTGAATACGAGGTGGCAAATACAAATCTCAGTAATCGTTTGCCACTCTGATCAGATCGGAATATCATCAATAAGATTCGTGTAGATACTATATGTAGTATCAATGGTAGTTACACGCATGTGATGATGTGCTAACCGGTCCGGCTGGTCCATCTCCTAAATTAGTAGCAATGATGCGAAATTCCAACACTCCTCCTGAGCAGCTGGACCGGTCGTGCCGAATCATTCTATCCGAAAGAGTTGTTGACATAATAAATTTGCTTTAGCGAACGGTAGTGGTTTTGTTAATAAATCAGCTAGCATTTTACTAGTCGGGATGTAGATGATGTTGATCTTTTTGTTCTTAACACAATCTCTGACAAAATGATATGATACATCGATGTGTTTGGTCTTAGCCGAATTGGTACCCCCTGCAATTGATAAGGCGCTCTGATTATCGCTGAACATTAACAGACCCTCACTGTCGATAAACTTATCATGAACATGAAGTTCTGTGAAAAGTCGACTGACCCAAACAGCTTGTTTGGCTGCCTCACATAATGCTACATATTCAGCTTCAGCTGTAGATGTAGAAACCGACTTTTGCCGTCTCGATTGCCAACATATTGGACCTCCGCCTAGCATAACAATAACGCCGGAGACTGATCGACGAGTCACAACATCCCCTGCAAAATCCGAGTCAGAATATATAGCTAATCCTCCTCTTTCCAAAGATCCGGCAGAAGATGGTCCAAAACTATAAGTTATGCAGTAATCAATGGACCCTTTAAGATATCTCAAAACCCTGCAAACGCTGCTCCAATGTCGGCTGACTGGACAAGAATTGTAGCTACCTAATTGGGATACAGCAAAGGTGATGTCTGGCCTAGTTCCATTCGATGCGTATCCTAAACTACCTACAGCACTGGCATATGCTGACTCGTCTGCAGGAGGCTCATCTTTTTGTCCAGGCATAATTCTATCGTAACCGTTCAATGGAGAAGTGTATGTTTTTGCATCCTGCAACCCAAATGAACAAATTTTATCTCCTATGTATTCAGCTTGAGAGATTTTCAAGGTCCTCGTCGCCCTTTCTCGAGTAATTCTCCAACCAATAATTACACCAATTTCTCCTAGATCTTTAATCGGGAAAGTTTTTGAAAGTTGTTGCTTGACTCTTACGACTTGCTCGAGGAGTTTCCCGCAAATTATAAGATCGTCGACGTATACTCCAATGACTATTTGCATCACTGTATGTATATAAATACAATGATCGCTTTCTGATTTTCTAAACATTAGGTTGGAGAGTTTCTCGTCCAGTTTTTGATACCAGGCTCGTCCGGACTGTTTCAGACCGTATAAAGCCTTTCGGACTTTAACATACTTAGTACCTGTCAGTCCCTCGGGACATCTCATGAACACATCCTCTTCCAAATCGCCTTCAAGATATGCCGTCTTAACATCAATTTGATGTATTTCCCAATCAAAGAAAGCAGAAACAGCAAGAAGGATTCTTAGTGAGTCCATTCGTAGAGTCGGCGAGTATGTATCAAAATAATCAACCCCGTAAACCTGGCTAAAGCCCTGGGCGACTAACCTGGTCTTAAATCTTCCATCGGATTTAATGGCAAAAACCCACCGAGAACCAATAAGTTTTCTTCCATGAGGGATATGGGTCAACGGGATAGATACTTCTTTTGATCTTAAGGAATCGAGCTCTTCATCAATTGCAGCTTGCCATTTCATCTTTTCTGGGCCACTAGTAGCGTCTAAAAAATTCTTAGGTATCTGAATCTTCTTTTCTGCATGTAAAGCCCTTGGCTTCGGATGCCAAGCAGATCGAGGTTCAATTTGCTTTCGTTGACTAGAACTTCGTCGCGGATTAGAAACTTGCGAGTCTACAGGCATATCTGGCACGGACTGTGACTCTAATGGATTGGTACCATTTCCGATATTTGACGTTTCTCCAAATGTTTCTTCGTGGTTGCTGTCAGTTGCATTTTCATGTTCTCCAGTAGAAATGTAATCATTTATTTCTAGTGACGGAACTTCAACTCCTCCTACAGGTGCGTTATCAACTCCTCCTGCAGAAATATTTTCAGGCAGATTGACTGAAGATTGTAATCTGGAAACAGTCGGAATATCTGAAGAGCCATCTTCTGCCTCTGAATCAGTATTATTAGCAGCGTCGTCCTCAGGACTGAGTAGTTGGCTATCGTTTAAAATATCGTCTTCGATTAACTCTTCGCGCGATGATTCACCCCAATCCCAAAACGAATCCTCTTGGAATTTAACATTTGCAGATATTATCAATTTATTCGTGCCAGGCTTTGAGGGAACATAAACTTGATACTGAGTTATAGATTCACAATAACCGACAAAAATTCCTTTCAAAGACGTTTGCCTTAATTTATACCTTTGTGGGTCTGCTTTGTCAATAAGAGCATAACAGATACAGCCCCAGACTTTAAGGTGCGAAATTATAGCCGGATAACCATTCATGACTTCAAATGGTGTTAAACTACTCTGGAGAATTGGGAGTCTATTACGCAAATAGCAAGCCGTAAGGACAGCTGCATCCCCAAAACGAAGAGGAAGACCAGCATGAGAAAGCATACATCTGGCCATAGTGATCAAAGACCTGTTTAATCTTTCAGATACTCCATTTTGATGTTGCGTGTATGGTGCGCTGATTTGTTTGGTGATACCATGAAAATCAATGGTCTTATACTCTGATCCACCATCGAAGCGCATAGCTTTTATACATCGGCCTGATTGTAGCTCCTTTTTCTCCTTGAATGCACGAAAATATTGGGGTACGTCCGATTTGCTCTTCATCAGATAAAGCGTAGTTTCATGTGAGTAGTCGTCGGTGAAGGTTACATAGTACAGACTTCCGAATATCCCAGGAGCTCGACATTTTCCCCAAGTATCGGAATGTATCAATTCTAGAATAACCGAAGATCTAGAAAGAGGACCACGATTGATTTTTTCGACCTGTTTGCACAGGTTGCATACCTCACATGAATGCAAACTTCAGCGTCGATTTGAAAATTTTGTTTATTCCCAGACTTGATAATCGAGGGTTGAAATCCAGATACATCGATATTTTTCAAGAGATGAGGACCGACATGAGCAAACCGCTCGTGCAGAAGTTCTGTGGGTGACTTTGGAGTATCATTAGAGAATAGAACATTAGATTTTGTTCCAGGTAATTGAGGATTTGAAGCAGTATTAAAACAGAACAGTCCTCCTTTAGGTTTTGCCGACGCAATAACTTTCCCAGCGCTTGAGAGTACGCTAAGCCCACCATTGCAAGTGCAAATTTCGAAACCTCTCATCACAAGCTGAATCCCAGAAACAAGGTTCTTTGTACAGGATGGAACGTACCAGACATTTTTGATTTCAATAATCTTGCTACTTTCCCCTCCCGAGTATTTATAAACTCTAAACTTGACGTGACCCACACCACAAACTGGAATAGGAAGGCCCGAAGCGGTATAGATTGATTTTTTAATGGGGGAAATAGAATGGAATAAAGAACGATCGTGAAAAATATGATTAGTGGCACCAGTGTCGAGTATTATATCATCATTTTTCATAGAAATATCAGATGTCAAAGCATGTTCCTCCATCATCCAAATGCCTTCCTGGGAATCGTCCGTATCGCTGCCAGATTTTGTTAGGTTCGATTTTAATTTCTTCCGCTGGACTTTCTCTTGCAACATCCTAACCCTTTTGGCTTTCTCTGGATTCTTTGCTGCCCACTTCGATCCATCAGGAGTATCTAACCAGAGAAAACAGTATTCACGCAAATGGCCGCGGCGGTTGCAGTAAGCATAAGTTTTATGTTTTTCTGATAGAGAAAACGATGAAGAATTGCTTGCTTGAATATTATCAACTAGGGCAACTAGTGGAGTTGGATGTAGTTCCCGATAGACCGCTTGAGAAGCCCGAAGTGATGAAACAGCCGACTGAAGTGTGATTGCTGGGTCTCTTAATGATACAACTGTTGACATATAAAAACCTCCACAAGATTTAATGAAGTGGGTCAAAACACGCTTCTTCATACTAGAATCAGAAGGTGTGGAGTCTCTATCGATCATACCAATTCGACCCCTGATTTCGGCTAGCTTCTGTACAAATTCGTCGATATCAACGTCATCCTCAACAACCAACCCCCAGAATTCTTGGAGTAAATCATCAACATCTTCGTCTGAATTCGGACGGTAGAATTGTTTCAAATTTTCCCAGCATTGCTTTGCAGTATAGGTAGGACCAACGAGATGGAATGCAATATCGGGAACAAGTTGAGATATAGCGACTCGAATATTCCTATCTTGCTTAACATCAAGTGCGGTACTGCTAGATTTTGAATCCTGAGTAGTGGTCTTCGAATCCACAGGAGTAATAGCAGCTTTTGTATTCAGGTCCTTGTTTTCCAAGATAAAATCGTCAATTTCGAATAACGATAGAACATCTAGAAGGTGAGTACTCCATCTATTATAAGTTAACTTATCGAGTTTTGGAGCCCCTTTCATCGACTTGAGAATTTCAGCTGCCGACATGATGAATTTAATTGATTCGAATATAAAAGTATGTCTGAAATCGAGATAGCAACGGACAAAGATTGTGAAAATGAGAAAAAAAAAACGTATTTTACTCGGAGCTCAGAGTATATAAGCTTGGTCTCATAATCTGTTGGAAATTGGTATTGGTTCTTCAAAGGACAATCCTTAGAGAATATAGGCCAATTAAATAAATAAAATTTTCAAATAAAAAGATTATATTATTATCTATCTGCAAACCTACTCCCCTTACTATATAGCTATATGTTAATTTTATTATTTAACATTTTAAGTAACTGAACAGAAATTTAGCCTGTATCCTATTTTCGTTTGAATACGAGGTGGCAAATACAAATCTCAGTAATTGTTTGCTACTCTGATCAGATCGGAATATCATCAATAAGATTCGTGTAGATACTATATGTAGTATCAATGGTAGTTACACGCATATGATGATGTGCTAACCGGTCCGGCTGGTCCATCTCCTAAATTAGTAGCAATGATGCGAAATTCCAACAATAACTTGAACTTGTCTTAACAAAGAATCTCAAAAGATGGGCAAAGAAAAGGTGACATACCCATCGACCCCGGCCGCATCTATTGAGTAGGAAATCAACGGTGGACTTGGCATGTCTGGGCTACTGTTACCCAGCTCAATGAAGCTAGAAGGGGCTGAAAATTATTTGCAATGGAAACAAGTAATGTTAAGAAATATAATTGCCGCAGGCCTCATCAAATACCTTCGAGATGACTGCCCAAAACCAGCTGTAGATGTAACAGCTGGTGAGCTGAATTGTTCCTGTAGCCTATGTGGCGCATAGGCGTGCATAGACCTTACAGGGATAAGGACATGGCGCATGGGGCAATGTGCGTGGGGCAAGGTAAATGGGGCACGGTGCACAAGGCATGATCAGCTATGAGATTGCGACTAGCTGAAACGAGAAGTACCCTTGATATACGTAGGCTTGCTATCACAGGCACCTTCTGATACACGAGGATTTTCAGGAACCTTTATTGATATCAGGGTTGGGGCGAGTCATTAGACTGCAGCGAGGGTTGTATATAGACTTGTTGAGTAGCGATATAGTTTACTTCCTTATAGAATTGAATATTTACTACCTCTACACACTTAGCTGCGCAGGCGCTCCTGTCTAGACTGTGACATATATTCAATTCTATCCTTAAATGGCAGATCAGAGATTTTGAGTTTCATCAATTAAGTATTTTGCAGTTCAGTTTCAGCAATTCAGAAATTCAGATATTCAGCATTTCAGTATTCGGCAGTTCAGTTTTCAGCAATTCAGAAATTCAGAAATTTAGCAGTTCAGTATTCGGCAGTTCAGATATTCAGCATTTCGGTATTCGGCAGTTCAGTTTTCAGCAATTCAGAAATTCAGATATTCAGCATTTCAGTATTCGGCAGTTCAGTTTCAGCAATTCAGCAATTCAGAAATTTAGCAGTTCAGTATTCGGCAGTTCAGATATTCAGCATTTCGGTATTCGGCAGTTCAGTTTTCAGAATTTCAGCAGTTCAGCTTTCGGCAATTCAGTGACATCAGCAGCCCGGCCAATCAGAAAAAAAAATTGGTTCCATTAGTTTCATAAAATGCGGCCTACATATCCCAAGAATCCTGCTCGTGGACCGAATGGAGAGTTCTACCAGGCAAAGTGGAAGTCGGCAGAAAGGATTGAAACTCTTCGAAGAGAGGGAAAATGTTTCCGATGAGAAAGGGAGGGCTGCTCATCCAGTATCTGTCCTTTATTTCCAGCTGTTAGGCCAGGATCAAAATCTTTCAACAAGCTTCCACCAATCACACCCAGCGTCAGGGTCACAAATGGGAAAAATAAAGGGGATGTATCAGGCAAGAAAACGCTGCGGGCGGACAGTCACGACCATCAAATTAAAGACAACATTGCATCAGGATTCTGCAGTAACGCACGTAAATACGGCAACAGTGAGACTGGGTCAGAGCATATCGAAGTACATCTAAATTCCACAACAGATAATGGCAAAGCCAGTACAGACAAGCTATCTAGGCAAAAGATTGTCATGAACACCACACCATTTATTGTCAACGCCCTTGTCAATGATGCTACTATGATCCAAGCTTTGGTGGACAATGGATGTCTATGTTCAGGCATCATTGATGAATCAGTATACACCAAATTGGGCCTACCTTGCATACCTATTTCTCCACGAACTTTGGAAACAGCTGCAGAGTCAGGTAATGGAAGGACGGTAGTGAGTTCTATTACCTTCATCTCTCTAGATTTAGATGGATATGTCACTCCAAAATTATGGTTGTACGTTGTTCCAAATAGCAATCATCCGATGATTCTTGGGGAAGAAATGGCTTGAGGATCAAGATGCAATTATACATGCTAAAGAACAGCGATTGGAATTGCGAAAGGGTGGCGGCTCAGTTTATGGAGTTAAGAGATGGCGTCAAGCATTCAAGAGTGTTGCTCGTCCAAAGTTGGCTACGATTACAACGATGACGACATTGATGAAATCTATTCCGGTCTGCAGGGCATCACTTGAAGATATTAGTAAAGCTCTACGCGTGAAGCCAAAACTAACATTAGAAGAAGCCAAGGGACGTCTGCCGGAAGAAGTTAAGGATTTTGCGCATCTTTTTGCGGATGACAGCGGCGCAGAGGCTTTACCAAAACCTCGAGGACATCTTGATCATGCAATCGATCTGCGACAGGAAAATGGAAAGACTTTGATACCACCATGGGGGCCGCTTTACAATATGTCTAGGGAAGAATTATTGGTACTGCGCAAAACCCTAACAGATCTTTTAAATAAAGGATGGATCAGACCAAGTAGTTCGTCAGCAGCGGCACCAGTTCTTTTTGCAAAGAAGCCGAGCGGGGGACTTCGATTCTGTGTTGATTATCGCGGTCTTAATGCTATCACTATTCCTGACCGATACCCGCTACCTTTGTTCAAAGAGACCTTAAGGCAGCTTTCGAAAGCAAAATGGTTTACAAAGTTAGATGTCAAATCAGCCTTCCACCGAGTCAGAATAAGGGAAGGAGACGAATGGATGACGGCATTCCGATGCAGACTGGGTCTTTTTGAATGGTTAGTGACTCCGTTTGGATTAATTAATGCACCAGCAACCTTCCAGAGATATATAAATGAACACTTGAGAGAGCATCTGGACATTGATGCAACTGCGTACATAGATGACGTTTTGGCATACACAGACAGCAGCATAGAAGACCACTGGAAGACGGTTCGCAGCATCCTTGGGAAACTTGACGAAGCCGGCCTTTATTTGGACATTGATAAATGCGACTTTCTCTGCAAGCAAGTCAAATATCTCGGATTTATCGTGAGAGCCGGAGAAGGTATTACTGTCGATCCTGCAAAAGTTAAGGCGATTCTCGAGTGGAAGGCACCAACTTCGGTGAAAGGAGTACGGTCATTCCTTGGATTTGCAAATTTCTATCGGTGCTTCGTTGAGAAATTTTCAGAAATCGCAACGCCGTTGATCGATTTAACAAAAAAAGATGCATCCTGGGTGTGGGGAAAGAAAGAAAACGAGGCGTTTGAAAATTTAAAGAAAATTTTTGCTTCAGAGCCGGTGTTGTCCCAGTGGGATCCTGATCGCGAGACAGTTTTGGAGGCGGATAGTTCGGGATATGCGATTGGTGGGTGTCTTTCGCAGGTGGATAAGCAGGGCAGATTGCGGCCTGTCGCATACCTATCCAGGAGATTGAACAGCGCTGAAGCTAATTATCCCATTCACGATAAAGAAATGCTATCAATCATAACGTGCCTACTGGAGTGGCAGCCGGAGCTAACTTCAGTCGCAAAACCTTTCACAATATTAAGCGACCACAAAAACCTAAGTTTTTTCACCACCAAGCGACTGTTGAATGAAAGGCAGGTAAGGTACAACGATGTACTACAACAGTTCCGATTCAAACTTCAATGGCGACCGGGTAAGGTTTGCGACCGGCCAGATGCATTGTCAAGGCGTGAACAGGATAAGCCGCGTGGGATTTCAGATGAAAGAATGGCAGGTCGAGTTCTACAGCTTCTTCCTACTATTCCCCTGTATCCCGCAATCGTTCAGAGCCAGGAGTTTGCTCAAGCATACGATGAGGATGAAAACGAGGATATTATTAACAAAATGACATCAGTGGCAGACCTGGCTACACATGCCGCAATTTTTGATGATGATGAATTGCAAGCACTATGGAAACAAGGAGTGGAGAGTGACGAAGACTGGCGTCGAGCGCGAGATGCCGTTCAATTAGGAGAGAGAAGCTTTCCGCCCGATTTGGCAGTTAAGTTGTCCGCGAATATTGCTGAGTGCGCGGTAACTGCAGACGGTGTACTTCATGGCAGAGAAAATCGGATATGGGTTCCAGACTACGAACCTTTACGCACTGCAATAATGCAACGAACTCATGATAGTGTTCTTACTGGCCATCCTGGAAGAGACACAATGATTAGTATCCTATTGAGACGCTGGTTCTGGCCTAAGATGAGGGAGTCAGTTAGGCGCTTTGTCCGAAACTGTGATATCTGTGGTAAGACAACTGTGTGGCGTGAAGCGAAGGCCGGTTTCTTACGATCTTTACCGATCCCAGAACGGATTGGCAACGAGTTGACAATAGATTTCATAACAGACTTGCCAAAGTCTCGGGGCTGTACCAATGTTATGGTAATCACAGACAGATTGTCTAAGGATATCTTCTTATTCGGTACTGAAACAATGAAGGCTGAAAAGTGTGCTGAAATCTTTGTCGACAGGTACTATCGATACTTCGGATTTCCCAGATACTTAACTAGCGATAGAGGTAGCGACTGGTTAAGCTACTTCTGGAAAACTTTCTGTAAATTATCTGGCATCAACCAAAGGCTTACAACGGCGTATCACCCTCAGACAAATGCGAGCGAGAGGGCTAATCAAGAGTTATACAAGTACTTGCGAGCTTTCAGTTGTTATGCTCAGACTGATTGGATGGAACTGTTACCCATGGCTCAGTTAGCTTTAAACACTCGACCCAATTCTGCAATTGGGGGACTCAGCCCGTTCTTCATGCGCAACGGCTACGACTTAGCCCCTCTTGGAGAACCAACACCAGAAAGGAATCAGGTACGACATCCTGGAATTATCGCGGGTCAGAAGTATGTGCAACGTTTACGGGATGCGCAAGACTTTGCTCAGGCAGCAATGGCATCTGCTCAACAGCGAAATGAGAGCAATGCCAATCGATTTCGCCGCCAGCCAGAACGATTTCAAGTTGGCGACAAAGTTTGGCTCAATTTGCGCAATATCAAGACGCCTCAAGTTTCCAAGAAACTAGCTTGGCAGCATGCAAAGTACGAAGTCACTGCAGTTCCTGACGCTCTGACTGTGGAGTTGAATGTGCCTGGGAATATTCACAAACGTTTCCATGTTGAGTTGGTTAAGCGAGCCGGAGCTGATCCGTTTCCAAGTCAGTCACGTGATGACGCTCAAAACCCGCCTATAATGGACGACTTAGAGGAGCCAGAGTATCAGGTTGAAGCTATTTTGCGAGCAAGAACTAAGTCATGGGGGCGAGGGAAATTTAGACAGGCTTTAGTTAAGTGGGTAGGCTGGGCAGATCCTACCTGGGAACCTATCGAATACGTGCAGGACACTAAGGCTTTAGAAGAATTTGAAGCTAAATATGGACCTATTCGGTCTTCTAACGGCCCAGAAATCAGCAAAACTGGCGGCTTTGTGGGACCGGCAGAACCCCAAATACTTCAGCAGCGAAGATTAAGACGCCAAGTAAATCGTTCACCAGGAGGAGGGGGAGGAGAATTGTAACAGCTGGTGAGCTGAATTGTTCCTGTAGCCTATGTGGCGCATAGGCGTGCATAGACCTTACAGGGATAAGGACATGGCGCATGGGGCAATGTGCGTGGGGCAAGGTAAATGGGGCACGGTGCACAAGGCATGATCAGCTATGAGATTGCGACTAGCTGAAACGAGAAGTACCCTTGATATACGTAGGCTTGCTATCACAGGCACCTTCTGATACACGAGGATTTTCAGGAACCTTTATTGATATCAGGGTTGGGGCGAGTCATTAGACTGCAGTGAGGGTTGTATATAGACTTGTTGAGTAGCGATATAGTTTACTTCCTTATAGAATTGAATATTTACTACCTCTACACACTTAGCTGCGCAGGCGCTCCTGTCTAGACTATGACAGTAGATATGTCAAACTGGAAATCGATCGCATTTAACAAGCTTGATAAAATCTCTGACTGGGTCAGGGGTAACACCAAAGCGTCAAATGTTATAATGTACAATTGTAATGCGTTGACACAAAGTGTTATCACCAATTGTGGAACTGCAGCAGAAGTGTGGGAGGCTCTTTGTTTCATTTAAGAGGAGTAGATGCAATGTTCTGACTTGCGAGTATAATGTATGATTTCTTAAGGCGAGGAATGAATGAGAATAGATAGAGGTGTGTAATTGTATATAGATTTGACTTGTCATTTTTTCTATGAAGGTAAGACGTCCTACTCATGTACATAAAGCAATACTTGTCATATCCTTCTCTCAACTATCTTTAGGTACTGCACCAATCTACCATTGTCTAGTCAGTCAATTCATGAATACTACTTAATCTATTACGACCAAGGGAATGTCTGCCTCACACGACTCGTGTCACCTGACTAGTATTATCTGATCTAGTCTAGGCGACTCAAATTACGCGATTCGGTCCTCATGCCTTGATGCACCCGTCCACACAGATCATCCGCGCCTATTCATGGACCTCGCACATCTCTAATGTCGCTATTCGCAACACTCCCCCTGTCGGTCACGACCTTATTACTGAATGGCGACAGGTGACTTTGCTTTTGTTAAACAGTCTGCCAGTTGGTGAGTTGTTGGGGTGTACACTACTTCGATTCTACCCTTCTGATGCTCCTCGCGGCAGTAGAAATTCCTGAGTGATATGTGTTTTGATTGTCTATCGTTATCATGGTTCTTTATCAACGATATCGCGGATTGATTGTCAACATGGAGCTTAGTGCAGTCTGCTCCATTGATACGGTGGCTGATGCAGGCTTCCTCAAAGAGTGATTTACCCATTGGAGCTCTCGGCAGGTCTCAGTTGCCGCTAGGTATTCTGCTTCAGTTGTTGATAGTACAACCTCCCGTTGCAGTCGTGATCTCCAGCAAATAGGGCCAGAGGAGAGCATTTTAACATGTCCTGAAGTCGATCAACTTGTCGACGGGTCTCCTGCGAAGTCGGCGTCTGTGTAAGCTTCAAGTACAGGCTTAGCTATGGATCTCGTAAAGGTGATCCCTCGATCTGGGTCTCTTGAAACATATCTTAGTATTCTAAATACTGCCTGAAGGTGCTCAGCTCCTGGGCTGATTAAGAATCGCGCCAGATGGTTCACTTAGAATGCAATATCTGGTCGTGTATTGTTTGCAAGGTATTGGAGACCCCCTATTATAGAGTTGTACTCTGTTTTCTCTTTTGAGCTGCACTGTTGTGAACTTGGCTCCAGAAGACGTTCAAGTGGTGTGTTCGCTGGTTTGCAGTCTGCTAAGCTATGTCTAGAAATCAGTGTGCGTGCATACTGATCCTGTGAGAGTAGAAGTGTTTTCTGAGTCGGGTTGCTAATGTGAATACCAAGGAAGAGGTTGGTATTCACTGTCTTCAATCTATAACTTTTGAATAGTGCCTTCATCACATGTTCAATCTTCTCAAGATTAGGACCCATGATCTGAAAATCATCTACGTACATAATTATGAATAAGTCTTTGGACTTATTTGTGTACAGGCATACGTCAGAGACTGTTGGGAATAGTCCGAGTTTTGCGAGCGTCGCTTTTGCATGATCATACCAAAGAGCTGCAGCCTGCTTTAGACCATACAGGCCTTTGCGAAGGTGGATAACATGTCCCTTTCTTTCAAAGCCTTGAGGCATTTCCATATATAGGTCAATATCTAAGTCAGGGTTGAGAAATGCGGTTGGTACATCTCCTTGTCTTCTGTGCCAACCTAACTGGTGTGTTAGTATAAGAAGGATTCTCCCAGTTTCTGGTCTTGGGGTTGGAGCGAAAGTTTCTTGGTAGTCAACGCCCTGTCTTTGGGTATACCCTTTTGCTGTGCAACGTGCTTTCCATTTTTCAATGCTGCCATCAGCGTTATACTTCTTCTTAAACACCCACTTGCATTTGTCACGGGTGGTCGGACGGCACAGGCAGCGGCCGCTAATCTGGGGCAGAAAAGTCACAGGGGCGGATGCAAAAGTATGGGATATGATTCAATTAGGACGAGGTTGTACAATCCTCTAGGAACTGTGAGTTGAGTCTACTAAATACAAGTCAATCTCAAGTTGGTCTGTGCGTAGCGCTACGGCTACTACGATTGAACTAAATTACTAATCACAAATTGGGGTCTAGGTCGTTGGCGAATTGTGGCGGTGTGGACGCCGTCACACATTTCATTGGTATTCGTCCTTTAGGAAGCTTATGACAAGGAATGATGTTGATGGTCCCAGTATTCTTTAAGGATTGAAACTCTTCTTTGGCTGCCGCTTTCCATTGCGTAGCTTCTGGGCCTGTAGTGGCTTCTACCCATGTTGTGGGGTCTGACGACGCGTGAGCTGATCTCCCGTGGTGCAGGAGGTTGTAGTCGTGTTTCTTAACCTTTCTCCCATATCTCGTCTCCATCATTTCGGGTTCCGGAGAGTGTGAACGCTTCTGGCCTGCAATCTGAGCAATAGGCTGCCATCCTGTCATGACAAAGTCAAGAGGGTCTTCGATGGTGTCTAAGGCCAATTCCTGTGGGCATAGCTCCCCCTGAATTTTTGGCTCCTCACTAGCTGCAGGAATAATCAACATTTCATGTTTAGGGTCTGAAATTTGCTCCCGATGGCTCTCGTCTAGCGTGAATGGTATGATCTCCATATTTGAGGGCTGCGTTCCTTCATCCGATTCTTGGTTAGTCAATTGTCGCTGTTTTTGAGCAGGAGTTGATGGAGTTTGCGGCTCTTCATAGATTGGCATGCTATCGATTGATGGTGTCGACGGTTCAGGGAGACAAACGTCGTTTGGTGCTGGAGAGACTCTTTCTGTCGAAGGTGTAAAGGCGGGGGTAATCTCTGGTGATGTTGGATCTAGGTTCATGGTATCTGACAGAGGTTGGTTACTGGATATGTCTTCTTTTGACGATGGTTGCTCTGTGGATAAGGCTTCTTCCGACAAAGGTGATTCGTGCTCCCCTTCAAACTGTGAAGCAGTTTGCTTATCTTGAGTTAGAGGGTTAACTAATTTGTCAGTAGGTGGGATAAATATTGGGAATGAGTTATTGTAATCGTTTGAGGATTGTTGTCGACTTGTGAGTCTAGATTCATCACCAAACATGACATCCTCATTGAAAGTTGCATGAGGTGTGAAGCTATTTATCAATCTCCATCCATGGGTCAGTGCCTGTTGGGGGTGGTATATGATGAAGTTTTTTGATGTGTCTGTTTGGAAGCCTAAAAACCAGCCCTTTGAAGCTCTTGGCTCAAATTTTCCTGGCTTGGGAGATATTTGCTTGTAGGCTCTGCAGCCGAAACGTGGTAGATTGCTGAAGTCAATTTGATCTAGATGCGTGTTGGATAATTCTGGGTATAGGATCTCTTATTTTTCTTCATCTATCTAATTCTAGAGCTCCTCGTAAAACCACTATGAACGTGCTAAGGAAATATTACATAAGTGCTGCTAGCGTGAATTACGGGTGAGCACGTGATATATATCACGATACAGACAGGCACACTAGTCACATTTCGGTTACAATATTCCACCTTTTCTGACATACCCCCCCAGATTTTACACTAAAGTAAAACCTGAATAACTAAGGATATCATGGTTAGAAGAAGTGAAGTACCTGTCACCTAGTATTGCCATCTTAATCGCTGGCGACTATCCTACTCTTTATGTCAACCTTGTTCAACTGACGGAGAAAATTTTGATGCTTCTGCTTTGGTAGGAGTTTTGTAAGGCCATCAGCCGGCATTCGATCTATTTCAATCCGTTCAAGTTTGATAGTACCCTTCTGACATTGTTGCCTTAGCCAGTGTTGATGGATATCTATATGTTTAAGCTTAGTAACCAACTTAGGCGTTTCCTTGAGCATCAGTCGAACTGTTTGCATGTTATTGCACCACGCAGTCAAATCTTGTTCTAATTCAAGGTCCAGATTAGCAAAAAATCGTTCCCACCACATCAACCATGCACAAAGATGAGATAAGGCAAGCAATTCCGACTCCGTACTCGATGTTGTAACAGTTTTCTGCTTTTTCGCAAAGTAGTCAATAACTCCTCCAAAAAGCTTGAAAAGCCCGCCTTCCGAGCTTGTTCTACCCGGTACGTTATCTCCAAAAGATGCATCACTAGCTGCAATAAATACGGGTCCCTCTCGATTCATCCCATATTCAAGTGCTAGATATCTGGTATTATAGAGATAATCAAGCACTCGGTTGGCAGCTTCTAAATGATCTTGACTAGGATTTTGTTGTACTTCGGCTAGTTTTTGTGTCGCCTTGGCGATGTCCGGTCGAGATACCGTTGCTGCATAGGTCAGACTACCAATTCTGCGCTGGAACTCGTGAATTTGATGACCAGTGGCTTTTCCGTCCCAGGGTTTTATCTCTTCAATTGCCATTGGTGTTTCAGGCGCTTTAACACGCAGCTTCCCGTCGGAATCAACTCTATCAAAATTATCAGCGATTTTTTCGATATAAGCATCCTGGACTATCCACAACCTTCTCTGAGATCTGTCCCGTAAAATTCGAAGACCAAGGAACCATTTAAGTTCACCAATATCCTTCACTGTGTAGACATTGAGTAAAGCTCTCTTGAAATCTCTGAAGGACTTGCTGTTGTGTATGTGATAGAAAACTGATATATCATCAACGTAAAAACACACAATCAGCTCTTTATTGCAGAAGACACAACCAGACTCTGGAACTGGCTTCAGACCTAGTTTTTCAAGTGTCGCTGCCAAATGATTGTACCATAGTCGTGGCGAGATAGATAGGCCATATAGGGCCTTCAATACTTTTAACTTGTGTTTAGGTATTTTGAATCCTTCTGGATAATGTATTACTACATCGTCGTCATGATCCAGATCTGCATGCGGAAAAGCATTGGTTACATCAAATTGGTGAGTTTCTAAGTTAAAATAGGCACATATGGAGAGGACAGCTCGGTTAACTCGCATGGCGAGGGTTGCAGCGTAGGTGTCCTTTTCAGTCGGTATCTGAAGATCCCCGCGAATCACGATCCTGGCTTTATACTTTATAAGATATCCATTGTCATCTGTCTTATAAGTGAATACCCATTTGACAGGTATTGGCTTGACCTTGACCTCGGTGTCTGGAACTGATTGGAATGTACCCTGCTTTTCTAAAGTTGTATATTCTAAATGAGCTGGAGTTTCAAATCCCTCTCAATGAGGATGATATTGAAGTTGATTCCAGTTTTCAGGCGCTGGTGGAAGGTTACTTTTGTGTAATCTAGATTTCATCATGTGACAGCCTAGGTTAAACGCAGCGTGAAAAGCTGATTGTTGGTCAAGGTAATTATGGACTTCGAGGTGAAGCTGAACTTTGGGCTTTCTGGATCTCTTCCCTGGAATGATATTTCTCTCGTCATTTGGATCACCAAATATTTCTTGCGTTGGGTTTCCGTCATTTTCATCGTTAGGCTGAATGTATCCTTTCCATTTTGATTTTCTTGATCCATCTAGTTTGGTTGTTTGGTCTTGAATTTTGCTCAGAGAGTTCAGACTGTTTTTGTCCACCGCTACTTCCTTGTTCGTTTCGATTGCTTCTTGTATGCTGATATCTTCTGAAGAGCTTATTTCCAGTTGCGGTACTTGAAGGATTTCAATAATATCTTTCGGGATTGGTTGTACTAGATTATTCGGTGAATATCCCTGTGAGGGATCAAATGTTACATCTCTAGTTGCTATGACAATATTTCTGGACGGTATCCAAATCCTGAATATGTGTGTCGACTCATAGCCCACTAGATAACCAATCTCTGCTCGAGGAACTAGCTTGTCAAGTTTTGGCCTATTCTTAATCAAGGAAAATGCCTTGCAACCATACGGTTGCAGGTGTGCGACCGATGGTTCTGGGTTGGGCATTCCCAAGTATTCCTTAAGGAAACCAATTGGAGTTTTAAACCCAAGAGATCGAGTGGGTGATCTGTTTAAAATATATCCAGCTGTTGGAAATATTTCTCTCCACAATGTTTCTGGTAGACCAAAGGTAGCTTTCAATTCAGTGCCTAGGATTTGCAATACCACCCCAGATCTCTCTGCGTCACCATTTTACTCTTAAGTCTCAGGGCTAGAAGTTTCGATCTCGTAACCATGACTATTTATCCAGAACCTCCATTTTGAGCCTAAAGATCTTTCACCATCGCCCTTCCATGTCACCACGTCGAATCCCCAGTGTCGTTTGATATACTCAACAAAAGAGATAAAAGTATTGATCAATGTGTCTTGCATTTTGTTAGGCAAAATGTATACAAAATGCATCCTAGTGTAATCACAAATAAAATACAACACGTAAACTTCACCATCTAGACCAGGACGCATTTGAATAATGTCCCAACTAACTCGCCAGAATGGACGAGTTGCTCTGATTCTTGGCATTCTTGAGACGATTCTCTTAGCGTTGGACAATCGACATATGTCACAAACTGGTTTCGCAGACTTAGTTGCTGTCATATTACAGCCTTTAGTGACAAGCGGGAGCTTCAGTGGCGCCTCTTTGTACAGATGTCCCATTCTTATATGCCACTCATCGTAGGTTCCGGTTTGGGTTTTCGGCGCTTTCGAAGAGTTTCCATGGAGCTGTTGTTTTTGGCTATTTGCTGAAGTTTCCTGCGTTGCGGCGTAGACATGCTCGCTAGATGGTACAACGGGTTTGTATTCCAAAACCCAATGATTAAAAATCATCGGAGTATCCGCAAAATGTCGACCATCAAGCTTTAGTATGGACAATTCAGTTTCCCAGTGAACACCAGCTGCATTGAGAAGGCGAAGGCTGGTTACGCTAGTATGTAATGATGGAACAAAGGCAACATTCTTTAGAGTAAGAGGTCTTCCACAAGGATATTTTCCTGTTTTAAGGTATATGATGACTTTTCCATACCCTTGTATTTTGATCTGTGTATCTCCTGCCCACAGGACTTCTTCTGTATTGTCGGCGGGCTGAAAATCAAGAAGTCTTGAGAGATTGTTACAAACGTGCACCGTTGCACCCGAGTCAAGGATCCAGCTCCGTTCTAGGTCGTAAACGGGTTTCATAGTCGAATCGGATACTTGAAAGGTCGATTCAGCGGTATTGAAGGCACTCATTTTACCCATTGAGGCCATTGCAACAATAGGTGGTGTTGTAGGGCGTTGATCAGGTATATGGTCTTGAGAGATTGCGTTGTTCTTTTCTTTGGGCGGCTTGTAATCTCTTCTCTATTTGTTAACCTGGCTTCTAAATTCTTCGTCATTTCTCAAATTTTCTTCAACGTTCTTCACTTTGGTCGGGTCCGATTTCTGATTCCAGTGCTTTGCTGCTTCAGGTATGAGATAAGCACAGTATTTCATGGTTCTTCCAAAGTTATGCCTAGAACCGCATGGGCACTTTCTCTTGGGTTTAGACAAATCACCTTGTGAATTTCTATGTTCACCATATTCATTCATGCCCTGAAGAACTGGAAATGTACCATGCTGAGACTGATTTTTGAGTACATTTGCAGAATTACGACGGTAATTGCGGAATATTATCAGTAGCTCCGGAAAAGTTGTTTTCTCACCCATGGAAAGCTTCAACATCCAACTGGTTGTAAATTGAGTATCCAAGGTATTTACAGAGTTTAGGAACTTGTACAC
This sequence comes from Podosphaera xanthii, assembly GCA_028751805.1. Lineage (NCBI taxonomy): Eukaryota > Fungi > Ascomycota > Leotiomycetes > Helotiales > Erysiphaceae > Podosphaera > Podosphaera xanthii. The sequence goes on from JAPWIX010000007.1 coordinate 2,066,787, forward strand.
AGGCTTTAATCCTTGAATATCAGGAGACTTTATTCTTGCCATTTTGTTATATGTAACTTCCCATTGGTGTAGCCATTGGTCAATATCAACACCTTTTGACCAACTGGTATGCAAACTCTGCCATTCCAATTCTATTTCTTGTTTGCGAATCTCGTCGGTGGGTGAGAACTGAGCAGCCAAGTTCTTTAACATTTGATGGACAGTGTCGCATTCATATGTGAAAGTGATGTTGGAAGTATGTATTGACTCTTGGATTTTTATTCTGAGATCAGCAAGAGCTTCGCATTTTCGTTCATACTTTTTTGTATGCCTAATATACTCCTCTTTCAGAAAGCTGTACTCCTCTTTTTCATCAGACGTTAATTCAGATAACCTAGTAGTTGTTGCACCGCTTGCTGGCGCTCTGACAGCTGTTTGGGATGGTCTTATAGGTTCTTCTAGGGTTGGTATTTCCGAATCATTGTCAGGGTTGACAAATTTCCAAACGTCGTGCTTCAGTGCTGAAGTCTTGATCAACTCGATCCAAGTATCCCATTCAGCTTTGGTGTGAAGAACAACTGCTTGCTTGTTGATTGTTGTCATCTTCAGAAAAGTTATAATCTCCGCCGATTTATTGAGGGTTTATTTAGATATAAGTATCAGGGTAATATGATCCTGAATTATCAGATGTAAGGTATAAGCAATTTGCAAGTGCAAACCGGGCTGTCAACTGTTGGATAATTCTGGGTATAGGATCTCTTATTTTTCTTCATCTATCTAATTCTAGAGCTCCTCGTAAAACCACTATGAACGTGCTAAGGAAATATTACATAAGTGCTGCTAGCGTGAATTACGGGTGAGCACGTGATATATATCACAATACAGACAGGTACACTAGTCACATTTCGGTTACAATATTCCACCTTTTCTGACAATGCGGTTGGTTAAGGCTTTGCAGGAAGTCAGTTAGAGGGACCTTCTTGGTGCGTGGACAGTACAATCTGTTTGTAATAAAGCACGCATGTTGGACTGCCCATGGCCAAAACTTGGCGGGCATACCAGCATCAATGAGCATTGATTGTGCGTTCCTTAAAATGACTTTGTTGGATGATTCAGACACTCCATTTTGTTCTGGTGTTTCTGGTGCTGAGATTTTTGTGCGAATTCTGTGACGATCGCAATAGTCCTTGATGCGGAACAATTCTGACCCCCAGTCTCTAAAGATTGTTTGAACTCGCTTGCCATATTGGTGATATTGGGTTTCTATCCAATGTATAAGCTGTGGGGCAATTTCGTCTTTGGTTTTTGTGATTAGTGCCCATCTCATGCGCGTTTTTGCGTCTGTTATTATCACTGCATATTGTTGCCCGTTGATAGCTGCTGCGACCTTTCCAACAGTGTCGACAAATATCTCATCTAGTGGCTCGTTTGGAGTAAGTCTTGGTTCTCTTGAGACAAATCTCTGCGCCTTGCTTAGATGATATGTCTCACATATTGTGAGATCATTCATGTTTATCCCTTCAAGGCCTTTTGAACATTCAGCAGTTTTTTTCAGTATGTTTTGACCTACATGGCCCAGCCTTTGATGCCATCTTTGAGCGTTTGCCCGTGATGTTCTTGCTATACTTGGTGCAGCTATGACTGGCGAAGGGATGTTTTCTCGTCTGTGATCTAGAGGATGTATATAGAACACATCATTTTTTCGGACCAGACGAGCTATAGCCCTGTTAGGTTTGTTGCTTTGCGTTTGAATTAGTAGAGATTTACTAAAATCAGAGAAGACATTTGCTAGCCTTTCTAATCTGCCAGCTGACACTATATTACAGGATGAATTAGGGGAATATAAAGCATCATGTAGTTGCAGGGTAAGACTTCCAAAGTTCAATTGTGCGTTGCCTTTTTGTTGCAAGGATGCGGCTCCAATTGCTTGATCAAATCGAAAAGGTTTGGGGCATGGCTTAAGATCACTGAAAAACTTCGTTTGGGACACAAAGTGGTGCAATGCGCCGGTATCATAGATGGTAAGGTTTTCATTGATGCGAGTTTATGCTGCTACAACTCTAACTTCTTCCTCACTATCACCTTCTATTCCAGACGCTGCTGCTCTCTTCTCTTTCTTATTCTTGTGTTTCCCAATCTTTCTCTTAAGCTCTTGGTGCCGTATAAAGCACTCTTTGTTCTTGTGCTAATGTCGACAGTTCTTGCAATAAGCTTCTGGATGCGGGTCGCGAGGGGCTGGGCCGGTTGCAGCATACGCCATGTTAGCGGGCTGTGCTCGGTTTCCAGCTGTCGTTGGAAGAGATGATATAAATGATTGCAGAGAGGAGATTTTGTTTTGAAGAATCATGATGCTCTTGTTGTCAAACATGTTGCTACTTCCAGCGTTGGCACTTCTGAGTTGATCTACAGTAGAGCGGCCCGGGCTCATAACCTGTTTCATTTATGAGGAGTAGATGCAATTTTCTGACTTGCAAATATAATGTATGATTTCTTAAGGTGAGGAATGAATGAGAATAGATAGAGGTGTGTAATTGTATATAGATTTGACTTATGTTAAGGATTAATGCAAACGGTCACTGCACGAAAGCAATACCACAAAATAAGTTAATATTAAATCTGGAGAAGGAATCTATCTGCTCTAGAATACTGATATTTATAGTTTTCCCCTTACCACTAGAAGGTTCTTTCCTTAACTCCTCATCATTAATTACTCTTGGGATAGAATCATCCGGAGTACTCTCGACTCTTCTGGAGACTTCTCAAAAGTTCTAGTAGTCATAGCAGGGAGTACCCCTGACCCTTGCTTACGCGTAAACGCGTCGCGCCACGACCAGGTAAACGGATGGGCCAAGCTGATTTGCCCAGCCACAATCTACCGGGCACAACCCGTCACACTTGTCCTTTTTTCTATGGAGGTAAGACGTCCTACTTATGTACATAAAGCAATACTTGTCATATCCTTCTCTCAACTATCTTTAGGTACTGTACCAATCTACCATTGTCTAGTCAGTCAATTCATGAATACTACTTAATCTATTACGACCAAGGGAATGTCTGCCTCACACGACTCGTGTCACCTGACTAGTATTATCTGATCTAGTCTAGGCGACTCAAATTACGCGATTCGGTCCTCATGCCTTGATGCACCCGTCCACACAGATCATCCGCGCCTATTCATGGACCTCGCACATCTCTAATGTCGCTATTCGCAACACTCTTGAGCAAACATACGAAGGCACTGGGATTGTGGTCCAGCATCAAGAACTGATTAATTTTGTTACAATCAAATATGAAGACTCCAACAATCTGACCTTATTCATCACTTTGTTCATAAATACGATTCAGCACCTCGCGCAGGTGATGGACAATGGGGAGAAAATTCCAACATACTGGCCTGCTATGCTTTTTATGCGTGCCCTTCAAAACAATTATCCTATCTGGGCCGATCGTCAAAGAAACAGGCAAAGAGAAAAAATCGTCTGAAAGAGGCTGACTCTTATTGAACTCGTTGCTGACATTCAGGATGAAGCTCGTCGTTCCGACCAACTTGAAATTAAACTCGAAATGTCGGAAACAACTAGAGCATTGAACACCAACCTGAAAGAGCCAAACAGGAAGCCCAATAAAAGATGTAACACGTTTGGCTCCACATACCACAAAACATTCAATTGCCTCCACAACAATAAGGAGAGACGCAAAGCTTGGGAGGAAAAGACTGGAAAGAAGTGGCTCTCGAAAGAAGAATTTGATAAAGTTAAAGAGGGTGTGAACACGATCAAACCAGATAGTACTTCTAGTTATATCGTAAACAAGAAAGTTATCCTGTACAACTCGTCCCATGATGCAAAACATGTCTTTCCAATCTCTAATTCTAAATACCCAAGGCCATTGATGTCAACAACCTTTCTCCCCAAAGCTTTGACAAATAAACATACAACGATTATTTCAAAGGATCGCTGGCTAGCTGACTCAGGTGCTGATACTACGGTAACTAATAGCATCTCTGATTTTACCAGCTATAAAGAAGACCGTATCGAAATCGAAAGTGCAAGCAGTACTACCACCTCACCAGGGGTGGGAGTTGTAAGGCTTGAAGTCATGCTAACAAATGGAACAACTAGAGAAATCCTTCTAAGCGATGTTCGATATATACCACAATGCCCTATCAAACTTTTCTCGCTCCGAAAAATTATAGATGCAGGTGGCTCCCTACATGCAGACAAAATCCTTTCTGTGAACAGCAATACAAGCAAGTCTGTTGAACTCTGTCAAGTTGACAAGTCAGGATTTATACAAGAGTCCTGGCATTTTCACACAGGCGCTTATTTCAGTGCACTAGTAACAGCCTCAAACAATGCCTGATTAGAGACATGGCATCGACGTCTTGCTCACACAAGCTTTAAAAATGTTCCTTGCACCAAAGATATGGTAGACGGCTTAAACATTTGTGATGAGAAAATTTCTCCTAATTCTTTTATCTCTCCGGTTTCAGTTATTTGTGACGCTTGTGAGTTAGGAACGCCAATTGAACACAAGCGAAAATATGTTAGAAACAAAGTAACAGATGCTCTCGCTCGTATCCACGTAGATACGTTCCAAATCTCACCTAAGGGCTTAAATAATCACAAGTATGGAATGATATTAACCGACGAGGCTACATCAGAACATTGGGGATATACTTTTAGTACAAAACATACAGCCTTTCAATGCTTGAAAGAATTCTCGACTTATGCTCAAACACAGTGGAGCAACCATCGAAAGATAAAAGCATGGCGTCTGGATGGTGGAACTGAATATGCACCAAGTAAATTCAAGGAAATGTGTGCAGATCTAGGCCAACGTATCGAAATTTCGACACCATATGCTCCGTGGCAAGATGGCAGGGCAGAAAGTTCTATTCGAACAATAATTGAAAAAGTCAGGAAAACAATAATTGGAACGGAAATTCTAGCACAATTGTGGCCTGAAGTTTTTTCAGAGTGTATTTATATAAATAATCGGATATGCACATCTACACTCAAAGGAAAAACACCCGTGGAAGCCTTTCTTGATCAGGTAGATCCATATTTTAAAGATTACCAAACTCATAAGCCAAACCTCTCCCATCTTCAAGTCTTGGGCTGTAGAGCCTATGTCCTAATTCCCGAAGAAAATAGAATTCGCTCACAGAAGCTAAATCCTCGGGCTAAACTTGGCGTACTAATTGGATATGAGGCGAGAAAATATACAGAATCTGGGTACCCACTAGGAAAGAGAATAAAATCGTTTGATCCTCGAACGTCAGGTTTGATGAGTCAAGTAACTCTGTTCAATATCACGAAATTAAAGATAAGCAATGGCCAGATCAAGAAGCTGAAATACTACAGCATGATACGGAAATTTCAACTCATCCCAGTGACATGCGACAGATTGTTGATACACAAAATCCATACCACCAACATGATGAAATAGACAGTGCTGAATATTTCAGAGATAATGAAAACGCTCCGTCAAGCGAGACTGTCAGTCATAATCCATATGGCTCACAAATATACCAACAAATTCAAAATCAAGAGAATATCAATGAAACTGAAAGTGAAATGACCGAAGACCAAGAAGATCCCCTGCCTACTAGGGGATATAATACCAGGGGTGCAAATGCCAAACCATTGCGCAAACAAGCCGAAAACGAATCTGTTTGTGGTCCCAACGCTTCTAAACATGGTGCGTATCCAATAGCCTATGCGGCTTAGTATATAGCTGGAACCGATCTAATGATGGATCCTCAGTCGTATGATGAAGCCATGAGTCCAACAGAAGCTGACGAATGGCGTTCTGCCATCTACAAAGAATACAATCAGCTCTATGATAAGCAAACATGGACTCTACAAGAAAGATCGACTGTCCTACCTAAATTTCGACCGCTCTCCGGCAAACTAGTATTCAAAACTAAACGTAACCAAGATGGCGAAATCTTGAAATACAAAGTGCGCTGAGTGGTTTGAGGTTTCGAACAAAGAAACGGCATTGACTATGATAAAACTTTCGCTAGTACATGCGCATCAATGACATGGAAACTTGCCATCGCTTTGGCCGCGAAGTATGGCTATGAAATTCATCAGATGGACGTAGTAGCTGCTTATCTTCATGGCGATATTGAAGGACAGGTCTACGTCGAGGTGCCTTCAATGTGGAAGGAAACTATAGGACTTACTCACGGGGGTGATGTTTGTAAACTTTCCAAGGCTCTCTATGGATTGAAACAATCGCCAAGACTCTGGCAAAAGAAACTCCGAGAAGTTTTGAGTCTTAATTAAGAACCTCTACCGTTAGATGATGCAGCTTACGTCAACACTAGCTCGAACAATTTCTCGGCTATTATAACACATATTGACAATTTTTAAATCATTGCTAAATCCGGGGAAGAACTTCAAAAATTTAAAGATATTTCTAAGGAGCTTGATATTGAAGATTTAGGTTATGCTCACTACTTTCTCGGTGTGCGCATAGTCCGAATACACAATGCTATATATTTATGTCAAGACGCGTACATTAAAAAAATTCTGGGCACCTTTAATATGGAAAACTGCAGTCATGAGCCAACACCAATGGAAGGGGGGGCTTCTCAGAGAGAGAGTAATCTGCGTTCTGTGGGGCACTGGTGAACGAGGTAAATGTGATAACAAGATCTGAGGTGAGATAATGGATGTGGTCTTTGCAAAGGAAAGACAAAATGAAGAAGAAGCGCAAGGGGAAAAGTAAGGGCTTGGAATTGAAGTAAATTGGTCTTCCCAAGGAAGAGATGTGAAAGGTATGTGGTGAATGTATATTCAGAAGACGTTGCGTGCAGAGGAAATCTCTCACACGCTGAACCTATATATATATATATATATATATATATATACATGACCTCCTCTACCACACTGCATAACCATACCAGATAATTCAAGGACTTGCCTAATAGAACTAGATTGACCTTATTATCCTCTGCTTCCTGATTAGTGATCTCATTTCCAACCTCTATGCATGGTTGACTCGTATTGATCCAATTACTCGAGAAACTAATCATCCGACAACAGAATTAATATCAGCATCAAGTGCACTAATCTATGAAACTTCGACAAATAGGGTTTGAGACAACCACCTTCGACCAATGCGTCTTTGTGTTTTAATAGGTATATGATAGGGTACGTACACTTGCGAAGAGTTACTAATTCAGTATTATGATGGTGGAGTATAGCAAGCAGGTGTGCAGATGGCTTGAACATGCAATTGAATTGAAAGATGATAAAAAGATAATATGTCACAAAGTGGCGAATCTAAGCCTATTTATACTTCCAAAATCATCCGTGCGCCAACAAAGCAAACAATGCAAACATCAAGGCCCGTGAGACCCACACCTTGCCTAGCTAGTCCCAACACTTCATCCTAGCCTCGGTGGTATCACCTTATCTGCTGCTTATGCAGCCTTGCCATGTCAACTATGTTTGCTAGGCACAACACTCCCTCTGTCGGTAACAACCTCCATCTAGCTTGGTTAGTGGATTGGCACTGGCGATTTAACCTTTGTTAGTGCGTCAGCAAGCTGAAGGTTCGACAGGACATAGGTAACAGTTATTTTCCCGTTCTGATGCTGCTCGCGGCAGTAGTAGTTTCTGAGGGCTATGTGTTTGGAGCGCTTGTGGTTGTTATGATTTTTAATGAGTGAGATAGCCGACTGGTTATCCACGTGGAGATTGGTGCATGCCGCTCCATTGATGCGATCGGTAAGACCTAGTTCTTGGATCAGTGACTTGACCCATTGGAGTTGGCGGCATGTTTCAGTTGCTGCCAAGTATTCTGCCTCGGTGGTAGACAGGACAACTTCTCGTTGCATGTGTGATTTCCAACTAATTGGACCTGATGAAAGTCTGATTAGCATTCCTGACGTAGATCTGCTAGTAGATGGATCTGCTGCAATGTCTGCATCGGTGTATGCTTCAAGAGTTGCTTGCTTGCTACTTCGGGTGAAGCTTATGCCCTGATCCGGGTTTTGAGCGATGTATCGTAGTACTTGCCGTGCGGCTTGCATGTGCTCTTTCGATGGGTTTGTTAGGAACCTAGCAAGGTGGTTAATTGCAAACGCTATGTCCGGCCTGGTGTTATTTGAGAGATATTGAAGTCCGCCGATACATGAGTTGAACTCTGTCTTTTCATGCGGTGAGCACTGTTCACTATTTGATTCCATCATGCGCTCCATTGGAGTCTTTGCTATCTTACAGTCTGTGAGACCGTGTCAGTTAAGCAGCGTGCGTGCGTATTGCCCTTGGGAGAGTCTGAGTTCCTCAGGAACTGGGTGGCTGATCTCTATGCCAAGGAACAGATCTGTGCTGACAGTCTTGAGCTTATACTTGTGATATAGTGCTTTCATTAGTTTGTCAACCTTTGACTGATGTGGACTTACAACTTGAAAGTCGTCAACATGCATCAGGACAAAGAGATCCTTCTCACTATTTGTGTAGAGACATATGTCAGATGTAGTAGGAAGTAAACCTAATTGTGCGAGGGTTGATTTGGCGTTGTCATACCATAGCGCGGCCGCTTGCTTGAGTCCATAAAGGCCTTTGCGGAGTTTGATGACATAGCCATCTTTCTCGTATCCTTTTGGTAGCTCCATGTACAGGTCTATGTTAAGGTCGGGGTTCAGGAATGCCATTGGTACGTCACCTTGTTTTCTATGCCAGCCTAGTTCATGAGCAAGGACGAGAATGATTCTCCCCGTTTCTGGTCTAGGCGTAGGAGCAAAGGTTTCGTGATAGTCAATGCCTTGCCGCTGGGTGAAGCCTTTAGCTGTGCAACGAGCTTTGTATTTATCGATCTCGCCGTTGGCTAGTAACTTCTTCTTGAAAACCCACTTACATTTCATAGGCTTGCGACCTTTGGGCAGTTGCGACTGCGGGATGATTAGTAAAGCTCCTTTTTGTTTTAGTGAATGGATTTCTGCTTCTGCTGCCTTTTTCCACTGTGCGGCTTCGGGGCTCCTCATTGCTTGTTCCCATGTTTGCGGGTCAGTTGATACTTGAGCTGTCATGCCATGGTGCAGGCGATGGTAGTCCACACTTTTTATTGCTCTTCCACGTTGTGACCTGGTGATGCCATCCTCAGGTGAATGTGGGCGCTTAACTCCAGCGACTGGTTGTATAGGATCCCAGCCAGTCATGACTTGATCATATGATTCATCATGCTCCGTCAACTCCGCTTCGTCGTCCGATAGGTCCTCATTAGGCGTCTCCCTCTGATCAGCAAGCTCATTATTTAGTGGCATGAGTTGAAGATCTGTTGATTGCGAGGGCATAAGGCTTGATGATGGTGAGTTGGGCATTGTGTGGACATTGTGTGAATCTGACTCTGGAGATAGGAACGGGGAGGATGGTGCCGTATTGTAGATATCTTCTGGATGCACGGTTATGATTGCATGGTTTGGTGTGGACGGAGGATGCTCCCTCTGGTCATGTGGATGGTGCAGATGTGGTGCGGATGTTTTGGTACCTTGTGGTTGGGGACGTGATGTTGGGTTATTAATTGTGTGATCATGCGATGGCTGGGATGGTGAATCTGAAAATATGGAGTTGAGGTTAGACCAGTAACTAGTTGTATGCTGTTGCTCGATGGGGCTCAGCTCGTCGCCAAAGACTATGTCTTCGTTGAATGATGCGTGAGGCGTGATGCTCTCAGTCCATTTCCAGCCATGAACCGGGGTCCAATGTGAATGATAGATAATGTAATTTTTGTTAGTGTTCTGCTGAAAACCAATGAACCATCCCATCTTTGCTCTTGGTTCAAACTTGCCAGGCTTTGGGTCGATGAGTTTGTATGCTCGACAGCCGAAGCGCGGAAGATTTGTGAAGTCGATTTGGAGTGGGTGTGGCTGTTTCAGACCTTTTAGAAAGTCTAATAATGGGACAGACTTAGTGCGAAGGCAATATAGTCGGTTAGTTATAAAACATGCATGTTTGACTGCCCATGGCCAGTAGCATGCTGGCATTTTGGCATCGATGAGCATAGATCTGGCTTTCCTTAGTATAACTTTGTTGGATGCTTCGGAGGTGCCATTCTGCTCTGGTGTGTATGGAGCAGATACATCTGTCCTGATTCCATGTCGGTTACAATAGGACTTGATGCGAAAGAACTCTGATCCTCCGTCTCTGAAAATGGTACGGACTCGCTTGCCGTATTGATGGTGCTGAAATTCGACCCATTTAACAAGTTCGGGTGCGATTTGATCTTTGGTGCATGTGGAGATGGCCCATCTCATGCGTAATTTAGCATCTGTGATGATGACAATATATTGATGCCCGTTGCTTGCTGTTGTCAGTTTTCCGACAGTATCAATGAATACTTCATCAAGGGGGTCAAAAGGTTTAGGCCTTGGTTCTCGTGAAACAAAACGTTGTGCCTTGCTGAGATGGCAGGTTTCGCATAGAGAAAGGTCAGCTGTGTCCAGGCCTTCCATACCCTTCGAGCATTGTGATGTTTTCTTCAAAATCTTTTGTCCAGTGTGACCGAGTCGTTGATGCCATCGCTGTGCGCTGGATGTGTTTGGGACTCTGGCAACACCTGGAGCTGCTATGTGAGTTATCTGGTGTTGGCTAGGTAGGGGTTGGATATAGTAGACATCATTTTTTCGTGCAAGCCTGGCGATAGGGATACCTTTGCCTTGTGGTGGCTTTCTTAGCAGCACAGACATATTGTCATCAGGAACAATGGAACCATATCTTTGAAGTCTTCCAGCAGATATGATTATACATGATGACTGTGGGGAGTAAAGACAATCACGAAGGTTGAGTGTGATGTTGCCTATGACAAATTGGGCTGTACCTTGCTGTGTTAGTACCGTTCTGCCTACAGCTTGGTCGAATTTGATGGGCTTATGCCTGGTATGTATGTCACAAAACAAAGATTCACGTGGGACAAAATGATGCGATGCACTGGTATCATAGATGGCAATGTGTGTATTGGAAGAGGAAGATGCAGTGGCAGCAACTGCTACCCCGTCCTCTGAATCACTCTCGCTATCTGAATATATATTTGAAATGGCATTCATTTTTCCCTTAGCCTTGGTCTTGGTCTTGTCCTTCCCAAGAGCTTTTCGAGCCAGGTACCTCTCACCTTTAGGTCCAACGGCCAGCTCCGGATGTTGTTTAAAACATTCTCTATTGAGATGCCTATGCTTGCACCCTATACATTCGTCATCAGGATCATTGGCAGATGCTGAATTTTGGGCAGCCATTGCGAAGCTGTTATCATCTGCTGGTGCAACCCTATGGCCGTCAACAACCCTGAGAGTAGACATCATGGCCTCGAGCGTTGCGTAGGAATTATTGTCATAACACGCCCTTAAATCTCGCCAAGTACCAAGCCATGGGATGTGCTTAGTACCGAGGACAAACACGGCTGCAGCTTGACCTTTGGTTATGTGATACTCAGTCCCAGTTGATGCATGAAGAGCCTCTGCTGCTTCGTTAAGACTCTGTAGGTGTATCTGGTATCGATTAATATAATCATCAGCACTGGATACAAACCTAGTTCTAAGAAATGTCTCCAATGCGCGCGCATATGGCGCGGTGGCGGTTTCTTTACGAGTTTCTGCAATACTGTTATATAGTTCCTGTGCCATCATTTTATCATGTGATCTCGGGCACATGGATGCATCTAGTCTGTTTATGATAATGTTCTTAGCGCAAATCTCACCAAGGGTCCATACCTCAAGATCGCGAGGATGGGCCTTAAGAACCTCGGTGAAGTTAGCGTCCTGGGCAGTCATACCTATGGTGGTGTCGACTGGTCGAGTGATAGGACAAATGCCGGGAAAATCGTGAAAGACGTGTCCTATGACACTATTTTTCGCTAGCTTCGCCTGCAAACTGCTCTTCCACTTAGCAAGGGGGGACGCCTTGGGCCAGGACAACTTTAGTGGTATCTTGGTGGATTGATTGGTACATGATTCTTGATGTGAACTAGATATTTTAAAGTTGTTAGTAATGCTCTTATGATGCGTGATACAGCGCCGGGCTCATAACCTGTTTTAATAGGTATATGATAGGGTACGTACACTTGCGAAGAGTTACTAATTCAGTATTATGATGGTGGAGTATAGCAAGCAGGTGTGCAGATGGCTTGAACATGCGATTGAATTGAAAGATGATAAAAAGATAATATGTCACAAAGTGGCGAATCTAAGCCTATTTATACTTCCAAAATCATCCGTGCGCCAACAAAGCAAACAATGCAAACATCAAGGCCCGTGAGACCCACACCTTGCCTAGCTAGTCCCAACACTTCATCCTAGCCTTGGTGGTATCACCTTATCTGCTGCTTATGCAGCCTTGCCATGTCCACTATGTTTGCTAGGCACAACACTTTGTTCACCCAACAGAAAACGCCTATGTTGCGGTATACGTTGACGACATGCTAATCTTTGGACCAGATAACGAATTTTGCCAAAAGCTAAAGCTTTCTATCGGAAACAATTTTGACTGCAAAGACTTGGGAAACGCGAGTTACGTCCTGGGCCTAGAGATTATACTAGGAACAACCGGCATTAGACTCTCTCAACAAGGTTACTCCAAGAAGATTCTTAAGCGTTTTGGTTTCGAAAATGCTCATAAAGTCAGCACACCTCTTGATCCGAACGTAACCCTCTGTAAAGGATGTGAAGAGGACCGTCTCGAGAACATGAAGGAATATCAGACCATCGTTGGATCTCTAATGTACCTCGTCATAGGAAGTCGACCGGACCTACCCTACACTGTTACACTCCTAAGCCAGTTTGCATCATGCCCAAACGACAGCCATATGCGAGCCGCCAAACGAACACTTCGGTACCTAGCGGGAACCGCCGATTGGGACCTATTTTACCCATTCGGATCGAACAAACTTCTTGAAGTGTACGCCGATGCCTCCTATGCCGACGATTCTCATAACCGAAGATTAACATCAGGATACATTATCCAGCTAGGCGATGCCGCAATATCATGGAGCAGTAAACAACAGCAATCCGTAGCACTCTCAACTACTGAGGCTGAATATATGGCCATGTCGCTAGCTTCACGACAGATAACATGGACAAAATTTGGGCTAGATCAACTTCGCCAAGAGTATAACACCGTGCTCTACACCGACAATAATGGAGCACAAGAACTGGCAAGAAATCCACGAATTCACAATCGCTCAAAGCACATCAACGTACATTACCACTACGTCCACGATAAGTATAAGGAAGGAGATTTTGAACTTCTCTGCGTAAAATCTGTGAACAACCTTGCCGATCTGTTAACAAAAGCCCTACCAAAGGCTACTCATCACCGACTGTCTAACCACATCAGATGTGCTAAGCGAGGGGAAGTGTTATGATATGCACTAACCACATCTAGCTCGATTGGCCACGGCATAAAGCAAGGGCCTGAACAGGGGCTCCCTTAACATTGCCGATCACTACATTATCTGATGGAATCTTCTGGAACAAGCTAGGGGTTTTTCGTACAAAATAGAATGGAATCATGTAGAACATCAGGGAATAAGTCTTGAACACTGAACTAGATGGAAGGATGAAACGGAAGTATCTAGAAGTGATAGATTGATGTATAAATAGCCCTAGTATCTCCACAAGTAGAATATAACATTAAAATCGTGCAAAAAGGCCTCCATCAACTTTTATTCTCACTCAATCACAACACACGCATCAAGCAACAGCCTTAACTAAAAGACTTAGATGGCAAATGAAAGGATCTGGCTTACGTTTTATCAAGTTAAACGAAGCAGAACTGTAAATAATTGTCTTTACTGATAGTAGTCTTGCTAACAATCTAGACTACTCGTCTCAAATTGGATTTATAATTGTTCTCGCTGACTGCAGGAATTGTAACATTATCCATTGGTCATCAACTAAATGTAAGCGAGTAACTCGCAGTGTCCTTGCATCCGAACTCTACGCCATGGTCGCTGGTGTAGTGCTTCACGGATCAGGAGTGTAGAGCGTCATGAAACGGCTTTCGATTGTATTTCTAAGATGGAGAACTAAACTTAACTGCAGATAATGCTGCTATTATATACAAACAAATGGGGCTATGACGCTAGGTTTAGAAGCCAAGAGAACATGACAGAGATAGAGAGGAGATGGTAGAAACAAAGAGAAAGTAACAGAATAACCTGGGCCTGTAAGCAGCGCAGTTATTGTTGTGGAAGTAACCAGAAACTAAGGGAATCAATTAGAGGATGGCAGTGACAGGTTGCCTGGCAATGGAAGGGCCTGAGGCATCAATATCCCATGGATCATTAAAGCTGGATTCGATGCAGCGTGTGTTCTAAAACATACTGTTGATTCAATTATGAAAAGAAAGATCCCTCTAGTGGTATGCATCGACAGTTACTCACTCTATGAATGTCTTGTTAAGTTGGGAACAACCAAAGAAAAGACTCATAATAGATATTGCCGCAATCCGCCAAGCTTACAAACGCAGAGAAATATCTCAGGTCATTTGGATCAAAGGAAAATCTAATCCGGCCGATGCCATGACAAAGTCCCAGGCGTCTAATCATGCACTCGACGAAATACTGGCAAATAAATATTTTATTGACAAAGAGGCGTGGGTAGACTGCGACAGTGTAGAAACCAACGAATGAACAAAAGACTGCCAGTGTCGGACTTTGCATTCTACGTCAATAACTCGATTGGGCTTAGCGTCTTGGCAACTATTAACATATATTTCTTAGACTGTAGATAGGATAGTCAGAAATCAAGAATCAATATTGAATACAGGTGTTATACCTTAGTAGTGAACCCACATAGGGAGCATTCAGAGATTGACACTTTCAAATTAAGTTCGGTTGGAAATCTCCTTGCCCCTTCTTTTATTGAAGGTTATGAGCAATGATCGAGAAGACGTAGTGTTTGAAGAATAGCAGGAGTAGTGAAGAGTTGTCTGAAAGACAGTGTACGGAAACGATAAACAAATCTGATATCTATCCCAAGATATCTGAAGAAATGAAAAGTATGTAGAAATTGAGTCTATTCTATCTATCTAACAGGCAAGTTTCTGCCTCTATATATACACTTGATCCTCTGATCACTTGATGTGTTTAAATATAGCTATATCTTACATTGAATGAGATGGGCGTGCATACAATGCTATGGACGCACATAGAATAGTGTAGAAGCATGTAGAACAGAAACTACAAAAAAAAGAAAGTTTGGTTAGCATTCAAGGCGCTAGAATATCATAGAATCAGCCAGGATTAAATAGAATCTAGTAGTACCCATTCTGAGTAGTACTAGTGAAGATATACTTCATTGCAGTATTGATCCTTGCAAAAGAGAGATAAAGTTATCTATTGTCTCAATTACAACATCTTTGACAGCCTTTAGAGCTTCAGTATACTGGAAATCATTAAGAACGGCCGTATCCCATTCCTCTAATTCCATTGGCGATTTGCTGAGCATGTTCACCTCGAGATCTTGTGTCACGGAACGGCCCGCTGAAGCTAGTTGTTTCGGCTTGAATTCATTTAGTTCTTTTGCATAAATTTTATTCACATATTGTCTTTAATTAATTGGTGAGTTTTCATGTATTTTGTTGATCTTCATCAATGGCTTCAATGACGTTGATAAATTATTTTGCCGATTGTCACTAATTACTTAAAATTGTTATTATTGTTGGTTTTTTGCTGTTGATTTTTATTAACAACAATTGAATTCCAGGCATTGCATAGTTCTATGGAATTCTATTTCAATAGACGGTATTTTGGGTGTTCTACAGTATTCGCTGGCGTTTGATGGGATAGGGTTCTAGTAACCAGTACTAGGGAATGTACTAGTGTGGACTCATGTATAAATAGTAGTTAGGCCTTCTAGATGAAAGCTCTCCAGCTTTCAGTCTTGTATTTATTCTACGCATCTAGTCTAGTCAAGATTCAAGAAGTCAGGTTATCCACATCTACACTTGTCATTTGTTACAAAAGCTTACGTGACATTATCTGCTATCATCCAAGTACAAGGAGTCACGGCATCTTGCTTACATCCATCATTATTCGATTATTTCTGTACCACTTGACTAGCCACTAGTACTTCTGGCTTTAGGAGCCAAATTCTACTATCTGTCAGTCTTTCATTCTGCCCACTGTTTGGCATGTCCTGGTCTCTTCTTGAGAGTGCATTGGCACGTTTGTTCTGCTTCCTAGGTACATGCACTATCCGAAAGTTGTAGCGAGACAGAATCAAAGACCACCTCATTTGTCGTTCTGTGAGTCGACGTACCGTCATAAAGTATTCAGTTTTTATGATCTGTACATATATCGAATTGTGCTACCCCTCGGAGCTCGGCATCCAATTCTTCTAAACATCTGATAATTGCGAGCATTTCTCTATCATACATCTCGTAATTACACTCAGCGGGATTATTTTTTTCGAAAAGAATGCACACGGAATCCAAATCCTTTTCTCGTCTAATTGTTGAAGTGTACCACCAACACATCAACCTGATAAGTCTCTCAATCCGTATCTTTCTATCGCAATCAAATTAGCCAAGAGCGGGAGCACTATTAAATAATGTTTTCAACTTCTAAAAGGCCTAGTCTGTCTCGGAGCTCCATCAAAACTTACAATCTTTCCGGGTTAGATCCGTTAGTGGGCGTGCAAGTTCTGCAAAATTATGAATAAATCTTCGATAAAAATTTACAAACCCGAGAAAACCCCGCACACCTTTGACAGATGTTGGCGCTTCCCAATTCTCGATGGCTTTGATCTTATCGGGATCCCTTTATAATCCTTTACCAGCTTCTATAACAAACCCCAAATATTTTGTTCTTTTGGTCTCAAACTCAGATTTGTCAATGTCAATCTGAAGGTCTGCTTCCCAAAGACGTTGAAGTACTTTCCGAACATATTCTCTATGCTCAGATCTACTCCCAGATGAGTATATCAAAATATCGTCTACATAGGCGGAGCAAAAGTCGTCAAAGTATTCACGTAGCGTCTAATTTATATACTTTTGAAATGTACTAGGAGAATTCGCTAGTCCAAAAGGGGTGACCAGCCACTTGTACAACCTATATCGAGTATGGAAAGCAGTTTTCCACTCATCACTTTCAGCTATTTGTATCTTATGAAATGTTGCAATTACATCAAGCTTTGTGAACCACTTAGCCTTACTTATATTTCGCAGAGTCTCATAGATTAAAGGCAACGGGTATCTATCTTTTCTCGTTGTTTGATTCAGCCCTCGGTAGTCGACGCAAAATCTGAGGCCCCCGCCTGGCTTTTTCACAAACAAAACCGGGGCAGTTGCTGGGGAATTACTCACTCGTATGAACCCTTTATCAAGGAGCTCCGTGGGAGTTTTACAGAGTACCAGTAACTCATCTCGCGACATGCTATATAGCGGACCCCAAGGTACTTTAGCTTCTAGACCGTCATGTACATTGACATCAATTTTGTGATCAATTCCTTGGCCTCGAAGCGGAGGTAACAAGTCCGCCTTCTTGTAATCAAAAACGTCTAAAATCTCGTGGTATTGCGCTAGCAATTTCACCTCCGGATCCGATCGCTATTTGACTGCTAGAGCTTTATTAATGTCTGTCATACTTGTGGCAATAATTTGGATACTGTTGATCCTAGAGTAGTTTCGAGCCAGGTAGTTATAAGCAGTTGCTGATATCTGCAATGATTTTTTACTGTTATTTTGAACTGATAAGAAGGCCTCCTTGTTATGTATTCTAGTTCCAGTTGATCGAACTAGCATTTTTTATCGTGGGCCATTGATCCTAGCATTCTGAGAAACGATACAAGGCATTCCTAAGATCAAATCGTAATGTCCTATGGGAGCAATGTACATAAATTCCTTTGTTTGCTTATGACCTTCCAAATCGATATCTACGACAGCCACCTCGTTTACTATAGACGATACTTTTCCATCAAATCCAACGACCTCACGAGGACGTATTTGAAATCGCGCAAAGTTATTTTTCTGAGCAAAGGAAGAATCACAAAGACCATATGAGAGGCAACAAGTGTCAATTAGGGTATTAGCAAATGTAATATCATTTATAAACGCAGTTACAACAAAGGGCTGACCGTCCATCGAATCCTCAAAGAGATTACAGTCTCTCCTCAAATCACACTCTTCGAAATGCCCCTGACTGCGACTTATGTCAGAGGCTTCACTTTTTCCGATTCACAGTTTCTTGTTTTACAGGAGCCATTACTACCGAAACCCTTGCTTTCTGAGGTTGAAATCTCTTGTGCTGGTTAGGATTGAGCGCAGGAAGGAAATGGTAACTCCTAATTACATTTCCTCGACCTCCCCATCTAATGCATAATCCTTCTGATATTCTTCGGCCAATTTCTTCGTGCGACACCTAGGCAGCGCGAGCTCGCGTAGTTTGACTTAGTTGTCTAGCAGAGTTGAGATTAGCTACCGCGATATTAATAAGCTGAGTAGGCTCCCAATCCATTGGATCCCCTACAGGTTGAATTTCATCAACGGTAGCAGGAGGTATGTGGTGACCACAAAATTTTCGATTCTCCCAAGCTTTCATACTTTGCATTTTGTCTGAGGTTGTCCTGAGTTGTGACACAAAATCGTCATAACCATAGGGCTCATTTTGAGTTAGAAGACGATCGCAGAAATCTCGATTCAGCCCAGCCCGAAGATATCCTTTTTTTGCTTCATCCGACTACCCCCAGGCCCAGGCTTCAAGAAGTGTTTGCTCAAAAGCTTGTAAAAACTCGCGAAACTCACGATTACCTTGCCATATGGAATTGAGCTTATCAATTGCCTTGATAAATTTTTCTGGATCTGCGTAGGCCTTGTCTTATTGTGAAAAAAATTCTTCGACAGTAAATTTCTCACTTTGCTTGGTGAATTCGACCCACGGATGTATTCGCTGGAGGGCTGTATCTGATAGACGACCAAAAGCATACCATACCCTTTCTTCTTCGTTTCCGATAGCCTTGTCGTCGATGTTTAGTTTGGCTTCCAATAGACTACGGAATCGAGGGTACTTGGATACATCAACTCCTGAGAGCTTCTCTGGATGGGGCTGTGAATGACGTGGCCTCAGCTCCTCGGAATTGGCAGATTCTCGTCGACCTGTCTGCTGGGAGGTTAATAATTGAGTCAATAGACCCATAATACTCCTCACCCACGACGGTGTTAAACCAGTCCCAGTTGTTAGTGATCCCGGTGGCTGGAAAAATTGGTCTTCTACTTCAGGTGAGCCACTGACTCTTGTTCCGTCGTCCATTTCGATATCATTACTCCCGGCCATCATTTAACGACCTAAATTTCACTGGCTTGCCGAAAAAATACTATATTGATTGGTAGGCTGGCTAGCTGGAAATTGGAAGAGCGGTTGATCAATTTATAAATTGAATAATTTATAAATTGAATAATTTATAAATTGAATAATTAACAGCCCAAATGATTGAAAGCCTGATCAACTAAAGGGCTGACTGGTAGCTGACTGATTTTGACAAATTTAATGACTGAAAGACTGACTGAAGGCTGACTGACAAAAGAAATGTTTGAGGGACTGATACTCTAATCAAGGAGATGAGAGAGATGCACTTCTACTGTGAGAGGCCTATCTTGAATAACTCAAAGAAGAAGGATGAATTAGAATAGCTAAGAAGTGCATGAGATTATCCACATCATAAAAGAAAGAACTATATACTCATCAGAGTTGTTCTAGAAACTAACCGAAATTCATAAACACCAAACTTTAGGAGCACTCAGAAGATGCTGGAATAATCCCCAACGCCCATCGCCAATCTATTAATTTGTTTAATGATAATCGACATCGGCCAAAGTTGTCAATGAAGTTGCGCCGTAACTTTATTGCGATCGCCAGAATCCACTAGCTTAATGTGCTAACTTGAACGAAAGTGCACGGCCTAATACAGCAAACAAATGCTTAATTATACCTGTGATGATCATTCCCTGAAAATTATTGTAGATAATTTATTGAAAACAAGGGCTCTCAGCCCGAGCTAGTACCAGGGGTTCTAACCCTCACACTGGTAGACATGATCTCTCGAACTCTAGTCAACCTGGCTCGAGCATTTCTACTGGTATACAAGACCACGCCCACTTCGGCACTTCTGAGGGAGATGTGGCTCAAGCCCGCTCATATTCTACTTTAGGAGATCCGCCTTCGCTTTGCCGTTAGACTAGCTGCCGGGGACTGATTTCATCCTTTGGTTAAAAGATTTTTCGTCCCCCGCGCTCACACCCGCCTTTCCGAGAAGCTAAAGCTCATTCCCCCTCTCCCTCGACCCCAGCTTTTACCTCCTTCCTACAAATCCCCTCCTAACCAGTCACGAGCTGACTACTCCACCCAAGAATTTAGAGCGCATCAGTGAGCTGCCACCATGGGACATTCTTGTCTTCTCGGATGGCTCAAAGCAGAAAGATGGCTCTGCTGGGGCAGGTGCCGTCGTTCTCCATAGAGATATCACTGTAGCTGAAGTGAAAGTGCCCCTGGGGCCCGACTTTGAGGTCTACGACTCCGAAATTATTGGCGCCCTCGAAGGGCTTAGGGCTGCTATAGCAGCTCCTTCTACCCACCTTGCAACCATCATTCACGTAATCCTTGACAACCAAGAGGCTGCAGACCGTCTTCTCGATTCCTCACCCCCCAGGTCCTCACAATTGGAAATATTGGAATTTCGGGATCTCGCCTCTCGCTGGCCTACGAGGAGAATTCTGCCTATCGCATCTCCTGGCAAGGTCCAAGTAATGTGGTCTCCCGGTCACATGGGCATACCAGGTAATGAGTTTGCCAACAAGTTGGCCTGAGAGGCGGCTCGCCAACCAGCTCCTCCTGCCGCATCACTTGCCGGAGTTCAATCAAAGATACAAAGGCAAATTTGGGACTTGACCACAGCATGGTGGCAATCTTATGCTCCCTCTACCAATTGCGAGTTGGGGATGCCATTTCCCAAGATGCCTCCTGAGAAACCACGACTCCCTTGCCGTTATCTCGGATATTTAATCCAATGCCGCACTGGACACGGTGACTTTCACGTTTATCACGAAAGGTTTCATCATTATGATGCCCTTCTGACTTATTCCTGCGGCGCTGACAAGTCAATCACCCACTTAGTTTTTTTGCCCCCTCGTGCGAGAAAGACTGGGTTCGGCTGGTCACCGACGAAGTCTGGGCTCACTCGATTTTCTTCTCAGCACCTCCTATAGAGCTAAGCGTTTCGCCACCATATTGGAGAAGGTAATTTTCTGTCAGAAATCTGCCACATCCGTTCCGAATGAGCTAGTCATGTGAGGAATCCGCTGCATATCGTTCACAGTTTCTACATGTATTCTAATGGCCTCTCTGCCACAGCACCTTTTCTTTTGTACTACATATAGCAGTCACCATGTCCTCCCGGGGATGGGGCTTTAGTTGTAACTAGCGCCCGGTAGACACTAAAAATAAATAAATAAATAAATAAATAAATAAATAAATAAATAAATAAATAAATAAATAAATAAATAAATAAATAAATAAATAAATAAATAAATAAATAAATAAATAAATAAATAAATAAATAAATAAATAAATAAATAAATAAATAAATAAATAAATAAATAAATAAATAAATAAATAAATAAATAAATAAATAAATAAATAAATAAATAAATAAATAAATAAATAAATAAATAAATAAATAAATAAATAAATAAATAAATAAATAAATAAATAAATAAATAAATAAATAAATAAATAAATAAATAAATAAATAAATAAATAAATAAATAAATAGATAAATAAATAGATAAATAAATAAATAAATAAATAAATAAATAAATAAATAAATAAATAAATAAATAAATAAATAAATAAATAAATAAATAAATAAATAAATAAATAAATAAATAAATAAATAAATAAATAAATAAATAAATAAATAAATAAATAAATAAATAAATAAATAAATAATAGAATGAAAGAGGATTTTATATTCCATGGAATAAACAGTAGTAAGATTGACTCAATACATGGAGGAGCAAAGGTACAAGAATAGAATTGCTGTATTGGAATAAGAATCGTCTTTATGTCTACAAATAGATCACATCACCTCTGTAGATGAAGTAGTCAACAACTACATGAAGATGACATACACGTATTTGTATACATTATTATTCCATCACTTGGGTCGGATGGTGCAGTGGTACACTGTCCCGGCCGTTCTCCTAAGTAGAGGTGGTCTTTCAGTTTATTTTTGAGCCCCTTTCATTGGTGACTATTGATACCCCTAGTACATCCTGCTGCCCTTTGAGCAGCTTTGCAATCATTATTTATAGCTAGGCTTCTCTTACTCCATAATATACATGTATTCATAAGGAATATAAACCTCTTTATCTATTATATGTTTGCCTAAAAACCAAATACCCGGCATTAATTATCGCATTAATCGCTAAACTCCGAATTTTGCGCCTTATTGTGAGTGCTAAAAATTACTGTCATCTGTCTCCACACTTTCATATGTTATCTCACCGGCTACTCGGTGATGTGTTGTTGCACGAGGAGCTGTGTATAAGCTCGTATAGTCAACGACTTCCCCTCGAAATAGAGCATGTCCGTTTTTCTTTTTGCCAAAAATTGGAGCTGGATCACACCAAAAGTCGCGACAATTGGTGAGGCAGCCAGCAGAAAATGAGTTCTGGTTTCTCCTGGCGTTCTTTCCGCTTAGTGCTGTTCCGACAAAGGTATCAACCCCGAGGAGTTTTTTCCACATTGCAAAGCAGCCTTTTTTGTGGTGATGGTGGTGAGATTTTGGCTGAGAAGGATGACGTCCAAGGCCAGTATCTGTCGCTCCGCCTGCTGCAAGAGCTGACATAATCGCTTCGGAAGCTTTACTAGTATTTCCGTGGTGGGAGCCTCGCATGTTTTCCCACGTTGTCACAGCTCGAGATATTTGAACAAGCTGGACGAACATTAACATCGTAACCCAAGTTAACTGTAGTGTAGCCCAGATAGTCAAGACTAAGGTATACGGATCTGAGTTGAAAACTTGGCATAAAAATGGTGTTAGCAAGTTACATGAGTTGCTGATGTCGCCGGTAATTTTTTTTTCGAAATCTAAGTCGAATAAGTTATGTAAAGCAATGAAAAAGTGGAAAAATCTCACATCCAACGGCTACCCTAACCAGCATGAATATTCCTAATTCAAATGAAAGGAGGTACATTAAGAAATGCCGATGATTGTTTGCACCGACACAATTGAAAACCCATGGACAATGGCTTTCTAAATCAGTAATTTTTCTAGTTAGTGGACTGTTTGAAAAACACTTACTGGTCATGCTTTGCAACACAGCGGTTGCATAGTTTACAGTGCTTACTTCTGAGCGGTTTTCTAACCAAGCAATGTATGCAAAAATTTTGTTCGTCAAACTTCCATATGCTAAGAAGCTCATCAATTACGGCTTTTTGCTGTGTAAGTCCTGGCTTTGGAATAAAGCCAGGTTCATGTATCATGGTGCAGCTGTAAAAGTAGCCACAGAGAGAGTAGAGGGTTCCAAAAAGAAGATTATCGAGAAGATGTGTATCGTAAGTGTCTAGATAGAAATAAGTATAGAACATATTTTTGCAGTTGTTTCAACTTACTTGGGAGAAGCGTCGAAATCCAGTTCAGTCCAACTAAAAAAAACGTTCCTGAAAACACTCCTGCGAGCCATGGCTGTTACGATTAGCGCAAGGATGGCTAGCTCTTAAGTAGGGCTTACAGTTAGATGAAGATGTCTCATATCTGATGGTGCATATTTAATCATCTTTTGAGCTACAGTTTGTAGCCCGTAGCCGGCTATTAATGCCAAAGGAATACCAAGAAATACCACCAAATGGCTTGATATCATAATCATAGCCCATATGATGAGGAAAGGAAATAAAAAGAAGAATCTGTTCATGAAAGTACGCTTATCTTTTAAGAAAATATTTAAGAGGGGAACATCAAAGCTAGAGGGATTTCCATTTTCATCGTAACCACATTCTTTCAAAGCTCTGTGCCATGTTCGCTCAGTCTTCATTTCCTCCGCTGTGATAGCCGGCGTTTTTCCGTTCGGAGTCTCAGCAAATCGATCTGCTCCATACTCGATCAGTTTCTGAATACATCCTTGGGAACCCTTTACAAGAGCCCAGTGTAAAGCAGTAAATCCCATCTCATCTGTGGCGTGAACATTTGCTCCCCACCTAAGGAATAAGTCTACGCACGTAGGGAAACCTTTGTAAGCCGCCCACATAAGACATGTATGTCCCTGGATGTCCGGAGTGTCAACATCAATACCCTGATGTAATAGGAGCAACAAGAGGAAGACGTTGCCTTCAAAGGTTGCTAAATGGAGAATATTATATCCTTGAACATCTGTGATGAGTGGATCGGCACCATTTTGCAATAAAAGGTGGACGGTATAGTAATGACATCTTTGAGCAGCCCACATAGCCGGCGTGGCAACTGAATCTCCACCCTTCTTATTTACATCGGCTCCCTCCTTCAATAGAATTTGACACAGCACATATTGGTTATTAATAGCTGCCCACTGAAAAGAGTCAATTGCAAGTACCATAGGCTTGAAGAGGATCAAGTACGTGTAATGGGGTAATTCCTTCGGCGTCCTGGTAAGATGAATCGAATTTTCCGCTATGGAAGAGTCTCTGGATGCCATGAACGTCACCCAACCGGGCAAGATGCATTATATCATTGTCATGTTGCATTTCGGGCCCAGACGGCAGTATTTCTGTTAATTCTACTTGGTCGCAATCGCTAAGTACCGGTGCCACAACAGACGCTTTGCCATTGGGGGTGATGGGAGCGTTCTGAGCTGCTGAAGCGGTTGTAGTCTCAGTGTGCAACATTCCGCTGGTGTATATATCGGGAAACCTTTGATGCCGCAAGGGCGGCTATTTTTGTGTGGGTCGGATTGGCTCACGATTATTTGGCTGTTTAATAGGCTGTGGCACAGCTCATACGCCGTAAAGTGGCACACATGGGTCGGATGGTGAAGTGGTACGCCGTGCGGACCGTTTTCCCTTGAAAAGTCTGGGTAGCTCGGAAACATGCCCCACTTGAGACAGAGGAAAACTAGTTCAAATTTAACAAGATCCTCTGATCACATTCTCTCGCAGCAACACTGTACAATAGAATCCCTCTTAACTAGTTATGGGTCTCGGTATAATTACTGAAGAGATTCATAGAAATTTTACCGTTTATGTTTGCAATACTTACCCCTGCGCGCAAAATAATCTGTAAGGGTAAGTGTTGCAAATATAAAAGTGCAAGTTACAATGAATCTTTTCAACATTTATGCCGGGACCCACTATTAACTAAGAGGGGTTCTACTGTAGTTTTAAAATTATGGAATCATACTTAGATTACCGTGGGAGTTTCACGCTTTCCCCGTGGTGGTATTCACAGCGGAATTTTTATGCTACAAGTTTCAACTTCGTGGTGTTATCAACAAATGAAGTTCGGTTTCGAATTTTCCAATCTTTAAATAGGGTCATTTTTGCGAAAAATACGTTTCTTGCGTAATCTTTCGCGTCAAAGCCCTAGGCGTTGTACGCGTGAATGAATCAAAAAAAAAGTCGCGCGCAAGGCTGTCATATGAAATCCCTCCTCGCAGAGTCCTGGTTAATAGAGCACGATTTGGAGCACCACCTTTCAAGCACTTTTAGAAGTGGAGCTGATGCAACCTGAACTATAGCTATCACTTACATAACATGTTGTGAGATGGAATTTGCGCGACTAGAGGTAGCGGTTGCACTATTCCTCGTACTGACAGTTCCTGTTTTCCTCCACTGGGCTTATTTCCGGCCTAGCAGCCTTTCAACTCGCCCTTCAATTTTATTATTGGGACCAAGCGGTTCTGGAAAGACATCGATACTTGTATTCGTAGGTTGTCCAGGGATCGCATTAATATTGAATCTAACTTTCGTAGCTCGAAAGTAGCCGAAACCCAAAAACTCATACATCTCAAACCCCAATATCTGTCGAAATATCCTTACCCGAAGATACCACGGCTGGTCAAGATAAATATCGTTCAGCTAACGATCCTTTGAATCAAGCACACAAAAAATTTTGCTTGACTGACACACCTGGACATGGAAAGCTGCGCCACCTCGCTCTCCAAAACGTGGCGGGATCGGGAAATATTAACGGCATTATATTCGTTGTGGACTCAACTACCTTGACGATTGGTGAAGATGGACTGAGATATGCCGCAGAGTATTTACACGACGTCTTACTTCTTCTACAGAAAAGAGTTGAAAAAGCCAAGCCTATTAGAGAAATGCCGGTTCTGATTGCAGCAAACAAAATGGACCTTTTTACGGCTTTACCAGTTGCTCTCATAAAAAGAAACCTTGAATTTGAGATAACTAAAGTACGTAATTCACAGTCTAAAAGTTTACTTGACTCTGGGATTGGTATCAATGGTGAAACGGGGTATGAAAAGGATGATTGGTTAGGTGAGGTTGGATCTAAAGAATTCAAATTCTCTCAGATGGATGAGTTTGACATTCCTATTGAGATTCACGCCGGTAACGTTAATGGCGAGAAGCCGTCAGTTGATAAATGGTGGGCTTGGATTTCAGAGAGACTATGACATCATGAATGGTAAACTATTTCAAGATCTTGTCATCATGAAAGACATCTAAAGCTTCCATGAGGTCTATTTAAGGATAATTACAATTAGTTAGAGTTCAAAAATATCCTTATCCCGTAACTTTGATGTGTTAGTAGATAACAGATGGACTTAGGAAGATTTTTCGTTCAAATTATACCGATCAAGAGACTGAGTACGTATTTGCGTAATCGGCTTATCAAGAGAGAGCCTCATACTCAGAAAGGCCTGTAGCGCGTTAATACTACCCAGAGATTTATTTCCACGATTTTATCTGTCAATCAATTCAGTCAAATTCATCAGTTGTTTACTCCTGCTTATAACGCCCCAGATTCAAGCACTTTCTGATAATAAAAAAGTTCAGCTCATTAGGATATTTTTCATCAACGTGTGACTCTCAAACACTGAGTTGAGATTCGTAAGCACTATTGTGGGATTGAGACACATCTAAAAGTTCATGCGATTTCTCAAGTTGAATCACACAGTGGATTCTCGAAGCAGGATGGCTTGAACAGTTCCGGCTAGTGAGGGATGTTGAAGCCACAATTGCAGCAAGTAAACTAAGCCGGAAACGCAAAGGGGTAGGTTGAACAAAGGGGTAAAGGGATCCACAATGGGCATTGCAGATTTGTCGCACTTCCTGAAGGTAAGACTATGATTAAAAACAAATAAAGAAACAGTAAAGATAGGTTTAGAGGGTTTTCACCGAAAGGCTTCCTCTTGTGTAAATAAAGAGTTAGTTTACCTGCGTGGGCCATTCTGGGTGCCGAACCAGGGCAATGAAATCAAATCAAGTTAATTATCTACCGACGCCATTGTGACTAATCTCCCTCTCCTACTCCATCCCCTTATCCCCTCCACCTGTAAATACATCCGCCTCGAGAGGCGGAGAGGGGTCGTTGACAGATATGCTACTGTCAACAACCTCAGCCGTAGGTACAAGGAATCGTGAGGCAACAAACATGTCCCAAGACATAGCAAGCATCTTAGATGAGGCGATCTGTGTGAATATTGCACAACCGCAATATCTAAACAGAACTTTTCACGAATTTGTGGACGAGCAAAACGCGGTGGCCAGGCGACACTTCGTATGTTTAATCGGAGGCTCTCCTCTATTTACAACCCGTACTCAATGTCTCAGGCTGCATTTAATACCGTCCAATCAATTTTCAAACCGATTGTTAATAGCTTTGCAACTTCATAAATATAACAGACAACCACCATTACCAACATTGCTGCTCTTCCTGCTCACGCTCCGGCATAGAAACATACCGCATGCGATCTCGGGCACCTCATGAAAAAACGCATCGCGAGCACTAGCTGCATTGCCGAATGCGGCTAGAACCATCTCAAGTAAATCCCAGTAAGGCTAAGATACATGAAGATAGCCGACTTCTTATTGTCACGGTATGCTAGCAGGCACGGTTGACCATGTCAAATCAGGTGAATTAGATTATCTACAAGGAGAGAAGGGAACTCTTACGGAGTTTTCGGATACTTTATTTACAAAGGTTGTACACGTGGCAGACAAGAGATATCACTTGATAATCCTTCAGTTTTCCACTTGACACTTATTAGAGCTGCTGAAGGCCACCCAGCACTAAGCATTTCACTGTACGCAGTTATGCAGAATGTCAATAATTTTCTTACCGAAAAATTGATCAGCGAGGCTCAACCCACCAATACAGGTTTCGCGAGTTGCCAGGCCTCGGTGGCTGCCCAGGAAAGCTTAACCATTAAGATGGAAGCAATCCAGAGTTCCTGTACTCGCAAGGACAGTACACATCAGAAAAGCCAGATAACTATGCTGCCTACCGTTTTTAGGGGTTCTCCGATTAAACGCTGGATACAATAGAACAGAGATTGTAATGGAAGCAATTGATGCTGCCGTTGTTGTAGAAGCTTTGGCAGATCTAACATAGGTCGCATCTATCAACGTCCTGGAATCCCGCGGCTCAAGCTACTCGGAGTAAAGCCCTTCCAAAATTTGGATATTACTCTATCCTAAGGATCAAAAACTATCTAGAAGTCTCCCGCTCTTCGTAGTCCGAGTCTCTGCGAAACTTCTACTACAACGGACGAGAGTTTCTTGTTGCCGACGATGCTTTGGCTGTCATAAAGAACGACCACGTGCTAGATTCTTCCGATCCAGAATCTGTTCTTTGGTACATCATGTTGAGAAGAGGCCTATCTCTTCCAACCCCGCGGTAGCTCACGAACGCCCCACCCTAAATGTGCGAACTTCTACGGACCCCACTCAGCGGACTCTTTGGAATACTTAACACGGGCTAGAAAGAACAAAAATCTCCTCTTGAAGCAAGAAATTTTCACAATCAAACAAGCTGCAGCTGCTGCAAGGCTCCGTCTCGTTGCCGTGCAATGTGAGACTTTGCAGATGCAGCCAACAACCACTCCTAAAGCTTCCCTAACATTCTCCCCACAAATCTCTTAAAATTTCAACAGAACTTTGACTCTGTATCCAGGGACTGGGCTAGGGAAATACGTAATTCTGGCTACGAATAGCCATCAGAACAACTTAGTAAAAACAAATGAGTAATACAAATCACACTTTCAAACTTCTCTTGGCGTACGTCTACTGCTTATCAGCCGCATAACAGATATTTCTAAAAACTGCTTACACTCTTCGCACCAATTTCTTGCTGATCCAAGAATCTTACATCTGCAAGGATACCGAATGGAAAAACACAGGTCGGCATTACTCTTTTGGGTGCTATGCCCCGGTTGACGATTGATCTACTCGTCCTCTAATCTTAACATACTTGAGGAAAAACAAAAACCTCACTAACAAGAACGCCCCAGTATCACAATCGAACAGGGAATAAGCGACGTTTTATTTCTCTCCGTCAGAGCTCCCGATAACCATCGCTTGCTCATAATTAAGATCTATAACGTCCCTACTGGAGCCATTAGCCCAGGCTCTGGAGTCTCCTGTGTTACAGGACTTAGGCCTGAGGTCCTTAGGCTGAAGGTGTGGGGTATCCAGTACCACCGGGTTAGGTCAACAATACTGCATTAGCGTGACAGGGGCCTATTTTAATTCTTGAGTATTACGCAAGGGACGGTAAATCTAGAGATTAATCATCTTTTCGCTCGATACTACTGTTTCCTCGCACTACATGACTTTATTCTCCTAGAAATCTAAATTTCATTTCCATACAAACGAGGCACCAACAAGTTTGACCTAACAGAAACTAACCCTCCTTATCAATCATCGCAACGCCGTTGAAAATATCTTTCATCAGATGTTACGGGTTCTACCCGGTGTTGTTGTGGCTGGGCTGCTCGAAATGGCCCAGCCTTGCGCCTTTATTAATTACCCAAGTAATCGACATAGTTGAGCTGTGAAAAATTAATAGTGAGGCTCAGTTTATGCCTGGTGTCAGAGTAGGATCCTTACAAGGGGACGGCGCACATTTAAGGACAATGTTCTCACCCTCTAGTAGTCTTTTTTTGTATAGAAAAATAAAGATTATTTGTGGCATTGCTTAAGTGCAGTGACCGTAGCTCACGTCCCTTAACATATATTTTTCTCTTCATACAAGCGTCTCTCCGTGGGGTGTAGCCCGGAGAACTATTTCTCTTGTGTTCTCATCCCGATCTATTAGCGGGTGAATGAAAATTTGTGTACCCGAATCAGATACTTCTTCGATCGACACCCTGCAAACATTTCACAGCTTTTCCGACTTTTCAGAAGTGCTCATTGAGCTCGACTCAATGGCAGACGAAGAGCAGATTCTTCATGATACTCCTATGTCCGACGCGATTAGCCGGGAACTACTAGCAGCACTCCCCCAACGTGAAATTCAAGAGCTACTTCGAATTCGAGAAGAAAGGATAGCCCAATCGTCCCAAAACCAGCAAACAACATCCACACCAACATCGAGTTCTTTAGGACCATCATTTCCGACATTAATTCCAGCGGCATTATCAGTGCTGGAAAAAATAGATGCTAACCTCCCCAAATGGAACAGGAAATTAGAAGATTTCAGGTTTTATATGAGGCAATAAGAGCTTCGGGTAGAGCGGGAACTTAGTCCTTTCGTGGATCCATACAGGATTCGTTTGGATATGATTGAAGAAACATGTTTCTAGTTGGAAGGGATGCTTTTCAGTTGTATGAGGCATGTTTGGTTACAGAAGGTTTAAATAACACTATTGTTACAGATAGGGGGTTTTGGCGTTGGGGATTGATCATGCCATTCTACATGCAAAACATGCTAGTCATGCTGGAGCAGCTGTTTGTAACGATGATGATGATTTTAAGGAGTAACAGAATTGGCTATATGGGGGAGATTTCCAGATGGAAGGGGAGGGCGGAGGTCATTGTGACTAAGGTTATTGTTATTCTTTTAGGCCAGTGTGGTCATTGCAAGAAGACTCCGTTGGAGTAGAATCTATATCGTCTCTTTACAGTGTTTTCGTGGCTAGTGAAGTCCATTTGTTATTATCACATTTATCTTCAAACATTTATCTATTGACACTCTTCCCGAGTCTAAGCAGGTCCGTGCGGCTGAGTTTCATAGATTAGTGCACTTGATGCTGATATTAATTCTGTTGTCGGATGATTAGTTTCTCGAGTAATTGGATCAATACGAGTCAACCATGCATAGAGGTTGGAAATGAGATCACTAGTCAGGAAGCAGAGGATAATAAGGTTAATATAGTTCTACTAGGCAAGTCCTTGAATTATCTGGTATGGTTATGCAGTGTAGTAGAGGAGGTCATATTGTTGTGCTGACTCGGTTATGACTCAAGGATATCTGGAGTTTGAAGCTTATGGATAACGTGCCAAGTGACAGAGTTGCTGAAACTAATGAGTCATGTATAACATCTTTTTTTATACAATAATAGAACTCGCATTGTAGTTTCATAGTAGGCATCGGATATTTGATATTGGAGGAAAGATGTATATAGATACTGCCATAGTCAGAGCAGCAAGAACTATAGTCTCCATCGTGACCATCAAGGCGATATTCCATCCACTATACGCATTCAGTATAATCATTTATATCGTACTTACCATTCATTCACACCATTGACTATTCCATCGAAGGACAGCTCAATCACTAGACAAGTCGCCAACCACTCCACATCCCCATTTAACTTTATAACACATATATATATATATATATATATACATATGTTCAGCGTGTGAGAGATTTCCTCTGCAGGCAACGTCTTCTGAATATACATTCGCCACATACCTTTCACATCTCTTCCTTGGGAAGACCGATTTACTTCAATTCCAAACCCTTACTTTTCTCCTTACGCTTCTTCCTCACTTTGTCTTTCCCTTGGGAAGACCACATCCTTTATCTCATCTCAGATCTCGTTATCACATTTACCTCGTTCACCAGTGCCCCACAGAACGCCGATTACCCTCTCTCTGAGACTGAGTGGCTTAGCGAAAGTGAGCGAAGAGGCAACTTCAACTGGCGGGAACTGGCAAGTTTTTTCCGAAAACAGTTCGAAGATAAGCAAGCACGTCAGACAGCTGCCTCCATCTTAAACCGGATGGGGCAGGGACATCACCAATTTTTCGACAATTTTCTCAGAGATTTCGAGTATCGGGTAGCTCAAAATGGGGGTAGCGAGGCCCACACGGATTTGGGTAAAATACAGAAGCTAAAAGACGCGGTCAATTCTCGTTTACGTCACGCTCTAAACGGTGTGAATTTGCCATCGCCAGAAAACTACCAAGCCTGGGTAGAAGAGGTCTGTGAGGTAGCGAAACAACTAGAATCTCTATCAGATTAGCGTCCCAAAGGAGCTTCCCAGACTAAAACTGTTCTTGGAGATTGTCAGAGTTTCAGCACCATTTGTTCTGCGACATTTGAGTTTGGTTGTATTGGATGTCTTGGCCAGCCTCTCATTACTGTTTTATTTGGCGTTTCGGCTAATTAAAGCCCGTGTCGACATACCCCTGCTATTTTCATTTGTCACCTTTGTGGCCCAGGTGTTACAGTTTATGACTCTAGTTACTTCACTTGAATTAAGCTACGTACTAGGTTGTCAGAGGCCTTTTCTTATTTGTATTTAGTCAAGTTAGATAGGCACACAGAACGACTCACGCTTTGTTTTCAGTCAACTTCTCTACCCCGAACTTCTCAGAGTTCACCACTCTACCACTCGTACCACTAGACCATTCGTAACCCTCGACCATTCGTACTACTCGACCATTTGTACCACTCAACCGTTCGTACCACTCAACTATTTGTACCACTCTACCATTCGGACTTCTCTATCATTCATCCTCCTACAATGTCATGGCCACCAAGAGCTCAGAGTCAGATGTCCAATATTAGGGGCAAGGGTCCACGACACGAGGCAGTTACGCGACTGACTAGGAAAGTCGGGCATGACTTATTTACGCGACTCACGGAAAGAGTCAGATGCGGATGATACGAAGGCTACAGTGTTAGGTTAGTTTGAGCTTGTATCTTGATTCCGGACAGACTATGGAATTAGGTGTAACCTGTATATATATAATGAGGCTGGATCTGGGACTTAGATCTCCAGCTTCTCAATCTATCTTCTTGCATTACTTGGTTGCATCCTTTCGTCTTGTTCCATTTGTCTTGTCTCGTCCGTCCTGTTCCGACCTAAGTCTACCGCCCCACGTCATCCTTACCTCGCAGACGGCGATTATACTCAACTTGTTGCACTCCGTAACATTTTGAGAAGCTCTAAATCGTGATGTCGGGGTCAAGAATGGATCTAGATAACGCGGCCTTACCAAGAGACCCATCATGGCAGCTCATCAGTAAAAATTGGGATTAGATAATCACCCATTCAACTCCCTTAAAATTCGCCCTTCCTGTAGATATCCCTGCACCTATTCGGCATTGTCTCAACATCGCTCATACAGCAGGAAAGTCCAGCGTAGGAAATAACCCTATTGATTACGAAGGTATTTAACCTGCGTCAGCAACGACCACACAATCCGAAGTAATTGATAACGCAATATGCTTGGGCCAAGGGTTGGCCCTTATGACGAGCAAACCCTCGACACCACCTCCATCGCAAATCATTTCTCAACCATCTCCACCTACTCAAATAGTTCACACTCCTAGTCCCCCAAATCCTAGTGCCCCGGAAAAATTTGATGGAACGAGGTCTCAATTTGGAAGCTTTGTCACCAAGCTTCAACTCCAGTTTCGTGCAAACTCGAACGCCTTCTCCTCTGAGGAATTTAAGATCCTGTATGCTGGATCATATCTTACCGGAAACGCCTACTTTTGGTTTGAGCCCCATGTTGACCAGACAACTGGCAACGTTTCGTTTACCACATTTGCAGAATTCTTGCAATCTCTCCGTGCTGCATTTGACGATCCAGACGCCTACGCAACATCCGAGCGGCAGTTAGAAGCACTTCGGCAAGAGGCTTCGTGCGCGGCGTATTACGCAAAAATTGTCTCCCTTTTTTCTTTGCTTGGCTGGGCCGAACCTAAGGTCCAAATCCATCATTTTTGGAAAGGGATGAAGGAGGCTCTTAAAGATGCGTTGGTTGGAAAGAAAATGCCGGTCACCTTCCCTGAATTTGAGGCAGAATGCATCACACTGGACAATGAAATTTTCGCTCGAATCCGGGAGAAGAAATCAAGCAACTCGCCGGAGTCAAATCAAACGTTTAATCCTCTCCCCAAATTTAAACCCACTCTCACCGTGCAGCAACCCTTCTCGGAAAACTCAGGTGGAGATCCCATGAAGCTCGACAACTCGAAGGCAGGGAAAGCTGCGCGTAGAGCGTATCGCAGAGCTAATAATTTGTGCGGGTACTGTGGGAGACCAGGTCATTGGGTTGTTAACTGTCACGTCCTGGAAGCACGCTCATTGAGGCCAAAATCAACTGTGTCTAACGCGGAAATTTTAGATAGGGATGTATCCAATATCACTTCCATAGATCAGTCAAAAAATTAGTTTTGCTAGAGAAAAAGCGACCTTTCCCTAGCTTATCTTCCTTCTCAAACTTTTTAAATACTCCTCGTCGTGTCGTAATATCATCTTCGAATTTCTTTGCTGTTCTAGATGTAGAAGAACCTCAAGCTTTTGATAATTTAATTTCCCAATCTCAGAGATATAATCATCCACCTCCAGTAATCCACACTCTCGACCTCGGTAATGAGAAACCGTTGGCAATTACCGCTCTCCTTCAGCAAAATATTCCTGCTCAATCCATGATAGACTCGGGAGCATCTACTTCCTTTATCAATGAGTCGTTCATCAAAAGAAATCGATTAAGAGCTCGAAAGAAACTCTCTCCGGAAACTGTCCGAGTTGTGGACGGAAGACGATCATCTTCAGGCCACATTACCCATGAAATTGACTTACAAATTCAACTAGGTTCTCATTCCGAAAACTTAACGTTCCAAGTAACTCTAATTGCCCGATATCATGTTATCCTAGGCAAGTCATGGCTCTCAAAACACGACCCGGAAATTAAATGGAGCAATAATATCGTCTCCTTCACCTCACCCTTCTGCCAGGAGACATGTCTAGTTTTGTTACAGTTATGAGATTTGGGAGGTATCATCATGTGCTAACCTTTGCAAAGATGTCACTATGGTATTGTAGGATATTGTATGAGAAGATAATGTGTAATAATTGATGTGTAATGAATGATGAATATTTCTAAATACATTGTGCGGAGAGCCCACTATTTATATACGAATATTCTCGCTTAGTGTTTGACCCACCGTGTCAAACATATCAAACATATTATGATCCACTTAGCACCTGACCTCACACGTGCGGTATGGTGCACCTGATGTGATCCACATCACGGTTATGTAGATCGCCGATGTCGATAGCACAACACTCCCCCTGTCGGTAACGACTCATAGTGCTACTGGATCTGCACTGGTGACTTTACCTTGGTCAGACAGTCGGCCAACTGTTTCGAGGTAGGTACATAGGCCACTTCAACTAAGCCCTTCTGGTGTTGCTCACGACAGTAGAAGTTTCTTAGAGAAATATGCTTTGATATTCTGTGGTTGTCATGGTTCTTAATGAGCGATATAGCTGAGTGGTTGTCTACGTAAAGCCTTGTGCATTTTGCTCCCGTGATGCGATCAGTGACGTTCAGTTCCTGTAGCAATGACTTTGTCCATTGAAGTTGTCGGCAGGTCTCCGTGGCTGCAAGGTATTCAGCTTCTGTGGTGGACAGGACAACCTCTCGTTGGAGATGCGATCGCCAGCTCACTGGCCCAGATGATAGCAATATTAGTGTCCCTGAAGTTGATCTGCTAGTTGACGGGTCTGCTGCAAAATCTGCGTCAGTGTATGCTTCAATTGTGGGTTTGCCCACTGATCTAGTAAAGATAATTCCCCGGTCTGGCTCTTTCGTGATGTATCTCAATACACGAAGTGCTGCCTGGAGATGCTCATCTGAAGGGTTAACTAAGAACCGTGCTAGGTGGTTTACTGCAAAAGTAATATCGGGTCGTGTGTTGTTCGCAAGGAACTGCATGCCACCGATGATTGAGTTGTATTTTGTTACGTGCTCTGATGCACTCTTCTGGTCGTTCGGGAGCATTAGACTCTCAATCGGGGATGATGCAGGTTTGCAGTCTGTCAGACCGTGCCTGTCGATTAGCGTTCGCGCATATTTACCCTGAGATAATGCAAGGATTTCTTTCCTTGGGTTGCTGATGTGGATGCCTAGAAATAGGTCTGTGCTCACTGTCTTTAGCTTATACTTTTTATGTAGGGCTTGCATCAGGTTTTCTATTTTCCCTAAG
Source organism: Podosphaera xanthii (assembly GCA_028751805.1). NCBI lineage: Eukaryota > Fungi > Ascomycota > Leotiomycetes > Helotiales > Erysiphaceae > Podosphaera > Podosphaera xanthii. Next base: position 2,103,157 of record JAPWIX010000007.1, read on the forward strand.
TTGGGTCCCATGACTTGAAAGTCGTCTACATGCATCACCACAAAAAGGTCCTTGTGGGAGTTGGTATACAGACACACGTCTGATGTTGTTGGATGGAGACCTTGTCTGGCAAGCGTGGCTTTTGCGTCATCGTACCATAGTGCGGCAGCTTGCTTCAGACCGTAGAGTCCTTTTCGAAGGAGTATAATGCATCCTTCTTTCTCCAAGCCTTGTGGCATCTCCATGTAAAGATCTATGTCAAGGTCAGGATTTAGGAAGGCGGTTGGGACATCACCTTGTCTTCGATGCCAACCAAATTTGTGGGCCAACACAAGCATGATTCTGCCGGTTTCAGAGCGTGGGGTTGGTGCAAAAGTTTCCTGGTAATCTATGCCCTGTCTCTGGGTAAAGCCCTTTGCGGTACATCGAGCCTTCCATCTCTCAATGCTGCTGTCTGCTTGGAACTTCTTCTTAAATACCCATTTACACTTCATTGGTTTGCGTCCCTGAGGGAGTTGGGTGCGTTGGATGATCTTAATGGCTCCTTTATCTTTGAGGGAGCGGAACTCCTCATCTGCTGCTTTCTTCCATTGCGTGGCTTCTGAACACGTCATTGCTTCATTCCATGTTTTCGGGTCGGGGGAGATTTGCGCTGACTTGCCATAGTGTAGACGCTTGTAGTCATGCTTCACAACCTGCCTGCCTCGTCTGGTTGTCATAGTTTCTTTTGGCGGTGAGTATTCTCTATCTGGTGAGTGCGGCCGTTTTTGTCCGGCAACGGAACGTAGGGGATCCCAGCCAGTCATGACTTGATCATACGGTGTTTCTTCCAGGTCTTCCTCTGAGCTATGGTCCCTTTCGGGTGAGTGCGCTCGTTTTTGCCCAGCAGTAGGGCGTATGGGATCCCAGCCAGTCATGACTTGGTCATATGTTATTTCTTCTAAGTCTTCCTCTGCGCTTGACTCCCCCTGATTTTCTGGCTGCAAGATGAGTTCTTGTGAGTGGCAGTAAGGGGTGGATAGAGGAGATGGACTTTGTGATGTTTGGTCAGTATGGTGAGATTCAGCTGGTGCACTTTGCTCATTATCGCATGAAGCTGGACTTGGACTGCGGGAGTAAGTCTGTGATGACTGCTCCTCTGATTCAGCTGGCGTTGGTGGGTCATCTGCTATGACAGGGTCGACTGCCGGCGTGGATGGTAGGTTCTCCTCCTCAAACAGCTCTGGCGTTTGGAAATCATGAGTCGACGTATTTCTGCTACGTTCAGTGTTAATATTTGTTTCACTGAATAAGGAGTTATTGTTTGCCCAGTAACTATGTGTGTGTTACTGAATAGTGGATGGTAGTTCGTCGCCAAACATGACATCTTTGTTGAAAGATGCATGCGGAGTGAAGCTTTCGATCCATTTCCAACCCTGCGTGGCGGCGTAGTGGGGATGGTATACGATGAAGTTTTTACTGGTATTTTTCTGAAAACCAATAAACCATCCTTTCGTGGCTCTGGGTTCAAACTTTCCTGGCTTTGGAGTTATTAGCTTATACGCTCTGCATCCAAATCTAGGGGTATATCTGAGATCGACTTGACCTGTGTGGGGTTGATTAAGACCCTGCATGAAGTCAGTTAGAGGAATTTGCTTTGTCCGAAGACAGTATAGTCTGTTGGCAATGAAACATGCGTGGTCGACTGCCCATGGCCAGTATGTAGCTGGCATGCGTGCGTCAATCAGCATTGATCTGGCTAATCTCAGTATAACTTTGTTAGCGGCTTCAGATACCCCATTCTGTTCTGGAGTAGATGGTGCAGAGATGTCAGTGCGTATACCGTGCTGTTCACAGTAGGATTGCATGCGAAGGAATTCGGTGCCACCATCTCGGAAGATTGCACGGATTCTTTTTCCGAAATGGGAATTTTGGAATTTGATCCATTGGATTAGAAGTGAAGCGATTTTATCTTTGGATGTGGTTGTGATTGCCCATCGCATTCGTGTTTTAGCATCTGTGATAATTACGGCATATTGGTGGCCGATTATTGCAGGGGCGATCTTACCCACTGTGTCAACAAATATTTCATCTAATGGTGAATGTGGTGTGGGCCTTGGCTCTCTGGAGACAAATCTCTGAGCTTTGCTTAGATGACATGTCTCGCACGTTGACAATTCACTCATGTCAATTCCCTCCATGCCTTTGGCGTATTGGGCGGTCTTTTTCAAAATGCCTTGTCCTATATGACCCAGTCGCTGGTGCCAGCGTTGTGCACTTGTGGTGACTGGAATTCTGGCTACGCCTGGCGCTATTATGGGGTTTACGCGCGATGTGTCAGCTTCCAACGGGTAGATGTAGTACACATCGTTTTTGCATAGTAAACGGGATATTGGGACATCAGGGCCAGATGTATGTCTCTGTATCAACAATGATTTGTGATTGTTTGCATAAACGTTAGCTAATCTCTGAAGTCTTCCTGCCGATACAATGTTACAGGATGAACTAGGTGAATATAGGGCTTCATGGAGTTTTATAACAATGCTTCCAATTTTCAGCTTTGCTGTCCCTTGTCTATTCAAGCAAGTGTTGCCTACCGCTTGGTCGAACTTGAATGGTTTGGATAGCTTCTGGATGTCACAAAAAAGTTTTTCACATGTAATAAAGTGGTGCGAAGCACTGGTATCATAGATGGTACGGTTTGTATTGAGTCTAGAATATGCTACAATAATACCGTCGGCTTCATAGTCAGAATTGTTGGACTCATACTCTAGAGCAACATTCCCTTTTTCCTTTCCTTTGCGACTATGGTTGCCCTTTTGGGGTGCCAGTTCAGGGTGTAGTCTGTGACAATACCTGTTTTTGTGTCTATGACGACATTTCTTACAGTACTCATTGGGGTCTAGGTCTTCACCTGTGGGTACGGACGCAGCCAAGGCCAAATTGGGTTGCTGCGTCCTATTACCTGCAACGGATCGGAGAGACGACATTAGTGCTTGAAGGGGGGCGTACTTATTGTCTGCCTCGAAGGCGCGAGTATCCCGCCAATTGTTTAGCCACTGTACTCTTCTAGTACCCATAACAAACATCGCAGAAGCTAGGCCACTGCCAATATGGTACTCCCTGTTGGGAGTCTGGGTATTCATACCATTGGCGGCATTGTTTACTGCATAGTACAAGGCTAGGAACTGGTCAATATAGTTATCAGCAGTGCTCTCAAACCTTAGTCCCAGGAATCGTTGAAGAGCAATAGCAAACAGAGCAGTTGCTGTCTCCTGGCGACTGCTGGCAACTGTGTCAAAGAGTTGCTTTGCTGTCATGTGCTCATAGTTTGATGGACACATTGCTTGGGAGAGTCGTTGGGTAATAATATTCTTGGCTTCGATCTCTCCGAGAACCCATCTTTCCAAATCTATCATATACTGCGATGATAGCGCCGCCAAGTCCTCATTTGCGGGATCATCGACTTCTGGATCCTGAGGCATCTGAATGGGACGGATGCCAGTCATGGTGTGAAAGACATGGCCGAGTACGTTTTTCCGACCGAGTTTCGCTTGAATCGCCATCTTCCAAGTGGCGAACAAAACTCCTGGGCCGAGGACAATCTTGTTGTAGTCATTTTGCATGATTACTGGATACCTGGTTAGCAGAGTAATTTATGGCTAACGGAGGAGCGCCCGGGCTCATAACCTGTTACAGTTATGAGATTTGGGAGGTATCATCATGTGCTGACCTTTGCAAAGATGTCACTATGGTATTGTAGGATATTGTATGAGAAGATAATGTGTAATAATTGATGTGTAATGAATGATGAATATTTCTAAATACATTGTGCGGAGAGCCCACTATTTATATACAAATATTCTCGCTTAGTGTTTGACCCACCGTGTCAAACACATCAAACATATTATGATCCACTTAGCACCTGACCTCACACGTGCGGTATGGTGCACCTGATGCGATCCACATCGCGGTTATGTAGATCGCCGATGTCAATAGCGCAACAAGTTTCATCTCCAGTCTCAACATATTCAATCAGCACCTCTACAATGCCCTCGCCGGAGAATGTTACCCCGCTGTCAATCTCAGCTCTACTAAAATTTAGCAAGCGCTGGGACAGCCAAATTTTCTCTGTTTCAATCAAGGAAGTTGGTGAATATTTGGAAGAAAGACAGAACCTGGAATCTGAAGAATCTGCCGACCTGCGCCAAAAAATCCCCCCACAATTTCACGGGTTCCTGTCCGTATTCTCGTCAAAGAAAGCAGGGATTCTCCCCCCACATTGTTACATAGATTACAAAATTCCGACCGACACAACCCAGAAACTTCCTTTAGGGCCCCTGTACTCCATGTCAAACGCGGAACTAGAAGCCTTAAGACAGTACCCGAAAGAAAACCTTGAAAAAGGATTCATCGAGCCGTCGACTTCATCATTTGCATCTCCGGTCCTATTTGTTAAGAAACCAGGGGGTGGGTTACGATTCTGTGCCGACTATCAAGCAATAAATGCCATAACAAGGAAAAATGTATATCCCCTGCCCTGAATCGACGACTCCCTTCGACAACTACTCGACGCTAACATCTTTACACGTCTTGATTTGAGAGGTGCGTACAACCAAATTCGAATCAAACCTGGCGATGAGCCTAAGACTGCATTCCGTACACGTTATGGGCTTTTTCAATATAAGGTTATGCCATTCAGCTTGACTAACGCTCCAGCAACATGTCAACAGTTCCTCAACGACGTCTTACGAGAGTACCTAGATATCTTTGTAGTCGTTTATTTGGACGACATTCTAATTTACTCCAAGACCGCGGCTCAACACGAGGATCATGTTCGAAAAGTCTTGCAAAAATTGCAACAATACGACCTTTTTTGTAAACCTGAAAAATGCGAATTCGGCGTTAAATCGACAACCTTTCTGGGGTTCGTCGTATCGCCACAAGGTCTGTCTATGGACCCTACAAAAGTCCAAACTATTAAAGAATAAAAGCCTCTAACAAACGTCCGTGGCGTGCAATCTTTCCTGGGTTTTGCCAATTTCTACTGAAGGTTCATCAAAGATTACTCGAAAATTGCAAGCCCCTTATTTGCATTGACCCGTAAGGACAGCCCCTTTCACTGGACCTCGGCATGTCAATCAGCCTTTGATTTGTTAAAAACCGCTTTTATCTCTGAGCCTATACTGCGTCACTTCGACCCCTTACTAGACACAGTCCTTGAAACTGATGCATCAGACAAGGTCATCTCGGAGGTGCTCTCTCAATACCACTCGGGTCTAAACTCCGTAAAAAAACTTCACCCTATTGCATATTTCTCACGAACAATGTCTCCAGCTGAACTTAATTATACAGTAGTGTCGCGGGATCAATTGATGGTGGTGAACACCATAGCAAGTCCAAATATAAAATCAGTTAATTATTAAAATCTACCGAGAGAATTTACAGCCATATCTTCCTATCTTTATATACACATTCATCCTCCACTATTGTGACATGAAATGACACAATCTTTCTGACCAGCTTTGAAAGTTGTAGATGTAGTACCAGCCACCGAATACCAGCCACAAAGTACTTGCCACAGAAGTAGCCTCATGAGTGTCAGCCTCGTGAATCTCAGCCACAGAAATACCAGCCTCGTGGATATTCAACCTCGCGGAAATAATATGGTTTTGGCACAGTCAAAACCAACCTCACGGGTCTATCCCGTAACAAGTAGGGGATAAAGAACTCCTCGCTATTGTGGAAAGCCTTAGGGAATATCGACAATACGTTTCCAACCTAACTTCTCCAGTACAAATAATCACGGACCATCAAAACCTAACGGCCTTCACAACAAAACGTATATTAAATGGAAGGCAAGCTCGATGGGCCCTTGAGTCAGCGGAAATAGATTTTCGTTTAGAATTTCGTCCAGGGTGCAAAAATTCTAGAGCTGATGCATTGACTCGTCGATCAGAAGACCTCGCTATAAGTAGTAGGTCAAAAGAGCAAAACCTCATTATTAATCCTAACAAATTCGCCGACCCTTCTATTTCGACACTAGTACTAAATTTGTTTTCTTGTTTGTCTTCAGAGGTTGAGGAGGAAATCCCAACACTCAAATTAAATGATTCTTTAGTTAAGGAGTTCCAAAGTTTGCTCGCCTCGGATTTGTTTGGTCAAGATATTATTAAGGCACTCAAATCATCTTCAACTCGCCATTCTCAAGTGGACCTTGGTTCTTGTCGCGTCAACAACGACGGACTCCTGCTTGTCTCGTAAATGATTTATGTTCCGGAACCTCTCCGTACTAAAATTATTTCAATTTCTCATGATCACCGTGCCGCGGGACACCCGGGCAGAGCCAAAAACTTTTGAGCTTGTCTCGCGTGATTTTTGGTGGCCCAAATTAAGGGCAACAATCGAACGCTTCATACGAAACTGCGACACTTGCGCAAGGATTAAGCCAATTAGACATGCTCCCTATGGTTACCTAAAGCCCTTGGAAATACCGCAAAAACGATGGCAATCTATCACCATGGATTTTGTTACCGGCCTCCCAGTATCTGCTGGGTTCGATGCTTTACTAGTAGTCGTCGATTGACTGACCAAAATGAGCCATTTCATCCCAACTACAACAACTTGCTCTGCTTCAAACTTGGCTATCCTTCTTTGAGATAATGTTTTTCGTTTGCACGGCCTTCCTGAGTCCATTGTCTCGGACCGCGATCCAGTTTTTACTTCGACCTTAGCCCGAGAAATGGCAGCTTGTCTCGATTGAACTCCATTTTAGCACCGCCTTTCATCCCCAGACAGACGGAAAAACAGAACGAGTGAACGCTCTTTTAGAACAATATCTCCGTGCCTATTGTAACTACCAACAAGATGATTGGCATAGCTATCTTTCAATGGCGGAATTTTCTTATAATAACTGTCAGAGTCCGTCCAACCACAAATTAATCCTGGATGATGTACCTTTGACTTGTTGTATTTGGATATCATGGCGTTTCGGATTGTAATTATCGGATGGAGGTGTGTCTTCTTGAGTGGAATACCGTGGCGTTTGGGATCATAAGGGTTGATGTGTCCCCTTGAGTGAATTTCCTTCACTATGCACTTTCCTTTCAATAGTTTGAGATTTCCTTGAGATGTATATAATAGTGCTCTAGGCCACTCACTAGACGCTCATGCTTTGTCTTCGGTCAATCAATTACCATTGGGCTCAATACCTCGTTCACTCATCTTCGTGCCCGCTAGCTTCCACTAGCACCTGCACTACCCGTGATCATCCCATCACCCCTGCATCCCCGCGTCCCCGCGTCCCCGCGTCCCCGCGTCCCCACAGACTACGCCATTGATCAACTCTATAGACACAAACCACGAACCACGTTTCCAGCGATTATCTTCACCCTACAAGCAATTGTGCTGGACACAATTGTGACATTACAAAGCGTCGCAATTTTCAATCAAATTATAAATATTTTTAGCCAACAGGCAGATATGGCCAATACATATCAACCCCCTTCCGATGACGATATGGAGAGTAATGCTGGTCAGCCTTCAGTATCATCACCACCCCAATCTCGAATGTTACCACCTCAGCTTTGGAACCTTCCATACATAACTCATTTGTCTGAGACGCTAGACGCTGCAATTTCTATTGATCCAGAGCGGGTACGTCGTCTATTTGGCGAACAGAAGCAACCGCCCCAAATAGCATCGAACATAAGTGCCAGGGAAATGCAACACCCCCCGTCGTTCCAACCCCTACTATTATACCGCGCATCAGCCCCGTCAATCACAGCCTACGATGGACAGCCATCAACTTTGCGCTCCTTCTGTTCACAATTGATAAATCAGATCAAGAGCCAACCAGATCAATTTCACTCAGAAAAAGCAAAAGTCTATTTTGCTTATCAATGTCTTGGACCAAGCGCAGTTTCCAAAATGCGTTCTTCTTTTAGGTGTCTTGAAGATCCGTCGGTCCCTGAAGAGATCACCACCCTTGCGCAGTTCATCTCAGCTCTTAAGCAGCGTTGCCAGGATCCAGCTCGCGAGGACCAAGCAACACAAGTTGTTGAATCGCTATACCAAAGAAACATGAAGTTCCATGACTTCATCACCATTTTTGAAGACAAAATGGCTGATTCAGCTTACAGTGAATTCGACAAAACGCATTGGAAAAAAATGCTGCATCGACGTCTGTCACGGGAGCTTCGGACTCTTCTCAACGCAGCCTCTGATGCACCTGCCGAATACCATGCGTTTGTGAATTACCTGCGCGCAAAGGATGCAGTAAATCAATCCATCAAGACATCACCAGGAGTACCCTCTTCACATGCTCCTCATCGACCTCCTTTTGTCACAGCTACCCCTACTCCTTCTACTGATCCTCGGATATTACCTTTTCCGACACCATTATCAGGTCCTTCAACTCTGACAGTTTCGCAGGGCGGCACAGCCATGGATCTAGACTTGGTATCACAACAGAAATTACCAAACGGCCGCCTAACCCAACAAGCAAAAGATGCACGTCGAACTCTGGGCAGATGTGTTTGATGCAACAAACTAGGCCACTCGACAAACAATTGTTCACCAGAATTTCGGAGCATTGATTTGGCTGCGCCTGAGGAAGCTGAATTTCAGGGAGAATATTTAAAAGAGCAACTCCAACAATAAGTCGCGTGTTGGAGTCTTTAACGGTAGGACATGGAGATGTAGCAGAGTTGTTTTCTTCCCGTCATATGTATATAAAAGCTAAGATAGGAAAAGAAACTCTTGTTACTCTCATTGATACCGGCGCCTCGGGGCTTGCCTTTGTTTCCCAGTCTCTCTGTGATCGTCTATCCCTTCCATCAAAAAGATTAGAGAAAGCGTTAGCTGTCATTGGTTTTGAAGGTAAACAAGGAGCTCAGATCACCCACCAGGTAACCTTCTCTCTCTCTCTTGGACGTCACAATGAAGACCTATCTGCATTTGTTACTAATCCATGCAAATACGACCTCGTCTTGGGTTTACCATGGCTAGAGAGGCACTCGCCTTACATTAACTGGAAAGAACACACCATAACCTTTGGAGAGCCTTGTCTCGAGTCTTCATGTTGCAACTTTGAGACCACTGTCACTTATCACAACTCAAGTCGCCAAGCACTACAACTAAAGGAGGAATCAGTAAAGAATCCCCCTCCTATTAATCACTTATATAATAAAGCTCTACCTTCAATCCACCCAATAACTGCCACAGCTTTTATTGCTACTATCCAGCAACCAGGAAATACCCAATTTGCTCTCAGCCTCCACGATCTCGACGCAATACTAGACGACCTACCACCACGATTGCCTAGCTTACGCGTGGGTAACGCAACAATGGTAATCCCCAAGGATGCTAATCCCAAAGATTTCCTACCCCATCAATACCACGAATTCCTCGATGTATTTGACCGGAAGCAGGCTAATATTCTTCCACCCCATCGACCCTGGGACCATGCCATTGATCTTCAACCTGGGAAGCAACCTCCTGTTTCTCGTCCCTACTCCATGAATCGACATGAGCTCGAAGCTTTGCGTAAGTACCTTGACCAAGAATTAGCAAAAGGGTTTATTCGTGTCTCCCGATCCCCTGCCGCGGCGCCCGTACTTTTTGTCAAGAAATCAAAAGGGGACCTCCGTTTCTGTATCGATTATTGAGGCTTAAACGCTATTTCTATCAAAAACCGACATGCACTTCTACTAATTTCAGAGACCCTTAGCCAGCTTTCCCATGCTAGATATTACACCAATCTTGATGTGATATCGGCATTCAACAAGCTTAGAATCAAGGAGGGAGACGAGTGGAAGGCAGCATTCACCTGTCAATATGGTCTTTTTGAACCTATGGTCCTACCTTTTGGACTCTGTAACGGTCCTGCTTCGTTCCAAGCTTATATATATCATGCCCTCCGTGGCCTCCTAGATCAATTCTATACCGCGTACATGGACGACACTCTGATCTACTCCAGCAGCTTAGAGGAACATCGCAGGCACGTAAAAACCATCTTACAGCGCCTACGCGAGCACGGTCTACAGGTTGATATTTCCAAGTGTAACTTCGAGACTACGCAAGTCAGTTACCTCGGCCTTATTGTTTCGACAAAGGGGATTCACATGGATCCTAAAAAGGTCGCCTGCATTCAGGAATGGCCAACATCTCGCTCGGTGCGTGAAGTCCAAGGATTCCTTGGATTCGCAAATTTCTACCAACAATTCATCCCCGAATTCTCACGTTTAGCATCCCCATTAACTCATTTAACCAAGGAAGAGATCCCCTTTTCATGGAATAATTCATGCCAATTGTCTTTCGTTGGAATAAAACAAGCATTCAAGGACGGAAGCATGCTTGCTCACTTTGATCCCACCCGCCAGACAATCCTCGAAACAGACGCCTCCGACTACGTAACAGCTGCTGTTCTATCACAATACGATGATTCTGGAATTCTTCGACCCATAGCGTTTATGTCAAAGAAAATGCTACCAGCAGAATGCACTTACAAAATCTTTGATAAAGAACTTCTAGCAATAGTCCACGCCTTTGAAACATGGACTGCCGAATTGGGCTACGTGGAGGCATCAACGTTAGTTTTAACGGACCATAAAAATCTCGAGCATTTTACTTCTACCAAAAAGCTCAACTGACGACAAGTTCGCTGGAACGAACTACTGTCTGACTTTGATTTTAAGATTGTTTTTTGATCAGGCAAGCAAAACGGAAAGCCTGATGCTCTAACCCGTATCAGTGCCAATAAACCATTAGATGCTGAGGACGAACGAAACAAACATCAAAATCAAAAATTACTCAAACCAAATCAAATTCTGCGCAATATTAGCTTATCACCCACTGACACTTTGGAAAACTGTTTACCAGAGATAACAACTGAAAACATGACCCACTACTGCAAAGAAGACAAATTCTGCCAGGAAATCCGGCTGGCTCTACGGGATCGAGCCATTGTTCGAAATGATATCCAACTAGCAAATTGCGAGCTAACTCTTCACTCATTCAAAATTGACAATAAAGAATATATACCGCCACCCCTTCGTGAGCCAATGCTCAAACAACTACATGAAAATCCTCTTTATGGTCATCGTGGAGCTGCTCCTCTTTACGGTTTGTTAAGTCGGCAATACTGGTGGCCGAGTTGTCACGTTGATGTCAAAAAGTACGCTCGAGGCTGCGAATCCTGTCAAAGAAACAACCCGTCTAATCAAAAGCCGCAGGGTTTCCTTCAACCATTACCAGCGCCGAGAGCTTCATTTCGACATCTAACCCTCGACTATGTTGGGCCACTTCCGATATGCAATATCAGAGGTTTTTCTTACCGATTCATTCTTCAGGTAGTAGATTGTCTCACAAAAAGGGCCTGGATCATACCTATAGAACAACCAACTGCCAAGGAAACTGCAGAGGTATTTTTGAATCATATTGTTCGCTTCGCAGGCCTGCCTGACTCGCTTGTATCTGACTAAGGGCGGTCTTTTATTGACAAAACCTGGAGAGAAATTTGTTCCAATTTCAACATAAACCATAAGCTGTCAACATCCTATCACCCAGAGACGGATGGACAGACAGAGCGAACAAATAAAACTCTAGAGGTCTACTTACGACATTATGTCAACTACCACCAAGATGACTGGGTCAAGCACTTACCTTTAGCAGAATTTTGTTATAACAATCATGTTAATTCTTCAACAGGAATAACCCCTTTCTTTGCCTCATTTGGCCATCACCCACGTCTTGATTTTCGACCAGAAGACCTAGCTCCGACTCCACGGATTGTCAAGGGAAAAACTGAAATATAATCACGTGATATCGCTTACATGCCACGTATACAACCTTTGTAAATAAAGTGTTTAACAACTCCGTAGGAGTTACTTCTCTCCTTGTAGATAATCTAATTCACCTGATTTGACATCGTCAATCGTGCTATATAGCATACCATGACATCTTATCTACCATCCATTATTTTACTGCCCTAGAGCGTAAACAACCATACCGAATCTTAACTCCAACATGGAAAACAACCCTTGGAACCCAGAAGGGACTGGCATTCCACCACATCATCCTCAATCTCATGCTTTGCAAATAGATAGATTCAACAACCGAGATTCTGCCTTTGTTCAAAAGTACCCACTTCTTTGCTCTGTCCCCAATCCCACCCTCTTCATCCAAGCCATGCAGAATGGTATTCCAGGTAACAGCGCTGTACAACTTAGCGAAGAGATTATGAAACTAGCGACCGCCTACGTGCATCTCGAAGGTGAATTGTTCAAGTTTAAAGACGATTATGACACACTTCTGGAAAAAAATCAGGAACTTTTAGACGCAAACACAAAGCTCCAAAAACAGAAGAAAGCAGCCGGGCCAAGTAGCTCGCAGCTGCAACAGCAAGTCGCCAATCTTCAGCAGCAAATTATCACCTTACAATAGCAGAATACCACTCTCCAACAGCAAAACGCCTCTTCACAGCAGCAAACCCAGACTAATTCTTTAATTTCACACCGATCAGCGGAGCACCCCGACCCGAAAATCTTCTCTGCAAATGATGCAGCATCGCGCAAAGAGCTGCCCCTATTCATTAGTGTCGGAATGTTAGTGGTAATCAGATGGAGTATTTGGAGTTTAAGGGCAGGAAACTGGGAATATGATTATATGATCAGGCAATCGGATCGCATGGCACAGACTGTATTAGTATATTTGGAGTTGGGGGAGAAAACGTGTAGAATAGAGAACCACAATCAGTTAGAATTCTACATCTTTGCATACCACCGTCGATAACGCGTGTCGTGCACTTGAATTATCTTGATAACTCACCGCTGAGCCTAAGCCATTGAGAACTTCGACCATAAAGACTCTTTGATCACGCTTCGCAGCATCAGGTTCAGTACTTGTCCAATCGCCACCATACGAAGTTCAAGCAACCGATCCTTTGCACCCACTGTTCATACAGTTACTCTATAACAGTGGTTATCTAGACTAGCCTACCTTCCAATTTGGTTGACACCAATCCGGCGTAGTCAACCGACAATTAGAAAAGTTAACATGAAATTCATTGCGAACAGAGATTGGTACCCAGATGAGCAGAGCAAGATGATTTACCTAGTCTCTCGTCTTGAAGGAAAAGCCTACTCCACTGTATCCTATGGTATTAATAGAGATGGCTAAATAAAATTCACTTCAAGTGAAGCCATTCTTGTCCTTCTGGAGCAAGCTTTTGCCGACGTCGACGAATGTAATGCGGCTAGGCGAGAAATTCTTACAATTAAGCAAGGCCAAAAGGACACCTCAACCCACATCTCCGACAGGTTTGATGTGGCACAAAAAACTGGACTTGCAGATGATGAGCTGATTAGCCATCTTTACGATTCACTGCATCTAGCAATAGTATCACACATTCAAAATCGTGTGATGCTACGTCAGCCTCTACCTGATGACTTAACATCATATCTCGTCGAAGTGCGACACATTGATGCAGTTCTTCGCTCGTCTAATCCAGGTTATACAAAAGAAATATCTAACTCTAGCAATCATCATCACTCTAGTCTTCCTACTCCTAATTCTACCGCTCCTTCTAACCCTTTTGCCGCAGACCCAATGGACCTGAGCGCATCAAACCTTGGCCGCAATATCACCTGGACTTCAGTAGACGCCGCAAATCACCGCATTCCCCGAAATGAAGCTGAGAAGTGTGCTAAGCGTGCGTACTGTTTTGAAAATAAACTGTGCAGCTGGTGCTATGATCCAGGACATCGAGCACGAATTTGCGCTGAGGCGAGATGGAATAATGGTAAGACAAGATCTAAAGACAATAAAACTATGATCGAGGAGGAAAAAGCATAGTCTCTGATCAAAGTCGCGATCAGAGACTTACCGAGAGTGAAAAAGTCAGTGAATCATATACCCGTAATGGGGCAAAGTCACAGATATTATCCTTATCAACACCACATAACGACTATCTTCTTCTTCCCTCTATTATAAAGGCAGATAGAATTAAATTTCAAACACAAGCTTTCCTTGATTGTGGTGCTACTGATGACTTTTTTGACGTTAACTCTGCGCAACGGCATGGCCTCCCAATAGATCCTCTCCCGCAACCCCGTCAACTTTATCTCGTGGATGGTAGACTAGCGGCACAAATCACCCATACTACGAATCTTAATCTTAATATTTCGGACCACAACAAAACTATAACCCTCTTTCTGAAAAATCTTGGCAAGTATGAAATAATCCTAGGTCGTACATGGCTGAGGAAACATAACCCCTCTATCAATTGGTTAAAGGACCTTGTCTGTTTTAACTCCGACCAGTGTAAAGAAAATTGCTTCCCTGCCAAAACCCGTCATATAGATATCCTAAGTTGTCAAAATAAAACCCCTATCTCAGGATTAAATCCTCCAGAAGACTTTGCAAACGGTCGCCCAAGAAAAATAGGAGCAGCTTCCTTCCAGGCACTATCTAAACAAAAAGGTATCAAAATTTTTTCTTTATCTCTTTTTGAAGTAGACAAGAGACTTGAAGAATTTGGCATCCAACCAGCTCCGACACAGCCAAAAAAATCGACCAATCTTTTCTATAACGAACTTTCTCCCATTCAGAAAATGTATCGAGAGATATATCCTCAAAACAACTCTCATGATAATAAGATGCAATCTTCTTCCATAGCAACTGATATGCACTTAGCAGGCTTTTCTCTCGAATATATTCAAATTGCCTTGCAAACCAAAGAATGGCCCGACCCCTCCCTAAAACTTCCTACGCACTATCATCAACACCTACCTGTTTTTGATCATAAGAGAGCCGAAACTCTCCCTCCTCACCGGGATTGTGATCATAGAATAGAACTGAAGCCGGGCAATACACCCCCATATGGGCCTCTCTACAACATGTCTATCGAAGAACTTCAGGTGCTCCGCAAGTATCTCAATGAACAACTGGAAAAAGGATTTATCCGTGCTAGCAAATCACCAGCAGCGGCGCCCGTTCTTTTTGCCAAAAAACCTAGCGGAGGATTACGGTTCTGTGTCAACTACCGAGGACTAAACGCTATTACTATAAAGAATCGATACTCTCTTCCATTGTTACAAGAAACTCTTGCTAAGCTCAGCAACGCCAAATTCTACACTAAACTAGATATTATAGCTGCGTTCAATCATATTCAAATTGCGGATGGTCAAGAATGGATGACGGCATTCAACACACGATATTGTTTGTTTGAGTCGCTTGTGATGCCGTTTGGTCTATCTAACGCACCGGCCACATTTCAAGCACGTATCAACGAAATTCTTCGACCATATCTTGATATATTCTGTACCGCATACATAGATGACATTCTTATCTATTCGAATGACCTCAGGTCACACAGAATCCACGTTAACAAAGTGCATGAAGCGTTACGAAAAGCTGGTCTCCATTGTGATATTAAGAAATGCGAGTTTGAAGTCCAAGAAGTGACATACCTTGGCATGATCATCTCTACGACAGGCGTCAAAATGGACCCTCGGAAAATCCAGTGCATCGTCGACTGGTTACCTCCATCTTGTCTCAAAGATGTACAGGGCTTTTTAGGTTTCGCAAATTTCTATTGTCAATTCATAAAAAGTTTTTCCAAAATTGTCAAGCCCCTTGTTGCGCTAACTAGAAAAGATGTGAAGTTCATTTGGTCCGATGATTGTCAAAGATCGTTTGAATCTCTACAAAAATCATTCATCACAGCACCTGTTTTACGGCATTTTGATGTCTCCAAAGAGGTCTTTGTCGAAGCAGATTCCTCTGATTTTGTCTCCGGAGGAATATTGTCACAGAAAGATGATGATGGGGAACTTCACCCTGTCGCTTTCATGTCAAAAAAATTTGATAATGCGGAATGTAATTTTGAGATATACGATAAAGAACTTCTGGCAATTGTCCGATGTTTTTAGAGTTGGAGAGCTGAACTCCAAGGATCTTCTTACCCCATTACTGTCCTCACAGATCATCGCAACCTAGAGTATTTTATGACAACAAAAGAACTTTCTCGCCACCAAGTTCGCTGGAGCGAGTTCCTTTCTCAGTTTGACTTTGTCATCAAGGCTAGGCCAGGAAAGGATAATGTCAAGGCCGACTCACTTACCCGGCGATCTCAAGACCTCCCAAAAGACAACACTGACCCTCGAGTATTGTACCAAAACCAAACTCTCCTTCCGGCCCACAAGCTTCATAAATCAGTAATTCAAGATCTAAAAGGCAACAGCCCTTCCAATAAACCGACCCAGCACGCCCCTTTTGAACTTTCTCTAGCAATCCTCTCTCAGCCTCGAGAAGAGCCCCTTGACCACAAGATCGCCCGATTACTTGACCAAGGCTACAACAATAAAAAAGATGAGTGGCTGATAAAGGTAGTTAATGAGTTGACAAAACCTGGAGGAATCCCGCACTCAAAAGAGATATCACTGTTAGAATGTAAACTTCATGACGGTTGCCTTTATTTTCGCGAAAGGTTATATGTTCTGAACAACAAACTTAGATTTCTTCTCATACAGAAAACCCATGATAGTTGTGAAAAAGGCCATCCAGGAAAGAACGCATTGTATCAAACAGTATCAAACCACTACTGGTGGCCTAATCTCTCCCAACAAACAGACCAGTTTGTTTAAAACTGCCATAATTGCATCCGTAATAAAGTTTCTTGACTCAGATACCAAGGAGCTCTGAAACCTCTCCCCCAACCAATACAGCGCTGGCGTGAAATTTCAGTAGACTTTGTGGGCCCTCCAGCAGAATTTGACAAATTCAACTGCATCATGGTGGTTGTAGATCGTCTAACCAAGGAACGACACTACACACCCTGTCTTACAAATATGAAAGCAAAGGAGCTTGCAAAATTATTTGTCTGTGACATTTGGCGACTCCACGGGTTATGTGACTCTATTGTGTCCGATCGAGGACCACTATTTGTCGCAGAATTCTGGAAAGCTGTTTGCCATCGTCTACAAATTAACGTCTCACTTTCGACAGCCTACCATCCAGAGACTGACGGCCAAACAGAGAGCGCTAATGCATTCATGGAACAATATCTTAGGCAGTATATAGACTACTCACAAAAAGATGTCTACGAATGGCTACCAATGGCAGAGTTCGCAGCCAATAATGCCGTCAATGACTCCACAAAAGTCTCACCTTTCTTCGCTAATAAGGGTTTTCATCCACGCATGAGTTTTGGGCCACCATGACCCACTCCAAATACAACTTCAAAAAATCGCTGTGAACAAATTGTAGCTGGCAACAATTTCGCTTCTAAGATGGCAGAAGTCCTTGAAGTGCTACGTACAAACCTCACACGTGCCAGAGAAAAACAGGAGAGAGCTGCAAACAAAAACCGCTCTCCAGCACCAGCCTTTCAAGTTGGTGATGAGGTATTTCTCGATTCCCGAAATATTAGCACCTCGCGACCGATTCCTAAGTTAGACTGCAAATTCATCAGTCCATTTCGAATATCAAAAATTATAAATTCTCACGCATATCAACTAAAACTTCCCTTCGAACATGAGAATTTGCACAGCGTATTTCACACAAGCCTGCTTAGACCGGCACCCACGAACCCTCTCTCGGGACAAACCAACCCACCGCCACCACCTATTGCACTGGATGCGTCCGGCGAAAATCTATTTGCTATCAAAGCGATAGTCGATTCCAAGCAAAGTAAAAACAAGAAAACATTCCATTATTTAATTCTGTGGCGAGGCGAAGACCCCGAAGACCAAACATGGGAACCTCTTCAAAACGTTGTAAATGCGACAGCTTCTGTTCAAGAGTTTGAGAGATGTTTCCCTGATAAATTGAAGCCAACAAAAAGTGAGATACAGAAAGCAAAACAAAAAGCCAATGCCTCTATTAAAAAAATGTCGCCAGGCGCTCAATCCCAAGGGGAGTGAGACGGGACCATATGTCAAGGGAAAAACTGAAATATAATCACGTGATATCGCTGACATGCCACGTATACAACCTTTGTAAATAAAGTGTTTAACAACTCCGTAGGAGTTACTTCTCTCCTTGTAGATAATCTAATTCACCTGATTTGACATCGTCGATTGTGCTATATAGCATACCGTGACACGGATTATCCCCGAATTCGTCATCCATATGAAAAAAATTGTTGAGCACTGCTCTGAGCAAATTACCTTAGCTCAAGCCTATCAATCTACTTACGCAAATGAAAGGCGCCTTCCTGCTCCTCGTTACCAACCTGGCGATTTTGTTTATCTGTCACTCAAAAATATTGCTTTATCAAGACCCACAAAGAAACTAGATCATATAAGGGCTGGTCCTTGGAAAATCACGGCTATGAAGACACCTCTCGTCGCGAAACTCGAGCTTCCCCCACAATTTAAGATAAATAATAATTTCCACGTAAGTCTCTTACGCCCAGCTAGTATAGGCTACCCATCACAATGCCAAACCCAGCCGCCCTCACTTGAGCCAGGATCATATGAACCCGAAACATACGAAGTTGAGGCAATATTGGACTCTAGATTAAGACGAAATAAAATCCAATATTTAGTAAGATGGACAGGTTAAGTGGATACCACTTGGGAACCATCCAATAACCTGGAAGGCTGTAAAGAGCTAGTCTCTGAATTTCACGCTTCTTATCCTGAAGCTCCACGCTCATAGGAGCTCGCATCTAGAAAAGGGAGGGGTAATGTCAGAGTCCGTCCAACCACAAATTAATCCTGGATGATGTACCTTTGACTTGTTGTATTTGGATATCATGGCGTTTCGGATTGTAATTATCGGATGGAGGTGTGTCTTCTTGAGTGGAATACCGTGGCGTTTGGGATCATAAGGGTTGATGTGTCCCCTTGAGTGAATTTCCTTCACTATGCACTTTCCTTTCAATAGTTTGAGATTTCCTTGAGATGTATATAATAGTGCTCTAGGCCACTCACTAGACGCTCATGCTTTGTCTTCGGTCAATCAATTACCATTGGGCTCAATACCTCGTTCACTCATCTTCGTGCCCGCTAGCTTCCACTAGCACCCGCACTACCCGTGATCATCCCATCACCCCTGCATCCCCGCGTCCCCGCGTCCCCACAGACTACGCCATTGATCAACTCTATAGACACAAACCATGAATCACGTTTCCAGCGATTATCTTCACCCTACAAGCAATTGTGCTGGACACAATTGTGACAATAACACTGTTTCATCTTCAACCAAAGTCTCTCCATTTTTCGCAAATTATGGATACAACCCCCGTTACCGGATTATCACTCGTTCAGAATTCCGCAACAAATCGGTGGAAATCAAAGAATTCCAACAATAAATTGAAAACCTTGAAGATTTTATCCGCTCAGAAATCAGATATGCACAAGATGTAGCGGCACAAAACGCAAACCTGTCACGTATACCTCCACCAGTATTCAAAGTAGGAGATAAAGTATGGCTTCTTCGAAAACATATCTCAACGACAAGACCATTGAATAAGCTGGACCACAAAAGATTGGGACTGTCTAAAATATCAAAAAAATTTCTTCGCATGCATATAGGTTAAAGCTTCCCTCCACGATGAAAGTACACCCGGTATTCCATGTCTCACTACTCAAGCCCTTCGCGACGGACCCACTTCCGGGACAGATCAATCCTCCTCTACTGCCAATCATAGTTGATGGTGAATTCGAATACGTTGTCGAGGAAATACTGGATGCGAAGCCTCGAGGTTCGAAGCCCTTCTTAGTGAAATATCTGGGCGATCCCGTTCCCACCTTGGAGCCTTACGAATTTGTAAAAGATCTGGAAGCGCTTGATAAATTCTAATCGAAATACCCATTTGAAAAATATCTTCGCTCATAGGAACTTCGCGCACCAAAGAGAGGGAATAGTGTCATGGCCGCCAAGAGCTCAGAGTCAGATGTCCAATATTAGGGGCAAGGGTCCACGACACGGGGCAGTTACGCTACTGACTAGGAAAGTCGGGCATGACTTATTTACGCAACTCACAGAAAGAGTCAGATGCGGATGATACGAAGGCTACAGTGTTAGGTTAGTTTGAGCTTGTATCTTGATTCCGGACAGACTATGGAATTAGGTGTAACCTGTATATATATAATGAGGCTGGATCTGGGACTTAGATCTCCAGCTTCTCAATCTATCTTCTTGCATTACTTGCTTCCATCCTTTTGTCTTGTTCCATTTATCTTGTTTCGTTTGTCTTGTTCGGACCTAAGTCTACCGCCCCACGTCATCCGTACCTCGCAGACGGCGATTATACTCAACTTGTTGCACGCCGTAACATACAATCCCTATTCATCCCTGGAACCCCTTTTCCTTACCACGAATCTCGAATTAGCCCACGTGCTGGCTTCAAGTGTGACAGAGATCCTAAGAGTGGCAGTGCTCAAGTCAGCGTCGGCATTCAGCCAGAGATAAGCAAGCCTAACTTGGACTTGGATGGGGACACAGTGATGGGGGGAACCAACGCTGTGCTTGCAGCCATTAAAGATTTGATGGGATGCAATTCGCGGTCTGAAAAGAATCCAAGAAAACCTCGGGCACCATGGCGAAGTAAAGAAGAGTTTAAGAGGCTGGTGGATGAGGGTCGTTGCACAAGGTGTACCAAGAAGGGACACATCGGAAGGTTCTGCCACTCGCATCTACTGGCACAGCGTCCGATGACTGAGGTTAGCTCATTGGAGACAGCCGATTAGATTTCAGTTATCAGGTCGGAAAATGAGGAACCCTGAGTGAAGTCGCGCTCAGGGTAAAAAGCAGGACTGCGAAGCTACCAAGCATCCCCGAACAAAATATGAGAAAATTAATTAGCTCACCTTTGTTAATAGACTGTCTAATCAATAATTTGTTCTATGTAAAAGCAATGGTTGACACTGGTTGCCTATGTTTATCTATTTTTGATCAAAGTCTTGTGCGCAAACATAAATTTTATTCCGAAAATATAGCCCCGCGGTCTTTACGATTAGCTCACGGGAAGGCAACAGTTAACATTAATCAAATAGCAAGAATTAACATGGATATAGATGGTCGGCGGGAAATGATTTTGGGTTACGTTATGCCGAATCTCGCATATCCAATAATTTTAGGGAAATCTTGGATGGAGTACAACGATGTGATATACTCCGCCAAACAAAAATTTCTACAAATTGGATCTAGAAAATATGGAATGATAGTACGCGCCAGTGATTGGTATGAACAAGGGTCACCAACAACAGTGCAAAAGCGTATATCACATGTTAGCCTTAATTAGGTGGCGATAGATTCTGGCATTGTGTTTGCAGAACGGTTGAAGCGGGCCCGTGAATCTAAGGATCTAACATTAGGCGCTATATCAATAAACAATATTAACAGAGCTTTAGAACCAAAGAAATCCGTTTCTAAAGAGGAAGTGCAAAGAGGTCTCCTAGAAGAAATTAGAAGCTTTACCGACCTCTTTCTGGACGATGATGTGCACAGAGATTCTGCACTCCCTCCACATCAACCAGGCGTGGACACTAATATTAGACAACGGCAAGATGATCGAGGTCGAGATAAGGAGGTACCCTGGGGTCCATTATATGGCATGTCACGGGATGAACTATTGGTTTTACAAAAGACATTGTCCAAATTACTAGATAAGAGCTGGATCCGTGCAAGCAGTTCTCCAGGTGGGGCTCCAGTGCTGTTCATTCGGAAGTCTAATGGGGGCCTAAGATTTTTTGTGGATTATCAGGCACTAAATGCTATCACAAAATGAGATTGTTATCCGCTACCGCTAATTCGAGAAACTTTAACATTAATTTCCAATGCATCCTGGGTCTCCAAAGTCGACGTTCGGGCAGCCTTCCACCGACTTCGCGTCGCTAAGGGTGATGAATGGAAGACAGCCTCCCGAATAAGATTTGGATCCTATGAATGGTTGGTTACGCCTTTTGGGTTAGCAGGAGCACCTGCTGCTTTCCAGAGATGGATTAATCAAGTTCTTAGGGATCTTTTAGGAAATACATGCGCTGCCTACCTAGACAATATAATCATTTTTTCAGACGGTGATTTGGCAGATCATTGGGTTAAAGTTCAACAGATTTTGAAGCAATTAAGAGACGCTGGTCTCAGGCTTTACCCCCAATATGCGAATTCGCCAGTATCAAAATAAAGTATTTGGGATTCATAATCAGCGTTAAAGAAGGAATTAAAGTGGATCCTGAAAAGGTTAAAGCAATATCTAGTTGGGAGGTGTCAAAGAACGTCAAGGGATTCCGAAGCTTCCTTGGTTTTGCTAACTACTACCGAGGATTTGTCAAAAACTTTGCCGAAATTTCAGACCCTCTCCTGAACCTCACGAAAAAGGATTCCCCATTTCGTTGGGTTGATCAACATGAAAAAGTGTTCAATGAACCAAAACGCTGGTTCATCACAGCCCCTATTCTAGCCATGTGGGATGAAAGCCGTAAGACGGTATTGGAGACTGACTCATCAGGATGGGCTACTGGAGGCTGTTTGTCGCAATACGACAATAAAGGCTGCCTACATCCCGTTGCTTATTATTCCAAGAAGTTAGCTCCGGCGGAATGCAATTATGACATCCACGATAAAGAACTTTTAATTATTATAAGATGTCTAAAGGAATGGTGTAAGGGTCTTAAGATGATTGTTATTCACAAGCTATCCAGAGCTATATACTAGAATATCTTGAAGTAAAGAACAAAAGGAGACTGAGAGCAAACTTCATTTATCTATTCCTCATGTTTTACTTCCTTGTCTTGCTTCACATGATCCAAGTGAATGTTGCGTAGTCTTTGTTCCCTCCATTAGTTTCCATACCTCCATTAGTTTCCATAACTCTATCCCGCTTCCGAGTCCTTTCTGCTGAGATTCGATCTCTCAGGATGACTCAATCTCTTTCACGTACGAAACCATAGTCTCATCGTATGTCATCCGCTGATGTATGGGGCGACGTGTCATCTATTGATGTATGGGGAGACGTGTCAGCCGGGGAGGTGTCAACATGGAACCGCTCAGAAGTCATTGTTCTAGCCTTAGGCATCAGCCTAAAATTTGTCAGGCACTAGCCTGTGACAAATGGAGAGGGGAACTAATGAGCCTACAAGAACCATTTGAAATTTTAACAGATCATAATAACTTAAAATACTTAATGACCACACAAAAACTAACGGAACGGCAGGTCAGATGGTCTCAGTTCCTTTCCCAGTTTAATTTTCAGCTAATTTTCCGGCCGGGTAAATTGGGGCAACGTCCCGATGCGTTGTCTCGTCGAGACCAAGACGTACCTAACAATCTTGAAGACCCGCGTCTAAAGGAACGGGAGTTTCAATTAATCAAAAAATTTTGGCTAAAAAATGATGATAAAAAGCCTATCGCTACCATATCCTTAATCAAAAACTCCATTCTTCGGGGAGTTCTGCTGTTCGAAGAAAAAGAATTGCAGGATTTATGGGATCAAGGAGTCAAGGAAAATGCATCTAATTTCGAGAAACTGTATTCGTCAATGTGGAAAAACGAAAGATTGTTTCCTACACACCTAGGATTAAAAACCTCGTTATCAGAATGCAAGATAGACATTCTAGGTGTGCTTTGTTTTAGGAAACAAATTTGGATGCCAGAATGGGAACCTTTACAGACAGCGCTAATCCAACAAACTCATGATTTGAATATAACAGGCCACCCTGGCCGAAATAATACATTAGCTATTCTCTCTCGTTCGTTTTACTGGCCAAAAATGAGTACAATGGTTCGTCAATTCTGTAGAAACTGCAATATATGTGTTATACTTAGGTTATGAGCAGATATGGAATTATGAATAAGCTAGGGATACCAGAGAAGAGCAGAGGATGATAATCAGAGACTGAAGATATGAATAACTTAATTGATACAATCAATGAGGCTACCTATGTAGACAGGACTAATATATATATACATGTTGTATACCCATGATACAGTCCATAATCATATAACCAGAATGTTCCATAGCCACAATCCATTCCATTTCATTCTATACCATTCTCTACCATGTTGTACTAGTGTCATTAAGCTCTTAGTGTTGATCGCAATAACGGTCGTGCAGGGGCCATATATAAATAGTCCCTGCATACTGTACTAGTACATGGATATGCCATATCCCTGTAGATAGACATGGATATGCCATATCCCTGTAGATAGACATGGATATCCCCATAGTGGCTCTGACAGTCATATCACAACAATATGTGGCCGCTCCCAGGTTTGGCGAGCCAGGCGTCAAGGCCTATTACTCCCCCTACCAATTCCAGACAGGTTCTATAAAGAACTTTTGTTAGATTTTATTATAGATTTACCGGCCAAACATAAAAAAGACCCTCGTGTAATAGTCGAGGCTGATATATCTTAGAAGTAGATAAAAATGAGCATCAAATCAAAGAATATAATAAATCTAAAGATCAAAGGACATCTACCCTATCCTTTATGTACATGTTTCTATCTAATATTAAATCCCCTTGCATCCGAACGCCTAATTAACCTTAATATAATTTAAATGACAATTCTCATGCTGTTCAAGAGATACTCCTCCAGAAGTCCTATCCTTGCAACACTAGCGTAAATGAGAATTGGCGCCTGGCCTCTAAGTCTTCTTCTAAACTTCATAATGCCTCAGGCATTACTTCACTATGAACCCAGCACCTGGCTAATATGCCCCCTCCCTAACCTTATGATACCTCAGGCATCAGCCTTACTACACCTCAGGCTTGAGACCTATAACAACTTGATACCTGATGGTAATTACCGATCATTTGCTAAAGATTGTAACTTTAGAGGCTATGGGCTCTATGAACGCTGAAGAGTGTGCGGAACGATTTCTAAATTGCCACTTTCGATTCCACGTGCTTCCTGCGGCCTTGACATCGGACAGAGGATCAAACTGGGTGGGAGATTTCTGGTCGCATCTTTGTAAAGAAACCAAAATGGAACAACGGCTATCAACCGCTTTCCACCCGGAGACTGATGAGTCAACAGAGCGTATGAACCAGGAGGTGCTTGATTATTTACGGTCCTTCATTTCTTATTCTCAATTCGAATGGGCAAAGATGCTCCCAACTGCTCAATTGGCATTAAACAATTGAGATAGCTCTGTTTCTGGATTAAGCCCTTTCTTCTCAGAACATGGATACCACGCGGAACCAATTGCATTGAAGGCTTCTTCGAATATTACGCCTAGAACTAAACCGGCTAAGCTTGCTGAAAAATTTGTAGCTCGAATTTACGAAGCTCAAGAATATGCAGCGGCGGCTATGGCCTCAGCCCAGCAGCAAATGGAGGAGCGAGCAAATCGAACACGAAATTCTGCTCCAGTTTTTTGCAAAGAAGATAAGGTATGGCTAAATTTAAAGAATATCCAGACCCCACAGCCCAAGAAAAAACTAGCTTGGGTGAACGCTAAGTACTAAGTTACAAAAGTTATTTCACCACATGTTGTGGAGCTGGATGTGCCGTCGAAAGTCTTTCCGCGTTTTCACGTGGAACTATTGAGAAGAGCAAGCAATGATCCCTTACCATCTCAGCTCTCGGACGATTCACAACCGGAACCCATAATGATAGAAAGTCATGATGGAAATGCGGAGCCAGAGCATATCTTAGAACGTATACTACGAGTGGAGCGGTTCCATTGTGGTAGAGGGTGGGTAAGGCGAGTCTTAGTTAAATGGAAAGACTGCGCGGAACCAAACTGGGAAGACCGAGCTGATATGGAAGACGCGGAGGCATTGGACAGATTTGAAGCGAAGTACGGCAAGGGAGATGGGGTAGGAGAGGACGAAGGAGCCCGTCAGGGACAAGTTGCAAATCGGAGAAAGCTTCGGAAGAGGGGGTAATGTTACGGGTTTTACCCGGTGTTGTTGTGGCTGGGCTGCTCGTAATGGCCCAGCCTTGCGCCTTTATTAATTACCCGAGTAATCGACATAGCTGAGCTGTGAAAAATTAATAGGGAGGCTCTGTTTATGCCTGGTGTCAGAGTAGGATCCTTACAAGGGGACGGCGCACATTTAAGGACAATGTTCTCACCCTCGAGTAGTCTTTTTTTTTATAGAAAAATAAAGATTATTTGTGGCATTGCTTACGTGCAGTGACCGTAGCCCACGTCCCTTTACATCAGAAGACTGTATTTGCATAAAAACATCGCGAAAATACACTAATGAAACCATTTAACAAATTCCTGATGGTCTCGGATAATCCTGGAACAAAGTTCAAGACGCTCGTTGTTGTGCTGACTCGGTTATGAATCAAGGATATCTGGAGTTTGAAGCTTATGGATAACGTGCCAAGTGACAGAGTTGCTGAAACTAATGAGTCATGTATAACATCTTCTTTTATACAATAATAGAACTCGCATTGTAGTTTCATAGTAGGCATCAGATACTTGATATTGGAGGAAAGATGTATATAGATACTGCCATAGTCAGAGCAGCAAGAGTAATAGTCTCCATCGTGACCATCAAGGCGATATTCCATCCACTATACGCATTCAGTATAATCATTTATATCGTACTTACCATTCATTCACACCATTGACTATTCCATCGAAGGACAGCTCAATCACTAGACAAGTCGCCAACCACTCCACATCCCCATTTAACTTTATAACACTCGTGCCCGACAGCGTGAGAGCCCAAATAATCAGATTGGGCGCCCGCCTGTACTCTCTAGTCAGCAGATAGATCAGTTAATGGCCTTTAATAAGTCTTCAAATGAGGCTGGACAGATGAGTTATCTGGATCTATCACTAGATCTATTTTGGCACTGGAACGTTGGTGAGAGATCCATCCAAAAGGCTCTTAACAGCAGGAGATATCTTCGACGTCGAGCTCGTTCAAAGCTTGTACCAATCAAGATTATTAAGTTAAACAGAATAGAGCTCGCCCGAACTCACATAGACTGGACTTTAGAATATTGGAGTCAGGTTTATGGACCAACAAGAGATGGGTTACCAGTAATCCCCACAAAAACTCTTGGGTAACCAGACTGGTAGTTAATTATGCTATCGAAATTATACCTGGCTCTAACGCACAATTTAGGTAGATGAACTGGTTGAAGACTTCTGTGTAGATATGAAGAGACTGGAGGGAAATGGCTGGATGTTCTTAGGATCTTTTGTGGGATCTCAAAAAGTAAACATTTATTATGGGACTAAAGGAGGGGAAAAATAAACTAAGCCAGCTTCAGTCAGAGGGTGGTGCCATTAATTATCAACTATCACAGAGCGCACCTGGGCATGATACTTATGCAAGATTCGGCACCTGCTCATCGAGGCCGGGTGTTTGATGAACTTTCTGGAGCGGGCATCGAGCTAATGGAATGGCCTCCCTACTTCCCTGTTTTACTAGGTATATGACATGGGGAACATACTCTTGCGCTTGAGGCAGCTAATTTCTATGACTAGAAGTATAAATGAGGTTGAGGATTTGATGTATGATAGAAGATAATGATGTATTGAGATGATGATAAAATATTTACAATGTGGCAGACTTCAGCCTATTTATACCAAGAATATGTCTGTGTGTGACCAGATCAAATGCAGCAAACACAGATATTCTTTGTGTGCCGAACATCGCTTAACTTATCCAAACACTCCAGCCCGACTGCAGCTGCATCGGCTCTTCCGTGACCCCAGCGTACTCTGCCGTGTACCGCTCCGTCTAAGCTCCTACTGCCGGAACGAGCACGTTCACCGAAGCTCGGCATAACACTCCCTCTGTCGGTAACGACTATTTCTCAGCTTCTCAGTGAATTTCCACAGGTGACTTGACCTTTGTCAGTGCGTCAGCAAGCTGAAGATTTGATGGGACAAAGGTGACAGTTATCTTCCCATTTTGATGCTGCTCGCGGCAGTAGGAGTTCCTGAGCGCTATATGCTTAGACCGCTTATGATTATCATGGTTTTTGATCAGTGAGATTGCTGATTAGTTGTCGACGTGAAGGTTGGTACATGCAGCCCCATTAATGCGGTTAGTGATACCTAATTCTTGAATGAGTGACTTGACCCATTGGAGCTGGCGGCAGGTTTCAGTAGCTGCCAAGTATTCTGCCTCAGTGGTGGACAGGACGACCTCCCGTTGCAGATGTGATTTCCAGCTGATAGGACCTGATGATAATCTGATTAGCATTCCAGATATCGATCGGCTGGTTGATGGGTCGGCTGCAAAGTCTGCGTCCGAATATGCTTCGAGAGTTGCTTGATGGTTGTTTCAAGTGAATTCTATACCTTGGTCAGGGTCCTTCGCAATATACCGGAGTACTTGACGTGCGGCTTGCATGTGTTCGTTCGATGGGTTGACCAGGAATCTTGCGAGATGGTTTACCGCGAATGCAATGTCTGGTCTCGTGTTGTTTGAGAGATACTGTAGTCCTCCAATGCATGAGTTGTACTCTGTCTTTTCATGCGAAAGGCACGTCACGTTGTTTGGTTCCATCATGCGTTCCAATGGCGTGTTTGCTGACTTGCAGTCTGAGAGACCGTGTCTGTTGAGAATAGTGCGTGCGTATTGTCCTTGAGAGAGCTTGAGAACCGTAGTTGATTGGTGGCTGATCACTATGCCAAGGAACAGATCAGTGCTGACAGTCTTGAGGTTATATTTACGATATAATGCACTCATTAGTTGGTCTATTTTTGACTGATGTGGACTCACTACTTGAAAGTCGTCAACATGCATCAGTACAAAAAGATCCTTTTCACTGTTAGTGTAGAGACAAATGTCAGATGTGGTGGGAAATAAACCCAGCTGGGCAAGTGTTGACTTAGCATCATCATACCATAAAGCCGCTGCTTGCTTGAGTCCATAAAGGCCTTTGCAGAGTCGGATGACATAGCCATCTTTCTCGTATCCTTTTGGAAGTTCCATAAACAAGTCTATTTTAAGGTCAGGGTTAAGAAATGCAGTTGGTACGTCACCTTGTTTTCTGTGCCAGCCTAGTTGGTGTGCAAGAACGAGAATGATTCGTCCTGTTTCAGGTTTAGGTGTGGGTGCGAAGGTTTCATGATAGTCTATGCCATGCCGCTGAGTAAAGCCCTTGGCTGTGCAGCGAGCTTTATACTTTTCTATGTCACCGTTGGCAAGAAACTTCTTTTTGAATACCCACTTGCATTTCATGGGCTTGCGACCTTTGGGTAGTTGCGAGTGTGGAATTATCCGTATGGCTCCCTTTTGCTTGAGAGATTGGAATTCTTCTTCGGCTGCTCTTTTCTAATGCAGGGCTTCTGGGCTGGTCATTGCTTCGTCCCATGTCTGTGGGTCAGGTGACGCTTGTGCCGTCATGCCATGGTGTAGTCGATAGTAGTCAACACGCTTGACTGCTCTCCCTCGCTGTGACCTGGTGATGCCATCTTCTGGTGAGTGTGGACGTTTAACGCCAGCTACTGGCTGTATTGGGTCCCAGCCAGTCATGACTTGATTATAGGGTTCATCTTCCTCGGTCAACTCTGCTTCATCATCCGATATTTCCTCAATAGATGTCTCCCTCTGATCACCAAGTTCGTGATGTCTTGATATAACTTGCAGATCTGTAGAATGCGAGGGTATAGGATGTGATGATGGCGAGTTGGGTAAGGTGTGAACATCATGTGGCTCAGTATGGGTGTCCATGGTGGGAGAGGATGGAGCTGTGTTGTATGTCTCCTCAGGTTGCATATTTATGATGGAGTGATTTGGTATGAGAGGAGGATGCTCCCTCTGATTATCTGGATGGTTTTGGTGAGATGCAGACGTTTGGGTAACGTGTGGCTCAGGCTGTGAAGGTTTATTACTGCTTGTATGTTCATGTGAAGTGTGCGACTGCTGAGGAAAAGATGATTCTGAGAAAATGGAGTCGAAATTTGACCAGTAGCTCGATGTATTTTGCCGTTCAACTGAACTTAACTCATCACCGAATACTATGTCTTCATTGAATGATGCATGAGGAGTAATGCTCTCTGTCCATTTCCAGCCATGAACTGGTGTCCATTGAGGATGGTAGATGAGGTAGTTTTTGTTAGTATTTTTCTGAAACCCAACAAACCATGCCATCTTTGCTCTTGGTTCGAATTTGCCTGGTTTTGGGTCGATAAGTTTATATGCACGACATCCAAATCGTGGGAGGTTATTTAAATCAATTTGTGATGGATGTGGTTGCTTTAGACCTTTAAGAAAGTCTAGCAATGGCACTGACTTGGTGCGAAGACAATACAGTCTATTAGTGACGAAATAGGCATGTTCGACAGCCCACGGCCAGTAGCAGGCGGGCGTTCGGGCGTCGATGAGCATAGATCTGGCTCTCCTTAAGATGACTTTATTTGATGCTTCGGGCGTCCCATTTTGCTCGGGAGTGTATGGTGCAGATACGTCTGTTCTGATTCCGTGTTGATCACAATATGTCTTAATGCAGGAGAATTCTGAGCCTCCATCTCTAAAAATGGTGCGGACTCTTTTGCCGTATTGATGGTGCTGGTATTCAACCCATTTAACTAGTTGGGGTGCGATTTGATCTTTAGTAGATGTAGAGATGGCCCATCTCATGCGTGATCTCGCGTCAGTAATGATAACAACGTACTGATGCCCGTTGCATGCTGTTGTCAATTTTCCGACCGTGTCAACGAATACTTCATCGAGGGGATCAAATGGTGTTGGTCTTGGCTCACGCGAGACATATTGCTGAGCTTTGCTAAGGTGGCAGGTTTCGCAGGTTGTCAACTCACGAGTATCTAGACCTTCCATGCCTTTGGAGCATTGCGCTGTCTTTTTCAAAATCTTTTGCCCTGTGTGACCGAGTCGCTGATGCCATTGGTGAGCACTAGTTGTCTTTGGAACTCTTGCGATACCTGGTGCTGCAATGTGAGATAAATTTGGGGAGTGGATCAGTGGTTGAATGTAGTAGACATCATTCTTGCGGGTGAGGCTTGCAATAGGGATGTCTTCACCACCGAATCCTTTTCTGATTAGTGTTTTCATGTCTCTGTCGGGAGTAATTCCCCCAAATCTCTGTAATCTTCCAGCTGAAATTATTATGCAAGATGATTTTGGGGAATATAGAGATTCACGTAAGTCAAATGTTACACTACCTATCAAAAAGCATGCTGTACCTTGTTTGGTCAGTGAGGTGCTACCGACTGCTTGATCAAACTTGATGGGATTGTTTCTGATAGATATTTCACGGAACATGTTTTCACTCGGAATAAAATGGTGTGAAGCACCAGTATCGTAGATGGCAATAGTTGTATTAAGTGCAGCTGCAGTGGCAGCAATGACTACTTTATTTTGTCCTGCTTCAGAGCTACTGTCGGTATCTATGCCGTTCACAGTATGGACCCTTCCGCTTCTGTCTCCATCTTTGCCCATAGCCCTTCTTGCTAACCATCTTTCGCCTGCTGGGCCAACAGCCAGTTCTGGGTGCTGTTTGAAACATTCCCTATTCTTGTGGCGATGCTTGCAACGTTTGCAGTCGTCATTTGGACCGTCCCTTCCAATGTTAGCATGCACTGCAAAGGCTTGATTGGGGTGATCAGCTGGGTGGTTATGATTGGGTAGGGTAGCCCTATGCCCATCAACCACCCTCAGGGTCGACATCATTGAATCTAATGAAGTGTACGAGTTCTCATCAGTACATGCTCTTAGATCTCTCCATGTGCTTAACCACGGAATGTGTTTAGTGCCGAGAACAATTATGGCTGCAGCTTGGCCTTTCGTGACGTGATACTCTGTGCCAGTGGTGGCATGCAGAGTATCAGCTGCTTCGTTCAGACTTTGAAGATTGGCCTGAAATCTGTTAATATAGTCATCAGCCTGCAATACAAACCTGGCTCTCAAGGTTTCCAATGCGAGCGCATAAGGCGCTGTTGCTGTCTCCTTTCTTGTATCAGCAATGCTATTGTAGAGTTGCTGTGCCGTCATATGATCGTGCGTGCGAGGGCACATGCTAGGATCTAAACGGTTTATGATGATATTTTTTGCGGAGATTTCACCCAAGGTCCAAACTTCCAGGTCGTGAAGATGAGCTTCCAAAATCGTTTGAAAGTTCGGGTCGCTCTGATTCATGCCCTCTGTGGGATCTGCTGGTCTGGCGACAGGTCGAATTCCAGGATAGTTGTGGAATACATGACCAATCACATTGTTCTTTGCCAACTTCGCCTGCAGGCCGCTTTTCCACTTGGTCAGAGAAACTCCACTGGACAACACGATCTTGGAGGTATCACGGAGGTGTGATTGAGACATGGTGGGTAATAAATATTTCTAGACACATCATTAGCATATGTCCTCTAATGCGTGGTACTGCATCGGGCTCATAACCTGTTTTACTAGGTATATGACATGGGGAACATACTCTTGCGCTTGAGGCAGCTAATTTCTATGACTAGAAGTATAAACGAGGTTGAGGATTTGATGTATGATAGAAGATAATGATGTATTGAGATGATGATAAAATATTTACAATGTGGCAGACTTCAGCCTATTTATACCAAGAATCTGTCTGTGTGTGACCAGATCAAATGCAGCAAACAAAGAAATTCTTTGTGTGCCGAACATCGCTTAACTTATCCAAACACTCCAGCCCGACTGCAGCCGCATTGGCTCTTCCGTGACCCCAACATACTCTGCCGTGTACCGCTCCGTCTAAGCTCCTGCTGCCGGAACAAGCACGTTCACCGAAGCTCGGCATAACATCCCCTAATTTAAATCCTATTAAAAATGTCTAGAACATCACGAAAGAAAACATGCAGTAATATTTCCCCGAACTGGATGGACAACAGTTTCCAGATTCAAGGCTTTGTGCAACAGTTCAAGCTAGCTAGGACTTTATTACCAGTGTACATCTTACGCCACTTCTCGCAAGCATGCACAGAAGGTGCCAGGTAGTTTTGGATGTAAATGGAGGGCACACTTGTTACTAGGAATTGAATTGTTTTCGGTGTTTTATTTGTCTAAATTTTTATGAAATTCTGTGAATAATGATAGAAATTGTGGCTTAGACAGGCGTTTACAATAAAGACTTTAAAAAATAATCAAATGAATTCAAAATCAAATTAAAAAATATGAGAATTTG
The DNA here is from genome assembly GCA_028751805.1 of Podosphaera xanthii. Classification (NCBI taxonomy): domain Eukaryota; kingdom Fungi; phylum Ascomycota; class Leotiomycetes; order Helotiales; family Erysiphaceae; genus Podosphaera; species Podosphaera xanthii. The sequence continues at coordinate 2,136,154 of JAPWIX010000007.1, forward strand.
ATTGACTATGGATCGATGAAATAAAAAGCAATATTCGCATACAAATTCGAGTTCTTTCGAAAGGCAGTAACCTATTTGTGTAACGACCGGTAGTCCGAATAAACCCTGTAGCTCACGTTATGCAACGCGAGCCTCTTCGGGTGACTCAAGGGGGATCCACGCAGGACTAGTAAAAGTCGGAGCTTCTAACTTCCAACCGAAACCTGCAGAAGACGGTCAACACCATGCAGGTGATAGAGTGCATGCTATGCAGTATAATCGCTTCTCGACATGCATTAGGCGGCAGGGGAGCGATGACGTTTGCGAGGTGGAAAATAACGTAATAGCACGTGCGGACGGGTATTGGCGGAGAACGTATGGGAATATAAGTAGACACAATTATAGCATAGTTTAATCTTCAGTAGAATTCAAAATTAAATCTGCAATATCTTTAACATCAAGCTCCAGCTGACATCATTGATTCGTGACATATTTTGAATTCTCCTCAAGATTGGACGGAACGTCACGACACAATTTATTTTATTTTATTTTATTTATTTATTTATTTATTTATTTATTTATTTATTTATTTATTTATTTATTTATTTATTTATTTATTTATTTATTTATTTATTTATTTATTTATTTATTTATTTATTTATTTATTTATTTATTTATTTATTTATTTATTTATTTATTTATTTATTTATTTATTTATTTATTTATTTATTTATTTATTTATTTATTTATTTATTTATTTATTTATTTATTTATTTATTTATTTATTTATTTGTTGTTTATTTATTTATTTATTTATTTATTTATTTATTTATTTATTTATTTATTTATTTGTTTATTTATTTATTTATTTATTTATTTATTTATTTATTTATTTATTTATTTATTTATTTATTTATTTATTTGTTTATTTATTTATTTGTTTATTTATTTATTTATTTATTTATTTATTTATTTGTTGTTTATTTGTTTATTTATTTATTTATTTGTTTATTTATTTGTTTATTTATTTATTTATTTATTTATTTGTTTATTTATTTATTTATTTGTTGTTTATTTATTTATTTATTTATTTATTTATTTATTTATTTGTTTATTTATTTATTTATTTATTTGTTGTTTATTTGTTATTTATTTGTTTATTTATTTATTTATTTGTTGTTTATTTATTTATTTATTTATTTATTTATTTATTTATTTATTTGTTGTTTATTTATTTATTTATTTATTTATTTATTTATTTATTTATTTATTTATTTATTTATTTATTTATTTATTTATTTATTTATTTATTTATTTATTTATTTATTTATTTATTTATTTATTTATTTATTTATTTATTTATTTATTTATTTATTTATTTATTTATTTATTTATTTATTTATTTATTTATTTATTTATTTATTTATTTATTTATTTATTTATTTATTTATTTATTTATTTATTTATTTATTTATTTATTTATTTATTTATTTATTTATTTATTTATTTATTTATTTATTTATTTATTTATTTATTTATTTATTTATTTATTTATTTATTTATTTATTTATTTTTTCAATAATTTCATAAATGACGACCTTTCACAATCCAATGTCTGACGACAAATCCAACGACGAAATTCCAGAACTCCGGCGACAGCTGGACAGCCTGCGAGAGCAAGTGGTAGCGTTGCAAGACTCCCAATCCCCCTCCCTCGTCCCTAAAACTGTTGTGATTGCTCAAGATCCACCTGCACCAAATGGTACGCAGTTCAGACCGACAGCTTTGCCTGAATACGACGGCAATAAGTTGAACTACCCAGGCTGGAGACAGGCAGTCCTGGACATTTTCCGGATGGACTGGCACACCTTCGGCTATACGGACACGTGGGCGTTTCTTCTTATATATACGTCACTCAAAGGGGAAGCCAGAACGAAGGCCGGTCCATTCTACGAAACCGGAGGTATCAACGGCACAAAACAACCTGAGGACTTCATCGCCTTCCTTGACCGGGGAAATCTTGACAGCTCAAGGAGCAATCGCGCATGTGACCAACTATACGCGCTGCGCATGGCAGATAACCAGCGCTGGTCCTCGTTTTTCTTGACATGGGCTGCAAAACTAACCAAAGCCAGGGGTGACGCGTGGACAGACGAAACGAAGATTACGATGCTACGAAACGCCCTGAACGACCCTATACGGCGGGCCCTCTATGGGAATCACCTGCTTCCGCGCGATAATTATTCCGAGTGGGTACGGTTAGTAGGACAAGTAGCTCATCAAGTTGAGGACATGACGTCTAGAAACTGACAAAACCCACGAACGGTGGGACTCGAAAGAAACTTCGCGGTTCGTGCCCATGTAGGCAACGAAGACGTCCGTACTGGTGCTACGCCTGCAGGAAGACGAGATTACGACGGAGACATCAGGATGGGTGGTGTGAACGGCGCAGCTGCTCAACGAGGCAACGGTGAATTGGACGAAGGACGGCCAGAACCATCGGGGCGCTCGCAGTGGAAGTCCCCAGCTCACATAGCTCGGCTTCGGAGGGAAGGGCGTTGCTACCGATGTGAACGTAGAGGTTGTAATACGAGAAGGTGTCCCATGTTGCCGGCTGAGAATCCACGTCAAGTAAATTCCACTGCCCTTGCACCCGTTCCTGCTAATGAACGTCCTGCTGTCACACGGGACGAAGAATTTGATATCGTGGAGGAAAACTAGATTCTCCTGTACATAGTCGCGTTCAGGAGATAAAATCAAGTCATTTAGAATCTTCGATGACTTCAGCGCCTTTCCTCGTGAATACACTCGTGAATGATGTAGCCACGATACAAGCCCTAGTTGATAGTGGCTGTTTGTGTTCCGGAGTGATAAACGAGAAATTTGCGAGTAAACTAAACTTAAGACGTACATCTATTCCTCCGCGCCCACTGGAGACTGTAGAAGATGCCACCCATAACAAACCTATGATACGACATGTTGCATTTGCATCCATTGACGTGGATGGTTACCTTACGTCTGAGCTTCCATTGTACGTAGTTCCACGATGCAGCTATCCACTAATATTAGGAAAAAAATGGTTAGAAGATCAAGATATTGTAATCCATGCTAAGAAACAGATGCTCCATCTACGCAAGCAGGGTGGCTTTGTTTATAGCGCCAGGCGTTGGAGAAAAGATATGAGTTGAACCTCTCGGCCCGAGCCAGTAACAATTAATACAATGACAAGCATGCTGAAGACGGTCCCAGTATGCAAGGCAACTATAGAAGATATTAATAAATCCCTTCGTGCAAAGCCAGGGCTATCAGAGCATGACGCAAGAATTAGACTCCCTGTACAGCTTAGGGAATTTGCCAAGTTATTTGCGGACCACACAGGTGCAGAGAACCTACCCCCACACCGTGGTCACCTTGACCACGCCATCAACCTCCAGAACGCAGATGGATCACGTGCTCAGCCCCCTTGGGGACCACTGTATAGTATGTCACGAGAAGAATTGTTGGTGCTCAGAAAGACTTTGACGGACCTTACTTCGAAAGGGTGGATTCGCCCAAGTAGTTCACCAGCAGCAGCACCCGTTCTATTTGCTAAGAAACCTAACGGGGGACTGCGCTTTTGTGTAGACTACCGGGGGCTTAACGCGGTAACAATACCAGACCGGTATCCAATTCCCCTGTTTAAGGAGACTCTGAGACAATTAACTAAAGCTCGGTGGTTCACAAAACTGGACGTTAAGTCGGCCTTCCACCGAATACGAATACGGGAAGGGGATGAGTGGATGACGGCATTTAGGTGCCGGCTTGGACTCTTCGAGTGGCTAGTAACGCCATTCGGGTTGGTGAACGCACCAGCAACGTTCCAGCGCTATATTAACGAGCACTTAAAAGAGCACTTAGACTACGACGCAACAGCGTACATGGATGACGTTTTGATATACACGAGCAGTACGGAGGAAGATCATTGGGAATCGGTACGAAAGGTCCTCCAGAAACTCGTCCAGGCTGGTCTCTACTTAGATATAGACAAATGCGAGTTCAGACGCAGGGAAGTGAAGTATCTAGGTTTCATAGTTCGGGCTGGGCAAGGGATCACCGTGGATCCTGCTAAAGTCAAGTCCATCCTAGAATGGCAACCCCCAACCTCTGTCAAGGGTGTCCGTTTGTTTCTAGGATTCGCTAATTTCTATCGTAGCTTTGTGAACGGCTTCTCCGAAATCGCGGCTCCTCTCACGAATTTGACGAAGAAGGGTACGATATGGAAATGGGGACCTGACGAAAATGACGCTTTTGAAAAACTTAAACATATATTTGCATCAGAACCCATCCTGGCACAATGGGACCCGGAGAGGCACACAGTCCTAGAAGCAGATTGTTCGGGCTATGCGCTGGGAGGCTGCTTATCCCAGGAAGACGATTTTGGCCATCTGAGGCCCGTGGCATATTACTCGAAAAAGCTTAACAGCGCCGAGGTGAATTATCTGATACACGACAAAGAGATGCACGCAATTGTAACTTGCCTTCAAGAGTGGCAGGCCGAACTGACTTCGGTAACGCAACCATTTACTATAATTACGGATCATAAAAATCTGAGTTACTTTACGACGAAACGCCTGCTAAACGAGCGTCAAGTGAGATATAACGACGTCCTTCAAAGGTTCAATTTCAAGCTTGAGTGGCGACCAGGCCGGACTTGTGAGAGACCCGACGCCCTTTCACGAAGAGATCAGGACAGGCCAAAGGGGATGGACGATGAACGAACAATCGGACGAATAATGCAGCTAATAACACCAAAATCATCGTTACCAGTTAATACAAGCCAAATACCGAACGAGGTAGAAAATTCACGCCAGGACCCAGCTTCAAGAGCAGCGTTGTTTGACGACGACGAATTAAACGAGCTATGGATACGTGGAGTCAACGCCGACGCCGATTGGCAAAGGGCTAGAGATGTAGTAAAGTCAGGTGAAAGATCTTTCCCTCCGGATTTAGCGTACAAACTTTCAGCTAACATCGCCGAATGTACTGTGGCTGCAGACAATGTACTCAGGGGTCGTGAAAACAGAGTGTGGGTACCAGATTACGAACCACTCCGCACAGCAATCATGCAAAAGACGCATGATAGTCATTTGACGGGTCATCCTGGCAAGGATACGATGACAATTATTCTATTACGACGTTTTTTCTGGCCTAAGATGAGAGACTCGGTCCGCAAGTTCATACGGAACTGCGACGTGTGTGGACAAACCACGGTATGGCGTGAAGCTAAGCCAGGGTTTCTTAAATCCCTCCCGATTCCGGAACGAATAGGAACCGAATTAACAATTGACTTTGTGACCGACTTGCCTAAGTCACAGGGGTGCACAAACGTCATGGTAATAACAGATCGCCTAAGCAAAGATGTGTTTCTGTTCGCCACAAAGTCTATGGATGCGGAAACATGCGCACGCGTGTTCATTGATCGTTACTACAGATATTACGGATTCCCCAAATATTTTAACAAGCGATAGGGGTAGCGACTGGCTAAGCTATTTTTGGAGGACGTTCTGCAATATTGTAGGAATCACTCAACGCTTAACGACGGCTTTCCACCCCCAGACAAATGCGAGCGAAAGAGCTAATCAGGAAATGTACAAATATTTGAGAGTCTTTACGTGTTATGCTCAAGATGACTGGGTTGATTTGTTGCCAATGGCACAGCTTGCTCTCAATTCACGTCCAAATACGGCGATTGGTAACATGAGCCCCTTCTTCCTCCGCCACGGATACGATATTAGTCCGATTTCAGAACCAACAGATGTAGAAAGCCATTCTAAACATCCAGGTAAGAAGTCGGCTGAGAGGTTTGTTACACGACTTAAGGAAGCCTAAGAATTCGCACAAGTCGCCATGGCGTCATCTCAGCAACGATACGAAGACAACGCAAACCGCTATCGTAGACAACCAGAAGCATTCAGGGTAGGTGACAAGGTATGGTTGAACTTTAGAAATGTAAATACTCCTCAACTCTCGAAAAAACTAGCGTGGCTGCACGCAAAGTTTGAGGTCACGGCAGTCCCTAATCCGTTAACTGTTGAGTTGAACGTACCAGGTAACGTCCACAAGAGATTTCACGTGGAGCTAGTTAAACGAGCAAGCAACGACCCCTTTCCGAGCCAAAAACGAGATGACGCCCAGAATGAAGCTATCTACGATGACCTTAATGAACCTGAATATGAAATAGAATCAATTTTAAGGGCTAGAACAATACGTCGAGGTCGCGGACGATACAGACAGGCCTTGGTTAAATGGGCAGGCTGGGTTGAACCCTCATGGGAACCGATAGAATATGTGATGGATACCAAAGCCTTAGACAAGTTCGAAGAAGAATATGGCCCTATAATCGAGAACGATGGCCCAATCGCCGAGTCAGCGGGAACCTTCGTTGGTCCTGCAGAAAGGCACACTAAAATTAAACGTCAGGAAAACAGGAAGGGGAAAAGGGGGATTGTAACGGCCGGTAGTCCGAATAAACCCTGTAGCTCACGTTATGCAACGCGAGCCTCTTCGGGTGACTCAAGGGGGATCCACGCAGGACTAGTAAAAGTCGGAGCTTCTAACTTCCAACCGAAACCTGCAGAAGACGGTCAACACCATGCAGGTGATAGAGTGCATGCTGTGCAGAATAATCGCTTCTCAACATGCATTAGGCGGCAGGGGAGCGATGACGTTTGCGAGGTGGAAAATAACGCAATAGCACGTGCGGACGGGTATTGGCGGAGAACGTATGGGAATATAAGTAGACACAATTATAGCATAGTTTAATCTTCAGTAGAATTCAAAATTAAATCTGCAATATCTTTAACATCAAGCTCCAGCTGACATCATTGATTCGTGACAAGCTCCTTGCGTTAGTGCTCGAAACTGTCGCACGTCTTCCAGGCTCGTGGTAGAGAAACCTGTCTCTAATGCTTAAATCGCTTGTTGGCTATTCATCAGGAGATGAATTCGCTGCGCGCGTCCTGTTATTGTTCCGTGGTTTTCTCTAACTACACAGAGTGTAGCCTCCAGAGCCTTTCTTGCTGCAACTATTTCTGCGTCTAGCACTTCTCCGTGTACGACGCCGTTTTTTTTGAGAAATGTTTTGCCTCCTCTCTTTAGGACAAACCCTCATGACGAGCGTCCGTGTCCTTGTGAGGATCCATCCGGACAGGCGCAGATAACTGAGTCAGGGATACTTTCTATCCCATGTTGCCATAAATTTGGTCTAGATTTTTTCGTGCCTGGAATCTTGTAGTAGACTGTTGGTAGTAGCGATCCAGCGGCTTCAGCTTCCTGGAATTGTCGATAGGCACGCCGAACACGCGACATCTGAATTTCCGGTTGCTTCGAGAGCCTGCATCTTTTCTTGTATTTCTGCGTGCCCACGTTGGGGCATACCGCGGCGCGAGTCCTCAGAGGATGGCGATCGTCAAGAGCTTGAAGCCTATTTGCTAGTCTTAATCGATTTCCTTCGAGCAGTACTCTAGCAGGCGGGATTCCTCCTTCTCGATGAATCACCACCGTCGATACAGTCCTCATTGTCGGGAGGACAGCCCTTAGTCCCGTTAGGATAGCCTTGTCAATCATGCTGCAAAGGTTAGTAGTGGACGACATGACTATTCCCCTCTGTGTCGGACGTTTGATGCCTGGCAACCAGACATCTGCTCCAAAAGATGCGACCGGTGTGATACATGCATCAACAGCCTTCACCAGAGCACCGGGAGCTGCTCCTCGGAAATTCGAGTTGAGGCGTCGCATGTGGTGAGCAACTTTTAATGCCTTGGCACACCATGTTGTAACATGGTGTTTGAAGTTGAGTCGGGGGTCTAGATGAACCCCAAGCCAGCGGATTTGTTCGGCCGGTTGGATGAGTGTCCCGTTGATGTTAATTTTAACGGCAGTTTGACGTCGACGTCCAGGAAATTGAACCACCTCAGACTTATTCGTGTCAAAGGCGACAGCATTCTGGCGAGACCATTCGAGGAGATGATCTATTTCACTCTGCGCCGCGGCAGCTGATTCAGCAATAGTTGGGCTAATTCCAAGAATACCCACGTCATCGGTATAGCTGAATCTGGATAAAGCGTTTCCACTTCGCATCTGTTCTGCCATGTACAGGATGAATAATAGTGGTGAGATAGGCGACCCCTGGGGCACACCACAGACCAGTTCTCTCTCAGAGGCTACTCCTCCTGAATGTCGCACTTGGACCCTTCGATGTGAGAGAAATCAAATCGTCCATTGAAGAATATAAGTAGGCCATCCCTGGGTTTGCATCCTTCTTACTAGTCGGTTATGGAGTACAGCATCAAAGGCACCTTGTACATCCAGAGTTACAAACGTTGCTGCCCATCCCTGTGAGCGAGCTTCCTCGATGTCGTGCACCACACAGGAGACAAGGTCGGTTGCCGATCGCTTCGGTAATGCACCAAATTGTTGTTTGCCAATGACATCGTGTATGACCGCAAGGTGCGCCATTCGTTTTGCCAGCAGTCTCTCTAGTCCTTTTCCAAGACAAGATAGAAGAGCTATTGGTCTCCAACCTTTAATTGTGGTGGGATCTCGGTTTGGTTTCTCTATAAGGACCACTTCAGCCAGTTTGAAGCAATTTGAGTGAGTGCCAAGTTGAATGCAGGGGCGAAAAAGTTCAGTCACATACGGCCCAATTGTGTTCTAGCAGGTTGCTAAAAGCTCTACGGAAACTCCATCTGCCCCAGGTGCCGTATTTCCGCACTCAATCGTACAGGCACAAAATTCCTCTTCTATGACCTCGATGTTCCAGGGAATGCAATCATCACTTTGAAGGGTGCATGGAGGGAGATCATCAGATGCTTGGTGACGTGCGAGGAGGGCATCTCGAAGTATCGATGCTCTTTCAGCCTGGTCAGTGACTAGTCTACCTTCGTACATGAGTGGGGGAGGGACACTGGCTTGTCGAGGAGAAGATGCTTTCATGAGCTTGAAGATATTGTCTGGTGTAGTCATGCCTTCGATTTTTCGAGTCATGTGCTCCTTTTTAGCATCAGCGATTGTAGATCTGAGCTTCTTCCCCGCTACTCTACGTAATGCTGGATCTGTGGCCGCGCGGTATTCTGTATGCACAATCTTACATTCAGGTGTCCACCAAGCTGCGGCTTTCCCTTTTCCTTTATTGGACCGAGTACCAGTAGCCTTGATCGCGTTTGAGAGGTGGAAACAGAGATCCTGTGCGTAATTTTCGACTTTTTCAATCGAATCAAGCAGGGGAGGCGGGCGAGTCCATTGTGAAATAGCGTGAGTGTATCTCGGTAAATTCTTTCTTGGAACCCTGATCTTTGATGTCTCTGGGTCCACAGCTGCATTTTTCACTGGTATATAGCCTCGGAGTGGGAGGTGGTCACTAGTCACACACTCGCTGCGGTCTACCCAGGCATGAGCGCCACTGATATTGGTCCACACGAGGTCCAGTGTGTTTCCTGCTCGGTGTGTCGGCTCACCGACAATGAGACAGGACAGGTGGTGCCTTTCTGCCCATCTTTCTATCTGCTCACCTTGTCCATGAGGGCTAGTAGTGTTGGGTTGCCAGGCCTCATGCACTGAGTTGAAGTCGCCTGCTATTAGCGAGTTCTGTGTTGGTGCCCAGTTGACTATTGGTTGAAAAGCATTCGGGTTATTTGGTGCCTTGTATACATTGAATAGTGTGATTCCATTGATTACTACCCAGCAGTAATCTCCGGTTGGTATTGCGCAGGGGAATATCTGCGTAGCTGATAATATCCTATCACATTTTCGTGTGTAAGTCACAGCCCTTGGTCTGATATCGATCCTACCATGTCATAAGCGGTATGTAGACGGCGTGGGGAGAGAGAGGGGTCAAGAGGTGGGTGTCAGGCTAAAGGTTGCCATCCTACATAATACACGAGATAGATGCATCACCACTCGGCTAAAAGGCCAGACCAGAATCATAGAACACTATGATCTGGCAATCTCCATATATATATTAAACAGTAGAGGCTTTCCTGACACACCACAAGGTATATGGCAAGTGTACCCCGGATGTGACTTTGTAGTCTTTGTGCGCTTTTGCCACAAAGGCTCCTGAATTAGCAAAACATCAACGCCTAGCTCATAAGCTCGGGAAAGCGCGATATCCTGCGTTGCTCCTCCTCTTCCTACATTGATTGACATAATATTAAGGGTAGGTGGGGGGCGGGAAGGGACTCGTGGGGTGCCCTTCATAATTTAGTTCGGGGGTTATTCTCCCCAGAGTCTTCTGCGTCAGGCAAAGTTAAGTCTTTCGCGAGAACTTCAAACTGATTGGAAGATGAGAGGGCAGGTGGGCTTGCTGGTTTATGCACAGCAGCAGCAATAGCGGCGGCCTCGGCGCGCCTAAGAGCGGCTTTTGCTCGAGCTACCGCGGCAAACTCGCGTTGACTGGCTTGTTGAATTGTTGCCAGTTGTTCTTTGGTGACCGAACCAGATCGAGTCGGGCGTGCTAGACAACTACGGCAGTCGGAGCGGTGAGGTCCCCCGCAGTTTCGACATTTGGTTTGGGCCTTACACTCAGTTGTGGAGTGCATCTTGGAGGAACAGTTCCAACAAGCTGGTGCACGAGAGCACCCACGAGTCCTGTGGAACTCGAGACAGCGTTTGCACTGCTGTACAGTACGTTTCGGTTGATGTCGCACTGCAACACCAGACTCGTCAAATAGACGGAAGCCGGGTCGGGGCGCAGAAACTCTTTCAAAGTAAGCCAGCCACAATTGATGGGGGACTCCTAGTCGACTTTTCCCATGTGGGCGGACTTTGAGGGGTGTGATGTTGGTGTTCCTTATGATCTCATCTCGGATCAGCTCTTCTGTGACTATGACTCTGCCCATCGCCGTGTTTAAAGCAACAGGGACCGTGGAGAAACGTAGGACAACCAGATCAGACGCTTTTTCCAGCTTCGCTCCCAAAGGAGTAAAAGCTTCGGCCAAATCTAAGAGAGACTGGCGCGTTTCTTCGTCTTTTGCTTTAATTGCGAAACCAGTGGGGACACGGTAAACATGCTCGATAGTGGTAGGTGGGAGGCCGAGATGTTTGGTTACGGCTTCTCGTATGCCTGCCGGGGAGAATTGGCGCCAGTCGTGGTCTTTACCAAGTCGGAGGAAAAGTCTCTCATCTTGTTGAGGCGGAGCTATCGTCTTCACTGGTTCTTGAGGTGGAGTGGGACGCGTAGTTGGTGCGCGACCAAAATTTGCAGGTCTAGAGGATTTTTGATGTCCTCTCTTGGTAGTTGTGGCCCATGATGATTTAGGACCTGGTTCTGCAGTCGTCGGTTCGAAAATCTGTACAGGTTGTCTGCTTGTAGAGCCAGCCGGGGGATTTTCCCAAAAAGTGATGTTACTAGCTGGGCGAGGAGGGCGAGGAGGTAAGTTGGGTGAGACTCCCGGTCCCATTGTCATGTATTGCGCGATTGCCGCTCGGAAATGGGCTTTCATCGCGTCTATGTACAGTCTGTTGCCTTCATTGGCCAGAGCAGAGAGGGGCGTTTTCTACGCCATTAATGGCAGCAGTGCATAAAGTAAGTTTTGACGCAGTCTGTGCTGCTCGGCGCTCTTCGGACTCAATCATTGAGCGGAATTCGAGAGGTACTTGATCGGCCCTGGTTGGGTTGACAGTGCTGCTTGTTGGTCGATTGGTGATCTTAACAGTATCTTTTGTCCCTGCTGCGTTTTTCGGGACGACTAGAGAAACTTTCAGTATCTTACGCACTGCGGGACCTGTCCGCTCGGCCTGTGTCGATTGTACTTTCTTGCAGACATTCGTAGTCTCTGAGGGAGGGTTGGTGGGGGTTCCTGATGCGGATCCTTGACCAACTAGCCTGAGATTTTCAGCATCAGTCATTTCGGTATCATTGGAGAAGGAGGACTTCCCCGGAGTAAAGGCCTCTGACGCAGGGGAAGCTTGAAAATGTTGCGCGAGGCCTTGAGTTTTGGGTGCCCTACGGGCTCGTTCTCTTGCAGTCTCTGCTGCAGGTTGGTTCTTTTTCACCGCCGGCATGTCGGCCAAGCCTTGCGGCAGCGCACAAACGAGGAGAAGGGTTTTACGATAATTGGAGAAGAGGAGAGGAGGGGAAATTGGGCATATAGTGACTCTAAGGGAGTTTTCTCGAACTGTTTGTTTGTTTGTTTGTTTGTTTGTTTGTTTGCTTGTTTGTTTGTTTGTTTTTTTTTTTTTTTTTATTAATTTAAGTCCAGGGCTAAGCCATTTTTCTCCTTGGAGTCATGGACTGGTGTACACGGCTAAGATCATGTCTAAGACACGCCTAACTCGGTCCCACCGCGTGAACCGCTACATAAATAGTAGCTAGTTATATACAATTAACACAAACCCAACCCAACCCAACTCCACAATCAAACACCCACTTCCCCAAACATATGAAACACATAATATCAATTCGAAGTCCAGAAAACGCAACTTCTCATCCCGTTTCCCTTCATGCCATGCCTTTGCAATGGCTAATTCATCCGGTCCCCGCTGAGAGCAGTGGATGGGTCAGTAGTTCGGCCCTCGAAACAGCCAGTTTCCTGCGCAAATATGGTGAAGCTCTTAAGGCATTTGGGCCCAAGAAGCTTATTGACGAAGTCGTTGTGAGACATTGACATCCTAAGCTTACGCGTAATATTCGCGTGAAGTCTACAGTGAATAAAATGGGTCGGAGTAGTCTCCTCCCCGCAGGCACATTCTAATTGTGCGCCAGAGTAATCGAATCGTCGGTGGTATGCCGCGAAGTTACCGTGTCCCGTACGTGCTGCGATCAGTTCACGAAGCAAGCATCTTGGGAGAGCTAGCTCTGGTGGCTTTCGTCGTCGCATAAGTAGGTCCAGATCCTGATATCGAGGTGGACATGACTCTTCCCACCAGTCATCTAGAAGTATGTGTCGTCGCTGATTCATCAAACGACGAAGGTAGGCTAAGCTAATGAATTCCGGTTGCGAATTCTTGTTGGGTAGGTCACGTAGAGCAGCTCGAGCAACAGCATCTGCCTCTTCGTTCCCCTGGATCCCTGAGTGTCCAGGTGCCCAGATTAGCTGTACCTGAGCTTGCTGTGTTAGTATCCGGAATTGCTGAACATCTTCCAGGCTTGACATAGAGACTCCTGTCTCCAATGCTTTTATTGCTTGATGGCTATCCAACAATACGTTGATTTGCTCCATCATACCCCCTGTCGTCCCTTGTTCCTCCTTAGCGGACCTAAGCGCAGCCTTCAGAGCTTCCCTTGCCCCTATAATTTCGGCATCTAGCACTTCCCCTCCGTGCTTAATGCCGCTTCCCTTGAGGAAAGTCCTTCCTCCTCTCTTCAGTACGAACCCCCAGGCGGAGCGTCCGTGTCCTTCTGAAGATCCATCCGAGTAGGCACAGATGTCTGAGCTCGGGATGTTGTCAATTCGTCGTTTGTAGGTATCCTTTCCTACCTCTTTCGAGATTTGGCTCTTATAGTAATTTGGTGGTGGTAAGTTTATGGCGGCCTCGGCTTCCGGGAGCTCTCGGTAGGCACGCTGGAGACGTGACATCTGTATTTCTGGACGCCGTGATGGAATCCGTCTCTTTTTATATTTTTGTGTCCCTACGTTTGGGCACACAGCGGCCCGAATCCTCAGAGGATGCCGATCGTCAAGCGATTGAAGTCTACCTGCCAATCGTAGACGGTTCCCTTCGAGTAAGATCTTTGCAGGAGGAATTCCTCCTTCTCGATGGATGACCACATTTGAGACCGTCCTTACTGTTGGGAGAGCAGCTCTAAGTCCCGTGAGGATGGCTTTGTCGATCATATAGCAGAGATTAGTGGTGGACGAAGTGACAATACCTCTCTGAGTCGGACGTTTGATACCCGGCCACCAGACATCTGCTCCGTAAGTTGCGACCGGTGTAATGCACGCATCTACGGCTCTAACTAGTGCCGCTGGGGCTGCTCCTCGGAAATTCGAGTTGAGGCGTCGCATGTGATGAGCGACGTTTAATGCTTTCGCACACCATGTAGTAACGTGGTGTTTGAAGTTGAGGCGTGGATCCAAGTAAACCCCAAGCCAGCGGATTTGTTCGGACGGTTGGATCAGTGTATGATTGATCATAATACCAACACCAGATTCTCGGCGGCGTCCAGGAAATTGTATGACCTCAGACTTGTTTGTGTCAAAGGCAACAGCATGTTGACGGGACCATTCAAGAAGATGATCTACCTCACACTGGGCAGCGGTGGCTGATTCCGCAATGGTGGGGCCGAATCCGAGGATACCAACGTCGTCGGCATAGCTAAATCTCAAGCATGGGTTGCCGCTTCGCATTGGCTCGGCCATGTAGAGAAGAAAAAGGAGTGGTGATATTGGTGAACCTTGTGGTACACCGCAAACCAATTCTCTTTGTGGCGTTATCCCTCCAGTATAGCGGACTTGAACCTTTCGATGTGAGAGAAATGATGTTGTCCACCGAAGTATATAGTCCGGCCATCCCTGGGCCTGCATTCTCCTCACTAGGCGGTTGTGAAGAACGGCATCGAAGGCGCCTTGTACGTCCAGAGTCACAAATGTGGCAGCCCACCCCTGAGAGCGAGCTTCTTCGATATCATGCACTACACAGGAGACCAGATCGGTTGCTGATTGCTTCGGTATTGCACCAAATTGTTGGTTGCCAATCACGTCATAGACCACCGCAAGATGTGCCATCCTTTTCGCAAGTAGTCTTTCTAGTCCTTTACCAAGGCATGAGAGAAGTGCGATCGGTCGCCAACCCTTTACCGTCGTCGGGTCTCGATTCGGCTTCTGTATAAGGACGACCTCGGCTAACTTAAAACAGGTCGGATGTATGCCGAGTCTGATGCAAGCCTGGAAAAGTTCAGTAACGTACGGTCCAATGGTATTCCAGCATGTTATTAGGAGCTCCACCGAGACTCCATCAGCACCAGGTGCCGTGTTTCCAGAGCCAATTGTACATGCGCGAACTTCTTCTGGGGTTACCTCGACGTTCCAAGGGATACGGTTATTGCTCTGGGTGGTGCATGGAGGGAGATCGTCTGAAGCTTCGTGTCGTGCAAGTAGTGCGTCTCGCAGGATTGTTGCCCGCTCAGCCGGGTCAGTAACTAGCCTTCCATCATGAAAAAGTGGAGGGGGACAGCTTGCTCGACTCGAGGAGGGGGTTTGCATGAATTTGTAAACGTCAGCAGGAGTGGTCATAGCCTCAATCTTGCGAGTCATGTACTCCTTTTTGGCTTCCTTAATGGTAGATCGAAGCTCCTTTGCCTTAGAGGCTCGCGCTGGGTAAGCAGTGGTTGCACGATACTCAGAATGGACGGACTTGCACTTGGGTGTCCACCATGTTGCCGCTTTGCCTTTGCCTTTCTTTGGTCGAGTCCCCGTCGCTTTGATGGCATTCGACAGGTGGAAACAGAGATCTTGGGCGTAGTTTTCTACCTTTTCGATTGAATCTAACTCAGGAGGTGGGCGAGTCCATTGAGAGATTGCATAGGCATACCTCGGTAGATTTTTCCTCGGTACCTTGATTTTTCCCGGCTCTGGGTCCAAGTCTTTTGTCGTAACTGGCACAAAGCCTCGTAGAGGAAGGTGGTCGCTAGTCATGCACTCGCTGCGGTCAACCCAGGCACGAGTGCCGCTGATGTTAGTCCACACAAGATCTAACGTATTACCTGCTCGATGAGTTGGCTCACCAATGATGAGGCATGATAGGTCGTGTCTCTCTGCCCATCTCTCTATTTGTTCGCCTTGTCCATGAGGGCTAGTGGCGTTCGGTTGCCAGGCCTCGTGTACTGAGTTGAAATCACCTGCTGCAACGGTCCCTCGAGGTGGTTCCCAGCTGATGATTGGTTGTATTGCTGTTGAGTCGTTCGGTGCTTTGTACACATTGAAAAATGTAATTCCGTTAACTAATACCCAGCAGTAGTCTGCTGTCGGTGTTGTGGAAGGGAATATCTGCGTAGCTGATACTACCCTACCGCTGTTTCGTGTGTAAGTCACAGCCCTCGGTCTTACGTCGACTCCGCCATGTGGTATATGACAGATGTATCCAGGGTGTGACTTGGTAGTCTTTGTGCGTTTGTTCCACAAAGGCTCCTGTATTAGGAAATCATCAACGCCTAGCTCATAAGCTCGGGAAAGCGTGATATCCTGCGTTGCTCCTCCTCTTCCTACATTGATTGACATAAAATTTAGGGTAGGTGGGGGGCGGGAAGGGACTCGTGGGGTGCCCTTCATAATTGAGTTCGGGGGTTATTCTCCCCAGAGTCTTCTGCGTCAGGCAGAGTTAAGTCTTCCGCGAGAACTTCGAACTGATTGGAAGATGAGATCGCTGGTAGGCTGGTTGTCGTCTGTTTTTCAGCTGTAGCGGCAGCCTCGGCCCGTCTAACGGCGGCTTTTGCTCGAGCTACGGCAGCAAATTCGCGTTGACTGGCTTGTCGAATTGTTACCATTTGTTCTTTGGTAACTGGACCAGACCGAGTTGGGCGAGCCAGACAGCTACGACTGTCAGAGCGGTGAGGTCCTCCGCAGTTTCGGCATTTGGTGTGAGCCTTGCAATCGGAAGTGGAGTGCATTTTGGACGAGCAGTTCCAGCAGGCTGGTGCGCGAGAGCATCCTCGGGTGCCGTGGAACTCCAAGCAGCGTTTGCATTGCTGCACAGTACGTTGCGATTGATGTCGTACTGCGACACCGGATTCGTCAAACAGACGAAAGCCGGGTCGGGGCGCAGAGGCTTTTTCAAAATGGGCCAACCACGATTGAAAGGTAGCGCCAAGTCGACTTTTTCCATGTGGTCGTACCTTGAGGGGTATGGTATCGGTGACCCTTAAAATCTCATCTCGAATCAGCTCTTCAGAGACTATGAGTCTGCCCATGACAGTATTCAAGGCTAAGGGGACCGTGGAAATTCGCAAGACCACCAAGTCGGATGCTTCTTCCAGCTTCGCTCCCAGAGTGGTGAAAGCTTCAGCCGAGTCCAACAGAGACTGGCGAGTTTCTTTGTCTTTTGCTGTTAGTCCGAAACCTGAGGGAACTCGGTGGACATGTTCGATTATGACAGGTAAGAGGCCGAGGTGTTTGGCTACAGCTTCTCGAACGCCAGCTGGGGAGAGTTGACGCCATTCGTGATCTTTGTCGAGTCTTAGGAAGAGTCTCTCGTCTTGTCGGGGAGAGGCTGTTGTTTTCGCTGGTGCTCGGTGAGGAGAGGGCCGCGTAGATGGCGCGCGACCAGAGTTAGCAGAACCCGAGGAGATTTGTTGTCCTTTTTTCGTAACTGTGGCCCATGATGATTTGGGACCTGGCTCTGCCGTCGTCGGTTCGATAATCTGTACAGGTTGTCTGCTGGTGGAACCGGCTGGAGGGTTTTCCCAAAAAGTGACGTTATTGGCAGGGCGAGGAGGGCGAGGAGGTAAGTTGGGTGAGACCCCCGGTCCCATTGTCATGAACTGCGCAACTGCTGCTCGAAAGTGAGCTTTCATGGCGTCGACGTATTGTCTGTTGCCTTCATTGGCCAGAGCAGAGAGGGCGTTTTCTACACCATTGATGGCAGCAGTGCACAAAGTAAGGTTTGAAGCAGTCTGTGCTGCTCGGCGCTCTTCGGCCTCAATCATTGAGCGGAGTTCGAGAGGTACTTGATCGGCCCTATTTGGATTGCCAGTGCTGCTTGTCAGTCGATTGGTGATCTTAACACTATCTTTTGTCCCTGTTGCATTTTTCGGGACGACGGGAGAAACTTTCAGTATCTTACGCACTGCGGGACCTGTCGGCTCGGCCTGTGTTGATGGTACTTTCTTGGAGACGTTCGTAGTCTCAGAGGGTGGGTTGGCGGGGGTTTCTGATGCAGGTCCTTGACCGACTAGCCTGAGATTTTCAGCATCAGTCATTTCAGTATCATTGGGGAAGGAGGACTTCCCCGGAGTAAAGGCCTCTGACGCAGGGGGAGCTTGGGAATGTTGCGCGAGGCCTTGAATTTTGGGTGCCCTACGGGCTCGTTCTCTGGCAGTCTCAGCTGCAGGTTGGTTCTTTTTCACCGCCGGCATGTCGACCAAGCCTTGCGGCAGCGCACAAACGAGGAGAAGGGTTTCACAATAGTTGAAGAAGAGGAGAGGAAGGGAAATTGGGCATATAGTGACTCTAAGGAATTTTTCTCGAATTGTTTGTTTGTTTGTTTGTTTGTTTGTTTGTTTGTTTGTTTGTTTGTTTGTTTGTTTGTTTGTTTGTTTGTTTGTTTGTTTGTTTGTTTGTTTGTTTGTTTGTTTGTTTGTTTGTTTGTTTGTTTGTTTGTTTGTTTGTTTGTTTGTTTGTTTGTTTGTTTGTTTGTTTGTTTGTTTGTTTGTTTGTTTGTTTGTTTGTTTGTTTGTTTGTTTGTTTGTTTGTTTGTTTGTTTGTTTGTTTGTTTGTTTGTTTGTTTGTTTGTTTGTTTGTTTGTTTGTTTGTTTGTTTGTTTGTTTGTTTGTTTGTTTGTTTGTTTGTTTGTTTGTTTGTTTGTTTGTTTGTTTGTTTGTTTGTTTGTTTGTTTGTTTGTTTGTTTGTTTGTTTGTTTGTTTGTTTGTTTGTTTGTTTGTTTGTTTGTTTGTTTGTTTGTTTGTTTGTTTGTTTGTTTGTTTGTTTGTTTGTTTGTTTGTTTGTTTGTTTGTTTGTTTGTAATTTCACGTCTAACTAAAATGAGCCTAAACCCTTCTTTTTAGCCAGCCGGATAAATGACGCTAGAGTTGACTGCTCTAGTTGCCTGACGCGCCTTGATTATCAAACATAAGAATCGGGACCTGATCTAATTCATGGGGTCAGTAGAGGCTGGGCCTTCATTAGACTATTTATGGGAGTGCATTGTAACGGCTTGCTAGCCGATGATTCCCTGTAGCCTACGCTGGCTAGCGCAGGCTGAATGTGTAGCTCGACAGGAACCTTCTAGAAGATGCTATGCATGTGCACATTTATTGGAGAGTGGGCACGGGCCATCTTGAAACAGATCATATGATCTGGGCCCCCCACTATTCCTAAGATGCCAAAGCAAAGCAATGGCTGGAATTTGAAAGCACTTCAGAGAAGTCTGGAGAATCTTCTAGAGAGAACTGGAGAGAACGGTGATAACAAGTAGGTTCACGAGAATAAGGTATTACAGGGGTCATTGTTTTGTATAAATATTAGACTTGTCTACTGTAGATTTTCTCTCCATAATTGAGTTATAGAATACCATCATTTACCTGCTGGCTTACTGCTTCATTATCTGATCTGTGACATGCATTTTTTTTTAAATCAGATTGTATTCAGTCATCTAGCTATGACAAGAGATTTAAATACATTTAAAAAAGATGATCTTCCTTACACCCTCAACTCCCCTTAGCACCAGTCTATAAGCTCATAACTTTGGGTAGAGTGGGAGTACATTAAGTAAATAGCAAAAAGTAAAACAAATTAACGCCGTGCCGCATGTAATAAACCATGAACGCCGAGTAAGCCTGCTTGAAGCGGGCGATGTCAACTTAGAACGCTTTAGAGCGCTTTAACCTTGAGATTGATTAGTAAAATGCTAGAGGATTATATAGGACAGATCTCCGTGAAGAAATTTGTCTCTTCAAGCCAGTCGACAAGCTTAACTACCCCTTTATAAGAGCCAAAAAGAAAGCTATATGTACCTAAGGCTCTGGGTGCCTTTGGTGGCCTTAGAGTTGGTGTTCTACATTCTAAATTTGTTTTGAAGACTTTAGTTCACCGCAGCGTCAGTGCATATTTGCCTTGGTGTGGAAAAATCGCTCATAGTAAATATTTGTGCTAGGCATTGATTTGACTTTGTAAAATGTAACAGCACAAATATGTGGGAATGACGTGATCGTCGGGATAATGCATAACAAGAAGATGTAGTTGAGTGAAAAGATGCTTCCATTGACAACTAATGTCTTAGCGACCTAGTTTTAATACTCCTCTCTATAGTCTCTTGTTTCCTCTTTTTTTTTTATTTTTAAATCATGTTGAATTCAGACATCTAGCTATGACAATTGATTAAAATACATTTAGAGGTATCAATAGCGATTCCCAAGTCCTGTAATTCCCCTTGGCACTAGTCCGTAGGCTCGTAACATGGTTTGGACTATCCAACATTACAATCAATTCAAGAATTAAAACCAAATCCTAATCTCTAACCATAGATAATATTTATTTAATTTAATTTAATTTAATTTAATTTAATTTAATTTAATTTAATTTAATTTAATTTAATTTAATTTAATTTAATTTAATTTAATTTAATTTAATTTAATTTAATTTAATTTAATTTAATTTAATTTAATTTAATTTAATTTAATTTAATTTAATTTAATTTAATTTAATTTAATTTAAATTAAATTAAATTAAATTAAATTAAATTAAATTAAATTAAATTAATTTAAATTAATTTAATTTAATTTAATTTAATTTAATTTAATTTAATTTAATTTAATTTAATTTAATTTAATTTAATTTAATTTAATTTAATTTAATTTAATTTAATTTAATTTAATTTAATTTAATTTAATTTAATTTAATTTAATTTAATTTAATTTATTTTATTTTATTTTATTTTATTTTATTTTATTTTATTTTATTTTATTTTATTTTATTTTATTTTATTTTATTTTATTTTATTTTATTTTATTTTATTTTATTTTATTTTATTTTATTTTATTTTATTTTATTTTATTTTATTTTATTTTATTTTATTTTATTTTATTTTATTTTATTTTATTTTATTTTATTTTATTTTATTTTATTTTATTTTATTTTATTTTATTTTATTTTATTTTATTTTATTTTATTTTATTTTATTTTATTTTATTTTATTTTATTTTATTTTATTTTATTTTATTTTATTTTATTTTATTTTATTTTATTTTATTTTATTTTATTTTATTTTATTTTATTTTATTTTATTTTATTTTATTTTATTTTATTTTATTTTATTTTATTTTATTTTATTTTATTTTATTTTATTTTATTTTATTTTATTTTATTTTATTTTATTTTATTTTATTTTATTTTATTTTATTTTATTTTATTTTATTTTATTTTATTTTATTTTATTTTATTTTATTTTATTTTATTTTATTTTATTTTATTTTATTTTATTTTATTTTATTTTATTTTATTTTATTTTATTTTATTTTATTTTTCCTTTACATGTCCTAATCAAATTTGTTAGAGAATTGGAGCTTGGTTCTCTACTGTTTCCCTTGTTTCTCAACAACATCATAGGTTAATTATGGCACTCCCGCTACCGCCATGTAATGATCCACGGGATATTGATGCCTCAGGCACTGCCATCGCCGTTACATAACCCTCGATTAATTCTACCAGCCCCATCAGTTCTAAGACAGCCGTACTGACCACACGCCGGGCCATACCATTCTCTTTTGTTAGTTTTCTGTTATCCTCTGTAGCGTATAATTTAGCGGCACAGCTGCATTTCTTTTGTCTTTAATAGCAGCAAAACCCAGACTGTAATTTAGATTCTTCATTTTAGAAATACAATCAAAAGCCGCTTTTTGATGCTCCACGCTCTTGAACCGTGAAGCCTTACAACATGTGGATGAAAAAAATAGCACCAATTCTGGTGTCAATTATTCAAACCAGCGACTTCCTATCAGTACTTCGTTACCACCACAATCAGTTGTTCTGGATAAAGTGTTTACTTCAAATGAACGTCCAAATACAAATTGTGCAAGTAAGATAATTCATACGGTCGAGCATAATCCATACCAACAAGTGTCAGAAGCCGCACCTTCAAATGACAATCCCTTAAATGTTGCGGAAATTACTCCACATTCCTATTCATCTGATTTTAACTGCAATGCTGAAACGCTCAGAAGATCCAACCGCACTGTACGACCTCATGTGTTCGATGACACGATTACGGGGGAGTGGTGGAAAAGATCTCGTGTACATTCTTCACCTCGTCTACCTGAATCAATCAATATGGTTGATGGTATTGAAGAAGAAAGCGCATTGATTAGTATTTCAGATGTCAGAGAACCAAAGAGTTACAGTGAAGCAAAAAGCTCATCTCAATGGTCTGATTGGGAGAAAGCCTTTCAGGATGAGATGGCATCTCTACAAGAGAACAATGTGTGGGATATAGTTCCAAGGCCAAAAGGGCGGAAAGTTGTTAATGGTAAATGGGTTTGCAAAGTCAAGGGAGATGCTGAAGCTGAAATCGAACAATTTAAAGCTAGATATGTTGTAAAAGGATTTTCCCAAGTTCAGGGACTCGATTATGATGAAACCTTTGCTTCAGTTGTTCGGCTTGAGTCTTTACGATTGCTCCTAGCTATATCCGTAAATAAAGGATGGAAACCTAGACAACTCGATATTAAAACCGCATTTTTATACGGTATATTAAAAGAAGAAATTTACATGGAACTTCCTGAAGGGTACAGGATAGATAACCATGTGGCTCGCCTTAATCGGTGTATCTACGGACTGAAGCAATCACCCCGAGAGTGGTATTTCAGATTGGTTAATTTTATCAATCCGCACGGTTTTGCTTCTACCCTTATTGACCCATTTGTCTTAATCCATAATACTGGCAAACTCATAATTGCCATAAACGTGGATGATTTACTACTATTTGGTCATCAAGGAAAACTCATGGATGACATGGTCAACTTTCTCAAATCTGAATTCAAGTTCAATGACATGGGCACACTCCATTGGATACTTGGCATTCAAATTGAGTACTCAAATGTAGGTATCAACTTGTCTCAGACCGCATACATTGATAGAGTCCTGAATAGATTTTCTATGCAAGATTGCAACCCAGTCTCCACGACCATGGAGTCAAACCAACGACTCATGGTAGCGGCAAATGGAGAGCCTAGGGTCAATGCCACTCTGTATCAGCAAATAATCGGATCTATAATGTACATCGCGACTGGAACTCGCCCTGATCTTGCGTATACAGTCACTCATCTCTCACAATATAATTCGGACCCATCATCCACTCATCTATGAGCAGCAAAAAGAGTACTTCGATATTTAAAGGGAACCAGAGATCTTAAGCTAACATACAAGTTTCAATCTCCCCTGGTACTCAATGGTTTTTGTGATGCATCATACGGAAATTGTCTTGACACTCGACGAAGTTTTGCTGGCTATCTCTTTTAGCTAGGAAATTCTACGTTTAGCTGGAGGTCTAGAAAGCAGCGTACTGTAGCTCACTCAACTTGTGAAGCGGAGTATATGGCTATCTCTCTTGCTACTAAACAATTCATTTGGATTGTGCGTGGTCTTCATCAGCTTGTTGACAAAGATATACCAGCAGCTTTGTTTACGGACAACAATTCAGCTATTGATATTGCTCACAATCCAAGATTGAGTGATGCTACAAAGCACATTGACATTGCTTATCACTTTACTAGAGAACGGATTGATGATGGATCGCTTATCTTGTTACATGTTCCATCAGCTGAAAATTTGGCTGATATATGTACAAAGGCATTACCGAAACCGAGATTTAATCACTTGTGAACCCATATCTTTGGTACAAAGTGAGGAGGAGTGTTGAAATGATTGCTATCATGAAACAAGTAACGTCCAACTTTGGATGTGATAGTCGTTTGCACTCACGTAGATCTGCACGTACTAATCTTTCCATAAAGTTGTGAGGCTGGTAAATACGCTAAACCGTATTAACACAAATCACTAGATTTCTGTTTCCTTAGATAGATATTATATATATAGCGATCTGTTTTCTAAGCTGGAGTAATAAAGAACTCCACAGCTTACGATTAACAGCCTCTTACATTCCAAAATCTGCAAGATCGTGATAAGTGCCTAATCAGTCTTAACAAACTGTTGCTAATCCCTTCCAAATTTCTACACCCCGAAGCTGAGCCAGCTGCACCCTTACCCAAACTAATCAACCTTGAGAAGCTCGGCACGGAAGAAAAGGATCTCGAAGCCAGCAAATGCTGGATCAATAATCTACACAGTACAGTGATCTGCGCCTACCCGGATGGGTCTTCAATAGGACACGGACAATCCTCATGGGTGTTTGTCTTGAAAAGAGGAAGAAGGACCCTTTCGAGAGAAAGTGGCATTATGCATGGGGGTGAGGTACTAGATGCAGAGATAAGGGGGGCATGAAAGGCTCTTTAGGCAGTGTTCAGGATCTTGGAGGTAGAACGTTGGGGGTCTGAGAGCAGGACTCAAAAAGTATATGTGATAGTGGACAGCCTGCAAGCTAGAAAAGTATTCTTGACAGGGTGCACAACATCAAGCATTGGAGATGTCCAAACATTTCGGACTTTAACATAACAGGCACCTGGAACAGTGCAGGTGAAATGGGTGCTGGGTCACTCAGGGATCTTGGGAGACGAGGAGGCGGACGCCGCAGCTCGGGCTGCGTTACGAGGACTACCAGATCAGAATTTGTTGAAGTGTCAGTCTCCTAGCTATATATCACGTGACTTAATGGACACGTTTATGTAATTCATTATGTAGAACTTAGACTATGTTGAGAGAGAGGATAATAATTATTATTATATGTACTTGTTCCTAGTTACTTTAAGAGATTATGAGACCAAATTGCTCATAGAAAAGTACTATTATTTGATAATCATCATCGCTTCCTAACTCACAGTATAATCGATTCTCTAGACCATTTTACGAACCTTCCTATGGCATTGAGCGACACGGAGAACAAGCAGAATCAAGTGAAAGGACTTGATATAGCTAGTAAAGGAAAAGTCGATCTAAATACTCCTTCAAACAACCATATCACCATGTCTCAAGAATCCGGATCCAGTTTAATGCTTGCGTCTAATCTCAGACTTAAGGGTTAAGGCAATTATCAAGACTGGAAATGTAACATCGAAAATACAGCCCAAGTTCATGGTTTGCGTAGATATTACCATTCTAAAGCACCGGCTCCCCCAAAGTTTGTGGACAAATTTGACAATGGTGTTACGGAAAACGACATTATAGCGTTTGATAGTTGGGCGAGAGGTGACTCAAAGATTAAGTTGTGCATCTCCAATAATGTCTCCACATTGATCGCCTGTCAAATAAATAGGTTAAACACTGCTAAGGAAATGTGGGATATGCTAGCAAATCAGTATGAAAGTTCTGGGATCGTATTAAATCAACAGGCAATTGCCAAATATATCAAGATGAATTATTCAGATTTCTCGAACATGGACGAATTTATCATAGCATTTCAAAACGTTATTGATACCCTGAATTGTCTTGAAATCGCTCCCCCGGACTCCCGGCACCCCTTAGTCTTCTTGCAAGCCGTAAAAGATTTGTTTCCTATTAATGTAATGGGGACAGATCGGAGAGGCGAGACGTCAAGATATCTGTGTAAGAGAAGCAGCGTAGTGTTTGAGATAAGTGAGGCTATTATAGATTTCAAACTCTGGATTGTTTGGATTTTTCAGCTGTAGTCGAGCTAATATTGTCTGATTAGTTGTGTTTGCTTACAAGGAGTGTTTTGTGTGCGGGTCAATGTTTGATTAGGCGTTTTGGATTAGAAAACACGTTTGCAAAAGAGTTTTGTATCAGGAGCAGCACGGAATGGTTTACATGGGCTTGATCCTGATGTCATCTGGATACTGGCTGGAGGAGGATTTCTATATGTACAAGTTATTTTCTTCGATCAAGATAGTTCAAAAAATATACTGATTTTACATTAAATTTTCTAAGACCCTCAGAGTCTAACATAGTAGCACTATCTTACAACTAAAATCCTTGAACTCCTCCGAACTTACTTTTCCCTCACAAAGGATTTATTTTCACGTCTACTTATCATCCGAGATATCAACAAAAACGCTTACAAACGTTCTAGTCCAAGGAATAAGAGACTATCATGAGTTCGTCAAAAATTATTCTCACAAGTAGCTGTGACTGGAGACCATGGCTATTCATCATCAAGTCAATGGCCATGAGCGGCGATGTGTGGAAGTATATCAACCCGGATCTGACAACACCACCTTCTCAGCCTGCCCTACCAACGTTACCTGCGCCGGCTGACGCTAGCACAATAGCGGGCCATACAACTTTAGCAACTCTCACCTCAGATGAGAGAGACATCTACAAGCTTCTTTATAGCGAGTATAAAGAAGTGTTGTCTCAAAAGAAGCATGAAATAGATACGCTTCGAGGAATCAGAACTCACTTGGTAACATCAATCAGCAAAGAAAACATTGTGTACATCGAATCAAAGGACACAATCTTTGAAATGCTGGTAGCTCTCAAGAAACGGCTAGCTCCCACAGATGAGGCTCCAAAAATGGAGGTAGTCGACAAATATCAAAGACTTCGACAGTTTGACAAGAGAACAGACGTTGAGGCATAGTGCAAAGACTGGGAGATTACCTATGCAGATGCTGTGGCCCTTGATTTACCAGAAGTCTCAGGCAACCGTTCACAAAATGACTTCGCCATTGCATTGAGTGCAATCGATGAGGCTTACTCAACAGCCAAACAATTCTGGCTTAGACAAGCTTCAAAGATTGGTTCAGGGACAGCTATTCCGTCTCTTTTTGACATGGTGGAAGACTTTCGAAACAACTACTGACGAAACCAAGCATTAAAAGTTAGCGTGAAAATGGGTGCTTTTTCGGCATCTTCTGACGAAGGCAAAGGTGTGAAAGCAAACAATGATTCGCCACAGAAACCACAGAAACCCTGTTTGTGTGGTATGCAACACAGGTATAAGAAATGCTTTTACATTACACCATCAGAACGCCCACAAGGTTGGAGGGGAAAAGAAAATATATTCCGTGATACTAACAGGAAAGTCGAAACCCTAAAGAATAGAGCAGGAAAACCACTCAAGAACTGGTTTGTCACAACTTTTAAGTATGATGGTTTTGACAATCCTCCTTTATTGAAAGGGGGCGATGCAGATACTGAGCCTGCCGCAGCAAAATCACTGGGTGTGTTCACAACACGCTCATCCTTCAACGCAGCAAGTACAGATGATTACAAGCTGTACTTCTCGTGGACACTGGACAGCGCATCGGATACTCATGTTTGCAACGACTCATCTATCAGCAACTGGGTTACGACAAGAGAAGCCAGTCCGGGCGATGAAATTTTTGCTGGAAAAACGTCATACCCGATTGAAGCGTTCGGAACGGTAACTCTGGAAGTAAAGACTGATGAAGGTATTGCAACATTACAATTGCAAAATGTTGCTCTAGCGCCAGGATTTATGACAAATCTTGTCTCGCTGGACATCTTAAACCAGAAGGGTGTACATTGGAATTCAGAGTATCCATCAAAGCTGCAGAAAAACTATGAAAAATTCTGCATCCTAGAAAGAGTTGGAAAGCATTGGACTCTGTAAAAAGATGTTCGGCAAGGCGATTGCTTCAACTCATTCTCAACTAGCCATGCGCCTCGAATCGCCAAGTTCACCGCGAATGAACTACACTTGGTGCTTGCCCATGCAAGGTCTGAAGCAATCAAACATGTAGAAGGCAGCGATATATCACTTGACCTTTCGGTGCCCTGCCCCTCTACAATCGAGTGTCAAACATGCTCATTGACCAAGGCGAAGCAATTGATATCTAGACGAAAAGAAGTTGAATTCGAATCAAATGAGCAACCTTTCTTTCGAATCGCCTGGGACATGATAGAGTTCGAGCGGGCATCAAATGGAGATAACTATGGCAGCCACATTCGCTGTCGAGATTATGGTTTCGAGTTCTCGGGCACGCACCCAACAAAGCCAGGAGCTTTTACGTTCATGAAAGAAATTGTCGTTTTCATAGAGGATAACCTTGGATTTAAAATCAACTTCTGCAGGATTGACGGAGAAACAACATTTGGTCATAATTTCCGCGATTTCATGAGAGACTGAGGTATAGTTACAGAACGCACTGCACCAGATACGTCTGAACAGAACGGAGGATTGGAAAGATCGGGAGGAGTGATTGTGCTAAAAGCACGCTCGTTCATCATCGGAGCTAACCTGCCGACAAAACTTTGGAATGAAGCCTTCGGTGCAGCTACTAATATCAAAAATCGTACACCTCATTGTCATCTCGATTGGAAAACACCTTACGAAGCCATTCATAAAATCAAGCCGACTTACGCCCACATGCATCCGTACGGTTGCAGAGCATATGCATTGGATCATAAAATCCCTCGCAAGCTGAAGATGATTCCTCGTGCACACATTGGATATCTTGTTGGATATGATTCTCGGAATATATATCGCATATGGATCCCCAGCAAGAAAAGAGTTATTCGGACTCGAGATTTGACCTTTGATCACCATTCATTTTGGACCGACGACAATCTCGATATCGGCGATATACTACATGAATCCGCAGACAATATCCTGAAAATATTGGACATACCCCAGACTAACGTTCGAGAAGTGGTGGAAGAGGAGGACATATTGGATGTGATTGGAAGCGTCGATGGATTGGGAGAGGTGGAAACGTGTCAGAATGAGCCGAGTAGTGAAAAACAGCGAAACGCCAATCCTATCTCACATGATCAATATATAAGCGATACGCAGCTTATTTCGCCAAGACTCACCCCTGAGCTAGATACGGCAGGAATTGATACTAACCATGATGAAGATATAGTGCATGCGACCACAAATGAACGCCCAGCAATTATCCCAGTGCCATCTAACAGATCTGGTACTCGGATTTTGGATGGAATAAATCCAGAAAATGTTATCAGTGGAAAGAGGACTAGAAGAAATGCTCACTCTGTCCAGCAGCTTTCACGTCTCTCAGGCTATCACCATGCATTTTCCTTAGCTATTCGGGCTCCACAAAAAGTTCGAGTACATCGAAGCACCCTTCCTCATGCACCCAAATCCTTCCGACAAATTAACAGTCACATACACTCAGCGCAGTTCAAGCAGGCATGCGATTTGGAAATCAAGACCCTTTTCGAAAAAGGTATGTTTGAATACGTTAGCGAGAGAAATATCCCCGACAATGAGACCATTCTAACACTTATGTGGATCCTGAGTTATAAGTTTGACGAAGATGGCTTCCTCAACCGACATAAGGCTCGTCTTTTAGCCCGCGGTGATCTCGAGTTTAATCAGGATGATACCTACGCATGTACTCTTGCTGCCCAAACATTTAGAACAATGGCATCAATTGCAGCAGCTTTTGACCTAGAAATGAAACAGTACGACGCTGTCAACGCCTTCGCAAACGCTAAATTACCTCAACCAGTGTACTGTAAGTGTCCGGAGGGATATGAAAAGGAAGACACAGTGATGAAAGCTAATCAGGCAATCTATGGCCTTCAAAAATCACCTTTGTTATGGTATAAGAAGAAGTTCCTTAAATTAGAGGCTGAACTTTTAGCTCTTTACGAGTTTCGCGTCATGGGTGATGCAACTCACTTTATAGGGATACGGATTATAAGAAGTAGGGACGAGCGGCAATTATGGCTGATCCAAGACAGTTATATTGACAAGATTTCCGATAAATTCAATGTCAAGACTGACAAGGGACCAAAGACACCGTTACCGCTTGGTGTGGACTGGTCACCATGAAATGGTTCAGCAACACCAAATCAGATATCTGCCTACCAGCAACGAGTAGGGAGTATTGGCTTCGCTGCGTTTGCGACACGCCCAGATATCTCAAAAGTAGTCTCCGATTTGTCAAGTGTACTCCATAACCCATCCCCAGAGCACTCAGAAGCCGCTGAACATTGCATACGCTATCTTGTAAGCACAAAGTATTTGGCTCTTCAGTTTGATGGTCTCAATCAGGGTCAACGAATTTTTGGTGCTTATAGCGACTCAGCCTTCGCAGATGAACCTAACACAAGGTACAGCTCCCATGGCTTCTGTTTTCTACTCTATGGTGGGCCAATACACTGGAAAGCTACCAAAGGAAAAACGGTCACAACTTCCTCTACTGAAGCTGAACTTCTTGCAATCTCATTTACTGCAAAGGAATTCATCCGTTGGGTTCGTTTCTTCTCACATCTAGACTTTGACCTTCAAGAAAAGCCTACAATTTGCTGTGATAATATGCAAACTATCCGCATACTAACGAAGGAAGCCCCAAAGCTAGAAACTGCTCTAAAACATGTCGATATACACCAAAACTGGCTCCGACAAGAAGTGCAGTCCGGGAAAATTCAGGTTGAATGGGTGAAAACAGCTAATATGGTTGCAGATGGATTCACAAAAATTCTTTCCATCTCAAAAAATGATGAGTTCGTGCGACAACTAAATCTTAAGGATATTCAGGACAAGCTAAACTTTTGATGGTTACTTAGGCATATCAAAGGCAATGTCTCGTTAAAGTGACAGGAATATTTCAGTCTAGACTACTGCCTTCAATTTTCCTGGGGGGGTGTGTCAAACTCTGGATTGTTTGGATGTTTCAGCTGTAGCCGAGCTAATATCGTCTGATTAGTTGTGTTTGCTTACAAGGAGTGTTTTATTTGCGGGTCAATGTTTGATTAGGCGTTTTGGATTAGAAAACACGTTTGCAAAAGAGTTTTGTATCAGGAGCAGCACGGAATGGTTTACATGGGCTTGATCCTGATGTCATCTGGATACTGGCTGGAGGAGGATTTCTATATGTACAAGTTATTTTGTTCGATCAAGATAGTTTAAAAAATATACTGATTTTACATTAAATTTTCTAAGACCCTCAGAGTCTAACAATAGAATAGGTGAGATGACAAAGAGAGAGATTCCTTCAGAGATATTCAGCAATGTGATTGACTGAAGAATTCTGAAGGAGAAGAGAGCTCGTTATATACAGGAGTGTAACCCTTATGGGACTTTAATTAGCATTATTCATGATAGACATTGATGTCCCAATATAACAATATTATCATGGTATGAGTAAGTCCTAAACCTGAATGTTTCCCCCAGAATACTTAGGTGTAAGACGCTCATATGTGTAGCTCTTAGCTCGTACCATCCATAGTTATAGATGATATAAATAGACATTAAGTGTTTATTTATTTATTTATTTATTTATTTATTTATTTATTTATTTATTTATTTATTTATTTATTTATTTATTTATTTATTTATTTATTTATTTATTTATTTATTTATTTATTTATTTATTTATTTATTTATTTATTTATTTATTTATTTATTTATTTATTTATTTATTTATTTATTTATTTATTTATTTATTTATTTATTTATTTATTTATTTATTTATTTATTTATTTATTTATTTATTTATTTATTTATTTATTTATTTATTTATTTATTTATTTATTTATTTATTTATTTATTTATTTATTTATTTATTTATTTATTTATTTATTTATTTATTTATTTATTTATTTATTTATTTATTTATTTATTTATTTATTTATTTATTTATTTATTTATTTATTTATTTATTTATTTATTTATTTATTTATTTATTTATTTATTTATTTATTTATTTATTTATTTATTTATTTATTTATTTTTTATGTCTACTGGGCGCCAGTTATACTAAAGCCCCATCCCTGAGGGGACATGGCGACTGCGATACATGATGCGGAAAAAGGTGTGCTCTGGCAGCGAGGCTATTAAATTAGGTATGGGTACAGCGGGTGCTATGCAGCAAATTCATCACATAAATACATCATCTGTTGCGGATGGGACAGATTTCTGACAGGAAACTGGCCTTCTCCAAGATAGTGGCGAAACAATTGGCTCCGTGAGAGGTGCCAAGGAGAACGTCAAGTGGGCCCAGGCTTCGTCGAAAACCAGTCGAAGCAAGTCTCTCTCACACGAGGGGGCAGAAAACTAGGTGTGTGATCGACTTGTTGGCCCCGCAGGAACAAGTCAGGAGGGCGTCTT
This sequence comes from Podosphaera xanthii, assembly GCA_028751805.1. Classification (NCBI taxonomy): domain Eukaryota; kingdom Fungi; phylum Ascomycota; class Leotiomycetes; order Helotiales; family Erysiphaceae; genus Podosphaera; species Podosphaera xanthii. The sequence goes on from JAPWIX010000007.1 coordinate 2,167,933, forward strand.
TATGATGAAACCTTTCGTGATAAGAACGAAAGTCGCCGTGTCCAGTATGACATTGGATCAAATACCCCAGATAGCGGCGATGAAGACGTAGTTCCCTTGGGGGTTTCTTGGGAAATGGCATACCCAGTTCAGAATAGGTGGGGGGATCATGAGATTGCCACCATACTAAGGTCATGTCCCATATCTGCCTTTGTATCCTTGCGCGGACTCCGGCAAGGGAAGCGCCAGAGGGGGCTGGTTGTCGAGCAGCCTCTTCTGCCAACTTGTCGGTCAACTCATTGCCTGGAATGCCCATGTGGCCGGGAGACCACACTACTTGGACCTTGCCAGGAGATGCGATGGGAAGAATCCTCCTCGCAGGCCAGCGTGAAGCGAGATCCCGAAATTCCGAAATCTCCATTTGCGAGGACTTGGAGGGTGGGGAATCGAGAAGGCGATGTGCGGCCTCTTGGTTGTCGAGGATTACATTAATATTGGTTGCAAGATGTTTTAAAGGAGCTGCTATAGCAGCCCTAAGGCCTGCGAGAGCGCCGATGATCTCGGAGTCGTAGACCTCAAAGTCGGGACCAAGGGGCACTTTCACTTCAGCCACAGTGATATCTCTGTGCAGAACTACGGCACCTGCCCCCGCGGAACCATTTGCCTGCTTTGAGCCATCCGAGAAGACAAGAATATCCCATGGTGGCAGCTCTCCAATACGCTCAGCAAATTCTTGGGCCGAGAAGTCTGCTCGAGACTGATTGCGCGGAGATTTATAGGAGGGGGATAAAAGCTGGGGTCGAGAGATGGGAGGAATGAGCTTTAGTTTTTTGGTAAGGTGGGTGTGTTGACGAGAGACGATGGATCTTCGAGCCACAGGGTGAAAACTGTCCGCGGCGGCCAGTCTAACAGCAGAGCGGAGGCGGATCTCCTCAAGTTATATATGCGCAGGCTTGAGGCAAACCTCCCTTAGGAGTGCTGGAGAGGGCGTGGTCTTGTACACCGGTAGAATCGCTCGGGCCAGGTTAATTAGCGCTCGAGAGATCATATCTACAAGATGTTGAGATCGGGTAGAGGTTGGACGTCCTCGACGAAGATAGGAGTGACCGCGCCACCAGACCTCAGCACCGTATAAGAGGACAGGTAGAGCCGCTGCTAGTGCTGCGCTGCGGAGGAAGGCAGTGGGTACGCCACGATTGGTGTTGCCAAGCTGCCGTATATGGGCACTGATCCGTTGTGTCTTAGCACTCTATTCCTGGACATGTCCTTTGAAGGAAAGCTTGGTATCAAGGAGAACACCAAGCCACTTTATGGATGGGCTAGCATTCCTTAAAACGCCGTCAATGGTCGGGGAAGGGGGGAGCTGACGGGATCTATGAAGATGCAGGATCTCCATCTTGTTCTCAGCTAACGAGAGGCCATTTTTATTGCACCAGTGGGTGACGGTATCAATCCTGACAGCAGTCAGACGCGAAGATTCGACCAGAGACTTGGCCACCGAAAGAATTGCCACGTCATCAACGTAGCCACATGTGGGAAAGCCTTATTTAAATAAAGGCTCAAGAAAAAGGAGGAATAGAATGGGTGAGGCAGGAGATCCTTGGGGCAAACCATGCGGTATCTCCAAGAACTCTCCAACGAAATCGTCTACCCGAAGGCGAGCTCTCCTGCTAGAAGCAAAAGAAGCAGCCCAATTTACATAAGGAATAGGTCATCCCTGTTCGCGCAAGCGGGTAGAGAGACGACCAGGCTAGAAGCTGTCAAAAGCGCTTTCTACGTCGAGGGTAGCGAGAGTGCACACTTGCTTCGCGTCCCACGCTTTCTCGACATCGTGGACAAGACTCTCTACGAGGTCCATGGCCGATCTTCCAGGCAGTGCCCCCAGTTGCGTTTGGGAGATAATCCGGCTTGACAAGGCCCAGAAGGCGAAGCGTCTAGCAAATAAGCGTTCCAGCCCTTTTCCTAGGACCGGAAGAAGTGAAATTGGTCGCCAGTTCAAAGGGTTAGTAAGATCATCCTTTTGAGGTTTAGGTATTACCACAACTTCAGCACGGCGGAAAATACTTGGGTGATGACCGTATATCAGACAGAGACTGTATAAGTGTACGATCCATGTGCGCCATGCTTCCACTTCCCAGATGAGGCGGAGAGCAGAAACCGAAAGATGGTCGTGGCCTGGAGTAGTGGACGATGTACTGAGTAGACAATGTCGTACTTCGTCTTCGTCTACGGAAAGAGGTGCTGGGATCGCTCGGGATGGACATGTAGGGGAGTACATCGATACATCAGGATTCCTGCTTACGCGAGCGAGCTTTGTGCGGAAAAAGATGTCGGCGCGCTCAGTTGGGGTACTGTACGTGACGCCTTTATATTGAATCAGAGGGGGACCAAAGCGACTGGAGAACTTTCACCATCCAACCACATTATGGGCCTCCGTTATTGAAGACACGCTATCCAAAATTGCGCGCTTATGCTCACGTTTGGCTCGCTTAATAGTTTTGCGGAAGCTTCGTTGCGTCTCACTGATGAGATAAGGATCACCACTTCTCCGCGCATCAGTATACCGTCGGCGTTGGTCAGAGCATTCCTGACTCCAATAATCCTTACACGGCACACATGCGGGTCTCGGGGGGTTGGCTGTAAGTAGAATAGCTGATAGGGTAGAAATACCAGAGGATGTCACCGCATCTATGAGTTGGGAGGTGGGCTCCTCAAAGTGCAGGCTAGGAGGAGCGGTAGTTGTTAGGGCTTGACGGAATATCTCTGAAGTATCTGTGTCAAACTTGGGCAACTTCATTGACGGAAAGCGCCTTTGGACTGGAGAGAGCTGCACTACGCCAGATATTGTTTCATGATCGGACGTTGTGTGAGCCATTGGATCCACCCGTGCCAAAAGTCCTTCCATGTTAGTCAGAACAAGGTCGAGGACGTGGCCAGCGCGATGAGTAGGAACTCCATAAGGTAAAGCCGACCTTAACGAATGGTCATCAATCCAGTCGACAAAGTGTCTGACTCCAGTCGAACGAGACATATTAGGCTCCCATAGTTCGTGGTGAAGATTAAAATCTCCCACAAATATGGAGTTGGGCTTCACCGGCCAATTAAGAAGAGGGCTGATACAATCAGGCATAGGCGCTCCAGGTTGCCGGTAAAAGTTAATGGCCTCTACAGACGGAGAGCACTGAAGGAGGAGCGCGACGATATCGGGTGACAAACCACTGTCTAACTGAATCGGACGGAGGTTAGAACGTTTTCGTACGTACGTGAGAGCGCGAGGGCGGGCTAGCTTCCAATCACGATTGGGAGGAGTGAAGATAACGTAGGCCGGGTGGGACTTTGTTACATTCTTGAAATTAATAATTTTAGTCCAGGGCTCCTGAACAAAGATCACATCATAGTTGCCTTGGAAAGCGGCTTGCAAAAGTATGAGGTTAGAGGATCCACCACGTCCGACGTTAGCCTGGAGGAAACGAAAACGAGGCGGGGGGTGGCTCCTAAAATAAGCTCTATTATTCATAGAGGTTTGGAGTATTATTGGACGCTTGCCCGTCTGAATCTATTTCCATAGATCCATGCGAGGTGTTCTAAAGGGCGGTAAACCTATTTTGGGTAGCGGAAGGAGCGTGTGTAGAAGGATCGCTGGAGTTCCCGGAGGGAGGCGACTGATCATTTGAGTTGTCGGAGTTGGAGGTAGTAGTAGCAGCGCCAGCGGCGGCAGCAGCAGCAGCCCGACGGGACTTGCGAAGCTTGTTACGGTTGCCCGAACGAATTTCGGTAACCTCTTTCATCGAGAGTTGAATAAGTTTGCCCTTGTGAGGGCGAGGACGGAGGGGGCAATTAGGGTTGTCTGCAGGGCGAGGGCCCAAGCAGTTGATGCACCGTCGAAGATGAGAACATTCTCCTTGGTGGCGGAGGGTGCCGCAAGAGGCGCACAAAGCTTGGATCCGGCAGCGAGAGGATTGATGGAACCCGAAACAAGCTTCGCACTGAACTACCTTCGGGTTAGGGATGTAGCGCCGGGATGGGGCACTGTCAACTATCCGAAAGGTCGGAACCTCCTTTGGGAAGAATATAACTGCAGTACGGAAGGGGTCATGAACATTCTCATGCTGCGACCAGCGGGCGCTAGATGGGGCCACACCTGCTTGCGCTTGAGCGATGCTCTTGACGTCATCCAGCGTAGAGGAAGCCAGACTTGATACCGGATTCCAAATGGTGCGTGGAATGCGTTTGACGACGTATCCAATACGCTCCTCCACTTGATGTAAAGCTCCTGAAAGAGAGGCCTTGATGGAGTCGGTGTGTTCCATTGCAAGATTCAGCAATTCCTCAGACGAGAAGGTTATGCTGAATCCGGTTGAGTTGCGGGAAACGGAGGCGATACCCTCCTTGAGGCCAGGGACGATTTTAATAAGAGCAACTTTAACTGATGTCGCATCTGCTCTAAAGAGAGGAGCGTCTTCTGTAAGGCGAAAGATGGCTTTAGGGCCCCTGCATATTACGGTAGGTTTTTGCGCAGTTGCGCGAGGAGGTCGATTTTTGGTGCTGGGCTGAGCGGCAGCCGGGGGAAGAGAGGCAGATGGGCATGCGGCGGTTGCTGCCCAACTTTGGGGTTGATAAGCTTGAGGAACGAAAGGTCGGGAGGGAATGTTTTGGCTGGGCTTGGGTAGGGAGCTCGCCGGCTTGGGCTGTCTCGGAGAGTCATGTCGCATAGGATGCCCTGAAGCAACCGCGAAAAGAAACGCGTCCATTTGTTCGCGCACAAAGGATTTAATGAGAGGGTCTGCCTCTTCAACAGATGTCCAAAACTTGTTGTGGAAGTTCTGAACCCAAGTAGCCCGGCCTTTTGCAACGCGCTGTACATGCTCGAGTTCATTAGCGACGCGCTGGGCCAAGGGAGGAGGTTGCTGTGATTTGGCCATCACTGGCTGGATGACCAAGTAGTAAGAGGCAATGTAGATAGATTTAGGAGGGACAGTCTGTGAAGAATAGGGTCGGCGCGATTGTGAAAAAGGTGTGTAGACATTATGTTTGACTTGGATGTCATCCAATATTCTTATTCTGTTTCATTGTCAGGCTACTGTTGTTTTATGGTGTTTGGTTTTTTGTTGTATCAAACGGTGTTTTAGAATACGCTTTTAGGTGTGAAATTATTTTGTTATTTTATAGTGTTTCACTCGGGTCTGGAAAGGGAGCATTGGTTTGAAGATTGTTGTTAATGACTCTGGGATGGAAAACTGTTTTGGAAGAGATCTACGGAAAGACATAGAACTGTCATTTATATAAACCTTTGGGATGTAACTTATTGTAGAGTAGAGTTTTTCGACTGAAAATATCGATATCTATTTTCTCAAACCCATTTCTGTATCTCACTTATATTTATTCTATCTGTCACTACAGACATATCTTTCACGACTCAAATTTGCTATATGTGTCTATCTATAACAAATATTTAAAGTTGATAACATTAAGTGAGAAATCTAGATATAACATATGAGATGATGACGATCATGTGACAGTGTACGAGTCGGTGTGAGACGCGCATCGCGTGGAATGCTGGACTGTTTATTTTTTTTATTTTTTTATTTTTTTTTCTATTATCCTATTTCGGCGCCTGAAGGCCCACGTAGGTATTTTTCGGAAGATACGTATTCTTTGTTATAGAACGACTCATTTTGACGTTTGGAACACTCATACTCAGATTTCATTTGCAGATACCACTACGAGAATAACGCCTTACGACATGTACCCTCTTCCGTGAATACCCACCACAGGGAAAAGCGAGAAAAACCTGTGGCTATCTGAGCATGCTTTCGTCATTCTACGAATACAGTATCACCGCGAGAGAAGTGGTGTGAGGGTCTTGCTGGATTCGAACCAGCTTTCTCCTGTCTCAAGTGGGGCATGTGTCCAAGCTACCCAGACTCTACTTGGGAGAACGGCCTGGACGGTGTACCACTGCACCATCCGACCCGCTGGACTGTTTATTTTACAACAGTCTGAAGGATGTCAAAAGACTTTCTGATGGTTATATTTTTGTTGAAAAATAAGGATGAGGATTTAATTCCTGGAGGCAAGGACTTCTCGTGGAATGTTTGTCACAACAACTTTTGGGTCTTCGACAATGCTAATGTTTTAACTTAATATTTTGACTTAAACTTCTTTAGTATCTAAAGGATGTACAATATGAGTATACAAATCTCAAAGTGATTCCAATAATAATCACAGACAAAACAAGAAGCCCACTCATTCTATACATGAAACTTCAGTACCTAGTCAGAACACCCAACGTCGCAGACATAAGACAACCATCCCTATAATTACCATAATGTTCGAACAAGATGTAAATGACTTATCCGATCTTGATGTTCTATATTTGAAACTTTCAGGCTTAAATTCCAACAATTTTTGACAAAGAACTAAGCGTGAAGAGCGCTATCTACTGAGAACCTTTCTCTTTATATACGCCTTTCCATCCTTCAGTAATTGCCGCCTCGACTTATCTTACGCTTGTCATAGAGACGTAAATAGAATATATACGCAGCCTATTAATAGCTGCTACAAGATTATTAACTAGAAATGAGATGATTACAATGGGCAAAAATAGAAATTACATAGTAATATAAATAGAAATGAAATAATGGTATAAATAGAAATGAGTATTCTTAGGGCAAAACCTTACAGCTCGTCACGATTCGACAGTACTTTCAACGCGAGTACGCGGCAGTAGCCAGAGCGAAGGTTGCTGCTAGAAAAGCAGAAGATGTAGCCAAGGCTGTGTCGGCAGATGTTCCGATGGAAGAAGGAATCGGCTTTGGGGTTTTGAATTCCGAAGAAGTTTGAGTGGCAGCGACTTGTGACGAGGTCTTTATGACCTCAGGAAAAGAGGGAAGGAAACCGGCTGTGGATAAGGGTTTTTCTTTGAGCTCATCTCTAGCTCTCAGCAGAGATTGAGGAAATTTGGTCACTTGGAAGATGTGGCAGGAAAGGAGATGTGCGAGAAGCGCGGATACTGGACCAGATTGGAAATCTTCTTTGTTTGCTTGTTTTGGATGGAGTTCTGGATATTTGTATTTAAGTAGCTACTACTTTTGTGGCAGTTCACGCGGTGCGAACGAGTTGGGCAGGTCTTAGACTTGATTCTAGCCGGCTGCACCGGTCTCAGATCTTTAGGATACGTAGGGCGTGGCCCGGGACCTAAAAATTTTTAAAAAAAAAAAAACTCCCCCTCCTCACCATCTCTTCCACAACTATACTATATAGCGAAAATTGCTTTCCAAACATTCAAGAATCCATTCAACTTTGAGCACCAAGTTTTAAGTCCTCCGCCGGGTATTTATAGCAGCAAGAAAGTGTGCCTGGAGCCTCTAGGCGCGGAAAGCTACAGTGAGTAAGTTGTTGTGATCAAACGGAGGATGTGATCATTAAGAAGTGTTACGATATCGTAAGCCTGTTAGAGGATTATTATATAATTTTGAATATAAAGAAAACATATCATATAAATTTTGATTCTGGTGCAATTATAAGTCGAATGGATAGAAATAGATCTGATTTTCCTTTTCTCTATCTGATGTTCCCAATATATATACATTATATCGCTCGTAGTTGACCAAGTAGAAATCGTAAATAAACTAAAACACCAAGCATTCATTACAGAAAATAAACACCTGAAACAAAAAATACTTGCTGTACTCAGTGGCTTCAAACACCAAGATATACCAAGACTAGCAGAAACAGCAACTAGAATAAAGAACACTAATATCAAAACCAATAAAGATAACAAAATGTAGTCCCGTACCGTCTTGAGATATCAACTGTGACATCTTGACTAGTCTTCCGATACCTTTTATTTCTAGCCATGTAACTCTTTGATGACTACTGGTCAGGTAGCCAGTCAAACACACCCCCTCAGGGAAAGTTCGATGTATTATAACACAAATACGTGTAGAACTGGTCTTGTACTTCGTAATCTAGCGTTTATCTTCGTCGATCAATCGGCCCTTGATATCCATCATACCTAGTTGATTAAGAAAAGCAGAGTGCTTTTGTGGTCCTAACTCTTTAGTGAAGCCATCAGCTACCATTTCATTGGTCGAGATTCATTCAACTTTGATCTTTCCAGCCTGAACCTCTTGACGTATCCACATTTGTTGTATATCAATATGCTTAAGTTTTGTTACTTATCTTGGTTATTCGGACCTAATTAGCCGTATAGTTTGTTGGTTATCCAAGGAAATGATGGCGTCTTGGTTGAGATCTAGTTGGATAAACTCAAATAATTTAATCCACCACATATGTTCTTTCACCATCATAGATACGGCTAGTAGTTCTGACTCCGTGCTCGAAGTGGTGACGGTTCGCTGTTTTGTTGACTTACAGTGAACTATGCCCCCAAATAAAATCAAGGCAAATCCACAAGAACTATCTCTTGTTTCAGTATCATCCGCAAATGAGGCGTCACTAAAAGACATGAATGCCCTCTTTGTAGCTCCAGAATCTCGATCTTTAAATCTACCATCATAACATATAGCTAATGTTGATGTACCCACAAGATATTGCAATAAATGATCTGCAGCTAGTAAGTGATTAGGACCTGGATTATTCAGATATCTTGCTAGTAAGGATACAGCTCTTGCAACGTCAGCCCTAGTCGTCACTGCTGCAAAGTTAATTTTTCCAATCTTTTGCTGATAACTTTTGATTTTGCTGCTGTTGCTGTACTGTCGTAAGTTCTCAGAGGTGTACTAGGCAATGGTGTCTTTGGCGGATTAACCACCTTGGCTAGATTAAAAGTATTCTGAAATGAATTAATATATGCATCTTGTGAAATCCATAAACGCCTTGTTGTCCTATCCCTAACAATTCGAATACCCAGAAAGTGAGTTGCAGGACCTAAAATTCCAATTTCGAAAGCTTTCATTAGTTCCTTCTCAAATATGTCCATCCTCCACTAGTCTTTATTATGATATATACCCATTATATCGTCAACATAAAATATCAGGGTTAACCAGTCGTTAGTTACCATGCAGTTTAGTCCGGGCACTTAAAATAAACCCTGCTCCATTAGAAATTGAATCAACTCATCATACCAATACAGTGCCGAAAATTTAAAGCCATATAGAGCTTTCTTAAGACTCAGTATCTGCTTAATGCTGTTTCGCTCTCGCTCAAATCCTTTGGGTGCTGGACAATACATTGTGTCTCTCATGGGTGCATTAACAAATGCGCTAACTGCATCAAATTGTCTCGTTTCCAAGTCATATGTCGCCGTAACAGCCATCATTGCTCCTAAACTCTGACTCGCTAATGTTGCTGCATGAGTTTCATCTTCTGTATATTGAAGATCCCCTCTGGCGCAAAGTCGAGCCTTAAACTTGACTAGATATCCATCTACGTCGAATTTATAGTCAAATATCAAAATTAAGGGATTTAAGTTAGTATCCTCAATATCATCAATGTGTTCCCAGGTACCTTTCGACTCTAATGTGCGGTATTCCTTTTCGGCTGCAGCTTGAAACTCCGCTGCAAACCTGTGTCTTAACATTTGATTCCATCCTTTAAGTTGAGGTGGAAGATTATCTCGGTGATTTCGGATTCCATTTCCCATTTTAGCAGTGCTGAATGAAAGAAAGTTCTGGTGTAATGAATTTTGAGTTAGTTCAACAAACTGCCCCCCATAACGTGTCCTTGTTCTTGATATGATATTTTCTGGGTTAATATCCTTACATATTCCAGTTTTTCTTTTGATACTTTTAGTTGATGAATTTTTCGCTTCTTGTGCTTTATATACCTCGTCATCTGAAATTATATTTTCGTCGTCCAAATCTATTGGTAAATCAAATGATGTTAAATCGCCAGCATTTAAGTTTAAATATTGATCATTTTCTGCCAATTCCAAATTCCATTCTAGTGCCTGGACAGTTTCCTCGATTCCAGGTTCTTTAATAGCAATAGCATCTAGATCATGCGGATCATAAAGATTACCCGAATCTATGAGTACATCTCTAATGTTGATCACTCTATTCAGAATAGGAATCCAAACCTTGTAAATATTGGTTAATTCCCGTCCAACAAAGTATCCTATATGAGCTCGTGCAGTTAATTTATTGAGCTTTGGAATGTTGTGTTTAAGTGCGTAAACTTTACTTCCCAGAATATCTAAATGAGAGAAGATTGGTTTGTACCCATAAATGCTTTCGAAAGGTGTTTTCCATCCTAACTTCTTGCTTGGAGTCCTGTTCATTTAATACCCAGCTGTCACTATAAGTTGAGGCCATAGGCTCTGGGGTAAGTTTGCTTCAGTAGCAAAGGCTCTTGCTTTTACGACCATCCATCCTCCGCTTATTTCAGCATGTCCGTTTTGAGCTGGGGTGTAAGGTACTGTTTGTTCAACTCTAATCCCTTCGTGGAATGCTAAGCTATCCAGCTCTTTCTGAAGTGATGATTCTCTGTCCAAATGAAAAAATTTAATTCTAAACACCATCGATTTAATGAGTTCTGTCACACTTTTCGTATTAATTAATGGATCTTATTTATTGACCATGGTAAATATCATATTGAATTGAGTATATGGGCATTGAAAATGAATTATTTGAGAGTGTGAATTATACCCTCTCCTCATCGGCATTAAGTCCACAGTCACTCTCTCGAATTGTTTCGATGCTGGATGTTCCTTGTCTGAAGACCTAGAAATAATTTCATGTGATTTGGTTAGAGCACATGCTGACAGTCTTTTGTTCTAGGAGTTTTATCACCCAAGACTTCAATATCTCTATCTCTTGCGGCCTCACTAATATGATCGATGACCTCCCGAGATGGGTGGCCAAGAGCCCTTTAAAGAAATGACTTTGTGAATGCTCTTTTGATTTTCCTGTTTTTAAAGAAATCGACCCTTTGTTGGTCGACAAGACAGATTTGACGCATTCCTTCACTGGAGTTAAATTTGAGTTAAAAATATGTAAAGGTTAGAACCTCAGGAGCTAGCTCGGGCCCTGGCCCTTGTTTACTTATCCTATCTGATATTATCAGCTAGCGCCAAAACTATTAATCTCGCTTAGTGCTGCACATAGTTATGAAACTGCGTAGCGAGATTATGATGGACTTATAGATAGACGTCGGATGGTTTTTAGGCGTTATGGACTTTTCCAGTAGCCTCGTGCTGATTCTAAAGATTGCACAGATCGGTGTGAAGGCCTTGGGTTGGATAAGTTCTGGAAACTTATGGAATCGAATGAAGGACTTATATAGAGCTGCTTCCTGTACATGAAATCCTCACACACTTCTTAATTAATAGATTTCCTTAAAACCTATACTTTGAGCTATTCGAGTGAGGCCTTTCACAAAATAATATGTTTTCCGCTTTTGAATAACTTGCAGAATCCACTGCCATCTGCTCTTTCAAGTCTTAACGGCGACCTCGAAGACCAATAAGCCCCTCCTTTTGTTATGAGTGGAAATGAGACCAGGTTAGTCATAAATCCTGGTACTAATGCAGTTCTTTTCAATATTATAAACGCATAGCCATCATCTGTTATTGCTTTTATCTTTGTTGAACCCCATGCTTCAATTGGATACTCCGTTTTTCCTACGATAATTGTATGTCCATCTGTTTCCTCTGATGTCCTAGTAAACTCATGTTTACTCTCATCATTGCAGACATGTATGTCTGTTCCTCCATCAAGCACCCAGAAGTCTTTTAGATGATAAGACCTTGAGTCCACCATGAATGAAGCAGTTACTTCTTGGTGTTCCTTGGAGTGTAAAGCTATAAAAGTTCCTAGCGTTGAATTATTCCGTCTACCAGTATCCTGGGAAGAATGACCTGAATTTTTGGACAACGCCTCAGATGGTGTCGAATTCTTAGTATATCCAAATTTATTTTTGACAAGTTTCCGAATATTCTGTCTATATGGCAGAGACAGAGTCTTGTTAATTTTATCGAATGATTCCTTCTTGTACATCCAACCTTCTGGAGCTGGTCGGTTTTTAAAATTAATATAAAAACAGGCCTCAAAGTCGTGTTGTGCTCCACAAAGGCAAGTTCTTTTCCCATCAGGTGTCCTGTTTTTATGTGCCTCTGAAGAAGGCTCCTCCTCTTGATGACTTGCTGAAAATACACTTGAAGAATTGCTTCCTCCAGTTGCCTTGGCTGATGCGGGAGTTAGTATCCCTGCCAATTTTAAGTTATCTCTAAACTTTTCAATCAGTTTAAGTAGATCCGGCACAGCTCACCATCACTTATGGCTTCATCAATAATCATCATTTTTGTAGTTACCCATGCTAAATCAATTTGACGTATTGCATGCAAAACATCCAACTGAGCTTGTGGCGAAATAACGTGGGGTAAATTTAGTTCTTTAACATCCGCGTAAACCAGTTCCCACTGGTCTAACCAGGCGTAAGTTCCCCTATCCGAAGGTCTCTCCTTCAATCTATTCCATTGCATGATTACCTGTTGTCTCCGAGCTTGATCCGAAGGCCGATATCTCTGATTGAGATATAATAAAATATCAGCAACCGTGCTTTTTCCTTTTAACTGGGGTAAAAGTTTTTCTGATATCGATCCTAAAACTTTTCCTTGAATCATATTTAATTCCCTCTCAATCTCGCCAAAGTCTGCTTTAGCTTCTCTCCATGATAACATCATCATCTTATATTCTTCCATTTCCGGACCAGCCGTTAACTGTGAAATTCTCTGAACGCTATCCCTAACATCGGATGGAAGTGGCATTCGAGGCGTAGATCCTATTGGTGTAGCGGCTATCTCAAGTGAAGTTCGGGCAGGATTAATATACTTCCATACCTTTCTAGATGCCATCTCTGTGGTATATATCCATTCCAATTAGTTTTCGCTACCCTGTAGAATTATAACCCCACTAGATGGGCTTGCAGTTGCCGTTTGGTACATGGTGAATTGACAATAATTTAAAACCAAGAATCGTTATGTCAAGGTTTTGATGTTGAGTGGAAAAATAATTGAAAGATTGAGACAAGTTGAAGGTATACTTATAGAATGATAATGATAATCAATAGCAGTACAAGCTAGACCGGGCTCATAACTATATAATCTTGAATATAAAGAAAACTTATCATGTAAATTTTGATTCTGGTTCAATTATAAGTCGAATGGATAGAAATAGATCTGATTTTCCTTTTCTCTATCTGATGTTCCCAATATATATACATTATATCGCTCGTAGTTGACCAAGTAGAAATCGTAAATAAACTAAAACACCAAGCATTCATGACAGAAAATAAACACCTGAAACAAAAAATACTTGCTGTACTCAGTGGCTTCAAACACCAAGATATACCAAGACTAGCAGAAACAGCAACTAGAATAAAGAACACTAATATCAAAACCAATAAAGATAACAAAATATAATCCCGTACCGTCTTGAGATATCAACTGTAACATCTTGACTAGTCTTCCGATACCTTTTATTTCTAGCCATGTAACTCTTTGATGATGGGAGACGTAGACGGCGTTTCTACCTGTACGTGGTGTCCCCTACGAACCTGGAGTTTATCTTCAGAGCCAACAGAAACACGCAATACTTGGTCATGGAGGAAAAGTCATCCAAATGAGTTTCCGGGACGTACCCAGCTCCCTTTATGGTGGTGATGGATCAGACTAAGTTGGTCCTTTTTAACAAGATGAATTCTCACTGTTTACAGATATTCTGGCATTATACTGTCTCCCGAGGAAAGAGCACCGCTACCTAAGCGCTGGTGGTGTTGGTATAAGGAGGATATCTGGACTATGGGATATTAGAGAGATAAAGATGTTGATACGCACCTCGTGTGGCTCTGGTGTCTAGGCCTCGCCTGGCTGGAGTTGCAGGTTTTTTGAGACTTTTTCCCGCATACCGGTTTCCATGGCTGCTCTTTTTCTATTTTTTTTTTTTTTGAGCAGGAGGTTCCGTAGAAAAGGTGGTTGAATTCTACGGGTAATTACTGAGCTAAATTGCTACCCGTCATGGGTCTATGTATCAATGATCTTAGGTTGGAGGTAATGGGGGATAGGAGCACTGTAGAAGCTGTAGCCTGGGTCAAAGAGGAGCCCTAGTGTTATAATAGTCTCTGACTCTACATAGCACGAATAAACACCACTACAAAAACTCTTTGATGACTACTAGTCAGGTAGCTAGTCATACAATTATCTTATGAAATAGAAGTAATCCAAATGACAGAATGATTTAGGCAGACGATAACGTTTGTATGCGACAGTGACCAGATTGCGCTCCTCCTCTTGATTGTTCAAGATGTGCGGTCATACTAAGCATTTAAGGCCGGCGCCATCGAAACTTAAGGAGCTCGACCTTGATTATTCGTCACAGATTTCTTTAGTCTTTTAGTTAAGCCGGTTTAGCGACCTACCCTAGCTCAACCATAAACTTTTTACCAATGTCTTACAGGTAGGGATCTTTTGATAATCTTTATATAGACGGGGTAATTTGTGGCACACCTTAGCATCAAATCGATTGTTTCTCGGACGCATTGGATAATGAATCTGACTACAGTCGAACATGGGCTTGGCGATACTAGGCTTGGCAATAACCACGCTCTTATGATACTCAATCTTGGTCCTGCCACCTTAAATCCCTTGCAACCTAGGACCTCTGAATATCGACTTACTTTTCTCACATTATTGCCATACCGAGGTCGATTTCAGTGCTAATATGGCGAAAAGGAAGACAATTTACAACGATAAAAGGCGCTCATTATGAGCTTACTATCGTCATCAAACTCCGCGACCCACTCAGAAAGCGTGCATTGAGTGGTTTCAATGCAAGAATGGGATGAAAATTAACCAACCTACTATCTCCGACACTCTCAGCTCACAGTATACACATCTCGACGAAAACAATCTGGCTGAAACTCACTCTGGAGCCAACTAGCCAGAGCTAGAACAAGCGTTGATACAGTGGCAATCGCGAATTGAGTAGAAAGGAGGCTTAACTTCTAGTCCCATTCTAAAGGAGAAAGCACTACGAATTTGGCAAAGACTCCCATGTTATTCGAATCTCCCGACTCCTTCCTTCAGCAACGGCTGGCTCGACAGATTCAAGAAGAGACATAAGATAAAGAATCGAATTCTACACGGTGAAGCCGGCTCGGTAGTAGCACAAGCAGAGGTAGAAATAAAGGCTATCGCAACTATAGCAGGAGACTGTAATGAGGATGATTTCTACTATATGGATGAGACTGGACTCTTTTGGAGGATGGTTCCATCTAGAGGTCTTTCCACATCGAGACAACCTGAATTCAAGAAAAATAAAGACAGAATAAATCTTGTTTTCTCCACTAATGCATCAGGGAATGATAGATTCCCAGTTTGGATTATCGGAAGAGCTAAAACACTCCGCTGTTTAAAGCACCCGTGGATTACAACTATGGGCGGAGTTTGGAATTGGAATAAGGCTTGGATGACAACAGACATTATGATAAGGTGGTTAGAAGCATTCTATAATCACATCGGGAGTGAGAGGAGAGTGCTATTATACTGGACAATTTCTCAGCCCATGAAGCAGCTTTTGAACAAACGACTGCTCTTACTAATATTCGAGTCATGTTTCTTCCTCGAAACGCAACTAGCCAATTCCAGCCACTTGACCAGGGTATTATCCAATAATTTGAGGCACAATATCAGAAAAAGCGGCTAAAGTTTATGTTAGAGGAGTGGGATGCTGATTGAGATACATTGAATACAGTGAATCTTCTCTTCTCTATTCTTTAGGCTCTTGAGAGCTGGTTCCACGATGTAACGAATACTACCATTTACAACTATTTCTGGAAGAGCACCATTGTTAAGGATCCAATACCACTTCCTGTAACGACAGCTCCATCAGATCTCCAAGGTATCTATCATCTAGTTGAAAAGAGCGGCAATATTAGTGATTTTATGGATATCAACAACTTCCTCAACCCAGAGAGAGAGGCTGACCTCGAAGAGAGTTCTATTGCAGATACAGAAGAGTCTATCTTCGAGGAAATTATAGAGGAGTATAGTGAAGCCTATACAGCTGCAATTAATCCTGTTGAAGACAAGGAGGTATATGCAGAGCTGCAGACACAACCCCCCACTGTGCAGGCCGCAGTGCAGTCTACTCAAAGGACTTCAGAGTTCATGGAAAGCTCAAGAGATATTAACACAAAGCTGCTGAGAAAGTAACAAAATATATTGAGGCAACTTAAACAGTTATCTCTTCAATCTGCGCAGCAGTCTACTCTAGATAGTTGGATCTCATAGCAAATCAGGCAGGAAATTAGTATGACTCGACTTTATTCTTTCACAAGCAGATTTTGGCCTGGCAATAACCTCTGACTTAAAATATGCACATGTGGGATATTAAATGTTTCCAAGCCCAGGTTCAGCAGTAGTAACCTTTCAGAACTTGGGGTTTTGGTGAGGTAAAGCCTTGGCGCCTTAGCTTTTATACCCTAGGGACTCCTCCTGCTATTACTGTACAGTCGTCCCTCTCTAACTCGATAGTGGGTCCCGGTATAAGTGTTGAAAATATTCATTGCAACTTGGACTTTTATATTCGCAACACTTACCCTTACAGGTCATTTTGCGTGCAGGGGTAAGTATTGCAAATGTAAATGTTTGAATTTCAATGAATATTTTCAACACTTATACCGGGACCCACTATCGAGTTAGAGAGGGACGACTGTACCAGTATTGAACAGTAAATTTCCGATGATTTTAAGGCATTTAAATTTTTGGTTTCTGCTTATTTACAAGACTACTGTCATGGGGCTGAGGCTCCCGGTCCTTAATATAGCTACAGTAAAACTTCTGTAACACGATAGTGGGTACCGGCATAAGTGTTGAAAATATTCATTGTAACTTGCACTTTTATATTTGCAACACTTACCCTTACAGGTCATTTTGCGTGCAGGGGTAAGTATTGCAAATATAAATAGATGAATTTTAATGAATATTTTCAACACTTATGCCGGTACCCACTATCGTGTTACAGAAGTTTTACTGTATTTGCCGGATCTACATTTATGTAATCTCTGTAATCTCGCTTAATCCAAACTAGAGCGCGAACTTGAGGAAGTGTCAAGGGGTCCATAGAAATATCTATGACCCCCGAGGGATGCTGACAGAAGCTTCTAGATTCATCCTCGTGTCGGGGAGATCAACGTAGAAGAATTCAGAACATCATGATACTCACCAATGGCGGGATATATAATAGGCGCATTTGTACCTAAATTTAAGGTCCATCGAAAGATAGATCTTTCTAGGCGACTTGTTTGTGCTCCTACAATTCAGTCGCCCTTTCATGACTACGAATACAAACCTTTGTTGTAGAATCACATATTCAAAGACTAATATCCTATTTGACTACCGTTATCTTCTACAACTGCATAACATCTCACTGGCATGCTCGCGATCAGGGTTCGAAGCTGATCCGGCGTTATAGACCCCCAAGCATCCTCAACAATCTCACGGACCTGTAACTGACTATGCTGTTTCCCTTGACAAAACCCAAGATATCGAGCCTGTGTATATGATTTCTTCATACTCCAGACTACCTCTTTTGGATTTGGATCAAGAGGGAAAGATGACCAAGTGAACAGTTCAATTTCGTTAGCGGCGAGGTATGCTAACGAGAAAGAGGCTTTCTGTAGTGGTGCGTTATCTTGCATGAACCTGATAGGACGTCCATCAAGATCAGGATTTCTCTTAACCCAGTGCACAACTCGGAGAATTTTGTGCTCGGTGTAGCTTTTGTCTGTTGCCTTTCCCCATGTTTCCCAGAACAGATGGTTCCCTTTTTGCGACCCAGAAAAGGAGCTCCAAAACATTCACGATTTATTTTGCCTTGGCCTATCTGTCGTACAAGTACAGTCACATTCTTCGCCTATCTAAAATATCGTCAGTCTTTATGTATACATCAGTAAATATCCTTGGCTGCCCTTCTGAGTGATGTATAGGGGTTTAATCCTCCGATCATTGATCTAAGTTTCATCACTCCAAAGGATGAGCAATCGATAATCTTGGGTTAAATGAAGATGAGCCTCAGCCCATGCCTACCGGGTACGCCAATTTTCCTCCGGTAGTGGGGGCTTGTTTCTGGGAAGGCAGCCTGAATATCTCCTCTAGGCAAGAGCTTTTCTTGTCGGCTTTTTCAACCACATCCCAGTCGGGAAAGTTCGAGGCGAGCTCGAGGTTTGACATTTGTCTTAACTGACGAGATGAACAGACAAAATCTTCGAGCCCATCTACTTGCGCAGAATTGAGTCGTGGAGAAGCGCCTTTGTTATTTCTAGGACTGATATGGCCGCTACTTATGGTGTATTTGTTTTGTGCTAACGTATTTCCAAGACACTCTGCGAAATATTTTAAACTGTTACCGGCTTGGCAAAGTATGAAAATCTGAGAGTTTCAGAATCAATTTTCTTTCGCTCAAATTGAGCGATATAGACTTGTAGCTTTTGAACTCGTGTAACATTACGGGATCTTTGAGATTTTTATGGGACGTTTGTGGTCTTAGGAATTATCCTGTAAAAACGATCAGTGAATAGAAATAAGTTAGTCTCGGAACCTGATGGTGTAGATTTGACACCATGATTGTCTGGTGACTGTCCGTGGAGGACAGAAAATTGATTAGAATGCAATTTGTTATCAAGGACAGACAAGAATATGCGAGAAGGGCTGAGTGCAAACTCACTTTTGTGGCCCGAAATATTATGTAAGTTTAGTTTATTCCAAAAATCGACGGGGGTAGGACATAAGATCAGCATTTACAAGGATATACTCTTAATTCCTGAGCCGGAGTAGAACGGCAATGACATAATGAGAGGATCATAGTTAAGGCATAAATGCTTTTGAATCCTCAAGCCCTGCAAACCTGCACTGGCAGACCACGAGCCGAGGTACTAGTGTATTGCACTAGCGACTGCTGTCAGTGCTTTCTAGTACATGTACAGTAAAACCAAATCAATAATCCCAGGGTCTGGTTAAACACAAAATAGTCACTACCACTAGTAGTTTACCGGCACCAGCCAGGTTGAATCTAAATCTGATAGCCTAGTCGTCAAGTGTACACGAAATATCTCGCACATCCATTCTATTGGATAAATGGCATTCCGACAGCGCCTCTCGAAATCACTGCTTTATCCAGCCGCCGTCGCAGTTGGAGTAGGAGGAACCCTGTACTATAACATTCGACCTCGAAATGTTCCCGGCTACAATGCGGAAGGTTCCTTTCAACCACTGAAAATTCCGGAGATAAAATCCAGGGATGAGCAGATCGCAGACCTTAAGCGCAGCGGGGCTAGCAAGGGTTTAATCCCGAGTCCAACGGGGCAATTGAGCTATATTCAGAATAATGATATTTACGATCTTTTAATTATTGGCGCGGGCGCTACCGGAGCTGGGATTGCACTGGATGCCGCCACTCGTGGACTTAAAGTCGCTGTGGTTGAGCGAGATGATTTCAGCAGTGGCACAAGTAGTAAATCTACAAAATTGGTTCATGGTGGGGTCAGGTATCTAGAGAAGGCTGTTTGGGAATTGGATTACAATCAATACAAGTTAGTTAAGGAAGCTCTGAGGGAACGAAGATACTTTTTACAAACGGCTCCGCATCTCTCGTCATGGCTTCCAATCATGCTACCATTAGATAAATGGTGGAAGGCGCCATATTATTGGCTGGGAGCAAAATGTTATGATCTTCTGGCAGGCTCCGAAGGAATCGAAACCTCATATTTTTTGACGAGGAGTAAAGCGTTAGACGCGTTTCCTATGCTCAAACGGAAAGACCTGTTCGGTGCTCTCGTGTACTACGATGGAGCTCATAATGACTCGAGGATGAACGTGTCGTTAGCTATGACTGCCGCACTCTATGGAAGTACGGTAGTAAATCACGTCGAAGTCGTTGGCTTAGAAAAAGACAACACTGGACAGTTGTGTGGGGCACGTGTTAAGGATCTAATTGTCGAGAAGAATGGGGGAAAATCAGACGAATTTTTGGTTCGTGCTAAAGGCATTATCAATGCTACTGGCCCTTTCACAGATGCTATTAGGCAGATGGATGATTGTAATACCAAAGAAATTGTTGCCCCAAGCTCTGGCGTTCATATCGTTCTACCAGGCTACTATAGCCCCCAAAATATGGGCCTAATAGATCCAAAAACTTCGGACGGAAGAGTCATTTTTTTCCTCCCATGGCAAGGGAATACTATTGCAGGCACCACTGATGCACCTACGAGTATATCTTATAATCCTGTTGCAGGTGAAAGCGAAATCAACTGGATTCTTTCAGAAATCCGACATTACCTTTCTCCTGATATCAATGTTCGCCGTCGTGATGTCCTTGCCGCTTGGTCAGGCATCCGTCCCCTCGTAAAAGACCCTAGTGCAAAAAACACTGAATCTCTAGTTCGAAATCATCTCATCAATATCTCCCCATCGGGCCTGTTGACCTGTGCGGGTGGAAAGTGGACCACCTATCGTCAGATGGCCGAAGAAGCTGTTGACGAGGCCATAGTACATTTCAATCTCACTCCAAAACCATATGATGCCACAGGCAAGGAAGAATTTCTTTCAGCTGGAGGCATCACACTTGACGGCACCTGCCAAACACATCAAGTCAAATTGATCGGTGCGCATGCATATTCTAAAAATCTTTTTATCAATCTCATTCAAAAGTATGGAATTGAAACTGATGTGGCCAAATATCTTACTGAATCATACGGGGATCGCGCCTTTAACGTTGCGGCCTTATCTTCGATCACTAAAAAACGCTTTCCTATTCGTGGAGAACGTATCGCAGCATTGTATCCCTTTATCGATGGCGAGATTAGATACGCAGTTCAACATGAATATGCACAGACAGCAGTTGACGTTTTGGCCAGGCGTATGCGTTTAGCCTTTTTGAACGCGGAGGCCGCGTTAGAAGCAGTGCCAAAGGTGATTGACGTAATGGCTTCAGAGTTGAAATGGGATAACCAGAGAAAGGATGTCGAGTGGAAAGAAAGTAAGTTCCTAACAGTAATCTCCTCACAGGATGGTATTAGAAAGAGCAAAACTGACGATAACTAAGCCGTGGCGTTTCTAGAATCTATGGGCCTTCCCAAATACCTTCTCAAAGTTACGAGAGAAGAAGTAGAAAATGGAATTTTAGGGTCTCAAGATAATGACACAAATGCAGAAATTGATCCTTAGAAATTCCTACTGTGGCATAAAATCCGGATTCAGATGTAAGTTCGTTTGCAGCAAAAAGGTATAACGGTGTCAAAATCGACTTGGATGGCGCGGAAATAATACCCAGTATATCAAATAAGTGTACATGTACATATAATGTTGTTAACAGAATCAGATACCCTTGCATGTATTTATTTCGCAGCTATTTGCTGGCCTCATCAGGCATAAATTAATAGGATATTACAATTTAGAACAAAGCTCGATCGTGATTTCAATCGAACATGCAGGCAAATACTTTCGACTTTCCCCAACTTCGAACGCTAGTGCTACTCCTCAGAGTAGGCTTGCTGGCTTGAGAGCGACGATTGGCGCAAGAATTCAAGCTCTGAAACTCAATACGCAATTACCGCACACTAAAAAACTTTAGACTTTGTTTCCTTTTCAGAAGTCATGCTGACATAATTTGAAATTAATTTTCTGTTTCAAAAGACATTTTTATGACTTGCGTGACCACGACTCGTGTTGGATACAAATTTTCATTGAGCCCCGAAACTATATTCTAGAACTTCTCCCCCTGTTCATTTCTTTTCAAAAGAAGCAATCATGCGCATGCAATCTTGTGTTGTGACGCGGATGTTGACGGAAGACACGTATTTTTCTTAGAATAGCCCACTCTAACATTTGGAACGCTAGTAGAAGGACTGACACCAAATAAATGTTTGAAGATATATGTGATAATAACAAATGGACTTCACTAGTCACGAAAACACTGTAAAAAGACGATATAGATTGTATTCCAACGGAGTCTGCTTGCGATGACCATACTGGCCTAAAAGAATAACCATAACATTAGTAACAATGACCTCCCCCCTGTTACAGGCTATGCCTCATAATCTTAACAAATAAGGGGATGAATAAACATCCAGGGAATACCCCTGTATAGAGAAAGGCCCTAAGGCGTATTGCTTAATCAGCCGGTATATAGTTCAATTGTCCCCTAGCTATCCTAGATTCTTTCTTTATATAGAAAATAGACAGCATTTTGACCATCATCCTTTGTTATATCGTTTTTGGTGTTTGTCCTTTCACACCCCCCTTCTCTTTCATCTGGAAATCTCCCCCATATAGCCAATTCCGTTACTCCTTCAAATCATCATCATCGTTACAAACAGCTGCTCCAGCATGACTAGCATGTTTAGCATGTAGAATGGCATGATCAATCCCCAACGCCAAAACCCCTATCTGTAACGATAGTGTTATTTAAATCTTGTGTAACCAAACATGCCCCTTACAACTGAAAAGCATCCCTTCCAAATAGAAACATGTTTCTACACCACTACACCAATTGTACAAGCGCCTTTAGGTATTAAATTTAATCTCATATTATAGACTTAATCATACTACAACGCTCACGCCCAGATTTCATTTGCAGATACCACTACGAGGATAAGGTCGTACGACTTGCAAACTCTTCTGTGAATGCCCACGGTAGGGAACAGCGAGAAAAATCCATGGTTATTTGATTATGCTTTCATCATCCTACGAATACGAAATCACCGGGAGAGATGTAGCGTGAGGGTCTTGCTGGATTCGCGCCAGCTTTCTCCTGTCTCAAGTTGGGTATGTATCCAAGCTTTTTAGACTCTGTTTGAGAAAACGGACCGGGCGGTGTACCACTGTTCCATTCATCCCGCGAGGGGTCACTGTGCTGATTAGCTGAGGGCGCTACTTTGTCAAGCATAGAGGCAGAGCTCAGACAAAGGTATAGAGGTTGTGGAGACTTAAGTCAACCATCTAATATTTTACCCGCGGAAGGATGCGATTAATACTAAATCGTCAAGTCTCATGGCGACTATCTGTAAAGTGAGGTTACGGTTTATAACTTTGTTAACACTTGTTTAAAAAGCGAAAGATTATCTGTTATAAAAATCGGGGGGAGTTGGGGAGAAAAACGATTAACATATAAATAGGAGTTTCCGCACCAACAGGTAGCAATCAGAGGCAGATTTCTGGGAAATCTTTTTGTTGCCCGTTGCTATTTGGAGAGTCTTAGAGCCCCTTTTGATGTGCTGAGTTGAGAGAAGGCATCTTTCGAGTAGGCCCTAGATGTTTTTGGGAGTCTCGAACGTTGTTATCTACAATATAACCTATGCCTTGGGGAGTTGTGTTCGCCACAGCTGCAACAAATATGGGCATGAGTATTGGAAAAACGTTCATGATAAGCGGCTAAATCACCATGTCCTAATCATGCGGCGAGAATATGGACAAGGAGGTGTCAAATTTATTATTATAGAACGTATTGGGAGTGGGATAAATGTGTGATGTATATTTCAGATAGGTTGCTACAGTAACTACCTACTCTACGACAATATTGTACAATGTGCGTGCCAAGATACACTAGATGAGTGAGCAATTCTTGACAGGAGGGGCCTGAGCAATGATAGCTGTGCTGGATGAGACTCTAATATCCCGATCCCGAGATCCCTGTTTGTCAAGGGAAGTGCATTTCACAGTTTTACAAGTTTGGCGCGACTCCTTTTGAATCCAAATTTCTGCGGAAGTTAAGGGTAGTTGGGCGGAAATTGGTGCTGGCACAGACGGAGCTTCTTCGCGGCACTGTTGGTTTAAATATTTCCCTGGGTATCGGCGCTGTGTCTCGTTTAATACAACTTGTATGTAAACTGCGATCGAGGAAACATGGTATGTGAGGATTGTGGGCAAGGCTGCCAAAGTATTTACAGGCTTTCAGGGGCAATTAGTTTTACTTGCATGTAATGGGACTCTTTTTTTTTTAAATCAAAGTGTACTTAGCCGACCTTATATTGAGGCTCTCGGAACTAGCTAGAGGGACAATCAATCTTTTTTTTTTTTAAATCATACAGGGGCTCAGGGGTAAGTGAAGGCAGCTGGTAATTTTATTTACAGGGGTTATAATATGGATATATCCTAGCCATACTATACAGGGTGTCAGCCATAAAACTTGTTAAGTCGCATTAGTGGATGGGTTTAAAGTGGGCTTTTATGTATATCTTTGCCTACTCTAGCTAAGATCGACCTGGCTTGCATTGATATCCCTAATTCGCCTTACCAGATTCGGGCATGACCTACAATAAAAATTTTTTTCTATAGTGAAAAACCCTTGGCGACAAAATTTTGTTAATCTTTAACGGACTATTATTTCTACTTTCCATCACCCTATTAATTACTCTAAAATCTATTATTTACAAGATCTACTAATGAAATGCCCAATTAATATCTAGTTGATCCACCATTTGATTCGATTACTGCCTGACACCTTGATGACATACTTGCGATAAGCCTCACAAGTTCTGCCGATGAGATTGATACCCATGCTTCTAAAATCGCCTAATTTAGCCTGGCTTGGGAAATTTGCCTTTCCACTTCCACATCTGGATGATGAGATTGTATGTCATCCTTCATCATGTTCCACAAACACTCAATAGGATTGAGGTCAGGAGAATATGGTGGCCAGACAATCGGACGTATACCTACAACCTGCAATTTTTCCATGGTATTCAGTGCGGCATGACACGGTGCACCATCCTGCATCAACGATATATTTGGGTGTGCTTCCCTTGCCGATACTATCAGAGGGAAAATCCGTTCACAGTACGATTTCGTTATAAGTGAGCCCCATCTCTTATTCCGTACAAGAAAGGGACCTTTTTCTGAGCCAATGAAGGAACCCCAAAACATCCACCCAATCCTGCGCGCAAATCGGGAAGATACAAGTTTAATCAAAATGTTCTCCAAGCTGATATCCTTCTTTAGTACAACATAACAGTAGGATATAGTAATAAAATGTTACTTTCCTCGTTACAAACACACGTGTGCTGACCACCAGTAATCCAAGACTCGACCGTCCAGAGAATCTGGTTCCACTGCTCGGTAGTCCATTCTAGATGTTCTCGGGCATATTCATCGTTTCATCTTATTTTCTTCTATGAGCGGAGGCTTCAAACGGGAGATAAAACGTCTGTATCCTCTTTTATGGAGGGCTCTCCTGATTCCATGTTCTCCAATGTTCCAGTGAGAGAATGGGTACAAAGATTATTCTAAGTAGGTCATGAATCGACCATTTAGAGAGCTACGAACATAATGCTCAAGCTCATCCACTTGACTAACACACAATTTAGATGGACGGCTTGGTCTTTGGGGATCCAAGGCATCAGCACATTCAGAGGCATGTTGAGCCTGCCGGTGGGAGATTCCTAATTGGGTTGCGATTGCTTGAAGATAAAGACCGTACCTCCAAAGTGTTTAAACAGCGACCCGTTGGTCTCGCGATAGTTGGGGTCGATAGGTTCTAGCAGTTGAATTTTCTGGAGAGTTCATGGTTATTGTTCCTATTATATTTATAATTAATAGTATTTAACATGTTTGTTTCTGTGGTTGAGATATCGCGATTGCTAGAGTGTGCGTGGGGAATCATGGAATGATAACGGCGCAGAACAGAATTTAAACTTGAGTGACACTTGAAAAGCGGAGAAATTAGAGTTTATATCTAGCCTATTTGGTAGTACTAAGCGATATTTTGCTGGGTATACCCTTATACTTTTGGGAATTTGGGTTTAACAAGCTTTATGGCTGACACCCTGTACAATTTTCTAGGTTAGACGAGATCATATGATCTAATCTTTCAAACCGATTTCATTTCATCGGAAAAGCCACCTTTTAATCGTTCGTAAAAATCTACGGCTGCATCATTGCTAATTGTTTGTAGTGGTGTTTATTCGTGCTATGTAGAGTCCAAGACTATTATAACACTAGGGCTCCTCTCTGACCCAGGCCACACCTTTTACAGTATTCCTTTCCCCTTTTACCTCGAACCTAAGATCATTGATACATTGACCCATGACGAGTAGCCATTTAGCTCAGTAATTACCCGTAGAATTCAACCACCTTTTCTACGGAACCTTCTGCTCAAAAAAAAAAAATAGAAAAAGAGCAGCCATGGAAACCGGTACGCCGGAAAAAGTCTCAAAAAACCTGCAACTCCAGCCAGGCGAGGCCTAGACACCAGAGCCACACGAGGTGCGTATCACCATCTTTATCTCTCTAATATCCCATAGTCCAGATATCCTCCTTATTCCGACACCAACAGCGCTCAGGTAGCGGTGCTCTTTCCTCGGGAGACAGTATAATGCCAGAATATCTGTAAACAGTAAGAATTCATCTTGTTAAAAAGGGCCAACTTAGTCTGATCCACCACCACCATAACTGGAGCTGGGTACGCCCTGGAAACTCATTTGGGTGATTTTTCCTCCGTGACCAAGTATTGCGTGTTTCTGTTGGCTCTGAAGATAAACTCCAGGTTCGTAGGGGACACCACGTACAGGTAGAAACGCCGTCTTCATACCCCGCATCATTGCTAATTAAACCATCTTACAGACATTAGAAAAAGATAAAGTTATCGAACGCCATTCGCAATTTAGCACAAGTCTCCCGAGAACCTACTTTATTAGAATTACTATCCTCTAATCATGAATACTCAAGTTACTTTACAAGGTCAAACTCGTACTTCATATCTCAGTCGAGATCAAAGACTTGAGGTACGTGTTGAATTCTGGTACTGAACTAGCCACTTATACGAACTGATTTTCCCCAGATACTTGCACTGTATCGGACAGGATTCACGTACAAACAAATTGCGACTCAGTTAAGAGTAACATATTCACAAGTCAAGAACACTGTTCAATCTGGTCGTGCATCTCCTAAATTAAGGACTGGACCCCCTCCTAAACTTTCTCTTAACCAAATCGATCAGTAGGAAGAATTCATCTGCAGTTCTCGCGAGGCACGACAATGTTCTTATCTAGAACTGTCCGTTCATTTCTCCTCATGGGCTGCCGGAGAAAGTGCAATCTGTAGTGCACTCAAGGGAAGAGGGTACTCTCGATGCCTTCCGAGAAGGTCTCCGCCGTTATCAGAGAATCACATGATGGCACGGAAAGTATGGGCAGAACAACGCCTTCAATGACAAGAACAAGAGTGGTCGCAATTACTTTGGAGCGACGAAACTTGGATTAATGACGGACCTATTATGCCGAGCTATGTGACTAGAAAGGTAAGCAATTCCTATATAAATCTAAAAGTTTTTTGATTACTCACAGTCTAAAAAGAAAGGAGAGGCTTATGATAATACGTGTGTCGTTGATCCATACCGTAAGAATAATTCTTGGATGTTTTGGGGTAGTTTCGCCGGAATCGAGAGAGGCCCTTGTGTTTTCTGGGAAGCCGACTGGGGCAAGATGGCCTCAGAAGGCTATCGCCAACACATCCTTCCCCATGTTGTGAACTGGCACAGAAAGAGACGGCACGAGACAGGTCGTGCCTATTTATTTATGCACGACAATGCGCCAGTACATAAAGCACCTCCCGCAAGAGATTATCTCATGGCACATTGAAATCAACCTATTTCATGGCCAGCATACTTCCCGGATCTAAATTCAATTGAGAATGTGTGGGTTATGATGAAACCATACATTCAAAATGTATATCCAGAGTTTGAGCGGGGGAGGCAGCGGAGTAAAGCAGAGAATCGCCGAATTATGCTAGAGGCCTGGTACAACTGTACAACAGAGGATAAGCTTCGATAACTCATTCTAAGCATGTCAAAGAGATGTGAAGAGGTAGTTAGAGTTCAAGGGGGTCCAACTTCATATTAGGAACACTTTGTATATTAGAATCTTGAGATAGATCTATCGAAATCCTTGATATTATCCTTGATGTGGATTTCGTAAGACACCATTCAATATTTAGCCAAGAGTGACATATTGCCTTCACTTTCGTCGCCAAGAAATCTCTCACCTTAAATTGATATTTAGGTTTTGAGCTTATCCTAATATGGCCTCGCTTAGAAAGATCAACAAGGGAAACCTTCATATTGGTATAATAATCGGCAACTAAAAACCCTGCAAAGACATACCGTCTTCACTTACCCCTGAGCCCCTGTATTGTATTCAGCCTCATAGCTATGACAAAAGATTTGAATACATTTTTGTTTTATTAACCGTTTTTCCCTGTATCCCTAACTCCGGGGAACCCACCCTCCTTTGGCACTAGTCTTGGCTCATAACTTAATGTCACAATCAATCTTCACTTCTACTTATTAATCATCGCGCTTTTTCTTTACAGGGCGGTCCAAAGGCAGTACCGTAAATGGTTAACTGGATAGATTTAGGGATACAGTAAAGCCTGTGTAAGCCGATAGTGGGTCCCGCTTTAATTATTGTCAAGATTTAAGGAATTTTTGGCACTTGTATTTGCAATACTCACCCCTACACCTAAATCTGTGGGCAAGGGTTAGTATTGCAATTATAAACAGTAACATTATGATGAATCTTCTCAATAATTATATCGGGAACACTATCGGCTTACACAGGCTTTACTGTACTAATTTGTCAATCATAACGGCAGCTTCCTGGAATGTTCCAGATCGACGACAACAGGAAATACAGTGTCTCAACCCTATAGGTTGTCACTAAGCGTCACTTTTGTATGTCATTGCCCTTCTAACTACTAACTCAGTCTACAGAATGAACGCCTACTGTTGACAAACCTAAGGGCTGCAACACTGTACAGTAGAACCTGTTGAAGCCAATAGTTGGTCTCGGTTTAATTGTTGAAAACATTAATCTAAATTTTACTGTTTATTTTTGCAATACTTACCCATGCGCGAAAAATGGCGTGTAGGGGTAAGTGTTGCAAAAATATGTAACAACAATTTTATAAATCTTAACAATAATTAATTCTGGACCTCTTATCTGCCCAGATAGGTTCTACTGTAGCTGTCCGTTGAGTTATAAGCTTAGAGCGGAGGCCAGTTAAAGTTTTCTATGGGACGGATTAAGAAAACCAATTCAATTCTTGATATAA
This sequence comes from Podosphaera xanthii, assembly GCA_028751805.1. Lineage (NCBI taxonomy): Eukaryota > Fungi > Ascomycota > Leotiomycetes > Helotiales > Erysiphaceae > Podosphaera > Podosphaera xanthii. The sequence goes on from JAPWIX010000007.1 coordinate 2,196,974, forward strand.
GACAACTATCTAGAAAAAACCCCCACAATCCCATTAAGAAATACTAAAGGAAAATAATAAGTTTATTCTGTTGCGAAATGCTTGCTTGGGAGTGGAAACACCGGCTGTTACTAATGTTGGATGATCTTAATCAAGATATGAGCCAAGACTGGTACCAAAGGGGTATGGGTTCAGCGGAGTATAGGATACTGGAATATTGGTCAAAACAGAAAATGCATTCAAACCTTTTATCAAAGCTGTTAGGCTGAATATATATTCTTGGTTAATGTCCTATCTAGATCCTATTTCCAAGCTCATGAGGACGTATGACTATGCAACGGAAAAAGCTCTCACGAGCAAAACCTGGCGTCATGCCACTTGTACACGTCCCACTATGCGCGCGAGATCGTCTACATTACGTACTACTGTTCAAGATATTAAAAATTTCCACTATCTTTGTTACTTCCTCTGTCGAGGAAGGGTAGTTTCAATTTAAGACCGGTATTTCAGCAAGGTCCGGCACCTCATTTCGTATTTGGTGGGCGACTGCAAATTGCGCTCGCCATCCACTGGCAACGATGAATCTTGCCGCCGCTCGACTTCCTTTAAGAGTTTGTAGCAAGCAAGAGAAGTTGGTTGTCTTGGCTTGAAGAAAAATTTGCGAATGTAGCGCTGAATGTTCTGGGAAATAGCTTAGGATATGTGTGATAGTTTGTGCGTGCTCTCCGCATGTACAACTTGAATTAACCCCTGGTACTCCAATACTAGCCAGCCAAGAGCTCAGACTGATTACCCCAGAGCGGAGAAGTATTAGTGCTGTGGATTTATGCTTTTTTAGACCACCATATAGCTTCAAAGGTCGTAAATGCCAAGGAGATTTCCATGTTGCGTGTAGGCGGTTTCCTTTGCTAGCTGTCTATCTTTTTTCCATACAGATCGGGCACATTTTTCGAATGCCTTAGCAGCACATGATGCGTGATTGTAGCCCCTCAATCTCTGTTTTGGAGCTGGGATTCCTCTCCGGCCTAGCCCGCTTTGAAACTTGCCCATCAATTGCCTCGCTTCATCTCGTTTCGGTTCCATAGCTGTCTTAGTTTTTGATAGACGATGACGTCGATCGTATGATAGGGGAAAGCGGTTCTATGTAGAGTTCATTTGTTACTGAATTTCGATTGTGACGGGATTTGACTCAGTCATAACTGCATAGCCTAGAGTGGACGCTTGTACACGGAGATCTAGCGGAAATATTTCTGCTTCCCTCTCAAGAACCGACGTGGGCGTGCGTTTATAAGCACCAGTTATTCTGCATCTTCTCCAGTTTATTCACGAGACTATTGGCCAGAGACCTCTCGTCACTCCGCATTCCCTGAACTTGAGGTCTGTAAAACATTGCAGGGCAACTGTTAGGCTGGATACAATATGATTTTTTAAAAAAAAACTACCTGGAAAAAAAACCCTCCGCGAAAAGTAGATTAATATTTTCGGAGGAATTTTTCACGTCATCCCCGACCGACGAGCCGATGACTAGTCTATAGTTCCCGCCTACTTAATTCTAGGGTTGAGTTTCTCTAATCACAGTCAGAGACTATGTGTACAAAAAAATTTTTACAGGAGCTCTGCATCAGTTGTCGTAGTCACTGTATTTTGCTTAGTAGCCTTCCAATTAATAGTGCCACATGTCAGGAATTTCTCTGTTGTATAATATATATATGAAGATATATATATGAAGATATATATATGAAGATATATATATGAAGATATATATATGAAGATATATATATGAAGATATATATATGAAGATATATATATGAAGATATATATATGAAGATATATATATGAAGATATATTTATGAAGATATATATATGAAGATATATATATGAAGATATATATATGAAGATATATTTATGAAGATATATATATGAAGATATATATATGAAGATATATATATGAAGATATATTTATGAAGATATATATATGAAGATATATATATGAAGATATATATATGAAGATAACCAGGGTATAGTGTTCCACCATTCTGGTTTGGTCTTTTGACCTAGTGGCAGGCATCTATCTCGTGTGTTATTTAGGACAGCACTCATAGCCTGGCATCGAGTCTTGTTCATGTTCGGCTGCCAACATGCCGCTCGAGACACCACTCAACATCCTGAATGCATACCATGTGAACATTTCCGGTCCTCATTATCGGCAAAAGATGCATCGCAGTATATCTGCCAAGGAGATGCTCTGCCATCAAAAGAAAGACCAAGGTTCGTAGATCCATGGGGATATGAGAGAAGGTGATCCATTAGTTCCATACATCTTACAGATGGATTATTCAAGTATTGTGCTAGGACAGCATGTACCTAAGCTACACCAGGCCGGGTAGATGCAGTCGCATATCCAATGGAGCCTTCTTTTTGCTGATAACTCTGAATCTATAACTTTAAGGCTTGACCTTCGTTTCTGGAAAAAGTACTAATATTTGGGAGTGGAACTTTTGGGTATGGGCTTCTACCCTCAACGCTAAAGTTAGAGCTAAGTTTTCGCAAGATAATTTCTGCGATAGTCATCCTCTTTTGTTAGACTTGTCTCGAATAATTTCAATGCCAAGAAAAAATTTAGCTTCACCACATGAAGTAATTCTGAACCTCGAAGATGGATGACTCTCAAACTTATTTGCCTTAACAACATCATGAGGCCAGTAAAGTAAGATAATATCATCAACACAAATAATGAGAATTTTATTGCGATATCACCTCAGACAATCAACACCCAGAACATCTTAGTATCCAAAATTATTCAAGGCCTGCTTCGGGGTGCGAGACCAAAGCAAAAGCAATTCATGAAGACCATACAAGGCCCACTTTACTTTTAAATTCTTCCCTAGGTACTCAAATCCAGGATGAGTCTTGTGATAAGCGGGCTGTGAAAGGTTTGCGATGCAGAATGTGTTGAAATGATTGCTATCATGAAACAAGTAACGTCCAACTTTGGATGTGATAGTCGTTTGCACTCACGTAGATCTGCACGTACTAATCTTTCCATAAAGTTGTGAGGCTGGTAAATACACTAAACCGTATTAACACAAATCACTAGATTTCTGTTTCCTTAGATAGATATTATATATATAGCGATCTGTTTTCTAAGCTGGAGTAAAAAAGAACTCCACAGCTTACGATTAACAGCCTCTTACATTCCAAAATCTGCAAGATCGTGATAAGTGCCTAATCAGTCTTAACAAACTGTTGCTAATCCCTTCCAAATTTCTACAGAATGCGTTAACCAAGTCATATTGCCTAGATTCCAGGCCAAAGGCACACATCAGAGCTTTCATTGATTTGAATGTTTCATGCTTAATGTTGCTGCATAGTTATCTTTAAGTATTGGAAGTTGCAAGTCATCACTAACATAGAGTCGACATTTATATTTTGTCAAAAATCCCTGGGGATTAAACTTTGACGCCCAAATCCACTTCAAAGATATCGTGTGCTCATCGTAGCAGCACTCCGCCCCCAGTGTATCTTGCATAAGATGATTAAACTCCAAGCGAGTTGCAGCTAAGTTTATGTCGTTGAATGGATGCTTCGTTAGCTTTTTTCACGTCTTTGAATGTGGTGGAAGCTGATCACGATGAGTTTGTCTTTCTATTTGATCCTGTTTTTGAACCACCAATAAGGAGAACGCCATAAGATTTTCATTTGCACTCGCAAGATTCACATATTCCAGAGTATCCAGACTATAGATAAGCTCTATTTTTTCCCCTTCTGGCTCACAAATTTGTTCCCTAGACGCAGTTGGAGATGGTGTTGGATAGGCATTCATGTCATCCTATGTCTGATATTGATTATTACCCTGATCTGATTCGTAAGGATTCTTTACTTGAAATAATGAAACACTTGAGCAGATGGGTCTAAATTAAGAGAGATATTCTTTTCTGGTACATCGATTCGCTGTACAGTGATTGTGTGTTGTTTCTCATCCACAAACTGGTCAAGTGTGATATCCTTGAAGGGATCATACAACTCATCCTTGAATGCAATATCTCTAGTTCATATGACTCTTTTTAATGCCGGTATCCAGATATAAAATATATTTTTTTATACGTAACCAAGGCGATAGTCGATGTTCGCTCGTTCTTCCATTTTATCTCGCTCTGGAATTCCATTAGTGAGAGCATATACCTTGCAACCAGTTTGATGAAGGAGTGCAAGAGATAGCCTTTTACCAGTGACTAATTCAAATGGAGTCCGATAACTCAAATTTTTCGTGGGCGTATGTAACAGCTGGTGAGCTGAATTGTTCCTGTAGCCTATGTGGCGCATAGGCGTGCATAGACCTCACAGGGCTAAGGACATGGCGCATGGGGCAATGTGCGTGGGGCAAGGTAAATGGGGCACGGTGCACAGGGCATGATCAGATATGAGATGGCGACTAGCTGAAACGAGAAGTACCTTTGATACGCGTAGGCTTGCTATCACAGGGACCTTCTGATACACGAGGACTTTTAGGAACCTTTATTGATATCAGGGTTGGGGCGAGTCATTAGACTGCAGTGAGGGTTGCATATAGACTTGTTGAGTAGCGATATAGTTTACTTCCTTATAGAATTGAATATTTACTACCTCTACACACTTAGCTGCGCAGGCGCTCCTGTCTAGACCGTGACAGCGTACGATTTAAAAGATAAGCAGCCGACACATGTAGCCAATACCAAGATTCTTAGATAGGCCAGCTACAACCCTAAGCGTTCTTGCTGTCTCCATAATCACCTTCCCAGATATTTCTGCAGCTTCATTTTACGCATGAGTGTCTGCCGCGGAAGAGAGTCTTGTTAACTTGTGTTTATCAAGAATCTTAGTTGCCTCTTTGCCAATAGATCCTTCAAGATCTAATCCAAAAAAAGTTCGAGCCCCAAAGGGTTGTTCTGCTTTTGGAAACCAAATTATAAAAAAAGCAGCCGCTTCGGCTTTTGTCTTTGTGCACTTGAAATGATGAAAAAACTCGACATCATAGTAGAAATGTAACATATACATACTCTCATGATAGGGTATTGTTCGTTGATCCGCTTCTTATAGGGTACAGGGGTTAAAGCGGGGATAAAGTGGAGATAAAGTGGTGATATTCCAGGTTACCTCACGATAGATCCACAGTATCCCTGTTAGCTTCAAATTTTAAAATCTTATGGCCTAAGGCATAAGAGATATGCATCTGTATATGAAGTCCAACGCCCACCTTCATGCCTGCACCTTTCTTCACTCGCGCACACCTGAGGTCGTTTCGTTTAAATCATTGTCAGCTATTTACTATTATTTTGCTCAACGGCATACTTTTATTTCATTCATCTATCTAATTTTTACTTCATGTGAGTGCATCTGAACCTTAAGTCAACTACTTTAGAAGATTTTAATTTACTGTACTAGATTGCCGCAAAGATGGATTCACCTCAACAACCTTCTCCATCATCAGCATCTCCTACTTATGCAAAACGCCTAACACAAACTCAACGTATTCAAGTAAGTCTGAAATCTACAAATTGATAAGGTTAAGAGAGTAACATGTGCAGGTTAGAACCTTGGCCAGTGAGGGACACAGTTACGTCAAAATCTCTCAACGCCTTGGGATTACATGGCGACAGGTACAATACACCATGAGCGTTGAAAATACCGAGCCTCAGTACTCCAGTGGTAGGCCACCTATTCTAAGTAGTTCCCAGGTCGATGAAATAGAATTTTTCGTCTGTTTATCATCGGAAAATCGTCGGATGTCATTTTTCCAACTTGCACATTTTATATTTCGGCACTTTGGTGTGAGCGAGAATGTGATCCGACGTGAACTGGCAAAGAGGGGATATGCACGCAGGATTGCACGATTAAAACCTCCTATCTCTTCAGTCAACAAACTGAAGAGATATGAGGTTGCCAGAATACATCTCCACTGGCGGAAGGAACATTGGATGAGAGTCCTCTGGTCCGACGAGACTTGGGCTATGAATGGTCGGCAAAGTGATCGTTGGGTCACAAGAAAGGTCAGTAGTCCCTTAAAGGCTCCTAAGATTTAGAGTTCCCTTGAGCTAAGTTTAAGTCAAAGATTGGGGAAGAGTACGAAGATACCTGTGTCCTAGCCAAGACGCGGAGGAGAGTTGGGTGGATGTTCTGGGGATCTTTCTTTGGACGACAGAAGGGGCCTTGCCTGATTTGGGAGAAGGAGTGGGGCCATATCACTGCGGCCAGTTACTGCGAGAGGATAGTGCCTCTCATAGAGAGTGCGGTCTTTCGGGAACCAGGACTAGATGTGATGCAGGACAACGCCCCTCCTCACAAGTCGAGGCAAACTATGCGTGAGTTTGAAAGGAGGAATATTTCTCTAATGGAGTGGCCGCCATATTCTCCTGATTTAAATCCGATAGAAACTTTGTGGAGTTATATGAAAGCGTACATGGAGCGTCTTTATCCAGCGTTGGATCAAGGGGGCAGCGGAGTCAAGGGCATCTTCGTCAAATAGTGAACGAGGCGTGGGATCTGGGGTTTAATGGGGATGACTTGGAGAAACTGATAGATTCGATGCCCCGAAGAATCAGAGCCGTTTACGAAGCTGAAGGCGGATATGTAAATTATTAGCTAGATAGAAGTATAATTTATTTATGAAATGTATTAATGAATTAAAAAGTGAATAGAGGGCTATAATGGACCAAAAAAGCAAAACCAACGAATATTTCGTTGTGAAATTTTTGCCATACAAATTTAAAGTTTAGGTGGGGAGATCTACTTATCGTCATGCTAATTCAAGTTAGTAAAAGCCTATATACCCTGTAAAAGTCGAATTTTAGCGCCTATACACGATTAATACCGTAGTATCAGAGTAGATCCATCAAGACCCGTTGTAAATTCCACTGTGCTCCATGACGCTACAATCATATGCTTTGCATAATTAGTGACTGAAATTTCGCGGTTGAATTCAGAGCTTCGTCAAAAGCAAGAGATGGATCTTCCTCTCCAGTAACCAAAATTAAATGATTTCTTGTTTGACACTTGACACAAAGAATTTGCCATCTTGAGAAATATATGCTAGCAGATTTTCCATAGGGAGTTACTTTAAGCAACTCATATTCAACTTTCAGATCTGCCTTAAGCAACGCCGCAGTCGGCTTGCCCTGTTCATGCAATGCTCTCAGCTTAGCTCGCACAGTCAGTTATCTCATCAAATAATGCTTAAACTGATCTCCAACAGTTGTCTTCAAAGTCTCATCATGTTGCTTTGATGCTAGGTCTTTTTCTTTCCAGATTCTCGGATCATCGCTGTAAACAGCATTCCGAAAATGGAAATTCGCTCTTGACTCAAGATCGAGTACTCCTGGAAGGCCCAGTGCCTATGATCTGATATTTTCTGGTCGGCCATCAATAACTTCAGACCAAAAATCTTCCTGTATTTCAATCCTAGTACACCCCATTTTCAACTCATCATAACACGAGGCTAATTTTACCATCTATTAAGTCATATAGCCGTTGATGTTGTAAAAAGTGATCAGCGGGAATCACGTAGAGTTGGTACATCAGTAGTATTAAGATTAGACAGCAACATTTGGGGGATTTACCATGGTGTTGAAGAAATTGGAAGTTACTATGGCATACTAGGTCCTAGCCCTGCGGCCCTGCGCTCCGCTCCGGGGCAGGGTTCCTCGCGTTGCTTCGGGCTGGGTTCTTGGGCTGCTTACTTGAGCTGGGATTAGGTTATTGATTACAGAAGGTGTAGTGAGGGAATACGGTTTGGACGGAATTGTCACAGTAAGTTGAAAGAGGCTCGGGGTCTACGTGAGAAAAACAGGATTCCAAAGGAGTGGGTATCGTGGATCAGAGGATTTTGGGAGGCTCTATATGCGAATGAGTAGTATGAGATGAGTATTTCCATGTCAATTGATAACAAAGGATATATGAACAATCCGAGTCGTACTAAAACAAGTGGAGAGAGATCTCTAGGCTCGTAATTAGATGCGCGAGGGGTTAAAAATAAATCCAGTCATGTGTAGTTGTAATAGGCATGGTTGCCAAAGATGTAAAAGGTCTTGGTGTTATCAAGTTTGCATGAGCATTGGTTGGAACTTGAGATCAAGGTGACTGACTTCAGGTCTGTTAGACAGTAGATGGAATGCTTTTTAATGTAAACTCGATCTTCATTCAATTGTCCTCTAACTAAAGGATCTTACTACATAGTTATATTTTTCTCCATCCCCCATCTTAGAAGCTTGTGTTTGATATTCTTGACAATACCTTAGTACCACGTTTAGAATACCGTATGTCTGCGACAAACTTGTAACTCAGATGAAAGGCGCTAAACTAATTCCCTCGCAGCTTTAACCAATATACAAAGGATAAATCAAGCTAAATAACTAGTGATACTTTTATCTAACATTCTTAACAACCCATGCTAATAGTTAGCTTGTCGCTAATACCCCTACTAGCATTTAGCTTCCGCAATAATATTTGTTTTTCTGACAAGGTCGAATGTTAGTCACTACAGCCACAGGGTATCGCATATTAATGCTTATTCTGTCGTGTGTATTTGGTGTCAGAGATCACATGTGACAGTATCATCCTTGTTGTTTGTGTCTGAGTATTTATGTGCCAATTTTGATAAGTTCGAACGATTTTTCAAGACCTAATCATGACGTTAGTGATATTATTCACAATGGTGTTGTGGCAAGAATTGGTAACGTTTGAAAATGTGAAAACGTCGGAACAAATTAATATATAATAATTGAATACCGCCTTCATGACTATGATGCAGTGGGTGTAGGGGTTGTCCTTCAGTCGAGTAAATATCTGGTATGAGTCCTGATGTTCTGCTTGTGACAGGTTTTGTAAGCAGTATCCAGACAACATTAAATAGGTATTGCTGTCTATGACGATGGTCTTTTTGTTTCTTTTGAGCAGTATCTGTCGGAGTACATCTCTTGTTAAAGGTTCCGTCGAAAAGGTGGTTGAATTCTATGGGTAATTACTGAGCTAAATGGCTACCCGTCATGGGTCAATGTATCAATGATCTTAGGTTCGAGGTAAAAGGGGATAGGAGCACTGTAAAAGGTGTGGCCTGGGTCAGAGAGGAGCCCTAGTGTTATAATAGTCTTGGACTCTACATAGCACGAATAAACAAAACTACTACTACTACATCTCTTGTTATTAAGCGACTTGATATCCCTCAAGCACATGTCAAAGAACTTTTTCTAAGTGAAACTAGAAACGTCCATGATGTCAGTTTAATTTTTCCAGGACAGTATGTCCCTCTGGTCAATCATCTTTGCAAACTTTTTACCACGTATCCACAGATGCTGTAATATTACTATGTGTGTTGTTGTTGTGTGGTGGCATGGCATATGAACTGGTACAAGGACTTTTGGACCGACGGTTAACTAGTGTATATACAGTATGTAAAATGAGGTTCGCTTGTTCAGCCAACTTTTTCTTAAAAGATCGTAGCTTTAGAACCACTCGACAGAATAAGTCAAAAACCTGCATAGATGTAATTAAGTGTCTAGTGAAGCTTGTTCCAAATTTTTGAATCACGATTTAATCTATACAGAAAAAGGTGGCTGGGAGAAGCTGACTAAGCGAGGCGAACTTCATTTTGCAGGCTATTTTAGTATCTAGTATTACCACCCTTTGCATCCATGATGGTCTCAATTCATCGAACTAAACTCAGATGATTATTCGTAAGTGCTCTACATGGTCAATCGCAACGTATTGGGCTAACTTTTGGTTGTAATTGAGTGTACAACAAAGCGATATGCCTAGATCAAACATGACAACTCGAGACCACATCATCCAACGCCTCAAAGAGGGAAAGTCATTCAGTTCTATCACGATTGAGCTTAAGTGCTCCAAATCTACGGTTTCTAAGCTTCTGAAAACCTTTCCTGAAGAAAGTAGTGACAGAAAAAGGGGGGTGTAAGCAAGCTGACCCCTCGGGACAAGCGAAGTATTGTCAACAATATAGCCAACGGGATTGTTAAGACACCAAAACAAGCGGCAGCAAGTCTACAGGCGTCTATGGGTATTAGTGTCAGCCCGCAAACCGCCAGAAATGTCCTTCGAGAGTCGGGATTGAAGGCCAAAAAGAAGCCCAAAAAACCAGCCTTGGCGGCTCGGCACAGGAAAGCTCGTCTGGATTTCGCCCTAAGACACAAGGGGTGGATGATAGAAGACTGGAAGAAAGTGGTTTGGTCTGACGAAACAAAGATCAATCGAATTTGCAGCGACGGAATCAATTATACCTGGCAGAAAGATAAACAACTGCCCAACGATAGTAATACAATCCAGACAGTCAAATTTGGAAGGGGGAACGTGATGATTTGGGCTTGTATGACCTGGTCAGGGCCAGGTACCATGGTTCAGGTAATGGGAAGGATGGACACATAACAGTACATCAATATTTTAGACTAAAATTTGATCTGTAGTATGGAGGCAACGTGCCTCTTGGGAGATATGCCTCCTGTCGACCAACTAACCTTTCAACAAGATAACGATCCCAAACACACTGCGCGAGCTACAAAGGCCCTCTTAAGATCGAAGAAAATCACCTGGTTGGAATGGCCCGCCCAATCTCCGGATCTGAATCCAATAGAGCACCTCTGGGGTGAGTTGAAGAGAAGATTGGGTAGGTACGACGAATATCCCAAGGGAGTAGGGGAATTATGGGAGCGTATCAAAAATGAATGGTCAAAAATACCTTTAAGCAGCTGTCAGAATCTAATTGAATCTATGCCAAGTCGAGTTGAAGCCGTCGTGGGTGCAAAGGGCGGTAATACTAGATACTAAAATAGCCTGCCAAATGAAGTTTGCCTCGCTTAGTCAGTTTCTCCCAGCCACCATTTTCTGTATAGATTAAGTCGTGATTCAAAAATTTAGAATAAGCTCCACCAGACACTTAATTACATCTATGTAGGTTTTTGACTTATTCTATCGAATGGTTCTGAAGCTATGAGCTTTTGAGTAAAAACTTGGTTGAACAAGCGAACTTCATTTTGCATAGTGTAGCTCACCTCAACTTCGGCTTAGACAAAATATAGTTCCCTAGAGCAAGCAATCTGACGTCCTGATACGGTGTAAAGGACTGAGTACAGTTAACCGTGAGAAAATCTCCGAACATAATTCCCCTCGGTAAGCTCACAACTGTAATAGTTATACCCTTGTGAGAAACTATAGGAGATTTGTAATCCACTTCGTAGTCCAGGCTCTCAAAGATGTGATGAGTCATAAGATCTGACAATTGCTGATGAGATACAGTCGTTAGGGAATTATCTTCGTTGGGCTCCAGGCTATCGTGAGTATTACCTTCAACTGTACGGCTCGGTGGAAGTTTCATATGATGATCAAATCGATATCTACATACATAGCCGTTACCGAGCCCGTAACCATCAGATTATTAAATCCTTTGATGACATCAAAAATAGATATACAGTCGTCCCTCTCTAACTCGATAGTGGGTCCCAGTATAAGTGTTGAAAATATTCATTGTAACTTGGACTTTTATATTTGCAACACTTACCCTTACAGGTCATTTTGCGCGCAGGGGTAAGCATTGCAAATGTAAATGGTTGAATTTCAATGAATATTTTCAACACTTATACCGGGACCCACTATCGAGTTAGAGAGGGACGACTATATTTGCAATACTTACCCCTGCACTAATAATGACCTGTAAGGGTAAGTGTTGCAAATATAAAAGTCCAAGTTACAGTAAATCTTTTCAACATTTATACCGGGACCCACTACTAGCTAAGAGGGGTTCTACTGTAGTGTTGGAAAAAGTGACATAGATGGTCATGACCTTGAGGCATCCTTGTCATGAGGTGTTGTGAGATAAATATATGAAGGTATAAGATAATAAAATTGACTAGGCACTCTAGGCCCTAAAGATAATGATATGACCGTACTAAACTGACGGTAACTAAATAACAAAACTGGACCCTCAGGTCAACCCGCCATCTCCCCCAACTACGAGATCCCCGATCTCAATGTATACTTCCTCCACGAGCGTCTGTCAGGCTCCAGACTTCTGCTAATCCCTTCCAGTTTCGTAGCATGTCTCTGACCGGTTCTGTGTAGCATGCTCTACACTATCATTTGTCTATCGGTACCTGCCCGAGTCTCATACCTGATACTTGTCTTGCTTCATATTGAATAGCGCTCTCGAGTCACTGACCCTAGTGATACGCGACTCAAACGCGCTCGTCGCGTTTGACGCTTTAAGTTTGTGAGTCTGATCCCGTGTAATGTCTAGCGCGACACGTCTAGCTTGCTTTTAGAATAAAAGGCTTTGGTTAAATTATGATGCGAGAATTTTTAGATAACGATTAACAAACTTATCCAAGTCTCCTTAAAGCTTAGAACCACTGCTATCGTAGCTATTGATTTAACATGGGGACAAAACCTTTGAGTTCGATCCCCATTTTCAGTGTTCTTAGGCCTCACTGTATATCTTTTCCATCATCATGGATCAGTAAAAATTGATATACATGTCTGATTAGAAAAAAATTAATCCCACCGCTGATTCAACTTTTTAGATGTTCCTATGGAGTGTGCTTGTTGGGGAGGCTACTATAAGAGGATCGCTTAGAAGGTCGTTATTCACGAACAAATCGAATACCAAATAAAGACAATAAATTTTCTTGGAGTCTACATGTTGGCCACTCCTCTTACTAAATACTACAGTGGTTCCCCTAGTATGACGCAACTCTCAGTCCCCATCGCAACCCTCGTAACGCCCCCCAACTCCTTTCCCCGTAGCCCTGAGTTCCTCCACTAGACCTAGTCGCGAATCCCCCAATACTCTCGGTTTATGAGAGCGGTGTCGGAGCGCTTCCATTGCCGTCCGATCTTCGAGGGCGGCAATCCTCTTTTTCCGGCGGTCCGTGGATACCCTCCGCACCTGAACGCCGACACGCACCCATGCTCATGTTTAGGCTGGGATGGTCCTTGTGACCAACCCCTAGATGGGCACGGCCCGTAACAGCTACTCCGACTCACTTTATCCACTGTCGTCACCACGCGAATATTACGCGTCAACTCAGGAGGTCAACACCTCAAGACGATTTCATTCACATGCGTCTTGAGCCCAAGTACCTCACAAGCTTTATATCATTTGCGCAGGAAACTGGCTGCTTCAAAAGTCAGCCAACTAACTCGTTCACTGTTCTCAGCGGGGATCGGAAATTTAGTCGTCAATAGTGGCGTGGCTAGAAGGGTAACGAGATAAAAAGTGTCGCTTCTCGGCGATCAACAGATTCTAAGTTACTCAATTATTTTCATTAGCAGGGTATGAGTTCGAAATTTGAATTTGGCGGTAGGTCGATATTTTGTGTAGTGAACTGGCTACCATTTCTGTAGCGGCTCACGCAGAGGAACCGAGTTAGGCGTGTCACACATATGATCGCAGGGTCGGATGGTGCAGTGGTAAACTGTCCGGGCTGTTCTCCCAAGTAGAGTCTGGGTAGCTTGGACACATGCCTCACTTGAAACAGGAGAAAGCTGGTTCGAATCCAGCAAGATCCTCATGCCAAATCTCTCGCGGTGATACTGTATTCGTGGGATGACGAAAGCATACTCAGATAACCATGGGTTTTTCTCGCTTTTCCCCGTGGTGGGTGTTCACGGAAGAGGATACATGTCGCAAAGCGTTATTCTTGTAGTGGTATCTGCAAATGAAATCTGAGTATGAGTGTTCCAAATGTCAAACTGAGTTATTCTGCGTCACATACATATCTTCCGTAATCATGCGCGTCATAGCCTCGGGTTGCATACGCAGAAATGATTTGAAAAAAAAATATGATCGCACAGTAAAACCTCGCTATAGAAATGTGGGGCAAAACTTAACCAAGGCTCTCGATTGGAGGATTCAATTGAATTGGCCAATAAGAAACCTTATTTAAGGTTTGACCCACATTGTTATATCGAGGTTGTAATGTAGTCGTGTACGCCGGTCCATGACCTCAGAGAAAAACAGAGCTTGGCCCCGGACTTGAATAATCAAAAAAAAATAAGCTCGGCTATATATAGTTCTCGCGCACCCCACCAAAATGTCCTTAGAAAAATCTATTTTATTTCTAAAACTTCTACTCTAATTGCCATTCATTATACATTGAACTGAAGTTGGGAGTCGCCTCTACCCTTGGGGTGATTTTTACGGCTCGCTCTATAGTTGATGAGGAGCGCCGAGCTTCTACAGCAGCAGTTTCGTCTATCGCACTCTTGATACTATTGTCACAGGTACCATAGGTATGGTCACATGATTACGTGACAGGTAGCGGTAACGATTACGCGTACGCGTTGGTGTATGTAAATATCACATCTGTAGTTTAGCTTCCTCCTCGTGCAACTACGATTGCTTTACCCTGAATGTCCGACTACCCACAAGCTGCCCGTGATAACTATCTATGTTGGCAAACCTTTCATTTAGGTCTACTTGTATTCTTTTACGCTTCCTCGTGGAGGTAGTGGTCTGAAGTTGATGTCTGAGCTGAAATAATTCTTCCTCTTGTCGTGCTGCTCGAGCATTTGCCGTTGAGATCGCCTTACCTGCTTTTTGTAGTACGAGCCGAGTAGATCTCGATAAATTTTCGGATTTTTGCAGCGATCTCCGAGACAAATATACATCCTGTGCTCTGTGGTGTTCGATGAATGATATTCAGGGACTCTTGGGCCTGAGACTGCACTGGAGGGGTCACAGGGCGGCATAAAATCTGTGAAGACTTTATCACACCATCTATATTGAACGGACAGATACCAGCGGCGCGTCAGCCGGCTCGAACTACCTTCTCAGAAAGGCCTTCTTCTCTAGCTTTATGGTAGTATATAATAAATCGTTCCTTCTTGACAGGCGCAGAGTCGTCGAGGCGGGCAAGCTCACGGATCTGCTTCCTGTATCTTGACTTTACGACAGAGAATACCGATAAATCTAGAGGCTGCGAGATGTGAGTTGGTGAGGCAAGAATAGAAGCTCAACTTTATTCTGGTTGCATAGCTATAGAAGTTCAACATCAACATGGCTGCCATGGCTGTCAAGGAGAAGGTATTACAGTTATGAGCGCTTACGGGGTAAATTACTACCTTGAATGTGAAAAGGTAATGACGTTGAGGAATGATTTGTAACTAATGTAAACTCAGAATAAAATAACTAAATCGCTTGACTTAATTCACATGGAATGGACCTCATAATATACCATTGGCATACACCCTTATCAGGTCCCATCCCAACTAACATTTATTGTTTCCAATTTCCATTCATTCCATTACATTCCCAGAGATCAATTACCCGATTGATTCTCCTTGCATTCCATTCTATTTTATTCCAAGTTCGGTGTACACTAATACCTAGGTCTATGCACATACTCATGCTCTCGGACTTATGCCGACTCGCTAACAAGCGAGTGCATACACAGAGCTGTGATCATCTGCAGATCACAACAGAAGGAGACGATGTTGATATTTGATTACTAAATCGTTTGATGACATTCAAAAATAAGTATATTGTCTAAAAAGAATTCAACTTCCCTCTTCTAGCTATGACTCTAGGTCCCCCTATATATCTTTCTCATCGTCATAACATACATGTATATCTAGAAACAAAGGAAATTAGCCAATGCAAGAACATGTCAGAGCTCGGACTTGTTATGACGCCAGTCTAACCACTATGCACTGACCACATACCGCTTTAGATAACTCTTGTAAAATATATAGACGTCAATACGCTTTCTTTCCAACAGTTGATTGAGCTGAGGTGCTGTTTCAGGTATAAAGATGCGACGTAACCACTCCGTACCAATCGCTTCTGATTTCCAGCCATTCTCTGAAGTGGTGTAGAGCCAGTCCGGTACAGATTTCGAAGGAAACCAAGATGTTTGTAGACTTTGACCCTTAAAAATCACACCACATTGTAGCTTTCGACCTGCCGCTGATACACACTCAATTACTGAGACCCATTCGCGATTTTCTGGGGACTTGATGTAGGTCTTTTTTTTCTTGCTACTTGCGATCACTCTAGTGTTAGTACAAACACCTAGTGCGACTCCCGTCTCGTCCATATTCCAAGTATTCGCCGTCTGCACATAAAGCCGCCTTCTAGTCGACTCAAAAAGCTCTAGGAAAGCCCGTATCCGTTCTGGTGTGGCTACATTTGCACGTGACACTTCAATTTTCCTCCCAACAACTGAGGTTATACTTGGATTCCTCTTAATGAAGTGTGGTAACTAGAGCTTGTCAGCCGGATTTTGATTACCGTTCATCAACATAATTCGACTGGCCATTTCTCGAGCTCGAGGGAAGGAGGGGGGATAACCGCGCGCATCAAGGTCAAGTATCCACTCTACTAACATTTTCTCCTGTTCTTTAGACAATCTTTGCTGGAATTGATGACTGAGCTGAGAATTTGTGCGGCCTTTCATTCGACCTCGAAATGTAGATTCAGGGATTTTATATTCCTTTGCAGCAGCGCGTTGGCTCAAAAAAATCCCTGCATTGAGATCATTGATGGCAGAATTATTAGCTGTCTCACGGGCATTCATTTTGAAGAAGAGTATGGATAGTTAGGGAGATTTTTCTAGAGTTGGGGTATTTTGGTGGGGTGCGCGAGAACTATATAGCCGAGCTTACATAGATAAAAGGGTCAGATAGTGGTGTGGCACACCGTCCGGGCCGTTCTCCCGAGTAGAGTCTGGGTAACCGAGACACGTGCCCCACTTGAGACATGAGAAAGCTGGTTCATATTCTGTGGGACCCTTTCCATATTTTTCATTGGGTGGGATAAGGTAAAACACACCATACTGATCACATTACATTATAGGTAATATTAAATCCAGCACCTTTTCTGTTCATGAACTCCCCCTCCTTGTAAATTATAATTATACACATGTCTGAATTTTAGTTTATAAATTGGCTTGGATGGCCGGCTACGCCGATGCATCATTTCCTCTAATAATCGCGACCTTCGGGTTAACGGAAATGCGAAGAATTCATCTCTAGAGTTGTATTTCAGTCGCGCGTCTTAAGCCCCACAGGAGGCTGAGCTAGCTGTAAATAGTTTAGTTAGACGTTTTAATGATACCTACTTATCTCCACATTTTTCGCCCGGTCATGTATGTGACGATGACGAAGGCACGCTAGATAGTTGTGGGTAGCTGAAATGCGTTCCTGCGGCAGACATATACGGTTGAGGGGGGGGGACGAAGACGGCGTTTCTACCTGTACGTGGTGTCCCCTACGAACCTGGAGTTTATCTTCAGAGCCAACAGAAACACGCAATACTTGGTCATGGAGGAAAAGTCATCCAAATGAGTTTCCGGGGTGTACCCAGCTCCCGTTATGGTGGTGATGGATCAGATTAAGTTGGCCCTTTTTATCAAGATGAATTCTCACTATTTACAGATATTCTGGCATTATACTGTCTCCCGAGGAAAGAGCACCGCTACCTGAGCGCTGGTGGTGTCGGTATATGGAGGATATCTGGACAGTGGGATACTAGGGAGATACAGATGGGGATACGCACCTCGTATGGCTCTGGTGTCTAGGCCTCGCCTGACTGGAGTTGCAGGTTTTTTGAGACTTTTTCCGGCGTACCGGTTTCCATGGCTGCTCTTTTTCTATTTTTTTTTTTTTTGAGCAGGAGGTTCCGTAGTAAAGGTGGTTGAATTCTACGGGTAATTACTGAGCTAAATTGCTACCCGTCATGGGTCTATGTATCAATGATCTTAGGTTGGAGGTAATGGGGGATAGGAGCACTGTAGAAGCTGTAGCCTGGGTCAGAGAGGGGCCCTAGTGTTATGATAGTCTTGGAATGCACATAGCACAAATAAACACAACTACAATTTACGGTTGAGGGTGTTGAAATTGGTACATCCAACTTTGGATAAGATAGCTGTATGCACTCAACGAGATCTACACATACTAATCTTCCTATAAGTTGCGAGGTTGGTAAAATACGCTAAACCGTATTAATACAAATCACTAGATTTCCTTTTACTTTAGATAGATATTATAAGTAGCTGTGTCTAAGTGGGAGTAATAAACAACTCCACACTTACGATTAACAGACTCCTTCTTGTGCCAATCTGTCTTCTCTGTGAAATTATCTCTCTCAAGTCTTACCACTTGCTGCTACCACTACTTCCAAATAACAGGTTATGACCCCGGTGTTCTTAGCATTCGAGATAACCCCCCCCTTTCAATTATTTATCCTCATCGTTCTCAAGCTTACTATTCCAAATAACAGATAACAAATTCTCCCGAAACTATCATAATGTCTACCAACCAAAGCCAATCAACCTTCTTCAGCGAACTGAACGAATCAAAGCATACCCGATCTATGCAGTTGACCAATGTCGTTCAGCTCAGCGGTTACAATAACTATGACTTATGGTTTAATACTATGATAGTAGTGTGGGATACACACAAGCTCCACGAGCTTGTGGTTGAAGGAATGGCTGCTGAGGAAAATAACCCTACCGAGGCTTATGCATACAAGGAACTATGCACCCTTGCCAAAAACATCTACATACAGGTGGTGTGTCCGGATATTCTAGCTTCACTGCTAGAACTCCAAAACCCCCATCTGATGTGGAAATACCTCGAAACTGAATACAAGAGAAACAGTACGTTCAATCTTGTTTATCAGCTCAGGAACCTGGCACTCCTTGCGATCGCCTATGTTCCTAGCCAGCCAATAAGTGCCTTCATTAAAACTTTTGAGACCGAGTACTCGAGGTTGACTAAACTCGCCAGAGATTCCTCTGACAACGATAGAAAACTTCTAGCTCAATTTCTCCAGAGTGATACAACAAAGCGTACTTTCATCTTGGCCTTCTTAGCTCAAGGTCAAAAAAACGTTGTGGATAACCTGGCAACCAAAGACAATCTGTCTTATGCCGCGGTCAAGCAACGACTTCTTGACCTTGACCAAGAAACGCCAGTGGAAATGGCAATGGCAACTCGTTCCAAAAGAGGTAAACCCTTTACCTCGAACCTGACAAAACCTTCTAAGGTTGCAAAACTCCAGGAGTGTACATACTGTTTGAAGCATTTTCCTTCAAACAGTTCTGGACACACTTGGAAAAATTGCTCCAAGGTTCGAGAAAGGGGTCGCAAGAAAAAACATGCAAGTTCCTCTGGTATACAAGAGCAGGCCAATATAACTACATCCCAATCTGAAAATGTTAGTAGACAACCCTTCTATTTTGACACAGGTGCAACTTCTCACATGTGTCCTGATCCAGATCGATTTATCCACATCTCGCGAAGCTCTGGTTCTGTGACCTCAAGCTCAGGTGAAAAGATGAACGTCGAAGGAAAAGGAACAGTCATGTTGAACTGCAAACTGTCTGATGGAACTGTTTCTCAGTTTACGATGGAAAATGTATTATATGTACCTAAATTAAACCTACCTCTATTTTCATGGAGGATTGCCAGATCCAAAGGATTTTCTCTTTGTGATGATGGTAATTTTATAAGAGTTTCTAAAGATAATAGAATACTATTTGAAGCTCATTTTTACGGTCCGTTACCGTCGATTCCGGAAGCGGTGATAAATGACCATGCTCTTACAACCTGTGAATTTTGGCACAAAGCTCTCTGTCATTCTGCTCCCTCCACGATCACAAGTACAGAAAAGCTTCTTCCAAATTCAAGTATTATTCCTAAAAAATCCTCAGATTTCTCATGCGAAGCTTGCATTGTTTCCAAATCTACTCATAAAAAGCCCAAACCATCTCAGATAAGAGCTGAAGAGAAAGGCGAAGACATTCATTCCGATCTCTGTGGGCCGTTTCCCACTCCATCATATGGAAATGCACTATACTACATCTGTTTTGTTGATGACGCGACTCGTTATGCCAGTGTACAAATTCTCAAATGTAAATCTGAGGCAGCACAAGCCACAATCGAATTTATTACGGAATTGAAAACACAGCACGACATTAAACTCAAGTCTTTTCGGACAGATAATGGTGGTGAATATGTCAACGCTACACTCTCCAAGTTTTTTAAAGAGAACAGGATAAGTCATCATCTGACTCCCCCTTACTCTCCTGAATCAAATGGTGTCGCTGAAAGATTAAATCGCTCTATAGGCGAAGGAATACGAGCCATGCTCTTACCGTTTAAAGACAAAAGACTTTGGGCTGAAGCTGTAAGAACATTCATTTATACAAAAAACCAAATAGCACATGGATCTGTAAATGGACAGACTCCTTATGAAGCTTTTCATGGCACTAAACCATCCATTTCTCACCTTCAACCCTTTGGCAGAGAATGCTACGTGCATATCCCCATGACTAAACAACCATCAGGAAGCAAGCTTCTCCCAAAAGCAGAAAAAGGTATTTTTGTAGGTTACACCAAAGTCGATCACCATTATCGAATCTTTGTTCCAGAAAAAAGAAAACTTATTATCTCAGCTGATGTTACTTTCCCTGCAGTGAAAACCAACTCTGAGATAAATAACTTCCCAGCTGATATGAATAATCCTAAACAGTCAACTACGACTCATGTCACTAGGACAATATCAATCGGTAATGGGCTTGAACATCAGATTCAAAATTCACTTCCTCAAGATCCTAGTCATGGTTCTCAATCCACATCTCAGCAATCAACATCAACATCATCCGAAATCTCGACCAATACCAACACTACAACTTCTCCTCTACCTCAAATAGCTCCGCTCCCTTCTCTGAATGTTATGTCCATACAATCCAGACCAAAACGCACAATCCGTCCTCGGACTTTCGATGACACGATAACGGGGGAATGGTGGAATGCTTCTCGTGTTCCTCTTCAACCGGCTTCGTCGAATTCTACCAATGCAGATGGTCAAGATTTTGCCATGGTCAACAATTTTGATGAATTAGAGCCCAAAACATATAACAGTGCAAAACTGTCTCCCAATTGGGACCAATGGAATTCAGCATTTGAGGCAGAAATGTCATCTCTTCAGGAGAACAAGGTTTGGGACATTGTCCCACGCCCAATAGGAAGAAAAGTTGTTGGTGGAAAATGGGTTTGCAAAATCAAAAGAGATTCCCACGGAGAGATTGAAAGATTCAAAGCACGGTACGTAGCTAAAGGCTTCTCTCAAATTCAAGGCTTAGACTACGACGAAACCTTTGCTCCCGTTGTTAGATTTGACTCACTACGACTATTGCTGGCGATATCTGTAGCGAAAAAGTGGAAACCGAGACAACTTGACATAAAAACCGCATTTTTGTATGGAATCTTGAATGAAGAAATTTACATGGAACTCCCTGAAGGGTACAGAGTAGGAAATCATGTCGCTAAACTTAATAGGTGTATCTACGGACTGAAATAATCACCACGGGAGTGGTACTTCAGGTTGGCTGAATACATTATTCCCCTTGGTTTTGTTTCCTCCCTCCTTGACCCATGTGTTTTCATCCACAACAATGGAGTTTTAATCATCGCGGCATACGTGGATGACATAGTATTATTTGGAGAACAAGGAGCCCTTATGGACCAGTTAGTAACCCACTTCAAATCTGAGTTTCAGGTAAATAATATGGGCACTCTCCATTGGCTTCTTGGGATTCAGATTGAATACTCTAATGCAGGAATCAGACTATCTCAGACCGCTTACATAAATAGAATCTTGGATCGATTCTCTATGCAAGATTGCAACTCAGTTTCCACGCCCATCGAGTGTAACCAACGACTGATGATGGCGATAGATGGAGAACCTAGAGCCAATGCAACTCTGTATCAGCAAATCATCGGATCTATAATGTATATCGTATCTAGCACCAGGCCTGACCTTGCATATATAATATCTCATCTCTCTCAGTACAACTCAGATCCATCAATCTCTCATTACAGTGCGGTAAAACAAATCCTAAGATATCTCAAGGGAACAAAGGATCTTAAATTAATTTACAAGTACGAATCCCCACTCGTACTAAATGGATATTGTGATACATCATACGGAAATTGTCTTGACACTCGTCGGAGCTTCGGCGGCTATCTATTCCAACTTGGTGAATGCACCTTCAGCTGGAAATCCAGGAAACAGCGTACCGTTGCTCACTCCACTTGTGAAGCTGAGTATATGGCGTTGTCCCTTGCAACAAGACAATTTATTTGGATTGTTTGTGGTCTCCATCAGCTTCTTGGACAAGATATACCAACGTCCCTGTCGACAGATAACAACTCTACTATTGATATTGCACACAACCCAAAACTCAATGATGCCACTAAACATATTGATATTGCCTACCACTTTACTAGAGAACGAATTGAAGACGGATCCCTTCTATTACTACATATCCCATCAGCAGAGAACCTGGCGGATATATGTACAAAAGCTTTGCCCAACCCAAGATTGAAACACTTATGCACCTTCATCTTTGGTACAAAGTGAGGAGGGGTGTTGA
Source organism: Podosphaera xanthii (assembly GCA_028751805.1). Lineage (NCBI taxonomy): Eukaryota > Fungi > Ascomycota > Leotiomycetes > Helotiales > Erysiphaceae > Podosphaera > Podosphaera xanthii. The sequence continues at coordinate 2,219,371 of JAPWIX010000007.1, forward strand.
AATTGGTACATCCAACTTTGGATAAGATAGCTGTGTGCACTCAACGAGATCTACACAAACTAATCTTCCTATAAGTTGCGAGGTTGGTAAAATACGCTAAACCGTATTAATACAAATCACTAGATTTCCTTTTACTTTAGATATTATAAGTAGCTGTGTCTAAGTGGGAGTAATAAACAACTCCACACTTACGATTAACAGACTCCTTCTTGTGCCAATCTGTCTTCTCTGTGAAATCATCTCTCTCAAGTCTTACCACTTGCTGCTACCACTACTTCCAAATAACAGAGGGTTGAAAGGGCTGTCAGGCGCCTGACTTTAAGTTGTGTCTTCAAATGATATTTGGGTGTTAGTGCCTCTAACATCAAGTTAAGTCTTCGCTCTATGTACCGTACCAGTGTCATTCGTGTCGTAGCCTCAAGGTTGCATACACAAGACTGGTTTTAGAAAAGACCCCCATCGTTTTGCATCGCATTATGTGAGAATAGAACTTTATCCTTGCCAAGACGACGCATACTAATCATCTGATTTTAGCCTATCTCTCACTGTGTGTCTAGATCGATATTGGCGGTTTCAGTTAGCATCCGCCGCGGTTAATCACAACAACTGTAGCCAACACTTCTGATCCTATCGCACATACGTCATGGCATGGAAAAGCAAAATACGGCATAAGAGTAAGAAGTGAATTGGGTTAACATTCATGAATAGAGGTCCCTTATTTTGTACATCTAAGACCGCACGTCTGAGAGAATGAGAAAAATATAAAATATTGTCATTTCCAGTCTTCTTACTTCTTTCTATATCCTTAGTTCTCTCAAGAGCTAACCTCATTATTTATCATCATTTTCATCTAGAGCACACCAAAAGTTCAGAAAGAGTCCATGTATCGGAACTGAAACAATGTGTCTTTATACAACCCAGTCACTAATACACTCTCTGTTACTAGAGACACCACACTGGCCACTTTTTAATAACCTCCACCTGAAACTTCTTGATACCTGTAACTCAGAGTATTAGATGGGCTTTAAATAATTGTACAGCAATCGCTAGTTTAGAAAAAAAAAAGAATCAATAATAATCTTCCTTACGATTCGTGAGATCCTTCTATCTCTGCATCATTATCTCATAATTTTAATAATTATCAAGAGCATCCCATGAATACTTAACTCTCAGTAAGATGACAAATTTCTGAGGTTTTAAGATTTCAGCTCTAATGCGTCACCTGCGCGCCGGTCTCAATACGTGGCTCTTGTTGCAAATATGCAATATATTCAGCATTTTTTAGATTAATTTAGGTTATTAATCTATTCATGAACGACTCGAAAAGAAATTTTTGTACTGAAGAGAATGAATAAATCATTAGCAATATTGAAGATTATTTAATAGCTTTTGGTAAATTTGTCAAAATTTTTGGCTGACCATAAAGAAATCTAAACTTACTCAATAACTCGAATCATAGGACGAAATTTTTCCGTCAGCAGCAGCGAAAATTCGGTTTTGTTTATTATGCTTCTCTAACAGATAAGGTAGGAGTGATCTGAGTAAATTGGGGTAAGTTCAAAGTTTCTTGCCTAATTTAAATATCTAAGCATCTAATCAAATAGATGATTTTGACAAAATTTGACTCGATTTAACTCAGGTTTTATCATGGATATAATATATACACTTCATCTAAGGTAAAGCAAATCTAAAATACAAAAGCTTGTCTTCAGTGTAAACGTGTAGCCTCAATTTTAAGATCATGGTAATAGATTTAATCTCCAAGGCAAGAGTTTTCTTTGTATATCGTCATAAGTCCAGGGGTTTTGCGGCAAAGGAGCGAAGAGAATCATGTATATCTGACTGAAACGATATCGCGGCAAGCCCCTCATTGATTGCTAGGAGATTTCTCTCCCAAGTTTCTACTAGAGCATTCCCTTCAGCCGACGCATTTTTAAATTTGACGATTGATTCAGAGTTCTTTTTCCAGTAAGCCACTGCTGTTTTCCCACAAACAATTATCCTTCTGATGGATAAAAATACAGGTGTGAGGGACGTGTTGAAGGATTGGTTGTTGATTCTAAATTTGGGATTTTCTTTAATCGGGTAGCGCCTTTGCAAGGATATAATACCTGCGGCGGTCCATTCAAGTAAAGTATGCAATTCCGAATTTAAGTTAGATTTGGGATCATAATTTTGCAGATTAATTGCAAATGGATACTCAAGAAAAGCCTTACTTGATAAATCAAGCATGGTACATGGATCTGAGAAGAAATTATGCTCCTCTATGGCAAATAGGGAGTAATCGACTGTACACGCGGCCTGGAGCATTAAGTCAGGCGCTATCGGATTGAGTTTTGATATCAAAAAATCGAAGGGAAGTAAGTTATGGATGCAATACCATGCAAAATGATTATATTTTTTGGCTTTCCTGGCTTGATATTTAAGGAGAGCGTCACGAGCTGCTACAGGAGCCATCGAAGAGCCGAGAATATCCGACACGATGGACGCAGCTAAGTCTCGAATATCTTCTTCGTCATCTACAAGCAATCTCATCAAAACGTAGTTGAGTTTTAGACACTGGCTCTCGATTTCCAATGGTTGGTCTGGAGGAGCGTGTAAATAAAACTCCTTGATAGCAGTGACCGCTGAATAGCGTAGATTGAAGTCCTACGATGATTAGGTAAGAACTTGGGATCCACGAGATTTAATTTACCTGGGAAGCCATGCTCGATCTCTCTAAGCCCTGAATCCAACAGCAAATTAAATTTACCTTCTCTTCATCTGACAGGCTAGAATTAAGTCTAAATAGCGTGGTATATCCACTCAAGGCGTAATACATACTAAGCAGAATAGGGCTTCCTTGGCCTTTTAAGATAAGGTAATCCCCAAGAATCTCAAGTAGATGCTGAACCAGCTTGCTCTGTGTCTTGACTATAGTCTTGGAGGTTTTTAAAATTTGCGATGTAATTTGCATAATGCTACGGAGTGTTTCTGTATCTTTTGTGTTTTCTAGGACTCTAATCAAGGTGCTGAGTACATCACAACACGCTTCTTCAGACATAGGCAGTTTCCATGCAGTGACAATTTTCTCAAGGGTAGCAACAAGTAGATCGAGCCCAAAGTTCATGACTTCTTCAATTATTTTTGTTGCAATTGAACCATTATTCAATAGAATAGAAATTGTAATTTTTTGTCTTAAATATCCTTGAATAAAAAGTGGAACGATCAAGTTAGAGTATGAAGCAACTTTTGCAAGATGTTGTACAAAATTTTCTGAGCTATCAATGCCCCAGTAATTTTCCGAAATTTGCAAGATATAATTGTATCTTTTTCCCGTTTCTCTTAAATCGGGGTGATTCATTATAATTTCAAGGACCAGGTTCGCCATCTCGACGTATTCTATGAGAATAAAAGGATTTTGTGTTTGATAGACGGTATTTAGAACCTGTTGATAAATACTGCATAGTTGATTCAAACAATATGAAAATTCTTTACCCCGTTCCAACAAAATTAGCTTTGCTGCAAGAGCAGATCCGTGCTGGTAGTTGATGGATCCACCAGTGTAATCTAACAAATTTGAAATTGCGCAAAGTTCATCTCCCCGTGGCTGTAGTATCGAAATTGTTTTTGCTGCTTGCTCCCGAAGATGCCACGTCTTGCTACTTAATAACTTAGGTAAAATTCTGTTCAGCTCATCTCGAAGTTCTAGTGGAGGACCGGCTCGTCGTATTATTCCAAGAGCCGGGAGCACAACATGATTCTCATTATCACCATGTTCAGAATCCTTGTGTTCGTGTTGTAGCAGCTGCATGAGTATCCGAGGAAGTGCGGGGTATTTTTCGTATCGAATCACAATGGATTTCCCATCCCATCCAGTTTCAGATGTTAATTTGCTGTCGCTAGTACCAATTAAGTTATCAATTAGACTTCGTAATAATATTAATGACGAGTTCCTAATAGCCCACCTAGAAATTATTAGCATTACAAAATAAATCAAAGTTTTACTGACACAGGAGAACTGAGGCTTTGCCCGACAACTTCAAAGCATTCTGAAATGTAGGGATCTACTCTAGCACTTGTTGTGACAGATTTCAATATATCCTTTAAGCAATTGAGTGCATGAACCTGAGGAAGTTGTTCCTGATTTAAATCAACATTTTTGCTCTCTCTACTGGCAATCGTAAGTAACTTTCGAATGTTTTTCTCAAAATCTTCTGCAGAAACTGCAGACATAATGGCTGTGATAATAGAAGGAATTCCTGCAGATCGTCGTGTTGTAGAAACTTGAGTCTCTAGACAAACAAAAGCGTCCTAAATGAATCAGATAAATTTGAAAAAATCACAAAAAGCTCAAGATCAAACCTTAAGCCAGCTGCTCAAAATGCTTTCATCTCCAGAAAATTTGTGTTGGTAATAGCGAGGAGCCAGCTTACAACATGTAGAAAATGTCAGAGAAACAGTTGAAAATGCTCCTCGATGTCTGAGGGTAGATAACTTTTCAAATGAAAGGTTACTGATCCTAGCAAAAGTGTTTTTGGCTAAGGAAGTAGGGCCACCATGTTGATGATTATGTTTGTTCACAATCGTTCTCAGTAAGTTACTGACGAGTTAGTATAAAAAATTTGATTAGAATTGGTTTACTTACTTACCTGGATTCATGAATTGCCCTAAAGCTATAGCTTAAAACATCTTTTGTGTCAATTGTCTCTAACTCTTCAAATTCCATAGGAAGATGTCCTTGTGGAGAGTCATTGCAGAGCACAGGTTTCACAGCAATCCATACCCGTGTACATATATCTAAGATTTTATTTTGTAAATTTTGCATCCAATTTATATCATCAATACAGATATTTTTTGACACTTGCTCAAGATCAAGAGTTTCCCAAATAAGACTAGGAAAGAAGTTAATTTTTTCTGGGCTATAGTTAATCTATTGGGTGTCTTACTTGAGAGTAGCAAAGCTTCCATGCAATGGAGTGTCCTGAATAGCCTGGGTTAAATTTCTTTCAGCAATGGCAACTTTTTTTTCCAATACATTGACTAATTCTATTAAAAATCTGGTCCGATCCTGTTCTGAAGCCTGTAGATGATATAAAATTTGGTTAGATCTGGCAAATCCATCTGCATAATTAGCACGGCCAGACTTATCAGAAACTTCCTCAATAAGCCTAATAAAATCTGTTAGAAAATTGAGGGGTGCATCGATAGTCACGAATAGAACATCTATATCCTTGCCTGATACTTGATGCTGTTTTACTGATGAATTACAGGGTTTTTTTGACGGATAATCAACTTTTCCTTCATTTCCAGCTAATGAGAAACAGTTTTGCTCCATATAGTGAGAGGGTGATGAAGCTTTCAAAATTATTTGGGCAAAATTTCGAACGTCTTCAAAAGGGTCTACAAGAAGATCCATCAAAACTCTTATAAACCTCTGAGTGAAAAGATTTATAGTGAAAGGCCAAGCTATTTTATTTTCAAGTTTGATTACTTTAACTTGAATTACTTGACGTTGATTATTTAGAATTCCTGAGCCTAGCCAAAGATATATAGTTTTGAGAGAAGTTATATGGCGTTGATATGATGCTGTTGGGATCAGCTCTTCCTGTAAGAACTCAAACCACCACTCAATAAAGAGTATCTGGTCCTGTAGTAAGTCTTCAGTCTGACGTAAGATGTTGTTGACTTGAGAATTTTCGGTTTCAGTTAGATTGTGGCCATTTTTAATTTGTTGTTTCCTAACGCATATCTCCCTTACGAGGAAAGATGTTGAGCCTCTAAGCCTTTCTATAAGTTTTTTGATGGTTGTAAGAGTCTCAATGCGGAACTTTACATCAGTGTTAGAGTACATAATATGTAGTTTTAGTTTAATTATGCGGAGAGTAGTTGGACTTAGAGGCCTGAGGGGAGACGAAGATGAGACTAGGACCGAAAATGAGAGTGAGCGCACAAGATCGCTTTTATGCATCAATAAAGACTCAAATACGTTCTCATTGAGACTGATAGTTTTTGAGTGGTTTTTGGGCAATTTATCAGATGATAAGATTGCTGAAAGTCTTAGCTCCAGATATATCTCAGACTTCATTAAATTCTTACCTGAGTCCTCGACCAAGCCAACCTTCTTCCCTACCTCAAGAGCCGCGAGTCTGAGAAGAGCTTGTGGATCAACAGCTTCATGAAATATCTTGGAGATATCGATTTGGCTGTTAAGATTCTCTAAAAATTCAAATGATGCAGATCTGTCTAGGTTAAAAAGAGGTGATAATAAGTGGTTCTTTATATTTTCTAACAAATCCGGCTCTTTTGTTAAAGCTCTCTTGATCCATACTTGCCATGTTGTAATTTTATCTCCAGTATCTGTCATACTACTTACAAAAGTCCTGATTTGCCGGAAGATTGTAACGAGAAATTTGCCAGCAATTGGGGAGATATTTGGAACGGACATCCAATCAAATACTCTTGCAACAAAAACGTTCCATAAGCTATCCTGTTTTTCACGAGTGAAAATTAATAATTTCGAGGAATTTTGAAAATATTCTTCGAAAGCGGCGATTAGTTCAGGGGCCGAAATTATACCTTTTCTCATGAAGTACTCAAGTGACTTAAAAGCTGACTTTACTAGGGGTTTTGATAATTCATTTCCAATAGAGGAGAAACATTTTCTGAGAGTAAATAATTTTATGGTTTTGGCTGCTTGTGCATCCGTATTAGTAGCGATGAGCGTTGATACCAGTTCCAAGACCCGGCGCATGGAACGATTTTGATCTTTTTCACTCCATTCAAGATAATAGATGAATAACTCGGAGCAGATATTTTGTGAATATGCACTACAGCGAACCGTGGCACAATTCGATTTTCTACATTGCTCAATAAAATGGCATAGACCGCTACAGTTATTGCTGAGGGCAAATCCAGGCTGACATAGTTTATTCAATAGGTGCCTGAACGATTCCTGGATAAATCTGATGTAATATTAGGTTCGCAATGATCCGATGTGATTCAGTTGCAGTCCAGACACTCTTACTGTGCATGTAAATGAGCCGGCTGGTTTTCAATCCACTTCACCGATATTTTTTCATCTTGTGGAAGCTGCAGAGAATCCCTGGAAGAATTATATCCAGGATCCATTTGAAATTTTCAATCAGAGTAAGGCTTTGAGTCTCATTGATTTAGATGCGCATATTACAGCAGACTCCATCTTACTTCAGGCCACAAATAAGCGACCACATGACTTTATCGGCATGAGTCAGAGCCGATATGATATCCAGAGGGTATCGCATCATTGGACTCTATTGCACATTTCTGCCAAATTGCGATTGCGCACTGTAAAAATGTCAATCTGGGACAAACTAAGCGGCCGAAAATCTACTTCAAACGCAAACACAACTCCAACTTCATCTCCACAGAGTCCATATGGAGAGTCTCTTATGACAACACAATTCGATCCCCAAGACACCCAAGACGTATCCTCATTTCTTACGGGGTCTTCCTTCGCAGATCCCTCAAAACTTCATCCTCTTGCAGGCTTAGATCAACAAACGCTTGATTACTTATCCTTAGAAGATTCCGCACTCTCAGATCTCCCAGGCTCACAATCAGCTTTACCCTCTCGTGGGTGGTCAGACGACTTATGTTACGGAACTGGCGTTACATATCTGACCGCATTAAGTGTTGGCGGGGCATGGGGACTACAAGAAGGCCTAAGAAGATCACACGGACAGCCACCAAAGCTACGGCTTAACTCCGTATTAAATGCCGTTACAAGAAGAGGGCCTTACTTAGGAAACTCTGCTGGCGTAATAGCTTTAGTATACAATGGAATCAATTCCTTCATCGGCAACATTAGAGGAAAACATGATTCAGCAAACAGCATACTAGCTGGTGCCCTGAGCGGCATGATATTCAAAAGTACGAGAGGACTTCGGCCTATGCTGATTTCAGGAAGCATCGTCGCTACAATTGCTGGAGCTTGGGCTGTATGTTTTACTCTTAGTCACATCTACTTAACATTTACTAACAAATTTTGGACTTCAGGTCGTGAGGAAGGCCTTATTCTGAAAGAAAAATCAGATCTAGACCCAGTAATATGCGTCTTCACAAAGACCTGTAAAATAATACGAAGAATGGCTAAACTACTACAAAATCACGACTTTAAAACACAAATACCTTTTCTCGGGGTACACGGTTGAAGAGCAGCGTGTTACATTCAAGTTCATGTACATAATTTTTCCAAGATATCTCGTTTTATGACGCGACAAACTCTCAAACTACAAATCCACTGGGACCTGGCCTGAACTACACATGAAATTCGCCGTCTTTGACAAAGTAGAGTTCAAATGCAGAGATAAAAGCCAGTATCATGTCTATGATGCTTCGAGAGTGCTGTAGCACACAGGCTTCTTCATTCATGCACATCATTACTTGACTCTCTGCTATTGAAATTTTACCCCTGGATCCATCGTGATTCAATAATTCCCGCTATATAAAATCTGAACCCAGGAATTGGATATGAAAGAAGGAAGTTGTTTCGGTAATTCAAGTCGAGTATTGTGGTGTGAAAAAGTATGGAAATTACATACATACAATGCTCACTTTTAGTGAGCTGGATGCACAGATGCGCTAAGGACCAGGAGTATGATCACATGGAAGACTGAGGGCTCGGAGATCCAGACTCGATATAAAGTGAAGCGTTTGACAATAAGCTTAGCCAAAGAATTTCAAGCTTTGTATTACTCCAGATATGCAGACACTGCTTTTCTGCGCTTACATCAGCAAGCGAACCAAATAGATTAATAAGAATCTGCCAGAAATACTAAACGAAAGTTACCTCTAGATGACTAATAATTTTTACCAACACTACTTGTACTAGTACATGTATGTTTAGTGGGTCTCGAACAACCCCGCTCTACGACACGAACTGATACCTGTACGTTAAAGAAGCACCACCATAATAATGAGAATTACTTCTATATTTGGTTTTCACTAGTAGATCGTTAGCGAGAAGGTTAAATTTACTCTTACTCGAAATCTTGTGCAAGATAAACTTAAGATTTTGAATAAATTATTGAAGTTCTGAAGCGGCTACTCGTCCGTATTATCTACCATCAGCTTAGTCTAACTTACAGCTACAAAACATTTGACTATTGTGAAAATGATTCCGCTCTCTATTCTCAATAACCTCGACATTCTCTGTTGCTTTGACTGCGTGACAAGGTGGTTGATTATTTATGTTATAAATTACGCCTCTAAAGTTAACTGCTCGTACCACTACTGATTCACATCGGCTATCCATGGAACCTCCAAATCTCCCATCTGATCATAAAGTGATTCGAGCCCATGGTCTTGGCGTAAGCTATCGAATTCGTCCCGAGACGCGATTAAAGCGTCAATGTTGGTGGACAAGACGGATATTGAAAACTTTTGTTATGTGTTTTTTTGTTACATCATTCTTTTGTAAACAGTCGTGACGCTATGACACGAATGACACTGGTACGGTACGGCTGGTAAGGTCGATCTCTTCACCTTCACGCGATGCCGGCTGTAAAAGCTTAATATTTTCACTGCATATTTGGGATAGCCAAGACGTGTCGCATTCGGTCGAAGTCAGAAGTCCACAAAGTCTCAGTCGGAACCCTCTCAACACGTCAAGCGTGCTGTCTGCCATAGCTTGACTTCAACTTCAAATACATCTCTGTCACTTTGACAACCTTTCAGCTCTCTTCCTAATTTTGACCATCATCAATGAAATTGATGCGGCTCTTACCTTTTTGAAATCCCCAAATACACGCCCTCTGTGAAAGAACAGTAAGTTGGCTTCTCGTCAACGTATGTCAAAAAATGAATTTATTTTCCATCTGAAGAGAGAATTCAGGGGAACATTTCTGCGTGTATATTCAAATATTACGCGTCGCATCACATTCCAATCCTTACATAGGCAGTTACGTACTTCCAACAAATTAGGAATAACGCCTGCTGGGAGCCGAATAAACCCCGGTTCCATGTAGAAGGAGCAACAGCCCGTAACACCCTCGATGATATAGATACCGGACGGAGTATGAAAGTCACAGGGCACAAATTTGGGAAGGGATGTTGCTCGTGACAATCGAGGGACGATACAGCTCCGCTGGGGATTTTTAGAGAGACGGAAGGACAAGTAAGCAGGGTGTGGAGGGTTGATGAAGCTTTCAGGATAATTTGTGGGGATACATCAACTTCAAGGGCCTTGTGCACGCCAAGGATAGGTAGCTACCGGGTGACAAGGGTAAGTTAACGAAGGTTAGAGAATAAGTTATGTGCTCTATATTTATATGTTTATACTATCGGAATAAACAGAATTTACTGCCTGGCCTGCGTTCACTTAGCCTTGAGCCCCTGTATGTAGCAACCATTGCCGGTTGGTGTAGATCTGATTAGTCATCTACTAGTACCTTATGTTTGACGTTTTGGTACCCTGGGCATAACAATTCCGCGATTTCACCTTCGACACAGGCCTAACTCTTCTGGATCGGATAGTGCAGTGGTACACCGTCCAGGCTATTCTTAGAGTGATGAAAGCATGCCCTGGTATCTTTGAGGTTTTCTTGTTTTTCCCTGTACTGTGTCATCACGGAAGAGGTTGTAGGTCATATGACCTTATCCTCGCAGGAGTACAGTCGTCTCTCGTTGTTACGATGTGGGGTATCGCGGGATCAATTGATGGTGATAAACACCAGAGCAAGTCCAGACATAAAATCAGTTAAATATTAAAATCTACCAACGGAATCTACGATATCTACTTTCCTCCTGTTGAGTACTTGTTCTTGACCCATATTCACAAGGGGAGACTTGTATCAATCACCATCCTCACATTACCCGAAATGAGTACCAGCCACATAATAATCAGCCACAGTGTGTCCAGCCACGCGGGGTACAGCCACACATTCTACAGCTTTACACAGAACCAGCCTCGTGAGAAACAGTGACTATCGACAAGGTTCTGGCGCAGCCAGAACTAATTTCACGGATCCATCCCGTAACAGGGGTAAGACTGAAATAGGGCTCCTCATTGGAGGATCCAATTGGATTGGCCAATGAGAGCCCTTGTTTAAGTCTCGCCCCACATCGTTACAACGAGAGGCAACTGTATCTACAAAAGAAATCTGGGTGTGAGCGTTCTAGACGTCAAATTGGGCCATTCTGAGAAAAATACGTATCTCCCGTCATGATTTGAGTTATCGGTCCAGGCCGCATAAACAAGATTGATTCCAAAAGAGGATCCCATTTTTAAATTTGGGCCAAGTCCGGTAAGACAGTTTTGCGATGTATTGTGTATCCAGATTACAAGATACTAGGTTGAGAGTTGATCTATGACTAAGATCTGTATCTATTGTTATGTAATCCTAAACTAGCGCGTCAGGTCTGTTAGCGTGTTTTGTATTATTAAGGAGTTTCGCGGCAGAGAAACAAATCAACTTACATCAGACTCAACGAACTTACTAGGCATTCTGTGATAAAGATAACAGGCGTGCTCTGAGTTCAGAGTCTACCGTAAGTACATTTGTTAATCGTAAAAGTAAACGCACAAATAGCTATTTGCGCTGGTAACTCAACTACCAACTTATTTTCAAATATTCAAAATGTCTCCTCCATCTGATAGTCTTTGATCAACTGGGAAAAAACCTTCGGGAACGGAATCAAGTGACTCACCAGAGCCCTCCCTAACGGAAATACTGGCGGAACTTAGAAATATTAGTCTACAACAAGCATCATTGAGTGAAAGGATGAATAAATTGGAACTGGTCGTCACTTCGTCCTCGGCCGAATTTTCTCGCGAGCCGCATATCAAGGAGAATTATGATGACGTTAAGGGAAGAGAGAAGGTTGAAATTCCTAATTTAGACTCAAAACCTGAAATGGATAACAAGAGAAGTCCTTTATCAATTCCAGGCCTGCAGGCTACTTGGAATCCGAGCAAAGGGCTATTTAGAGCACCACCAAAATCACCCGGCCCTCGCACGAAGACGAATTTGCTGTGCTTATCGGACCCAATTGTGAACAGGTTGGATAGAGAAACTTGGGCATCATATAACAATAACAGTTAATATATTCAGTGGTTGTGGAAGTACTGGTGCGAACTCGTCGTGGAAGGTGACTTAGATAAATCTACACTTGATTTTAGAAACAGTAACAAACCTTTCAGACCTGGGTTGAAACCTCTTACAGCTACAAGTGACGTCGAAAATCTTATGCATTTGCAGGAAATTCAGTCATCATTAGTACAGGAGGGAACCTTCTACCACCTGTGGCCGCAGAGAGTGTGTCATCTTTTTCAAGGAGATTTCAAGCAAGTTAACGCTTTCTGCAAAACACACCGTCCGACGTGGCCAATGACTGTAGAGGCAATACTTCAAATCCTCTCACTGTCCAATAGTCTCAGAAGCCCTGTCGACGCTTTCGTGGCTTTCCGTTCAGGTCCATTACCGAATGAGTCCACAGCTCAGTTTCTCAGGCGTTTCGAACAGGCGTTTCATAGAATGCCAAGCAGGGAGAGAACCGAAGGGGAAGTCGAAAGCACAATTGAATACATCTTGCAAACACATGCAAGTATGGTTTGGAATACTCTAGTTCAACAAAATAACGCCTTCCCTCTGCATAATGCGCTTTCAATTGCTTGGACAGTTGCAGAAAAACATCAAAATTGGATGGCTCAATTATCTTCACGCCCGATGGACAGAGAGTTTCTTCCAGTTTTCAAAGATCCACTACGTGAAGTTTCGAACACCCCACACTTCCAACAACCCCCTGTTTTTGACAACCCCAAATCTTCGGTCAACGCGGCAAACGCCCAAACAGTGTGCTACAACTGTGGTAGATTGGGTCATTTTAGTTCAGATTGTAGAAGTAGCCGAAAGATAGAAAAAAGAAATCCACATTCCAAAGAAAATGAAATTTTTGGTACATTCAAAGCCAAAATTGGAGGACAAAAACCCGATCAACAATTTGGGCAACAAACTACAAGTGCAGATACGAAAAATCATACTCAAAAATTTCATCATAAAAAGCATCATCCACCAACTCCTCCACCGCCGCGTCGGTCAAACCCTTCCAGGTCTGTATACGCAAATCAAACGGTTCAATTCGAGGATGAAAATTTTGAACTTTGGGACTCAGACGATTTTCAGGATATAACTCCTTACTCATCTACAGATAATGATATTGACAATAATGAATGCGCTGTCATTAATGATAATAGTATCAAGGAATAGGGGTTTGGCAGCGGCGTTTTCAACACTGACGCCGTGTGCCTCTATGATTCAAAATTTATTAATACCACAAACAATTCTACTTTTTCTTATGTTTCTAGAGAAGGCGCTAAGGATCATCATCGATTTTTTTCTTGTCTTATTAACGGTGTTAAAAGTTTTGCATTTCTTGATGGTGGCACTGCCAGTTGTTTTATTGGTTCTTCTGTTGCTTCAACAGTTCAGTACTTTTAACTCAGTCAAATTCGCCTGTTCAACTGCAAGGAGTAGGAAAAAAATTAGGACCTATCGTTACCTACGACTGCGATGTATCGGTTGATTTCGGAAATGTATCAATCATACGGATAGTTTGCGGTGTAGTGCCAGAAGGAACGTTTCCAGCACCTTTAACTATCGGAAGATCAATTTTGCATAAATTAGGAGTACTATACATACCTGATTCTGATTGTGTGCAACTGATAAGACTTACTAAAACACCTACGCTCACTCCCATTCCAAAGGAAAAGTTAAATTTAAAAAATGTTACAATCTGGGCAGCTAAGAATATTCCCACAAATCTAATTCCATCATTTGATTTATCTTCAAAAGAATTAATCATACATCCACCTCTAAAAATATCTATTATGGAGCAAGAAAATATCAACCAGAACATACTTTATCTCAAATCAAAATTTTCATCTATGTTCGATTCGACTAAAATATCTGGTAGTGCTACTCAGGCAACAGGTGTCAAGCACGACATCATTCTGAGCACTACAAACAACCTGAAATCAGCACCAGGAAGATACTCTCCTCAAGACACACGGATATTAAAGGAATTTGTAGAAGCAGGTATTAGGGAAGGCGTTTTATACAGTGGTCAAAGCCCATTCTCAAGTCGCGCAATTCTAGTCCCAAAAGACGGCAAGCCTAAAGGACGTATGGTAATAGATTTCAGACAAATTAACGCTCATACAGAAAAATCGGCTTACCCGTTACCCGTAGCTCAAGATGAAATACGTAAAGCTTCAGGTCACAATTTTTATATAAAGCTTGGCCTTAAATCAGGGTTCTACCAAATAGAACTTACTGAACGAGCGCAAAAGATCTGTTCCTTTGTTACACCTCAAGGGCAATATTTGTTCAAAGTTATGCCTTTCGGACTAACCAACGCCCCTGCCACTTTCCAAAAAGCAATGGATGAATGCCTGCAACCCATTCGAGATATCACATCAAACATGATAGATGATGTAATTACTTGGGGCAATACAATAGCAGAAGCTACAAACAATGCTTCTTTGGCAATGAAACGATTAGAATCCTGTGGCTACAAACTGAATCCAAGATAATGTGCTTGGTTCGTCACTCAAACCAGATTTCTCGGGCACATAATCGATAGAAACGGCATTCAAGTAGACCCTTCCAAAATTCAAGCAATTCTTGACAGGCCTATTCCAAAAACAGTTACGGAAGTGCGTGCGTTCCTAAACTCATGCAATTACTTTCGCGACTACGTAAAACTTTTCAGCAAACTTGCAGGCCCCTTATATTGTCTCACTTCGTTAGAAGGTAAAAACGTACCAGTAACTCTTACTGATGAAAAAATTAAATCGTGGAAGGCCACTAAAAATGCACTAATTACTACCCCTATACTAAAACCAATGGATCCACAATTGCCAGTTGTTCTTGATGTCGACGCTTCAGAAAAGTATACAGGCGGAGTGTTATTACAACCGAAAGAACCTTTCACTCCAGCTCTTCGCGTGGCTGTATCGCAGCCAACAATGGATGGCGCCAATTTAAATCCGGTAGCTTATACTAGTCATAAACTTAACCCAACGCAGCAAAGATATTCTGCACAGGAACGCGAAGCACTGGGGATAGTTCAAGCGCTGCAAACTTGGCAAGATTGGATCGAGGGATGCGACATAATTATTAGAACCGATCATGAAAGTCTGGCTGGAATACGAAAAAAATCAAATCTACCACGCAGAATGCAGCGATTCGTTGATATCCTCGAACATTTTAATCCGACTATAATATACAAAAGAGGTAAATCAAATTATTTAGCAGATTGGCTTTCTAGACCACCAACCAAAGTTACCACATTCCCTATTCAAGGGTTCGATCCTGTTCATGAAGATTCAACTTCCCAAATACATTTCAAAATTCCAGACATCGAAAGATTAACTTGGATAGACTTGCAGTCAATCGGTGAGTATCTTCAACACGGAGTAGCCCTTCCAAGTAATCTTCCCAAGTCATGGGTTAATACAAATTTCTCTGCTCACAATGGGCAAACATACAGATTTCATAACAATAAATTTTTAAGAATATATCACTACGGAAAACTTGTTGCAACACTTGTCAAATTGCATGAAGATAATGCGCATTGTTCCATGGGAACTTTAATTAGAGAATCAACCAACCATCTTTGGCATCCGGATATTGTTTTAGCGGCTCAGGAAGCCTACAAGACATGTCCTCGTTGCCAGATTATGACCAAACCTGTTGACATTCATTCGCAAGATGTTCTACGCCCTGTACAAGCACCTGCACCATTCACAAGGTGGGGGATGGATCATACCGGTCCGGTACGTCACAATGGTCAGGCGGCTTACCTTTGCACTGCTATAGATCATGGGACCTCGTATGCAATGGCAATATTTACGCAGTCTCTAAACACCGCCTCTTGTTTGGAACTTACTCGTCAAATTTATACGTTGTTTGGGATAAAACAACTGGTAACAGACAATGTACAAGCGTTCATAAGCAAAGAAATGTCTTCTTTTTGCAAGGATAGATCGATCGAGCAGAATTTGACGAAACCATATCGCCCACAAACGAACGGCAAAGTGGAAAGATTCAACGGCACTATTAAGAGTATATTTTATGCTGTATCCTCCATTAATCCGTCTCGCAGCATTCAATGGATCTTAGATCAAACACTCAGCACGTACAATCGGCGTCCAAATTCTTCGGGTTACTCTCCGATATTCTTAGCATTAGGAGTCACCTATGAGGAACTCCCAAGTCCGTACGTGCGCAAATTGACTCCAACAGAAGAAGCGGCTTTTGCAACCGACCTTGTTAAATTATACAACCAAAAAGTGCAAAATGCACGCCTGAACGTTGCAACAGAGAAAGCAGCAAGGGATGAGATTCGTTCTTATCTCCAGGAAAAAAAGGCTCGCCTGAGAGTCTTTGCTAAAGGCGATTGGGTTTTAAGACAAAGAAAGAAAGATCACAAGGGAGAACCATTTTATGATGGTCCATTTATAGTTGCAGATGCCACTCCTCAAAATGGCTACATTCTACGTAATCCAGGAGGATTCACTCTCCAAAATGAGTACCATGGACAACAGTTATTCCCTGCGTATATTAGAGATAGCCATCCCGTTAGATCTTTGTGGTATGGAAGCAAAACATTGCTTGACAAAGATAGACGTAAACTGTCGGATGTACTGCAACATTAGAATCACGTGGATGACGTCTGATTTAGGAAAGGAGGATGATGTGTATCCAGATTACAAGATACTAGGTTGAGAGTTGATCTATGACTAAGATCTGTATCTATTGTTATGTAATCCTAAATTAGCGCGTCAGGTCTGTTAGCGTGTTTTGTATTATTAAGGAGTTTCGCGGCAGAGAAACAAATCAACTTACATCAGACTCAACGAACTTACTAGGCATTCTGTGATAAAGATTACAGGCGTGCTCTGAGTTCAGAGTCTACCGTAAGTACATTTGTTAATCGTAAAAGTAAACGCACAGTATGGCGTGCCGGCCGGACGTCGCATGGATAGGGAGTAAAAGCCACATTGGGAACCCCAACAAGCAGGAACCGCCCTGTGATCAAAACACTCGCAAAACCCGAAGCGTGACGATGAACCGAATCATGAGCCGCGTTATCCCACACTTGAACCATAAAAGTTCACGACGCAGAGGCAGATGTTGGACACACACGTACCTTAATCCTGTGGTCCGTCCTGAAATCTATCGTCATCAAGTGCTTTTCACTACCTGACAACACCGCGACGCCGCGATCAGAAGACCGTCCGAAGAGGGTTTCGCCACCTTACGCAGCCTGGACGGACATTTAGCTGCGTCTACACATCGTGCTCGTAGTGTGGTCAACGGCACAGGTGATCCCAAGCATCACGACAATCGAATACTCGGAATTCGAAGAAATCCTCCGTAAGAGTCCGTGTCGAGTATTGGCTTAGTTCACAGTGCAAACGAGGCTACACGCTTCAGTATCTTTCGCATCGTATACTTTCGTCCACATTCGTGTACTCGTTAGCGGGTAACTTTCGAACGGTCGCGAATTTTATCTAGGAATAAGAGCGTGGTCGAGCTGCGGTTGTGCGAAATGCAGGCGCTTGTAATTACTAGTGACAGGATGACCGTGGTGCTTATGCATACAGCTTATTGCAGTTAAATTTTATAAAGAAAAAGTATTAGATTAGCATGTACTAAGTATAATAGCATGAGTAGCTCAGATAAAATTACAGCCAGCTAGATGGATAAATGCAATTCTCTCTTCTGGGGGGATGATATTAAGATAGGAATTTTTCGTGTATATTATATTGTGTCTAGTTCTGTTCCCTTGACAAACCAAGCCATGACTCTAGCTCTCTCTTAGCACCTCTTCAACCCGAAAACCAATCCTAAATCTCTTTCTTTTACTTATATCCCAATTTCCCGTAATTTGCCATCTCATTTTCGGCGTCTATTTCGCCATTATGGGAATATTATTAGTGAAAATTGATTCAAGTGCGACTTGCTTTTACAGTACTCGATTTTCGAGAGCAGTGCGCACTATCTATCGGTTATTTAGAACCACGCTGCGAGTAATGTGGCGCTCGATGTATGCTCTACAAAGTGAGCCATCATACTTGACAGCTCTCTGGCTTAGAATTGAATGTGAGACTCTACGCCTCTTTCAATAACTTATTTTATCAGATGTTAGCTTGAAGTAACCTTTATTAAGCTTTTAAGTTCCAACACGTTTTCCGGACGTTTACTTTGGAGGGCATGAATTAGACATTGAGGTAGGAGTTATTCGTTCATGGCGACTCCAATTTGAAGTGAGCGGTAGCATATTATGAGTCATCTTAGATCGATACGTATTAAGAGTGATCTCCAAACGGTGACGCTGAGTGCCTTTAAGGCCATGTGAGGATGATAGGGCGGTGGGTTTATGGTTTTCAGGATGAAGTTCGTAGGTCCGTCACAGCTCCTGTCATCTTATCTTGATGACTTATTACTTCTTGCATCTGAAGTGTAAAGTTTTCAAATATTGTAGGAACGCTAAGTTTTGAGGGACATAATTGAGATAGGGTTCATACTTCCCTGAGCAGATTGGATGATTTTTAGATTCATGGCGTGATCAAGAAGAGCCTCTTTGCTTGTTTTGAGATCGAAATTGGTCAAGAAACAGAAGCTAATCTCTAATCGAGCCAGTTCGGCTTCACTCACACCTCCAACTTTTGAAAACCGGGAATGCGCATAGGTGTAGTCTTCAAGAGCTTTCATAGCGACTCGAAGCCCTGCAAGGACTAGACGGTGACAGTTGTGTCGCGTCACGGGGATGGCTTTTTCTTGGATCGCTAATCTTTGAATGTAGAAGCTTGTTGAGAGGTAAACTGCAGTGGACATTGGACAAAATTTATGGATTCGCATTAAATAATCAGGTAGACTGAGAGGTGGCATATATTTTGAATAGAATTTTCGTGATATCGCACTGTGCTGGACAT
Source organism: Podosphaera xanthii (assembly GCA_028751805.1). Lineage (NCBI taxonomy): Eukaryota > Fungi > Ascomycota > Leotiomycetes > Helotiales > Erysiphaceae > Podosphaera > Podosphaera xanthii. Next base: position 2,238,332 of record JAPWIX010000007.1, read on the forward strand.
TTAGTGGTTCGGCGTTATCCCCGACGATGATTGCAGGTTGCGCCGTGATGGTCGGACTGTCAAACGGAGTATGAGAAAATCTTAGCTCATCGATATCGACTAGCTTTTCGCTGGAGGTTGATTGAGTTCTCGACCTTTGTTTCATCGGGGCTAGATCTTTTTGGGAGCTTCTCCGGCTAATCCTTTCTGGCTCGGATTTTTGCGCCCGTAGTGCATGAGGAGATTCGCTTGATCGCATGTCTTGTGGCGCGTCTTCGAAATGTGTAACTAAGGCTTCTATTCCAGCGCACAACAGCTTCAACGCGGTGATAGGATTCATCGTAAATACATCCGTTGTATTCAATTGTTGAGGACTGTTCGATGCGATCTGACACGTTTTAATCCATGAAGATGGCGGGGAGAGAGGTATTTTGCGAACCTTTTGTATATTCTTCCTCGAGCTAATAGCGGGAACGGTACCATCAACATCATACATTGGATACATGCTCGGAGAAATAATTGGATATTCGAATGGCACAGAAGTGGAAATCTATATTTCTTCTTCTGCTTTTTGGGTAAGGATGATTGATTTATATTAGGGAGTAATAAGGCCATGATAGATCTTTCAAAGAACATTATCTTGAAGAAGATTAAAGAGGGGCAAGATTGAAGGGTTAGAAACATGACGATTCAGAGTAATAATAATTAAAATCTGATCAGGCGGCACAGTATTTTGCGTAATCTCTGGTTGATTAAGTGGAGGATCATATCTGAAAGAGATATGTAAATGATAGTTATGAAAAGGATAATTGCATAAGACTGTTTTTACAACTACAGTCGTCCCTCTCTAACTCGATAGTGGGTCCCGGTATAAGTGTTGAAAATATTCATCGTAACTTGGACTTTTATATTTGCAACACTTACCCTTACAGGACATTTTGCGCGCAGGGGTAAGTATTGCATACGTAAATGGTTGAATTTCAATGAATATTTTCAACACTTATACCGGGACCCACTATCGAGTTAGAGAGGGACGACTGTATTTTGCAGGCCCGCTCGTTAATTAAAGGTGAACAATGTATTTTATTTCTGAAATCAACTTCATTTGTCTGATGAATCAGACTTTGTGCTGACTCTTCAAATATCACAATTGACGTAAATCTTGTATTCTTTATCTCGATAACCTACAGCTTCAGACATCACAAGACTTCCGCCAACCGGGTTTTCTGATGACCTTCGCTCACTTCATAAGTATGACATGATGAAATGTGGATAACGCTTTGAGGACTTATCGAGAGAGCACGTGCCTGTCAAATAAATGACTGTATCGGGTCGGATCGGATCGGGTCGGATCGACTCGACTCGAATTTTCTTTTGTAGCGGGCGCTTTCTTATCTTCCGTCGCCACGTCGTTCAAAAAGAAGCAAAATCAACTTGCACGGCTGACCTCTTCATGCTTACAACGGTCCGAATACGGTCATATAATGGTCAGTGTTACCCAAGTTGCGTCACCGGAATGTCCCGATTTGAAATTCTTGTTCGTAGTAACAATTCCGTCTGAAATTACTCTTGACTCAAGCATCATTTGCATTCGGGATAATCATCTTATTCTCAATAGACATGTATCTGAAGTGAGCGCGCGCTGGGTTTGAATTCGTTTTTCTCATTGTTCCGTTCACGGTGTTAATCCTTCCTCTCTCTAGAATTTGTTGAATTATCCCCTGACACCTTCAATCAAATCCCGCCCCAGCAGTGTGGAGATCAGAAGTGTCAATTGGCGAGAGATTTCTGGTGTTTGCTGTTTATTCAAGTTCCTACTGTGACTAGAACGGTCACCTGGCCCACGTTATGTCATAAATAATACACTGTGACTGCAAGCATCGGTGGAATCATGAGGAGATCCCTCTTGATTGAGTTTACAGGTACTGCTAAGTACATACGCACTTTTGTCACAGTTCTCAATCCTTGTGTCATAGTATCGACCAGTTTCTCGACTACAGTAGAACTTCTCTTAGCTAATAGTGGGTCCCGGTATAATTACTGAAGAGATTCATATAAATTTTACTGTTTATATTTGCAATACTTACCCCTACGCGCAAAATGACCTGTAAGGGTAAGTGTTGCAAATATAAAAGTCCAAGTTAAAATGAATATTTTTTAACATTTATACCGGGACCCACTATTAGCTAAGAGGGGCTCTACTGTACAAAATGACGGTTCTAACCGCATGGTGATCCCAATGATTACGTCAAAAATCGACAATATTTTGTCCTCAGGCTACAATTACTACCGGCGGTACCATTGCTGGTACATGCAGCCATCCTGACACTATCCCGTCAGGCCTAGAATCAGTACAACATGTTGTACTCCGGTACATAGATACAGTCGTCCCTCTCTATCCCAATAGTGGGTCCCGGTATAATTACTGAAGAGATTCACAGAAATTTACCATTTACATTTGCAATACTTACCCCTGCGCGCAAAATGACCTGTAAGGGTGAGTGTTGCAAATATAAAAGTTCAAGTTACACTGAATATTTTCAACATTTATACCGGGACCCACTATCGAGTTAGAGAGGGACGACTGTATACGGGTGATAATTTTGGAAAATAGATCGACTCTAGAGAAGGGCAGAGATCTATCATAGGGAATTCTGATCACCACGTTGGGCCTAATGGATAGTCGCGGGTACCGGGAGATCTACAACAAACTCCATGTCAGGGGTAATGTTAAGTTCTGAAGTGTGACTCCTTACAGAAGTCGCCGTGTTATTATTACGTAAAGTTAAGCTTAGTCATTAGCTCAGGGAGGATCATAGCTTGGCTCCTCGACGCGTTCTTAGAAAACAACCATCTTATCTTTCAATAAATTGATTCAAGAGCTTTTCTGGTGACCTACGCAGGGACTGATCTTTTGCGGTTTGACCCTTGCTTTCAAATTTGAGATATTTCAAGTTATTTAGAGAAGATATAATCGTCCCTAAATTTGAAGATACCGATTAACTTTGAAAGATTTGTTTAGCTGTCTTTAATGTAAACAAAGAAACTGATCGCGTCAACAACAACACAATCATTTAGCAATCATTTTGAAAAGCCATCACAAAACAACTTCAGTATACAAACAATCATCATATTTAATCTTATTCAACAACCTACAATTTTGTGTTTAATTAGCAACAATTGCCCGACGTCAATTTTGAAAGAAGCATAAGGTCGATTGTTGTTTCGCCTGATTATCAATAACTTTCCCGAAATCGTTATAATATCTCAATCAGGTTATATATCTGTATTTTGCATCAAATCATATAGTAGCAAGAATTTAATCATAGTTGATTCAATTAGTTACTTCAGAATTTTCTAGAAAAATAATAGCTTGCTTTATTCACAAGAGTTTAGCTCTTTGACTTAATCAAGCTGGATTCAGAAACCCGTTCTCAGTCACCTTTTCAAATAGATCTAGAGTACCGTGTAAATACTCAAACTGGTTTGATCCTGAACACCAGCAGTACTTCACATCACCACACTTCTAGCTCAGAATATTCTCCGTTGACAAATTTAAACAATCTCGAAGATACTGAAGTAAAATCAATTGCAGAAAAGCTAAGAAAAGTTCACATATTTAGCCCAAACAGAGACAGTGTGAGCGAGCCCTTAGGATCAGAACATTGGTCAAAAGTACAAAATATGGCAGATTATGGGTATGATAACTTGCCGGCTGATACCGACTATGGAAAAGATTTCGAATCACCTCACCTGTATCGGGACAGTAGAGGCCACAATCGATCTAAAGAGATGCGGTTTCCTTCACCCCATAGTGCAAATAGTCAAACGCCATACAGTTTCGACAACATGCCGGTGTTTAAAATTTGCTCCTTTTCAGGTGTTAATCAAGATGCTGCCAGGTGGGTCTTCAATTTGAAAAGAGCCTTTAGAGCAGCTGGGATAGTCGGCGAAATTCCACCTGATATGTGGATTGGAGCGATTTGGGGGGGTGTTGAAGGAAAGGCAATACAATGGATGGATGGAGTACCTCATATCAAGAAAATTGTCGACACATTGAGAACGACTCCTCATCTAATAACTAAAAAAATTGCCGACCGCTTCACCGAAGAATTTGAGGCAAAGTTCAAGATGGTTGAAGAGCCAGAAGTCCTGCGTTCACCACGAGAAATTTTGAACGAGCTTTGCCAAGAACCAAAAGAAACATTGACCGAGTACTACACCAAAGCACGAGGTGTTTTACAGTTATTAGGAGTCCATAGTTCAAACTCTCAAGTTCCTGATGTAACTACTTTGACATCTGTCGTTACCGAGATGACGGTAAGCCAATTTGTATCAGGACTCCATGATGATCAACTTAGGAGTCGAGTTACAGAACGTGGCGCAGCATCGGAAAATAATCTTGAAGGATGCTTTAAAGTAATTAGAGATTGTTGGAGATCAATGATTGATGAGAAAAGGCAAAATCTACTTCAACAGGAAAGTTGGAAGTCCAGAGGATTTGAGAGGATCATGGCTTCCCCTAATCATATGGATCAAGTGCTCAAAGAGTATGTAAGTCAGGGATATGGAACACAACGCACGAATCGATATCGATCACCTTTTGGAAATCCTTCTCAAGCAAATTCAATGCATCGCCCATATAACCATGATAATCCAATTCAAGAACCTAAGCCTCATCAACTACTTCCTTCAAAGTCTCTTCCAGCGCCACTTGCAGTTTCTCTGAACAATCAAATACTTCCCAATAATCAAAATCATATTAAACCGGAACCTAGATACCAAGGTCCAGAGTATCGGGGTGAGAATCCATGGAGAGGGGAATCTTCATGGCGGCCTAGAGACTTTTACGGCGGTGGAGATTATGCTGGAGCTTCAATTAGGGTTAATCAAAGCACGAGCGCTCGAGACACTCAAAATACACCACCCCAGGACCCTTTATCTTCACGCCACCCAATGGTAAATGGTACGGTGGCATACAGAAATGTCTGTTGGAAATGTGGAAATGGCCCAAATATGGACGCTCAGCGTCATGAAGCGGGACATTTTTATCATCCGGTTCTTCAGCCATGGGAATCTGAGGTTCTTCGGAGAAAGCACGGAGAAAGAAAGGATTTTTTAAACAAAAAAGTAGGCTACTTTGAACAAATGTCAAATAATCAACAACCAGAACAATTTGCCAGGGCTAATGCCGTCGAAATTGAGAGAAGGCGGGAAGAAAGATATCAAAAAGCTCAGCTTCCAGATCCATATAAACAAACTAGATTTGCAAACCAGAGCCGGACAAATATTGAGGAAATAAATTTCGAAGAACTCTCTGAAATGGAAGAAGGGTCAATTCAGAGCGAAGCCAGTTTGTATCAGACTAATGTAGTTGATTGTGATATTGACGAGTACCTCCTCGACGAACAGTTAACTTCTGGCCATAGAAATATTCAGACGTCTAAAACCAGAAAAGGAGAAACGAAATTCAGAAATGAGCCCTCAGAAGCAGAAATTTTACTCTCGGCTCATGTAGTAGACAGAAGAAATGCCAAACGACCGCGCTTATACGATGATATCCTAAATGAAGAAGATATTGATCCTATTAGCAGGAAGCCATCAAATTCAGACGCGTTCCACTACGAAAAAACCACGTCTCGAATTAAAAAGAGGCAGGTGGAACCACTCATTAACGCTAGAATAAATGAAGGGCCGTTCAATTACATGGGAATTCTTGAAAAGGCCAAAGTGGAGATGAGTGTGAAAGACATAGCTCAGATGTCGCCAGCTGCTCGTAAGCATTGGAAGCATGGAATTTCTCGTGTCAATAATAAGAAGTCGAAAAAGAAATCGGTGCCTCGACCTGAACCGGAGCCTGAAGAAATCTTAGAAGTTACAGCAAATCATGCCAGGGCAACACATGTCGCTAAAAATGAAAATATAACACTTGAGCCAAAACTTACCTACAAATCGTTTAGAGTAGAAGCTAGGATCGAAATTAAGCAAGATAATAAAATCAAGCACGTCCTATTACACATTGATCATACACATGTAGACCAAGGGGCTGATCTCAATTTGATTTCATCCGCCCTTGTTGGGAAGTTAAAGTTGAGAAGAATGGGATTACCAAAACCAATTCAATTCGGCACTGCGGAGGGTAGGATGACTAAGGCCACGCAGTATGTAAAATTGAAAATTGCCGTTGCGGGAATTTGGAGAGAAACTGAAGCATTAATTCTTCCACCCACTGCAGGAAACCCAACGTCGTTGATTTTAGGTTTACCCTGGCTATATGATGTATGCGGTCGTCTTGATATTCCAACCTTCACCCTCCGTATTGGGGACAGTAGCTTAGGAGAAAAGAGAATCGAAATACAGACAACAAAATATAAACTGGGGCAAAATAACCGGGTACGCCTTGTGCTTGAAGACCAGAGATTATTGGAATTGGCCAGAGCCCAGGTCAAAGCCAAGATCGATCAAGAGTTAGGTCAGGAATCCACTCAAAGATTGAAAGCAAAATTTGAGTCCTCAAGTGATGATTCGAGCTCAGAAGAAAGTGACAGCTCCAGCTCAGATAATGACAGCGATCTTTCAAACAGAGAATTAGAGGGCAACCTAATTAACAAAAACATCTCGGGAAAAGACACCGTCATCGACGTGACGGAAAAGCGTCTTCCAATCAGACAACACCCCAAAAAGGCGCCTGGACTCGAAAAGCAAACTAAACCGGAAAAAAATCCATATTCAGACTTTATTAGTTTCACCTAACTCAGCATTTAGCTGAGGTGTTGACCTAAAGGCCATTGAACGATATAAACTATTACGTTGGAAGCCATAATTGGCTCAAATCATTAAGGCCAATCAGCTGTCACTGCGCAACTAATCCCATCTCTTATTCGACATCATCAACTCGGCTTTATTACTTGCGCTTCTTTGATTTTGCAAATTCTCTGAAACATATCTGCTCTTATCATTTTAGGGGGCTCAGAATTTCATATTCTTCCTATCTGAAATAGACTACCGGATGGTACAAATTTTGCTTAGAACTTTAGAAGTTTTATTTTGTTTTAACTTGGAATCACTAACGCGAGTCGTGGATTGGGTAACTTTTGTGTATTTTCTATTTTCTTACAATCTAAGGACTTTAGCTGGGTTATTGGGCTCACAAGAAACTGGGAGTATCTTGGGACTAAAAGATGGCCTTAGTGAGTAGAAGTCGCCGTGTTATTATTACGTAAAGTTAAGCTTAGTCATTAGCTCAGGGAGGATCATAGCTTGGCTCCTCGACGCGTTCTTAGAAAACAACCATCTTATCTTTCAATAAATTGATTCAAGAGCTTTTCTCTTACAAATTAAGTGTTAGATCAGGGGGAGAAACATCCTCCACTTTACCTGCAGATTGATGTATATAGTCGTCCCTCTCTAACTCGATAGTGGGTCCCGGTATTAGTGTTGAAAATATTCATTGTAACTTGGATTTTTATATTTGCAACACTTACCCTTACAGGTCATTTTGCGCGCAGGGGTAAGTATTGCAAATGTAAATGGTTGAATTTCAATGAATATTTTCAACACTTATACCGGGACCCATTATCGAGTTAGAGAGGGACGACTGTAACTCTAGAGCCCAATTACCCAGTCGTTTAATACTACTGTTTCTCCGCACTGTTAAACTCTTATTCCTGGAATACCCAAATACATTCTCCCCACGTACAAATAATTACATTGTAACATCAACTTTGATCTATAAAAAATGAGTACCACTAATTTATTATCGCAGCGCCGTCGAAATTATATTTCATCGGAAGACTGTATTCGCGTTAAAACATTGCGAAAACATACGAACAAAACAATCGAACAAATTGCCAAAGATCTAGGGCTATCCTGGCACCAAGTTCAACACGCATGTGCCTGACACAATGATAGTCCAAGTGTTCGGACTGGGCGTCCGCCTGTACTCTCTAGTCAACAGATAGATAAATTGGTGGCCTTTGTAAGGTCTTCATATGAGGCTCGACGGATGAGTTATCTGGATCTGTCACTAGATCCATTTAGGGAATGGAACGTTGGTCAAAGATGCATTCAAAGGGCTCTCAACAGTAGAGGATATTCTTGACGCCGGGCTCGCTCAAAGCCGGTACTGAGTGACCTTAACAAAACGAAGATAATTGAGTTTGCCCAAACCCACATAAACTGGTCTTTGGATGATTGGAGTCGAGTTCTCTGGACCGATGAGACATGGGCTACCTCTAACCCTCACAAGAACACTTGGGTGACTAGATTGGTAAATACTGAAGCTAACTAAATTATGTCTAGCTCTAATGCGCTATTTAGGTCGATGAACAGGTTGAAGACTGTTGTGTAGATGTAAGGTGTTTCAAGGGGAATGGCTGGATGTTCTGCGGATCTTTTCTGGGATCTCAAAAAGGTCCACATGTAATATGGGACAAATGATGGGGAAAAATTAACCAAGCTAGCTTCAGTGGAAGGGTTGTACCATCAATTATCAACTATCATAGATAGCACCCGGGCTTAATACTCATGCAAGACTCGGCACCTGCTCATCGAGGCCGGATGTTAGATGAACTTGCTGGAGCGGTCATCGAGTTGATGGAATGGCCTCCCTTCTCCCCAGATTTAAACCCTACTTAAAATATCTGGATTTTCATGAAAGACAAAATGCAGTTTTGTTTCCCCGAATTAAACGGGTAACGGCTGCCAGTTTCAAGGATTCGTGCAATAGTCCAAGCTAGCTGGGACTTCATCGCTGATGAACATCTTACGCCACTTCTCGCGAGTATGCATTCGAGATGCCAGGCAGTTTTGGATGTAAATAGGGGGCACACTCGTTTCTAAATTTCGGATTGTTTTTCTGTGTTTTGTCTAAAGTAGTGTGAATAATGATAGAAGTCGTAGCATAAACAGGCGTATCACAGTAAAGGTTTGGAAAAATAATTAAATAAATCCAAATATGAAGCAAAAAAATAAGAATCTCAGAACATCGTTCACTATGGTTCAATAAAATAAAAAGCAATTTTCACATACAAATCAGAGTTTTATTTGAAGATAGCTGCCTATTTGAGATAGAATATTTTAATTCCCTCACCAAAAACCCCTGTCACGCTAATGCAATATCGCTGACTTAGGCCTGTACTCTGATACTACGGTATTAATCGTGTATAGGCGCTAAAATTCGACTTTTACAGGGTATATAGGCTTTTACTAACTTGAATTAGCATGACGATAAGTAGATCTCCCCACCTAAACTTTAAATTTGTATGGCAAAAATTTCACAACGAAATATTCGTTGGTTTTGCTTTTTTGGTCCATTATAGCCCTCTATTCACTTTTTAATTCATTAATACATTTCATAAATAAATTATACTTCTATCTAGCTAATAATTTACATATCCGCCTTCAGCTTCGTAAACGGCTCTGATTCTTCGGGGCATCGAATCTATCAGTTTCTCCAAGTCATCCCCATTAAACCCCAGATCCCACGCCTCGTTCACTATTTGACGAAGATGCCCTTGACTCCGCTGCCCCCTTGATCCAACGCTGGATAAAGACGCTCCATGTACGCTTTCATATAACTCCACAAAGTTTCTATCGGATTTAAATCATGAGAATATGGCGGCCAGTCCATTAGAGAAATATTCCTCCTTTCAAACTCACGCATAGTATGCCTCGACTTGTGAGGAGGGGCGTTGTCCTGCATCACATCTAGTCCTGGTTCCCGAAAGACCGCACTCTCTATGAGAGGCACTATCCTCTCGCAGTAACTGGCCGCAGTGATATGGCCCCACTCCTTCTCCCAAATCAGGCAAGGCCCCTTCTGTCGTCCAAAGAAAGATCCCCAGAACATCCACCCAACTCTCCTCCGCGTCTTGGCTAGGACACAGGTATCTTCGTACTCTTCCCCAATCTTTGACTTAAACTTAGCTCAAGGGAACTCTAAATCTTAGGAGCCTTTAAGGGACTACTGACCTTTCTTGTGACCCAACGATCACTTTGCCGACCATTCATAGCCCAAGTCTCGTCGGACCAGAGGACTCTCATCCAATGTTCCTTCCGCCAGTGGAGATGTATTCTGGCAACCTCATATCTCTTCAGTTTGTTGACTGAAGAGATAGGAGGTTTTAATCGTGCAATCCTGCGTGCATATCCCCTCTTTGCCAGTTCACGTCGGATCACATTCTCGCTCACACCAAAGTGCCGAAATATAAAATGTGCAAGTTGGAAAAATGACATCCGACGATTTTCCGATGATAAACAGACGAAAAATTCTATTTCATCGACCTGGGAACTACTTAGAATAGGTGGCCTACCACTGGAGTACTGAGGCTCGGTATTTTCAACGCTCATGGTGTATTGTACCTGTCGCCATGTAATCCCAAGGCGTTGAGAGATTCTGACGTAACTGTGTCCCTCACTGGCCAAGGTTCTAACCTGCACATGTTACTCTCTTAACCTTATCAATTTGTAGATTTCAGACTTACTTGAATACGTTGAGTTTGTGTTAGGCGTTTTGCATAAGTAGGAGATGCTGATGATGGAGAAGGTTGTTGAGGTGAATCCATCTTTGCGGCAATCTAGTACAGTAAATTAAAATCTTCTAAAGTAGTTGACTTAAGGTTCAGATGCACTCACATGAAGTAAAAATTAGATAGATGAATGAAATAAAAGTATGCCGTTGAGCAAAATAATAGTAAATAGCTGACAATGATTTAAACGAAACGACCTCAGGTGTGCGCGAGTGAAGAAAGGTGCAGGCATGAAGGTGGGCGTTGGACTTCATATACAGATGCATATCTCTTATGCCTTAGGCCATAAGATTTTAAAATTTGAAGCTAACAGGGATACTGTGGATCTATCGTGAGGTAACCTGGAATATCACCACTTTATCTCCACTTTATCCCCGCTTTAACCCCTGTACCCTATAAGAAGCGGATCAACGAACAATACCCTATCATGAGAGTAGTACTGTACAACTTAGCGCCAGATTTTACCCACAAATATTATATTCCCACATGACAAAGTCAGGCGTCCGCTAGAAAGCCAATAAAACAGCTTTCATGTCCCGTCCCGATGCCCATTTGTTGCAGCTGATGCACCCATTATGTTCAATCTCAACCTTTGTTACCCAATCTCTGTGTAATATTTTACAGCCTGAAATTTTCTGATCGATGGAAGTGTGGGGAAATTGACGTTACCAAAATTTCACAACAGAAACCGCTCTAGCGGTAGTATTTAACGCTGAAAGGGCTATTTATAGTACTATTAGGTATAGCCATAGTGGGATCAGAGCAGGGGTCAAAAGCGGGTCTATTATTCCTCATTCGGGATAGTTCATCCAGAAATAGAGATATGACAGGAAAGTTTTGTATGGCAGTTTTCACATACTGTTGATTTGGCACATATAGACGAGATACTGAAACTAAACCTCTTTTGAGCGATTTAATTATCCAACTAAAAGTCGGGAGAAACGACTTCAAAGACTAGTATTTGCTCGGACCGCCATCGGCATCTAACACAGTCTGACATAGTTCATGCATACTGCCAATGAGTACTCTGAGTAACTGAGTACTCACATTATCCCACACCTCTTTCACGATTGCGCGAATTTGATCCGATAACCGCCGTTTTCCGTCAGTCAAATTTGGATAGTTGAACATAATCTTGTCTTTCAGGATCTGCCAGACATGTTCAATTGGATTTAGGTCAGGAGAGTAAGGTGGCGAGTCAAAAGGAGTGATTGTCTTTTCCTCAAAATCCTCCATCGTTCTTGCGGCGACATGCGCTGGAGCGTTATCCCACATAACAGAAAGGCCAGCTCGCAACCTAACCATGCCATATAAAAGTGGCACTCTCTTCTCTGGGTAATTAAAAGAAGTCATATCTTCCCAATCTTTCTCCCAGAACTGAGAGGGACCTTAATCATGTCCCGCGAAGTATGCCCAAAACATCCAGCCAATTCTCTTCCTGATCGTCTCAATGACATAACTAACTTCGTTTTCTTCCCCCGTTTTGATATGATGGCTAGTTTTGAGGTTATTCTGACCGGAACAGTATGTTACTAATCCTTCTGGTAATCCATCGCCTCAAATCATTGCCGTCTGTGGCCCGAGTTTCATCTAGCCAAAGGATGGAAATCTACTGTTGAATGGTCCAATCAATATGGGCTTCTGTCCACACTTTCCAATTTTTTATGATCTCAGAAGAAGTAGTAGGCTTTTTTAATGCCGGGTGACATTTGTAAACCCTATTCACAGGCTGGTTCCTTATCACCCTCTCGCTCACGTACAAGTGCTTAAACTCCCCATGCGCAAGTTTGAAGTAGGGCATTTGTATGTTTTCGGGAGATGATTTAACAAATTCCTCAACTTTTTCTGATGAAAGCGTTGGAACTCGACCTCGAGCCTTCTTGGGTGCGACTGATCTGTGGCGAAGAGAGTACCCTACTTGCTTTCACGAGATTTCAAGGTGGGACGCGATATTTGTATGTCCCATGCCAGCATTTTGAAGGGATTTAATCTATAACATTTAACTACACTCTGTGATAATCTTGCTTTACTAATCACCTGATGTGACGGTTCACTACTAACTGCTTAAGCTGTTAAGTAATGCAGAGTAATTTATAATTAACTATGGAAAAGGAAAATCTCATCGAAGAACAATAGCTACTATTATACATTTGGCCTACTCTATGTTGCTTGTAGAGTTTTGATACAGCTCATCGCGATCACCATCTGATACCACGTAGTCTGTTTCAATGCCGCGAGTTGTGTCCCCAAGGATGAAACCTGATAGCACCACCACTACCCTAGTTTCATATTCCTCAGTTTCATAGGTCCCAGTTTACCCCCCCACTTTATCGCCTGCGCTTACCAGCGTAGGCTACTGTAACGGATCACATATATAAAGCAATGGGCATTTGTATAAAGGATGGTAAATCTATATTACTACTATGAGGAAGGAATTTCCTTTAGACATCTACATGATTATATATACACAATTTACAGACCCATACTATCCTGATGAAGTCCTCATGTTTTACTCCTACCACTGTCATTAATAGTTACATGTGAGATGCCGTCGGGTAGACAGTAGCTGTTAGTTGCCGTTATTTCGGGATCATGCATCGCGGAATATTGCATCGCGGAACCGTGCACCTCGGAGTGTTGCATAATAGGGATAAATGTATGAAGGGTTAATAATGTCGCCTATGTTACCAAACATAGGCTACAGGATCTTACGGCTTACTAGCCGTCACAACCTCCCCACATATTTTAAGCGTTATCAATTCGCCACTTTCTTTGAGCGTCGCTTTTCTCTTCGGTTTTGCGTAGTTTTAGGCTCTGCAGGTCCGACAAATGCTCCCGTATTTTCTTCGTCTGGTCCATCATTCACTGCAGCAGGTCCATGCAGTTTTTCGAAGTTTCCTAGGGCCAATGTTTCCTTGAAATATTCAATCGGTTCCCAAGTTGGTTCAACCCATCCAGCCCATTTTACTAGTACCTGTCGAAACGTGCCACGCCCGCGACGAATTGTTCTTGCTCGTAGTATAGATTCGACTTCGTATTCCGGTTCATCTAGATTATCAATAATTGGTGGATTCTGTGTATCGTCTCGCACTTGGCTCGGTAGAGGATCATTTCCAGCCCTTTTTACTAACTCCACATGAAAACGCTTATGAATGTTGCCAGGCACGTTTAACTCCACAGTTAAAGCGTCTGGGACAGCTGTCACTTCATATTTAGCATGTTGCCACGCCAGCTTTTTGGAGAGCTGTGGTGTCTTGATATTTTTTAAGTTAAGCCACACTTTGTCTCCTACATGGTATCTTTCTGGCTGCCGGCGAGATCTATTTGCAAATTCTTCATTTCTTTGTTGTGCAGATGCCATTGATGCTTGTGCGAAGTCTTGCGCATCTTTTAATCTTTGTACGTAGTTCATAGCAGATAATCGCCCTGGATGACGAGATTCACCGTTCGACGTTGGGGTCGGTTCCCTGAGTGGATCAATTTCGTAGCCGTTTCGGAGGAAAAATGGGCTCAGACCGCCGATGGCCGAGTTAGGACGACCATTTAGAGCTAACTGCGCCAGAGGTAGAAGTTGAATCCAGTCATTTTGAGCATAACATGTAAATACACGCAAATACTTGTAAATTTCTTGATTAGCGCGTTCGCTCGCGTTTGACTGTGGATGATATGCAGTCGTTAATCGTTGCGTTATACCCGTAAATTGACAAAATGATTTCCAGAAATGACTCAGCCAGTCGCTGCCTCGATCACTTGTAAGATACCGTGGGAATCCGAAATACCGATAGTACCGATCTATGAAAACCCTAGCACAATTTTCCGCTTTCATTGAGTTAGTGCCGAAAATGAAAATATCCTTTGAGAGCCGGTCCGTAATAACCATTATATTTGTACATCCTTCTGATGAAGGCAAATCGGTTACAAAATCAATTGTTAACTCAATGCCAATACGTTCTGGGATAGGAAGTGACTTGAGAAAACCAGCTTTCGCTTCCCACCAAACTGTTGATCGCCCACAAACATCACAGTTTCTTATAAACTGTCTCACCGAGTTTCTAAGCTTTGGCCAAAACCATCTTCGTAGAATCATACTTACCATGGTATCTTTTCCGGGGTGCCCTGTGAGATAACTGTCGTGTATGCGTTGCATTATTGCTGTTCGTAGTGGCTCGTAGTCTGGTACCCAGATTCTGTTTTCTCGGCCTCTAAGGACGCTATCTGCTGCCACCGTACACTCAGCTATGTTAGCACTTAGTTTATCAGCTAGATCCGGGGGGAACCCTCTCTCTCCTGCGTGTACAGCATCTCTTGCGCGTTGCCAATCCTTATCACTTTCTACTCCTCTTTTCCAAAGTAGCTGAAGCTCATCATCTTCGAATAATCTTGTCAAAGCAGCTGCGTCTGTGCTTTCGTATGTCTGTTCTTCGTTATTCGTCAATGCCGTTGGATAGGACTGAATTTGTGGAATAAGCTGTACAACCCGTCCCGATACTCGTTCGTCGCTTAAATTACCCAATTTGTCCTGGTCCCGTCTTGATAAAGCGTCCGGGCGCTGACAAGCACTACCTGGTCTCCATTTGAGAACAAAGTTAAATTGTTGCAACAAGTCGCTGTATCTCATTTGTCGCTCGTTGAGTAGACGTTTTGTCGTAAAATAGTTGAGGTTTTTATGATCGGTGTATATCGTGAATGGACTAGCAACTGATTGTAACTCTGCCTGCCATTCTTTCAAACAAGATACAATAGCTAACATTTCTTTATCATGGATAGGATAATTCACCTCCGCCCCGTTTAAACGTCTCGAATAATATGCTACTGGTCGAGCTGTTCCTCCTTCATCCCTTTGTGAGAGACATCCCCCCAAGGCATAACCTGAGCAATCAGCCTCCATAATTGTTTCCCGATCTGGATCCCATTGTGCTAGTACCGGTTCCGATGCAAAAATTTTCTTCAATCTCTCGAATGCCTCATTCTCCATCTCTCCCCATCGCCAAACGGAATTTTTCTTTGTGAGATTGGTTAATGGTGCAGCTATTTCTGAGAAGCTATCAACAAAGCATCTATAGAAATTTGCGAAGCCTAGAAACGATCGAACTCCTTTCACAGATGTTGGCGGCTGCCACTCTAGAATTGCTTTGACCTTTGCTTGGTCTACAGTCACACTCTCCCCTGCCCTTATTATAAAACCTAGGTATTTGACTTCCTTGCGAAGGAATTCACATTTATCAATATCCAGGTATAATCCAGCATTATCCAGCTTGCCCAATATACGTTGTACCGTCCTCCAATGATCTTCCACATCACCATTTGTGTAGATAAGAACATCATCCATATACGCAGTGGCATTAATATCTAAGTTTTCTCGTAATTGCTCGTTGATATATCTCTGAAAACTTGCTGGTGCGTTAACGAGACCGAATGGGGTCACCAACCACTCAAATAATCCCAGTCGACAACGAAACGCTGTCATCCACTCGTCACCTTCTCTTATCCTCAAGCGGTGAAAAGCTGACTTAACATCTAGCTTTGTGAACCACTTTGACTTAGACAACTGTCGCAATGTTTCTTTAAAGAGAGGAAGTGGATATCGGTCTGGAGTTGTAATAGAATTCAGCCCACGATAATCCACACATAGGCGTAAGCCACCGTTTGGTTTCTTAGCAAACAGAACTGGAGCCGCAGCTGGTGATTTACTTGGGCGAATCCAACCCTTTTTTAATAAGTCAGTTAATGTTTTTCTCAAGACGAGGAGCTCTTCTCTAGACATGCTATATAACGGTCCCCAGGGTGGATTCAAGGACTTGTTATTCTCTTGCTTTAAATTAATTGCATGATCTAGAGATCCACGTAAAGGGGGCAAATCATCAGCACCGTCATTGTCTGAAAATAAGTGTGCAAAATGTTTTACTTGCTCCGGTAATCGACTCTGGGCGTCTTCCAAAGATAACTTCGACTTGGCCCTGAGTGCCTTGTTTATATCTTCTAGAGATGCTTTACAAACAGGAACCGATTTTACCATTGATGTGATAACCTCAACAGAAGCCAGTCTCGGCCTCGCAACATTTCGTAGCTTCTGACGCCATCTTTTAACAGAAAATATTTGTCCACCATCTTTTTGAAGATCCAGTCGTTGTTCTCTTGCGTGAATAACAGCGTCCTGATCCTCAAGCCATTTTTTCCCAAGAATTATTTTATGAGTACTTTTGGGTACTACATAAAGCCATAGTTTTGGGGTTACGTATCCATCTAGATCAAGAGAGAGGTATGTTATATTATTTACAACGGGTTTGTTGTTTGTCATCTCTTCTGCTGTTTCGAGAGATCTGGGAGAAATAGCAATGCGCGGCAGCATTAGTTCAGATGTAAGTTCGTCATCAATTATTCCTGAGCACAAGCAACCATTATCTACTAAGGCTTGCACCATAGTAACGTTATTGATTAAAGCATTTACTAGGAAAGGTTCAGTATTCATTCTATTCATCTGGCTAACATCTGCTTCCAGCTCCTGAGCGCGACTTTGCGCAGGAGCGTCTAGTTTTCCGATTCCTCTTCATTACCATTTTCATTCCGATCATCCATAGAATTTCCAATATTTTCAATGTATACAGATGGGTCAATGCCCGTCAGTTCTGACACGTTGACAGACACATCTTTTTTTTGTTTTGGTCTCTGAGCTGGACCTAGTGGACAGATGCTAGTGTTACATCCTTTTCTTTCGCATCTATAACAACGTCTCTCTCGACGCAAACGTTCTATCTGTTCTGGAGATTTCCATTTTGAAACAAACTTTCCCCCGCTGGAGCCACTTGAGGGCTTGACATTGTAAACACCTCCCATAAACGTATCACCAGTAGAATCTAAATCACCTGGTATACCCCGCTCTTTTCCGGATCTCACTAACTCTGGATGATATGGTTTAGAGCTTCTACTTTGGTTATTCAATGTGGTATCTCTATTGTCATAGGTATTATCCGTGAAATAATTGGACCGTCGATTATTAACTTTTCCTAGAGCATCGTGGCGCTGGGCAATATGTCCTACTATACTGATCCATTCATGGTAGTCATTATCTGGGATCAGATGATTGCTGGCTAAGGCAGTCTGGAGCGTTTCGTTTAATGCATTTTCCAATAATGTAATCTTCGTTTCGTCTGGCCATAGATCACCGTTTGCCTCCGTCAATTTGTTCGTCCAAAGAGGAAAGAAGGAATTCCATCGTTGCTTTAAGCCCATCTTCATCTCTGTTAGCTCTGAACGAGCTCTGGTGATCCGGGTTGGGTCCCAGTTCCCTCTGTCTAAAAAGGCAATAAAATCTTCAGGCCTTTCCATGCCTCCTACTCCACCAGATTCAAAATATGCACTGGCTTGCCTTTGTGCCTTCCCATCTAATGCTTTATAAATCATCAAAAACACTTGTGAGTCGGTGTACTGAAATGTATTCCAGTCGAATCTTAAAATTGAAAGTATTGCTCGCCGCCATGCTGGATAAGTAGCTTTATCACCTGAAAAGATAGGAAACTCAGTTGGTTTACACGCCGCATGATTTCTTGGAGGGTCCTTCTTGATTACCACTTCTGGCATTCTGTTTCCCACGTATGTCGGAATCGCGGGACCTTCATCTAGTCTTTGACGCAACTCTCTTATCTCTTGCATTAGAGTTGTCATGTCCGTATTCGTTGATGCTGACATTTCTCTTTCGTCGTAAAAATAAAACTTGATCTTAATGTTTTGATTCAAGTTAATCGTCGTCCGTTTTTTGTACTTAAAGTGTCGTCGTCGTATTAAATGTATAAGATATAATGTAAAATTTTATCGTCGTCGTACTCAGATGATAGTAGTAATATATGTAACGGATCACATATATAAAGCAATGGGCATTTGTATAAAGGATGGTAAATCTATATTACTACTATGAGGAAGGAATTTCCTTTAGACATCTACATGATTATATATACACAATTTACAGACCCATACTATCCTGATGAAGTCCTCATGTTTTACTCCTACCACTGTCATTAATAGTTACATGTGAGATGCCGTCGGGTAGACAGTAGCTGTTAGTTGCCGTTATTTCGGGATCATGCATCGCGGAATATTGCATCGCGGAACCGTGCACCTCGGAGTGTTGCATAATAGGGATAAATGTATGAAGGGTTAATAATGTCGCCTATGTTACCAAACATAGGCTACAGGATCTTACGGCTTACTAGCCGTCACAGCTACAGGGCTTTTATTGTGATTTAGCGACCATGTAGGGGAGAGAGTACGTACCTTTTGAGGTTATGGCTAGACTTTGGAAGATAACTATAGTGGCAGAAAGATGAATGTAATTATGAACTATTAAGATCTAATCTATCTATTTACATGAGAGAGAATACTCCTACTTATAGACTTAGCTTGTCTTTCTACTCTTCTCTAGAATATTCTATCACGTGATATAGAATATTCTACGTTATTCTGTATTACAGTAAAACTTCTCTAACACGATAGTGGGTCTCGGTATAAGTGTTGAAAATATTCATTGAAATTCATCCATTTATATTTGCAATACTTGCCCCTGCACGCAAAATGACCTGTAAGGGTAAGTGTTGCGAATATAAAAGTGCAAGTTACAATGAATATTTTCAACACTTATGCCGGGACCCACTATCGTATTAGAGAAGTTTTACTGTATTCTATATTCAACACACACACTCGCTATAGTAATATGATCCACATCATAACAGCTTTCCAGCTGCCCAGCTGTCATACCTGAGTGCACTGGTCACTTGAAAACGATTAGATAGGGACAGAAAAAGGCCTTAGAAGTTAGGCATTTTGTAAGTGTCATGCACGTGCAGTTACGTATTAGAGTGTCATAAACATCACGTGACAATTACGTTAGTCAAATGCCTCGGCACACATTGCACAAATATACTTGCAACTCTAGAAAGATCATTGTCTAACTACACATTCGCAAACACAGAGCTCACAGTTACACTGAGATTCCGCACCTAATTATCATTTTCGCAATAACCTCTGCGAGATTATGGCGCCGCCTCTGGTCCCCAAGCGCGCGCTCCCCTCCGACCCTCCAGAAGCCGGGAATCGCGTCTCAAAACCGAAACCAGTAGCAAGCAAGGGAAGTATCAGCAGCTCCTCATCCCGCCCGCCTCTTAAAACAGTCGAAGCCAATCGTAAGGCAAAGGCTATTGAGAAAGCATTTAATCTGTCACAGTGCTTCACCGATGACCACGAGAAAGATGTGGATGAAGTAATAGAGGATTCTCCGAACAACTCGACCAAGAAAATACTCGATGATGGCCCTCAGGGCACCGTTGGATTAATTATGTCTTCTGACAGCGCTAATCAAGCCGATTTTACCCCACACAGCTCTGCAGAGCTCATGAAGGATATCAAAGGTCTCATAGATCTCACCAATAAGTACCTGCAGGATCTTGAAAAGAAGCACCCAGGTGTTGGAGCTGACTTTCTCGCGCTCCTTGCAGATGGCGCATCCCGTGCAATGCGCGGCCAGCGAGTGTATATATCACCCCCCAGCGAAAGCTAAGGAACAGAATGAACTGCGGGAAAAGACGTGGGCAGAAAGGGCTGCCTGCCAGGACCTAGAACAAAAAGCGTTCTCTGTTAGGGGCTGTGCCCACATCGGGGTTGGTACCAGGGACCAACCCAGTAATAACTTAGCAGAGGTCGACAGGGGCTTCACAGTACCCGAGGACGCGCCTAGACCAGCAGAAAAAGGTCTGTTTAACCAGTGCAGGCAGGGATCGGGGAGCTCGGAGCTAGGTAACAAAGCGGAACTAGGTGGGGACTACCAACTACAGGCTAGGCTATCGGCCAGGGCGTTAAAGGGCAGTTAAGTAGGGGGGTATTTCCTGTATTTTTCTCGCTATGTAAAAATTATAACCTTATTTTGGGTTACGTCTTTTATCATGATAGCGACTTCATTGAACCCCTCACATTCTCGGTCAAAAAGCAAAATATGAGAGCGAATCCACCTCAAGGGCAGAGCAAAGAAGACCGCCGTGTCATGATCCGGCTTGGACCAGAGCATGAAGCCCGCAAAGCAGGAGCATTTGAGCTTCGACAGACCATTCAAAAACTTATCCCCGACAGTAATTTAGTGTCTGACGTTTGGACCGTCCCCTCAGGAGTTGCTATTCTGGCACCGACCGTTGCTAAAGCTGCAACTATCCTCCAGTCAAAAGACGCGATCAAAAACAGATTCGGCAACGCGGTGGTTGAACGACAGGAGGCTTGGTCAACATTTGTTATTGGTCCGATACGGAAAAAAATCTGCTGCCTTGACAAGCAGATAGAATAGGGGGTCCGTTCTCGTGAGGGTTTGGTCGACCCAATGGACGGCCTCCTCCAGGCAAAACTCGCTCCTGTACGTGAAGTTATCCCAATTAGATCTATGGATTGGACGAGACGCTCTGTGGAGAGTGATGAACCCTTCGGATACGTTCGCATCTGCGTTCCTGAGTCTAAAGCAAGTAGATTCCCATCTAGACTGCGCATCTTTGGAGAGGCAGTCTCTATACAAAAAATACGGAAGCGCCGGCAAATAATTGTGTGCTCCAATTGCTACGGCTTTCACGCCACCAGAACCTGTGCACGGTCGAACAAATATCACAGCTGTGGCACTAATGCTCATGAAGGTTCCTGCCGCAAACCTCCCAGGTGCCTGAATTGCAAAGGCCCCCACGACTCGACCGACCTCTCTTGCCCTGCTCGCCCCCAATGCAGGAATGGGGTCCTAGTCCGGCCATTGGGAGTACAACTAAAGCAAATTCGGGCTGCAGGGGGTAGAGAATACGCAAATTCAACGAAACAGCAGACGAACACCTCTCCAAACTCGTCTTCTGAGACCTCTGGAACCGAAACTATTCCTTCCTCTCAATAAAAATGGTTAGAAGGCATAAACAGCGGAGGGCTGCCCCCCTCCGCATATTGCAAGCAAATGTCGGTAGAGCCTCCTCGGCCCACGACGTTGCTCTCGCTCTCGCAAATGAAAATCATATAGACATCCTTCTTGTTCAAGAACCTTGGACTTATCACGACATCTCCAGACAAAGAACCAAAATCCACAAAGCGTTTGAAACCTTTTCCCCTTTGTCAATTTGGAACTCTCGACCAACGTTCATCACTTACGTGCGGAAAGACGCCCGACTTAAACCTCTTCTATTAGCCGCAGACAGCTCCGGTGACCTGGTTCAAATCGCTCTTACACTCGGAACCAGCACAATTTTGCCCATCTGGAACGTTTACAATGCGCCCACGGGTTGCGATGGGGCCGGAGAAGGATTATCCAAATTGCTCAGCTGTACTAGTAGCCCCTTCTTTGTAGGGGGTGACTTTAACTTGCGACATCCGGCATGGGATTCAATAGCTACTGACTCGCGTGCTTCATGTGAGGCCCTCATTGACTGGTACGGATCTAAGGGCCTTATGCTTTTGAATCCCACCCAGACGCCAACCCACAATCGCGGGGGCACACTTGACCTCGCATTCTGCACCGATAAGAACGTAAGCTGTGAGGTGCGTGCTGACTTACATACAACCTCCGATCATGAGACACTGGTTTCGTCCTTATGTCTCAATTGGAAATCTCTGAAAGAATCTAAGCTGCAGTACAAAGCTATTGATAATGATCTCTTCCTCAAACTTTTGGGTAATACTCACGCTCTTCCTATCATTGCATCTCAAAAAAAGTTAGAAGTCGAAGCAAATGACGTAATTGATTCATTACATGTTGTACTTACTGGCGCTTGTCCCCGAAAAAAATTGAAGAGTCATGGCACCCCGTGGTGGAATAATGATTGTCGGCGTGCAGCTCACGCCTACCAGAGAGCACGCCGCTCAGGCCCTGCAACATGGGAAAAGTTTGTACTTCAGAATGCAGTGCGACAAGCTAAGAAGAATCACTGGAACTCGATTGTGGAAGATTCTAAGTCACTACCCAACGTCTATAAGATAGTTCGCTGGCACAATGCCGCTCCAAGACATCAATCCCCTCCCCTCCGCAGCGACGACAATACTAGCGAAATAGTTAATGATCCCTTGTCAGAAGCGCTGCTCTTTTATAGGTCTCTACTTTGCCGTCACTTAGAGACTTTAGATATACTGTTAGATACACCCACGGTGCCGCCCAGAAACATCCCCTGGGAAACCAAATCTAATCCCGAGGCGTACACAGCAATCTGTCAAGCCAAATCAACAACTCCCGGTGAAGATGAACTTTCTACGCATACGCTCCGCTTAGCGTGGCCAATCTTTGGTAATCGTATAACTAACCTTTTCAATCACTGCATCAAACTTGGGTTCCACCCATCTGCCTTTAAAAAAGCTATTGTAATTATCCTCCCGAAGACAGGGAAAAGAGATCAATCCCTGCCCAAATCATACAGACCCATAGCCCTTTTATCTTGTTTGGGGAAAGGCCTGGAGAGAATTATTGCTAGACGCATTTCTTACTGGGCGCTTAAGTCAGAGATTCTTGCCCGAGATCAATGCAGTGCCGTTAGACAACGCTCGGCCATCGATCTCACAACTGCCCTTCTCTGCGATATTTGACAAGCTTGGGAAAACAAAAAGGTCGCTGGGCTAACCACAGTTGATGTCAAAGGGGCTTTCGATGGAGTTCTTTGCAATCGTCTGATTTTCAGACTTCGTTCTCAGGGTTGGCCCGACTGTCTTGTGCAGTGGGTTTCTTCTTTCCTATTCGAGCGACAAGTACGCATCCGTCTCAATCATATCACGACCGGCGCATTGCCTATTCTCTGTGGTCTCCCGCAAGGGTCCCCTGTATCTCCTATTCTATTTCTCCTTTACATAGAACCCCTGTTAAAGCTCTCACGGGGACGTTTTGGGTATGCTGATGATGCCGCCTTTTTTTCCACAGGCAAGACATTGAAAGACTGCCAAATGAATCTACAGAGACAGCTCAACCTTTCGCTTGATTGGGCTAGAGAGAATGGTATCATTTTTGATATGAGAAAAACAGAACTAATATACTTTCACAAAAAAAGGAAGCTCATTGACCTCCCCTTACGTGTGGACAATCATATAATCCCCGCCAAAGATCAAATCAAGTGGCTTGGGATATATTTTGATAGAAAACTTTGTTTCAAAGAACATGTGCGACTGGCCTGCCAACGGTCTCGAGTAGTTACTGACCATGTGCGCCGACTGTGTAACACTACTCGGGGGACATCCCCTGGCCTACTACGACAAGCATTGCAGGGTTGCACTTTTGCAACTCTCTTTTATGGGGCGGAAACATGGTACGGCCCGCAAATCTCGCAATGGGCATTGAATCAAGTTCAAACGGCTATGAATCGGGCAGCTCGAGCGGTCCTACCTGTATACTAGACGTTCCCTACCGCTGCGCTCATGCGGGAAACTGGTTGGGCCCCTGCGACCATTTGGCTTGACCGCATACTTGACCGTTTAGCTGTGAGAGTTGCAGCATCTGACCCAAGCCATCCACTTTGCTACAGATGGGACTCCTCTCAATTTTCATGGATACGGCGGAGGCAGTCATTAGAGGTGTCAGCGAACACTTTTCGCCCACCCTGGTCAAAATTTAATCGTAATTTAGAAGCTCAAAATATTGGCGCTTCCGGCCGCGCAGAGGGTCGTGAAATTTTCAGGCGTTGGTCTCAACTGCGGAAACCCCTTGACCTTACAGTGTTCTCAGACGGTTCCCTTGATAAAGACGGAAAAGCAGGTGCAGGGTTTTGTGTGTTTCGGGGTTCCCAAGAAGTTCTTTCTGGGCGTGTCCCGCTGGGTTATACAGCACAAGTTTACGATGCAGAAATTGCTGGGGCAGTGGCCGGGCTCCGCGCGGCTTGCTCGCACTTTATGGCCCGTTTTGCGACAAACGTAG
The DNA here is from genome assembly GCA_028751805.1 of Podosphaera xanthii. Taxonomy (NCBI): domain Eukaryota; kingdom Fungi; phylum Ascomycota; class Leotiomycetes; order Helotiales; family Erysiphaceae; genus Podosphaera; species Podosphaera xanthii. The sequence continues at coordinate 2,262,728 of JAPWIX010000007.1, forward strand.
CCGTCTATTTAGACAATGAGGAAGCAGCCCTTCGTTTACATACAGGGTGCCCTACTCCCTCAAGCTCTACCCGAATTCTAGAGTTCCAATCTCTCCGCGATGTATGGGCTCGGAGAGAACGGGCTGCGGCCACTGAAGCCGGTTCTGTGCAAGTAAGGTGGATTCCTGGCCACCAAGGAATTCCGGGAAACGAACGAGCAGACAGGCTGGCAAAAGAAGCTTGCGATCTTGAGTCACAGAACACAGAAGCATGAGTTGCACGTGCTAGCTCTCTACTAGAAGAAAGATACCGACAAGCTTTTGCCGCGTACTGGGAACGGAATGCCCCCAAACGTTACCAAGATCTCCACATTGGGGTCAGCCATCGCCTCCCTCCGGAACTTTTCCTTCCAAGACGTATTCTAGGAAAGCTACTAGCCGCCCGATCTGGTCACGGTGATTTTGCAGACTATCACCGTCGATTTAACCACAACAACGCCGAGCTCTACTGTTCCTGCGGACAGGAAAAATCGCCCAAACACCTATTTTTCTGCTGACACATCAGATGCGATCATAGACAACCCTGGAATCTCTCACACACCAATTCAGATTCCGTTATTAGATGGACCCTCGGGACATCAGACGGCCCCAGAGCTTTCCACTCCTGGTGTGTCGATCCCCCTAAGATGTTTTAAATGGTCTATATGGTAAAATACTGTACTGTGCTATCGTTATAGCTGTATCTAGCGTCTCTCTACGCGCAGGAAAAGGTATTTCTTTTTTTAGATACCCCAACATCCCTCGATCTCTCAGGGCTGTATGTAAATAGAGTCGCTGTCCATCAGACAATTTGTTAAGCCTGATGGCCTTAGGCCATGCAGGCACGCCAAGTGCCCCCTGGGAGGCGTGAGGCCGGGAATAGCCCGTGAGCCTGCTTGGCGTAAATCGTAAATAAAAATAATAATAATACTTGCAACTCTAGAGTCAGGCAATTAATCATCATTACATATTTACCCTCTCGTCTATTCTATCTACTCTGTTATCCCTGTTTACACTTTTACTGTGATTCTAACTGCTCTCGATTCTTAACAGGTTCTGAGACCGGCTGCTTCCTTCTAACGACTCTGAGAATGTCTTCTAACAACAGCAAGGAGATTCTTAACAAGACGATCTGGGGCAACATCACCATTCTAACTGGTGATAATTATACGATCTTCGAATCATAAGCGAAGAAAGCTTTGGCAACTGCTGGTTGCTGGAAGCTTTTGGATGGCACAGTAAACAAGCCAGAAGAGGAGCCAGACGCAAACAATTTGACTTTGTACAAGAGATGGAGAAGAAATTTCGATGATTACGAGAAAAAGAGAGAGAAAGCTATAAGGATATTTTCGACCTCAGTAGATGACGCCCTGGTAGACGACGAAATCGAGACGGCGCTAAGGAATGGAGATCCTCAAGAATTGTGGAACACCTTGTACAAATTATCCAAAATAACAACCGAGTCTGGATTTCGGCCCGACGAAAGGCGTTCAACAATGAAAAATTCGACCACAGGAATGAAACAATCCAAGCTTTCTACACCCGCTTGCTTCTGTACAAGTCCGAACTCTCTGGCACTTCGCTACCTATCAACATAGATAACGTTCTCGAGAAGCTTTTGGAATCGATCCCTGCCCAAGACGTTAATTGGGCCTAGGCACGGCCCCACTGCCTGAGTATGAACCTCGACATTGCAGAAACAATGGTTGTCCTTAATAACGTAGTTGATCCAGGCTCTACAGGGTCTGCAAATTTTGCTGAGCCTAAGGACTCCGGTCGAGGAGGTGGAGGGAAAAGAAACCAAAGAGGAGGATCGAACTTCCCTTACAACGTTAACAATCCACATAAAAGCCAAAATCGCCGTGGAAGTGGGGGAAGGTCCGGTAGAGGAAACTATCGAGGTAGAAACTTTGACTCGAATTTTCACAAGAATTCTGGTCCAGGGACAAACTCTCGTGACAGAAATACCCATGAAAATAAATTCTGCAAATTCTGCCAAGACAATGGACACGAAGAATCGACCTGTAATAAGTACCATCGTTTTGCCAGAGAAGCTAGGGAGGAGGTCAAGATCAATAAAGCTGCTACTTATAGATCTGCCAACTTAGCACAAGAATATAATGGTTCTGCCTATTCTTGCTCTCCTGCTAAAGACGTGAACCATGCAAACTCATACATTGCCATCGAAACTGCCCTCATTTCTACCAAGCTTAATACCTTCTGGAAAATAGACTCTGGAGCTTTTGTAAACCTCAGTGGTAATAGAAATGATTTTCTAAATATTAAAAATGAGACCAAAAACAACTAGTATCAACAGCAAGTGGTAGTGTTGTAGTATCGACTGGGTATGGTGATTGTAAAGTTGGAAACTTACTGCTAAAAGATGTTTGGCTAGTCCCAAAATTCGATGTTGCTCTCATTTCTGTACGCCAACTTGGAATTATTGGCATTGATGTTCTTTTTACGAAAGATAAAGCAGTGGCAACTAAAATTGATACTGTTGTATTTGTTGCATATTTAATTGATGGACTATATCAAGTCTCTTCTCAATCTCAACATACAACTAAATCCGCCCATATAGCCCAGACTCCTTAAAACACTCACAGCTATTGTCAATCCCAAATTACCTGTGACAGGGCATGCAACAAAACAATATAACAAAGATTGATGGCCGAAATGCTGTTTATTTTCTATATACAGAGAGAATCTAGAGTGGCTGGGGACGACTAACTATATATCCTAACCTACTGTCGTGCCCTCGGCGATTTCTCCTGGGCCCTTGCACGAAAGAGATCTGCAGCTAGGTAACATGGATCTACGCTCCCATGCTTGAGCCCCGCATCTTAGGGCCTTTCTCTGTGCATGGGTATTTCCCGAACGTTTATCTATCCCCCTATTTATTAAGGTCATTACGCATAGCCTGTAACATTACCCTCCAAACACCACCGAGTATAAAATAAATACCTTTAGAAATCCAACCTGAGTTTGAATTGAAGACCCAACTTTGGCATTACCGCCCAGGACATATTGGATATAATGCGATAAATAGGCTTGGAAATTGTGATCTTGTGCAACTAGACAAGCGAATAATCACAAAGGGGGACAAAGCTTGTGTTCCGTGCTTAGCTGGAAAAATGAAGGAATTGTTCAACAAGCTGACTCATAATCGGTCATACCAGCTAGCTCGAAGATTACATGCCGATGTTTCTGGGATCCTTCCTGAATCATACAGAGGTTTTAAATACTTCTTACTGGTTGATGATGCTACAAGTTGTAGCTGGTTACGGCTAATGAAGAATAAGGAAACTTCAACAGTTTTACCACTGCTTAAAGAAATATTAATGGAAATTCAGAAAGCAACAGGAAAACAAGTTGTATTTATGAGTACAGACAATGGGACTGGTGAATTCGGAACTCAATAGCTTCTATGGTTGAAGGAACTTGGCACCAATCTCAACCCTTAGTGCCGCATAAGCACTCACTTAATGGTGTCGCCGAAAGAGCTATTGCAATAATATTCAATATCGCAAGGTGAATGGTTTACCATGGCAACATAGATTGAAAACTCTTTTGGTGCATCGCTGTCGAGCATTCGAATTATATCCGGAACCGTACTCCGACAACAGCTCTTCCCTTTGATCCAGAAGGCTCCCTACCTGCGAAGGCAATCACTCCAATCATGGCTTATACACCAGATAGAGTACACCTCGAAAATCTAAAGATCTTTGGATGTGCTGCCTTTCCAAAACGGCTACATCAGATAGAAGGACCTTCTAAGCTCGAACCAAAAATATACGGCGACGAAGATTACATTTTCATAGGAATGCAAGGCAATAGCCTATTCAAACTTATGCATCGTAAGACCCTAAAACAAATAATATCAGCTGACTCTAAATTCACAGAGTATCTTTTCAAGGGATTCGAGCCACAAACCTCAAATCTGAGACTGGAAACATTCCAGAATAGCAAGCATGGTGCACAAATCCCTCTGCAAGGTCATACCAAGAAACTAAAACCTATTCAAAATGACTAAAATAGCCAGCATGGTCCTCGGGACCCTCTGCAAAGTCAAGCTAAGAAGCAAAATGCTATCAAAATTGACAAATGTAAGTCTTCAATCGGGGCAAAAATTAAGTCCTCACCTGGAGCGTTAAATAAACCTGAGGCGTTTGATCAACCATCAAAAGAAACAATGAGTAAGTCCTCTACTAAAGCATCAGTAAGTCTTCACTGGAGGCATCAAATCTCGAGAACTTGACGGAGAAAAATAGTACGCCTCGCGCGCACCAACAAGATGCTTCAGCATCGTTGGGAGGTAGTGACTCAGTGCCAATCGTTACTAGATACGGCCGCACTATAAAACCCAAAACTTATTTCATAGAAAGCACAAAACCAGTCTATGGACTTGAAACTCTCCAATTAGCTCACTCTCTATCTGCAGTCTCTATAGAAGATAAGAATTTCCCAAATCCTACTATTGATACAGTTTCTCCACTCTTTGAGAACATTGATGTTACTGATGCTATGAAAGGAGAAGATTCAGATCTATGGAAACAATCAATTAAAGATGAACTTCAAGCTCTGAAAGTCACTAATACTTATGTTATTTGTAAAAATGATCCTCATGTTAATAAGAAACTAATCTCTTCAAAATGGGTATGTAAATACAAATGGAATCAAGATGGCTCAATCGCCAGACGAAAATCCCGACTTGTTGCAAGAGGATTTGAACAGGTCCACGGTAGCGATTATCTCGAAACTTTCGCGACTGTAGTGCGTTATTCGACACTGCGTACACTCTTGGCCAAAGCTGCTGCCAAAGATTTGGAGATTGACCATGTTGATGTCGATACTGTCTTTTTCAATCCAACAATTAAGCAAGATATATTCATAAAAATTCCTAAATTTTTCGCACTTCTGGAACCTAAAATCGCAGGACACGAACACGACTATCACCTCAAGCTTCAAAAGTCTTTGTATGGACTGAAACAGGCTCCTAAAGAATGGTTTCTGGCCGTGAAAAGCTTCTTCGAAGACCTTGGCCTAATTTCATCATCATCAGACCCAAACTTATTCTGTCTTCAACAAAAGGGGGTATACATACTACTATTTGTTGATGATATGATAAACATTGGCCCAAAGCAGGAAGTGGTGATGACAAAAGAGAAAATCTTCAGAAGATGGAACTGTAAAGACCTCAGTCCAGCTATGCTTTTCGTGGGTTTTCAAATTGAGAGAAATCGGTCTGAAAGAAAAATTTTTACTCATCAAGAAATGTATTTCGTGAAACTACTAGAAAAACTGAAGATGGATATGCTCAATCCAAGCAATTTGCCAATCCCGGCAGGAACTGTGTTGAAAAATGAAGATAGCGACCATGACTGCACAGCCGATGAAGCCATGCTCTACAGACAAATTATAGGCTCAACTATTTACCTTGCAAACAATACAAGGCCGGATATCAGTTATGCTGTTCGCCAGTTAGCCCGATTTATGGCTGCCTCGAAGCAACGTTTCCTACGCCTTTCGAAACATCTTTTGCGTCATCTCAACGGCACACGAAAGCTGGGAATTACATACCAAGGAAGGGGGCCTAGTATTGAATATAGCGTTTATACGGACGCAATCTGGGGAACGGAGGATGATCGGAAGTCGTTTATGGGCTTTATCGTAATGTACAATAGAGGACCAATTTCGTGGCAAGCCCAACGTCAAAAATCAACGGCTTAAAGTATGCTGGAAGCAGAGATAATATCTGCAAATGAGGGTGCGAAAGAAATAGCGTATCTGGAAAAGATCTGGAAAGACATCGTACATAAGCAATATGTCCCCATCCTATATTGTGACAATGATCCGTCTCAGAGAGAGGGTAATCGGCGTTCCGTGGGGCACTGGTGAAGGAGGTAAATGTGATAACGAGATCTGAGGCGAGATAATGGATGTGGTCTTCCCAAGGGAAAGACAAAGTGAGGAAGAAGCGTAAGGAGAAAAGTAAGGATTTGGAATTGAAGTAAATCGGTCTTCCCAAGAAGGAGATGTGAAAGGTATGTGGTGAATGTATATTCAGAAGACGTTGCGTGCAGAGGAAATCTCTCACACGCTGAACCTATATATATATATATATATACATGACCTCCTCTTCTACACTGCATAACCATACCAGATAATTCAAGGACTTGCATAATAGAACTAGATTGACCTTATTATCCTCTGCTTCCTGACTAGTGATCTCATTTCCAACCTCTATGCATGGTTGACTCGTATTGATCCAATTACTCGAGAAACTAATCATCCGACAACAGAATTAATATCAGCATCAAGTGCACTAATCTATGAAAATCCGGCAGTCCAATTCTCTAAAGACTCAAAGTTTCATAGCAAAGCAAAACATATTGAGCTCAGGTACCTATTTGTGCGCAATGACATGATTGCTAGGAGTCGGCTGCGAATTCAGCATCTCCTTGGCTGGGATATGGAAGCGGATATTTTGACGAAACAATTAGTCGAGCCAGATTTCTTTCGACATTGGGACTCAATGGGGCTTGTTAACTTCACGAAACGGACCAAGAAACAATGCTATGATGAAATGAATTCTGACTAGATATTTGACAAATAACTCAGGCCACCAACAAGGAATTGATGTTATCAAATATTGAAATATTTATTCAATGTACTCATGAATGTGCTCAGCAAGGGGGATGTCAGAAATATCACGTGACGACAACACTGGTTAAATGCCTCAGCACACATTGCATAAATATACTTGCAACTCTAGAGTCAGGCAATTAATCATAATTACAAATTTACCCTCTAGTCTATTCTATCTACTCTGTTATCCCTGTTTACACTTTTACTGTGATTCTAACTGCTCGCTATTCTTAACATAGAGAACGTAGAAGGGAAGTAGGGAGATATAACCTCAATGTTACTTATTTACGACTTTTTCTCTTCAATTTTTCTGGCGACCTCCGCAGGGAACGTTAATATATTTTTCCTGCAAAGCTATTTGGCTCCATTGAACGTCTACCTAGAGTTACTTTCCATATAGACTTATACCGCCACTATATTACTGTATTTGGTCGCCGTCAGTTACGTGACTTGCAATTGAGCCTTTTCAGGTCATTGCAATTATAGCGCATAAAGCTAAGTCAATATTTACACTCGTAAGATAGGAATCAACTTGCAGCTTCGGGACAGCTATTATGACAGCTACTAGGACAGCTAGTGGTTGCGGGTTTAGATCTCCTTTGAGTTAACGTTCTACTTATTTTACAAGCAGCTTTGCGCAAGACCTTTCCAGGCATCCAAGCACTATATATCTTCACTTATCTCCAACACGTCATTCCATATTCCATCTTTTGAGAACCGGTGATAAGTACGGTTTATTCATAGCTAACACGTAGTACTTCTGTGCGTTCCAAGAATAGCCGCTAAAATAGGCTCCCAACTCTGTCATAGTGATTGCAACATTTGTCAGCAAGACTACTGCGAGTTAGATCACCCATATATCCTCGAAACTCGTCATTCGGATAATCAAGAGCTCTGTTCTGGTCCTCTAGACTGCTCTTTTCAAGTACTCGGTCGTTTAATCCCTCACAGCTTACGATTGTTTCCAAATAATTGTGCGACAGTTAGGTATCAGAAATTGTGAGGTGGAAAGTGAGAAAAGGATGAGGATAAAAGTTAAATGAAGATTAGAAAAGTTCCTGCCTTTTCAAGAAGTTGTAAAGAGATAAATTATAACGATAAAAACGAGTTCAACAATGATGAATTTGGTGATGTCAAATCTGGTCTTCTTCTTCTCTGTCTCCCCATAAAGCCTTCTAAGGTACATATATCTATATTCTTCTAGTTTCATGAGCATTCCAGCATTAAAACAAACTGTAATATGTCCGACTCGAAATTGACATATGAGTCGCTGACTGAAACCTCTGTTGATAAAACAGAGCTGAAACTGTCGGAATGTTAGTGGTAATCAGATGGAGTATTTGGAGTTTAAGGGCAGGAAACTGGGAATATGATTATATGATTAGGCAATCGGATCGCATGGCACAGACTGTATTAGTATATTTGGAGTTGGGGGAGAAAACTTGTAGAAGAGAGAACAACAATCAGTTAGAATTCTACATCTTTGCATACCACCGTCGATAACGCGTGTCGTGCACTTGAATTATCTTGATAACTCACCGCTGTGCCTAAGCCATTGAGAACTTCGACCATAAAGACTCTTTGATCACGCTTCGCAGCATCAGGTTCAGTACTTGTCCAATCGCCACCATACGAAGTTCGAGCAACCGATCCTTTGCACCCACTGTTCATACAGTTACTCTATAACAGTGGTTATCTAGACTAGCCTACCTTCCAATTTGGTTGACACCAATCCGGCGTAGTCAACCGACAGAAACAAAAGTTCTTAACACAAGATGTCGCGTACCTGAGACGTGATGGGATGATGAGCGTGACGTTAAGAAATCGCGACTGAGATAACACGGACCACATAACAACCGATGAAACTAATATTAACGCCCTAATTCCACTCTAGTGTTTGTGTAGTGGATGCTATACATCACATGATATGTATCACGTGATAATATGTATTTAACATTAGTTAGCATCTTAATAAAACTTCATGCTTCATTATCACAGGTTATAATCCCTGCACTTCCGCTGCCAAGCATCATTCACTGCCTTCACTTCGACATCTACTCCACGTGCTTTCATCTTCACATACACTACGATACTGCAGCAATTCCCGCACAGTCACACGATGTCATCCTCCAACATAACAGACGACAAATCTAACATAGATGTCAATTCCAAAACCGATACCTTTGAAAATGGTATTGTAATCAATTCCACATTATTTGCCACCAAAGATGAACTTCAAGCCTTAATTAAAGAATCAAGCAGAAAGACTGAGGTCTTTACTCTATCAGAACGTCTTTCAAGCATTGACAAAATGACACCAATTCCAATCCTCAAGTCCTCAAACTGGCAACACTGGTGCGAATCTATACAAAATCTTGTTCAACTAAGTGATACCTCAGCTGCTTTTCTCCTTGAACCGCCCAGAAATAAAGCCTTAACCATGTGGAAAACATGGTGGGCCCATAAACTAAAGGAAACCGTACCAGATGTTCGAACAGCTCCTAGTGACCATCCGAGAGCCATTCTCACTAAAATCGTTAATGCGTCCAAAGTCAATCTTCACAATCAAACATGAACGTTGTACACCGTTTTTGGAATTTCCAGCCTTCTGACAAGATGTCAGTGCAGCCATACGTTAAGGAATTTGATAGACGTTTTCAGGACCTCTCAGAGCACTCATTTGTAATACCCGGAATCGAAGCTCAAATGAGGCTCCTTCTTCTCTTTCATATTAATCGCATGCAACCAGAACTTGCCAGCCGATGTCGCGAATTCTCATTTCAAGACACAATCTCCGAATGTCTTCAATGGAATTCCTCTGGATCCCTCAAACCTACCCCTGCTAAAACCTGCACCACGTGCAAATTTTGCAAAAACCTGGGACACAAAGAAGAGGATTGTAGGAAGAAAAAGAAAGCGGAAAAACAGAAATCTCAAAGAGCCGATAGTCACAGCAATAAAAATGTTCTTTCCCTTCATAACCCTCAAGATAATTCTGGGTACCTGTTAGACACAGCAGCAGATTTTCATGTATCTGGTAATGAATTTGATTTCTCCTCCTATACTAGTTCCCCTCAAATAGTTCGTGTAGCTGGCGGAAGCCAAGTGACAGCCACTGGACGCGGCAACCTCATATTCCCATCAATTGAAGGTAATACCGAATTTATAAACGGTGCAATTCATATACCAGGGCAAACTAATCGTATAATATCTACTGCGCAACTGGAAAAACAGGGATTCTCAATACGCTGGCCCCCTAAGTACCAAAATGTTGAACTGCTCCACCCGGATGGCTCCGTATGTGCTGTATTTCGTCGCATTTCTGGAAGATTAATTTTCATTCCCTCTGAACCCAATCGTGAACAATCTAGTATTAATTCAGTAAAACGCGACTGGCACAGTATACTAGGTCACCCTGACCAGAAAGCGCAGGATGCTGCTCTAAAACGCGCTGGTATCATGACATACAAGTCTCTTTCTGACTGTGAAATTTGTACTAAAACAAAAATTACAAGATCTAAAGGCCTTAACTCTCTCCGTAAAGCAACTTCATTTGGAGAAATCATTCACATGGACCTAGTTGGAGGTCAGAAGTCCTTACAGCCTACAACTACCGATGATTCTATTCCTAATGCAACCTGGTTCCTTCTAGCAGTTGATGAATTCACTGCTTGGAAATGGGCCTGGCCTGTGTACTCAAAGAAAACTGTTCCAATCATGATCCGTAACTTTCTTGAACATTTAAAAACTAAATTCGACAAAACTCCTAAATGCTTACATACAGACAGCGGCACAGAGTTCTCTAACGCAAATCTTAAGGAGATTCTACAATCTCGTGGCATCAAGTGGCAAAGGTCATCCTCTCACGCACCAGAACAGAACGGAATTGTCGAACGAAATGTTCGTACTGTCACGGAAAAGATGCGCTCACTCCATCTGCAATCTGGCCTACAATTAAAACTATGGCCAGTGATCTTAACAGCTGCCATTAATATCTTAAACATCACCCCAAACAATGCAGCACCTAATTCATCATACTATGCCGTCTTTGGGAAGAACCCAAATATTCACAAACTTCATCCATTTGGTTGTCGAGCCTTTTGGCTCAACCCCGATCAAAACAAACTAAAATCAAAAGCAAAAGATGGTATCTATGTTGGAACAGAATTTTCCGGTGGCCATATAATTTTAAACAATGAAACGGGAAAAACGATCGTACGACGTGATATCCGTGTACATGAAAGCTCATTCCCCCTTCGGACCAGTTTCCTCTCTCTTCAAAATAGTAACAGAAATATCATTCAAAAAGCTCTATCCGGGCCTAAGTCAAAAGAATGGAACAATGCTATAGACCAAGAAATTGACAACATGCAACGTAACAAGGTCTGGACGCTTGTTCCCCGCTCTCAAGCAATGGGCAAATTGATGACTGGAAAATGGACGTTAAAGGAAAAACAGGACGGTCAGCTAAAGGCTAGATGGTGTGCTCGAGGATTCTCTGAACCATTCGCTGATAACACATACGCCGATGTCCTTCCCCCAACATCCATGCGAATGCTCTTGGCATTCGCCGCCCAACATAACTTTCATATACGTCATGTCGACATAAATGCCGCATTTCTACATGCAGAAATTGATGATCCAATTTACATTGAACAACCTCATAGCCGTGAACAACCCGGAGGTTTAATCTGTAAATTACACAAGGCCATATATGGATTAAAAACTGCACCTCAAAGATGGCAAAAGAAACTCCGAAATGTCCTTAATGGCATGGGCTTTCATGCGCTAAAATTTGACACAAACATATTTCGCCATCAAGACACCATCATCTCTACCTATGTTGACGATTTCATGATTATATCTCCCTCAAAAACAAAAATTCACCAAACAGTAACTCTTCTGGAAAACGCTTTTCAAGTTAAAGATCTGGGTGACATGACCAAATTTCTCGGCATTAATATTGAACAAAACCCCGATGGAATTCGGATCAATCAGCAAGATAAAATAGAAGCATTATGTGATGATATGGGTATGATTAACTGCAAAGGCTCCAATACTCCAATAGCAGATGATAATCTAATTGATTCTGATAAAGATCAGCAATGCTCAAAAGAAGATTCAGCATTGTATCGCTCAGCTGTTGGTACTTTGCTTCACATTGCCAATATGACTCGACCAGACATTCAATACGCAGTTAATCGTCTTTGTCGCCATGTGCGACAACCCTCACAAAATGCCATACTGTCTCTTAAGCATGTCATACGTTATGTCTCCAGAACTAAAACAGCATCTCTATTCTTCCCAAGACAAGATGCATCCGGGCTCATGGCATCATCAGACAGTAGCTGGGGAAGCACTACATCTTCCAAAGGAACATCTGGAATATTCTTTTTCGTCAATGGCTCTCCTATCGCATGGTGGTCGAAGAAGCAGACAGTAACAGCCCAGAGCACTTGTGAAGCAGAATATACTGCTTTAACAACTTTGGCTATTGCAGCCCAATGGCTTCGTCTACTCTACGAAGAACTCTTTCAAACTGCTCCAAAACCTATCTTAACTGAAATAGATAACACATCTGCAATCAAAATCGCTAACTCCGATAAGGTAACTGCCAGAAATAGACACTTCCTTATGCGAAAATCCACCGTCCAGGAATCAATCAATACCGGACTTATCACACTGAAATATACTCCTTCAGACCTTTGTCGGGCTGATGGGCTTACAAAAGCACTAAACCGCTTAAAACATTCCGAATTCTGCAAACAAATTAGACTAGACCTAAAGCATTCACTTTCTGGGGGGGTGTAGTGGATGCTATACATCACATGATATGTATCACGTGATAACATGTATTTAATGTTAGTTAGCACCTTAATAAAACTTCATGCTTCATTATCACAGTTTGTTTAGAGGTGAAACTTATTTCTCACACCAGGTTAACAAAACGCATCACGACCGCCGATCGGGTTAGACGAATCCAGCGAGAAAATTTACGCCATAGAAGCCGTACTCGACTCTAAACGAAGCAAGAGCAAAAATGAATTTCCATATCAAGTGATTTGGAGAGGCCACGACCTCGATAACCAGACATGGGAGCCTGTGACAAACGTCCTAAATGCAAGAGCCTCTAGTCAGGAGCTTCAACAACACTTTTCCTGCAGGTTAAAAACTACAAAATTAAGAATGTGTCCGGGTGCCCAGAGAAAGCTATGACTTCAAGCAAGGGTAACCACAAGTGACGGAAAACAGGATGATCATTGTGCTCGGTTGGAGTTAATTGATGTCTTTCAGATCCTTGTAAAAACTCCTTTGTGGACAATCTTGCTCACTTGCTTTTGTGTTGCCGGATCAATTGATGTTGGTAAATACCAGCAAAGCTCAAATGTAAGGGTCTGATAGTGCAGTGGTATACTATCCTGGCCGTTCTCCCAAGTAGAGTCTCAGTAGCCGAGGTACATGCCCCACTTGAGACAGGAGAAAGCTAGTTCGAATCTAGCTAGACCCCTACAACACATTTCTCGCGGTGATGCTGTGTTTGTGAGATGACGAAAGCATATTCAGATAATCTTGGGGGTTTTCTTGCTTTTCCATATGGTGGGTTTGCATGGAAGAGGGTACATGCTGTAAGGCGTTAGACTCGTAGTGGTATCTGCAAATGGAATCTGAGGATGAGTACCCCAAACGTCAAACAGAATTATTCTGCGAAATATACATATCATCCGTAATCATTCGCGTCATAGCCTTGAGGCTTTCTGTTTTTAATTCATTCTTGTGTATGCAGCCTTCAGGCTATGACACGAATGACACTGGTACGGTACATGGAGTGGTGACTCAATTTGATATTCGGGGCACTCGCACCCGAATATCATCTGAAGACACAACTTGAAGTCAGGCGCCTTACAGCCCTTTCAACCCTCAACCGTTTATGTCTGCCGCAGGAACGCATTTCAGCTACCCACAACTATCTAGCGTGCCTACGTCATCGTCACATACATGACCAGGCGAAAAATGTGGAGAGGGTCTTCCCGAATTTGAACCAGCTATCTCCTGTCTCAAGTGGGGCATGTGTCCCAGCTACCCAGACTCTACTTGGGAGAACTGCCTAGTCGGTATACTACTAAACCATCTAACCCATAGTCTTAAGGCTACATGTACAAGAACAATTCGAAAAATAGTCAACTCTGTTCCTTTCTCAACGGGCAGCCAGTCAGTGCGATACCACGTGTATTCCGGTTCTCCGGTACAAGTGTGACTTTAGTTAAATGCCCAAACGAGACTAGCGCGTTTGAGTTATTCCGAAGCTGATACCGGAGGGCAGAGTGTAGGATGAAACAGAGCGTAACAAGAAGTAGATATGAGTCTCAGTCAGGTACTGGTAAACAAAGGGGGGGGTTAGAGTAGGTTGCATAGAACTGACCAGAGACGGGCCATGAAACGGCAAAGGGTTAGCAGAAGTCTGGAGCCTGACAGACGCTCATGGAGGAGCTATATATTGAGATCTGGTATCTCAGAGTTGAGGATGTCGCGGATTGACCTGAGGGTCCAGTTTTGTTATTTAGTTACCGTCAGTTTAGTACGGTCATATCATTATCTTTAGGGCCTAGAGTGCCTAGTCAATTTTATATCTTATTCCCTCAATTATTTATCCGGTGACCTACGCAGGGAACCTCCATCTTTCTGCCTCGAAGACTCTGTTGCATAGAATGCCTTTTTTTTTATTATCTCTTTTTACAGACCTACCTTTTCGTGCCCTGGAGGCAAAAACTATATTCTACCATCAATTATATACCGATTCTGGACTCAATATATATATGTTTTTTTTTTATCTTTATTTTATTATCTTCATCTGATTTTTTTTATACTGGACCCGCAAGCGGAAAACCTTGATCTAAATTCTTTTATCTGATTTTGATTCATTTTAAATTTATATTTATTTATTTCATATTGTATCACATTTTATCATATTTTATCATATTTTATCATATTTTATCATATTTTATCATATTTTATCATATTTTATCATATTTTATCATATTTTATTATATTTTATTATATTTTATTATATTTTATTATATTTTATTATATTTTATTATATTTTATTATATTTTATTATATTTTATTATATTTTATTATATTTTATTATATTTTATTATATTTTATTATATTTTATTATATTTTATTATATATTATTATATTTTATTATATTTTAATATATTTTATTATATTTTATTATATTTTATTATATTATATTATATTTTATTATATTTTATTTTATTTTATTATATGTTATTATATTTTATTATATTTTATTATATTTTATTATATTTTATTATATTTTATTATATTTTATTATATTTTATTATATTTTATTATATTTTATTATATTTTATTATATTTTATTATATTTAATAATATTTTATTATATTTTATTATATTTTATTATATTTTATTATATTTTATTATATTTTATTATATTTTATTATATTTTATTATATTTTATTATATTTTATTATATTTTATTATATTTTATTATATTTTATTATATTTTATTATATTTTATTTCCTCTTTATTTCCTCTTTATTTCCTCTTTATTTCCTCTTTATTTCCTCTTATTTTTATTTTTATATTTTTATCAGAGTACGGGAGTGGACCTCCCGTCTTTACTGAAAAGAATAGATTCCGAAGATATTCGACGATTGATTCTCAAATTCAAGCGACTTTCCATATATAATAAACAAATGGCGCCAAAACGATTTGAGACTTGTGGGAAATACGATGGAACAGAAGACGCAGGCCGTTGGCTGAGAAACCTCTCCTTTGACTTGGAGAATGCAGAAGTGGAGGAAACCCCCAAAGTTTTTTTTCAGTCAATCGACTTGAATTTTGTGAAGGAGCCGGCAAGATGGCTGGACAGCACACCTCAGTACCGGCGTTTAACGGAGCAGATCGACGTGCTAACTGATAAGGATGTCACGGAGTTTAAGCGTGCATTCGTTGCGAGATTTTTACAAGTCCATGCGATGGGATCTAACGAGGAAAACGTCCAAGAAGACATAAACAATCTCGCTCAAGACCAGACAGAGTCTTTTCTCGATTACTATGGAAGGGCACTACACCTTCTCGGACGAAGTCACGGGAGAGACGAACCAGCAGACGGGGGGGAACCATTGAAACCCATCGAAAGAATTGTTGTAAATGGAGTGATAAAAGCCTTTCTGAGAGGAATCCACGGTGAAAACCTCAAGAAAACGATTCTCATGAGGGCAGATAAATTACTAACCAGTCTGGCAGATGCGTATGAGGTTGCGGAGCGTACTTTGAGAAGGCTGGAACAGATGAAGGAATTTGAAAGAAAAGAATATGAAAAGACTGGAGGTCAACTATCTTCGGCAAGACTATGCGGCGAGGAACAAGAGACCTCTGAAATCGGTCCTAGCTGAAATGTATCAGAGACCCGTGAACGAACCCTTAGGGATGAATTTTGGGGCACCTAGGTCTGTTTCGTACCCCAAAAGAAATGACTACGAACCGTTTGGGAGGCCAACAACCCAGTTAGAGCCAAAACCTGCAAGCCAGGGAGAAGGAGCGCTAGTCGCCAGGAATACTGAGGCGCCTGCAAACAACAGCCCAAAGATTAATAGACCATCAAATGGAAGAGGTGGATATCATGGTCAGATGAATGGGCTTACTCCACCAAGGCACCTATCAAGAGACCCTATCATCAATGGGTCCGATAGCTATAACAGGAATATGGGTGATTTGTGCTTCCGTTGTGGAGACTTGGGGCACAGAAGTCCGAATTGCCGTGCAATACCGTTGGAATGTTAAGGATTAATGCAAACGGTCACTGCACGAAAGCAATACCACAAAATAAGTTAATATTAAATCTGGAGAAGGAATCTATCTGCTCTAGAATACTGATATTTATAGTTTTCTCCTTACCACTAGAAGGTTCTTTCCTTAACTCCTCATCATTAATTACTCTTGGGATAGAATCATCCGGAGTACTCTCGACTCTTCTGGAGACTTCTCGAAAGTTCTAGTAGTCATAGCAGGGAGTACCCCTGACCCTCGCTTACGCGTAAACGCGTCGCGCCACGACCAGGTAAACGGATGGGCCAAGTTGATTTGCCCAGCCACAACCTACCGGGCACAGCCCGTCACATGGATTCTTGGGGGCAAAACTACTTGAGAGAAAGTTTATACCGAGGACTTAAGTCGAACTTTGCTGGTTTCGGGTCAGGCTTTGGAAATCTCCGATACCGAGAAATTCAGAATAGCAATTGGCGTAGCAGGTGTGAAGATCAAGCTATGAACAATATCCAACGTTCACGAGAAATACCAGTACGACAAAATGCTGAAAAAGAAGATATTCCGAACCTCACATGCGAAGAATTTGATGGCATCCTATTACAGTTGTGAGGAGTAGATGCAATGTTCTGACTTGCGAGTATAATATATGATCCCTCTAATCGAGGATAGAATGGGAATGTGGTAAAGAAGAGTATGTGAGTTATGTAAAGATGTATTGATCTATTTTCTATGGAGGCTGAAGTATCCTCATTATATACATAATCCTAACACCCTTATTCTATTGTTATACTCACTGTTTTCCACAGACTGAGTTGCTCTTCATGCTGTTAGTCCATCGAGTCGTGTACTTGATCTCAGCCTCATCATGCGATAAGTATTGTTTTATGCAACTCATCTTACATGACTTTTATCACGAGATTGAATCTATGCAACACGGTATCTGCTAGTCAGTGCTGTCAACTTAGCAATCTCTGTTATTTCATGCTTCTACATGTATGCATTCATGGTACGTGTATGCGTGATTACCACTCCTACATATGAACCATAACTCATGAGTCGCAATTCACAACACATCCCTTTCAACGAAAGACCATCCCACCCAGCCCAATGCATGAGTGTTATCATAGGATTTGATGAAAATAAGATAAGTCCATCAAAGTCTACATCGAAAGTACCGTGTGATGAGGGTTTAACACTGGAGTCATACCTTAACCTGAGCAACCAAAAAAAAAGGTCAAGGCCCATGAACATCGGGGACGTCCTGAATGATGAAGAAAATACTGCCAAAATCTCGAAGAACGCGACGAGAAGGAAAAGAAGAGCAGTGAAACAGCTGCAAGAGATTGTCGGTCGCCTCGGGCAGGGCCCGGTTAATTATAAGAAATTAGCAGAGGAGATCAAAGTTGAAGTGTCCTTGATGGACCTGTTCCAAATCTCCCCAGACATGTCAAAAGCGTTCAGGAAGCTCTCAACACGAGTGAATGAGAAGACAATGAAGGAACGAATGAAACGAGAGCTACCTATAAGAAAGGAAACCAAATATAGCGACAAGAATGATGAGTCCGAAGTATTATTTGGGAAAGCGGCAGGACCGGTATGTGTTACAAACGAAAGGGCGTTTAGGGTACCGGTGACCTTGAAAACAAAAAAGAATGGAAGCCCAGTCACGGTCTCTCTTCCGATAAGCGTGTCTCAAGCTGACCAAGGATCAGACATGATCATTGTCACAGATGGATTTCTCGAAAAATTTGGATTACCCTTTGAGAGTCTATCGAGCCGAGGGATGCATGGGCTCACAATGAACGTGGCTGATGGGACGTCAGCCAGACTGACCCACTGCTCTCGATTTGAAATTGGAGTACTGGGCATTTGGAGAACTGTTGAAGCGTTTGTACGACCATTTTTGGAAAGAAATGCTGATGAAGTTCACATCCTTCTGGGAGTTCCATGGCTCCATACGGTGAATGCTAAAATCTGGGTGAAGGAGTCAATCATCGAGATAGGTGATCCGGAGCGGGGAGAGAAAGTAGTGAAGATTCAGGGACTAATATTTGTTGAAGGCGACAAGCACAAGCTGGTTATGTGCCCCAAGACGAAGAAAAGTGTAATGTTTGAAGACATGAGCAGTGATGAATCTGAAGAAGACACAGACACCACTGATGACTATTCATCAGATGATGAAGACTTATCCGAACTGTTTGATGATAAAAGCTCGGGAAAGGAGGAAGACCTAAGCATGTCGTAAAAAGGCGTACAACAGATAGCAAGATGATAACAGCCTTAGAGCGGAGCTCAGGTCACATTTCCCTAGAAAACTTTTCATCCGTTTTCACCAATGAATTGATGGACAGGAGCGACCTAAATGCCCCAAGAATCTCAGTATCAGAACGCTTTGCGCATCTTCCAATGAACGAGCCCAGGAATTCCATGACCCAAAGAGTCTCAGAAGAAGTCCCAGGAGGACAAGAGGTACCAAAATACCCAGTGACAAGAAGACCAGAGATAAGAGCTTTATCGAATGCCCCGCAGCTGAAAATCAATGAATGGTTCCTCAATACGAAAGCTAAGATAGGCGATTTGTCAGAGAAGCAAAAGAACAAACTGACTCGATTGTTATACACCTACCAGGATTTGAACTCAATTGATCTTGATAATTTACCTTTCACTGACTTATACGTTCATCGAGTTAGACTAAAAGAAGGTACGAAGCCGTTCTCGAGACCAAAACAAAGACGCTGGTCGCCTGGAAAAGAATTTTGGATGAGGAGGATCATCAATGATGGCCTGAGATGTGGACTCTATGAGTCTACTGTAAAAGCGAACGGAAAACTTTCTGATTGGAATGCCATGGCCCAACTTGTCGATAAGTCGGATGAGCCTGGAGAGTGGGATGAGCCGAGGTTGACTTTCAATTACCAGAACGTGGTGGAGGACAAGCCTGGTTGCTTTGTCGAACTCATGTCAAGATGCCATGATTACTTGGGAGACCCCGGCCACAAAATGTTTTTTAAACTGGATTTGAAGAATGGATACTGGGCGATTCAAGTACACCCAGATGACCGGCACCTTTTCGCTTTCTCTATGCCGGGCATGGGGCAATTGCAACCAACGCGAATGCCGCAAGGTTCTTGCACAGCAAGTTTTAGCTTTACGGAATTGATGTACTTGGTACTAGGTCAAATACCTCCGACAAAAATTGTTCCTGGAATGAACTCAGTCTTACTACCTAAAGAGAAGGGAAAGTTGCCCGGTGCAACATTTTACATCGATGACATATTCTGCGGCTTTAAAACATTCGATGAGGGATACAAGCTATTGGAAGAAGAGCTCCTGCCAAGGCTGGCTTGGGCGAAGCTACGTTTATCATTTAAGAAACTAGAATTGTTTGTTACGGAAACAGTTGCTCTGGGAGTAACACAAAAAGCAGGGGGCATTATGGTAACGAAAACAGAAAGATGCAGAAAAATTCGGGACTTTCCTGTCCCAAAAGACATTTCAGGAGTGCGCAAATTTCTCGGAGCAATTGGAATTACAAGAAGTTGGGTGAAAAATTTTACTGAAATAAAACGGCCATTGACTAGGCTGACCGGAAAAGAAGATTTCCGTTGGGGAGCGACTGAGCAGATCTCCTTTCGGATCCTAAAAGATAAATGTGCAGAAGCGATTGAGATGCACGGCTGGGATTCCTCTAATCCAGTGATACTGTACAGCGATGCGAGTTTATATGGTGCCGGATGCGCTATCACTCAGAAAAGAAAGGCTGATTTGGAAAATGCTCAAAAGGATATAGAGGTCCCGATCGCGTATGATGCCTTCACCTTCTCGAAGTCGCAAAGAAATTACGGAACATATAAGAAGGAACTTTGCGGAATTGTGGAATTTGCTCGCAGGTACGAACACATGCTCAGGGGCCCAGGAAGATCGGTCATCCTAACTGACCACAAACCACTAACATACTTTCCTACATCATCGCTACTTGATGGAATATATGCTTGCTGGGCGACGGAACTCAGATGTTTGGGAATAGACATTTGCTGGATACCAGGACATCGAAATGTGGTAGCGGATGCGTTATCACGCACGATTTTTCCTGACGAAGATAACGATTTATTGTCTCTTGATGAGTTCGGTGAGATGTCGACAGACAGTAATGGAGAGCCATTATGGATTTGGAAGGATGGAAAAGATGGATATGAAGAACTTTTGAAAAGGGTATCAGAGAAGAGAAAAGAAAAAGGCAACGACTTGTGTGTAGAATGTGGCGGGCCACAACTATGGTTGGAAGAATTGATAAATGAAAGATTGAATGAAAGACCGAGAACGAAATGTAATAGCATGAATGCAACACTAAATATACGAAAAGTGCGGGATATCGAAGTTGTATTGTTGGCGGATTTGGCGGAGAGGCATTTGGAGGAGGACAAAAGGCTATGTGAAAAGTTTTACCAGTCAAACTGGTACCCGGATGTTGCCGAGTACCTGGTGAATCGAAGGTTCCCAAGCAGTTGCCAGACAAAGGTGCAGCGCGCCGCGCTGGTACGCAAAGTGACTCATTTCTTGGTCACGAAAGAGGGGGATCTTTATTATGAGTGTCGAGGAATTCAAAAACGATGTGTGTTGGAAGAAAAAGTTGCGTCAGTCTTGTCCGGAGTCCATGACGACAGTGGACACTTTTCACAGGCGATAACTCTAAAAAAGTTGAAATGTTACTACTGGCCGAAGATGGCAACTGACGTAAAAGATTACATACTGGGGTGCTTAGTCTGTGCCAAGTATGGGACTGCGGTGCGGTCACAACTAAGTGCTAGGGTCACAGTCAGCGAACCAATGGAATTATTAGGCATTGACTTTGCGGGCCCATTCCCAGTAAGTGCAGGCAGTAAAGACAAGTGGATTCTGGTAGCAATAGATTACTTCTCGAGATACGTGTGGGCTGAGCCGACACAGAAAAACGACTCAAAGACAGTGATAGAGTTTCTGAAGACATCGATTCTGGATAAATTTGGAGCGCCTGTGGGAATGTATATGGACCCAGGACCGCGCTTTGGAGAAGAAACGCGCAAGTTCGCAGAGGACAACGGGATTTTGTGGTGCAACTCGCCTGTTGCGGCTAAGAAGGCGGTTGGAATGATTGAAAAATCAGTAGATCTGATTCAGAGAGTATTAAAGAAAATAACGGATGGATCAGTAGATTGGGCAGAAAAGGTACCTGCCGCGGTGCTCGAAGTCAACAAACGTGAATTGGCCCACTTACTTTATTCACCAGCGCAAATTTTATTCGGCTTCAATCCGGTAAGCAGAGTTGAGCTAAAATTCCCTGTCGAACGTCATAAAGTATTAGCAGCAGGTCTGAGAGATGGATCGCTTAACATATACCCCAGCAATGAGGAGCACTCAGATAAGGTGATAGACTACATCAAAAATCGTACGAACAGACAAGCATTAACGCTACAACGGTCGAATCGGGCAAAAGATAGATCGGCGGATAGGCACGATCTAGGTATCCGTGGCGAAATTAGGTATGCTCCAGGAGAGCTAGTGATGCTGTTTGATCACCGACAATCAGGAAAGAAATTAAGACCCTCCTGGAGAGGACCATTTGTTGTTACCGGGTTTGGAGGAGATATGCAAAAATCTTACACCTTAAGACAGATTAACGGGAAACCTATTCCTCGACATTATTATGGGGTCTCACTGAAGAAGTTCAGACTTCGCGAGGGTTATCTAATTACCGGACAGGAACAAAAATTACCAATTCACCAAACCATTCGCCTTCAGAAAGCCGAGTTTAAACTTCCGAGAAATTTTCGGCCTGGTGCCGTCGAGATGAGTTAAGAGGTTTTTTTATTCTGTGGAGCCGGCCCGAGTTTTGGTCGCGGGGGCGCTTCCTGGTGAGGCCCGGGAGTGGTTAAATGCCCAAACGAGACTAGCGCGTTTGAGTTATTCCGAAGCTGATACCGGAGGGCAGAGTGTAGGATGAAACAGAGCGTAACAAGAAGTAGATATGAGTCTCAGTCAGGTACCGGTAAACAAAGGGGGGGTTTAGAGTAGGTTGCATAGAACTGACCAGAGACGTGCCATGAAACGGCAAAGGGTTAGCAGAAGTCTGGAGCCTGACAAACCCTCATGGAGGAGCTATATATTGAGATCTGGTATCTCAGAGTTGAGGACATCGCGGATTGACCTGAGGGTCCAGTTTTGTTATTTAGTTACCGTCAGTTTAGTACGGTCATATCATTATCTTTAGGGCCTAGAGTGCCTAGTCAATTTTATATCTTATTCCCTCAATTATTTATCTACTTTAGACTCAGTGTTATACAAATCTATATGGGACTAAAAATAAATTAAACCCTTGTGCCGGAGTATTTACCGGTATTACCGGTACGTGTACTAGTAGTGCCCGGGTAAAAGGATAACGGTGGTGATTAATTTTATACATTGATCAGCTGTAATGGAGCTAAAAGTATTACAAAATTAATTGCGGATTTCACATTATTTAGCCTTGCATGGGTGTACAGTGTCTCAGCCCTAAAGATTGCAAGTAGCTGATGCTAATTTTGTACGACACAATAAGATTTTGTATGTTAATAACCTACAAAATTAACATCAGTAAGTAACAATCTTTATGGCTGAGAGACTGTACAATCGAGCCCCTGGTACAGTAGAACCCCTCTTAGCTAATAGTGGGTCCCGGTATAAATGTTGAAAAGATTCATTGTAACTTGGACATTTAAATTTGCAACACTTACCCTTACAGGTTATTTTGCGCGCAGGGGTAAGTATTGCAAATATAAACGGTAAAATTTCTATGAATCTCTTCGGTAATTCTACTTAGACCCACTATTAGCTAAGAGGGGCTCTCCTGTATAGCGGTGTATTCCGTCCCAAAAAAATTAACGATATTCCGATGTAGTAAGGGTCCGACTGTATGGAAATTTAATTCGTGCAAGAAAGAATATCAATATAACGAGATAATATCGTTATAAAGCAGATTGTTATAACAACGGCTCGACTATATATTAGAGCCCCTCTTAGCTAATAGTGGGTCCCAGTACAATTACTGAAGAGATTCATAGAAATTTTACCGTTTATATTTGCAATACTTACCCCTGCGCGCAAAATAACCTGTAAGGGTAAGTGTTGCAAATTTAAATGTCCAAGTTACAATGAATCTTTTCAACATTTATACCGGGACCCATTATTAGCTAAGAGGGGTTCTACTGTATCTACAGTACAGTACAATCTCGCTATAACAATGTGGGGCAAAACTTAAACAAGGGTTATTATTGGCCAATTCAATTGAATCCTCCAATCGGGAGCCTTGGTTAAGTTTTGCCTCACATTGTTATAGCGAGATTGTACTGTAGAACCTCTCAAAACTGACAGTGGGTCCCGGTATAAATGTTGAAAATATTTATCGAAATTTAACCATTTACATTTGTAATACTTACCCCTGCAACCAAAATGACGTGCAAGGGTAAGTATTGCAAATGTGAATGGTTAAATTTCGATAAATATTTTCAACATTTATACCGGGATCTACTATTAGTTTTGAGAGGTTCTATTGTTTAGCAGTGTATCGCGGTCGTATTATCGCTTAGGAGCTACAGTAAAACTTCTCTAACACGATAGTCGGTCCCGGCATAAGTGTTGAAAATATTCATTGTAACTTGCACTTTTATATTTGCAACACTTACCCTTACAGGTTATTTTGGGTGCAGGGGTAAGTATTGCAAATATAAATGGATGAATTTCAATGAATATTTTCAACACTTATGCCGGGACCCACTATCGTGTTACAGAAGCTTTACTGTAATTACTGGGGTATGTCTAGAATGATCATTACTGTCGTCCC
Organism: Podosphaera xanthii; assembly: GCA_028751805.1. Lineage (NCBI taxonomy): Eukaryota > Fungi > Ascomycota > Leotiomycetes > Helotiales > Erysiphaceae > Podosphaera > Podosphaera xanthii. The sequence goes on from JAPWIX010000007.1 coordinate 2,287,066, forward strand.
TCTCTAACTCGATAGTGGGTCCCGGTATAAGTGTTGAAAATATTTATCGACATTTAACCATTTACATTTGCAATACTTACCCTTACTCGTCATTTTGGTTGCAGGGGTAAGTATTACAAATGTAAATGGTTAAATTTCGATAAATATTTTCAACACTTATACCGGGACCCACTATCGAGTTAGAGAGGGACGACTGTATTTACCAGTAGTCCTCCTCGCTTAACGATAAGGATGGCTGAAAAGCAAAGACTCGCTGGATGGTGGGGCTAAATATCCCGCCAACTCTGTCGCTGTCGTCGTCTCCTGCAAGTTCATGACATTAAATAGTTGCAAAAAGATAGCAATATGAATTTAGCTAGCAGGCCACCGGTAGTGGCCCAATCAGCCACGGAGCTCATTGGAAACACACCCCTGGTTCGACTTAATAAGATACCACAGAGTCTTGGAATCGAAGCCGAAGTCTATGCAAAGGTTGAGCTTTTCAATGCAGGTGGCAGTATCAAAGATCGAATTGCCCTAAGGATGATCGAAGAAGCCGAAAAGTCAGGAAGGATAAAGCCGGGAGATACCTTAATTGAACCAACAAGTGGAAATACGTACGTCAAAACTTGTGACTTTGTTTGTATCTGCTAATTTTGTCAGAGGGATTGGTTTAGCTCTAGTAGGTGCAATAAAAGGATACAAAACTATCATTACTCTCCCAGAGAAGATGTCGCCAGAAAAAGTGGCGGTGCTTCGTGCACTTGGTGCAACCATAATACGAACCCCAACGCAGGCTGCCTATGACTCACCAGAATCTCACATTGGGGTCGCTAATCGTCTACTCAAAGAAATTCCAAATTCACATATACTTGATCAATATGCCAACCCAGATAATCCTCTGGCTCATGAGCTTGGAACTGCCCAAGAAATTTGGAGTCAAACTGGAGGGAAAGTAAAGGCAGTCGTGGCCGGTGCTGGAACTGGAGGGACAGTCACAGGCTTATCCAAAGGGCTGAAAGCTCGAAATCCAGAAATCAAAATAATAGCTGCAGATCCATTTGGGTCCATCTTGGCTTTACCGGAAAGTTTAAATGAGGAACATGCGAACGAGCCGTACAAAGTCGAAGGTATTGGCTATGATTTCATACCAAATGTTCTAAATCGGGAATCTGTGGATCTCTGGTATAAAACAGACGACCGTGAATCATTTGCGTACGCAAGGCGGCTTATCGCGGAAGAGGGAATATTAGTCGGCGGAAGTAGCGGAAGCGCGATTTCTGCTATGGTTAGAGGTGTTCGAGAACTTGGACTGGGAAAAGGTGATATTGTTGTTGTAATCTTGCCTGATAGTATCAGAAGTTACCTTAGCAAATTTGCAGACGATGACTGGCTAGCTGCTAATGATCTTCTCCCTCCGACTCCGGCACCATCACCTTGTCCTAAGCCTAAGATTCTCATCAAGGAAGATCCATACTATGGCGCAACAATTCGATCTTTGAGGCTGAAGCCCGTAACTACCGTTCCAGCGGACACCCCCTGTTCTGAAGCGATTGAAACCATGCGGGAAAAAGGGTTTGATCAGCTCCCTGTTTTGACATCAGTAAGCGGCAAGCTTGCCGGCCTCGTAACACTTGGAAATTTGTTAAGTTGGATAAGTCGCGGCCGCGCGACTGGTAAAACTCCAGTTTCAGAAGTCATGTTTGATTTCTCTTCTGTGCTAGAAGTAGTGATTGATGCGAGGGATGTTGCACAAGGGAAAGAACCGTCTTATGTTGCTGGTCACAAGTCTGACGGAAAGCAGCAGCAAAAGTCAAGGCGGAAGTATGTAGAAATCACTATGGATACGCCATTATCGACGCTAGGAAAGTTTTTTGAGTGGAATAGCGCAGCCGTTGTTACTGAAAAGGGTAGTATAGGAGCCGGTCGCCTAGCAAAACCAATAGCAGTTGTCACAAAAGTTGACCTCCTCGCATGGTTGGTTAAGCAGAAAAAAGCCGAGTAAGGAAAGTTGACCTACTTAATTGCGTCAGGTACAGTTTTGTATAACAGAAGATTTTCAATGAACGCACAGTTTAAAGCGTCCCAGCTCGACCAGAATACAAATAATTACGGTGTTTACTCAACTCCACTCATCTCATGGGCGAGGCACAGGAATATTATCCAAATTTTTGGAATCAAACATACCAAACTCGTAATACAATTACATGTATCACCACCAAACATGCAAAACAAACTCCAGCTCATCAATTTTTGGGTTTAGCCATATTCAGATATCAACAATTCAGTATCTCTTATTATTGGTATGACAAAGGTCATACACTGCAAGTCAATAAGTGCACTTGAAGTGACGAGAGTACTGTAGTATAGAGAATGAACAATTGTTCAGTTGGTCTTCGAAAATGTGTGGTGTACATTCAATCTATCTATTCCAGTTCCTATATAAGTATGAGTGAAGTTACGTTACCAATTAATAATACACGAGTATTATTCTATCAAGTGCAGAAATATGTGTTCCAACACTTACTTTATCGTGCATTTTTTCCCACATGAACTCCGATGAGGCAAGGCCGAGCGAAAAACTGCTGATATGACTTTCTGATTCGGGCCGGTCCCTTCTAAACTCTCGAAATCTACTAATAATTTTTCTCAAGGACTTCTAAGAAATTCAAGGGTCTTTTCTTATGGGCTTAATATAGCAAAATACATCACTTTCTCGAGCACAAGTGTACTAAGAATGACATGACAGTTAGAAATGGTTAATGCACAAAAATGCTCAAAATTTTTCATATTTCATGTTACAAATATAATCAAATTTAAATATGTTAGGATCTCTTCAATCTCGCAATAGCCTGAGATGGAATTCTGGTAAGCAAGCCATGTAAGCTCTTATCCACTATTGATGTATGTGCCATAACCTATTCTTCCATTGTACCTAAGGCTTGATACCTCGATACCATTTCTGCATTCTCTTAATTTTAGGCTCATCCCTGCGGTTACGATCAAGTTCAGCTTGTGCTTCCTCCCACAGATCACTTCCTGCAGTTCTGAGTCGAACAGTTGCAGCCTCTATTGCACCATATTTTTAAGGTACCCTAATTGCATTTTCCACCCTTTTTGGAGCTCTTCCTCAGATCTTTCTACCAGTCTGTTTTCTGCTAGACCACCACCAAGTAATAGATGCTGTATAGCCTTGTCGCGCTAAGTAAAAGCTCGACGAGCCGGGGCGGTTAAAGGGGTATCCTTGAACGGATCATCAATGATTCGTCTATTGATGTAATCGGTGAACCTTTGACTATTAATTAGATCAAAGTGTGAATATGCCAAGTTAACTTTTGGATATCAGTAAGTCTACGTTTTGGACTGGTTGCATTATTCCAATAATCTCGTTTTCAAATTCGATAGGGGGGGGTGTTTGTGCTCGGTCAGGAGTGGCGAATCCTCACATCTTACATTCAATCCTTTGATGATTGAATGGATGCAGCCCTGACACCTTCTCGCTGTAGCACATTGTTCCCATTTTGAAAGCCAGGGTTCTCGTGCGCTGCAGAACCCCGAGAAACAAATTGTGCCAAACTCGCAACCACTCCATCATATGAGATAGTATGTTGACGGGCTGGGCCTCGAATGAGGCTGGTCGCTAAGACTACCCCAACTAGAGGTACATGAAGGCTCGGGATCCCGAGGGAGATTGATGACGTACGCACAGTAGAAGGACCACGAGGAGAGGTTTGTGGAGGGCGGAGGGCGTCCCGAAGAGAATCGGCAAGGTACGAGACGTCGTGTGCGTGAAGGGTCTGCGCAGGGGAGTTATGAGGGCCGACGGTGGTGAAGGAGGATATCGTAAGGCTTTACGGATCAAGAGCATGAACATCAAGAAAGGGCTTTTGACGGTATTTCTAAATTGGTGGTGCTAAACTACAAGATAGGTTTGGCTGCTTTTATCGACAAAAGAAGTGCGCCTGCCCGGCTACAATAAGGTCCCTTCAGAATATAGTAACATAAAACAATGACCTAATCAATCCATTTTTGAAAAATGGCGGCTGCCTCTGCCAAACCGAAAGGTGTGACTAGCTATTTATAGGATCTGAATTTTGTTCTAAATGCTGTTTTCCATTCTTCCCCCTTAGCAATACGGAGTCGGTGGAAGGCCGAACATCGATTTATGAGATCCAAGCTGCATTGGCGACTTATCTCAACGTTTAGAGAATCAAATGTAGCAGGTACCAATCTCGTTCTGTGGTGGCGTTTAACGCCCGGTTATCTACACAAATTTACAGGCCTCCCTAAGGCTTTCTAATAAAAAGCACCGGAGCTCCCCAGGAGAATTACCGGCCCGTACCCACTTTTTTTTTGTAGCAAATCCGATAATGTCTTTCGTAATTCTAACAATTTATCCCGAAAAATTCCATGCAATGGACCCCAGAGCACCTCTTTATCTCGACCTTTAGCATCTTGCTGCAATCTTATTTTGATGTCCGCCCTCGGTCGATGTGGGGGTAGTGCTGAATCTTTGTGTACATCATCCAAAAATAGGTCGGTGTAACTCTCTATATGTTCCGGAGGCCTTCTTTGCATCTCTTCCCTAGAAATCATTTTCTTTGGCTCTAATTCGCGGGTAATGCCGTTAATCGATATAGCGCTCACTATACTGTCTTCAGGGTTTTGGATCTGCTTTAGCAACCCTGCAAAAGTCATGCCCGGTTCCATGGTCAACAGATTCAGGATGACAAATGAGTCACACTTTTGAACATCGGTCGGTGACCCTTGTTCATATCATCTACTGGCACGTACTATCATCTCATACTTCCTAGCACCAATTTGTAGACATTTCCATCCGACAGAGCATATCACATCATTGTGCTCCATCCAGGGTTTCCCTAAAATCATTGAATATGCCAGATTTGGCATGACATAGCCCCATAACTTTCCTGACGGCCGTCGATATCCATGTTGACCATTGCAAATTGGTTAATTTTTATTATTTATTTCCCGTCAACTAATCGCACCGGCAAGGGGTTTTTGTTTTCTGTGTATAGTTTATATTTTCGCACAAGATTTTCGTCAAAAACCGAGAAAAACAGGCAGTCTGTATCACCCATAGCATTAACGTAGAAAAAATTAAGAATTATACAATTTATTGATACCGGTGAACTTACTAATTTTCTCCTATTTTGGTTGTTGAAGCTTGAAAGCCTCATGATATTGTTGTCTACCCTTAACGCGACTTTGCTCGGGTTCCTCGTTTTCTGAATCGACTGACAGCTCTTTGACTGTTTCTGATACTTTCACTTCCGTTGTGGGGTTTTTTATTTTTTATTTTTTTTAAATCATTTTTGCATATATAGCCTGAGGCTATGACGCGAATGATTACGGAAGATATGTATGTGACTGTTACGGGATTACATTAATCCGTGAGGTAACACTGGCTGTGCCAGTATTGCAGGGATATTACTGGTACTACAGTAAAACTTCTCTAACACGATAGTGGGTCCCGGCATAAGTGTTGAAAATATTCATTGTAACTTGTACTTTTATATTTGCAACACTTACCCTTACAGGTCATTTTGCGTGCAGGGGTAAGTATTGCAAATATAAATGGATGAATTTCAATGAATATTTTCAACACTTATGCCGGGACCCACTATCGTGTTAGAGAAGTTTTACTGTACTGTTTTACGAACGACTACAGAGTCACACGTTAGGTTCTACGAATATCGTATGTGTGACCATGTAATTATATAGGGAGGCGCTCATCACCGCCAATCCCTAGATTTAGATAATTAACCGTGTTTTTTTGGACTTGCTCGGTTGTTGTCAACATCAATTGATCCCGCGACAGTGACGCAGTATGACTCTGTTTGACGTTTGAAACACTCATACTCAGATTTCATTTGCAGATACCACTTCGAGAATAGCGCCTTACGGCATGTACCCTCTTCCGTGAATACCCACCACAGGGAAAAGCAAGAAAAACCAGTGGTTATCTGAGTATGCTTTTGTCATCCTACGAATACAATATTACCGCGAGAGAAGTGGTGTGCGGGTCTTACTGGATTCGAACCAGCTTTCTCCTGTCTCAAGTGGGGCCTGTGTCCAAGCTATCCAGACTCTACTTGGGAGAACGGCCTGAACAGTGTACAGTAGAACCCCTCTTAGCTAATAGTGGGTCCCGGTATAATTACTGAAGAGATTCATAGAAATTTTACCGTTTATATTTGCAATACTTACCCCTGCGCGTAAAATGACCTGTAAGGGTAAGTGTGCAAATATAAAAGTCCAAGTTACAATGAATCTTTTCAACATTTATACCGGGACCCACTATTAGCTAAGAGGGGCTCTACTCTAATGATTATGTTACACTAGTCCCGAATTGAAAAAGGACGCCAGAGCTTACTGCTCTGGAAGCCTGAGGCTCCCAACTTCCCCAAACCAAAGAAGAGACCTGAAATGTTGTGCAGTAACAGTGACTTAAACCAGTACCCTGCCAGTGGTGTATAATGAAATCTGAAGAGAAAGATTAATTTCCTGGGAAGAAAGAACTTCTATGAAATATGAGAAGAGGGGAAAGAAAAGAAAAGTGCGTCAGTCAATTTAATGTCGGCTTTTTATTGTTGCTAATCGTCCGAGAGTGGTGACTCTGGACGGATTTTGGGACAAATTTTGGTAAAAATTTTAGTTTCATTCATTCAGTTCGCGAGTTTTGAAGCCCCAATAGAAGTCCCAAGAAGGAACTTAACATTGTCTGAGCGGCCTTCGGACAAGTACGTATACATAGTATTTACTCAGATTGTTGATAGCCGTCACGCACTTCTTAGTTCATGATTTTGAACCTTAGTCTTTGAGTTGTTCGAGACAAGTGCTTTACGCTAGCACTGCCTTCGTCACATCCATTATCATGTCACCCTCCAAATCCAATCTAGTTCCACTTATCTCTGTATGAATGTTAGCGCCGACTGATTTTCACAGATTAACTCGTTACTCTCAAAAGACTGTGCGAGAATGTTAGAGCACTTGACTACGTAGAAGGTATATGAGTAGATAGGAGCGAAGAAAGTCAGCAACGGTTACGGGGACAGTCAAGGGCAATTATGAACGGAATTGATCAGTCGTATGGGTAAATTTATAGTGTATATATATGAGGGCCAAGTTGGTAATTTTCTCTTCACGCAACGTATTTTTAATGCACGCTCACCAATTACTATTCTCATCTCTTCCTTGGTGTAAGAGGGCAAAGGAAAAAAGTAAACTCGACGAATCATTACTACAAAGATAATTTATTTATTTTAACTTGGTTCTATCTACAAGAGATCAGCCCCCCTAATATACTCCTAGGACGCCGCTGCCTACAGTTACTCCTTCCCTAGATAGAACCCTCTAGAAACTACTCGAGTCCTCTTCCTTAACCCCTCATTGTCCCTACTAGACTCCCGGTTCCCCGGCTCCAATCTAAATTATTGTGATGAGCAATGCTCCCTGCTCACCTTGAAACCGTCGCGGTACGCGCAGCCGCTGTTTAATTATGATAGCCGCCGAGCGCTAAGTCCCTGTTGGAATCACCGGGTTCCCAAGTACAGTACTGTCAATAATTGTATTGCAAATTGAGTTATCTAATTCTCCTTACGCTATGAAAGTATATGTACAGGGTATATCTATTACGTAAAATTACCATACATGATCAGAGACTCCAAACTCCAAATTATACCAACAGTCCCCTTTGGATTTCGGCGCTAGAGGTACTACCTTTCGCTTAAGCCCCCCCGTGGGCCCACTTGAGTTACTGGGGTGGTCCCCTGGACCAGCTCCACAATTGGGCAAAGCCCATAACACTTGGGAAGACAATTTGAAGTAGATTCTGAATTCCTACCCTTCCCCCCTTACGCATTACCCATCACATCCTCTCTTCCTGAACAAGACTCCTATTGAATAAACTCGGAACTTAATCTTCATCTACACCCTCAGACAGCTTCTCCTTCAGTAAATCGTCAGCAACGCCTTTTAGCAGTTAACCAGCCCCAACTTCAATTGATTCCGTACTTAATCTGCAGTCTCGCTACTTTATCTGGCGAGAGTATGGCGTCGCCTCTGGTCCCCAAGCGTGCGTTTCCCCCTGACCCACCAGACGCCGGGAATCGCGTCTTGAAACCAAAGTCTACGTCAAGTAAGAATTGCAGCAATAGCTTACTAGCCCGCTCGACTATGAAATCCGCTGAAGCCAACTGTAAGGCCAAGGCAATCGAGAGAGCGCTCAGTGTGTTGAAGCTCTCCCCCAATGCTGGCGAAACAATGAATGAAACAATGGATGAATCAATAGATGAATTTCAGGACGTCCCATCGAGTGATACCACCGATAGCGTATGTGCCAATATTGATTTCAAAACAACGGACAATGACATATCCTCGAGTGATGACTGGGACACTACCAGCACTCCACACAACTCTGCGTCTCTTGTGGATGCTATCAAGGGGCTTTTGGACCTGACGAATGATTATTTACGAGAACTTGAAAACAAGCATCCTGGTGTTGGTGCTGGCTTCCTCGCGCTGCTAGCAGATGGCGCATCCCGAGCCATGCTTGGCCAGCGCGTGTATGCTCCCATGCCGAACCGAAACAAGTCACTTTCTACTGGACATCAAACAAAATCGTGGGCGGAAAGAGCTGCCTGCCAAAACTCGAAACAGAAAGTCTTCTCCTTGAAGAAACCCACAATAAGAGCATCCCCTCCCCAAGGACAAGGTAGTGAGGACCGTCGTATCATGATACGGCTAGGCCCCGATCATGAAGCTGGGAAGGCAGATTCGTACGATCTTTGACAAGCTATACAGAAACTTGTTCCGGACAGAACTTTAGTTTCTGATGTGTGGTCAGTGCCTTCAGGCGTTGCTAAACTCGCACCGACCCCAGCGAAAGCTGCTACTATTCTACAGGCAAAAAGCGCAATTGAGAACCGCTTTGGGAATGCTCTTGTTGAACGACAAGAATCCTGGACAACGTTTGTAATAGGGCCTATCAAGAAGAAAGTTCGATGTCACGATGGTCAGTCTAACAGACTCTGCGACCCCCTCGAGGGTCTCCTACAAGAGGAACTCGCCACTGTCCGTGAATCAGTTCCCATCAGATACATGAACTGGACCTTACGTTCTCAACAGAGTGAGGAGCCAACTGGCCATATTCGAATCTGCGTTCCGGAATGCAGAGCTAGTAGATTTCCCTCCAGACTCCGCGTCTTTTGTGCAGCAGTATCTGTACAAAGAATTCGTAAGCAATAGGAGGTCTTAACATGCACCAAATGTTACGGGTTTCACGCTTCCAGAACGTGTGCTAGGGCGAAAAAATGCGGTGTGTGCGGGGCTGATGCACAAAACCTCCCAGGTGCTAAAATTGTAAGGGTCCTCACCCATCCACAGATATCTCCTGCCCCGCCCGTCCACGTCGCAGGAATGGGGTTTTTGGCCGTCCGACGGGGATGCAACTTAAGCAGATCCGTGCCGCAGGTGGTAGAGAGTTCGTAAAGTCGTTGAAGCAAAAAGCTGCCACCGCCGACCAGACGCATACATCAAGCTCTGAGCTCGAATCTATCCCTTCATCACAATAAGAATAGTCAGGAGACAAAATCAGCGGGGAGCCGCACCTCTCTGCATTATGCAGGTAAATTTTGGTAGATCTTCTTCAGCACATGATATTGCACTTTCAATAGCAAACAAAAATCAATTAGACATCATACTTATACAGGAGCCCTGGATATTCCATGATCTCTCCAAGCAGATATCCAAGGCCCACAAAGCATTCGAATCGTTCTCCCCACTTTCGACCTGGCACTCCCAACCCAGCGCTTTCACCTATGTCCGAAAGGGAGCCAAACTAAGACCATTTCAGGTTGCTGCGGACTCATCCCGAGACATAGTGCAGATCTTTGTGACTCTCGGAAATAACGCAAAATTACCAATATGGAATATCTAAAATGCCCCTACGGGGTCAGAGGGAGCAGGAGAGGGTCTGTCCGTACTTCTCAGTGGCACAGATTCTTCCTACTTTGCAGGTGGTGACTTCAACCTCAGACACCCACTTTGGGATTCAAAAGTCACCGAATCACAATCCTCCTGCACAAAACTTATTGATTAGTATGGTTGCAAAGGCCTCAGGCTCCCCAATCCTACTAACACACCCACACATAACTGCGGAGGCACGCTCGACCTTGCCTTCTGTACAGATGAGAGTGCAATATGCAAAATTCGAACAGCTCTACACACCACATCCAACCACGAGACCCTGGTCTCGACCTTATGTTGGGACCGCCGAACTATATCTGACTCCAAGTTGCAGTACAAGGCGTTGGATAGTGAATTTTTTTAAAACTTTTGGGCAACAACCAAAGTTTTACTGCGGTCACGTCCCTGGAGGAACTAGAAATAGAAGCCAATAATATTATAAATTTGATTCATACTGCACTACATGGCGCCTGTCCTAGGAAAAAAGTGAGAAACTTTGGTACTCCGTGGTGGAATGATGAATGCCAACGGGCGGCTCACGACTACCATAGAGCTCGTCGAGTAGGCCCTGTATCCTTTGAAAAGTTTGAACTCCAGAGGGTCGTTCGTCAGGCAAAGAAAAATTACTGGAAATCACGCATTGAAGACTCAAAGACACTTACTCATGTCTACAAGGTTGTCCGTTGGCATAATGCCGCCCCTAGTTATCAGTCTCCACCTCTCCGTAGCGATAGCTTGAGAAATTCGGTATTCGACCCATATGCCAAAGCTCGACTACTACACGAGGCCTTACTATGTAGGCACCTCGAGGTCGAAGATATACCGCCGGATACTCCTACGGTCCCATGCCGTAGTATCCATTGGGTAGCAATTTCTAATCTGGAGGCGTTTAAAGCAACATGCCAAGTCACTCAAACAACCCCCGGTGAAGATGAACTAACCACTTCTGTACTGCGTCTAGCCTGGCCGGTCTTAGGTGATCGCATTACCAATTTATTAAATCACTGCATCAACCTTGGGACCCATCCACGTGCGTTCAAAACAGCCACGGTGATTATTCTCCCCAAATCCGGGAAAAGAGATCGAACTCTTCCGAAGTCGTATAGACCAATAGTTCTGTTATCTTGTCTAGGAAAAGGCCTTGAGCGACTTGTCGCCCGCCGTGTTTCCTACTTAGCTGTTAGGTTCCTGGGGATATTTTGGATCGGCGCTGGGAGTTGTTTGTTTGTTGGAAAATAGTAATCCCGGTTGGAAGTCTATTTTGGGAGTTTTAAAGTTTTTCATTGTATATATAACACGACAAGCCTCCGTACGAGGCTCACCACGTCAAGTCTTTTGTCGTAATTCAAACTTACATTTTTTCTCCTTCGATAACTCTCACCTCCCACCGCCACCATCACCATCACTATTACCATTACTACTACCATATACCGTAATCGTCATTATTACCGTAACCACCACCCTTACCGTAACCCTCACCATTATCCCATACCGTAAACATCATCATAATCTTTACCTTAACTATCGCTGCCACCAACATCATAATCACTGTTGAATCCGAACTTACCGTAATTACTACTACGAAGCCCATAGTCATCGTGACATTACTTGACGTCCCAGATGAGCAACACATACAGTGTCCCAGTGGACTCTATGGAGGTTGCCTTTTCAACACCAACTACCTCTCTATCCCGTGAAAATATGCCACCTCCTACATATGATAACGCTATACTGACCCAAACTGGCCAAGCTGGTCCCACAACTCTACTACCACCGCCCCCACCACAGGCACAGCACATACCTGTAATACTGCTTCCCTCTTCGCTCTGGAGTCTACCATATCTTACACACTCTAATGAAATTCTAAACGCCGCAGTTCAAGCAAATGCTGTCCGAGTTGGTGAACTCTTTGCCTCCTCCGCTTCTACTCGTCCTACCCCTTTACCAACCTCGCAATCTACGCCCACTCCAGTCACGACTCAGCCAGCTGTTCGTATACCTGCCCCTCGTATAGCTGAATATGACGGCTCGAAAGCAAATCTTCGCTCTTTCTGCTCGCTACTCGTGAACCAAATACAGGGTTTCGAAGATCAATTTCCCGACGAGATGGCCAAAGTGCGGTATGCTTACCAATGCTTGGGACCTGCGGCGCTTGTTAAAATGCGTTCGTCGTTTCGATGTCTTGAAGATGCTTCAGTGACTCCGGAAATTACTACCTTAGGAGAATTCATCGAAGCACTAAAGCAGCGCTGCCAAGATCCTGCACAAGAGGAAAAGGCAAACCGGGCCCTGGAGGGACTCTATCAACTCAATACTCCCTTCCACGATTTCATTTCGACTTTTGAGGACTACATGGCCGACTCCATGTACGCCCATTACAACAAATCCGAATGGCTGCAGATGCTCCGCCGAAAGCTTTCGCCCAAACTTCAAGACGCGTTAGTAATGCCTAGCGATATCCCGACCGAATATCACGCCTTCGTCGCGTACATTAGGAAAAAAGATTCCGCGTTCCACCAGATTCGTGTGAACAATTCCTTAAGGACTCCTGGAACAGCCGTCCCTCCTCGCCCTGTGCCTCCCCCTAACTCTTCTCACAACTTCCCAGCGCCTAATTCTACGCCTTTCCCCGGTGCTCGGGAGTTGACGGTATCTCAAGGTGGATCCGCAATGGACCTGGACTCTGTTTCTCGGCAAAAGGGACTGGATGGTCGCCTACCGCCTCAAGCGAAGAATGCTCGGCGTGCTTTAGGACGCTGTGTTTGGTGTAACCGATCGGGACACGACGTTTCAAATTGCCCTCTTGGCTCAGCCTCGATAGCTTCCGCTTATATTGAGAATCCACCCAACGCCCAAGAGAATTTAAAAGGGCCACTCCAGCAATAAGTCGCTTGTTGGAGTCTCTTTCGGTGGGCCTCGCGGGTTTCGAAGAATTATCTTCTTCACGGCATATGTACATAAATGCTAAGATAGAGAATAAATTTTTAGTTGCCCTCGTAGACACCGGCGCTTCTGGCCTTGCCTTTCTCTCTAAATCCATGTGTGACCGTCTTTCTCTCTCAACTCGCCCCCTTCAACGCCCAATAAACATAGTAGGATTTGAGGAGAAACAGGGAGCTCAAGCTTCAAAACAGGTATCATTTTCTATTACCTTGGGTAGACATCGTGAAAGACTCACCGCCTACGTAATCGATCCCTGTAAGCATGATCTTGTTCTGGGCCTCCCCTGGTTAGAAAAACACGCTCCTTATGTTGACTGGAAAAGTCATACGCTCACCTTTGGCGAGCATTGTCTAGAGAGAAAATGTTGTCAATTCGAGACCACAATCCCATACTTCAATTCCAAAACCTTAAACTTCCAATCACCCGACAGCTCGAATCACGATCCAGGCGAAAATCCGGAGATTCAATTCCCTAAATTCTCTCCTCCCACTCAAGTTCCAGCGCCAGTATTCGCCATGATAGCTCAGCAGCCGGAAAATCGCAATTTTGCCCTCAGTCTTCATGATCTGGATCTCCTAATTGAAGGCTCAATGGAGCGGTCGCCGATAATCCAGATCGGTAATGCCGCTATGGTTATTCCAAAAGACGCGGATCCCCATGATTTTCTGCCGACCCAGTACCACGATTTCCTCGATGTCTTCAATCGAAGCCAAGCCAACACCATCCCACCACATCGAGCCTGGGACCACGCTATCGATCTCCAGCCAGGCAAACAGCCCCCAGCCTCACGGCCCTACTCTATGAACCAGCACGAGTTAAAGGCCCTCCGCGATTATCTGGACAAAGAATTAGACAAAGGGTTTATTCGTGTATCTCGCTCGCCAGCAGCAGCTCCGGTTCTATTCGTTAAAAAGTCAAATGGAGACCTCCGTTTTTGTATAGACTATCGTGGACTTAATGCGATTACCATCAAAAATCGACACTCTCTCCCCCTCATATCGGAAACCCTATCACAGCTCGCCCATGCAAGGTACTACACGAAGCTCGACGTGATTTCAGCGTTCAACAAACTCCGCATCAAATCCGGCGATGAATGGAAAGCAGCCTTTACGTGTCGCTATGGTTTATTTGAGCCCTTGGTCCTCCCGTTTGGACTCTGCAATGGCCCCGCGTCTTTAAAGGCTTACATCAACCACGCACTGCGAGGGCTCCTGGATCAATTTTGCACTGCATACATGGACGACATATTGATCTACTCCAAAACACTCTCCGAGCATCGTAGCCACGTTCGAACTGTTCTCCAGCGACTCCGAGAGCATGGCTTGCAGGTCGATATTTCCAAGTGTAATTTTGAGACTAGCAAGGTGACCTATCTGGGGTTAATCATATCGACTGAAGGAATTAACATGGACCCTAAAAAAGTAGCCTGTGTCCAGGATTGGCCCAGACCACATTCAGTTCGAGACATCCAAAGATTCCTTGGCTTCGCAAATTTCTACCGCCGCTTCATTCCCGAGTTCTCCCGGCTGGCCACTCCCATGGTAAATTTAACGAAGAAAGATATACCCTTCTCCTGGGATGACGACTGCGAAGCCTCTTTCCGACGGATCATTCAAGCTTTTAAAGATGGCACGATGTTGGCCCACTTCGATCCCAGACTTCAGACCGTTTTGGAAACAGACGCCTCTGATTTCGTAACGGCTGCTGTTCTATCCCAGTATGATCAATCAGGAGTGCTGCGGCCGGTAGCTTTCATGTCAAAAAAGATGCTCCCAGCCGAATCCAACTACGAGATCTTCGACAAGGAGCTGCTTGCAATCGTCAATGCTTTCGAAACCTGGACAGCGGAACTTGGTTCAGTTGAAGCATCCACTCTCATCTTAACCGACCACAAAAACCTTGAACATTTCACTACCACGAAAAAAATTAAATCTGAGACAAGCTCGTTGGAGCGAATTGCTTGCCGATTATGACTTCAAGATTGTGTTCAGACCTGGAAAACAAGGCGCAAAGCCAGATGCCCTGACTCGGATAAGCGTTGACAGACCTAAAGACGATACTGACGAAAGAAACCAACAACACCAGACGCTTCTCAAGCCCTATCAAATTCTTCGAAGTGCTAGCACTATCGTCCCTCCTGAGAATCAAGACCATCCTCATAGCCCCCTCAAAAAGCCATCCATGGAAGATTGGGGCGTCGCGTGCGATAACGACCCATTCTGCCAGGAAATCCGAACAGCCCTCGAGGATCGTATGATTAGTCGCACCGATATCCAACTAGCTGACTGTAAACTGACTTCGCACTCTTTTGCCTTTAATGATATGTGTTACAGTTATGAGATTTGGGAGGTATCATCATGTGCTGACCTTTGCAAAGATGTCACTATGGTATTGTAGGATATTGTATGAGAAGATAATGTGTAATAATTGATGTGTAATGAATGATGAATATTGCTAAATACATTGTGCGGAGCCCACTATTTATATACGAATATTCTCGCTTAGTCTTTGACCCACCGTGTCAAACACATCAAACATATTATGATCCACTTAGCACCTGACCTCACATGTGCGGTATGGTGCACCTGATGCGATCCACATCACGGTTATGTAGATCGCCGATGTCGATAGCACAACACTCCCCCTGTCGGTAACGACTCATAGTGCTACTGGATCTGCACTGGTGACTTTACCTTGGTCAGACAGTCGGCCAACTGTTTCGAGGTAGGTACATAGGCCACTTCAACTAAGCCCTTCTGGTGTTGCTCACGACAGTAGAAGTTTCTTAGAGAAATATGCTTTGATCTTCTGTGGTTGTCATGGTTCTTAATGAGCGATATAGCTGATTGGTTGTCTACGTAAAGCCTTGTGCATTTTGCTCCCGTGATGCGATCAGTGACGTTCAGTTCCTGTAGCAATGACTTTGTCCATTGAAGTTGTCGGCAGGTCTCCGTGGCTGCAAGGTATTCAGCTTCTGTGGTGGACAGGACAACCTCTTGTTGGAGATGCGATCGCCAGCTCACTGGCCCAGACGATAGCAATATTAGTGTCCCTGAAATCGATCTGCTAGTTGACGGATCTGCTGCAAAATCTGCGTCAGTGTATGCTTCAATTGTGGGTTTGCCCACTGATCTAGTAAAGATAATTCCCCGGTCTGGCTCTTTCGCGATGTATCTCAATACACGAAGTGCTGCCTGGAGATGCTCATCTGAAGGGTTAACTAAGAACCGTGCTAGGTGGTTTACTGCAAAAGCAATATCGGGTCGTGTGTTGTTCGCAAGGAACTGCAGGCAACCGATGATTGAGTTGTATTTTGTTACGTGCTCTGATGCACTCTTCTGGTCGTTCGGGAGCATTAGACGCTCAATGGGGGATGATGCAGGTTTGCAGTCTGTCAGACCGTGCCTGTCGATTAGCGTTCGCGCATATTTACCCTGAGATAATGCAAGGATTTCTTTCCTTGGGTTGCTGATGTGGATGCCTAGAAATAGGTCTGTGCTCACTGTCTTTAGCTTATACTTTTTATGTAGGGCTTGCATCAGGTTTTCTATTTTTCCTAAGTTGGGTCCCATGACTTGAAAGTCGTCTACATGCATCACCACAAAAAGGTCCTTGTGGGAGTTGGTATACAGACACACGTCTGATGTTGTTGGATGGAGACCTTGTCTGGCAAGCGTGGCTTTTGCGTCATCGTACCATAGTGCGGCAGCTTGCTTCAGACCGTAGAGTCCTTTTCGAAGGAGTATAATGCATCCTTCTTTCTCAAAGCCTTGTGGCATCTCCATGTAAAGATCTATGTCAAGGTCAGGATTTAGGAAGGCGGTTGGGACATCACCTTGTCTTCGATGCCAACCAAATTGGTGGGCCAACACGAGCATGATTCTGCCGGTTTCAGGGCGTGGGGTTGGTGCAAAAGTTTCCTGGTAATCTATGCCCTGTCTCTGGGTAAAGCCCTTTGCGGTACATCGAGCCTTCCATCTCTCAATGCTGCCGTCTGCTTGGAACTTCTTCTTAAATACCCATTTACACTTCATTGGTTTGCGTCCCTGAGGGAGTTGGGTGCGTTGGATGATCTTAATGGCTCCTTTATCTTTGAGGGAGCGGAACTCCTCATCTGCTGCTTTCTTCCATTGCGTGGCTTCTGAACACGTCATTGCTTCATTCCATGTTTTCGGGTCGGGGGAGATTTGCGCTGACTTGCCATAGTGTAGACGCTTGTAGTCATGCTTC
Source organism: Podosphaera xanthii (assembly GCA_028751805.1). Lineage (NCBI taxonomy): Eukaryota > Fungi > Ascomycota > Leotiomycetes > Helotiales > Erysiphaceae > Podosphaera > Podosphaera xanthii. Next base: position 2,304,208 of record JAPWIX010000007.1, read on the forward strand.
ACAACCTGCCTGCCTCGTCTGGTTGTCATAGTTTCTTTTGGCGGTGAGTATTCTCTATCTGGTGAGTGCGGCCGTTTTTGTCCGGCAACGGAACGTAGGGGATCCCAGCCAGTCATGACTTGATCATACGGTGTTTCTTCCAGGTCTTCCTCTGAGCTATGGTCCCTTTCGGGTGAGTGCGCTCGTTTTTGCCCAGCAGTAGGGCGTATGGGATCCCAGCAAGTCATGACTTGGTCATATGTTATTTCTTCTAAGTCTTCCTCTGCGCTTGACTCCCCCTGATTTTCTGGCTGCAAGATGAGTTCTTGTGAGTGGCAGTAAGGGGTGAATAGAGGAGATGGAGGAGATGGACTTTGTGATGTTTGGTCAGTATGGTGAGATTCAGCTGGTGCACTTTGCTCATTATCGCATGAAGCTGGACTTGGACTGCGGGAGTAAGTCTGTGATGACTGCTCCTCTGATTCAGCTGGCGTTGGTGGGTCATCTGCTATGACAGGGTCGACTGCCGGCGTGGATGGTAGGTTCTCCTCCTCAAACGGCTCTGGCGTTTGGAAATCATGAGTCGACGTATTTCTGCTACGTTCAGTGTTAATATTTGTTTCACTGAATAAGGAGTTATTGTTTGCCCAGTAACTATGTGTGTGTTGCTGAATAGTGGATGGTAGTTCGTCGCCAAACATGACATCTTCGTTGAAAGATGCATGCGGAGTGAAGCTTTCGATCCATTTCCACCCCTGCGTGGCGGCGTAGTGGGGATGGTATACGATGAAGTTTTTACTGGTATTTTTCTGAAAACCAATAAACCATCCTTTCGTGGCTCTGGGTTCAAACTTTCCTGGCTTTGGAGTTATTAGCTTATACGCTCTGCATCCAAATCTAGGGGTATATCTGAGATCGACTTGACCTGTGTGGGGTTGATTAAGACCCTGCATGAAGTCAGTTAGAGGAATTTGCTTTGTCCGAAGACAGTATAGTCTGTTGGCAATGAAACATGCGTGGTCGACTGCCCATGGCCAGTATGTAGCTGGCATGCGTGCGTCAATCAGCATTGATCTGGCTAATCTCAGTATAACTTTGTTAGCGGCTTCAGATACCCCATTCTGTTCTGGAGTGGATGGTGCAGAGATGTCAGTGCGTATACCGTGCTGTTCACAGTAGGATTGCATGCGAAGGAATTCGGTGCCACCATCTCGGAAGATTGCACGGATTCTTTTTCCGAAATGGGAATTTTGGAATTTGATCCATTGGATTAGAAGTGAAGCGATTTTATCTTTGGATGTGGTTGTGATTGCCCATCGCATTCGTGTTTTAGCATCTGTGATAATTACGGCATATTGGTGGCCGATTATTGCAGGGGCGATCTTACCCACTGTGTCAACAAATATTTCATCTAATGGTGAATGTGGTGTGGGCCTTGGCTCTCTGGAGACAAATCTCTGAGCTTTGCTTAGATGACATGTCTCGCACGTTGACAATTCACTCATGTCAATTCCCTCCATGCCTTTGGCGTATTGGGCGGTCTTTTTCAAAATGCCTTGTCCTATATGACCCAGTCGCTGGTGCCAGCGTTGTGCACTTGTGGTGACTGGAATTCTGGCTACGCCTGGCGCTATTATGGGGTTTACGCGCGATGTGTCAGCTTCCAACGGGTAGATGTAGTACACATCGTTTTTGCATAGTAAACAGGATATTGGGACATCAGGGCCAGATGTATGTCTCTGTATCAACAATGATTTGTGATTGTTTGCATAAACGTTAGCTAATCTCTGAAGTCTTCCTGCCGATACAATGTTACAGGATGAACTAGGTGAATATAGGGCTTCATGGAGTTTTATAACAATGCTTCCAATTTTCAGCTTTGCTGTCCCTTGTCTATTCAAGCAAGTGTTGCCTACCGCTTGGTCGAACTTGAATGGTTTGGATAGCTTCTGGATGTCACAAAAAAGTTTTTCACATGTAATAAAGTGGTCCGAAGCACCGGTATCATAGATGGTACGGTTTGTATTGAGTCTAGAACATGCTACAATAATACCGTCGGCTTCAGAGTCAGAATTGTTGGACTCATACTCTAGAGCAACATTCCCTTTTTCCTTTCCTTTGCGACTATGGTTGCCCTTTTGGGGTGCCAGTTCAGGGTGTAGTCTGTGACAATACCTGTTTTTGTGTCTATGACGACATTTCTTACAGTACTCACTGGGGTCTAGGTCCTCACCTGTGGGTACGGACGCAGCCAAGGCCAAATTGGGTTGCTGCGTCCTATTACCTGCAACGGATCGGAGAGACGACATCAGTGCTTGAAGGGGGGCGTACTTATTGTCTGCCTCGAAGGCGCGAGTATCCCGCCAATTGTTTAGCCACTGTACTCTTCTAGTACCCATAACAAACATTGCAGAAGCTAGGCCACTGCCAATATGGTACTCCCTGTTGGGAGTCTGGGTATTCATACCATCGGCGGCATTGTTTACTGCATGGTACAAGGCTAGGAACTGGTCAACATAGTTATCAGCAGTGCTCTCAAACCTTAGTCCCAGGAATTGTTGAAGAGCAATAGCAAACGGAGCAGTTGCTGTCTCCTGGCGACTGCTGGCAACTGTGTCAAAGAGTTGCTTTGCTGTCATGTGCTCATAGTTTGATGGACACATTGCTTGGGAGAGTCGTTGGGTTATAATATTCTTGGCTTCGATCTCTCCGAGAACCCATCTTTCCAAATCTATCATATACTGTGATGATAGCGCCGCCAAGTCCTCATTTGCGGGATCATTGACTTCTGGATCCTGAGGCATCTGAATGGGGCGGATGCCAGTCATGGTGTGAAAGACATGGCCGAGTACGTTTTTCCGACCGAGTTTCGCTTGAATCGCCATCTTCCAAGTGGCGAACGAAACTCCTGGGCTGAGGACAATCTTGTTGTGGTTGTTTTGCATGATTACTGGATACCTGGTTAGCAGAGTAATTTATGGCTAACGGAGGAGCGCCCGGGCTCATAACCTGTTACAGTTATGAGATTTGGGAGGTATCATCATGTGCTGACCTTTGCAAAGATGTCACTATGGTATTGTAGGATATTGTATGAGAAGATAATGTGTAATAATTGATGTGTAATGAATGATGAATATTGCTAAATACATTGTGCGGAGCCCACTATTTATATACGAATATTCTCGCTTAGTGTTTGACCCACTGTGTCAAACACATCAAACATATTATAATCCACTTAGCACCTGACCTCACACGTGCGGTATGGTGCACCTGATGCGATCCACATCACGGTTATGTAGATCGCCGATGTCGATAGCACAACAATATGGAATATGTCCCAGCTGCTCTCCAAGAGAAAGTTCTTCAGGAGTTGCATAACTCTCCCCTTTACGGCCATCGTGGATCTGCTGCCCTTTACAGCCTAGTGACGAGAAAATATTGGTGGCCAGGCTGCCATAAAGACGCATCGAAATACGCGCGTGGATGTGAGGCCTGCCAAAGAAACAATCCATCAGTTCAAAAGCCTCATGGTTTCCTTCATCCACTACCCGCCCCGAGCGCAGCCTTTAGACATTTGACACTCGACTTCATCGGACCCCTACCAAGATGTACCATTAAAAACACCACATATCGGTTCATCCTTCAAATTGTAGATCGCTTAACCAAGAGAGTGTGGATCATACCAATGGAGGGCCCAACGGCGCGAGAAACTGCGGAAGCCTTCGTGGACCACGTGATACGTTTTGCGGGCCTACCCGATTCTTTGGTCTCCGACCAGGGACGTGCGTTTATAGACCGAACCTGGAAGGATATCTGTGCACGTCTGCAAATTACTCACAAGCTCTCATCATCCTATCATCCACAAACAGATGGACAAACAGAGCGTGCAAATAGGACTCTCGAGGTTTACCTGCAACATTATGTCAATTACCACCAAGACGATTGGGCTAAGCATTTAGCACTGGCCGAGTTTTGCGCTAATAACCACGTTAACGCGTCTACAGGAATCACACCATTCTTCGCCTCTTTCGGACATCATCCAAGACTTGATTTTAGACCCGAATCCGAATCAACAGAAAATCGGGACAAAAAATCTTTTGTATCCCAGATGGAGAACATTCATAAGCTTTGTTTGGAGCAAATCCACCTGGCACAGGCTTTCCAGTGTAGCTACGTGTCACGGATCGCAGTATATAGGCTGAAGCAACTGTATACCTAATGGTAGTTTATATTCTATCAAAGGAAGAAATCTATGTTTGTAATTACAATTTGTATAAATGTTCAATGTCATGGTTTCTGGAATGTTCCTCAGACCACTGAAGTGTGTAGCCACAGATATAAATATACATACAGTATGCTCCACAATTCTAGAAAGCTCCATCAGGTTTAGTATTGTAGATTAGTCCCACTTATATATGTCCAAGCGCTACTACTCGCCTATGCTAGTCGGCATAGGCTACAGGGTTACTGCGGCTAAACAGCCGTCACACTACGCAAATGAAAAACGACTTCCAGCACCCAGATATCAGGTAGGAAATCGCGTCTATTTATCTTTAAAAAATGTTGCCCTATCTAGACCCACAAAGAAATTGGATCACATTCGAGCTGGACCGTGGCGAATCACAGCAATGAAAACCCCCCTGGTTGCAAAGCTGGACCTCCCGTTTCAACTTAGAATTGACAACAATTTTCATGTATCCCTTCTTCGTCCCGCATACGTCGGATTCCCGTCTCAGCAACAATCCCCACCTCCGCCATTAGACCCCGAAGTTTATGACCCTGATGAAAAGGAAGTTGAGGCTATATTGGATTCTCGAATACGCCGAAAAAAGGTACAGTACCTTATTCGCTGGACAGGATGTGAGGACACAACATGGGAGCCATGGGAGCACCTGACAGGCTGTCAACAGCTGGTAACTGAATTCCACGAAGCTTACCCTGGAGCCCCTCGCTCGCGGGACCTCGCGCCATAGAAACAGGGGGGTACTGTTAGGTTCCTGGGGATATTTTGGATCGGCGCTGGGAGTTGTTTGTTTGTTGGAAAATAGTAATCCCGGTTGGAAGTCTATTTTGGGAGTTTTAAAGTTTTTCATTGTATATATAACACGACAAGCCTCCGTACGAGGCTCACCACGTCAAGTCTTTTGTCGTAATTCAAACTTACTTTTTTTCTCCTTTGATAACTCTCACCTCCCACCGCCACCATCACCATCACTATTACTATTACTACTACCATATACCGTAATTGTCATTATTACCGTAACCACCACCCTTACCGTAACCCTCACCATTATCCCATACCGTAAACATCATCATAATCTTTACCTTAACTATCGCTGCCACCAACATCATAATCACCGTTGAATCCGAACTTACCGTAATTACTACTACGAAGCCCATAGTCATTGTGACATTAGCACTTAAACATAAGATTCTTACCCGCGATCAATGTAGTGCAGTCAGGAAACATTCAGCCGTTGAACTTACCACTGCACTTCTCTGTGATGTGCGTAAAGCGTGGGGAAAAAATAGGGTGGCTGGCTTGCTCACAGTTGATGTGAAGGGAGCATTTGATGGAGTTCTTCGAAACCGTCTGATATCCAGACTACGCTCCCAAGGCTGGCCCAACAGTCTCATCCAATGGGTCTTCTCTTTTTTATCCGAGCGGCAGGTACGTATCCGCTTGGACCACATTATAACTGAACCGTTATCTATCCTATGCGGACTCCCTCAAGGATCTCCTATTTCGCCAATCTTATTTCTTCTCTACATGGAACCACTTTTAAGACTGTCGTGTGGACTGTTGTGGTACTTGGACTTGGGCTTGGACTTGATGACTTAACTGGAGCTTGATGTGCACAAATAACTCTAATGGCTTAAACACTTGAATGTCACAGTCTAGTCAAGAGCGCTTGCGCAGCTAGATGATTAGAGGTAGTTAATATTTGAATCTATGGAGGAGTAACTACGTTGCTGCTTTACAAATATATATACTACAATCATCCTCAGCCCAGACAACTCCCCTGGCTTCAGTGTCATAGTAGACTTCTGAGATTCTCATGCCTCCGTGAACCTCCTGTATCAGCAAGTTCCAGGTACCAGTAAGCTTAGGTCTATTGTTTGAGGGAGGCATTGCGTATCTAGAGCCTCTAGTGTTTCAAGCGAAGAGACCCGCTACTTATGCGCACTGACCTGGTACGATGCACTATCCTTGTAGAGTCTGTGATGCCTATGGACAGCATGGGCTACAGGGATAAACCAGCTTACCAGCTGTTACATTGAAAGATCTTAAGTACGTAAAATATGATAGCTAGAATTAGAGGATCTTAGATCTTGACTAGAGATAATGAATACAAGATTGAAAGCTGAAGAGCCTACTCCATGAAGACATGACCCATATTTATACCTATAACCCTTCCACCTGATTCCTTGAAATTCTCGAATAGATAGTCCTTGACACCGAACACCAGCGAATACCCTAGCACACCGGGGTCTCGTTGAATGCTATAGAACATAGTTGAATTGGAAAGAATCTTAAGGAATAATGAAATAAACAAAACTCCAATGCCCTTAATGATGATCAGCAGAATAAATCGACAATAAATACGCAATTGAAATTATTGATAACAATGGACAAGAGGAAACATCAACAGCAGTTTATTTAGGCAATGATTGACAACCGAGCACAAAAAGATAACAAGCAATAATTTAAGACATAAAAAATATATTCCGGTTTTAGCGAAAAGCTTAATTGGAACAAATTTAGAAAATCCGGGCTGGTCCGTGACATGGACGCTTTGGCTACGCCGATGATGCTGCATTCCTCTCATCAAGTAAAAAATTAAAAGAATGCCAGAGAAAGCTGCAGAAACAGTTGGATCTCTCGCTGGTCTGGGCAAGAGAGAATAGGGTTCTATTTGATATGCAAAAGACTGATCTGATATACTTCCATAAAAAACGGAAATTCATAAAGCCTCCATTACAGGCAGGAAACATTGAAATCACTGCAAAGGAACTTGTTAAGTGGCTCGGGATTTATTTTGACAGAAAGCTTTCGTTCCGGGAACACATACGACTCGCCTGTCAACGATCCCGAGTAGTAATAGATCATGTGCGTCAAATAAGCAACACCAACCGTGGTGCGTTTGCAACTCTATTGTACGGGGCGGAAACTTGGTACAGTCCCCAAACCTCGCAGTGGGTTCTAAACCAAGTGCAAACCGCCATTAACCGGGCCGCCCGGGCAGTACTTCCAGTCTATAAGACATTTCCTATTCCGGCGCTCCTACGGGAAACAGATTGGGGGCCAGTGAATGCTTGGCTAGATCGCAATCATGATTGTCTAGCCGTGAGAATTGCCGCATCTGACCCTAGGCATCCCCTTCGCCATAGATGGAACTCTTCCCATTTCGCCTGGATTCGTCGACGCCAGAAGCTAGAGTTATCTACTGACACTTACAAACCACCATGGATGCAATTCGATCGTGAATCTCTGGCACTACAAGTTGGTGCATCAGGATGCCTTAACAGCCTTGAATCTTACGAAAGGTGGGCACGGGAACGTAACCCACTCGACCTGACGGTCTTCTCAGATGGCTCAGTAAACAAGGCTGGCAAAGCAGGAGCTGGGTACTGTGTCTACCGGGGCTCGCAAGAAATTCTTTGTGGAAAAGTGCCGCTTAGACATACCGCACAAATCTACGACGCAGAGATTATTGGGGCAGTCGCTGGCCTCCGGGCTGCCTGCTCTCACTCCATGGTCCGCTTCGCGACTAACGTAGCGGTGTGTCTAGATAATGAAGAAGCTGCTATCCGCCTTCACAGCGGTTGGCTCACCCCTTCAAGCTCCCATCAAATTATGGAATTTCAGAATCTCCGTGAAACCTGGGCTCGCAGAGAAAGAGCTGCGGCCGCCAACATCGGAAATGTTCAAATAAGGTGGATCCCAGGCCACAAATGAATTGCTGGGAATACACGTGCGGATACCCTAGCTAAGCAGGCCTGCAACTCGGAGACAACTAGGTCCGAGGCTTCAATTGCAAGTGCATATAGGCTACTAGAAGAAAGATATAATAAAGTCTTAGCCTCATACTGGGACCTGAACGCGCCCAAGCGATACAAGGCCCCCAAATCGGGATCAGCTCGCGTATCCCGGCAGAATTCTTCATAATCCCAAGGCGCAGTTTAGGGTCACTTCTCTCTGCACGCTCTGGACATGGCGATTTTGCAGAGTACCATCGTCGATTCAACCATAGCGAGGCTAAATTGTACTGCTCCTGCAGCCATGAAAAGTCTCCAGAACACCGATTCTCCTGACCGCTTTCAAGGCGAGAGGGCAGCCGACCAAAAAATCCGACTGGGCGCTGCTTAGAAGATCACGTGAAATGGACTCTCAGCACGTAGGACGGTGCTTAAGCCTTTCATAATTGAATGCTAGCAGTCAGGCCTTATGAACTATGACCCTTATGATTCTTATAAAAATTCAAGATACTTGGTATATTCTTTAGGGGAAAAAAAAAAAAAAAAACAGATTAAGTTTTTATTGGTGGTTGGGGAGCGAACATAATGTGGTCGTACATTTTGTAGCCGCGGCCAGATATACTTTGTATTTTGCATTTGCGCACACTTGGCCGGGAATTAAACATTCCCCAGCAGCTCTAGATCCTCTTGGGTTACTTGTGTAGATAATTTCGATGTAATTAGACAACTTGACACGCTTGGTGGCTTACAGCCGCGCAAGCACGCCAATCGTCCCATGGGAGACAAGAGGCCGGGTCAATCCCGCGAGCCTACTTGGCGTTAACCGTTAATAATAATAATAATAATAATAATAATAATAATAATAATAATAATAATAATAATAATAATAATAATAATAATAATAATAATAATAATAATAATAATAATAATAATAATAATAATAATAATAATAATAATAATAATAATAATAATAATAATAATAATAATAATAATAATAATAATAATAATAATAATAATAATAATAATAATAATAATAATAATAATAATAATAATAATAATAATAATAATAATAATAATAATAATAATAATAATAATAATAATAATAATAATAATAATAATAATAATAATAATAATAATAATAATAATAATAATAATAATAATAATAATAATAATAATAATAATAATAATAATAATAATAATAATAATAATAATAATAATAATAATAATAATAATAATAATAATAATAATAATAATAATAATAATAATAATAATAATAATAATAATAATAATAATAATAATAATAATAATAATAATAATAATAATAATAATAATAATAATAATAATAATAATAATAATAATAATAATAATAATAATAATAATAATAATAATAATAATAATAATAATAATAATAATAATAATAATAATAATAATAATAATAATAATAATAATAATAATAATAATAATAATAATAATAATAATAATAATAATAATAATAATAATAATAATAATAATAATAATAATAATAATAATAATAATAATAATAATAATAATAATAATAATAATAATAATAATAATAATAATAATAATAATAATAACTCCAGCCAATCCTGAGACTTGGAAAGCAGCGAATATCACCATGGATAAAAATACTGGCAGATTTACAATGAACTACAGGGAAGCACCAGTTCAAATCCACCAGAACCTTAGCAGGGCCCAAAGTAGTATCGCCATACAGATAAGAAGCGAGCATATCGGGCTCAATTCTTATCTGTACAGAAGAAAAGTACCTGGAGTTGACAGCCCAAAATGCCAGTGTGGGTATCCGTCACAGAACGTCAGGCATATGGTCATGACGTGTCCGCAGTGGGCGAGGGGACGAGGGGATTTCCTGCGAAAAGCAAAAGATAGGTCCTATCAGGCCATGATTCAGAGCCCGGAAGATGTGGCAAGAATCACGAAGTGGATACTAGACGAAGGATATCTAGAACAGTTTCGACTTGTCAGTCAAGTTGAGGCGACGATGCGGGAAATGATCCACAGAGCAGGGAATGGGTGAGACGGATTACACACTGGTTATAAAGTGTAAGGCACTTCTTGAAGGTAAACTGAATACACGATAGATATAAGACTGCAGATTAGGGGGTTTTACCGCGAGGTTTCCTCCTGTGTATATACAATAGTCAGACACCTGCATGGGCCCTTGGGTTTCCTGAACGGGTTAATTGAAATCAAATCAAATCATAATAATAATAATAATAATAATAATAATAATAATAATAATAATAATAATAATAATAATAATAATAATAATAATAATAATAATAATAATAATAATAATAATAATAATAATAATAATAATAATAATAATAATAATAATAATAATAATAATAATAATAATAATAATAATAATAATAATAATAATAATAATAATAATAATAATAATAATAATAATAATAATAATAATAATAATAATAATAATAATAATAATAATAATAATAATAATAATAATAATAATAATAATAATAATAATAATAATAATAATAATAATAATAATAATAATAATAATAATAATAATAATAATAATAATAATAATAATAATAATAATAATAATAATAATAATAATAATAATAATAATAATAATAATAATAATAATAATAATAATAATAATAATAATAATAATAATAATAATAATAATAATAATAATAATAATAATAATAATAATAATAATAATAATAATAATAATAATAATAATAATAATAATAATAATAATAATAATAATAATAATAATAATAATAATTAATCTTCATCTACCTTTCTCCTCTGTGCCCCACGGAACGCTGCTTGCCTCCCCCCTGAGAAATCCACTCCAGCTATGGTTTTTTTCCTTTTTATATCATTTTGTATCCAGTCTTTAGTTTATGACAGTAGATGTAAACACATTTATTTTCTGACCCATTGTCGCCGGATCAATTGATGTTGCAAATCAACAGAGCAAGTCCATATATAAGATTAATTAATTATTATAATCTAAAGAGAAAATCTATCTGTGGTGCTTTTCCATCTGCCTATGTACAACTGTGTTGTAAGATCTGTTTCTGATAACAGCACTGAGTTTCCCTTGTCATTACTTCTCCTGTTACAGCCCCAAACACGACTAGATTTATCTCTTGAAACAACATCAATACGCGATACACCTAATTACGCGCTGGCACAGCTAGTGCATCAACCAGGGATCTATACCGTACACCCATGCTCCAAAACACCAAAGCCCCCTTGGCATCAGTTGTTACTGTTGATTTGTGGCGGTGGGTAACTGTAAATCTAGTTAATGTTGGCTAAGTTGTAATTCAACAAGATATGTTTTTAGTAATTCTGATCGAGACCAACGATCAGAATCAGATAATCTTTGTAATTAGATAGTACTTAACTTAGACCTAGGATAGGGAACTCAGGATATAAATCACTCTGAGATGTACCTGCTTAGTAGATACGAAGAAAGAGAATTCAGGACATAAATTACGCTGAGATGCACCTCTTTGGCTATCAACAATTGAACCCCACAACTGAGAACCCACAACTTGTCTTAATTTATTCTACGTGATTTACAAAGCCTTACAAGCTCCATCGCTCTGCTAAAATCTGTGTTCAAAGTTCCACTGATATATATAATACGCTTTAGAAATTTTACAGTTACGACATGAGTAACTCGAGGGTTGGTGAGGTCATCTTCGGAGAAGAGAGAAGAGCCAGCTTATTAAAGGGTATTGCGAGTGAGTTCCAAGCCAAAGAGATATGATACTAGTTAAGAGATAGTAAGATTTGCCTAGTGTTATCAAAGAAACAAACAAGGAACGAACAAAAAAGGTAGACACAAATTGCGAAGCTAGAGATTATCTATATGCAGAATCCAGCTTCTTAAGTAATTCTAGACTCCATATCCACGAATTGTCCTTGTCCAGCAGAGAGATAGCGTGTTCCCGAACCCGGCCTGAACCAAGAGCCAAACCAACGCCCTGGTAATTGGAACGTAACCCATAACGCCTTAAATAACACACGTCCTAGACGATTAGAGCCGATTTCCTCGGGTCTACCTTAGGCCAGATAATTATGAGCTTGAACACCAGTTCTTTAGATCATAACTCCAGCAGTTGTTCAACTACCGCAGGATTGTAAGGTGCTTTGTGCACGTTGAAAAATTTAATTCCATTACCTTTGACCCAGCGATAATCCCTTGAGAGATTCAAGGAAGGGGATTCTTTTGCTGTACGTAAACTTTTGGCGTCCTTCCTAATGTAGATAACTCCACTTGGTCTTTCGTCCACGACTCAATAAGTATTGTGAACATCAAAGTTGGGATGCAATTTCATGCATCCAGACCACCAAGGCTCTTAAACCAAAAAAATCTGACTATGAATCACAAGCTCGAGTTAGCGCAATGACGTGAGGCGCTACCTCTTCCCACATCTTTTAATCGGCTAGGCCTTTGCATGTTTAGGAGTCAATGAGACATTGTACAAGCCCCGTTATTGTATGAGCACCCTCCAGCTTTCATTCATACATGGTAGATACATAATCTCTACAATTAATACGAAAATAATTTTGTATTCAGACTTTTTGGTTAGGGGTACTTACATGTTCTGAGAGGGACAGCTGGTTATGTGGGTAGTTCTCCTAGACTTACTTTGGAAATTCGATTAGAAAATGGACAGTATTTGGCAATCATACTTTTCTGATATATCTTTATGGTGCTTCGCCTGTCGCATATTTTTTGATATAAATCTAAGTTGCAGGGACATCAAATGACTCTGAGGGCCCTTCATATTAGGACGAAGTCTGCCGCCGATATATCGGCGGGTGAGCCTTGGGTTTCGTTCTATCGGCCTCTGACCACTGAGAGGCACTTGATAAGTTGACAGCTTCTTTTTATATTATAGACCTCACATCGGCCGTTTTAGCTCTAGCTTAGCTAATGCCTATAATTCGCGATTTCCGGCATGATAGTATACCTTGAGAGAATCGTTGTTGAAGGATCACCACGAATCAGTCGAGCCCGAGCATTTGTGATTGTCAAAGCGATGCAGAGCTCTACGGTTCCTGCATCAGGCGAGTACTTGACATGTCTCTTGTGCGTAAATTGTCGAGCCGCAGTTACCACACGAAGTCGCTCTCAAGCAGATTCTCGACGAGTTGTGTCCATTATATCTTTTGCGAAAGTTCTTGGAATCTTGTTATCTAAAGATTTTGGCGAGAACAGATTTGTCGAATATTCAAGATCCAGACCGAAGTAACTTTTGAAAAAGTCCTAGCCATATTCTATGCGGGTCGTCGTGGTTAAGGCTGCCATAAAGTTCAAGTGCCTCTGGACGTACTGAGGCAACACGTTGGACTTCATCCGCGAGGAACTCCTTGGTCACGGCTGCGTAGCCACTTTCTGATCAAATAGAAGCAAGAACTGTTAGAGTGAGGACAAGTACTAGATTTTCAGCAGGTTCAATTTTAGTACCTTTTAGAAATAGTCAATTTGCGACCTGCAACAATGCTTAGCGCGCATGCGAGTTGCTTTGACTTGAAACCAATTCCGGGCAAACAGGTTTAATCTGCCAGTAGTATGTGGGACTGACGGCAGTTTTCCTCACGATTACTTTTCAAATCTCTTCAGGTGATAATTTTCCCCAATCATGGTGCGGAAATAATCGGAAATACAATTTTTATCTTGAATTTTATGTGGGAATGTTGGTTCATGCCAGTTGGTCCAGCCAAGCTTGAATGAATTAGCTGGATGGAGCTTTCGTTCGGTGCTAAGAACTTTAGTTGCTCTTTCAATCTGCTTTGCTCAGCCTTTGAGGATTCTGCCACTGCAGCTCTTGCCTTCTAATATCCTTCACGAACAACAGTGGCCTAAAAGTTTTTAGTTGCGACTGGGATGTTGGGAGGCTACATCGTATGGCTGGCTTTTGCTTGCGCGCTCGAGATGTAGTTAAAGGACCATGTGGTATTGCTACCACTGCTGGTTAAATCGGCAAAATTTCTTAGCTTATTTTGCTAACACTTGTTAGGCGGGAGCGAGTGTGGAGAGGCGCAGGGGTTTATCTATCCTCGGAAGCTGCAAAAAGCGAGATAGTTTGGCGGAAGTATGTTTGGAATGCTGTACCTTCTTTCTTTTTTGATTCTTCCTTTAAACTTGGAAAGTAAATTATCGATACAGCTTGTAGCATTGATACAGATCATCATACGTACACGCCAGGCACGTTTGCGGTGTTGTCATTCGCCGACAATTGTTACAAGTTTGCGTGGTAGATAAGCGTTCACAGTTTCCGTTTCAATATTTCTAGTTTGAGGTGACGTATCCTTTGGCGGCTGCTTAGAGGAAACGACGGGCTATATTATTTGCCTGTCAACCACCGATTTGTTTGGTGGTGCTGATTCTGACAGAGGTGGTGGTGGCGCAATGGAGGGGAAGAAGGGCACGCAGGGATCGAGGGGAGGAGGGGGTGGAAGGCTTCCAGCCGTCGCGGAAGCTATAATTTCTATTACAATATCCACTGTGTGTAATATTCAGCTTTAAACTAGGATTTCTTGGAGATACTTTGTGTTTGTGGCTAAGAATGTGTAGTTATACATGTATTTGATACTTTGGTACGGTGTTTTACTACGAAGCTTACTGACTGTAACAATCGATAATCCGGAATAACAATGCTCCGCTGTCAAACCCTGAGCACAGGTAGCTCACTAGTTATGTTTGGCAAGAACTACTCAATTTTCCGTCCCTACGCGCATTTAACTGGTTCAACTTTTTCTCTGGGGCAAAGTGACCACTGGAACCTAGCAGTAGTGGTTAACATGCCTTCTTTCCTTCTGAAAGCTCTCCTAACATTTGTGGGAGCTTCGCTAGTATTTGCATTCCCCAAAATATCCAGTCCCACTGCCGGTACCAGTATACCCGGCGGTACTCCTTTTACTATCACCTGGATAGACTCCGGAGATGCCCCTGCAATAGCTGATCTCACCACTTACCAACTATTTCTCTACACTGGCGGAAATGCAAATCCCCAACAACTTTACTCGATAACCAGCGGAACGTTTAGCACAGGCAATTCATTTGTTGCAAACGTTCCCATAACTATTGGTGGATCGACGCCAAATGCATAGTTTGTGCTACCTATCCCATCTCTGCTACACCAGAAACTCACCTTTCCATAGCTTTATTGGCTTGGTATCAACAGCTACAGTGGGAGGAACTGTTACGAGCTTTTCTGATCGATTCACCTTGACTGGGATGACAGGAATATTTTCAGCAGCAGTAATAGCAGAACTTACAAAAGTTTCTAGTGCCCAAGGGCCTAAACCCATAAATAATGTCGCTGGCGCCGATAATCAAGCTGCTGGCGAAGACAGCCCATGGGAAATCCCATATAACTTGCAAACTGGCCTCACTAAATACGCTCCTATGCAGCCAATTCCCCCGACTGCAATTACGGCTACTAACACCAAACCTCTCTGGCCGACGTCTTCCGTTGAAATTGCCAAGACATTAATGCCGAAACCTATACAAGTGACGACCCTCACACAATCTCAGACCTTCAGCATAGAAAGTCATGCAAACACTGTAGGTCTCGGATTAATTTTAAGGATCTGCACACTGAACTTTTCTAGGCTGCCCCAGCATCACAACCAACAAATGATATGCAAAAATATCTTAACAGATGGAAAGATTAAATTCCAGCTAATTAAGGAATTGGGTGCTAAATTTTAATAACACGGAGTTCGGCGTTTGGGAAATGGTTTGGGAAATGATATAAACATGCGCATACGATCAAAGAGTTAGGACACGGGGTTTCGTTTTGTGTCCAGAGTATTATTCTCATGATGACGCTATGAAAAAATAATCCGAAGTTAAAAATTTGCTATCTTACAGCGTGTTTCTTTTACCGGCCAATTCTGAAAGCTATAATGTTTAGTTACCAATAACGAGATCCAACAATGTATATTAGCTCAAGATACTGCCCCAATAAATCGCTAGATTTCATATCTTCGATGATAAATTAACAAAAAGTGCCTTGAAATAAATAATTCTTGTTTGCTACAATTGTTTAATTATATTTCTATTGGCCTGATATATATTTTTTGAAATACAGTACAATCTCGCTATAACAATGTGGGGCAAGACTTAACCAAGGCTCCCGATTGGAGGATTTAATTGAATTGGCCAATCGGGAGCCTTGGTTAAGTTTTGCCCCACATTGTTATAGCGAGATTGTACTGTAATAATCTAATGAGTATACAATAAATTGGTCTTGGCATTTCTAAACATTGTTCAACCTTCCTGTAGATCATTTCAAAATCTAGTCCTTTTGGCTTCCATACCTACAGTATCTCTCCACCTCAAACATTCTAATTTTAATTTTCCAAAATACAGTCGTCCCTCTCTAACTCGATAGTGGGTCCCGGTATAAGTGTTGAAAATATTCATTGTAACTTGGACTTTTATATTTGCAACACTTACCCTTACAGGTCATTTTGCGTGCAGTGGTAAGTATTGCAAATGTAAATGGTTGAATTTCAATGAATATTTTCAACACTTATACCGGGACCCACTATCGGGTTAGAGAGGGACGACTGTATTCTTTCCATTATTTTATGAATCGCGACGGGAAAACAAACCTACTGATTTCCCAGCTTGTATCTTGATTCATGGTAAAGGTTAGTCACGGCGATGAAATGATGACTGCACAGATTGTGAAATGACACTCAAACGAATATTTTAGGGTCAAGAGACATAGAATTTGATACAATACATAAGCAGGCGTGGTATCCCACAGAAATTAGTGGAATAGAAGCCCGACTTCCTATATAACCATGGGGTGAGATTCGACCGCTAACCATATGAGTTATCTTTTTTGATTTATAAATTTTTTTTTGTCACTTTCATCTTTCCCTAGTCAAAACGAGTACGGCCAACTAAATAGTTAAACAGTTAGTTTTTATCTCTAGACTAGAGAATGAAGTAGTTATCATCAGATCAGATAGCCTCTATAACTACTTTACTCCATGCCGTATAATCAACCCGGGATATCGCTTAAATTTTAGGATTTAGTAAAACTACGGTCACCAGATATCGCGAGACGATACTAAAGGAAGCACCACATAAGAAGTTGGGACAACTGTTAAAGCTGTCGTCGCGAGCTAAGCGATGCATAGTACGCGTGATGATAAGTTGTACAGCAAATACAGCCGATGAACTCACAAAAAATCTCAATGTAGAAAGACAGGATAAATTTTCATCGGTAACAATCCGTAGTGCTTTGAGGGAATAAGGGTTGAGAGCTATCAAGAAGAAGAAGAAGAGACTCACTTTGGCCCATCGGAGGGCTCGTCTAAATTGGGCATTAGCTCACAAAGATTGGGCCCTAGACGACTGGAAATGGGTTATATGATCAGATGAGACCAATATTAACGGAATTAACAACAGGATTCAATATATATGGGTAGTGGATCCTAAAAGTTCCTGTCCGGGTGTCATCGACGTAACCATCAAATTTAGGGGTGGAAATTTTATGATTTGAGGATGTATGTCTTGGCTTGGCATCAGTAGTATACGTCGTATCGTCGGTCGAATGTATGCCCATCAGTTATGAAGCATATTTGACGCGTATTTTATGCCAATTGTGAATCAAATCGCCGTTCAATCTGGTTTAACCACCAGGAGAAACGTGATTATCAAGTAGGATAATGACCCCAAGCATAAAGCTGCCGTCATCAAAAACTAGCTGCCTACTAGAGATATCACCAGCATAACTTGACCGCCTCTGTCTCCTAACCTCAATCCAATCGAGCATCTTTGGGGGGTGGTCAAGCAACAACTAGCCAAGTATCGAGAGACACCTAAAGGTATGCATGATTTATAGGAGGGACTGGATGAAGTGAGGTCCAAAATTGATGTAAATTTATGCCAATTATTGGTTCGAAGTATGGAGTCAAGGGTTGAAGCAGTGTTCAAAGAGGAAGCCACACGAATTAATAAAATCTACTCATAACATTCTTTTTTCAAAAAGATTATAATAGAACTATAGAAAACTGATTAAATAATTATAGCAAACAGGAATCATTTACTTCGAGGCATTCCTTGTTGAGTTATCATCAAAGACATTAAATCTAGCGATTTATTGGGCTGGCAAAGACGACCTTTTCACTTTTACGTGGTGCCGGCTGTAAACGCCTAGTATGTTCGCATATCTGGTATAACCAAGAAAAGACGAAATCGGATCGAAACTAACGTATACACCACATCTTCCTCGGACACTGTCCACCGAAGTGTCAGTCAAACCAACCCGAAGAGACCACTTCTACCGATCCGCCGCCTTTCACCTCCCGATGTATCAAATGACAAACCTTACTATTATACATGTTGACCGGACTATCACAATCTTCTGCATCGCTTTGGCACGCCTCAATCTACAGACCCAGGATTCTACAAATACCCGTCGGAGGAAGAAAGTCGGAGGGCGCAGAGATGGAGAGACTGTAATGGCTTTGGAAGGCCAGGTTATGGTGGGAATGAATGAGAAACGGAGGGATAGGGAATTTGGCAAGGGACAGAATCCAGATGGTTTACAGAAGGATATCTGGTTTTGACGTTGGAATTTTTGACTTTGTGTGTGACGAGATTTTTCGGTTCGGCTAAGTGCTGCCACCACTTTCTAAACTGGTAGCGCTTCCTTTTCGCGGGCGAGAAATGCGGCTTCGGTCGTGACGACAGTACTCGGCGCAAGTCGGTGTACTGCTGGGAAATATTTTTGTTGCGTAGACGTTCGCGGCGGAGAGGAAAGGAGAGATTCAGGGCGTCAAACCTTTGGCACTTGTGTGTCTATTTTTTTTTAACCTACTATTGGCTAGTACTAGTCAAGGAATTAGTTAGTTTAGAGTCTCTAGGGATCGACTACCAGTATCACACCTCCTGGGTGCAGGCTTGTGCCTGATACGATCAAAATTCAATCAATCAATCAATCAATCATGTGATTTATTGGGGTACTATATTACAAAACTGCCGGCCTAAGTTAACAATACTGGGTCGGGTGTGTAGATAATTTCGATGTTAATTAATTTTTTCTATTATACTATTTCGGCGCCTGAAGGCCCACGTAGGTATTTTTCGGAAGATACGTATTCTTTGTTATAGAACGACTCATTTTGACGTTTGGAACACTCATACTCAGATTTCATTTGCAGATACCACTACGAGAATAACGCCTTACGACATGTACCCTCTTCCGTGAATACCCACCACAGGGAAAAGCGAGAAAAACCTGTGGCTATCTGAGCATGCTTTCGTCATTCTACGAATACAGTATCACCGCGAGAGAAGTGGTGTGAGGGTCTTGCTGGATTCGAACCAGCTTTCTCCTGTCTCAAGTGGGGCATGTGTCCAAGCTACCCAGACTCTACTTGGGAGAACGGCCTGGACGGTGTACCACTGCACCATCCGACCCTAATTTCGATGTTATTAGACAACTTGACACGCTTGGTGGCTTACAGCCGCGCAAGCACGCCAATCGTCCCATGGGAGACAAGAGGCCGGGTCAATCCCGCGAGCCTACTTGGCGTTAACCGTTGATAATAATAATAATAATAATACTGGGTCGGGTGGTGCAGTGGTACACTGCCAGGGCCGTTCTCCCAAGTAGGGTTTGGATAACTTTAACACATGCCCCGCTTGGGACAGTAGAAAGCTGGTCCGAGTCCAGCAAGACCCTCACACCACTTCTCTCGCGGTTATGCTGTATTCGTGAGATGACGAAAGAATATTCAGATAACCTTGGGGGTTTTCTCGCTTTTCAATATGATGGGTATGCATGGAAGAGGGTACATACCGTAAGGCGTTAGACCCGTAGTGGTATCTGCAAATGAAATCTGAGTATAAAGGTTCCAAACGTCAAACAGAGCCATTCTGCGAAATACAGTTGAACCCCTCAGAACTGATAGCGGGTCCCGGTATGAATATTTTCAACCTTAATACCGGGACCCACTATCAATTTTGAGAGGTTCTACTGTCTACATGTCATCCGTAATCATTTGCGTCGTAGCCTCGGGCTGCATACGCCAAAATGATTTTTAAAAAAAAGTCAACAATACTGCATTAGCGTAACAGAGGCTTTTTTTTGCTTTGTAGTTGTGTTTATTCGTGCTATGTTTGTTTTTTTTTTTTAATTGATTATTTAAGTCCTGGGCTAAGCCCCTTTTCTCCTTGGAGTCATGGACCGGTGTACACGGCTAAGATCATGTCTAAGACACGCCTAACTCGGTCTCACCGCGTGAACCGCTACAAAATTAGTAGCCAGTTAAAATAAACAAGTACGTACAATAATTCCAACTCTAGAAAATAAACCACAACCCAAAATTCCAAATCATACCCTAACAAATAAAAATCAAGGGTCGGATGGCGCAGTGGTACACTATCCGGGCCGTTCATCCAAGTAGAGTCTGGGTAGCTTGGACACATGCCCCACTTGAGACAGGAGAAAGCTGGTTCGAATCCAGCAAGACCCTCACACCACTTCTCTCGCGGTGATACTGTATTCGTAGAATGACGAAAGCATGCTCAGATAGCCACAGGTTTTTCTCGCTTTTCCCTGTGGTGGGTATTCACGGAAGAGGGTACATGTCGTAAGGCGTTGTTCTCGTAGTGGTATCTGCAAATGAAATCTGAGTATGAGTGTTCCAAACGTCAAACAGAGTTATTCTGCGTCACATACATATCTTCCGTAATCATTCGCGTCATAGCCTCAGGCTACATACGCAAAAATGATTTAAAAAAATAAAAATAAATAAAAATAAAAATCAAATAACTCAAATTATGGCTCAGATGACGAAATTTCTCATCCCGTTTCCCTCACGTCATGCTCCTTACGATGAATTCTTTATTCAATTCCTGCTAGGAGCAGTGGACCGGTTACCAGGATGACTGACGAAAACAATCAGTTTCCTCAGAAAATTTGATGAAGCTTTTGAGGCAAATAGGTCCTAGAAGCTTTTTAACAAATTCATTGGGGGACGAAGACGGCGTTTCTACCTGTACGTGGTGTCCCCTACGAACCTGGAGTCTATCTTCAGAGCCAACAGAAGCACGCATTACTTGGTCACGGAGGAAAAGTCATCCAAACGAGTTTTCGGGGCGTACCCAGCTCCCGTTATGGTGGTGATGGATCAGATTAAGTTGGCCCTTTTTATCAAGATGAATTCTCACTATTTATAGATATTCTGGCATTATACTGTCTCCCGAGGAAAGAGCACCGCCACCTTGTAAAAGGGTCGGCTAGATTGTAAAACACAAGGAAGTCGGCTAGAAAGATCTATATTTCGTTCAGGTCTAAATCTATGTACAGTTACATCCCTTATATATATACGCGTATCATGCCTCTCCGAGATCGTGGAATTCGAGAAGGTTCTACCCAACTCCTTCGGTGGTAGTAGGGAATTTGGGAAAATTCCGTGATCCTCCCTACGCATCATAGAAGCTTCCATGGGCTTCTGGACGATACCAAGAGTTCCCTGGCACCACACGCGGGTCCCTGCTTCTTAAGCGAAGTTATGCGAGATTACGCGATGGTAGATCGGATCCGGCTGAGCGCCGGATTAAGTCCCGGGGCTCTAGCCCCATGACATACCTAAGCGCTGGTGGTGTTGGTATAAGGAGGATATCTGGACTATGGAATATTAGGGATATTGTAAAAGGTCGATTGAGTATGGTCCCAGAATACTCAGTGAGATGTGAAAAGTGAAAATATATTACTATTGTCTAGTGTATCTTCTCTGTATGTACATGAAAGAAAAGTCTAAGTTATCTTCTATTATACGCTAAACCTATTACATATATAAGGTACCGCTTAGTCATGCTGATGAGTAATAGTATTCTCCGGTAGTACTGCTCATAGCGAAAATGCTCCTATGTAACTTATATCACACAAAATGAGTACGAGTAAGATGCGGTCGTGTACCGCCTTAATTACATCACTTCCCCTCAAGACTGCATCGAACAATAGCTGATAATTGTTGATGAGTTGGCTTGGCCAGTTGTTTTGTCAATAGATCTGCTAGGTTATCTTCGGAAGGCACATACTCCAGCTTGAAAGTAGTGTTGACATGGGACCTGATAAAATGGTATCAAATATCAATGTGCTTTGATCGTTGGGATATTTTGTGGTTCCGAGATAGATCTATCGCTCCGTTCGAGTCCGCATGGAGAATCGGTTCGTAGTGCTCTTTGAGTTCCGTTAAAGCGTTATGTGTCCAGATCATATGACGTGCAGCATCGGATAAAGCCATGTAATCAGCTTCAGTGGTTGAAAGTGCAACTGTCTTCTGTTTCTTGGAACACCAACTGATGCTAGCTTCCCCTAAGCGGAAGACGTATCCCGAACAAGATTTCCTGTCATCAATGAAGTTACCGTATGAGGAGTCGGAAAATCCGTGAAGGGTTGAGTCATTGCTGCGAGGAAAATGAAGAGACCAGTCAGCTGTACCTTTTAGATATCGGAGTACTCTTTTAGCCGCTGCGAAGTGCGAGTCGTCGGGACAAGAGGAGAATTGGGAAAGGAGTGTAATTGAATGAGCAAGATCAGGTCGTGTACCGATACAAGCACATATTAAAGATCCAATAATAGATTGGAATATGGTTGGATCGTCTAATTCTTCCTCTAGTTGTCCTGTTCGAAGCTGGGTTCCAGTGTCGAGGGGTGTACTAACAGGGTGACAATCAACCATTCCAAATCGTTCTAGGAGTTTAGTGATATATGATTGTTGGTTTAACGATATACCTTGCTCTGTGATTTCGACTTGGATCCCAAGAATAAAATGAGCTGTACCTAGATCAGTACATTCGAATGCCGAATGCAGTGTATCTTCGAGGTCATTTAGTGTCTTGTGATTGGGGCCGAACATCAAAATGTCGTCGACGTAAATAGCAAGATAGACTTGCTTCTTGTTATTGATGAAGACGCATGGGTCAAAATTAGTTGAAGAGAATCCATCTTTGATTAGTAAGTCTGTGAGAGTGCCATACCAAACAAGAGGAGATTGCTTCAATCCGTAGATACATTTTCGCAAGAGATAGCAGTGGCCAGATTCCTTAAACCCATCGGGAATCTCCATATATATCTCCCTATCCAATTTCCCATACAAAAATGCCGACTTAACGTCCAGTTGTCTTGGAATCCATCCCTTGTGTGCAGCTAAAGCAAGCAGAAGGCGCAAGGAGTCGTATCGTGCGACCGGTGCATAGGTGTCGTCGTAATCTGCGCCAGGCTGTTGAGAAAACCCTTTGGCAACAAGACGAGCCTTGAAACGATCGACTAATCCATCGGCCTTGTGCTTGATCTTGAAAACCCATTTACTCCCTACAACATTACGATCCTTGGGCCGAGGTACAACTTCCCAAGTCTTGTTTCGGTGGAGAGCATCCATTTCTTCTTCAATAGCAATCTTCCACAGATCTGAATCGTCACTTCTGATTGCTTGGTGGTAGTTTGTTGGTTCCATCGACACAGCATATGCTTGATACCTTTGAGTATTAGGCACCATTCCTGAACCAGGGTCGGCTTGTCGTCGTTCTCGGGTACTTCTCCTTGGAAGAGCTTGTGATGACTCTGAATTTCTCCAATCCAGGGGGTGTACATTAGCAGGCCTTTCCTGGATGTAGTTCCGCTGCTGTGGTTGAGGTGCTCCAGGAGTGGCAGGTTCAGACTCTGGTTGAAGGGGGGTTACCGGTACAGGCGGTTGTGGCGATCTAGGAGTGTCAGCAAAGGTCCCAGGAATTATCAGTGAGTCTGGTGTGGAAGGACGATTAATATTTGTGACAGTTGTGGAAGAATCTTGCGTTATAAGCGGCGAAGAAGAAGTTAGGGTTGATGAGGTTTCAAGATTAGATGGTTCCAGGTTTTTAACAGAAACTTCCCCTGGCTCTTGAGTCAGGAATGTAACCTGTCGAGTGGTTTGGACTGTTCGTTTGCTCGGAATGTATATTCGGAAGATTTTGGATGAGTCGGTGTATCCAACAAATATTCCTTCGAGCGCTCTTGGTTGTAATTTAGAGCCACTGGGTCTTGCCTCGTCTGGGATGTGAACGTAGACCTTACAACCGAAGGCGTGAAGATGTGATACCATGGGGGGTGGAATGCCGTCTAACAGTTCAATCGGAGACTGGTATGAGATAGTCCGATGAGGTGTTCTGTTATAGAGATAGACGGAGGTGGCTATTGCCTCTGCCCAGAGGTACTTTGGGAAATCAAGAAGGAGAGTTCGAGCTTTGGTGATGATGGTTCGATTGAATCGTTCTGCAATCCCATTCGATTCATGCTCGTAGGGAGGGGATTTCTCGTGATCGATACCGTTATCAGCCAAGAATTGTTCAACTCTTTCATCAATATATTCCCCCCCGTTGTCAGAGAAGAGTTTCTTGATGTTGACATCGTACTGGTTTTGTGTTCGGTTGACGAAGTTTCGGATAGCCTGGTTAGTATCGGATTTACTGCGAAGAAAATAGATCCAAGCGTATCGAGTAAAGTCGTCAATGAATGTCACATAATACTGTTTTCTGCCAAGGGATTCGACAGAGAACTTTCCAGACAGATCAGAGTGAACAATTTCGAATGGCTTCTTAGCACTCTTTTCCCTGGGTGACCCTGTGACGTGTGTTGATTTAGAAACAATGCATGATGGACAGTGGAAGTAATCAGGTTTGTTGGGAATTAAATCAGAATATTGGCGCTTTAATTGTTGCATAACATTTTGACCAGGATGACCAAAACACTTATGAGCTTCAAGATAGGAAACAAATGAAGATTTATATTGTTCTTCCCTAATTACAAACTGATTGGAGAGATCCAATACCGCATACATACATTCTGTTCCATCTTTCAGAACACGTCTTCGACCGCCCGACGAAATGATTGAGAACCCGTCCCTTTCCAGCTTGCTTTCGGACACCAAATTTCCGCCTCTTAAGCCAGGAACATAAAGTACATCATTTATTGTGGCGGCAACCGAATTGCCATCACAGGTTCTGAGGTTAAGATGCACTGTTCCACAACCTTGGATAGGAATTTTAGTACCAGTAGCGACAGTGACCATGCCTCGATGCTTCCTGATTTCGGAAAATTGGTCTTTGCGAGAGGTCATGTGTACCGAGCAGCCAGAATCAAGGATCCAGTATGAAGGTGGATTGCTAGCCGTGGTGACTGCAAAAGCTGTTTCATTAGCGAAGCCTCCAGGAGCGGCAACGTTACTAGAGCCAGCATGCGTGGTGGCGGCTACAGCATTAGCGTGGTGGGAATCGGTCTCAGATTTGTCACGGTGTCCCTTCTCAGTCATCTCTTGCTCTTTGTGAGCCTTCAACTTCCTACATTCTGAGTGAACATGTCCCTTGTAGTAGAACCCAAGCTTTTTACACCAATTGCATTCTTTCTACCGTTCCTTTCCCTTTCCATTTCCTGAGTTGTCTTTAGTCGTGAAATAGGCCTTAGACGATGAAGAATTGTTGATCGGCAACCTAGTAGAGTGCAGATCAAGTAGGCGCTTATTGACGTCGGCATACTTGATGTTGTCCTTTGTAGATAAGTTGTCGATAACGTTTTCAAGAGAGGAAGGAAGAGATCAGAAGAGGCACATGATTTTGACCTCCTCGACAGAAAGGAAGGTTTTGAGTGCTTTTGCTTCAGGGCGTACTGACTCGGAACATCTCGAGTGAAGGTGTTGAAACGAGGTTTCGAATCGTGAGAGGTGGTCGGTTATATGTTCACCCTCTTCCATCTTCAACGCGAGAAAGTTGTTGAAGAGTTCAAGAGTTGATGTCGTGGTCTCATGGTCGAATTTTTCTTTGATGAGACGCATGGCAACCCGAGCAGACTCTTCTTCCATGGCGCAAGAGCTGACTAAATCTTGGAGATCCTCAGATACTCCAGCCAACAGTGCAGCGTGTGCCGCGTCATTCCTTTTGTCATAACTTTTCTGACGCATCAAAAAATCCGCAGTTTTCTCGTTGGGTCCTGTCACTGGTCGTGTCTCCTTATCCTGAGCATCGCTGATCACTGGCCAATATTCGGCCCCACGTAGCACTACAAACCAAGTGTTATACCATCGTCTAAAATTGGCTTGGCCAGTCAAAATCGGGAGGTTCGCCTTGACATTTCCGACGGATATGGAAGTGGTGCTAGACATGATTGATACGGAGCCTTGAGAGTGAGCAGCTTGGACTGAGGCGTCAAACCGGGTCATAACCTATTGTAAAAGGTCGATTGAGTATGGTCCCAGAATACTCAGTGAGATGTGAAAAGTGAAAATATATTACTATTGTCTAGTGTATCTTCTCTGTATGTACATGAAAGAAAAGTCTAAGTTATCTTCTATTATACGCTAAACCTATTACATGTATAAGGTACCGCTTAGTCATGCTGATGAGTAATAGTATTCTCCGGTAGTACTGCTCATAGCGAAAATGCTCCTATGTAACTTATATCACACAAAATGAGTACGAGTAAGATGCGGTCGTGTACCGCCTTAATTACATCAAGGGAGATACAGATGGTGATACGAACCTCGTGTGGCTCTGGTGTCTAGGCCTCGCCTGGCTGGAGTTGCAGGCTTTTTGAGACTTTTTCCCGCGTACCGGTTTCCATGGCTGCTCTTTTTCAACTTTTTTTTGAGCAGAAGGTTCTGTAGAAAAGGTGGTTGAATTCTACGGGTAATTACTGAGCTAAATGGCTACCCGTCATGGGTCAATGTATCAATGATCTTAGGTTCGAGGTAAAAGGGGATAGGAGCACTGTAAAAGGTGTGGCCTGGGTCAGAGAGGAGCCCTAGTGTTATAATAGTCTTGGACTCTACATAGCACGAATAAACAAAACTACTACTAAAAAATTCATTACGAGACATTAGCCTCCTTAGTCTGCGCGTTTTGTTCGCGTAAAGTCGACAGTGTATGAAATGGGTCGGATTAGTCTCCTCCCCGCAGGCACACTCCATAGGAGCGTCAAGGGTGTTAAATCGGCGATAATATGTCGCGAAGATGCCGTTGCTAGTACGAGTGGCAATCAATTCACGCAATATACGCCTTGAAAGGGCTAGCTCAGGTGGCTTACGTCGACGCATGAGCAGGTCGAAATTACGATAGCGAGGTGGACATGCCTCTTCCCACCATGTATCCGGCAGAGTCTGTCGTCGCTGGTTCATGAGACGACGAAGGTAAGCCAAGGTGAGTTTCCCTAGTTTTGTGTCCTGGCTAGGCAAGTTTCGTAGTGCGGCACGGGCAGCAGCGTCTGCTTCCTCATTTCCCTGGATTCCTGAGTGTCCAGGTGCCCATTTTAACTGTACCTTGGCCTACTTTGATATTGCCCCGAATCGTCGTTCTTCCATTCCATATTTATTAATAGTGGGTTTATTGAGGCCTTGTGGCCTTACGATTCAGGCTACACCTGAATCGTTACAACGGGGTAACCCTTAACACCCCCTCTTTTTAGGACGAATCCCCAAGCGGAGCGACCATGCCCCTCTGATGATCCATCCGAGTAGTTACAGATTTCTAGTTCCTGGATATTGTCAATCCATTGTTTACATACGTCTCGTGATGTCTCTTTCAAGCCAAGACCGTCGTAGTAAAGAGTCGTGATACAAACCCTTCCCTTGAAAACCCTATTCTGCCTGGAAATATGGATTTATCGATTAGCCCCTCAACATTTACGAAAGAACTGTCTAATTATAAAGGGAATCGGTATTTGTACCTCACCCCTAGCTGTAGCCAATCAGAAGGGCAGATTACAACCAATCAAAAGAGATAGGAAAATCGCAAAATCCAAAAAAGCATGGACTGTAGAATGACACCCATGAAAATCGTCAAAAACTCTGTTCTTTGAAAAACTTGAAAAATTGAACTATTACTCATTTAAAGGTCTACGTAATTGAGGGCCACACGTATGAAGCCATCATCGTAGTAGATCTTCTATCCGGAAAAACCCCTCATAACAAATCATTACACTACAAGCGCAGCAGCAACAGACCAATATGCCTATCCCAGCACCCACCAATGCGCGTTACAATTCGCTTGACGAAGCCACAGAAGCAGCAAAAGGCTTTGCTTTGGCAAATGGCTATGCTCTGAAGACTCAACGTACTCGGACAATTGGAAACAAGGCAGGAAGTGAAATCAAGAATAGAGTTTTTGACGATTTTCATGGGTGTCATTCTACAGTCCATGCTTTTTTGGATTTTGCGATTTTCCTATCTCTTTTGATTGGTTGTAATCTGCCCTTCTGATTGGCTACAGCTAGGGGTGAGGTACAAATACCGATTCCCTAAATACTTAACACCCGTACAATTACAACCGTGCATAATTATTTGTAAGTATTTTTGTTAAAAAAAAACCTCAAAAACTTACAGCCATTTTATTATATCTAAGGTTTCAAGACATTGTGAGCTAATTTTCATTTGAATAGAATTAAATCATATTCTCTATTAACTTGATAAATCTACTGCACATTTGAGCTGTTTGAGTGTTTGGTATCAATTAAAATTATTTCCTAGTCAAAGTTTGATTTAAGTACACAAAATAATTTCGCTTCTAACGTTTCAGTTTGATGAAAGTTATATCCTAAGGTAATAGGACAATTACTACGGGTATGGCCAGTTGCCCTACATCCTTGACATCTTGTTCTATCGTGTCCGAGCTCAACACAAGCTGTGCAATGTCGTAAAACTGTTTGCGTAGTCTCGTGTTGAGACAGTGTAACGAAACCTAGCTGGTTGTGATGAAGTCGATTGAGTAAATTACTATGTAGAAGAAGAATCTAATGAGCGCTAAATTACAGATTATATTATCAGCGCGCGAGCGCGTGATCATGTGTATGCTTAGGTAATCACCTAAGCCATGCCTGACGGCTAAACCGTAACAGACAAGACACGGCCAGTTTGCGCGACCCGCTGCCTTTGATGTGGCTTATTATGAGCTCTGCGTTCAGCCTCAGCATTACGGCGCCGTCGCCTAATGACAGGATCGAGAATAGGAGAATCGGGGATCTGCTGTTCAAATCCAGCCTGCGGACGAACAAAGTGCCAGTGCGGATGAAAATCATTAATTCGTAGGCCTAATTGTGTAAATTTAGTTAGAATTGTCAAAGTTGAAAGACTGCGGTTGAAATACCTCGATTTTGAGACATCATTTCCTGAATGATGTGCCAGCAGGGCATACCCATTGGCTTGTTGAAGGTCCCCGTACATATAGTACTAAGACCACCGCGAGCTCTCTGTTCTTCGTTCCGGGCATACTTGAGCTGCTTACAAACCTCGTACTGGGCAAAGTGAGAAATTCTGCCCAGAATTCCATAGAAGAATTCACCTAAGATACCTGCGGGTAGTCCATTGAGTGCTCTTGCACGTCTGATCTTTATTTCATTGATCTGATCCGACAGTGCTAATGAAATCGAGATCCATAAAGATGATAGATCTTTGGAGGGCGATCTAGTCCATCTCTTCAGCACGGCATGTGCACCCTCAAGTCTCGAAGTTGTCGTTGTGTTCCTGTTCAAGAATTGATTTGTACAAGCATGTACGATGTTGCGCTGATGGGGCTGCAACCATTGTTGAAGCACATACTTGACGGCGTCTTGCTCGAGACTGAAACAGTTACTTCTTTCAATATCTTCAGGTAGAGAATTTTGTTATAAGGTAAAATGGGGATGTGGAGTGGTTGGCGACTTGTCTAGTGATGATGCTGTCCTTCGATGGAATAGTCAATGGTGTGAATGAATGGTAAGTACGATATAAATGATTATACTGAATGCGTATAGTGGATGGAATATCGCCTTGATGGTCACGATAGAGACTATTATTCTTGCTGCTCTGACTATGGCAGTATCTATATACATCTTTCCTCCAATATCAAATATCCGATGCCTACTATGAAACTACAATGCGAGTTCTATTATTGTATAAAAGAAGATGTTATACATGACTCATTAGTTTCAGCAACTCTGTCACTTGGCACGTTATCCATAAGCTTCAAACTCCAGATATCCTTGAGTCATAACCGAGTCAGCACAACAAATTTGGCTGTAATTCGTGCGGCAAGCCTTCGTTATAGAGGAATTCAGCTTGGAACTCCTCGACCCGATCCAAGTATTCTTCAGGAGTCGTTGAGTGTAAGATGTCTGAAAAGAACCTTTCGAACTCTTCCCACCGATCTTCAGATTGGAACCTTGCCTTGCAATTGACCATCAGGTTCTTGCAAATGTGCCAAAAGCAGATTATTCGAGTAATTTGCGTAGCTGGAAAGTGACGGTCAATTGCGTTCATCAGGGCTAATTCACAATCCGTACCTATCACCGAGGGTCATCGGTCATGCTAGTACAAAGAAAGTAGGTGAGTCATTGCTGTGTCGTAATTTGTCTCATTCTGGCGATCCAAGAAGCAATACCCAACAGTGAGAGACTGGTTCAAGTTGTTAACACCGAGGATATCCAGTAAGGGCATGCCAAATCTATTTGTCTTCTAAGTACAGTTCATGAGTAAGACATACGGACTTTGGTCGAGTAGCTCAACAGACCGAACATCTGCTATGAAGAGGTAGTTTATATGACCGTTGGTATCATGATCATACTCGAAAAAAATTGTTCCATTAGTCTTTTCATTTGTGAGGTAATTGATAAAACCCTCGGGGGGAGATCTTCCGAGCCGAGTTGCGCGTGATATCTGCGCATTAAAATTGTGGATATCACGATGGTTTAGCTCAGAGCAAGGGTTACGGTTCTTCAGAGTGGCGACAGTCCTACTAGCTGGTATGCCCATGTTGAAATTACTGAGGACTATTGTGATCTCGTCGTTGTTAAGGCGGCGATGCTCTGGAAATGCTGACGGATCCGAGGGCCCATGGTTATTAATGAGACTTTCTGAGTTGATGTCCCCATTTGCGGCCTGCAGGAAACAGACTTCCCATGTGCCGTTGGTCCTCTCTCTAGCCTTAAATTTGAAAGGACAGTTAGTTTTCTGCGTTAGTCTACGTCGTTTCTTGCATGGCTCATCTACTTCGCTGTGAAAAGTACCACTTTTCTTACAGCCTAGAAGTTTCATTCTGTCAGAACGGTGCAGGATTAATACCAAAGACAACGCTGTCAATAGAAATAAAGTACCAATATCAGTAACCGAGGCAGTGATAGATAAGCAACAACAACAATAGTAATAGCAACAATAACAGGGAAATGGCAAGAACACTAACAACAGCAGTAACACGATAACAATAACAAGGACGATGGCGACAACAATAGCTATAACGATGACAATATCAATATCAATGGTCCAGAAGAACAGTAACCACAATGGTAGTGTAATCGATAGGATTGAGATTTCAAACAGATTCTTCAATAAGTAAAGATAAATACAAGACTCTGATCTGGAGACTTCAGAAGTACAGTAAGGACAGCTATATATACATTTTAGGACATGGTCTAATGAGCCACTGAAAGAACTGTTTTACTTAGTATGTGTGGGAATAGTGGATGGTGGAGCAGAAGAATGGAAGACAGCTACTTAGGAATATGTGTGTGTAAAAAAGTGTGTATCAGAGTTAATAGTAAGATAGATTCAGATGATTAGATACAGGTGGAAGGTGACCTAGCTATTTACATGCCAGGCTGATCTGTGCTTCTACAATCCGTGTTAGGTAGACTCAATAACTTAACTCAACTTGTTGGGTGGCTCGAACGATGGCGTGCATACATCGACGTTAGTGATCAACCAATTGGGGATGACCGATTCACGGGTAATGATGTGGCGATCTCCGATCGTAAGTGAAGATCACAACACTCCCTCTGTCGATGTGCTGACTTGGAGCATTTGGATTTGTGTTTGAGTGGCTGTTAGCTTAGCGGATTGTAACCTGCGATTTAAGTTTGGTCAGAGCATCTAACAATTGTCTATCTGATGGGATGTAGACTATTGCTATCTGTCCGTTTTGATATTGTTCTCTACAGTAGTGGTTCCTAAGGGCTATGTGCTTTGATCGTTTGTGGTTGTCGTGGTTCTTGATCAGAGATATTGCCGATTGGTTATCTACGTGGAGATTGGTGCATCTTGCTCCCTCTATAAGACTCACTAGTTCGAGTTCTTGGAACAGAGACTTAATCTACTGCAGCTGTCTGCAGGTTTCGGTTGCGGCTAGGTATTCCGCCTCGGTTGTGGAGAGGACTACCTCCTTTTGAAGGCGTGATTTCCAAAATATTGGTCCTGACGCAAGCCTTATTAGTGAGCCTGATGTTGATCTGCTGGTCGTCATATCTGCAGCGAAGTCTGCATCTGAGTATGCTTCCAGGGTTGGTTTATTAATGCCTTTGGTGAAGGTTATACCTTTATCTGGTTGTTTTGCTATATATCGAAGAATGTGGCGTGCGGCCTGGATTTGTTCAGTGGATGGGTTTGCTAGGAAGCGAGCTAGATGATTCACTGCAAACGTGATGTCAGGGCGAGTGTTGTTGCAGAGATATTGCAGTCCTCCGATGATCGAGTTGTACTCATGATTATCTTCCTTGGAGCATTTTGAGGTGTTGGCATCTGTAAGTTTATTCAGTAGTGTGCTTGCTGGCTTGCAGTTTTCTAGGCCATGCCTCTGCAGCAGTGTGCGAGCGTATTGACCTTGGGAAAGAGTGAGCGTATTATCGCGTTGTGAAATATTGATTCCGAGGAATAAGTCCGCGTTGACAGGTTTTAACTTGTACTTTTTGTGTAGAGCAAACATTAGTTTGTCTATTTTGTCGCGATTTGGTCCCATGACCTGAAACTCGTCAACGTGCAGGAGTACAAATAGATCATGTGGCTTGTTGGTGTATAGGCACACATCTGATGTTGTTGGGTGGAGCCCCAGCGCCGCCAGAGTTGCTTTGGCGTCATCATACCAGAGTGCGGCAGCTTGCTTGAGGCCGTAAAGTCCCTTCCTGAGTCGAATAATGTATCCATCCTTTTTGAACCCTGTAGGCATTTCCATGTATAACTCAATGTTCAAGTCTGGATTTAGAAAGGCTGTGGGGACGTCGCCTTGGCATCTGTGCCAATTAAGATAGTGGGACAATACAAGCATAATGCGTCCTGTTTCCGGTCTGGGTGTCGGTGCAAATGTTTCATGATAGTCAATTCCAGGTCTCTGTGTGTAGCCCTTTGCGGTGCATCGAGCTTTATATTTGTCGACACTACCGTCTGCCAGAAATTTCTTTTTAAAGACCCATTTACATTTAATTGGTCTTCGACTTTTGGGTAACGCATTGAGGTTTATAATTTCAAAGGTTTTTGTATTTATAAGTGATTGAAATTCTTCTAATGCAGCAGTTTTCCATCGGTGGGCATCTGGGCTTGACATAGCCTCTTCCCAAGTTTTTGGGTCGTTTGATGTAAGTGCAGCTTTACTGTCGTGTAATCGATGATAGTCAATACGTTTTACTGCTCGACCTCTTTTAGTGCGAATAAATTCTCCCTCTGGCGAGTGGGCTCATTTTTGGCCAGCCAGAGATTTTATGGGATCCCATCCGGTCATTATTAGATCATCCTCTGGTGAATTTTCAGAGTGTGGTGTGGTTTGTATCTGTTCGATTTCTGTGTCATTGTCCGAGTCTTCGTAGTTGTTCCTGATTGCTGTGTCCTGCCCATTGTTTTTATTGGCTGAATTCGAATCTGGTGAGAGAGCTCTCTTCTGACCGGCTATCTGTGGAATAGGATCCCAGCCGGTCATCACTTGATCGTAGCGAACTTCATTTTCATTTTCAGTGGGTGAGATAATGTTTTCACATGTTTGATGCGGAGTGTGGATTTCATCATGCTCCGGTGTCTCAATTAGATCTGTCTCAGTGTTTGTCGAGGAAAGGGGGCTTGGATTGGATTCGATCCATGTTGAAGATGGAATAGGTGGCGTTTGCGGATGTTGCGTGTTTAAGTCTTGTTGATGATTGCTACTTGGAGAAAACTGGTTATGTGAGATGTTATCCAATATGACTGGCTCGGTTATACTTGGAGTGTTATTTGGATGCAGTGAAGATTGCGTGTTGTCATTGAGAGTTGATGGATTGTGATTACTTAAGTCTGCAGTGAGAATTGGTTCGTTGGGCTGGGCAGTTGGGAACGATGTTGCTAACGTATCATTTGTCCAGTAGCTGGTGGTTAGTTGCTTGTCGATCGGGTCCATTTCGTCTCCAAACATGATGTCTTCATTAAAAGACGCGTGAGGGGTGAAGCTCACCGCCCATTTGAGCCCTTGAACTGGTGTTATGTGGGGATGCAATATGAGGAAGTTCTTGGATGTATTTTGTTGAAATCCTAGGAACCATCCTTTGTCCGCTCCCGCTTCAAACTTGCCTGGCTTAGGGCTTATTAGTTTATATGCACGGCATCCGAATCGTGGTAGCATTCTGAGATCAACTTTCTCCAAATGCGGTTGTTGTAGTCCTGATAGGAAGTCAATGATGGGTAGGTTCTTAGTTCGGATGCAGTATAATCGATTAACGACAAAGCATGCGTGTCAAACAGCCCAACTCTAATAGCATGGTGGCATATTGGCGTCAATTAACATTGACCTTGCAACTCTGAGAATAACCTTATTTGCGGCTTCGGAGGGTCTATTCTGCTCGGGTGTATATGGGGCTGACGTGTCGGTTCGAATGCCTTGTTGCTCACAAAATTGTTTGATCTTAATGAACTCGGAGCCTCCATCTCGGAAAATTGTCCGGACGCGTTTGTCGTATTGGTTGTGCATGCTTTGTACCCATTTAACTAGTGTTGGTGCTATCTGATCCTTGGTAGTAGTGGTGAGTACCCATCTCATCCGAGTTTTGGCATCGGTAATAATCGTGGCGTATTGCATATTGTCAGTGGATGGGACTAGTTTTCCAACAGTGTCGATGAATACTTCATCGAGAGGATGTTTAGGTGTTGGCCATGGTTCTCTAGAGACGAATCGTTGTGCTTTGCTCAGGTGACATGTTTCACAGGTTTTCAGCTCGCTGGTGTCAATTCCTTCGCGACCTAATGTGAGATCTTTGGTCCGTTTTAGAATCTGTTGACCAATGTGTCCGAGTTGTTGGTGCCAGCGTTGAGTGCTGTCTGTTGTTGGTATTCGGGCGACACCCGGTGCTGCAGTAATAGTGGTGTTCAATTTGCCCGTGTGAAGAGGTCGGATGTAATATACGTCATTGTGAAGTGTCAGTCGGGCTATGGGTTCATCTGATTTACCATTTATGTGTTTAATTAGCATTTTGTTCTTGTAGTTAGGAAATATGTTTGCTAGTCTTTGTAGCCTCCCTGCAGAGATAATTTCTGATGATGATTTAGGAGAAAATAATGCAGCGTGAAGTATGAGAGTGTGATTTCCATATTTTACGCGTGCTGTACCTTGCTGATTTAAAGATGAGATTCCTACGGCTTGGTCAAAGTGAAAGGGTTGGTGGCGCTTGGAAAGATTGTCAAACATAGATCTCACAGGAATAAAGTGGTGCGATGCACCAGTATCATAGATTGCAGAAA
The DNA here is from genome assembly GCA_028751805.1 of Podosphaera xanthii. Classification (NCBI taxonomy): domain Eukaryota; kingdom Fungi; phylum Ascomycota; class Leotiomycetes; order Helotiales; family Erysiphaceae; genus Podosphaera; species Podosphaera xanthii. The sequence continues at coordinate 2,339,701 of JAPWIX010000007.1, forward strand.
ATTTATTTAAACAAGAAGACGATCCTGTCGCTACTATTCCGTCAGATTCTTTCCGACGTCCTGTTTTCTTATCATATAATGTGTCCAAAAACTCCCGAAACTCCTCAAACTGTTCTTCATTATCATTAAAAGTTTTGTCATTGTCACCATTGGCAGCTGCTTTTCCTTTACCCTTCTCATCAGTTTTGCTCTTGCCATATCTCCATTTATCGCCAAATCTAGCGTGGGTAAGGTCAGGGTTCTGTTTGTAGCACTGCTTATTTTTATGATGGTGTTGACATAAGCGGCATCGTGCTTCCGGGTCAGGTGCGGGAGTCGATGTGGCCGCGGAGGCGGGAGTGTTGTGTGGGCGACCGATGTGGTGATTAGACGCTGCAGTGCGGAGTGAAGATACCATTGCTTGGAGTGGGATGGGCTTGTCCGTACTGTTCAGTGCCTTGTGGGATCTCCATGAGCTGAGCCATGGAATGTGCAGAGTGCCCACAAGTAAGAGTGCGGCGGCAGTGGCCTCCGGGATGGAGCGATCCGTGGGAGTTTTGTCTGTGGCGCTCAGATTTTCGGCTGCGGTGGTGACATTTTGGTATGCTGTTAAGAAGGCGTCGCAGTACGCTTCTACAGTTGTAGTGAGCCTTAGAGATTGGAACTGTCGTAGGGCGTCAAGGTATGGTGCAGACGCTGTTTCTCTCCTCGACTTGGAGACGCTATCGTAGAGGGCTTTGGCAGACAGTCTGACATAGTCGCGTGGCCAGACTTTGCTACTGAGCCTTTCTGGTATAATTTTGCGCGCCTCAGTTTCGTTGTTCTTCCATGTGAGAACTTCTCTTCTGTGTAGCTTCCAAGTGACTTCCCATGAAGCGTCGGTGGTGTCTTTCCCTCGAGCAGGGGTGCTTGGACGTTCGACCGGTTCGACATCGGGATTGTCGTGGATGACGTGGCCAGTTAGGTCCCGTTTCGCAAGACGTGCTCGAAGAGTAGCATCCCATCGACAGAATGAATTGGTCTCTCCAAGGATGACGAGGATGGTGTTTTTCGACATGTTACTAAAGTTTGTTTAAAGAGCTGACCGGGGTCACAACCTGTTTTACTTAGTATGTGTGGGAATAGTGGATGGTGGAGCAGAAGAATGGAAGACAGCTACTTAGGAATATGTGTGTGTAATAAAGTGTGTATTAGAGTTAATAGTAAGATAGATTCAGATGATTAGATACAGGTGGAAGGTGACCTAGCTATATACATGCCAGGCTGATCTGTGCTTCTACAATCCGTGTTAGGTAGACTCAATAACTTAACTCAACTTGTTGGGTGGCTTGAACGATGGCGTGCATACATCGACGTTAGTGATCAACCAATTGGGGATGACCGATTCACGGGTAATGATGTGGCGATCTCCGATCGTAAGTGAAGATCACAACAAGAACCATCTAGAACTCTTGTAGAGGTAAATATGTTTTACCAGGTGTATGGTTTGGGAACATACTTATGTGAAGGCAGCTAAGGATAGATTATGGGAATAGATGTGTGAGGTAGTGATACTTGAGAAATGTGTATCTGAAGAAGATGAGAATGATACTCTACATGAGGGTGACCTGCTGCCTATTTATACCCAAATAATGTCCGTGCGTCAATAGTGCAAACAGAGGGAGCATACACACCTGTGAGCTCCGGATCTCGCCTAACACGTCCCGGCACTCTAGCCCGACTGTGGCAGCATTATCCCTTCCATGGTCTACTGGTCTGTTCCTCCATGCCCACCGATGCTAAGCACAACACTCCCTCTGTCGGTAACAACTATACTTAGCTTCTTAGTGGATTGCTACAGGTGACTTAACTTTTGTAAGTGCGTCAGCGAGCTGAAGATTAGATTGGACGTAGGTGACGGTTATCTTGCCATTCTGATGCTGTTCACGACAATAGAAGTTCCTCAGCGCTATATGCTTAGACCGCTTATGGTTGTCGTGGCTTTTGATTAGCGAGATCGCTGTTTGGTTGTCCACATGAAGGTTGGTGCATGCTGCCCCATCAATGCGGCTGGTGAGACCTAGCTCTTGGATTAATGACTTAACCCAATGGAGCTGGCGGCAGGTTTCAGTAGCTGCTAAGTACTCTGCCTCAGCAGTGGACAGGACGACCTCTTGTTGCAGATGCGATTTCCAGCTGATGGGACCTGATGATAATCTGATTAGCATTCCAAATGTTGACCGGCTAGTTTATGGATCGGCTGCGAAGTCTGCGTCTGTGTATGCTTCGAGAGTTGCTTGATTGTCACTTCTGTTGAATGTTATGCCTTGATCGGGGTCCTTAGCAATGTACCGGAGTACTTGACGTGCGGCCTGCATGTGTTCATTAGATGGATTAACTAGTAATCTTGCAAGATGATTGACTGCAAATGCAATATCTGGTCTTGTGTTGTTTGAGAGGTATTGCAATCCTCCAATGCATGAGTTGTACTCTGTCTTTTCATGTGACATGCATAACTCATTGTTTGGTTTCATCATGCACTCCATTGGCGTGTTTGCTGCCTTGCAGTCTTTGAGACCATGTCTGTTCAGCAGTGTGCGAGCGTATTGGCCTTGGGAGAGTTTGAGAATCTCAGGGGCTGGATGGCTGATCTCTATGCCGAGGAAAAGATCTGTACTAACAGTCTTGAGGTTTTATTTACAATATAATGCGCTCATTACTAGGTCTATCTTTGACTGATATGGACTTACTACTTGAAAGTCATCAACATGCATCAGTACAAAAATATCCTTTTCACTGTTAGTGTAGAGACAGATATCAGATGTAGTGGGAAGTAAACCCAGTTGGGCGAGTGTTGACTTGGCGTCATCATACCACAATGCCGCTGCTTGTTTGAGTCCATAAAGGCCTTTGCAGAGTCGGATGACATAGCCATCTTTCTCGTATCCTTTTGGAAGTTCCATAAACAAGTCAAAATTGAGGTCAGGGTTAAGGAATGCAGTTGGTACGTCACCTTGTTTTCTATGCCAGCCTAGTTGATGTGCAAGAACGAGAATAATTCGTCTCGTTTCAGGTCTAGGTGTGGGAGCGAAGGTTTCATGGTAGTCAATGCCTTGTCGCTGAATAAACCCCTTAGCTGTGCAGCGAGCCTTGTATTTTTCTATGTCGCCGTTTGCGAGAAACTTCTTTTTAAATACCCACTTGCACTTTATAGGCTTGCGGCCTTTGGGTAGTTGCGAGTTCGGGATTATTTGTATGGCTCCCTTCTGCTTCAGAGATTTGAATTCTTTTTCAGCTGCTCTTCTCCAATGCGAGGCTTCTGGGCTGGTCATTGCTTCGTCCCATGTTTGTGAGTCAGTTGATACTTGTGCGGTCCTGCCATGGTGTAGACGATAATAGTCAACACGCTTGACTGCTCTACCACGTTGTGATCTGGTCATGCCATTTTCTGGTGAGTGCGGACGCTTGACTCTGGCCACTGGTTATATTGGATCCCAGCCAGTCATAATCTGGTCATAGTGATCATCTTCGGTCAGCTCTGCTTCTTCGTCTGATCTTTCCTCATTAGTTGTCTCCCTCTGATCAGCAAGGTCGTGATTATGTGATAGAACTTGTAGATCTCTTGAACTTGAAGGTATAAGACTTGAAGATGGCGAGTTTGGCATTTTATAAGGTAAAATGGGGATGTGGAGTGGTTGGCGACTTGTCTAGTGATGATGCTGTCCTTCGATGGAATAGTCAATGGTGTGAATGAATGGTAAGTACTATATAAATGGTTATACTGAATGCGTATAGTGGATGGAATATCGCCTTGATGGTCACGATGGAGACTATTATTCTTGCTGCTCTGACTATGGCAGTATCTATATACATCTTTCCTCCAATATCAAATATCCGATGCCTACTATGAAACTACAATGCGAGTTCTATTATTGTATAAAAGAAGATGTTATACATGACTCATTAGTTTAAGCAACTCTGTCACTTGGCACGTTATCCATAAGCTTCAAACTCCAGATATCCTTGAGTCATAACCGAGTCAGCACAACAGGGCACAGTGTGAACATCATGTGATTCAGACTGTGGGGTTATGATGGGAGAGGATGGAGCTGTGTTATACGCCTCTTCTGGTCGTATGTTAATTATTGAGTGATTGGGTATGGAAGGGTTGTGCTCCCTCTGATTGTTTGGATGAGTCCGATAGAATGTAGGTGTATTAGTATTGTACTCTTCAGGTCGTGGAGATGGGCCATTGCTAAAAGTGGGCACTGGGTGCGACGGCTGAGGAGGGGACTCTGAAAAGATGGAGTCGATGTTTGACCAGTAACTGGTTGTATGTTGCCGTTCGGTCGAGTTCAGCTCGTCGCCAAATACTATATCTTCATTAAAGGTTGCGTGGGGTGTGACACCTTCTAGCCATTTCCAGCCATGAATAGGAGTCCAATGAGGGTAGTATATAAGGAAATTCTTGTTGGTGTTTTTCTGAAATCCTACAAACCAACCCATACTCGCTCTTGGCTCAAATTTCCCCGGTTTTGGGTCGATGAGCTTATATGCACGACATCCAAATCGTGGGAGACTGGTGAAATCGACTTGGCTTGGGTGAGGCTGTTTTAGTTCTTGGAGGAAGCTTAACAATGGTACAGATTTGGTACGTAAGCAGCACAAGCGATTGGTGATAAAACAGGCATGCTCGATAGCCCATGGCCAGTAGCATGCGGGCATTTTGGCATCAATGAGCATGGATCTGGCTCGTCTAAGGATGACTTTATTAGATGCCTCTGAAGCGCCATTTTGCTCTGGTGTATATGGGGCAGAGTGTTTTACTAGGTATATGATGGGGTACGTACAATTACGCAGAGTTACTAAAAGGATTCAGATGCTTGGGTAGAGCAGGCAATTGCGCGTATGGCAGGAATGTAAGATTGAATTAAAAGATGATAAGAATGATGATAAAATATTTACAATGTGGCAGACTTCAGCCTATTTATACCAAGAATATGTCTGTGTGTGACCAGATCAAATGCAGCAAACACAGATATTCTTTGTGTGCCGAACATCGCTTAACTTATCCAAACACTCCAGCCCGACTGCAGCCGCATCGGCTCTTCCGTGACCCCAGCGTACTCTGCCGTGTACCGCTCCGTCTAAGCTCCTGCTGCCGGAACGAGCACGTTCACCGAAGCTCGGCATAACACTCCCTCTGTCGGTAACGACTATTTCTCAGCTTCTCAGTGAATTTCCACAGGTGACTTGACCTTTGTCAGTGCGTCAGCAAGCTGAAGATTTGATGGGACAAAGGTGACAGTTATCTTCCCATTTTGATGCTGCTCGCGGCAGTAGGAGTTCCTGAGCGCTATATGCTTAGACCGCTTATGATTGTCATGGTTTTTGATCAGTGAGATTGCTGATTGGTTGTCGACGTGAAGGTTGGTACATGCTGCCCCATTAATGCGGTTAGTGATACCTAGTTCTTGAATGAGTGACTTGACCCATTGGAGCTGGCGGCAGGTTTCAGTAGCTGCCAAGTATTCTGCCTCAGTGGTGGACAGGACCACCTCCCGTTGCAGATGTGATTTCCAGCTGATAGGACCTGATGATAATCTGATTAGCATTCCAGATGTCGATCGGCTGGTTGATGGGTCGGCTGCAAAGTCTGCGTCCGAATATGCTTCGAGAGTTGCTTGATGGTTGTTTCGAGTGAATTCTATACCTTGGTCAGGGTCCTTCGCAATATACCGAAGTACTTGACGTGCGGCTTGCATGTGTTCGTTCGATGGGTTGACCAGGAATCTTGCGAGATGGTTTACCGCGAATGCAATGTCTGGTCTCGTGTTGTTTGAGAGATACTGTAGTCCTCCAATGCATGAGTTGTACTCTGTCTTTTCATGCGGAAGGCACGTCACGTTGTTTGGTTCCATCATGCGTTCCAATGGCGTGTTTGCTGACTTGCAGTCTGAGAGACCGTGTCTGTTGAGAAGAGTGCGTGCGTATTGTCCTTGAGAGAGCTTCAGAACCGTAGTTGATGGGTGGCTGATCTCTATGCCAAGGAACAGATCAGTGCTGACAGTCTTGAGGTTATATTTACGATATAATGCACTCATTACTAGGTCTATCTTTGACTGATATGGACTTACTACTTGAAAGTCATCAACATGCATCAGTACAAAAATATCCTTTTCACTGTTAGTGTAGAGACAGATATCAGATGTAGTGGGAAGTAAACCCAGTTGGGCGAGTGTTGACTTGGCGTCATCATACCACAATGCCGCTGCTTGTTTGAGTCCATAAAGGCCTTTGCAGAGTCGGATGACATAGCCATCTTTCTCGTATCCTTTTGGAAGTTCCATAAACAAGTCAAAATTGAGGTCAGGGTTAAGGAATGCAGTTGGTACGTCACCTTGTTTTCTATGCCAGCCTAGTTGATGTGCAAGAACGAGAATAATTCGTCCCGTTTCAGGTCTAGGTGTGGGAGCGAAGGTTTCATGGTAGTCAATGCCTTGTCGCTGAATAAACCCCTTAGCTGTGCAGCGAGCCTTGTATTTTTCTATGTCGCCGTTTGCGAGAAACTTCTTTTTAAATACCCACTTGCATTTCATGGGCTTGCGGCCTTTGGGTAGTTGCGAGTGTGGGATTATCCGTATGGCTCCCTTCTGCTTCAGAGATTGGAATTCTTCTTCAGCTGCTCTTTTCCAATGTGGGGCTTCTGGGCTGGACATTGCTTCGTCCCATGTTTGTGGGTCAGTTGATGCCTGTGCAGTCATGCCATGGTGTAGTCGATAATAGTCAACACGCTTGACTGCTCTACCGCGTTGTGACCTAGTAATGCCGTCTTCTGGTGAGTGAGGACGCTTGGTACCGGCCACTGGTTGTACTGGATCCCATCCAGTCATGACGTGGTCAAGATGTTCATCCTGCTCAGTCGATTCTGCTTCATCGTCCGAAATTTCCACAGCGGGTATCTCCCTCTGATCCGCAAGTTGGTGGCTTGGCCTTGAAACGACTTGCAGATCTGTTGAATGCGAAGGAAATTTATCAGATTCTGGCGAATTGGGGACAGTATGAATATCGTGTGAATCTGATTGATGGTTGATGATAGAGTTTGGTGGATGTGAGTCATGTGAGTCATATGACTCTACAGATTCCATGGTGACTGTGGGGTGGTGAGGTGTAGACGGCGGATGCTCCCTCTGATTTTCTGCAGTGAATTGATGGGGTGCCGATGGTTGTGAAGTAGGTTGAGGCCGTGATGGTGTGTTGTTGCTCGTATGGTCATGCGATGGATATGGCGGCTGGGTCGATGGTGGCTCCGAGAAGATGGAACTGAGATTTGCCCAGTAGCTGGTAGTATGCTGGCGTTCTATAGAGTTTAGTTCATCGCCAAAAACTGTGTCTTCGTTAAAGGATGCGTGAGGGGTGATGCTTTCAGACCATTTCCACCCTTGCGCTGGTGTCCAATGGGGGTGATAGATGAGAAAGTTTTTGTTAGTATTCTTTTGAAATCCTACAAACCAGCCCATTTCTGCCCTTGGCTCGAATTTGCCTGGTTTAGGGTCAATGAGTTTATATGCACGACAACCAAAGCGTGGAAGGTTGGTAAAATCAATTTGGTCTGAGTGAGGCTGCTTCAAACCTTTGAGAAAGTCTATTAACGGCACCGATTTTGTGCGGAGGCAATATAGACGATTAGTGATGAAGCATGCGTGTTCGACCGCCCACGGCCAGTAACATGCAGGCATTCGTGCATCTATGAGCATAGATCTTGCTCTTCTCAGAATGACCTTGTTGGATGCTTCAGATGTCCCGTTTTGTTCAGGCGTATAAGGTGCGGAGACATCTGTCCTAATCCCGTGTTGTTCACAGTAGGATTTTATGCGGAATAATTCGGAGCCCCCGTCTCTAAAAATAGTGCGGGCTCTTTTGCCGTACTGATGATGTTGATGCTCGACCCATTTTACTAACTGGGGTGCAATTTGGTCTTTGGTGCACGTGGAAATGGCCCATCTCATACGTGATTTTGCGTCGGTAATGATAACAGCGTACTGTTGCCCATTACATGCCGTGGTTAGTTTTCCAACAGTGTCAATGAAGACCTCATCAAGGGGATCAAATGGTGTAGGCCTCGGTTCTCGTGAGACATACCGTTGTGCTTTGCTGAGGTGACAGGTCTCACAAGTAGATAATTCACTTGTGTTTAATCCTTCCATGCCTTTAGAGCATTGTGCTGTTTTCTTTAGAATCTTCTGCCCGGTGTGACCTAATCTCTGATGCCATCTCTGTGCACTGGAAGTGTTGGAGACTCTGGCCACTCCTGGGGCTGCTATAAGTGGTTGATCATGATGACTAGGCAGGGAGTGGATATAATACACATCATTCTTCCTAATTAATCTGGCTATTGGTATACACTGGCCTTGTGGAGTTCTTCTTGCGAGTGTTGTCATATTATCGTCAGGCGTTATAGAGCCCAATCTTTGGAGTCTTCCGGCCGATATGATTATACAGGAGGAATTGGGGGAATATAAACAGTCATGGAGATCAAGGGTAGTACTACCAATGACGATGCGTGCGGTACCTTGTCTTGTGAGTGATGTTTTTCCTACTGCTTGGTCAAACTTGATGGGCTTATGCCTGGTAAATATGTCACGGAACATGGATTCACATGGGACAAAGTGGTGCGATGCACCGGTATCATAGATAGCAAAGCGTGTATTGGATGAGGAAGATGCGGAGGCAGCTACTGCTACTCCGTCCTCAGACTCACTATCACTATCAATACAGGGATTGGCGACAGAGATAACGTTAGACTTCCCCTTCCCTTTGCCTTTGCCAATAGCTTTCCGAGCTAAATATCGCTCACCAACTGGTCCGACAGCCAATTCGGGATGTTGTTTAAAACACTCTCTATTGAGGTGTCTATGCTTACATCTCTTGCATTCGGCGTCAGGGTCATTGGCTACATTTGAGCCTTGGGCTGCCATAGCGTGGTTAGTTTCGGCAGCTGTGGTGGTCCTATGACCATCAACAACCCTAAGAGTCGACATCATAGTTTCCAAAGACGTGTAAGAATTATTGTCGTTACATGCCCTTAGATCTCGCCATGTACCTAACCATGGCACATGCTTGGTGCCGAGAACAAAGACGGCAGCGGCTTGGCCCTTGGTCACATGGTACTCAGTCCCGGTGGCTGCATGTAGAGATTCGGCAGCCTCGTTGAGAGACTGAAGATGTACCTGGAAACGATTAATATAGTCATCTGCAGTGTTAACAAACCTTGTCCTCAGGAACGTTTCCAATGCGCGCGCGTATGGTGCGGTGGCTGTTTCCTTTCGGGTGTCGGCGATGCTATTGTATAACTCGAGAGCCGTCATCTGATCATATGATCTAGGACACATCGAGGGATCGAGTCTGCTGATGATTATGTTCTTTGCAGAAATTTCTCCAAGAGTCCATATCTCTAGAGCCCTGAGATGTTCGTCAAGTGCAGTCGAGAAACCCGGATCTTCAGGGCTCATTTCCGCAGTGGTGTCGGCGGGTCGAAGGATTGGGCGGATGCCAGGGAAATTATGGAATACATGTCCTATGACATTATTCTTGGCTAATTTCGCCTGGAGACAACTTTTCCACTTTGCAAGTGGAACGCCTTGAGAGAGAACAACCTTGGAGGTGTCGCGGTGCATGGATTGGAACATGGTGGTGTGGAACCTGGAGCAATCTATTTACTATTAGTAATGCTTCTATGCGTGGTACAGCGCCGGGCTCATAACCTGTTTTACTAGGTATATGATGGGGTACGTACAATTGCGCAGAGTTACTAAAAGGATTCAGATGCTTGGGTAGAGCAGGCAATTGCGCGTATGGCAGGAATGTAAGATTGAATTAAAAGATGATAAGAATGATGATAAAATATTTACAATGTGGCAGACTTCAGCCTATTTATACCAAGAATATGTCTGTGTGTGACCAGATCAAATGCAGCAAACACAGATATTCTTTGTGTGCCGAACATCGCTTAACTTATCCAAACACTCCAGCCCAACTGCAGCCGCATCGGCTCTTCCGTGACCCCAGCGTACTCTGCCGTGTACCGCTCCGTCTAAGCTCCTGCCGGAACGAGCACGTTCACCGAAGCTCGGCATAACACAGAGACATCTGTCCTTATCCCATGCTTGTCACAGTAAGATTTTAGGCGGGAGAATTCTGAAACTCCGTCTTCGAAGATAGTGCGGACTCTTTTGCCGTATGGATGATGCTGATGTTCAACCCATTTTACAAGCTCAGGTGCAATCTGGTCTTTGGTGCACACAGTGATAGCCAATCTCATGCGTGACTTTGCGTCGGTGATAATAACAGCATATTGATGACCGTTGCATGCTGTTGTTAACTTTCCAACAGTGTCAATAAATACCTTATCGAGCGGCTCAAATGGTGTTGGTCTGGGTTCACGTGAGACGTATCGTTGTGCTTTACTAAGGTGGCAGGTTTCACAGGTTGATAACTCACCAGTGTCTAAGCCTTCCATGCCTTTGGAGCATTGTGCAATCTTCTTTAAAATCTTTTGCTTTGTATGGCCGAGTCGCTGGTGCCAACGTTGAGCGCTGGTTGTCTTTGGGACTCTGGCAATGCCTGGGGCCGCGATGTGGGTTAACTTCGAGGAATGAGGAATTGGGAGAATATAGTAGACGTTGTTCTTCCGACTCAATCTTGCAAGGGCAATGTCTTGATGGTGTAAGAATATTTGAACAGAGACCCGGCGATTCAGTAGTTATATTGTTGGGTATGTGTGACGGGCTGTGCCCGGTTGGGGGTTGGTCTCGAGGACCATCCCAGTCTGGATTCTCGGGGGGGCAGCTTGGGAACCGACAGGGCCCGGGGAGGCACTCGAGCCATCGGAGGAGAGCCGAGTAGGACTCGGATAACCGAACCGAGCTCAACGACCAACTGTGACTCTGCCTATACAACTCTACGATACAACGGCAACGCTTTCGTGTACTACTCGACAAGTGGCCGAAAGCCACCCTACCAACGGGAGTCAAAGAATTCTAGGCAACGTAGAGGGAAGGTCTGAGGCAGGAGAGGTCAATGGCTCAGAGGCCACTGCAGAGGGTCAAGAGTGCAAGCTTGGAAGCAAAGATCACGGCATGTATAAATAGAGAGTGTCGAGATAGTTTAGATCTTCAAGTTAAAAATATTAATTATTTTTGAGACACGACCTTTCATGTTCATATGAACTTCGCGATTCCTTAACAGTATGGTGTAATTCAAATATCAAAGAACTTCGAATATGGAAAAATTATATGTTAAGTTATAATTTATTAATTGATTTTGTTTTTGATTGTAATCACTATAAGAAAAACAGATACTTATACACACAAATACTATACAACAATACTAACGTGTAAATTGATGTGAACACGTTTCACATAGTTTAGAATATAACACGGTGTCAAGGGAACAACTCTCGTCGAAGGCTAGAGTTCCACTGATACAGTAAACTTTCCCTGATGTTTCAGATGTCATCAAAGCTAACATCATATGCTGGAAGCATATCCCTGATCACGGTCTTGCTGGTTATAACGGAAATTAGGGATACCATGGTTGATTCCTATTAATTTCCAACAGATGGTCAGGTGTCAGGAAAGCCTCTACTGTATAATATATATATGGAGATTGCCAGATCATAGTGTTCTATGATTCTGGTCTGGCCTTTTAGCCGAGTGGTGATGCATCTATCTCGTGTATCATGTAGGATGGCAACCTTTAGCCTGACACCCACCTCTTGACCCCTCTCTGTCCCCACGCTGTCTACATACCGCTTATGACATCAGGTCTTTTTCTGATTAATGTTGTCATGTTCTTGTCTGGTATAATACCTCCGAGTCTTTGTAACCTTCCAGCAGAGAAGATTATGCATGACGACCTTGGAGAGTAGAGTGAACCGCGTAGCTCAAATGTGACTTGGCCTATGGTAACATGTGCAGTGCCTTGTCTAGTCAATACTGTATCTCCGACCGCTTGATCGAACTTGATGGGTTAACTTTTGGTGATTAATTCACTGAATATAGATTCACAGGGGACAAAATAGTGCGAGGCACCAGTATCATAAATGGCAATGGTTTCATTATGAGCAGCTGCAGTGGCAGCTATGACTACATCGTTCAACCCTATATCAGAGTCACTGTCGGTATTGATGCCGTTCACAGTATTGACCTTTGCTTCATTACTCCCACTTCTCGCTAAAGCTCTCCTAGCTAACCATCTTTCCCTTGCGGGCCCGACGGCAAGCTCTGGGTGTTGTTTGAAGCACTCCCTATTCTTGTGTTGGTGTCTGCATCTATTTCAATCGTCTTTAGGGCCATTGGCGCTGGAGAATGCGTGCATGGCAAATGCAGGATTAGCAGGGTTAGCATGGATGGGGTTAGGTGGGGGTACCTGTTATAGTTATGAGCTTACGGAGGACAGGATGTTGGCTACTGAATCTGTTGCAGTATCCACAGAGGATGGTGTATACTGATGGTGAGAATAGATATAGAATGAATACTGTATGCGTATTATAATGAATGATCTGATAATCTGCCTAATGATATGATGAGAGGAAGATATGTCTTATATACATTAAGATTATAGTTGCACATCGTCTCATTACTCCTGATCATAAACTCTGGAATCTTCTAGCATTTACTTGTGTTCTCTATAGAACAGAGTCGATGCTTCTGCTGACTTCTATGAGGTTCCATGTACTTCCATCTCTTCCAAGCACAATTTTCATTACTGATACCAGCACCTCAGCCGAGCCAGCACAACAGTACCCTATGCCCGTCTACCACGCGGATGGTGGACATTATTGATTCTAGGGAAGTGTACAAATTTTCATCTGTACATGCTCTAAGGTCTCTCTAGTTACTCAACCACGATACATGTTTTGTCCCTAAGACAAAGATTGCAGCCGCTTGGTCCTTGGTCACGTGGTACTCTGTGCCAGTTGTGGCATGCAGAGTATCCGCGGCTTCATTCAAACTTTGGAGGTTTGCCTGGAATCTGTCTATGTAATCATCTGCCTGGGATACAAACCTAGTCCGAAGGAAGGTCTCCAATGCGAGCGCATAGGGCGCTGTTGCAGTTTCCTTGCGGGTGTTTGCGACACCATCATAGAGTTGACGCGCCATCATATGATCGTGCGTGCGTGGGCACATGCTACTCTCAAGAAGGTTAATTATGATATTCTTTGTAGATGTCTCACCTAACGTCCAAACTTCGAGATCATGAAAATGACCCTCTAATACGGCGTTAAACTTGGGGTCATTGTGCGCCAAACCTTTGGTTGGGTCGGCTGGTCAAACAATTGGTCGTATGCCAGGATAGTTGTGGAAAACGTGGCCTATCACGTTGTTCTTTGCTAATTTCGCCTATAGGCCGCTCTTCCATTTACTCAGAGAGACGCCTGTTGACAAGACAATTTTGGACGAGTCGTGATTGTAAGTTCCAGACATAGTGCAGATGATTCCTAATCTTATTGTTAGCATATGTCCTTACATGCATAGTACTGCGCCGGGCTCATAACCTGTTTTACTAGGTGTATGATTTGGGAACATACTTATGTGAAGGCAGCTAAGGATAGATTATGGGAATAGATGTGTGAGGTAGTGATACTTTAGAAATGTGTATCTGAAGAAGATGAGAATGATACTCTACATGAGGGTGACCTGCTGCCTATTTATACCCAAATAATGTCCGTGCGTCAATAGTGCAAACAGAGGGAGCATACACACCTGTGAGCTCCGGATCTCGCCTAACACGTCCCGGCACTCTGGCCCGACTGTGGCAGCATCATCCCTTCCATGGTCTACTGGTCTGTTCCTCCATGCCCACCAATGCTAAACACAACAATTAGCAAATCTCCCACATGAGTTATTTAAGGCTATCAGTGAAAAAGTAGCCCAAGAAATCCTCAGCCAATTCCAAAACCCCTCACATCCACCTCCTGTACAGCCGATTCCTCCTTCAGTAAATCTTCAACAAGCCAGTAAATGGCCTACGTGGGATGGAAATTATTCCTCTTTTAGCGCCAACATGTTTAGCTTGCGAGTAAAAAGTGAGGAAGATAGACTGCTTTTGGGTTCAAATAGATCAATTTGCTTCAACATATTCAACTCAATCCCAACAGAAAGATAGGCAAGGATATCCCACTGGTATCAAACTGCAGGCCCTGACGAGTCAAATTGGCAAGCGTTCCTGGCTTTTATCACTGAGCAATACGAAGATAAGCAAGCTCGGCAAATTCTAGGAGCCAACTTCAAAGGATGCATATGGTGTAATGATCCACGGGATATTGATGCCTCAGGCACTGCCATCGCCGTTACATAACCCTTGATTAATTCTACCAGCTCCATCAGTTCTAAGACAGCCGCACTGACCACACGCCGGGCTATACCATTCACTTTTGTTAGTTTTCTGTTATCCTCTGTTAGCGTATAATTTAGCGGCACAGCTGCATTTCTTTTGTCTTTAATAGCAGCAAAACCCACACTGTAATTTAGATTCTTCATTTTAGATATACAATTGAAAGCCGCTTTTTGATGCTCCACGCTCTTGAACTGTGAAGCCTTACATTATTTCTAAAATCCGCACCGTTACCACCGCCACCGAAAACATCGCCACTGTTACCATTGCCACCGACACCATCGCTACCGTTACCATTGCCACCGACACCATTGCCACCATTACCATCGCCACTGTTTACCGGGTCACCATTACAAACCATCATCTCTGTTTTGTATGTCCTACTCTCTGCCTGACTTCAGCTCAGACTCCGGACCACTTAGTGATACTGCCTCATTCACCGACGCCCCTGACACCGCACCTGCCTTTGCACCTGCTTCATCTATTATCATCATGTCTTCCTCCAATGAAGCCCTGCAGCAATCAATGGCAGAGATGATGGAGATGATTTGCTCCACACAAGAGGGCCTTGTGTCCATGCAGCAACAGCTCTACACTGTTACACAAGAGAGAGACCAGGCCCGCGCACATCTTGCTGCTGCTGCTGCTAACACAGACACAGTTATGGCTAGCGCCAACACGCCTGCTGGCCATCAGCCTGCTCCGGTCCCTGACACAGCCAGTGTCGATACTAGCTCCTATGTTAAGCGGCCCAAGCACAAGCTCCCCGAGCTCAGCAAGTTTTCTGGCAAACGTTCCAAGTACAGAATATGGGCCCTTGCAGCCAAGCAAAAAATCAAGAAGGATGGCGACGCAATTGGCACACCCGGCGACTAATATGACTACATCTTTGCCCGAATGGAGCCTGATGCTCAAAATCTAGTGGCCGTCTACTATGAACGCGGCCTTACTGCTGAGTATACCGCCATTCAATTTTTGACCCATCTCGATTCTCTCTTCATCAACCCCAATGCTACAAAGCGCGCTCTTTCCAAGCTGACCAACACCCCGCAACGCGACAACGAATCTTTCGCCTTGTACCTCCCCAAGTTTGAACGTCTTCTACACGAAGCTGGTGTTGAGGGAGACATCAACTGCACTTACTACCTTGAAAATAACATCAACTTGGAACTTACGCGCGCCTTGGTTGGCAACAGCATCCCGGACGTGTATCCTGAGTACGTCGCATACCTGTACAAGACCTCGTCTCAGCTTGAGGCGGTGAACCTTCACGCCCGCCGCCGCAGCAAACCACAGTTCCCTGCTCAGGCCTCCGCCTGTGAATCCCAGCCAGCTAGGAACCCAGACGCCATGGACTGGACTCCCACACCTGTGAATATAGTTGCACTCAAGCCTCTGACCGAGCAAGAGCGCAGTTATCTCCGCACCAAGAATGGTTGCTTTCGCTGCCGGCAGATTAATGCTGGGCATATCTCTCGCGGTTGCCCACGCAGCCAGATCTCCACTTATGCTGCAGCCATCACTAAACCCACCGCACAGGCTGCCACTCGGACCAACGATAGCATGTTGGAAAATGGAGAGCTCTAGGTGAACGTCGCCGTCTAGAGCCTGCTGGAGAGAGAATCGCTCGGAAGGAAATGGGGGCTAAAGGAATGTATATAGACACCACTATAAATAAATTATTCTTTGCCTCTGCCTTTGTCGACTCTGGTTGCCTATGTCTGGCGACTATCTCCATGCGCACTGCAACACGCTGTAAAGCGTCTATACTGCCTATTATCCCACGCCCTATCGCCCAAGTTGTAGATGACCCTGACCCGCCAGTCATCAGTCACATAGCTGTCATCAATGTTGGGTTTAGAGGATACGACAAAACTATCTACAGCTATATTGTCCCCGGTCAGACTGAAGATTTAATCCTAGGCCAACGCTGGCATATCAACCATGACGCTTCCCTTCGTACTGCTAGGAAACAAGTTATTATTCGCCGTCCGGTTCAGCTCTGTCTGAAAGTCAGCGTGATAGACACCCTTACTTTCTCTGTCTCCCACCGCGCTATTGAAGCCTACTATAGCCGTGCGCGCCACACAGGCAATGTCCGAATCTTCTCCGCCAGTCTTCACGACATTGAAAAAGCTCTGAAAATGAAGGTCTATGCGGACCCCCGCGACAGTTGCCCTGAGTGGCCCCTTCCCGTGATTGATGCTTTTGACAGGAAGAAAGCGTCGGAACTCCCGCCTCATCGCCCCGGACTAGACACTGAGATCCGCCTGCAGCCCGGGACATCCATGCCTTCCTGCCCCCTTTACTCTATGAGCAGAGAAGAGCTTCTTGTCCTCCGCAAAACGTTGTACGAACTCTTGGATTCCGGCTTTATTCGCGCAAGCAGTGCTGAGGGTGGAGCCCCTGTAATTTTTGTCAAGAAACCCGGTGGAGGTCTCTGTTTCTGCGTGGACTACCGAGATTTCAACAGCATTACAGAGAAGGATGGCTACCCACTACCATTGATCAATGAAACCCTCCGCGACATTGCCAGTGCCAAGCATGTCTCAAAAGTTGACGTCATATCAGCTTTCCACCGCCTACAGTTGAAAGAAGGCAGTGAAGCTTACTCTGTCTTCAGAACGCGCCTAGGATCCTTTGAATGGCTTGTTACTCCCTTTGGCCTCTGTGGAGCACCCCCTGCCTTCCAACGTTTCATTAACCACATACTTGCCAAATGGCTTGGAATCTCTTGTTCCGCATATCTTGACGATGTTGTCATTTATTCCTCTGGCTCACAGAAAGAACACCGCGAACTTGTCAAGCAGATTATTCGTGCCCTTGGCGACGCCGGCCTTCAGCTGGACTGGGATAAGAGCGATTTTGAATCGTCCTCAATCAAGAACCTTGGATTCATTGTGAAACCCGGAATTGGTATTCAGGCAGACCCTGACAAGATCTCAGCCATCCGAGAATGGGAGCCTCCTATATCTGTCCGGGGAGTTTGCAGATTCCTTGGCTTTGCGAATTTCCATAGATGCTTTGTGAAAGGTTACTCGACCCTGGCCATGCCTCTCACGCTTCTTACCAGGAAGGACCATCCCTTTAAGTGGGACAACGACCAGCAGCAGGCGTTTGATCGACTACGTGAAGCTCTCATCTCTGCACCTGTCTTGGCTACTTATGACCCTGTTCTCCTCACGGTTGTAGAAGCTGACGCTTCAGGTTGGGCTCTCGGAGGCACTGTACGACAACAAGGCAAAGATAAACTCTGGCGCCCAGTTGCGTACTATTCAAGGAAGTTCACCCCGGCGGAAGCCAATTACCCGGTTCATGATAAGGAAATGCTTTCCATTTACTCCTGCCTTCGTAATTGGCGCCACCTACTTGCCGGTATCCCCTTCAAAGTTCACACTGACCACCGCAACCTTGTCTATTTTCAACAGCGACAAACTCTCTCTGAACGACAGCGCAGGTGGGCTCACGGGCTTTCAGAGTTCAACTTTAGCCTCATCCACAAACCTGGTGTAACTCAAGTTACCTCTGATGCACTCTCTCGACGCGATCAAGATGTTCCCAAAGACATTTCTGACGAACGCCTGCAATCTCGTGTTCACCAAGTCCTTCGACCTAGCGGCAAAGGGTTTGTCTTTGCGGCAGCTATCTGGGCCAAGGAACCTGACAGGACCCAGGAGATACGCTACCTGGTGCTCATATACTTCTCGATTCCCCTTTCAACGACCCTGAACTGGAGAAACTGTGGCATATTGCTCTGAGCAACAACGAGCGTTACTGGGAGGCACATAGGATCATCCAGACGGACGGACGCCTGTTCCCTAACGAGTGGGGCTTACAATGGAAAGTCAGCGAATGTTCCCTGGACCACGCTGGACGACTTCTATGGGGTGATCGACTATGGATTCCCTACTACGAGCCCCTTCGCACTCGGCTCATTCAGTTGACACATGACTCAAGCATGACCGGCCATCCTGGACATTCCGCCACCCGTGACCTTGTTAGCCGTTTCTATGCATGGCCCGGCCTGTCTGAAGATGTCCGCCGATTTGTTGGAAATTGCCGCACATGTGGAAAAGGAAAGTTCTGGAAGGAACAAAAGCGCGGCCTACTCAAGCCTCTGCCCATACCCGAACGTACTTGGCAGGAATTAGCCATTGACTTTGTTGTGAAGCTGCCTAAGACAAGACGCGGCAACACCCTCATCATGGGAATAACGGACCGGCTATCTAAGCAGCCTATCCTGATACCTCTGAGTTCCGAGAAGGCTGCCACCATGGCGGAACAATTTATAATCCATGTCTATGCCCACCATGGTCTTCCCCGCTCAATCACATCTGACCGAGGATCCCAGTTCATCAGTCTGTTTTGGAAGGAAGTATGCCGTCAACTTGGCATTACCCGTCGCTTATCCACCGCTTACCACCCGGAGACTGACAGAACCCAGGAACGCTCAAACCAGGAAGTTGAGACCTACCTCCGCACATTCTGCGCTTATACGCAGGACGATTGGGACGAGTTGCTTCCGCAAGCCCAGGTTGCAATCATGAATCGAACGTCTACGAGTACTGGCATGTGTGAGGAAACGTAAGATGAATCAGATTAGAAAATTAATCGTTCAATTAAATCAAGAGTATAATAAATCTGAGGATCGAAGACACCTGCCCTATTCCTTATGTACATATTTCCCTTCAAACCAGATCCCCTTTGCAGTCTAACGCCTTCCCGTCCTAGATGCCATTTAATGATGGTCTGTATGTTGAGGAAGGAGTTACTCTTTCAGTGGCTCTTTCCTTGCCACACTAGCGTAAACGAGGATTAGCGCAAAGCCTATAAGTCCCACCCACCTTATGATACCTCAGGCATCAGCCTTGTACCACACTGGCTCCAAACCTGTGACAGCATGTCCCCATTCTTCTTCAATCACGGCTACCACATCAACCCGATTGATGATGCAACCGCAGACGACACGAAGGGATCAGCTATATCACCTGCAGCGAAAGGTCGAAACTGGCTGGACAAACACCGAAAGGCTACTGCTTTTGCACAAGCTTCGCTAGCCATTGCCCAGTGTCACGTTGGTGGGTGGATATTGTGACTTTCAGATACCCGTGCTGTTGGGAATGTTATGGGAGATAGAGGAGTAGAGAATAAAGAAAGTGACAAGGCAAAGTGAGAAGAAATGTGGACTGAGATAAGTGGTATCTAAGGTGGTAGAATTCTAAGGTAGTTGATTTCTAAGGTGGTTGATTTCTAAGGTAGTGATAGGATGACAGAAAAGACAAAGCGTGAAGAGAGAAGAAGGGAAGGCTACAACTCCTTATGTACAGTAGAATCCAAATTCCTAGAACCATTATCCTGAAGATCTGCCATAAATTATTCAACCCAAGCAAGTTAAAAATAACGAAACGAAAATAGAATATCTAAATAAAGCTTGTTGCGAAGATTACTATTAATGCATCGGTCCTAAAATAGATCGGCATAACAGATCTTCAGGGTCCAGCAAGGAGATATTCAATTTGAAAGTACCGGGGCCTGACAAGTTCTGACACCCAGGAAGTCCAAGAACGTCATGCCAACCGCCGTCGCCAGCCTGCTGAAGCGTTCAGAGTCAATGATCGCGTTTATCTCCAACTCAAGAACGTACGAACCAAGCGACCTTGCAAGAAACTTGACTGGATCTCATTGCCATACCGTGTGGTACAACTTGTCGGCTCCCATGCAGTCAAACTGAACACGCCACGTGGCATTCACCTAGTATTCCACGTCAATCTTGTCCGCCGCGCCCGAGAAGACCCGCTTCCCTCCCAGGTTCTTCAAGAGACATAGCCACCAGCAATTGAGGCTGATGACGCTGACGAAGATCACGTTGAAGGAGAGTACATTTTGGAGAGACTTCTTGACCACCGCCTGTCTAACAACAAATGGGAAGTTGCCGTGAAATGGGATGGTTACTTTGAACCAACATGGGAACCATTAGAACATTTAGAGGACACTACTGCCATGGAGGAATATGAAGCAACTCACGACTGCCCATGGAAATCCTCACCCACCACTGCATTGTCTTCCAGCGCTTGAAGGGAGAGGGGAGGGATCAATTGTAATGATCCACAGGATATTGATGCCTCAGGCACTGCCATCGCCGTTAAATAACCCTCGATTAATTCTACTAGCTCCATCAGTTCTAAGACAGCTGCACTGACCACACGCCGGGCTATACCATTCACTTTTGTTAGTTTTCTGTTATCCTCTGTTAGCGTATAATTTAGCGGCACAGCTGCATTTCTTTTGTCTTTAATAGCAGCAAAACCCACACTGTAATTTAGATTCTTCATTTTAGAAATACAATCGAAAGCCGCTTTTTGATGCTCCACGCTCTTGAACCGTGAAGCCTTACATATGGGTCCCTGTTGGTACTTTCATGAGTTTTTGCAGGATTTCGAGTTCAAGTTGACCCTGTGCGGTAATATCACGATGGCCAATGATATGAAAATATCTTTACTCGAAAACAGCATAAAACGCTCACTCAATAGGTTGCTGTTGAATAAATCCTTACCCAAAGACGACTACAACAAGTGGATTTCTAAAGTTAAAAGAGTAGCTTGGAGACTCGAAAATACGCCAGAATACCGCCCGAAAGGTTACTCTGGGATTAAGACTTGGTACTTTCCGCTAAACACCTTGCAAGGAAACTTAGCTCCGGAAACTCAATCACGCCCTTCACATCCAGAGCTTGACGCAGATGGTGATACAAAGATTGTTTCACAGGCCTGAGGCCTGACTTTCATTAGGCTAAGGCCTATTTATTAATAATTACTCATCAGCTATACTTGCTTATAAATTAAATCACGAGATTCCAGGGTCACTAATTATAACACATATAATATGGGTCGGGCTGCTTGACTCAGCTTAATGCGCATACTATAAATAGCAAGCTTGGACCATGACCTTAACGAACTTAATTAAAGGACAAACGTGAAGCATCTGTGGGACCGTCAAATGAGGTTTATGGATGATACTTATATACAGCGAGATTATTCTCTGACTGATAACTGATCGAGTATGACGGCGCGGGTAAATGTGTATGAAGTTGAATTTCCTGGAGGCTTGTCAAGAAGGAAAAGGCTCTCTGGACAAGAGTCAGGAGAATAATGTTGAAGGACATATTGGGAATTTGCCTCAGAAATAGCTCTTCACTTCAAGATCTTCTTTTGTATCTAGCTCTAGATATTCTGCAAATAGCACTTATCTTCCGACCCTTACAGATTGGGGGTGTCAATACTGCAAAAATTGCTCAGGCCGTAATCAGTGCTTTAAGTGGGAATTTGCCAAAACAAAGCAATTGAAAACCGCCCGCCAAGTGGAGGTCGACATATTCGACTTTAAAAATTTATTATCGCGATGTATGTTTTAACGATTCGTGATATATAAAGTCGAAGTTATAAATTTGGTGACGGTGGTACTCGAGACAATATAAATCACTAAAGGAATAAATTATGATGATGATGATTATAGTATATTTCTCAAGAAAGAACCTAAACCGCACCCTCTCATCTAGATGGATCAAGAGGCTATTTATCTACATGTAAGACCCGCTAGTAGCTATATTATTTCCTTGCCATATCTCAAAATAACAGTCTAAAGTTAGATCCGAAACATCTTAACAATAGATGCTGTATCATGAGAGAAACCTGGAACGCCACCAACGAGTTTGGTATATCGACAAAACGTATTCCATCTCGATCATGACAGATGAATTTAAAAGGCTCTTTGGCGAAGGATGGTGCGTCCGCTGTGCGCAATCAGGACACCCAACGCGGCTCTGTCCAAAATTTAGTCCTGCTAAACGACCAGCGTCTCTGGCACACTTAAAAAGTGGTGAAAATACTAACCCTCAAATTCCGGCCATTAATGATGATGAAGGAATAGAGGAAGGCAATGTTGAGTTGTTCTTGGGGGAAGAATGACACTTGAGCATAGTCGCACTCAGGGGCATAAGGGTTGTTCAAAGGAGCAAGTTAAAAGAGCTTTATACAAGATGAATGGTAGTCCTTTTGTTGTGATCTTCACTTACGATCGGAGATCGCCACATCATTACCCGTGAATTGGACATCCCCAATTGGTTGATCACTAACGTCGATGTATGCACGCCATCGTTCGAGCCACCCAACAAGTTGAGTTAAGTTATTGAGTCTACCTAACACGGATTGTAGAAGCACAGATCAGCCTGGCATGTATATAGCTAGGTCACCTTCCACCTGTATCTAATCATCTGAATCTATCTTACTATTAACTCTGATACACACTTTATTACACACACATATTCCTAAGTAGCTGTCTTCTATTCTTCTGCTCCACCATCCACTATTCCCACACATACTAAGTAAAACACCTTTCCTAATAAATTGTCAAGTTAATTCTAGCTATTACATAAAATGTTTAATTGACACTGGATGCCTATGTTTTGCAGCCTTTTCAAAAAAAACTTGTGATTGAGAAAAACCTCCCTCGCATCAATATATCCCCAAGGATTCTTCAATTAGCCGAAGATGATGGACAAGAAAGAGTAATCGATGAAATTACATTTGCAGACTTTGATATAGATGGAAGACATGAAAGAGTTTACAGGTATGTCATTCAAGATTTAGCTTACAATGTGATTCTTGGCAAGCCATGGATGGAGCATAACGATGTGGTATACCTCTCCAGAAAGAGACTACTTCGCTTTGGCTCGAAAAAGCATGGTTTAGTGGTCAGGGAAGTTGGCTGGTATGAGAATAAAGCTCCGGCAAAAGTAAGACAAAAAGTACAAGCTATTACTACAGCTGTTTGTGTAAAAGGATCCGAATTCATAGGACTCTTGGAAACCGTGAAAAGCGATAATAATCATCAAATCTTCGCTATTTCTATGCACGAAATTAATAAAGCCCTCGAATTCAAATCAGAACAGTCGCTAGATGAAATCCGTGGGAAGTTTCCTCCAGAAATAATTAACCAGGCCGAGCTTTTCGAAGAAGACAATTGAAACGTTTTCCCGCCTCACCAACCCTCAGACATGAAAATTAACTTATGTGAGGACCAAAAAGGTAGAGAAAGCCCGATTCTATCGGGTCCTCTTTACAATATGTCCAGAGACAAGTACCTGGTATTAAGGAAAACTTTAACCAATCATCTTGAAAAGGGTTGGATAAGGGCTAGTGCATCTCCAGGAAGCGCTCCTGTGTTATTTGTGAAAAAGCCGGGTGGTGGGCTACGTTTTTGTGTAGACTATCGTGCCCTGAATGCGATAACAGAGAAAGACCGATACCCATTGCCCCTTATCCGAAAGACATTGCGTTCAATATCAAAATCGACTTGGAGCACCAAGGTAGACGTCTGTGCTGTCTTTCACAAGTTAAGATTTCGTGAAGGGGACGAAGAAAAAACTGCTTTTCGTACTAGATTCGGCTCCTATGAATGGCTCGTTGCCCCATTTGGCCTCCAGGGAGCCCCAGTAGCCTTCCAAAGATATGTCAACAAGACATTAGGAGATTATCTTGACGTATTCTGCACCGCATATCTCGATGATATACTAATCTACACAACAGATGATTTAAAGGATCATTGGAATAAAGTGCATGCAGTATTTGAGCGTCTAAGCAAAGCCGGTCTAAAATTAGACCCAAACAAATGTGAGTTTGCTGTTAAGGAGACAAAATACCTTGGATTTGTCATAAGTTTGGCTGAGGGAATAAAAGTCGATCAAAAAAAGGTTGAAGCAATTAAATTGTGGGCACCGCCAACTTCGGTAAAAGGAGTGCGAAGTTTCCTCGGGTTCGCCAACATTTATCGAGATTTTATTCCAAATTTTAGTGAAATTGCTCAGCCACTCTTAAATCTTACAAAAAAAGATCAAGCATATTCTTGGCTTGAAGAGCATCAAAAATCATTTGAATTTTTAAAAGAACATTTTGTCATAGCTCTAGTATTAGCTCTCTACGACCCCGAAAACCAAACCGTAGTCAAAGCAGACTGTTCAGGGTATGTATTAGGGGCATGTTTATCTCAGTTTGACCATCACAACATACTACGTCCAGTTGCATATTATTCTAAAATAATTAAGTCCGGCAGAATGTAACTATGAAATTCATGATAAAGAACTCTTAGCCGTCATTTCTGCTCTGGAAGTATGGCGTGGTGAATTAGTTGGATTAAAAGAACCTTTTATAGTCCTATCCGACCACAAGAATTTACGATATTTTATGACATCAAGAAAACTCTCAGAACGGCAAGTCTATTGGAGTCAGACGCTTTCTCAATTGAATTTTGAATTAAGATTTCGAGCCGGTAAGTGTTCAGCCCGGCCAGATGCTCTTTATCAAAGGGAACAAGATATGCCGCATGATGAGAATAATGAACGATTGAAGGCTAGGGAAATGCAGTTGATTAAAAACGAGTGGATTGGTCCATTCTCTCAAAGTTCAAAATTTGTCCTGGACCAAATAACAAATTGTTCTATTCTAGGAAGCCAGTCACTACCTTCCCATCCAGCTTCAATAGTACCGAAAGGGTGTAAAATTTTCCACGATTCTGAGCTACAATCATTATGGGACAGAGGTTGCGTCAAAGACCATAGCCTTGATATTATCTATCAATCTGTCAAGAGCGAAGAGAGAACTTTCCCTAGCGAGTTGAAATTAAAGGTTGCAATATCCGAATGCGATTTCGATGAAAGAGGTGCACTTTGTTTTAGAAAACGTATCTGGATACCAAATTGGGAACCTCTCTAAACAGCATTCATTCAAAAGACACACAACTCTCATATAACTGGACATCCAGGTCGTGATAGTACGTACGCAATACTATCACGTAATTTCTTTTAGCCCGGCGCATCATCAATGGTGCGAGTATTCTGTAGAAACTGCGACGTCTGTGGGAGATCACATGGATGGAGGGAGAAGAAAAAAGGGTTACTGTTACCACTACCAGTTCTAGATTGTTTCCACTCGGAGTTGTCAATAGATTTTATGTCAGATTTGCTGGCAAAGTCTGCCCAAGAACCCAGGTACTTGATGGTAATCACGGACAGATTACTCAAGAGTTGTACCCTTGAAGCTACAAACTCTATGGCCGCAGAAGAGTGTGCAAAAATATTTTTGAATTTTCATTACCGTTTTCATGGATTTCTGTCACAAGCGGTATGTATACAGAGTGGGGAGAGAGAGGGATCAAGAGATGGGTGTCAGGCTAAAGGTTGCCATCCTACATGATACACAAGATAGATGCATCACCACTTGGCTAAAACATAACTAAACATGGGTCAAAAGATCTGCGAACTCTAACAATTTCCTTCGCACATAACCTCCGACCGCGGATCAAACTGGGCCGGCAATTTCTGGAGAAGTCTTGGCAGATTAGTAAACATAGATCAGCGCATGTCAACAACTTTCCACCCTGAAACTGATGGTAGCACTGAACGTATGAACCAGGAAGTCTTGACATATTTAAGGGCATTCATATCATACTTGCAGTACAAATGGCCAACAATGTTGCCACTGGCAATGTTAGCCCTAAACAACAGGGACACCACAATTGGTTTAAGCCCATTTTTCTGTCGCACGGTTACCATGCAGAACCTGTACAAAAACTTCCAATCTCAACTAAACGTCACTCAAACCCAGAAGGGCTCACAATTTCGTTAAACGTCTCATTGAGGCCCAAGAATATGCACAAGCCGCAATGGCAACAGCTCAGCAAAGAATGGAATCTTACGCAAACTTAAAACAAGAACCGTAAGAAAGATATAAAAAAGGGGACCTTGTATGGCTAAACCTAAAAAATATTTCAACACCTCAATTGTTGAAAATACTTTCCTGGATAAATTCTAAATATTGTGTAACGGAAGTGGTCTTCCCACATGTAGTAAAGTTAG
The DNA here is from genome assembly GCA_028751805.1 of Podosphaera xanthii. Classification (NCBI taxonomy): domain Eukaryota; kingdom Fungi; phylum Ascomycota; class Leotiomycetes; order Helotiales; family Erysiphaceae; genus Podosphaera; species Podosphaera xanthii. Next base: position 2,365,964 of record JAPWIX010000007.1, read on the forward strand.
ATGTTGCTTCGGGAATCTGGCCAAAGTTCCACGTCGAACTTCTAAAACGCGACCCTCAAGATCCATTACCATCTCAAATCTCAAATGATAAACAACCACCACCACTGATAAATGATAACAGTGAAGAACAATTTATCGAGAGAATTTTGAGAGCTGAAAGAAAATGTCGGGGCAGAGGTTTTCGCAGAGAGGTCTTGGTTAAATGGAAACAGTTTGAAGAACCCAACTGGGAACCACGCGGTAATCTAGAGGAGATAGAGGCCTTGGAAATTTTTGAAACCAAACACGGAAAAGGTGACGATGTCGGTGAGGATCTAGGAGCTCGAACAGGAACTAAGAAGCAAGGCCGCATTTCACGCTAAAAAAAAAGAAAAAAAAGCGAAAAACCAGAGAGTAACGTCACGGGCTGCGCCTTTGTCTTAAATAACAGGGGTATTAGAAACGATCATACTAGTGCCCACAGGTACTAGTGCTTCCAAAATTAAACAAGCCTACCCAACTCAATTACGCGAAATTAGGGGGTTATCAAAAACTCTAATCTGAGGTAGGCTAACAGGAATAACTAATATTTAAAGGTCTGCTTGTGCGTTAGTTAGCTCTCATTTAGAAATTAGACAGTATTTCGGCCACTATCCTTTGTTCTAATGTGTTTTAGTGTTTGCCTTTCACACTGTGAGGTTACTCCTCCCTTGTAGCGTACCTGTACCCTTCGATGCGAGAGAAATGATTTTGTTCATTGAAGGATGCAGTCAGCCATCCTTGTGTCTACATTCTCCCTATCAATTGGTTGTGTAAGACGGCATCGAAGGCGCCTTGCAAATCCAGAGTTACAAGCGTTGCTGCCCATCCTTGAGATCGAGCTTCTTCAATGTCGTGTACTACGCATGAAACAAGATTGGTGGCAGACCGCCTTGGAATTGCCCCGAACTGTTGTTTACCAATAACGTCATATATGACCGCAAGATGAGCCATAAGTTTTGCTAGTAATCTTTCCAGGCCCTTACCAAGGCACTATAAAAGCGCAATTGGTCTCCAACCCTTTGGCGTGGTTAGATCTCTATTTGGCTTCTGTATGAGAACTACTTCAGCCAGCTTGAAACAGGTAGGATGTGTGCCGAGTCGAATGCAGGCCCGAAAACGTTCAGTCACACACAGTCCAATGGTTTTCCAACAAATTGTAAGGAGCTCCACGGAGATTCCATCTGCTCCAGGAGCCGTATTTTCACATCCAATAGTAAATTCACGGACTTTTTCAGCTGTTACTTCCTCGTCCCAGCGGATACGGTTTTCGCTTGAAGTAGTACAAGCTTCAAGATTGTCTAATGCTTGATAGCGAGCTAGGAGTTTATCTCAGAGTATTTGTGCCCGTTCTGCTTGGTTAGTGACCATTCTCCCTTCGTACGCAAGTAAAGGGGGGATGCTAGCTTGTCAGGAAGAATACGTTTGCATGAGCTTGAATACATCAGCTGGTGTAGTCATTGCTTCAATTTTCCGAGTCATGTGCTCATTTTTGGCTGCATTGATTGTAGTCCTTAACTTCTTTGCCCCCGTTGCACGCTCCTAAGGGGTCGTTGCTATACGATACTCCAAATGCACCATTTTGCATTCCTGAGTCCACCATGCTGCAGATTTTCCTCTTCCCTTCCTGGGCCGAGTGCCAGTAGCTTTGATCGCGTTTGTGAGGTGGAGATAAAATTCTTCAGCGTAGCTTTTAATCCCATTGACAGGGACTAGTGATGGCGATGGATGAATCCACTGTGCAATTGCCTGGGCGTACCTTGGCAGATTTTCCTTTGGCACCCTTAGTCATAGTAATTCTGGGATTATGGATGCTTTGACAACAGGTGAATAACCCTAAAGAGGGAGATGGTCACTTGTCACACATCCGGATTGATCCACCCAAGCACGTGTGCTATTGATATTGGTCCACACAAGGTCGAGTGTATTTCCTGCTTGATGTGTTGGCTCGCCTGTGATGAGACAGGATAGGTTGAGTGTCTCTGCCCATATGTGAGAGACCTATATTGAATAACTCAGAGAAGAAGGTTGAATCAGAATAGCTAAGAAGTGCATGAGATTATCTACATCATAAAAGAAAGAACTATATACTCATCAGAGTTGTTCTAGAAACTGACCAGAATTCTTACACACCAAACTTTCGGAGCACTCAGAAGATGCTGGAATAATCCCCAACGCCCATCGCCAATCTATTAATTTGTTTAATGATAATGAACATTGGCCGAAGTCGTCAATGAAGTTGCGCTGTAACTTAACAGTGATTGCCAGAATCCATTAGCTTAATGTGCTAACTTAAGCAAAAGTGCACGACCTAATACAGCAAACAAATGCTGAATTATAACTGTGATGATCATTCTCTGAACAATATTGTAAATAATTTAATGAAAACAAGGGCTCTCAGCCCGAGCTAGTACCAGGGGTTCTAACCCTCACATAACCCCTCGCCTCACTCCAGATATCCTACTTTTTTATTTTTTTTGAAGTTTTTCAGCCCTTGAAAGATTTTTCCAGTCGAGGTGTGCTTTGGTATTTTCCAGGAAGGATTCGGGCTCCCAAGTTTGTTTCGTATACCCTACCCACTTGACCAAGTAGTTCATTTGTTTTCCTTTCCCTGGCTCTCTTTTCTGGTCAAGGATACAACCAACCTCGTATTCCTCTGAGTTGCTTACAACAACTGGCAATGGATGGTTATTGTCTACCTTCTGACCAGGTAAAGGAGAAGAGTTTGCTGGTCGCAACAGTCTTGAGTGAAAAACGTTGTGGATCCCTGGCGGAGTATCTAGTTTAAAGCTGTGGGAACCAACAACTTGTGTGACAGTAAATTTAGCATATCTGGCGTCAAGTTTACGGCATGGTCTATCTGTTTTCATATTTTCTAGACTCAGCCACACTTTATCTCCAACTCTATAGTTCGGAGCTTGAACCCTTGTTCTATTTGATAAGCGCTCCCAAGATTCCTGAGCAGCTGCAATTGATGCCTGAGTCCAGTCCCTGGCTTGTTCCAGCTTCCTTACAATCCGATCAGCTTTAGCAATAGGTGAATCCCTATCATCATCTTCGTAGAGCTCGTCGGCAGGATGTTCGAAAAGACTTTAATTCCAACCATGTCACAAGCAGTATGTAGACAGCGTGTGGAGAGAGAAAGAGGACAGGTGGTGGGTGTCAGGCTAAAGGTTGCCATCCTACATGATACACGAGATAGATGCATCACCACTCAGCTAAAAGGCCAGACCAGAATTATAGAACACTATGATGTGGCAATCTCCATATATATATTATACAGTAGAGGCTTTCCTGACAAACCATGAGATATTAAAAGGTATTGAAAAATAATTGATTGAAAGATTGCTTCCACTTTTGTTTTCTAAAAGTTTCTAGATTTTCTATAATGATAATGTTCCAATCACCGACCTGAATACATCCAACTGTTTTGCACTAACAAATGTCTGGTACAAGTCCCATTATATGAAACACCCTTGGGTCAAATCCTTGAGCGTTGTGTTTACATGTATATCCTAAACAATTGGTACAACACTTTGATACAACGACATGGTTTGAGAAATGTCAACATAATGCGACGTGAAACACTTTTCAACTCTTAGGATCAAACTTACAACAAAAGACGTTTGTCCCTGAGGATGCAGAATTTCTTCCACAAATACTCGAGACAGCCATGGGCAGCCACTTTAGCAAGCCACTTTGATTACAGTCGACATACTGACGTAAAATTGTTTCAATCACCTCATTCATTCTTCTTGTTTACCCATCTATTTCAGGCGAGAAAGCTGTTGATAGTCTTCTTTGAATCTGTAGTGTCTCACATAGTCTCTTCCAGAGCGCATGTAAAGGTTGTTACTATGGACAATAATTGAACCCTTGGACGTTGACTTAGGCTGATGACTCTGACTGTAGATGGTGGCTATGGACTGAGGGCGTGGACTGTGAAATTGATGGACAAGACAATGACGATGACAATAACTATGAATCAAGATAAGATTATATTTAAACAATGATTAGATAACAAGACTCAGGTCTGAAGAACCTCTAGATACAAAGGCAAGGCCACTATTTATACAAGTATAACTCCATCTCTACAAGGGCCATCTGGCCGACGACCAGGCCATCTTAGAAATACATAGAATATCAGAGAATGCTGTAGAAGCCCAATCGAGCATTACAAGAGAGAGAATAGTATGGAAACCTATAGAACCTTTACCCAAAATCCCTAGTGTTTAGAAAGATGTACAGAAGTTTCTAGAAGAATTGAATCGACAAGTGACAACACGTGAATCCGTTACTACTCACGTGACAGCAGTAGGTAGATTAGCCGCTGTTCCTGACAGCGCACTTGTAAACTGGGATCCTCGATCGGATGCTATAGCACTTGGAAGGAAATGGTGCGGTAAGTAATTTTTAATAAACCATTTGGCAACCGTTTCCGCGTTGATATTTGTCAGACCATCTGCGAGCACGCCTTTGCTCAGCCGATTTGTGATCACGATCATATTGGTACAGCCCTCAGATTCTGGTAAATTGGTGATGAAGTCCATGGATATCTCGGTCCAGATTCTCTATGGTATAGGCAGAGGCTTTAGGAATCCCTGACATCTTGTTCGCTATGCTTTGTTTCTACCACATCCATAGCAATTTTCAACAAATTTTCGAATGTCTTTAGCCATTCCTGGCCAGAAAACCTGCCTGGCAATCATGGCATATGTACCTTCTCTCCCAGGGTGACCGTTTAAAGGTAAATCATGAGTCGTCTGAATTATTTTAGTCCTCAGATTCAGTTTGTTTGGTACCAATTTACGTTCCCGAAAGAGTAAACATCCCATACTAGATAGGGAGCATTCAGAAATCGTCACTTTCAAATTAAGTTTGTTTGGAAATCTCCTTGCCCCTTCTTTGACAGCCTTTAGAGCTTCAGTATACTGGAAATCATTAAGAACGGCAGTATCCCATTCCTCTAATTCTATTGGCAATTTGCCAAGCATATTCACCTCGAGATCTTGCTTACATCCATCATTATTCGATAATTTCTGTACCACTTGACTAGCCACTAGTACTTCTGGCTTTAAGAGCCGAATTCTCCTATTTGTCAGTCTTTCATCCTGTTCATTGTTTGGCATGTCCTGGTCTCTCCTTGAGAGTGCATCGGCACGTTTGTTCTGCTTCCCAGGTACATGCACTATCCGAAAGTTGTAGCGAGATAGAATCAAAGACCACCTCATTTGTCGTTCTGTGAGTTGACGTACCGTCATAAAGTATTCAAGGTTTTTATGATCCGTACATATATCGAATTGCGCTACCCCTCGGAGCTCGGCATCCCATTCTTCTAAACATCTGATAATTGCGAGCATTTCTTTATTGTATATCTTGTAATTACACTCAGCGGGATTATTTTTTTTCGAAAAGAATGTTATAAGGTTAAATAGGGATGTGGAGTGGTTGGCGACTTGTCTAGTGATGGTGCTATCCTTCGATGGAATATTCAATCGTGTGAATGAATGATAAGTACGATATAAATGGTTATACTGAATGCGTATAGTGGATGGAATATCGCCTTGATGGTCACGATGGAGACTATTATTCTTGCTGCTCTGACTATGGCAGTATCTACATACATCTTTCCTCCAATATCAAATATCCAATGCCTACTATGAAACTACAATGCGAGTTCTATTATTGTATAAAAGAAGATGTTATACATGACTCATTAGTTTCAGCAACTCTGTCACTTGGCACGTTATCCATAAGCTTCAAACTCCAGATATCCTTGAGTCATAACCAAGTCAGCACAACAAAGAATGCACACGGAATCCAAATCCCTTTCTCGTCTAATTGTTGAAGTGTACCACCAACACACCAACCTGATGAATCTGTCTCAATCCGTGTCTTTCTGTCGCAATCAAATTGGCCAAGAGCGGGAGCACTTATAAATATTGTTTTCAATTTCTGAAAGGCCTGGTCTGCCTCGGAACTCCATCGAAACTTACAATCTTTCCGGGTTAGATCCGTTAGTGGGCGTGCAAGTTCTGCAAAATTATGAATAAATTTTTGATGAAAATTTACAAACCCGAGAAAACCCCGCACACCTTTGACAGATGTTGGCGCTTCCCAATTCTCGATGGCTTTGATCTTATCGGGATCCATTTGTAATCCTTTACCAGCTTCTATAACAAACCCCAAATATTTTGTTCTTTTGGTCTCGAACTCACATTTGTTAATGTCAATCTGAAGGCCTGCTTCCCGAAGACGTTGAAGTACTTTCCGAACATGTTCTCTATGCTCAGATCTACTCCCAGATGAGTATATCAAAATATTGTCTACATAGGCGGAGCAAAAGTCGTCCAAGTAATCACGTAGCGTCCAATTTATATACTTTTGAAGTGTACTAGGAGCATTCGCCAGTCCAAAATGGGTGACCGGCCACTCGTACAACCCATATCGAGTACAGAAAGCAGTTTTCCACTCATCACCTTCAGCTATTCGTATCTTATGAAATGCTGCAATTACATCAAGCTTTGTGAGCCACTTTGCCTTACTTATATTTCGCAGAGTCTCATAGATTAAAGGCATTGGGTATCTATCTTTTCTCGTTATTCGATTCAACCCTCGGTAGTTGACGCAAAACCTGAGGCCCCCGCCCGGCTTTTCCACAAACAAAACTGGCGCAGCTGCCGGGGAGTTACTCACTCGTATGAACCCTTTATCAAGGAGCTCCGTGAGAGTTTTACGGAGTACCAGTATGTCGCTATAAAGTGACAACGGATAATCTTATCTCCGATGACATATGTATGATTATAATCTCGCGTTTCGGCTTTGTAATTAGAAAGTAGTTTTTATTGAATACACAATTGTTGAACCTTGAAGTGAAGTCACACTGATCAGTTTTGTCGACACTCAGATCAAGAACACTTTAGACTGTTGCCTGGAATTTCTCGCTGGTCTAGTTCTACCCTTAATAACCCATTCTGTGGACCGTTCACTGCTACAGCCGGGTTAACTCAAGATATTAATTTATCTTCGTCAACTGCGTTCATCCAGACGCGCAATTTATTAATACATAAACAACTTTTCAAATCATCAGACCCAAAATCTTCAAGATGGCTGAAGCTAAGGCAATCGTAGAACCCAGCAACACCAATCTTCTCGAAATTGAGGATGATGAAAGAAAATTCGATCCAGCAAACCACGACCAAGCCGACATTAATAATTGGATCACCAAGTTTATGTCTGAAATCGAATTAGTTGAATACTTTAACGATGACCTATTGGAGGTATTCAATGAGGAGTTTGTCAATTTTGACCCTGCCCATTTCAAAAAGTGTGGTGATATTACACTGAGGAAGTTGAAAAACTTTCTATACGACAGAGGTGTATATATAAGGAAATCACACATCTTTCATGTAAAAGCCCTTTCTGAGACCTTACACAAAGAATCCAACATATGGCCTCCCGAGGTGATTAATCCTTCCGCGCACATTGGAAGCTATAAAACAAACAACTATGTATCACCCAGACAAACCCAGAGCCAGCGAAATATTCAACAATATTTTTCTAGTAGGACTAATATTCACAAAGACAAGGGGAAAGAAATCCAAAAGGACGATCCAGAGATAGACGCAACACAAGACTCAGTTGCTTCCAACAACCTAGGACCGCAGTTGAGTTTTAAACTTGCTAGCATCTACAAACTATACAACAATTCTGAAAAATATACTGGTGGCAAGCTCGACAACTTAGATTTCAAATTTCGAATCTTTCAAGAAAAATGCAACATTGTGTATATTAACGGCAACGAAATTCGATCCTCTGTTTTTATAATGTTCAATAAAGAAGCACTGGAATTTTATCATCTGCGTTGTAGCACCTTACATAACACAGAAGAACTACTTAATTTGATGAGACAACAATTCGAAGGACATCAAAAACAAAGAAATGCGCAAAATGACTGGAACAAGATCACCTTACGAACCGTCGCTAACGAAAATCCTGAGAAGTCACTTCTGGAATCTTTCGAAATCATGGTCAAACAACTGCGAACACTTCAGTTAAGCTTAAGATCGAACTTTCATGATGAAACTACACTTTGAGACAAAATTTTAGAAGCCATTACAGCTATCCCAGAATACCGCCTTGCATGTATGATGCCGGAAGAACCACTAAGTAACGTAATCAACAATGTCCGAGGTGCCATCGGCATAACTTCAAATGCAGAGCCAAAACCGGATGAAGCAATGTTTGTCAATCGCAGATTTCAAAGAAATCACGATAGAAATGGACGCCCTAGTGGAAGATATGGATTTGGAGGAAATCAACCTGGAAATCAAGATGTATTAAATGATAGAAGCAAGAAGTGCTACATTTGCAAGAAAATTGGTTGTAGATCTTGGAAACACACCGACGCAGAAAAACGACAATCGAGTGAGAGATTCTTTCAACGACACAAAAATGAGAACCAAAAATCACTTCAGCAATTCCTGGTCGAGTACGAAGGAGATCAAGACAGTGAGATTGAAGAGGAGGCGATGATTCTCGATAGCATAACAACAGATATTGATGATAATGAACCAGTCGGGGGATTTTTTATAACTGCTGAAGATTAGGAAGATACCGCAAGCAATTTCATGACATCACATGTCAATGATATTAACCAGATTAGCGATATAACCTTACTCTCAAAATTATAAGATGCATCTGTCTTCCATGCATTCACAGGAAAAGTCCCGAACATCTTTAAAACAACAGCGGACACCAGAGAACGCTACGACGATTCTATCTGGCATGGGGTAATGGTGGACACTGGCGCAGGTAAATACTCAACAGCGGGCAGACGACAATACCTCGCCTATGCAAGAGACATATGTCGGTTGACTACGCCGGATTGGTGTCAACCAAATTGGAAGGTAGGCTAGTCTAGATAACCACTGTTATAGAGTAACTGTATGAACAGTGGGTGCAAAGGATCGGTTGCTTGAACTTCGTATGGTGGCGATTGGACAAGTACTGAACCTGATGCTGCGAAGCGTGGTCAAAGAGTCTTTATGGTCGAAGTTCTCAATGGCTTAGGCTCAGCGGTGAGTTATCAAGATAATTCAAGTGCACGACACGCGTTATCGACGGTGGTATGCAAAGATGTAGAATTCTAACTGATTGTGGTTCTCTATTCTACAAGTTTTCTCCCCCAACTCCAAATATACTAATACAGTCTGTGCCATGCGATCCGATTGCCTAATCATATAATCATATTCCCAGTTTCCTGCCCTTAAACTCCAAATACTCCATCTGATTACCACTAACATTCCGACAACATAGAAAATTTCTCAATCAATACATCTTCGAAAATATCAGTTGCTTTTGGTAAGGGATCGACGTGTAAATCTATTGGGTTTATATCCATTTCAATGCCAATAGGACATGTTAATTTCCATATTGTTGATGCCGATACGCCATTCCTTCTCAGCATTGCCGATATGAATAGACTGGGGATTTATTTTAATAATCTAAGTCATACAGTACACAAAAGGGAACAATCATTCCCCGTTTTCATGAAATTCGGACACCCATTCTTACTTTGGGGAAAGCCCTTGGAAATAGTCATGTCAAATTGCTTTCTAATGAGTTCACACGATTCTCCAGAAAACGAAAATCATTCAGAAAAAGTTGAACTTACTGAGCAACAGATACGACGCTTACATAAACATTTCGGACACCCATCCGTATCAAAACTCAGTGATTTACTTGATTGGGCTGGCTACAAAAATTTTCGTACAACTTTAACAAATATCGTCAAACACTGTGAACTTTGTCAGAAACATGGCCCTTCACCAAGAAGGTTTAAATTCTCACTCAGGGACGATGATTGCTGCTTTAACCAGACAATTTTTGAAGATGTCATGTTCATTGATGGTAAGCCAATCCTACACATCGTCTATGAGGCTACGCGATTTCAGGCAGCAAAATTCCTTAAGGGCCAAACTACACAGGATGTATGGAACGCATTAAGTCAAAGTTGGATTGACGTCTACGTCGGTCCTCCGGATTTAATTGTACATGACGCTGGGAAGAATTTCACGAGCAAAGAAATGCAAAAATTTGCTCAATCAATTGGCACCGGTACAAAGTGTGTCCCAGTTGAAGCTCATCATAGCATTGGCATCGTTGAGCGTAAACATGCATCGCTACGGCGAGCCTTCACAATTATCCAGGAGGAGCTCAAAAATGAAAGACTTGAAAAATCCGCAATCCTTCAAATGGCGGTGAAAGCTGTCAACGATACAGCAGGAATAAACGGGATAACACCAACCGTTTTAGTATTCGGTATGTTCCTTAAGTTGACTGATTCTCAAGAATCAAATCCATCAATCATTGCTCAATCAAAGGCAATCCAAAAAGCATCAACAGAAATCTCAAACTTAAGGGCCAGAAAATCAATTAATGCTGCTATCAATGAAAGAAATGGACCCGACACAACTCAGCTACATAGCCTTCCACTCGGTTCAAAAGTTTGGGTCTGGAGAGAATCAGGAAAATGGACTGGGCCCTATAATTTGCTGGAAATCAATGGCGAAGATTGCATCGTTCAACTACCCTCAGGACCTACTAAATTTAGATCAACATCATGTGAGCCATTTTACAGCGACAATCAAATTGTTCAACAACAAGAATTAAACCGAGATAATTTCCTAGATGACAAAATGGAAGACATCACCCAAATCCAAGATCAACAGGTTGACGATCAGGTTCCAGTCGAGGAAAGAAATACATCTATCCAACCAATAAATTCAACAAGAACAAATCCACCTCGACAGAAATGGCTACCAAACCGGTACAGACAATTTCCAACATTCCCAGGAATAACGACTTGCACATCAGTTTCATCAACAACCTCTCGTACTCTTGGTAATAATAAAGATAGTGATATTGATTTCACTGAATCAAGAAAAGTGAAAATTCAAGGCCTTATAGAAAAGGGCGTCTTCCAAGTTGTCCATATAAAAGAAGCTAAAAACCATCGCATATTCGGCAGTAAATTTGTTGATAAAATTAAAAATAGGGGTAACGTAAAGGCATATAAGAAATCTCGAATGGTAGTTCAGGGCTTTAACGACGACGGAAAGAGAACAGTTTTAACACAAGCGCCTACTATTCAACAAATCTCCCAACGTCTCATCCTTTGCCTGGCTGCTGTTTATCCTCATCTTAAAATACTCCTCCGAGATATCAGCCAAGCATACGTCCAATCGGCTACAAATCTCAGTCGTAAAGTCTTTGTCAAAGCGCCAGCTGAGTTAGGGCTTGATGAAAATCAAATTCTCCTCATCTTAAAACCACTCTACGGGATTCCAGAGGCCGGAAATCATTGGTATCATACTTATCATAGTCATTTCACGCAAAACCTCAACATGGAACAGTCTACCTACGACTCTTGTCTTCTTTATTCCAAATCAAGACGTAACAAAAATACCGGCTTTGGGATTGTGGGAATGCAGACTGACGACACCCTTAAATTGTGCGATAGCGAATTTGCAGCACTCGAAGAAAGAGAAAGACAGAAAGCTAAGTTTCTAGCAAACCCCGTCGAACATTTATCCAAGGATCACCCAATCAATTTTAACGGATCGCTCATCTCGCTGACAGAAGACCAAAGTATCACTCTGACGCAGGAAAATCAATGCAGAAAAATCAATCTTATTGACCACAATAATAACATACAGGCTCAATATATATCTCAGCGAGCACTTGGAGCTTATGTTGCTACAGTCTGCCAGCCTGAAGCAAGTTTTGATCTTTCTCGCGCAGCAAAAACCGTAAATCCTGGTATTAATGAGGCAGCCTCACTTAATAAACGATTGAAATGGCAAAAGATAAATACCAAAAGAGGTCTCAAATTTGTCAAACTGGATGTTAATACTCTTAGAATTGTAACATTCACAGATGGATCTTTTGCTAACAACGAGGAAGATATGACCTCACAGATTGGATATGTCATTTGCCTCGCCGATTCAAGTAACAGAGCCAACATTATCCACTGGTCTTCAACAAAGTGCAAGCGAGTAACTCGAAGCGTATTAGCATCAGAATTATACGCAATGACTATGGGTTTCGACATGGCTGCAGTCACTAAAAGCACTCTTCAAAATATCTGCGACTCAGAGAAATCATCAAAATATCCTACACAAATACCACTCATTCTGTGTACAGATTCCTTCTCTCTCTATGAGTGCATGTCGAAACTTGGTACAACCACTGAAAAGCGATTAATGATCAACGTTATGGCCCTTAGACAGTCATACGAGAATAACGAAGTTACGGAGTTACGAAGGATTGCTGGATCTAAAAATCCAGCTGATGCAATGACCAAGAACAAGGCCTGTGATGCCTTGAAGAAATTAATTGATGAAAACAAGTTGGACATCACGGCAAACGAATGGGTAGAAAACAATCATGGATCAAAGGAGGCGTTAAAGGATAGAGGCAATCACGGCGCATTCATTTAAGGGCGGACGTACGGCATTTTTACGTTTCTTAAAGTTCTCCCAGTGTCGCTATAAAGTGACAACGGATAATCTTATCTCCAATGACATATGTATGATTATAATCTCGCGTTTCGGCTTTGTAATTAGAAAGTAGTTTTTATTGAATACACAATTGTTGAACCTTGAAGTGAAGTCACACAGTAACTCATCTCGCGACATGCTATATAGCGGACCCCAAGATATTTTAGCTTCTAGACCGTCATGTACATCGACGTCAATTTTGTGATCAATTCCTTGGCCTCGAAGCGGAGGTAACAAGTCCGCCTTCTTGTAATCAAAAACGCCTAAAAACTCGTGGTATTGCGCTAGCAATCTCACCTTTGGATCCGATCGCTGTTTGACTGCTAGAGCCTTATTAATATCTGTCATGCTTGCGGCAAAAATTTAGACACCGTTGATCCTAGAGTAGTTTCGAGCCAGGTAGTTATAAGCATTTGCTGATATCTGCAATGGTTTTTTACTGCTATTTTAAACTGATAAGAAGGCCTCCTTACCTTGTATTCTAGTTCCAGTAGATCGAACTAGCATTTCTGAACGTGGGCCATTGATCCTAGCATCTTGAGATACGATCGAAGGCATTCCTAAGATCAAATTGTAATGTCATATGGGAGCAATGTACATAAATACCTTTGTTTGCCTATGACCTTCCAAATCGATATCTACGACTGCCACCTCGTTTACTGTAGACGATACTTTTCCATCAAATCCAACGACCTCACGAGGACGTATTTGCAATCGCGCAAAGTTATTTTTCTGAGCAAACAAAGAATCACAAAGACCATATGAGATGCAACCAGTGTCGATTAGGGTATTAGCAAATGTAATATCATTTATAAACGCAGCTATGACAAGGGGCTGACCGTCCATCGAATCCTCAAAGAGATTCCAATCTCTCCTCAAACTACACTCTTCGAAATGCCCCTGACTGCGACTTATGTCAGAGGCTTCACTTTTTCCGAAATATTTACAGTTTCTTGTTCTACAGGAGCCATCGCTACCGAAACCATTGCTTTCTGAGATTGAAATCTCTTGTGCCGGTTAGGATTGAGCGCAGGAAGGAAATGGCAACTCCTAATTACATGTCCTCGACCTCCATATCTAATGCATAATCCTTCTGATATTCTTTGGCCAATTTCTTCGTGCGACACCCAGGCAGCGCCAGCTCGCGTAGTTTGACTTGGTTATCTAGCAGAGGTGGGATGAGCTACCGCGATATTGATAGGCTGAGTTGGCTCCCAATCCATTGGATCCCCTACATGTTGACTTTCACCAACGGTAGTAGGGGGTATGTGGTGACCACGAAATTTTCGATTCTCCCAAGCTTTCATACTTTGCATTTTGTCCGAGGTCGTCCTGAGTTGTGACACAAAATCGTCATAACCATAGGGCTCATTTTGAGTTAGAAGACGATCGCAGAAATCTCGATTCAGCCCAGCCCGAAGATATCCTTTTTTTGCTTCATCCGACTACCCCCAGGCCCAGGCTTCAAGAAGTGTTTGCTCAAAAGCTTGTAAAAACTCGCGGAACTCACGATTACCTTGCCGTATGGAATTGAGCTTATCAATTGCCTTGATAAATTTTTCTGGATCTGCGTAGGCCTTGTCTAATTGTGAAAAAAATTCTTCGACAGTAAATTTCTCACTATGCTTGGTGAATTCGACCCACGGATGTATTCGCTGGAGGGCTGTATCTGATAGACGACCAAAAGCATACCATACTCTTTCTTCTTCGTTTCCGATAGCCTTGGCGTCGATGTTTAGTTTGGCTTCCAATAGACTACGGAATTGAGGGTACTTGGATGCATCAACTCCTGAGAACTTCTCTGGATGGGGCTGTGAATGACGTGGCATTAGCTCCTCAGAATTGGCAGATTCTCGTCGACCTGTCTGCTGGGAGGTTAATAATTGAGTCAAAAGACCCATAATACACCTCACCCACGACGGTGTTAAACCAGTCCTAGTTGTTAGTGATTCCGGTAGCTGGAAAAATTGGTCCTCTATTTCAGGTGAGCCACTGACTCTTGTTACGTCGTCCATTTCGATATCATTACTCCCGGCCAACAGATAGCGACCTCAATTTCACTGGCTTGCCGAAAAAATACTACATTTATCTGTAGGCTGGCTAGCTGGAAATTGGAAGAGCGGTTGATCGATTTATAAATTGAACAAATAACAGCCCAAATAATTGAAAGCCTGACCAACTAAAGGGCTGACTGGTAGCAGACTGATTTTTGACAAATTAAATGTTTGAAATACTGACTGAAGGCTGACTGAAGGCTGACTGACAAAAGAAATGTTTGAGGGACTGATACTCTAATCAAAGAGATGAGAGGGTTGCACTTCTACTGTGATAGGCCTATCTTGAATAACTCAAAGAAGAAGGTTGAATTAGAATAGCTAAGAAGTGCATGAGATTATCTACATCATAAAAGAAAGAACTATATATTCATCAGAGTTGTTCTAGAACCTAACCGAAATTCATAAACACCAAGGGGGCGAAGACGGCGTTTCTACCTGTACGTGGTGTCCCCTACGAACCCGGAGTTTATCTTCAGAGCCAACAGAAACACGCATTACTTGGTCACGGAGGAAAAGTCATCCAAATGAGTTTCCGGGCCGTACCCATCTCCCGTTATGGTGGTGATAGATCAGACTAAGTTGGCCCTTTTTAACAAGATGTATTCTCACTATTTACAGATATTCTGGCATTATACTGTCTCCCGAGGAAAGAGCACCGCTGCCTAAGCGCTGGTGGTGTTGGTATAAGGAGGATATCTGGACTATGAGATATTAGGGAGATACAGATGGGGATACGAACCTCGTATGGCTCTGGTGTTTAGGCCTCGCCTGGCTGGAGTTGCAGTCTCAGGATTCGGGATTTTGGATATAGGATCGTAGGAAGTTAACGCCTTAGGCTTACTTGTTGTTGTTGTTTGCCTTTTCTTTAATCTCGCTTAATGTTTTCTTTTCATGTACATAAGTATCTCTCCTTCGATTACTGGAAACCCTTGTGCTTTGTTTCCCGTCTTAACCTGTCAATCCTCTAGGTAGACCTTCCAATCTACTCTCCTCATCTGACCTCTACTCTCCTGTGACTGCTATCACCTCTTGCTCTCGGCTCTTCGCTCTCTCGGTTCTTCGCCCTGTAGAAATTTGGAAGGGATTAGCAACAGTTTTTTAAGACTGATTAGGCACTTATCACGATCTTGCAGATTTTGGAATGTAAGAGGCTGTTAATCGTAAGCTGTGGAGTTCTTTATTACTCCAGCTTAGAAAACAGATCGCTATATATATAATATCTATCTAAAGAAACAGAAATCTAGTGATTTGTGTTAATACGGTTTAGCGTATTTAACAGCCTCACAACTTTGTGGAAAGATTAGTACGTGCAGATCTACGTGAGTGCAAACGACTATCACATCCAAAGTTGGACGTTACTTGTTTCATGATAGCAATCATTTCAACACGCCCTCTCGGTTCTCCTCTCCCCAAACCCGCGTCTCCCCAGACCGAAGCTTGACATTACAAAGCATCTAAAAAAAAAAAATTAAAGAAATCAAATTGTGCCACGATAGGCCATGACGAGTTCTTTTCCTTCCCCACCAAGCGATTACATGGATACTACCAAATCTGATTACATTTTACTACCTCCAGAATTATGGAGTGTAGCCTACCTCACTGTCCCTGGTGTCCTGCAAAATGCAAAACAGGCAAATGGTCTTCGTGTATCAGAAGTCTTTGCAGCCGCGTCAGCGCCCGCACTTCCTACTTACGTCTCTCCTCCTCCCCCTCCGCCTCCGCCTGTAGCCCCCCCGGCCCATCGTCCTGCCGTCCCTCCAATCTCCCCCTTCGATGGTTCCTCCACAAACTTAAGATCATTCTGTTCTCAACTCCAAAACCAGTTCCTCGATCAACCTGAATGTTTCCCTAATGAAGGTTCCAAAGTTAGATACGCGTATCGATGCCTAGGTCCTCTAGCTCTCGGCAAAATGCGGTCCTCTTTTCGCTGTTATGAGGACGTATCAGTACCGCCCGAGATTACAACGATCGAGCAATTCTTTACGACTCTCCGCCAACGCAGCCAGGATCCGGGTCTCGTGGAACGAGCCAGTCGTACAGTCGAAACTCTGTACCAGAAAAATATGAAGTTTCACAACTTCATATCAATTTTTGAGGACAATTTGGCGGACTCCACATACGCCAATCACGATAAATCTCAGTGGAAAACGATGCTCGAGCGCAGACTTTCAAAGGAATTAAGGAATTTGCTGAACGCCGCAAGTGATACTCCAACAGATTACCACGAATTCGTTAATTACCTGAGGAAGAAGGATGCCAATATCCAGGTCGTTAACGCCCCTCTTCATGCTCCTTTGGTTCAACAGACCGTACCGACGCCTCGACCCTTGCATTCATCCAATTTCACACCATTTCCTGTCCCTAATTCTTCAGCTAGATCTGAACTCACTGTCTCGCAGGGCGGATCAGCGATGGACCTCGATGCTATATCACAGCAAAGACTACCCAATTGTCGACTTACGCAGCCAGCTAAAGACGCACGACGTGCATTAGGTCGTTGTGTTCGCTGTAATAGGACTGGACACACGACTCAAAATTGCGCTCCCCGACCGCGAACAGTAGCAGCTACGGATTTCCAGCCAGCTGGGCAGGATCAGTTAAAAGATTAACTCCAACGTCAAGTCACTCGTTGGAGTCACACTCATTTGTACACTTGGGTTGTCCTGAAATTTCATCTTCTTGCCACATGTATGTAAATGCTAAGATAGGAAATGAAAGTTTAGTCGCTCTCGTGGATACTGGCGCATCTGGTTTTGCATTTATCTCCGCTTACATGTGTAATCATCTAACACTTGACTCCCAGTCTATCAATCCACCAATCGCCATTCTTTGATTCGAAGGTAAAATAACTTCCAAAGTCTCTGAAATAGTGTCATTTTCTCTAAATATAGGAAATCATCGGGAAACCGTATCAGCCTACGAAATCCCCAATTGTAAGCATAACCTAGTGCTGGGACTTCCCTGGTTAGAAAAACATTGCCCTTATGTAGATTGGAAGGAACACTCGATCACTTTTGGGGAATCCTGTATTGGATCTTCCTGCTGTTCCTTTGAGACGACAGTACCTTATCATAACACTGCAGAGCAGACTCTCAGGCAGGTATATAAGACAGATACTAGTATTAGTCAGATACTAGCATCCCCGGGGAACGTATCACTGCCTACGCAAATCCCAGCCTCATCTTTTGCCACAGCAAGCCAGCTTTCGGAAAACCACACCTTCGCTCTAAGTCTTAGAGACCTTGACGTAATTCTTGAAAAGCCGATGCAACGACTTCCTAGCATGCGCGTGGGCAATGCGACTATGATCATTCCAAAAGATGCCAATCCTAAAGACTTCTTACCAATCTATTATCACGAATATCTCGATATTTTCGATCGGAAACAAGCTAACTCTCTGCCACCTCATCGATCCTGGGACCATGCTATCAAACTCATCCCTGGAAAACAGCCCCCTGTTGCTCGTCCCTACTCCATGAATCAGCATGAACTGAAGGCTCTCCGAAATTACCTTGAAAAAGATCTCTCTAAAGGTTTCATTCGTGTCTCGAGGTCTCCTGCGGCAGCTCCTGTACTCTTTGTTAAGAAGGCGAACGGAGACCTCCGATTCTGCATCGACTACCGGGGCTTAAACGCGATAACTATCAGAAATCGGCATTCGCTCCCCCTTATCTCAGAAACTTTGAGTCAACTCTCTAAAGCAAAGTACTACACCAAACTCGATGTCATCTCTGCGTTTAATAAGCTCCGGATCAAAGAAGGAGATGAATGGAAGGCAGCCTTCACGTGTCGCTACGGTCTCTTTGAGCCGCTTGTTATGCCCTTTGGCCTATGTAATGGCCCCGCATCTTTTCAGGCCTACATTAATCACGCTCTTCGAGGATTCTTGGATTAATTTTGCACGGCTTACATGGACGATATCCTGATATATTCTGAGAGCCTAAGCGATCATCGAAGCCATGTCAGTCAGGTTCTACAGCGCCTTCGTGAAAGTGGCCTCCAAGTAGATATCTGTAAATGCAGCTTCGAGACTACCGAAGTAACTTATCTAGGTCTTATAGTATCAACAGAGGGTGTTCGTATGGACCCCAAAAAGGTTGCGTGTGTCCAAGAATGGCCTAACCCTCGTTCAGTTCGCGATATTCAAGGTTTCTTAGGACTCGCAAATTTCTATCGACGATTCATCCCAGAGTTTTCTCGTCTAGCTACACCTCTTACGACTCTCACCAAAAAGGGTGTTCAATTTTTGTGGGATGACCAATGTGAATCGGCATTTTTCCGGATCAAGCATGCCTTTAAAGATGAAACTATGCTAGCCCACTTCGATCCCCATCGGCAGACTATCTTAGAAACGGATGCCTCAGACTTTGTAACCGCAGCAATCCTCTCCCAGTATGATGATTCTGGAAAACTTCGGCCTATTGCCTTCATGTCAAAAAAAATGCTCCCAGCCGAGTGTAATTACGAAATTTACGACAAAGAGCTCTTGGCCATTATTAATGCTTTCGAAACATGGACTGCCGAGCTTGGATCCGTAGAAGCCTCTACTCTTGTCCTGACAGATCATAAAAACCTGTAGTATTTCAACACCACCAAGAAACTCAATCGTAGACAAGTCCGTTAGAACGAATTATTAGCAGACTTTGATTTCAAGATTGTCTTCAGACCCGGGAAACTAGGGGGTAAACCCGATGCACTGACCAGAATTAACGCCGACAAGCCCTCCGACGATGACGATATTCGCAACGTGCTCCAGCATCAAACTCTATTAAAGCCATCACAAATAATTTCCGGTCTCGAGGGTGCCCAAACTAACCTTTACAACTCGGTGGAAAAGGAGCCTGCTCCTAATCCTACACTAAAAGTAGAGGAATAGGAGGAGCATTGTAGCCGAGACAAGTATTGTCAAGAAATCCGTACAGCCCTTAAGGATCCCGATGCTAAACGTGGCGATATACAATTAGCGAGCTGCACTTTGACCACTCATTCCTTCTCTTTAGACAAAAAGGAATATGTTCCACAAACGCTCCGCGAAATTCTCCAAGGCCAACTTCATAGCTCTCCCCTATTTGGTCACCGAGGGGCAGCCGCCATTACTGGTGGCCTGAATGCCATAAGGACTCCGCTAAATACGCTCGAGGGTGCCAAGCTTGCCAAAGGAAAAATCCAACGACTCAAAAGCCTCATGGATTTCTACAGCCTCTACCCGCTCCACAAGCTTCTTTCCGCCACCTAACTCTTGACTTTGTCGGACCCCTCCCAATTTGTCAAATAAGAGGCTTTACCTACCGTTATATCTTACAAGTTGTAGACCGCCTGACTAAACGAGTTTGGATCATCCCCATAGAAAGGCCCTCAGCCCATGACACGGCCGAAGCTTTCCTCGACCATGTCGTACGTTTTGCTGGCTTACCCGACTCCCTTATCTCAGACCAAGGTCGCGCTTTCATAGATAAAACTTGGAAGGAAATATGCTCCCGACTAAAAATCACCCACAGGTTATCCACCTCGTATCATCCAGAAACAGATGGACAAACCGAACGAGCTAACAAAACTTTGGAAATATACTTACGCCATTACGTGAATTACCATTAAGACGATTGGGTAAAGCATTTACCTCTAGCAGAATTCTGTTGCAACAATAATATAAACGCGTCTACCGGAGTATCCCCCTTTTTTGCCTCTTTTGGTCCACCCTCGATTAGACTTTAGACCTGAATCAGAGTTCCCCCAACCCCGGAGCACTCCTGAATTTATATCTCGTATTAAGTCGTTGGTCCAGCATTGTGCTGAGCAAATTACATTCGCTCAATCTTATCAGGCAAGCTATGCAAATAACAAGCGCCTTCCCGCGCCAGGGTATTAAGTAGGTGATTTTGCATACCTCTCTCTCAAAAATTTGGCCCTTGAAAGACCAAAAAAGCTGGATCATATTCGCGCAGGCCCATGGCGTATAATAGCTATGAAGACACTACTAGTTGCAAAACTGGATTTGCCTTTCCAATTTAAGATAGACAACAACTTTCACGTTAGTTTGCTCCGCCCATCGTATGTGGGTTTCCCATCGCAGCAAAATACCATACCACAACCATTAGAAATATCTCCCTCGGGTCACGAAGTTCATGAGGTGGAAGCCATTTTAGATTCCCGGATACGTCGTAAAAAAGTACAATACCTGGTTCGCTGGACTGGAGATAATGATACCACTTGGGAACCTCATGAACACCTTGATGGCTGCCCAGAGCTTTTATCAGAGTTCCATAACTCTTATCCAAACGCGCCACGCTCGCAGGAGCTCGCATCTTCATAAGGAGGGGAATAATGTCAGGATTCGGGATTTTGGATATAGGATCATAGGAAGTTAACGCCTGAGGCTTATTTGTTGTTGTTGTTTGCCTTTTCTTTAATCTCGCTTAATGTTTTCTTTTCATGTACATAAGTATCTCTCCTTCGAATGCTGGAAACCCTTGTGCTTTGTTTTCTGTCTTAACCTGTCAGTCCTCTAGGTAGACCTTCCAATCTACTCTCCTCATCTGACCTCTACTCTCCTGTGACTGCTGTCACCTCTTGCTCTCGGCTCTTCGCCCTCTCGGTTCTCCTCTCCCCAAACCCGCGTCTCCCCAGACCGACGCTTGACATGCAGGTTTTTTGAGACTTTTTCCCGCGTACCGGTTCCCATGGCCGCTCTTTTTCTATTTTTTTTGAGCAGAAGGTTTCGTAGAAAAGGTGGTTGAATTCTACGGGTAATTACTGAGCTAAATGGCTACCCGTTATGGGTCAATATATCAATGATCTCAGGTTCGAGGTAAAAGGGGAAAGGAGCACTGTAAAAGGTGTAGCCTGAGTCAAAGAGAAGCCCTAATGTTATGATAGTCTCTGACTCTACAAAGCACGAATAAACACTACAACATACATACTAACAATATCACCGCGCGAGAAGTGGTGTCCAGGTCTTGCTAGATACGGACCGGCTTTCACCCGTCTCGAGTGGGGCCTGTGTCCAGGCTACCCAGACTCTACTTGGGAAAACGGCCTGGGTAGCGTACCACTGCACCATCCGACCCTCGATGATTAAATGTTTGTTTATTATTTTACTCCTAACTAAAATGAGCCTAAACCCTTCTTTCCACCCAACCGGATTAATGACGCTAGAGCTGACTGCTCTAGTTGCCTGACGTGCCCTGATTCCCAAACACAAGAAACTGGACCTGATCTAATTCATGGGAGGAGGGGGAGTATTTGCTAGGTAGAAAACAATGCTACTAATGTGCGATAGTGGGTTACATTGTGGTGTGGTACACCGTCTGGGCCGTTCTACTAGGTATAGTATGGGTAGCCGAGGCATGTGCCCCACTTGAGACAGGAGAAAGCTGGTGCATATCCAGCAAGACTCTCTCCACATTTTTCGCCCAGTCATGTATGTGACGATGACGAAGGCACGCTAGATAGTTGTGGGTAGCTGGAATGCGTTCCTGCGGCAGACATAAACGGCTGAGGGTTGAAAGGGCTGTAAGGCGCCTGACTATAAGTTGTGTCTTCAAATGATATTCGAGTGTGAGTGCCCCTCATTTCAAGTTAAGTCGTCGCTCCGTGTACCATGCCAGTGTCATTCGTGTCATAGCCTCAAGGCCACATTATTATTATTATTTAACGTCCGGGGGTAACGTGATACTCACGTGACCCTACTGTACCCTGTCGGGACATAGGACGCCAGGGGGTAAACCCAGGGCTTCTATAGAGAGATTTATGTATAGGACTATGGCGCTTCCTCGTTGCTGCCATTAAGTTATATAGCTGATGACTCTCCAATTATACGGAGGTGAAAAAGATAAATAGTAGACGGTCTAACCCCGTGCCTCCTGACCGCTTTTGACATCCGCTGTCCCTTACGCCGCTCACACCCACAGAAGAAAACACAATTTCGACCCGTAACTCCATCATTCCTAATACTCAGTTATCCCTGACACTTTTTTTTTTTTTTAAGAAATGCAAATTTCGGTATAGAACCGCGTTCTAGTCAGCCACTTATGAAAAATTTTTCCACCTTTCTCAGTGCCTAGGATAAATGGAAGAACCTCTGACGGTGGGCCTGCCGGAAGTCTGGCCCGTCTTTTAGCAATGTGACAGAAGAAAAAGTGAACCGGGTCTTTGCGAAGCTTGCATCGACAATGTAAATTAGCCTCAGAATGGTTGAAATTTTCGTGGTACTTTGCGAAGTCTCCATGGCCCGTTCGAGAAGGCCTCAAGGCCACATACATAAGAATGATTTTAAAAAAAAGAAGTGCGATGGCGTGTGACCTTGGGTTTGTGTGCACCAAGACTTAAAAGTGTCAAAGATGGTGTAGTGGTTCTGTCAATCGGAAAGATTTCAGTCAATGTTTTTTTATTTCAGAAGTGCGGTCCTTTCTTTCTGGATCTATCTAGCCTTTTATGTAGACATTAAACTTTGCCAATCCTTTTTCCTTCTCCTTTTCTTCGTTCTAGAACAACTCTGCTATCAGTACTTCGGTGAAGCCGACTATATCTCAAGAGTCAGTGACGTCAAGCCTCTAACCTCGGTATTGCCGATGCTTGCTCGAACTTCGGTTATTCCGACCCCCTTTCCTAACTGCTCGGTGAGCCCGATACCGAGCTT
The DNA here is from genome assembly GCA_028751805.1 of Podosphaera xanthii. Classification (NCBI taxonomy): domain Eukaryota; kingdom Fungi; phylum Ascomycota; class Leotiomycetes; order Helotiales; family Erysiphaceae; genus Podosphaera; species Podosphaera xanthii. Next base: position 2,389,237 of record JAPWIX010000007.1, read on the forward strand.
ACGCGAAAGCCGCTTAACCGACACTTAGAAAAGGAGCTAAATATAGTACATATATGCATAAAATATTTAGACTTTTAAGGAGTAGCATTTAACCAATTAAACAAAAGGAAATCATGATCAACAGGTTCGCTGTCTGGGCTAGGGCTATTACAAGGGAGGTTTGAGCAGCCTATACACCTACTTCCCTTAACACGGGAAGTCATGAAAACACATTTCTCGCAGTAACTTTGAGCGGGATGTTGAAGGCATGCTGAGGAAGCTCCAGACTTTTGGTCAATTATCCTAGGGCAGATGAACTCGGTTGAAGAAAGGACGAGAGTCCTGACAATAATCATGAGTGGTATCAGCATATACAGTTATTGACTAAACCGTTCGAATGATTGTTTTATGGTTATGAGCAGATAGTTTTGGAAATGGTAATCACGGGTATTTGATTGATGGACCAGAGGATAATATTGTATGAATAGACAGAGTAGGAGAAGATTGATTATCTGTGAGTCTGTCCTAAGATAGAGATCCCATGCGATCTCCTGTGTCTTCCTTGTGGCAGACCGTTCCTTCCATAAGAACAAGTATTAATACTAGTATACACTACCTGTGCTATCATGAACTGCACCTTCCCTATACATATTCTCGTGTATTATTCTTGCTCTAAGTAGCACCTACAGACATAATCTATGTCTATACTGTACGTCATCCTTGAATGCTTAACAATAGATGATACAACGTTGACGTAGAACTCTCCCACTGTGGGTGCATTCGCTGATACCAATGCAGGGTGTCACATCTTGAGGACTTGCAGCCCTTCCCTGAGCCGGGAATACCCACCCAAGGAAAAACATAAATGTGAAAACCTTGAGCTACCCCTGCGTGCTTCATCACCAAACTGCATCTATCGCGCGGAAAGGTAGTCTCACAATGTCCATATTTAGTGTCGTAGAAGATTTTCATGCAACATGATATTTATATGAACATGACCCGGATGATGGACCATCACTTCATCCCTCGGTGGATCGGTTCTTGGTCCGCTCAAATCTCGCAATCGTAAATCACTAGGCCAGTCCAGCATTTTTCTTCTCCCTCCAGCACGTCACTCCTACCTCCTCACTACCCGTATGCTCTCTTCACACGCGTGCCATCCCGAGTACATGCTTTGCAAACATCTTAATCCTCTCTACAACTTTTTGCACCAGGTCTTCAATCTTCTGTCGGATATCCATAACAACGTGGGCATATAGTTGGAGCCTGGGGGGAGGAAGATTTCAGTGGATGAGTCGTTATGACAGAGCAAAGGTCGTGATCATTATGGATAGTGGCGGACAAGTGGATCGGTCGGAAAGGTATGCTGTCGGGTAGCAGAAATCAGCCAGGTGGCAGGATCATCCTGACTTTGAGTGATGCTTGATGCCGAGCGCGACCTAACGCGCTTCTCCTCTTAACTATCTCAGATGTGCGAACATTCTAAGCGTTTACAGCCGGCACCGCGTAAGGGTGAGGAGTTCGACTTAGCTAGCCTCTACTGTACTCAGTGACGCGACAATTATGAAAGCTATTGAACTAGCTCATGTGTCAAGTAGCGGAGACGCTTGCTGAAAGACTCTGAGCCACCCAGCGCTCCATCTGCTCGTGAGGCTACAGGGTATCAGGGGAAAAAAGTCCAAGTTGCAGCCCTAAAGATTGTTACTAATTAGCTTTAATTTTTTACGTCATTGCCCCTCCAAGTACCGGCTCAATCGACAGAATGAACGCCCACTTGTCACAATTTTTAGGGCTGCAATTTGGACTTTTTTTCCTGATACCCTGTACTGTCTCCAACTGTTTTGATCAATTTCTCTCGCTAAAAATATGATTCCTAAACTAAACAATTAGCAAAATAGCGCCAGATTGCTGTAGAAAGTCTGGTCACAATTTGATACAATAAAAAAATCGAGGCAACCAGCCCTACGAGATTTCTTTTCCGGGATTAGTTCGAGTGACTTGTTGCCTGACACGATTGAGTAAATCCTGAGCCTCAAAAGGAATTTAATCAGTGTTGTAACCTTTTCAATGTAACCTCATCCTAGCGCTGGGCAATACTGGACTACTCAGCACACATGTGCATATATGTTCTCATAGTTATATGTAGATGTACATGTCAGCTTATGGGATACGCCGTGAAGGTACCACGTGATACGTTAAATTTAACCGAGAGAAAAAGTTTCAAAATTTTTAAAAGTTGATGGATGTGATACCCCATAGGTCCTTCAATCGAAGAGTACAGTCGTCCCTCTCTAACTCGATAGTGAGTCCCGGTATAAGTGTTGAAAATATTCATTGTAACTTGGACTTTTATATTTGCAACACTTACCATTACAGGTCATTTTCCGTGCAGGGGTAAGTATTGCAAATGTAAATGGTTGAATTTCAATGAATATTCTCAACACTTATACCGGGAGCCACTTTCAAGTTAGAGAGGGACGACTGTATGAGATTACATGGAGTCTGCTGTCGTATCGAAGTGAAAGTTTAAAAATCGCTGGCATCAACATTAAAATTCGGTGATATCTTCAGATTAAAATCTCGCTTAGCTAATATTCTTTTCCCTTCCATACCTATACAGGGGATCATGGGCAATTAGTTTTACTTGCGTGCAGTATTTCATCCCTAAATATTGTTACTACTTAGACAAAATTAGCGATATAAAGTAACAATATTTAGGTCTACAATACTGCATGCAAGTAAAACTAATTGCCCCTGATACCCTGTACATGTAATACATGTTAACCGACATGTAATTAGGGTAGGAATGAGCGTAGATGCTTGGGTGCACTAGAATATTTACTCTCATGTGAGGATAATGAATATACAAATTATAGTTAATCTTGGACTACTTATCACTACGTTATAGCTGATCGATGTACAAAATTAATTACAATAATGACACTCATTATCTTTGCACGAGCGTGGATGTAGGACTTTCTCGCTATCGTCAACGTTGGCCATCACTAATTATAGGGCTTACCCTGATTCTGAAATCAGTTCAGCCCTAACAGATAAATTTCTTGTACAACTGGTAATACTACCTATATTACTAGCACATGTTAAACTAAGTCCTTTGTGCCGCGAACAAAGTTGAAGGCAAACAGTTCTAAGAGGCTGTGGATTTTGTGAAGTGTGAGGGAGTCATCTACTGTCATTGGTCCTGTATGTATGTGGGGAAATCAGGAATAGTACTATATTAGTGGCAATTCCTCCCCTCTTTACCTTGTCACATGCTGTGAAACCCCTCGCCGGCGGTAACCGGAACTTTCGGAGGGGGTTTTCATAAGGCCTATTAATTCTGCATCCCAGTCAGCTTTCTAATCGATTTAATTCGTGGATAGGTTGATAAGCGAGAGTTTGAGTAATCAAATCAGATCTCACAACGAATCAAAATCCAACGTGAAGACGAACTAGGATGCAGAATTATGATATTCGGCTATCATCAGAGTCGAGTCCTCGTCTGACGATCTTAACAATCAAATTACATGTACTGGCACAAACTATCAACAATAATACTACCTGAAGTACTTACTAGTGCTAGTGCATTTACAGGAACCGCTGTATTTGTACATTCTGTGTTTGTGTGTGTATACATGTGCTTACTGAAAGAAGCTCATGAATCATGGCTGATTACAGTATGGTGTTCTAGAGCGTCGAAAATAATTACTGGGATTTTTCCGAAAAGTTCAGCAAAACACATTGACCGCCTTATCAGTATCTGAGCCATCTCTCCAACAGTACCCCCTCAGCCTATTCCGTTTACATCCTAAATTTCACTCAAAATTGTGTGTTTTCACAAGACTCTCTCGTGCCATGATTTGATCAATTAAAAAGGTTACTAACTTTTGCAAGTTCAGATACCGCTAGGGTATTTAATCTGGCGTTAGTCCTCCAGAGTAAAACAATGAAAGAAGCAAGTCGTATAGTGGCAGATCTGCAGCGCAAACTGGCCGAGCTTGATCTCAAAGTTTGGACGTACAGGAGAGAGATGGCCTCGGAGTTTGAAAAATATTCCGATGATCTACTCCGCAATGTTCCTGATCATGTCTCAGACACTGTTACTCAAACTCTAGCCCAGTCAATGAATGGATACCGGTCCCTAAATCCCGATGGCGTCCCGATGATAAAGTCTTTCATTTCAGCCCACTCGAACGATATCTCCCCGAAAATATTAACCCTTCCACAACCGATTGACAGACAGGTGGGTAGTTTTGACTCTGAAACAAATCTACGCAGTCCACACGAACATGAGAAAGAATTTGAGGGCGTCTTTACCCCAAGTTACCTTCCATTACTTGACGGCAGCAGTGACGAGCGTAGAACAAGATCACTAGAGCCATCTATCATACTTCGCACGACCCGGGGATGTGGGAGGGAAAATCGAATCGAAGAGGTTGATGCGAGTACTGAAATCTTAAAATCGCAGGTGGTCGTGCCAGCTTCCAAACCAATGACTCCAGAGAGAAGAAATATAGATGAATTTTCAACAAATTCCGATTGTAGTGACATTGGTACGCCTCGACGGAGTGCTTTACGTCCGTCATCAAGCTCATCTAGGGGAGGTGGACAGAGCCCAAGACGGGTAAGATTCAATGTCGCTGGAGAGGAAGTATTGCCTACCGCTTCGCCAATGCCAACAGCTCAATTGCTTCATGATGGGCTATCTTTGGTAACCTTTGATTCGGACGATGACGAGGATGGGAATAAGAGTGAGGATGAGAATGAGAATGAAGATGTTGAAATTTTCGAAGATATAGATGAGCCGCCCCCTAAAAGAATATCATCCTCGCAAGCCTTGAGACTACTATCACGACGATCACTTGAGGATGATGGAACGGTATGGACGGCCGTATATGCTCCTGAAGATGGGTCGCCTTCAGTAGCCATTGCAGAAACCGTAAAAAGTCCAACTACAATAGACAAAAACGAATGCCAGCAACGTGAAAATAGATCAGAAAGTAACAGCAGACCTACTTCAACTCCCCCCTTATCTGATAAACAAGGAAATGTAGCCGAAAATCATCGATCTAAAATTACCCGTCTTCATCCTCGCAATAGTCAAACTCCTGATATGACTTCTAGCTTGTCATCTGAAAATAACGAAAACCGAGCAACCATTAACCATGATGTCCAAGAGCTTCGATTCAAAGACGATGACGAAGAAGAATTGTTTGAATTTGACGAACTTACTCTTCTTCCAAAACACAACCGATCACCGGTTACGTGTATCGAGGAATCCGATCAAGATGATGATGATGATGATGATGATGATGATGATGACGATTTCTTGACCATCAAAGCAAACAAATTCAAAACTCAACTATCTAGCCGGACTTCTCAATTTCAGTCTCTCGCACTGGATATTCCAGAAAAATCACCTATTCTTATCGAGAGTCCAAGATCATCAAATCCAGATTACTCTCACAGAACTCACCCTTTCAGTACACCCATTGTAAATCCCGAGGTCCATGCACAGGCTGCTAGTTTGGGTGCACTAAATACTTTTGTCGGTAGCTTGGATGGCCGAACAGGCTTCGATGAAAATAAAATTAATGACCTTAGTGTTGGTAGTGCTGAAAAAGGTCTCATAGGAAGTTTAAAGGCCGGTCGATCACCCAAAAGTTTAACGGAACGTATGCTGCTAGAAGATTTAATTGAGGAGGAACTGTCACGCACTGGTGATAATAGTTACAGTGAATCCGCAACTATTGGCGAGCGCTATGGCGAACATATGGTGGCTAGTTTTAACTTCGGTAGATCGACTAGTAGGGAGGAATCCACCAAGGTCCGATATCTAAAATAGATAACATTGGAGTGAACTCAAATAGAGCTCATTATGTCGTACAATTCAACCTATTATCCTGATCTTACTTGACTGACTAACTTGATAGAATCATCTTGCGCTGGAATGAGAAAGTGGTGCGAATAATATCCATGATGCTCAGAAAATACTTTCATGTTGCTCAGGAGATCTTGAGCTTCTCAGCACATCCATCTATAAAATGCCTAATGAAGTATAAAAAATTAGAAAAACAACACCTTATAAAATCGCATTGGGTTAAATAAATAGTCATAATATTTTAACTTCAGTTATTTATTGTTACAAGAGCCACCTTACAATTTGGTATTCTATCTTTATGGGATGAGGAGCATGAAGGTTTAATAAATTTATGTATTCACTTGGTTTTAGAGGTCTACCCAGCTTCAGCTACGGCTACAGCCCCATCTCCAAAAGGGCATTGTTAGAAGTTTAATTTGCTTCACTGACTTGATTTTGCGTCTATCGAGTCACGTGCTTATCACAAGCTCTATCTATTCTCTGACGAGACAAAGGACGCCAGAGTGTGGGACATGGGCTTCAGTAAAGTCTAAAAGTAGACATCAGAGAAAATGCATTCACACCGCTGGTCCTGGCAGGTCGGCTTTGACTTTCGTGTCGGGAGTGAGCCAGCTTTCTCGCGTCGTTCTCCGCGCACCGGGCTACCTCCCAGCTTCGTGATCCCTCAAATGGCTATCATAATATATTTTTTGTACTATGCTAGCAAGAATACAAATAGAGATACATGTAGGAAGAATATGAATCGGTAGAAAAGGAGACTGCGATTAGTTTAGTCGAACGAGGGAGCGTCTCGAGGGTCATAGTGGGAAGGTTTAATTAATTAATTTATCTACCTATCTTAAAGGTCTACTGGACTTTAGCTACAGCTACAGCCCCATCATCAAGAGGACGTGGTGACTGAAGTTTGAATGGTGTATTTGTCTTTTTTTACCTCTGACGAATGTTGTACAATGCACGAACTCTATATTCCTCACTGGGACAAAGGAAGGTCAATAAAGACGCTACTACAAGAGACAAAAGTTACAGAGTGACTGAAGCACATTTAAATAGCAGTTCCAGGAGCACTCGTAGCTAATGGTTAGCCAGCCCTCTTCTCTCACTCCAACCCCCTTCGAAGTTAAAAGTTTCCCCAGTGTGCGCCTCTCCAAGCCATAGAATCAAACTCCTTAATCCAAACTCTCTCAGTGACCAAATCCCCTCTTTCTTATCCCATCAAGCTACTCCTTCATTCCCCGTTATCTCCTCAGGTGAATCATTGTCCTTAACGAGAAAAACGAGATCTTTGTGCCTTTCCAAACATCTACCCGCCAGATTAATCTACCTTCGGGAGCACGTGGCACTGTGGGCGTATACATGGAGTCCGAATTCGCCGCCAGGCAGAAGACTTTGTCATTGCGTAAAGAGGCTCGTCAGCTTATGAAAAAAGCCGAGATGAGGATACATGGCAGAGGAAAAGGTGTCGATCAGAACAGGACTCGCGGAGGATGAAACGAGAGAGGATTTGACGAAGAGGAAACTTTTCTAGCTATCTTCGTTCTGGTCGCGACTCTTCTTGGCTATCTCAGCAGTGCAGCGAACACACTGAGCGATTGCAGCCAGTACCGCGTGAAGGGGCAGGGATCGACTTTGCTAGCCGAAGGTTTACTTAAAAGTTTGTAGGCAACATTGTATACAGTTTTGAGTCATTTGATGTATATGACATTGCACCACCCCAGAACTTGAATGCTGTAGATCCATTTTGATCACATCACGAACTGCGGTATGTTTGAGCCTTTGCAGTACTTTTGTAAGGCCATCTGATTTGCACTCGCCAATTAAAGTGTATGTAAGAGTGATGGAGCTCTCCTTGACTGGTTCACGGATAGTTTCCTCTCTAATCAGGAAATGCCGATTTCGAGCTGTAATTTTACTAAAATTAGCAGTAGTAAGAGCAGACGTGTTGTTTGTCTTAGTTAAAATGATTTCCTTATCCATACGAAACATTCATCGAACAACGGCGGACTTCATTTTGCCGCAACCGCAAGTGCTGATAACGCTGTATGTTCTACCTTGAATGAACTTTAAGCTTCTGTAGTTTGCTTCGCAGACTACCACGCAATTAGTGTCATTTTGAAGAGAGAAAGTTTCCCGTTGTGCCTTTGGCAGAATTCATATTTCCCCAACTACTATCTGAGTAGGCTTTGAGCTTGTCGTCGTCTTTACAAGAGAAAACCAAAGTAACAGATTTCGTGTGTGAGAGGTACCGTAATAGCTGTTTTAATTCAAGTATGGCATTTGTGGACGAGCTACGTACATATCACGAGAGTCTGTTTACTGCGTATCGTCTAGTCATACCAGTAATATGACGTAATGATTCATCGCCTGCACGATATTTTTCAGTTTCAGAGGGGTGCACGGAATCTGCAAGTCTGAGTTGATAATTTTTGTGAATGGTGATAAGCGGGAATCGCGCTCGAACGGTGTTTGTTTGTAGCGGTGTTTATTCATGCTATGTAGAGTCCAGGACTATTATAACACTAGGGCTCCTCTCTGACCCAGGCTACACCTTTTACAGTGCTCCTGTCCCCTTTTACCTCGAACCTAAGATCATTGATATATTGACCCATGACGGGTAGCCATTTAGCTCACTAATTACCCGTAGAATTCAACCACCTTTTCTACGGAACCTTCTGCTCAAAAAAAATAGAAAAAGAGCAGCCATGGGAACCGGTACGCGGGAAAAAGTCTCAAAAAACCTGCAACTCCAGCCAGGCGAGGCCTAGACACCAGAGCCACACGAGGTTCGTATCCCCATCTGTATCCCCCTAATATCCCATAGTCCAGATATCCTCCTTATACCAACACCACCAGCGCTTAGGTAGCGGTGCCCTTTCCTCGGGAGACAGTATAATGCCAGAATATCTGTAAATAGTGAGAATTCATCTCGGTAAAAAGGACCAACTTAGTCTGATCCATCACCACCATAACGGGAGCTGGGTACGCCCCGGAAACTCATTTGAGTGACTTTTCCTCCGTGACTAAGTATTGCGTGTTTTCATTGGCTCTGATGATAAACTTCAGGTTCGTAGGGGACACCACGAACAGGTAGGAACGCTGTCTTCGTGTACCGCGGTCGAACGGTGCATCGGAAGTATTATGTTCGAAGGACTAACGGATGGATACTACAGTCGTCCCTCTCTAACTCAAAAGTGGGTCCCGGTATTCGGAGGTACAGCCCATAAGTATTATTCCATGTCGAGCAGGGGGGGTTTGGCCGCCACAACGCTTTCCTTAATTAGGCAATATCGCGAGAATGTACCTCGCACCCATCCCTACTGTGTTTTGTATGTATTCCGATGACAACAACATCAACGCAATGGATTGTTTACTAAGTATTAGTTATTATAAGAATAGTAATTATTTTGCATTTTGTATTATGAGTTGGGAATCATTGAATCAATGCTTTGATCATTAGAACTCATACAAAACACAGTAGGAATGAGTGCGAGGTGCATTCTCGCGATGTTGCCTAATTAAGGAAAGCGTTGTGGCGGCCAAACCCCCCCTGCTCGACATGGAATAATACTTATGGGCTGTACCTCCGAATACCGGGACCCACTTTTGAGTTAGAGAGGGACGACTGTAGTATCCATCCGTTAGTCCTTCGAACATAATACTTCCGATGCACCGTTCGACCGCGGTACACGAAGACAGCGTTCCTACCTGTTCGTGGTGTCCCCTACGAACCTGAAGTTTATCATCAGAGCCAATGAAAACACGCAATACTTAGTCACGGAGGAAAAGTCACTCAAATGAGTTTCCGGGGCGTACCCAGCTCCCGTTATGGTGGTGATGGATCAGACTAAGTTGGTCCTTTTTACCGAGATGAATTCTCACTATTTACAGATATTCTGGCATTATACTGTCTCCCGAGGAAAGGGCACCGCTACCTAAGCGCTGGTGGTGTTGGTATAAGGAGGATATCTGGACTATGGGATATTAGGGGGATACAGATGGGGATACGAACCTCGTGTGGCTCTGGTGTCTAGGCCTCGCCTGGCTGGAGTTGCAGGTTTTTTGAGACTTTTTCCCGCGTACCGGTTCCCATGGCTGCTCTTTTTCTATTTTTTTTGAGCAGAAGGTTCCGTAGAAAAGGTGGTTGAATTCTACGGGTAATTAGTGAGCTAAATGGCTACCCGTCATGGGTCAATATATCAATGATCTTAGGTTCGAGGTAAAAGGGGACAGGAGCACTGTAAAAGGTGTAGCCTGGGTCAGAGAGGAGCCCTAGTGTTATAATAGTCCTGGACTCTACATAGCATGAATAAACACCACTGTAGACAAATAAAACAAAACGTCGAGAAAAATTCCCCAAATGCCCGTTGTTACCTTCTATCCCCTCATAAATCATTAATACGCTTCTAATTTCTCGTTGTGAACCACTGTTAGCCTTCGTAAGATGGGTGCGGTAAGGAAAAAGCGTCACCGACGCCGACTGCCAGTGGCAAAGAACGGACACAAATGTGCCCAACAATACCAGGTCTCACGCAGAAGGTAAAAAGCGTAACTGCGGTAGAGAGCTGTCCCCCTGGGAAGTACCCCAACTTCCCTGACGCTGAAATGATCGATGCTGAGCCTACCAGATCGACAAATCCGGTCTACGAGACCACGAAAATTGCCGAGTAGGTCCCAAAGGCCTCCAGCTCGAAGACAGGTAAGGAAGTCGTCCGAGAGGAGTCGACTCAGAACGCAGAATCATCTGCAAGAAAGATCGCTGTGCCAGTTTTCAAACGCAATCGCCCTGAAGACCACTGGCTACCCCCAAGAGCTGCAAGCTGTGGTCGAAGCCGAAAAACGCCGAGCCGACAGGGTCTCTGTTCACCTCGGAATCTGCTCCACTGACATAAATAGCGTCGAAGCAGCTCTCTCGCCACTCTCGACTGGTGAGAATCAATCTTTTGTAGACGGTATCAAAGTCTACCTTCGGGCTGCAATCGCGCAGTACGTACACACCGGTCCCGGCTCGGCACCTCCACTCCTGTCCCAACGACCGTTGAACCCTTCACCAAAGGTCTTTGACAACAGAACACCTATTACAACGACTCCCCAGGCTCAGGGTCCTACAAATACCTGGGCAACGGTAGCCCGAAAAGGCCTGCGCAATGCTGCAGCCTTTACCCCACGAAATGTAGTACATCCTACAAAAAGCAAGAAGTCAAAGCCGAGAACCGACAGGCGACTTTTTCTTCGACTGGAAGAAAGCAATGACTTGCACAAGCTCTCACTGGCTGGTGTCAAGGAAATATTGATACTGAAATTGGGCCTTTCTGAAGAGAAAATCAGCTCATTTCAAAGAGTAAAATCTGGATATGCCCTGGCCCCCAAAGATGAGGCAACACGGAAATCAATCCTAGAAACCTCCTCGGCAGCAGCAGGAGGAATCTACAAGCTGGAAGAGGCGTCCAACCTAATCGCCATCAGTATCGCCACCGTCCCGTTGACGTTAAACACATCTTTTGGCCGCAAGCAAACAACGGAAAAAATGGTTATCGACGAGATGACTCGGGTCACCAACACTATACCAACGCAGGTCCGGTTACATGGCACCTGCAAGTAGGGATTACCACACTGAAATTGGATGGCACTCTTCCCACGAGAATCCGCGCCTCGGCCTGGATTCCGATTATTTTACGACTCCAGAATGGCGATGCTATTTCGACCCCAACGTCAAATTGAGCAGTGCAAACGCTGTCTCGGCTTCCACGTTACACGTGATTGCTCCCGCGCTCCAGCATGCTGGAATTGTGGATCAAAAATGCACTCCGCCATGGAGTGCAAGGCCCCCTTAAAGTGTCGAAACAGTGGAGGACCCCACCGATCGGATTGCCGGAACTGTCTGGCTCGACCTGCGATGACCGGTCCGGTGACCAAAGAACAGCTCATCACGATCCGATAGTATGGTCAACGCGAGTACGCTGCAGTAGCCAGAGCAAAGGTTGCTGCTAGAAAAGCAGAAGATGCGGCTAAGTCTGCATCGGCAGATGTTCCGATGGAAGAGGGAATGGGCTTTGGGGGTTTGAACTCCGAAGAAGTTTGAGTGGCAGCGACTTGTGACGAGATTCCTTTTTTTATGACTCCAGGAAAAGAGGAAAGTAAACCGGCTGTGGATAAGGGTTTTTCTTTGAGCTCATCTCTAGCTCTCAGCGGAGATTGAGAAAATTTGGTCACTTGGAAGATGTGGCAGGAAAAGAGATGTGCGAGAAGCGCGGATACTGGACCAAATTGGAAATCTTCTTTTGTTACTTGTTTGGGATGGAGTTTTGAATGTTTTTATTCAACTAGCTACTACTTTTGTGGCAGTTTACACGGTGCGAACGAGTTGGGCAGGTCTTAGACTTGAACCTAGCCGGCTCCACCGGTCTCAGATCTATAGGATACGTGGGGCTTGGCCCGAGACATAAAAATTTAAAAAAAAAAACAAACGATGACAGGCCATTGAGGCAAGGGAAGGCCTGATTGTAAATGTGGGGCTCACATCTTTTCAATTATCGTTCGAACATTTCTTTCGGCAAAACGATTTTGTTCGAGAGCATGGGATGAAGATATGCGCCATTCAATGCCGTGGCAAAGGAGAATTTGTTGTCATTCCGAATTCGAGAACTCTATACCACTGTCAGTATAAAGATATTTGGGCACTTTTCCGAATAAAGTGCGTAAATTTTAGAGAATGTTGTTTTTTTTTAAATCATTTTTGCGTATGCAGCCTGATGCTATGACGCGTATGATTACGGAAGATCTGTATATGACGCAGAATGACTCTGTTTGACGTTTGGAACACTCATACTTAGATTTCATTTGCAGATGCCACTACGAGAATAACGCCTTGCGACATGTACCCTCTTCCGTGAATACCCACCATAGGGAAAATCGAGAAAAACCTGTGGTTATCTGAGCATACTTTCGTCATTCTACTGATACAGCATCACCGCGAGAGAAGTGTTGTGAGGGTCTTACTGGATTCGAACCAGCTTTCTCCTGTCTCAAGTGGGGTATGTGTCCAAGCTACCCAGACTTTACTTGGGAGAACGGCCCGGGCAGCGTACCACTGCAACATCCGATCCGGAGGAAATTATTTATGGAGGTAGGTACTGTTTACTTCGAATAGATAGGCCATGCTCACTCCCATAAGGCGTACTCATCAACAGCAATCACAAACTAGATTGCTGTAGGAACTGAGCTATCATTCGTTGTTGCTGCAAGAGACTTTTTTCCACGAACGATGTCTAAGTGGGTTGCCTCAGCAAATGATGAAGAATGCCTCAATGAATTACAGCTTTTAGATTTAGCGATTTTGGTCCTATTACAAGTTTCACAGTCGGGTAGAGATTTATTTTCCTTAATACCAGCCAGTTTAAGTGTAGGGTCTTGAGTTTTCTGTCCAAGATGGCTCAGTATTAGGTACCAGCCACGTTTGACCGGATCTATCTTCCGACGAACTGAGGCAGTACTGTTATGAGGTATCAAAGTCAGCGTTCAGATTTCCGAGAAAATACGGCAAAAAGCGAGTCAATTGGTCATCAGAGCTCTACATCACGGTATTGAGATGGCTACCATATTGTGAAGCTCTGAGATTCAAGTTGAGCTATGCAAAGTATGCGAGCCTTTTGAGATAGAATACGGACTGCACCTTCTAATGTTTCTGTTTTACCATTAGATGTGGGACAAGCCTGGTCACCTTTACTACCAGTCGATGAACGACCACCACCAGCTATAAAAATGGTATTTGAAGGGGCAGAGTAAGCAGAAAAATCATTTTCATTGAGTGCAGCGTGAAAATCAGCATCACTATCAAACATGTATTTTGAATTCTCACTTAATTTATCCCAAGAGAGAATGTTCTTTCGATTTTTATTACTACCGACTTTGCTACTATTAACATGCTTTGTTTCAGACACTCTAGTTCTGTATGACCAGGTTTATTGCACTAGTTGCATGATATTTTCACAACATTTTTACCAGAATGCTTTAGTACAATAAATGAGGCCCATCGAAGACATTCAGAAATCATTTCATCAAAGTTGAAGTTTTGACATCTGTTGGCAAGTTCCAGTTGAATTTAGATGGATGGGAAAGAAGAGGAAAGTAAACATGTGATTTTTCCTCTGAGGTAATGAGCATGTGTTGAGCTCATAGTACATTTTCCGGTGTTCCCAGGCGAATGACCAAAGAATTTCGTTTTTGTCAGGTTGGGATGTTTAGGATCGATTGGTTATTCTGGTGATATTGGAATGCGGCATTGATTGAGAGGCCAGTGCAATTTCGGAGAGGATGAGGCGAGCAGAATCACTAGGAGCTATGTAGATGTGTGGCAGAGTTTCTCGAAGTTTACTGATCCGCCAGCCCCATCCCATGTTGTCCGCTTTGTTTCAAAGAGGCAAAAGGATGAGGAAGGCAGCTGACGTCTCCGAGAGGAAAATGAGTCGAGATATGGATTTACAACATTGACACCAATTAGGACCTTTGAAAACTAGAATTGGTGTCGTTTTCTCTGTGCTCTCGAGACGCCTTGTAAGAGTCCAGATTTTAGTTTTCTCGCTAGATTCTTTAATCGAATCATTCAGGTCTTCAGCAGTTGCTAATTTGGTGCCAGGTATGGAAATACAGGATTCAATCCGTTATCAGAAGGATCTTTACCTGAGGATAAAATTTGGATAATTGATGATATACAGTTGATAGCTTGAGTTATTAGATGATGTCTTGTGGCTTCAGCTACGGTAATAATTCTGCTAGTAGAGTTTGAGACTAAAATATGTTGCAACTTGTCCCCTACGACTAGCCTAGGAAGATATTAATATCCTTCTAGTGTGGGTCCGAGTGCCATCGCTAAGCAACTGATGTCTTTGTGACTCCAAATTACAAACTGTAACGGCTTGAAAGAATGATGATGATAATGTTTGTAACACCCCATCAAACCCCCCTTGAAGCTCAATGCTTTAAATCTAAGTTAATTTGATTACAAAATGCGACATGTTTGATATGCTGAAGAGCTTCTTTCAAACCATCAGCTTTGTAAAGATCGAACGGTGTATCTTGGAGCTTGATAATTTTATCTTTGATAGCTTCTCAAACAGTCTCTTCGCGCATCAGAAAATGCCGATTTCGAGTGGAAATTTTAGTGAAGTTTGCCGTGATGAGTGCTGCAGTGTTAACCATTTCATTGATAATTAGGTGTTGCATAGGTCCAAATAGTTCTTCGTACAGAAGTCGAAGCCATTGTGAGATGGTTGCAAGTTTTGTGAGTGCTGCATACTCAGATTCACATGTAATCAGCGCTGTTAATTTCTGTTTATTGGACTGCCATACAATTGGGGTCCCGCCAATGAAGAAAAGGATTCCAGAAATACCCTTTGATGTCAACATATTTCACCAGCTACTATGTGAAGAAACATTTGAGAGTTACTATTTTGAGGGAAAAAGAGTGCAGCTGATTTTGTGCGCGAAACACAGTGTAGCAAGTGTTTCAAAAAGAGCATTGTATTTTGAGATGGATCACGCGCGTGTCTTGTTAGTCGGTTGACTGTATGTATATACATTTAAATCATGTTTTATTCAGTCTTCTAGCTATGGCAAGGTTGACTGCGTATTGTATATCTGGCCTTGTCATATTAGTAATGTATCAAAGAGTACCAACAGCTGAGCCATATTTGATAGCATCGGACTCTGTACATAATATTTCTCTGTCACCTTCAATCGGGTTTTCATCTGCTATCGGGGTATTCGCTCCATTACAATGAAGCGTATTCATATTTTCATAAAGAGATTCAATTCTGTCCTGTTGGTGTATGCGGATTTCATTCGATTTTCTTTCCACATTAATGCCGAGGAATTTGGACATGTCTCCAAGATCTTTTATTTTGAATGTGTCACAGGCTTGAGGCCTGGCTTTCATTAGGCTAAGGCCTATTTATTAATAATTACTCATCAGCTATCCTTGCTTATAAATTTAATCACGAGACGCCAGGGTCACTAATTATAACACGTATAATATGGGTCGGGCTGCTTGACTCAGCTTAATGCGCATACTATAAATAGCAAGCTTGGACCATGATTTTAACGAACTTAATTAAGGGACAAACATGAAGCATCTGTGGGACCGTCAAATGAGGTTTATGGATGATACTTATTGTAGAAAATCGTAAGGATTATAACCGTTAATTCAAAAGACTTAATTTTTTATATCTAACTACGATACATGTATATATAGATATTGAGCAGCCACTAGGAAAAACTAGGAAAAGTTAAGATACGAACAACCCAAAAATAAATAATACGAGTATTTCGTAATGGTCGTATGCGATGTGAGATAGGACCTAACAACGGACGAACACATGCTAGCAAGGATATTGATCGACCATGGTGTTGAGCTTGTTGGGAAAAAATAGAAATGATGGTGGCGCTAGCGTTCTAGAACATCAAACTCTTCATTTTCCAACACTTATATACAGCGAGATTATCCTCTAACTGATAACTGATCGAGTATAACGGCGCGGGTAAATGTGCATGAAGTTGAATTTCCTGGAGGCTTGTCAAGAAGGAAAAGGCTCTCTGGACAAGAGTCAGGAGAATATTGTTGAAGAAGAATATATTGGGGATTTGCCTCAGAAATAGCTCTTCACTTCAAGATCTTCTATTGTATCTAGCTCTAGATATTCTGCGAATAGCACTTATCTTTTGACCCTTACAGAATGCATTTGTTAGGATGAAGATTGTTTCGTTAATGGAGGACTTTGTAGATTATAAAATCATGATATCGTCAACATATGTTGAGACAATTGTGTATAATCAACGGAATGCATTTGGGCCAAATTTAAAAGAATGAAACCCATTTTATTGGAGAATTTTGCGATGTGTTTCTTGCCACCTTCTGGGTGCTGTCTTTAGCCCGTAGATAGCTTTGGTGAGCCTGCAGATAAGATTTAGGTTAGCTTCTCTACAATGTGGCTGTTCTGTGTATAACGAGTGGTCTAATTCAGCATGTAACAAGGCAGCAGTAATGTCAACGTATTGAATAAAAAGTTTATTGCAAGCTGCAAATGCGAACAGCATACGCATGGAACTGGGATGTAGAATATCTGCGTGGGTGTTATCTGCAAATGATTCCGGGAATCTCTGAGCTCACCATCTTGCATTTAGTGTGCCTTCTGACTTTTCTCTTAAGTTCCATTTTCCAGTCATCAATTGACCTTTTGCTTCAAAATAAGGAACGAGGGTCCAAACTTAATTTCGAGACATGCTATTCATTTCTTTGCCCATAGCTATATCCGATTCTCTGGCTCGAGGCTGAGATAGAGCAATCTCAATCGCTCGTTAATTACTCAGTCAAAGTGCAAGGATTTTGGATTTCAGCGGGAAAGAGTTTTCGTGAGCTCGTATGTCACGTCGGATAACCGTTTGACCAGTTTTGGGGTTAAAAATGATATTTCCGCTAGTGAATTCTAAGCCCACATATATTCCTTTTTTAGCTTTGGGATTTAGCTTGTTGTGATCTGGTTCTAGCCAGAATACTCGATAGCCAAAAGGTTGAATGCTTTCAGTATTAGGCATTTTATTGAAGACAGAAAGGAAGGGTGATTTGGATGCATGTGAGTTGGGCATCATATTTAAAATATTAATGGCTGCATTGAGAACTAACGGCCAGAATGTTAACGATAATCCTGATTGTAGATGTAGTGCCCTCATTTTCCCAGTGACTGTGCGGACGTTTCTTTCCTCAATGCCATTATATTCTGGGGCGTGAGAAGAAGATCTGAGCCGATTAATCCCGCGAGAGTGACGGATTTCCTGAAACGCCGAATTCGAAAATTCAGTACCGCTATCACTATGTATACGTTTTGGTGTTTTGCGATGCTGCGTCTGAAGAGTTTCGAGGAAGTGTTGTATGGTTGTTGCGACTGTTTTTAATTTTGTATCGGCCATACCTATTTCCATGAGGTATATTCGTCAACAGCGAGTAGAAACCAAGTGGCTGTGGGGGTTAAATTGTCTGAATTAGTCGGTAATAAGGATTTTTGACGGCCAACTAAGTCCATATAGATGGTTTCTATGAATTTAGCTGAACTATGGAGAGTCCCTGCACCTCTGGTCCTGGTTACCTTAGTCTTGGAGCATGTCTTCCAGTCAGTTGAAGATTTATATCCTTTTATTCCAGCTAGATGAAGTACTGTATTTCGTGCTTTATTACCTGTATGGCCTAGAATGGTATGCCAATTACGTTTAACAGCATATATCTTAGGTGGATCAGTCAATTTAGTAGGTCTATAAATTAATCTACCACATTCCCTACGAAAATATGCACATAAGACATTGTCTAGTCTTGTAAGTTCTACGTCTTTATATTGGGGTGGCAAACGTATGCTAAAGCCATGTTTTTCCGAGCTGGGAAGTTGAAAAATTGCGAGTTGGCTCACCGGGGAATATGTGTAGCACCATGAAGTTGTACAGTTTTACCATCAGATGTAGGAAAAAGGATATTACCAGAATCTGATGTAGAAACTGATCCTCCACCAGCAACACGAACAGTTTGAGAATGGGCAGATTAACGGTGAAAATCGATTTCATAACTTGAGACATGGTAATCTGTCCTAGTGTCAAATTGATATGTTAAATTATGAGATAGATCAGCAGTTGAGAGTATCTGCTTTTGAATAACAGTATCTTTTTCTAGCTTGAGTAATCCTTCTTTCTCTTTCTTTTGAGCTTTTTTCTTTTATCTGTAATCTATCTCTGAATTTCCAATGTTCTTGCAAAAATTACGAGTGATCTTTTTGCTTTTCTTTTCTGAATTTTCGGATCTAGTGGTTGACGTCCAGCAGAGACACTTTGATTGTGTTTGATGGTAAGTGTAACCATAACATCTATTTGTTATCTCCAGATAGAATTTGTGCACATAAGATCGGAGTAGATATTTCATATGCGTTTTAACTTCAGGGGTTCTTGGACAGTGTTCTTTAAGATTTTGGAAACGTTTTCGATATTCCCTGATGTAGAATGGAAGTATCATGTCGTTGTCTGGCTGAAATTTCCAAAAACGTGACGAGCTTGTAAGAGCTGTCGCAAAAACTTTTGACTTCGATACAGAAACAATTTCATGAAGTATTGAATGTGGATTATTGCTGGGTACTGTATTGATGTCCGGCGTAGTTTCCTTGAGTTTTGCTGAAAGCCACCCTAATCACATAAGAATTGCCTTATTATAAGGAAATTCTCCTAGAAATGCTGCCGAGATTTGAGTGAGAAAAATCAGCCTTTTTACGCAGTCTGTGACAGCTGGTTAGACAATAATATTCCTGCAGCCTATGCTGTTCAGCCGAGGCATAAGAATGACGTAAATGTGCGCACGGTAGTCCATTGCATATAATATTACATATTTCCAAATAAGGCTAAGTCTCTCGGAAAGGCTTTTGGACCGTGCACTATTAGAACGCTATGGAAGCTACTAGACAACTCTTCAACGTAGTGTACAAGAACCTTCTAGAATAAGGAGCTTATTAATATAAACATAATTTGTATTGTCAAACTTGGCTTTTCCTTACAGATAGAAAGTTAACTACCATTGAGTATATAGTTGCTCTAAATCTTTATACCCCAAACCGCGACAGAGTCGCGCCACAAAATCCAATTTAAGCGTTTTAGTATCGGAAGCACCGTGAATTTTTCAATTCTGTCTAAACGAGCTGAGAGCGTGTAGATTTCAATTTCCTTGGCTGGCTCTTTTTAAGAGTCTTCAAGCTTCTTTACAGAAAAGAATTCAATTCCAGATATATATCTGGATGAAGTGGCTTGGGACATATTATTTGATTCGTTGTATGCCTGCGAAGGGCGCTTATTGAAGAGTTCAGATGACATCTTTTTACTGTGGGAAAGTTGCTGTGCAAGTAGATGAGTAACGAGCACGAAGATGAGATGCACAGTAATACGTTTTTCGCAGTTATATTACGAGAGCTTCTATACGGCGGAATGTCATGGGGCTAGAGCCACGGGACTCAAAAACAGAAGGTCAAGAAGCCACAATTCTTTAACAAAGCAACAAAAAATAAAAAGAATACCAAAAGAAACATGTTCAAAAAAAGAAGGCAAGATACAGGCATTAAGTTCGAATTTAGGGTCAGTTTGATATTATTAGTAATGTTGGACAGTCTAACCCTATGTTATGAGCCTCTAGACTGGTGCCAAGGGGAGTTCAAGGAGTTGGGAAGCGGGTAATTGTATTAAAAAAAAATGTACTTAAATCTCTTGTCAAAGCTACACTATGCAAAATGAAGTTCGCTTGTTCAGCCAAGTTTTTACTCAAAAGCTCATAGCTTCAGAACCATTCGATAGAATAAGTCAAAAACCTACATAGATGTAATTAAGTGTCTGGTGGAACTTATTCTAAATTTTTGAATCACGACTTAATCTATACAGAAAATGGTGGATGGGAGAAACTGACTAAGTGAGGCAAACTTCATTTGGCAGGCTATTTTAGTATCTAGTATTACCGCCCTTTGCACCCACGACGGCTTCAACTCGACTTGGCATAGATTCAATTAGATTCTGACAGCTGCTTAAAGGTATTTTTGACCATTCATTTTTGATACGCACCGATAATTCCCCTACTCCCTTGGGATATTCGTCGTACCTACCCAATCTTCTCTTCAACTCACCCCAGAGGTACTCTATTGGATTCAGATCCG
The DNA here is from genome assembly GCA_028751805.1 of Podosphaera xanthii. NCBI lineage: Eukaryota > Fungi > Ascomycota > Leotiomycetes > Helotiales > Erysiphaceae > Podosphaera > Podosphaera xanthii. Next base: position 2,409,808 of record JAPWIX010000007.1, read on the forward strand.
GAGATTGGGCGGGCCAATCCAACCAGGTGATTTTCTTCGATCTTAAGAGGGCCTTTGTAGCTCGCGCAGTGTGTTTGGGATCGTTATTTTGTTGAAAGGTTAGTTGGTTGACAGGAGGCATATCTCCCAAGAGGCACGTTGCCTCCATACTACAGATCAAATTTTAGTCTAAAATATTGATGTACTGTTATGTGTCCATCCTTCCCATTACCTGAACCATGGCACCTGGCTCTGACCAGGTCATACAAGCCCAAATCATCACGTTCCCCCTTCCAAATTTGACTGTCTGGATTGTATTACGATCGTTGGGCAGTTGTTTATCTTTCTGCCAGGTATAATTGATTCCGTCGCTGCAAATTCGATTGATCTTTGTTTCGTCAGACCAAACCACTTTCTTCCAGTCTTCTATCGTCCACCCCTTGTGTCTTAGGGCGAAATCCAGACGAGCTTTCCTGTGCCGAGCCGCCAAGGCTGATTTTTTGGGCCTCTTTTTGGCCTTCAATCCCGACTCTTGAAGGACATTTCTGATGGTTTGCGGGCTGACACTAATACCCATAGACGCATGTAGACTTACTGCCGCTTGTTTTGGTGTCTTAACAATCCCGTTGGCTATATTGTTGACAATTCTTCGCTTGTCCCGAGGGGTCAGCTTGCTTACACCCCCCTTTTTCTGGCACTACTTTCTTCAGGAAGGGGTTTCAGAAGCTTAGAAACCGTAGATTTGGAGCACTTAAGCTCACTCGTGATAGAACTGAATGACTTTCTCTCTTTGAGGCGCTGGATGATTTGGTCTCGAGTTGTCATCTTTAATCTAGGCATATTGCTTTGTTGTACACTCAATTACAACCAAAAGTTGGCCCAATACGTTGCGATTGACCATGTAGAGCACTTACGAATAATTTTCTGAGTTTAGTTCGATGAATTGAGACCGTCGTGGCTGCAAATGCCGGTAATTTTAGATACTAAAATAGCCTGCAAAATGAAATTCGCCTCGCTTAGTCAGTTTCTCCCAGCCACAATTTTCTGTATAGATTAAGTCGTGATTCAAAAATTTAGAATGTGCTTCATTAGACACTAGATTACATCTATGTAAGTTTTTGACTTATTTTATCGAGTTGTTCTGAAGCTACGAGCTTTTGAGTAAAAAGTTGGCTGAACAAGCAAACTTCATTTTGCATAGTGTAGATGGCTGAATACAATCTGATTTTTTTTAAAAAAAAAAAAGAGCCCCAGGACTCGATCCGGCGCTTAGCCAGATCTGATCCACATCGTATAATCTCGCATAACTTTGCTTAAGAAGCAGGGACCCGCGTATTGTGCCGGGAAGCCTTGAGAATCGTCTGGAAGCCCACGGAAGCTTCCACGATACGTAGGGAAGATCACGGAATTTCCCCGAATTCTCTTCGACTGTCGACGGAGTTAAATTAAAACAATCACCTTACAAACACTGCAAACGGGAAAACACCCTCCAAATCTGTCTAATCTATGAATACAACTGGCGCAATGGCTTCTGCCAGAGCTCCGACATCCACATTGCCCGACAAACCAGTCGACGAGCTACATCCATGTCTCGTTGGGATTGCAACCGCAATCAAACAATCAGAGCGCGAAAGAAAGCAACGACTTGGCCTGGCCCAAGAATTGCCAAGGAGTATCGATGCTTGGGCAAAGACCAAGACAGGAACAGACAATGGTGCCATGCTGGCTCCACTCATTAAAAACATAGCCCCAATTGTGACTTCCTTCGCAATTGGATCGGCTCCAGTAAATGTATCTCCCTGTGAGACTCCCCGGTCTTCAAAGAGTGTGGTGACAACAGCTACACCTAGGGTGACGAATTTGGCCGGGTTGCCTCCCCATGGCCTCCCTGGAAAACCTGAAGCAACCATCTCCCCTTGGGTGACAGTTGTCAGAAAGGCAGCCAAGCTCCCAGACCCACCGGCTGCATCGGCTTCTTAGAAACCATCGCCTCAAAAAAGCCCTCCGCAAGCAAACCCTCCCAAAGAAGATAAACGACTCTTCCTCCGCTTAGGCAAGGAGCACGAATGGCGCAAACTCTCCCCGGTAGCGCTAAAAAATATCATAACTGAGCGAGCTGGGGTAGCACCATCTGCTATAGTTGTTTCACGGATTGACATGTTTCATGTTAGGGAAGTGTCAAGGCCGTTACAAGGGGTTGATATTTGACAAAGGATTTACCAGGTTTCATGGTAAGACGTTGGCGTGCCGTTGTAGGAGTTTTGGAGTTGTTCTCTGGGTTTCATATAACCCGTGTGGAGTTATTATTACGATCTCACTTAGAGATCAAATGTACATATGTAGACCTGACGTCGCGGGGTTTTCTCTCCACGCAACGTCTTCTGAATATAATTTTATTCTTCAATTATCCTCTTCCTCTGCGAAGACCGCTGTTTAAATTGCACTTCTCTTCTGCTCCGGAAGACCACTCCCACCGCCCATTTCTCTTCTGCTGTGAAGAGCACTTCCCGCTGCTCGCCCCTCACCTATACCACCATCTCACCTATTACCTGACACACCCTCATCTCACTCCCATCAAACGAGCTTTCTAGTCCCGCTTCGTACCCCGTGGAACAACTGCTCCTTATATCCGTGAGAAGTCGCCATATATCAGGTACGCTCAGGCCTGGCCTTTGAGTGCGTCTCAGATGCGCTCAGAGAAACAATCCTAGGAGTGTCATCCTCTTTCCACAATGAGAATGCCACCATTGAACCGGCATCGGACTGGATCTCGGTACTAGTTCCTGGCGTGCCTTTACACATCAGATCGCCAGACAGAAGAATGATGGTTACCAACGAAATGGTGGCTCGGGAATGTTTGGCAGTCGCGGGTGCAACCCCAATCCAGCTACGCCCGATGAAAACAAAGTTAGGACAGTCCTCCACAAGTTGGCTGATCCATTTCAAGCAAAAACCCAATAGTGTTAGATTTCGACTGTTCAATGAGAGCGGTCCCGCCAGATCTTTCACAAGGCAGCGTCCAATCGAACAATGCCAACGATGCTGGGTGTTAGGAAAGCCTCTACTGTATAATATATATATGGAGATTGCCAGGTCATAGTGTTCTATGATTCTGGTCTGGCCTTTTAGCCGAGTGGTGATGCATCTATCTCGTGTATCATGTAGGATGGCAACCTTTAGCCTGACACCCACCTCTTGACCCCTGTCTCCAGCCTCGCTGTCTACATACCGCTTATGACATAATCATAGAACACTATGACCTGGCAATCTCCATATATATATTATACAGTAGAGGCTTTCCTGACACTGAGGTTTCCATTCTACACGCCACTGCGGAAAAGCAATACTGTGTGGAAGATGTAAGGGAAGCCACGAAACAGAAGGTTGCAAAGCCGAGACCCCTAGATGTTCAAATTGTGGAGGACCACATGAATCCACAGACAAATCATGCATGGCCCGTCCACGGCGCCAAAATAACACCATCGTGCCGCGCACGCCTGCAGAGTTGCGGATCATCCGCGAACGAGGCAACCGTGATTATCAATTGATACTCGTTGAAAAGAAAAAGAAGAGTAAGGATGCTGAACTAGAGGTGGAAGCTGTCAGCATCCCGGAAGCCACCATGCAAGATCAATGAACAGCGACCAGATCGGAGGTGCAGCAAGGGGGGTGTCAGGCGTACTTATGTTCCATCAAGTAAATGTGGCAAAAGGAGGGCCTAATATGGACATCGCATTGCAACAGGCATGGGAAGCAGGCGCGGACATTGTGATGATTCAAGAACTATGGACAATGCGCAGAGAGGGTCATTATATCACCAAAAATCACCCAGGTTACAACTCTCACGCTCCTTTTGGAGGAGAAGGGGTTCGGCCCAGAGCCATTACGTTCACACGAAAGGGGCTGCGGGCTATCCAAATCTTTCCTTCAATGGAACGGACCGCTGACTACTGTTTTGTTCAGTCATGCGGCCTCACTTTTGTAAATGTATATCGGGCTCCGGGGCCAACCGGCACTCTGGAGCCCCTGCTAAGTTGGCACCCACAGGGCCCCACAATAGTTGGTGGCGATTTTAATGCGGTGTCATTGCATTGGCAGCCACAGGCTCATTGACAACACGGAAATGGGGACCAAATTTTGGAGTGGGCCGCAACGCATGAGCTGGAGCTTATTACGACAATAGGGGAATCAACTCATCGAGACGGCAATGTGCTTGACCTCACTTGGAGCAATACATCTGCCTTTGCTTCGGTCTCTCCATTACATCATTGCACATCCGACTATGCCACGATCGAAGGAACCGTGTACACGCCGGGAATATCAGATCTAACTAGTATCTCAACCCAAGTCCGCGTCAGTGACTCGAACTTAGAAGAATTTACACGATGTGTAAAACAATGGGCGAAGCCAGGACCATTGAATTCTATTCTAAACATGGAAAGATGCACAGCGAGACTTCTGGAGGTCATACACGATGCCGTCAAGGTGACAGGGCGGACTCCAGCTATAGACAGCGGGACAACAGCCCCATGGTGGAATGAAGATTGCAGAGAGAAATGGCAGGAGTACAAAGAGGCTAGAATGCAAGCAGAAAACTCAGCAACTGCCAGGAGGACTTTCAGAAACGCAGTCAAGAGAGCAAAACGCGAATACTGGATGGAGCAAATTGAGGCTGCCGAATCTGAGGCGCAGGTCTACAAGTTGATGAGATGGGCTAAGCCCCGTCCAGCCAAAGAGCCACCGCCACTACAAATCACTCCCAACCGTTGGCTTTCGGATCCGTTGGAACGAGCAATTGCGCTTCGCGACTCCCTACTCGCTCGATTTAACGCCGAGAACGACTGCCAAACATGGGAAAATGGACAACCATAAACGATTCCCTGGGAATCAGTTCTGACTCTCGAGGAAGTAACAACGGCGACTACGACATCTAGAGATACCGCCCCAGGAAGCGACAAAATCACGGTACGACTGCTTAAGGCGTGCTGGGAAACTATTGGCCCCCTTGTAAGAGACCTGTTCCAGGCATGTTTAGAACTAGGACATGTCCCGATTCCGTTCAAATTGGCGGAAGTTGTAATGATCCCAAAACCAGGCCGAGACCTATCCACTACTAAAGGATGGCGACCAATCTCACTACTTTCAAGTCTAGCAAAAGGTCTCGAAAGATTAGTAGCCAAAAAGATGGCCCGACTGGCAATCGAACATCGAATAGTCCCGCAGCAACTTTTTGGTGCTCTCCCTGGACGTTCAGCCGTAGACCTAGTCTCCTGCGTCGTTCACGATGCAGAGGCAGCGATGAGAAACGGCAAAGTGACAGCCATGGTAACGCTCGACGTGCAAGGAGCATTCGACGGAGTCTTGCACAAGCGTTTACTCCGGCAGATGAGGGAACAGGGTTGGCCGGTCTCTATTTGCCGCTGGATCGAATCTTTCCTGGAGCAACGAAGGGTACGAATAAGATACAAGGATGGTGTGACGGACGACAAAGCGGTAGAGTGCGGTGTTCCTCAGGGATCGCCCGTCTCCCCTCTTCTCTTCTTACTATAAATCTCGATCCTTATCCAAAAGGGCAGTCCAAACAGCAGGTTCGGCTATGCTGACGATATTGCTGTCGTCCGAGCAGGCAAGAACCCTCAAGAAGCAATCGCAGCAGCTCAGGAAGAAATTGATAGACTAGTAGGGCTGGCAGCGGAAAACAAGATCGATTTTGACCCTTCAAAGTCCGAGCTGTTGGTCATCGGCGGAGGTCCGAGGAAGAAGATAGACACCTCAAACCTATCCGTCAATGTTAAAGGCCAAAGGATATCACCTTCTCCACATATTCGTTGGCTCGGGGTGTGGATAGACTCGCAACTGTCATTCAAAGTTCACGTACAACAGTGGTGCGGGAAGGCGCAAAAGTTGGGACACTTCTTGTGACAAATCAACAAAGTACAACGGGGCGCAGCACCGGGCCCCTTGATACGGGCAGTACAAGCATGCATAGTTAGTACGGCGACCTACGGGGTAGAGGCTTGGTGGCCTGGTCTTACCCGGGTAAACGCGAACAGCAAGAAGCAAGTGAGCACAGGAGTTGGGTGGCACACGAATCTCGTAGACCGAACCATTCTCAAGGCAGTTCGAGCAGCCTTACCGGCATGGCGCACCACGCCAAACTCAGTTCTACACAGAGAAGCTGGAATTCCCCCGGCAAAGATACTACTTCAACAGAGGCAGCTGCGCTCAGCAGCACGGATACGTAGACTCGACAATTGGCACCCATTACAATTCAGGGCAAACGAGACTAGTACGGAATCAATCAAACGTTTAGGCTTACACGTGGGTCATAAAGGCCGCCCTATTGAAGTCCACGAACGTTATCATACGCGTCTACAGACGAGCATGCGAACGATTCCAAAGACGGAAGAACCGGGCTCTCTTTCTTATGTCACAAAGGGTTCTGTGCGCAGACACCACCCAGCGAAGGACAAGAAAACAGAGGCAGAGGTGGTAAAAGACTGGCTCCAAAGGTTACCCCCTGGAACAATTTGCGCCTACTCGGATGGGTCGTCAAATGGACCTGCCCAGTCGGCGTATGGATACGCGATCTATAGAGATGGACATCTGTTAACGACCGGGAAGGGGCCTCTCTTGGGTGGTGAGGTCTACGATGCTGAAATCTTTGGAGCTCTCAAAGCACTAGAGGTTTCCCTCATAATTGAGAGGAATTCTCCGATCAAAATCCTACTGGACAACCAGGGGGCGTCCAGAGCTTTAGAAAAAGAACAATCCAGCTCTTCACTAACAGCAGTGCGGAGGTTTAAGCAGTTGAGTGACGAGCACCGTCGTGTGCAGATCCGATGGATTCCTGGACACAGCGGCATAGAGGGGAATGAAAAAGCCGACGAAATGGCAAGAGCAGCGTTAGCAGAGATATCTCCGGAATGGGCAACCTCACTTAGAATAAACGACAGGGAAAGGGTTCCCATTCTTACTTTTGCAGCACTCGGACGCCACATCAATATCCGCAAGCAAGAGCTAGTTGATAGCTGGTGGCGAGCATCGAAACCAAAACGCTACGAGGATCTAGACATCCAGATGCGCCGAAAACGACCCCCCGGAACTAGCCCTCCCACGGTGGGCATATCACCGATTAATTGCTGCGCGGACTGGCCATGGAGACTTCGCAGACTACCATAGACGGTTCAGACATATGAATGCCACAATTACTTGCGTATGCGGGCGGGAAAAGCGACCGTGGCATTTTGCGGAATGCCGACGAGCCACACAACGTTGGAGATCTACCACATGTGAAGCGTGCCCCACCGCCAAAGAGATGGTCGGACACAACGGATGGCAGCTGTTTTTACGGTTCCTGACCGAGACAGAGTGCTACAAAGAACTAAGCGTGAATGAACATCGCGTGGACCCCTTTCTCTGACAGAAGTTTCTGGTCTGGCGGAGTTTGGGTAAAAAAAAGTAGAGAAGCTGGTGTAGGACACCGGACTCCCTAGAAAATTTTCATTTGTTATCTCCCGGATCATATAGGCCCGGTCATGTAGGTAGTCATGAGTCTATGTCAGAGCTCGAGTACCCGTGTCACGCCCCCTGGGTGTAGGGCCATGCCCGACACGATAATAATAATAATAATAATAATAATAATAATAATAATAATAATAATAATAATAATAATAATAATAATAATAATAATAATAATAATAATAATAATAATAATAATAATAATAATAATAATAATAATAATAATAATAATAATAATAATAATAATAATAATAATAATAATAATAATAATAATAATAATAATAATAATAATAATAATAATAATAATAATAATAATAATAATAATAATAATAATAATAATAATAATAATAATAATAATAATAATAATAATAATAATAATAATAATAATAATAATAATAATAATAATAATAATAATAATAATAATAATAATAATAATAATAATAATAATAATAATAATAATAATAATAATAATAATAATAATAATAATAATAATAATAATAATAATAATAATAATAATAATAATAATAATAATAATAATAATAATAATAATAATAATAATAATAATAATAATAATAATAATAATAATAATAATAATAATAATAATAATAATAATAATAATAATAATAATAATAATAATAATAATAATAATAATAATAATAATAATAATAATAATAATAATAATAATAATAATAATAATAATAATAATAATAATAATAATAATAATAATAATAATAATAATAATAATAATAATAATAATAATAATAATAATAATAATAATAATAATAATAATAATAATAATAATAATAATAATAATAATAATAATAATAATAATAATAATAATAATAATAATAATAATAATAATAATAATAATAATAATAATAATAATAATAATAATAATAATAATAATAATAATAATAATAATAATAATAATAATAATAATAATAATAATAATAATAATAATAATAATAATAATAATAATAATAATAATAATAATAATAATAATAATAATAATAATAATAATAATAATAATAATAATAATAATAATAATAATAATAATAATAATAATAATAATAATAATAATAATAATAATAATAATAATAATAATAATAATAATAATAATAATAATAATAATAATAATAATAATAATAATAATAATAATAATAATAATAATAATAATAATAATAATAATAATAATAATAATAATAATAATAATAATAATAATAATAATAATAATAATAATAATAATAATAATAATAATAATAATAATAATAATAATAATAATAATAATAATAATAATAATAATAATAATAATAATAATAATAATAATAATAATAATAATAATAATAATAATAATAATAATAATAATAATAATAATAATAATAATAATAATAATAATAATAATAATAATAATAATAATAATAATAATAATATAAAAAAGAACATCAACAAACGGAAAAATCGACACCTTCGAAATGAGTGGTTCTAACGCGTCTAACAGATTGGCAGAGGATCCATTAAAGAATGCCGGCAGTAAATATACCGGAAACGCGTCTAACAGTGGTGGTGGTGCCCGAAAGGCACCGCCGAACATAGATGCGGACCTCAAAAAGTTCAAACAAGCACTGAAGGATGATATCCTATTTCCAAGAGCATACAAGGAATTACTAAAGGAGGCTGTAGATACTATCGAGAGCCTCCTCTTATTGAAAGTTCACCCCCCCCAGAGTTCAAAGTCTAGTCATGCAGATGAAAATCCTACAATGACTAAAATATTGCAGGAGATCAGATCCATCAAGGCAAGTATGGCGCAAAACAAAGGCCTGTCCCAAGGTCATGGCCAGACATGGGCGAAAGTAGCAAGGAAACCAGAAGTAGCGGGCAGTGTCATAAGAATACAAGATGAAAAAGAGAAACTTGAGATAGCCAAGCTCTCGAGCGAAGAGTTAGTGAAGAAGATAGGCATCAATGAAGTTGTAGGAGCCAAACAATTACCTAATGGCCAGGTGAAGGTTTACTTTGTAGGTCCGGAAACGAAACAAATCATGGACAAACAGCGAGAGTGGACCTCGAAACTGTCGGCCACTGCACATATAGCTAGTCCGACATACCAAGTTCTCGTACACGATATACCCTTGTCTTTCAACCCAGAGAATCCTGAACAGATCAGAGAGTTGGAGAAAGCAAATGGAAGGTATATCCAAGGCATTGGAATACAAAAAGCCGCCTGGCTAAGAAGGAACAACCGACAAGGCAAATCCGCAGGGTCATTGATTGTCTGGTTCAACGATGCAGATTGTGCAGATAAGGTGATCGGGAAGGGTCTGATGTGGGGATATGAAGTAAAAGCAGCAGAGATTTTTAGGTCGGGCTTCCGGATCATGCAGTGCTACAACTGCCAGAAGTACGGCCACATTGCCAAAAACTGCTCTGCGGAGCCAAAATGTGGACAGTGTGCCGGAGGACACAATACCAGGTCATGTCCAGGCAAACAGGAGACTAGATGCACCAATTGTAGCAAAAAACACCCAGCATGGAACCAGACTTGTCCGATTAGACTGGCGGCAAAAGCCCGAGCAGTTAACAACCGAACACAAGATCCTGGAAGATTTGCAGCTCAAGACCCCCAGATAGGACATCAGAGCTCTGATTGGCAGATAGTAGGATCAAGGAAAAGAAGAGCTAGTCCAACAATATTGGAAATTACTAACCCAGTAGACGAATTCGTCGTCCGTCGGGGTCCTGGCAGACCGAAAGGATCCTCTAATAAAATACCCAATATGACGACAGCAGCGGCTAAGACGTCAAGCATATCGAGTATGCCGACGCTTCCAACATTCGAGACCTTCCGGCCTGTAACACGGGAGAATACTGAAGAAGTAGACCCGGCACGGGAGTGCGAGATGACATTATGAAGGGCACCCAAATTCTTAATATAACGCAATACAACGTCAACAGGAGTAAAGATAGAGTCCAACAACATTTTCTCCAAATGCTAGATCCCCTAAAGCATCACGTGGTTGCGTTACAAGAGCCATGGTGTCACCCGACAGAATATACCACAGTTAAGCACCCTGCCTACCATCTGGTCTTTCCAGATGGCCAGAAAAGCAGAACCTGCATTTATGTGAGCAAACATCTGGCAGTCGATAAATGGAGAAGGGAAAAAACTCCAGAGGAAGCTTGTGGAGACGTGACCTCAATCAGTCTCCAAACCGATAGAGGCAAAATATTTATAAATAACGTTTACAACCCACCCCCTCTCTCTCATAGTAGCAACGACTTAGGAACTCTAAAGTTTCTTGAAGAAATCCTCTCTAAAGAAGGTCAGCATATTCTGTTAGGTGATTTCAACCTACATCATCCAAGATGGGGTGGTCAAACAGTACTTAGTCACCATAAACTTTCAGAAGACTTAATTGATGTTCTGGGAAGTAAAAATATGGAACTAGTCCTTCCAGAGGGCACAATAACCTGGAGTAAAAGGGAAGCCAAAGCACGCTAGACCTTACATTTGTGTCCAAAAATCTGGAAGATACAATAACAAAATGCCAACCAGCCAATGAATTGGAGGCATCCTCAGATCACATTCCAATTTGTACCGAGATGCTAATCCAACCTGGAACTCAAGAAGAACAAGCCCCCCGTCCTCAGTGGAAGAAGGCGGACTGGGAAGCAGTCAATAGAAGATTGGCCGCCAAACTTCGGGCGCTGGAGCTAGAGAAGCTCTGTCTAGATTCTCGAGAGACGATCGATCAGAGAGTTATATCAATCACCGAAGCTATCCAGGAAACAATCAAAGAAATGGTTCCCATAGCCAGGCCATCCAGCTTTGCTAAACCGTACTGGACCAGTGAATGTTCCAAAGTCGTGAAAGACACGAGAAAAGCTAGAAGAAAGTGGAAAAAGTTGGGTACTGAAGAAAGCTGGTTAGACTACCTAAAATCTACTAGCATAAAAAAGGCTCAAATTCAAAAGGCCAAGAATGTGGGATGGAGAGCAACCGTTTCAGAAGCTGCACAAGATCCGACAAAAATCTGGAAGCTCGTTAATTGGGCAAGAAAAGATCCAGAGGAAAGACATAGATTACCCCAAATCACAGATATCAAGGGAGCAGACGGAACCATGTACACTGAAGCTCTAGACAAAACAAATATCATGGCACATCACTTCTTTCCTCAACCAGTGGCAGCAGAAACCAGAGATATAGATGGGACTACCTACCCAGATGACCTGCCAGATATCTCTAATACTATAACCCAGACTGAAATTAAAGAAAATCTCCAAAAGCTACCAAGCGATAAGGCTCCGGGTCCAGACGGGATACCGAATCGATTCCTCAAGTGCTGCGAATCATCGCTCAGTAAAGTTCTAGCTGAGCTATTCAACGCTTGTCTCACTCTGGGCTACCATCCAAAGTTATTTAAGGAATCAACTACAATAGTCCTCAGAAAGCCACAGAAGCCGAGATATGATACACCAAAGTCGTACCGACCAATAGCTTTACTGAACACAATAGGTAAACTTCTGGAGAAATTAGTAGCAAATCGAATCTCAAAAGCAGCAGAAGATTTCAATCTTCTTCCTGAAGAACAGATGGGAGCTCGAAGTAAAAGATGTACAACCTCGGCAATTGAGCTTCTTACTGAACAGATCCACACCATTTGGGGTAAGGACAAGAAAAAGGTGGCGTCACTTCTGAGTCTCGATATCTCAGGAGCTTTCGACAACGTCTCCCACAAGAGACTTATTCACAACCTCCGAGAGAAAGGGATCCCAAGGTGGATTTGTAATTTTGTGGAGTCATTTTTAGAAGAGAGGACGACATCAATAGTTTTGGGATCATTCAAAGGGAAGCTGATATCCACCAGCACAGGAATACCTCAAGGATCGTCTCTATCTCCAATTCTTTTTCTGTTTTTCGCCAGCACACTCTTACCACTGTTGCAAACGTCATCTACCGCAGCCATAGGGTTCGTAGACGACACGAATATACTAACATGGTCAAGTTCTACTGAGGAGAATTGCAGGAAGCTGGAGGAGAAGCACGAGGTCTGCGAAGAGTGGGCAAGGAAGCATGGAGTTAGATTTGCACCGGAGAAATACCAGCTGATGCACTTTACTCGTGCAAGAAAGCGCCACAACCTCGAAGCAACAGTAAGTATACAGGGACATCTAACCTCTCCACAGTCTTCTCTCCGAGTCCTCGGGATTTATTTCGACCCCAAGTTAAACTGGGGCGCCCACATAAAAAGAAAGTTGAGCAAAAGTCGCACACCCAGGTACAGTCAATTAGCAGATTGGCACAGTCTACCTGGGGAGCGACATTTAAGAAGTCAAAGCTGTTGTACAGCACGTTAGTGAGACCGGCCCTCACGTATGGGTCCCAGATTTGGGCCGAGGCCGGGCCAGGGGTAAAATCCCCGAAAGGATAGTTAAACCTTTAAGAAGCGTCCAGAGAAAATGCTTAAAGTTAGTTACAGGTGCATATAATTCAACAAGCAGCAGAGTACTCGAACACGAGACCTCAGTGCTCCCAATCGAGCTCTACCTGAAGCAAAGGAGGGTCCAACACGCCGGACTATCAGACAAGCTACCTGTTCGAAAGACAATAACTTCGGCGTGTAATCGAATCAAGCTGCCCGTCCGAGGGAGAGAGGAGATTCACGACAAGAACAGAAGCGATGATGTGGCCGAATGGATTCGAATCTGCGGAAAGGAAGAGCAAACTGGGCGACAAAAGACGGCTGTAAAGATTGCAGCATTCCAGGAATGGAAACATTCTTGGACACACCAGAAGAACTCTGGACACTCGACTCCAGCCAATCCTGAGACTTGGAAAGCAGCGAATATCACCATGGATAAAAATACTGGCAGATTTACAATGAACTACAGGGAAGCACCAGTTCAAATCCACCAGAACCTTAGCAGGGCCCAAAGTAGTATCGCCATACAGATAAGAAGCGAGCATATCGGGCTCAATTCTTATCTGTACAGAAGAAAAGTACCTGGAGTTGACAGCCCAAAATGCCAGTGTGGGTATCCGTCACAGAACGTCAGGCATATGGTCATGACGTGTCCGCAGTGGGCGAGGGGACGAGGGGATTTCCTGCGAAAAGCAAAAGATAGGTCCTATCAGGCCATGATTCAGAGCCCGGAAGATGTGGCAAGAATCACGAAGTGGATACTAGACGAAGGATATCTAGAACAGTTTCGACTTGTCAGTCAAGTTGAGGCGACGATGCGGGAAATGATCCACAGAGCAGGGAATGGGTGAGACGGATTACACACTGGTTATAAAGTGTAAGGCACTTCTTGAAGGTAAACTGAATACACGATAGATATAAGACTGCAGATTAGGGGTTTTTTACCGCGAGGTTTCCTCCTGTGTATATATAATAGTTAGACACCTGCATGGGCCCTTGGGTTTCCTGAACGGGTTAATTGAAATCAAATCAAATCAAAATAATAATAATAATAATAATAATAATAATAATAATAATAATAATAATAATAATAATAATAATAATAATAATAATAATAATAATAATAATAATAATAATAATAATAATAATAATAATAATAATAATAATAATAATAATAATAATAATAATAATAATAATAATAATAATAATAATAATAATAATAATAATAATAATAATAATAATAATAATAATAATAATAATAATAATAATAATAATAATAATAATAATAATAATAATAATAATAATAATAATAATAATAATAATAATAATAATAATAATAATAATAATAATAATAATAATAATAATAATAATAATAATAATAATAATAATAATAATAATAATAATAATAATAATAATAATAATAATAATAATAATAATAATAATAATAATAATAATAATAATAATAATAATAATAATAATAATAATAATAATAATAATAATAATAATAATAATAATAATAATAATAATAATAATAATAATAATAATAATAATAATAATAATAATAATAATAATAATAATAATAATAATAATAATAATAATAATAATAATAATAATAATAATAATAATAATAATAATAATAATAATGTCGACGGAGTTAGGTAGAACCTTCCAGAACTCCACGTTCTCAAAGAAGCATGATGCATGTATTTATAAGGGATGTAAATAAACAAAAATATCATGAGATTCAAGCATGTGTTACGGGTTTTACCCGGTGTTGGGTAGCTGGGCTGCTCTGCGGCCCAGGTTTGCGCATTAGCCGAAAGTTCATAATTAGGGCTGAGCTTCGGAACGAATAGCGGGGACCACAGAAAGGTCAATGCTAGGACAGGTGCACCCGGTAAAGAAAGGATTCCTCTAAAGAGATCGACGGTGGCATGCTTCAGGTCGACGTCTTCTTACAATAGCTTTCTCCTCCCCATAAAAAAATAAAAATCATTTTGTGGCTTTGTGTACGTGCAGTGACTGTAGCTATTGCCCCATTGCAGCATGGAGATAATGATGGCAAGTGCGAATGCGGTCGAGAAAGACGCCCATGGCACTTTGCAAAATGCCGATCAGATCTCCAGTGTTGGAGAAGTGCGAAACAGGAAACTCCCCCGAGGGGGTGTGAGATGCTTGCAGAAAATGGATGGAAGAAATTTATCGAATTCGTGTCTTTAACCAGATGGTATGGCGCTGAAACCACAGAACGGGAAGCATAGGTTTTTCCAAGGGGCATCACTTGTTTTTCCTTTAGTAAAATGTTGGGAAAATTAGAACAAGGCGCAGGGCGCATTCGTTCGGACACAATGTTTTCGTTATTTATTTTCTTTCTATCTTGAAATAGTTGTGGGATTCTTGATTGAAGGTATAGTTTTCACGTGATGATTTATTCTTGGTGTTGAGCTTGGGATTTTGGAATATTTCCTGACAAATGTTCATGCCGCCAAGGAGAATGACGCGTGGCAAAGCATGTCTGATGTGGTAAATAACTCAAACAGTACGAAAAGGCTTCTCTGTTCATCGATAACTCGATTCAACCTATGGTCATAAGTGTCTTCTAATATGTAGATAAAAGAGTCTCTCAATTCCAGAGAGGAGGATAAGTTGTAGCTATTGAATATGAATATATTTGTGAACATTTTGATCTGCTCTTTTAATCTGGTTTAAGTTGACGTTATCCATATAAAAAGATATTTCTATACCATCGACTGATAGACGATATTCACATGTATCATGTTGTTACAAATAACCAAGTTGAATGGTAATCATATTGGGAATTTTTATGAGCTACAACCTATTTCAGCAATATTTCCTGTAAGAAATGAAAGAGCCCCAAATTATACTTTGGAGCGTATACTTCTAGCGATCGCAGGATCATTTATATTAAATATATTGAAAGTATCGCTACATAAGAGAAATCTTTTCATCGAAGAACTGGCGAACGAGGAAGGTTGATCTTTTGAGCTAATACCCTTCAGCGAATCTTCTAAAAGTAGTGGTTGTTTATAGATATTTAGATAAGCTCCAGCTTAGGATACCAGGCGAGGAAAATAAGACATCAAGTCAACTTTGTATGTGGATGGTAACTGGATTTGGGGGTTTTGGCAACCGGGCAAGCCGAATTTTCATATGGAGAAATGTGTGCAACATACAGCCCTTTGAAGGGTCAGAGTGAGATGAAAAGTCCCACGAGCGATTTGTATGGGCTAATTTGATTTCGCTTAACACTCATAAGACCCGGGTTAATGATATCAAAATAAAAAAACTTATAACTATCATTGGAGATGAAAAAAATCGTTTTCGCATGAATCAGAAACACTTTCCCAGAGCAGATTCAAGATTTGGGTAAATACCTGATCCCAGTCGCAGGGCAGTTTCCATGCCAATTCTCATCCAAAGGAGTCGTCGGCACATACTCGCCGGCCTGCAGGCTGCCTTTCACGTTAAAAGAATACCAGGCCTGGTTCAACTCGTCACCCTGACAACCTAAGACGACAGGATTGTGTGTGAAGACACTCAGAGCGTCTTGAATAGCTGCTGCGGTGTAGGTCTGTGAGTGACTTGGCACAATACCTGCAGATGCAAGTGCTTCATAGCTGTTTAACTGCTTGAAGAGATCAACAGCTTTCTGGAAAAAATCTACCACTTCATCGCCAGCTTTATACGTCGAAGGATAGCAAGAGGGCGCGAGAGTGTTTATACATGTCCCGTGTTTGTTCCATTCATGTTGCCAAAAGTACTCTGCTGAACCTCGGTCGGGTAGCCAGTACGTACTCATAAAATCAAACAACTCCGTAGAAGAGGCCGAAATGATGGAGGAGATATTGTCATACGTAGGAGCCTCGGAGCAGAACTTTGGGTATGATCCGTCGCATAGGTCGGGCCTGAGACATGATTTAGCGCATGAGAACACCAACAGCAAGAAGCGTACCATAATCCATGCATAGTCCAGGAATCAGCAGGGCCGACTGCAGGATTCGTGTCCCAAAATTGAGTGGAAAGTAAATGACCGCCGGGATGGATAAACTGGCATCGCAGGGGATTATTAGATATCCACACACGAAAAAAGTTGTACTTCAACTCTACTGAGGTTACTCACACAACAAGTATCTGGTATGATGGTACTGTTGTGACAGGATCTAGGGGAATCTTTCGGACAGGTCATGGCACTGTAACTACCAAACAGATCCGTAATCGCATTTTGCGATTGAGCCGGGCCAACAGCTTTGAGAGAGAAATGGCTGAGAGCAATAGATACGAATCTCGAGAGGGATGGCATCTTGGGCATATCGTGAATGCTCTGAACCTCAGGTATGTTGCCTTATATTTAACATCCTATTTACTCCAGCGACTAGACTCGGAACAATGTAGATCTCTAGAGATGGCCTTATCTATAGCACCCGTGGTAGCTATTGTACACCAATAAACCAGCCCACCTAATTCCACCATGACTGATCTTGCAACTATCTGATGAGGTCACGGCCAAACCTTGGTCAGCGCGCTGACTGGGGGTTATGTCATATTACATATACTTCATGCAAGGATTATGAATCTGAAT
Organism: Podosphaera xanthii; assembly: GCA_028751805.1. Lineage (NCBI taxonomy): Eukaryota > Fungi > Ascomycota > Leotiomycetes > Helotiales > Erysiphaceae > Podosphaera > Podosphaera xanthii. The sequence continues at coordinate 2,427,331 of JAPWIX010000007.1, forward strand.
ATTATAATTAATTTTGTACAGCGCTCAACTGTACAGAACCCAAACAAAGTACAAAATTTATTCTCATGTTCACATTCAATCTTCTTGCACGAGGGTACACTATAAACTTTTACCGGTGGGACTAGTACAGTGGTCCCTCTCTAACTCGATAGTGGGTCCCGGTATAAGTGATGAAAATATTCATTTTAGCTTGGTCTTTTATTATTGCAACACTTACCCTTACAGGTCATTTTGGGTGTAGGGGTAAGTATTGCAAATGTAAATGGTTGAATTTCAATGAATATTTTCAGCACTTATACCGGGACCCACAATCGAGTTAGAGAGGGACGACTATATTACGATATTCTAATGATCTTAATCAGCCATCTTATCCACCCGTGTCGCAGTCAACTCATCCATTCGTGTACTCCCTATTTGTATATCTCAAGGCGAGTTGGCACAGCAGTCATTTTTGATATACAGTATGATTGGTAAGTTCTACTAAATTACTGCTGCTACGACCATGTAATCTCCGATATCAGGCACGTCCGCTCTTGAATCAGCTAAAGCCTTCACTTGTAAGCAAATTGGCCCTCAAAGTCTAGAGGTGATACGTGGGCACTAGAATTCTAAAAGTTGCCTAGACAGTCCGTGCACATACATCGGAGAAGTATTTTTTGAATATTTCCATTATAGGAATAATTTATTGCCAATAATAGAGTCATCGCTAGAATGATCGGGGAACGTTCGTTTAAGCAAGGATAGAATGTTAGGGAATCAAATCTGGAGTTAGCTCTGTCTTGATACTTTTTCCGCCGATATGCACGAGGTCTCAACACTAAGGATAGTTAGTCGCTGGAGTGCATTTTGATCGCTGATGGCTTGTCATCAGCCGCGCCGTTACAGTCTTGTATATGTATTTGATCTACAGTAGTGCGAGGTTTAGATACAGTAAAAACTCTATAACACTATACAGTCTGATGGGACTTTTAATATCGTGTTATAGAGGATATAGCGATGTAGAAATATCACGTGAGTTCAGACTGGCCCACAATTACCTTTCTTCGCAATCCTTGATTATTATTATTGATTTAATTTGATTTCAATTAACCCGTTCAGGTACCCAATGGGCCCATGCAGGTAGCTATAACTGTATATATGTACAGGAGGAAACCTCGCGGTAAAACCCCCTAATCTGCAGTCTTATGTCTATCGTGTGTTCAGTTTACCTTCAAGAAGTGCCTTACACTGTACAACCAGTGTGTAATCTGTCTCACCCCTTCCCTGCTCTGGGCATCATTTCCCGCATCGTCGCCTCAACTTGACTGATAAGACGAAACTGTTCTAGGTATCCTTCGTCTAATTTCCACTTCGTGATTTTTGCCACATCTTCCGGGCTTTGAATCTTGGCCTGATAGGACCTATCTTTTGCTTTTTGCAGGAAATCCCCTCGTCCCCTCGCCCACTGCGGACACGTCATGACCATATGCCTGACGTTCTGTGACGGATACCTACACTGGCATTTTGGGCTGTCGACTCCAGGCACTTTTCTTCTATATAGATAAGAATTGAGCCCGATATGCTCGCTTCTTATCTGTATGGCGATACTACTTTGGTTATTATTATTATTATTTAACGTCCGCGGGTAACGTGACACCCACGTGACACTACTGCACCCTGTCGGGACAAAGGACGCCCGGGGGTAAACCCCGGGCTTCTATAGAGAGATTCATGTACAGGACTATGGCGCTTCCTCGTTGCTGCCATTAAATTACATAGCTGATGACTTTCCAATAATACGGAGGTGAAAAAGCTAAATAGTAGACGGTCTAACCCCGTGCCTCCTGACTGTAGAAGTTTAGAGTTGCACTTGGGATTATCTTAGAGCTTATTAGACTCGATGAGATCACAGATGAATATAAAAGGCACAATGAGGAGGCTGTAGAAAGTTACCGTGAGAGTTGTTCATTACTCTCACGACAACTACTAAAGCGCTTTATATATACATGAAAATTCTAACTAAAAGCAATTGGTGATTGTGAGTCAATACGGACTAGCGTATAACCAACCATAATGGTCTTAGCGCAGAATGTCAAACAGAGCAGCCTAGGCTCTACAAGTTTGCATCCCTTGCAGATCTTTTCCAATGTGTAGAATTCATTTCAACACTGTCCGCTTTTGATATCCGCTGTCCCTTACGCCGCTCACACCCACAGAAGAAAACATAATTTTGAGCCGTAACTTCATCATTCCTAATACTTAGTTATCGCTGACGCTTTTTTTTTTTTAAGAAATGTAATTTCGGTATAGAACCGCGTTTTAGTCAGCCACTTATGAAGAATTTTTCCCCCTTTCGCAGTGCCTAGGATAAAGGGAAGAACCTCTGACGGTGGGCCTGCCAGAAGTCTGGCCCGTCTTTTAGCAATGTGACAGAAGAAAAAGTGAACCGGGTCTTTGCGACGTTTGCATCGACAATGTAAATTAGCCTCATAATGGTTGAAATTTTCGTGGTACTTTGCGAAGTCTCCATGGCCCGTTCGAGAAGCTAGTATACGGCCTAAAGTCGCCCGGGGGAGTTCTAATTCCTTGGGTCGGGCTGGGGTTGAGTTAATTAGGAACCTTTCGTAGTTTCCTGTGCATGGTAAGAGTAGGCTCCATAGGTTCTCCGCGGCTTGGAGCCCGGTGCGCTTTCCCCATTTCCTCAGTTCAGCTAGAGTAAGTGGGCCGTCTGTACTTGCCACTTCATGTGCGCCTTGATTTGCAGCTCTGTCTGCGGCCTCATTTCCGGGAATGAAGGCGTGTCCAGGAACCCATCGTATTTTGACTTCACCTCGACTGACATGTGCGAGGCGATACCTTGCTTGCCAACGTGAATTCAGGTTTCGGGTCTCCTCAAAGGTAGACTGAGATGAGCCCGAAAAAGAATGTAGAAGCCTCACAGCTACCTCGAGGTTATCCAAGCAGATCCAGAGGTTCGAAGCGAACTTAGTGAGAGGGAGTTCCAAGACGGCTTTGGCCCCCGCAAGCGCCCCTTTGGCTTCCGCATCAAAAATCTCGTTACCCTTCTCCAGCGCGAGACTCCCGTTGAGAATCAGAAATCCACCTTGGTATGCCACGTACCCTGCCCCCGTAGAGCCATCCATATGTTTCGAGCCGTCCGAGTATAGAATGATATTATGAGTCGGAATGATCTGTAGAAACGCGAGGAATCTTTCCTTGGCCCGCTCTTTTGTGTCACCATTAGGTCCTCCAACCCGGGCGAGCGCGGCTTCTCGACTTTCACGTGTCATCCAAGGTGGGTTGACAATGGGATTTATTTGCTCGGAATCTGGGAGAGCAAGTACCTGTCGAGCAAAGCGGGAGGTCGCTTGTTGCGAAGACAAAACTCGATTAGCGCGCCGCAGCAGAGGATGCCTCGAATCAAGTCGTCGTAGGCGAATCGCGGCAGCTGTCGCACGACTGTTGAGCGCGATCTCCGGCGGGGCTATGCCTGATTCACGACGTAAGGCTGCAGTCGGGGTAGTGCGATAGACTGGAAGAATGGCTCGCGCATCTGCAAGTGTAACTTTTGTTAGCTGCTGAAGAACGCTATCCACACGGTTGGAGATACGCCCTTGGGGTCCATCTCGAGATCTTCCTGGCCACCAAGTCTCGGCTGCATAGTATGCCACTGGAAGAACGCACGATATGACAGCTTGCCGCAGAAGATGTGCAGTCACGCCACGTTCTGTGTTTCCTAGCGATGAAAGTGCCTGGCTAACCTTTTGAGCTCGGGTAGCCATTAAACGTGCATGCCATTTAAAGGTGAGCTTTTTGTCGAAAAATACTCCGAGCCATCGTGAGAATGGCCGATTCAGGTTCTCGGTGACCGTGAGGGAGTCCGAAGTGATCGCTGGGGTGTTTGCCGGATCTTGGTTAGCTCGTTTGCGCGAGAAATGAATGAGTTCAATTTTGCTGAGATCAAATGTGATCCCCTCCGTCTGGCCCCATCGGAGGACGTCTTGTAAGTCCTGGGAAAGCAACTGTGCATTAACCTGTAGAGAGGGTGAGGCCTGGAGAAGGGCTATGTCATCTGCATATCCGAATCTTGTCTTTGGATTTCCCAGATGAAAAAGAGGAGATATGTAGAGGGAGAACAGGATTGGAGAGGCAGGCGACCCCTGTGAGAGACCGCATGATATATTTAAAGCAGAGCCTGTAGAGCCATCCAAACGCACCTTTGCATGACGACCAGTGATAAATGAAGCTACCCAGCGGACCAGCTGGTTGGGCCAGCCTTGTTCCCGAAGCCGGTGCACTGTTAGAAGATGGAAACGTATTGTGTCTTGGAGTAGAATCCCCGTTTTGTGTTTGATGTTCCCGACAAAGATGGGTTAGTTGCTCAAGGTGAAACGTGCCATCAGAATGCTGTTTCCAATTCAATTGTTTCGCATGAAGTAGGTGTGGCTGTATCTATTACTACTGCAATTAGTTTAAGTATCGTGGTATAGACTTCATCAAGAAATTAAGAGAATGAAATACGAAATATCTGGATATATTTATACTTTGTGATTCTGTGATTTCTAACAGATTATGAGACCAAATCTCTAGACTGAGTTACAATCTTATTCCTTTTCAGAATCTTTGTTTTGAGAAAGCACCTCTCCTTCCTCAAGAACCCATTCAGATCATTTTCTATTCGAGGTAGTACTTCTCCTTCTCGATTTAAGATTTCAGTATTTTCACTCGACATCAATATGTCCACTTCGCAAATCCTCAAAAGTCTTGGACGTGCCCCTAAGCTCGATAAGTTTACATATGGTAGATGGAGCTCACTATTCGAAAGATGTCTGGTCGGTTTAGAAAGAGAGAACTATATTGTCAGAGTCCGCCCAACCACAAATTAATCCTGGATGATGTACCTTTGACTTGTTGTATTTGGATATCATGGCGTTTCGGATTGTAATTATCGGATGGAGGTGTGTCTTCTTGAGTGGAATACCGTGGCGTTTGGGATCATAAGGGTTGATGTGTCCCCTTGAGTGAATTTCCTTTACTATGCACTTTCCTTTCAATTGTTTGAGATTTCCTTGAGATGTATATAATAGTGCTCTAGGCCACTCACTAGACGCTCACGCTCTGTCTTCGGTCAATCAATTACCATTTGGTTCAATACCTCGTTCACTCATCTTCGTGCCCGCTAGCTTCCACTAGCACCCGCACTACCCGTGATCATCCCATCACCCCTGCATCCCCGCGTCCCCGCGTCCCCACAGACTACGCCATTGATCAACTCTATAGACACAAACCACGAACCACGTTTCCAGCGATTATCTTCACCCTACAAGCAATTGTGCTAGACACAATTGTGACATATATTCTGGAAAATTTACCAGGACTTTCTCCCCTTTCGAATCCCAAAGAGAAAGATTCAAAGCTCGATCGCACCAATCTCATAAATGATAGTAATATAATGACAGCCATACTTCAATTAGTCCCAGAAGAAATCTATTACCTGATTGAAGAGAAGACGACGTCAAAAGATATGTGGGATACTCTTCGAACTTATTATCGTCCACAAAATGAAGCAACTATCAACTCTTTACTTGAAGAATTCTGGAATCTTCCAATGGAAGAATGTACAGACGTCGACAAGTTAGCGAACGAATTTGCTCAACGACAATCTCGCATCGCTGCCCTTGATCGGTCCCAACGCCCTTCTGATTCTGTCAAGAAAAATCGCCTGTTGAGTCATTTCGACAGTCACTACAATGGATATTATGGCGGCACGGTTACTTTCCTGAGAAATGATCCAAACATATCTTTTGATGCGACCGTCAACCATTTGAGGACTTCTCAATCAGGTTATAAGTTAGCTCATCCGGAACCTTTCGCTGCTCTTGTCAAAGAAAGCGATGGCAAGAAGAAATTCCCGCCGAACAAGAAGAAGTCTTGCGCCCATTGCAAACGAAAAAATCATACTCGTGATTCTTGTTTCTTGTGGCTTGATACCCCAGATGGTACGAAGTGGGCCGCTAAAAATCCAGAGAAAGCAGCAAAGACAAGGAAGATAAGAGAAAAGTATGAGAATGAAAGAAAATCGAAAGAATCCGAGACTCTCACTGAAGATGACCTTTGGATGTTAGAAGAACATGCTTTCTCATCTGACATTTCACGGAAGAACAACGATATTGTGCTCGATACGGGAGCTACTCATCATATATTCCATGATAAATCGTTATTTATCTCCATATCTCTTTTTAACAAGTCGGTTCGAACGGCTTCGGGTCATCTTGAGTCTATCTCTGGCATCGGAGCTGTGAGATTCGAGGTACTTGATCTTAAGGATGCTAGTCGGAGGAAAACGATTGAAATAAATGATGTTTGGTACTTACCGAACTGCTCTAGGAACCTAATTTCTGGATCGCAACTAATCTCCAAGGGACTCAATATAAGATCTAATTCGAAGGGTCTCGGGATTTATTCTCCTCAAGGATCGATCATTGCAACAGCCTGTATGGAAGATGGATTACTTTGTCTTAATGTGTCGAAAAATTCACTACTCACTTCAGCAAAAGACACTTCGGAGGTTTTATTTTCTGAATCTGCGAGGAAAAGTGCAACAGAGCTCCTACATTATCGCCTAGGTCATGTCGGGCCGCAAATCATTCGAAAATTCGACGCTTATCAATTAAAGATCGTAAGAGCAAAAGATTTATCGAATTTCTATATCGACACTGCGATTTTGAAAAATTGTGATGTTTGCAATTCATGTGAACAAGTCGAGAAGATAAATAAAGGTCCTACCTCAAGAGCGACAAAATTGCTTCAAGTTATACATACTGATATATGGGGGAAATGCCGGATCCCAGGAATTTTTGGAAGTCAATACTTTGTGACTTTTACCGACGATATCTCACGTGAGACTGAGGTTTATCTTCTCAAGAACTCAAGAGAAGTTCCTGAAAAATTTCAGCAGTATAAAGAAGAGAAGGAACTACAGTCAGGGTGCAAGGTGAAAGCCATCCGCTGCGACGGGGGAGCCGAATATAAGTCCATCAAGTACAGGGGCATCGTTCGACAAGTTAGCGCGCCATACACTCAGCACCAAAATGGAGTCGCTGAAAGATTAAATCGGACATTGGTTACCATGGCAAGATGTATGTTGTCGCATGCTGGTCTTCCACTCCGTTTTTGGGACGCTGCAGTCTTAACAGCTTGTTACTTGCGAAATCGAATGCCTTCGTATGCAAGTAATCATACGCCATTTGAAATTATGACTGGTGTCACGCCGGTACTCTCTCATCTGAAAGTCTGGGGGTGTATTTGCTATGCACTAATTGACGACAAGGACCCGCAAAGGTATAAGCTCTCTCGCACGTCCATGAAGGGAATCTTTGTTGGTTATTGCAGATCTTCAACACAGTACCAAGTATATGTGCCAAATAGATCTGGCCGTGACAAAGTGATTGTGTCAGCAAACATGCGATTTTTGGAAGAAAAATTTTGGGATTGGAGCAAGTCAACCGTTGAACAATTTGACGATCTAGAAGTCCTAGTCGATGAAGACTCCGAAATCAGTAGCCCTGATAAAGGAGATGATAATCAATCTGACTGCGATTCAAATTCAGATTCCGAGCCACAATCATCATCTATGGATTCTTTGTCAATTTTATCGTCACCGATTTCTCATTCATCAAGCTCAAGCGCCACCTCTCGAAGTCCTGCTATAGACGAACAGAATGGTGTCGATGAAGTCGAGCCATTCATAGCTCCACCACAAGAGCCCAATGCTGAACTGACAGAAAACACTCAAGTGTTTCCTAGGAGGAGTGAGCGTGTTCGTAAACCAATCTTACCTCGATCTGCGTGGCAACCAAGGCCTGATGCGTTATACGTTGGCGGCGACTTTTCAATTCCGAAATCATATAGGGAGGCTATCAGCGGTACTAACAGTGAGCGATGGACGAGGAGCTCAACTCAATTAAAGCGAAAGGAGTATTTACACCCATCACTCATGTACCTAGTGGGAGGAGACCGATTGGTTCGCGGTGGGTATTCGCAGTGAAGTCTGATGGAAGGTTCAAAGCGAGGTTAGTTGCCCAAGGTTTTGGTCAGATTTATGGCGTTGATTATTTTGACACATATTCGCCTACCCTGAAGATGGGTTCGCTCAGAGTTATACTAGCGGTCGCAGCCTTTCTTGATTGGGAAGTTCACCAGGTAGATGTGAAGACAGCATATCTTGAGGGAGATCTGACCGATGAAATTTTCATGAGAGCGCCTGAAGGAGTACCGAGTATCAAATATGTCAAGCTAAATAAAGCCCTATACGGTTTGAAACAGGCCGGAAAAGCATGGTACGATAAAATTCATGAAAAATTTGTATCTCTTGGTCTTGTAAGATCGATGAATGACCAATGTGTTTACATTCATCCTAGAAGGCAAATTCTTGTTGGTGTCTATGTGGATGACTTGGTTATATGTGGAAAACTTATTCGGGATGTGGAGAAGATAAAGCAAAGTCTTGTATTGCATTTTCCGATCAAAGACCTTGGGTTGATCGATACAATTATCGGATGGAAGATTACTCGCGACAGGTCGACAAGATCACTAAAAATATCGCAAGCCCACTACATAAATGATAAAATCAAGTCTTTCGGGCTTGGTGACGCAAAAACATCCACGTCGCCTCTAGATGGATATAGCGGTATTTTACCTGCAGGTCAGGATGAGGAATTAGCTGATGATTCTGCCTACTTAAGCGCTATCGGAAGTCTGGGATATGCATCTAATAGCACGAGACCAGACATCTCTTTTGCTGTTTCCCAGCTCGCTAGTTTTAATTCATCACCAGTTCAACGTCATTAGAACAGTGTTTGTAGGGTCTTCAGATATTTGAAGGGCACTGAAAATTACTGCATTAATTATAGCTTTGGTCCTGTTTCCGACGAGTTTTCATCGGCGTTAAAAATGCAGTTGTTTTCTGATTCAGATTATGCATCAGATATCACCTCTCGGAAGTAAGTCAGTGGATACATTCTGATGGTTGGAGGAGGCCCAGTGAGTTGGCAATCGAAAAGACAAAAATCGGTGGCGACCTCGACAATGGAAGCTGAATATGTTGCCCTATTTGAAGCCTCTAAACATGCGATTTGGGTCGCCCGGTTTCTTAAAGATTTGGACGTTTCCGACCAGCTTATTGATGATAATGGGTTGAGAACTTTTACAGACAACCAGAGTGCGCTCGCTCTGGCAAGAAGTACAAATTCTGCGAGGACGAAGCATATTGACGTTGCATACCACTTCACCAGGGTGTCAGGGATCATAAGGGCTTTAGCTAATATGAAGGTCATGTGACTTGTTGAACTGCCACCAAGGTTCCAGCAGCTTCCACTGCCTTCCGTATCTTCCTCTGTATTTCTATTCTTTTCATGTTCTGGAAAGTTCTTCTCTGGATGGTCTGGACTCATTCTGGCGTTCTAAGGTATTCGATTTGTTTCCATGTATTTGCAAGGGGCTTGACATGCAGGGGGCCTGGAAGTTGTATTTATTGTCATGCTTCTTGTACTTTAGTGAGATAGTTTCGAGTCTTGTATCTTCAGTTACTTCCAGCCAAGTAATTAGTCGTCAATATCCTCAGTAGTTCTTAATCACATCAATCCATCAGTCACGTCCACGCCCAGGTCACGTCCACGCCCAAGTCACGTCCACGCCCAAGTCACGTCCACGCCCAAGTCACGTCCACGCCCAAGTCACGTCCACACCCAAGTCACACCAGATTCACGTCAGCGCTTGACACAGGGAATGTGTTACCAACGGAGATATTGCAGTCGAATATATCCCGACAAATCATATGATAGCAGATGTTCTTACCAAGCTGTTAGCTCGATCAAAAGCGGAACATCTATATCGCCGAATTTTTGGACTGAACCAGACGACTACTGGCATCCATCTTGTTGGTCAGGAGGAGTGTTAGAAGATGGAAACGTATTGTGTCTTGGAGTAGAATCCCCGTTTTGTGTTTGATGTTCCCGACAAAGATGGGTTAGTTGCTCAAGGTGAAACGTGCCATCAGAATGCTGTTTCCAATTCAATTGTTTCGCATGAAGTAGGTGTGGCTGTATCTATTACTACTGCAATTAGTTTAAGTATCGTGGTATAGACTTCATCAAGAAGTTAAGTGAATGAAATACGAAATATCTGGATATATTTATACTTTGTGATTCTGTGATTTCTAACAGTATAGGCATCAGCTTGTGATGCTATAGTAATTTCATTAAGTATTTTTCTTGCTGTGTCGCTGGGTGCAGTCTGAATGTGCGGTGCAGTTTCTTTCAGTTTCGATGACCACCAGAGCGACCACATTTTGATGGCTCTGTTAGATGGTGGGTTTTCCAGGAATACCGCGGATGTTTGTGAAAGAGAAAGTAGGGTTTGGACGGATTCATAATAGTGACGCCAATTCGAACTTTTCAGCTTTGGTATTGGTGACATTTCTGCGATACTTTTCAAACGATCCGATAGAGTCCATACTTCAGTTTTCTTGTTAGACTCTTTAATAGAGTCAGCAATTTCATCTGCTGTGGCGAAAGTAATGTCTAGTATTACTAGATCTTGAGGTGCCTCAGGAGAGGGCTTCTCATCGTCGTTTGACATAGTGATATTGCGAGAGTGGCGATGCTAATCTTTTACGATATGGTATCAACACGAGAGCATACGAGGTATGTCAATGACTGGATGAGTGGTCGCGTAGCAGAAGTGATAGAGGATCATAACCTGTTAAGGTGGACTTGTAATGTATTATTGATGCGATCTAGCTAGATATTTGTACACCGAGTCACGTGATAAATGGGATATTCATTACAATATAGCCCTGCCAGTTCTTTTACCTGTACAAGCTGCTCTGCGATAGCAGCTTTGACAGTACTTCCATCTGTTGAAATGATTGCTATCATGAAACAAGTAACATCCAACTTTGGATATGATAGTTGTTTGCACTCACGTAGATCTGCACGTACTAATCTTTCCATAAAGTTGTGAGGCTGGTAAATACGCTAAACCGTATTAACACAAATCACTAGATTTCTGTTTCTTTAGATAGATATTATATATATAGCGATCTGTTTTCTAAGCTGGAGTAATAAAGAACTCCACAGCTTACGATTAACAGCCTCTTACATTCCAAAATCTGCAAGATCGTGATAAGTGCCTAATCAGTCTTAACAAACTGTTGCTAATCCCTTCAAAATTTCTACAGATTTGATACCCCAAAGATGTCTAATTCATCTACTTCTCCGCTCCCTCAGACTAGCTCGTTGCAAAGTTCGGAAACTGTTGTTTCTAAAGATTTCTTCACGATAATAGCCAAAGAATACTGTGGTTGTTCCATGAACTTAACCCACGTCGAGCCCCTCGACTGTGACGGCTTGTTAGCCAATAGAAACCCTGTAGCCTACGATGGTCATCGCAGGCACTATGACATGGTTAATGAAACCATGGGTAATCCCTGTTAACATTGATTGCGTAATAGTTAATTACGTAATTAATCCTTCTGACTAAGCGAACAGGCTAATGTTGAAGTATCTAGAATATTCTAGATATGAACAGTGATGCAATGGGCTTATGATGAAAAGTCACTAAACAACCACGAATATTCTAGAAACTAAAGAATAGATATATAACTAGTCCATAGATCATCCTCAGATAGTCAGAGCAATTATAAACTACCTTTGTTTACTCGATTATCCAATAATCTTTATCCAAACTGTGACATCGACGGGCAATTGAACTACGATTCATGGGCCTCGACCATGATTGCTGTGTGGAATACGCTTGGGTTACACGAATTAGTTATTGAAGGTTTAAAACCAGTGGATGACGGCGACACTGAAGAGAAAAGGTCGTATAAGTCATTATACACTTTGGCTGTAGGTGTCTACATTCAAGTTGTTAAATCTGAGATACGACATAGTATCCTCGACAAGATTGACCCTCACTTGATGTGGACGCACCTAAAGATGATGTACAGGAGAGATACTGCGTATTCTCTTGTTTATCAATTAGGGAACCTATATGAGCTTAAATCAGTGTATAATGCTTCTCAGACTCTCTCTTCTTTCATTGAGCAGTTTGAAACACAATGGTTTAAACTTCACAAATTGTCACGAGAATCTACAGATCCTGATCGTCGTGAGATTGCATCCTTCTTTGAGAAAGATACTATTAAGCGTGATTTCCTTCTTGGATTCTTGGCCCGTCATAAAAAGAACGTCGTTGATAATCTCACGACTAAGAGTAATCTATCTTTTTCTGAGGTCAAGCAAAGACTCGTTGATACGGATGAGGTGGAAACTCCTCATTCCGCGTTTTTAACTACCGTGGTAAAAAGGCCGAAACCTCTAACCAGGCCCGCAAATATCTCCAAGAGAAAGGAATGCAATTTTTGTCGGAAACATCATCCGAACAAGGCATCCGGTCACACGTGGAATAATTGTCGGATGTTGAAGGAGATGAAAAAGCATAAGGCGAAGGAAACTCCTCATGTTAGTGAAGAAGCTCTCATGACTCTCTCATCTACAGACAAGGTTAGTAAACAGAATTTCTATCTTGATACGTGCGCAATTTCTCACATGTGTCCATACTCAGATCGTTTCGAGCTCCTCTCAATATGTACCGGATTTGTGACGTCAAGTTCGGGGGAGGAGATGAAAACCTTGGGGAAAGGATCTATTGTGTTGAATTGTGTATTATCAGATAAATCTATTTCTTAATTTCGTCTCAGAGATGTCTTGTATGTGCCATCACTTAAACACCCTCTTTTTTCATAGAAAAAAGAAAGAGCTAAAGGCTATAAACTTTATGATGATGGTAACGTAATGCGTGTCATTAAAGACAAAAAGGTCTGGCTTGAAGCAATCTTCTATGGCTCTCTACCGGTTATACCGGAGTTGAATCTACCAATTAAAGAAATTGCATATCTTACCTACTCTTTTTGGCACCAAGCATTATGCCACTCTGCCCCTTCAACTATATCTAAAACAGATAAGTTAATTCAGGATTCCAAAAATATTCCTGATTGTCCTAAAGACTTTCACTGCGAGGCCTGTGCTCTGTCTAAGTCAACTCACATTAAACCTCATGCAGCTACTTCGAGATCAATTACACCAGGAGAATATCTGCATTCCGACCTTTGTGGTCCGTTCCCAATAGTATCTCTGTGTAATTCTCGTTATTATATTTCATTCATTGATGATGCAACTCGTTATTCTTGGGTCCACCTCTTAAAATCTAAATCTGATGCTGTTCAAGCAACAATTGATATGATCACCAAGATTGAAACCCAAAATAACTGTCGAGTAAAATCGTTGAGAACCGATAATGGTGGTGAATATGTAAATGAAAAATTTTCAAAATACCTAGATCTGAAGGGGATAAATCATGACTTGACTCATCCCTATTCTCCTGAATCTAATGGCGTCGCCGAAAGGTTAAATCGTTCCATCGGCGAGAGTATACGCGCCATGCTAACAAGCACTACCAATGAACGGTTATGGGCTGAAGCGGTCGAAACTTTCATATACACCAAAAACCGAATAGCTCATAGTTCCGTTAGTGGGCGGACACCTTTTGAGGCCTTCAATGGCGTAAAACCTACTATTAAACATCTTCAGCCATTTGGCAGGGCATGCTTTTTCACATACCGGAAGCTAAGCGTACTTCAGGTTGTAAGCTGCTACCAAAGGCTGTAAGAGGTATATTCGTAGGATACACCAAGGTGCCACATCATTACCGTGTTTTCGTTCATGAATATGGTAGAGTAGTTGTCTCAGCTGATGTCAAATTTCCGCCACATGTGGATGAAAAAAATAGCACCAATTCTGGTGTCAATTATTCAAACCAGCGACTTCCTATCACTACTTCGTTACCACCACAATCAGTTGTTCTGGATAAAGTGTTTACTTCAAATGAACGTCCAAATACAAATTGTGCAAGTAATATAATTCATACGGTCGAGCATAATCCATACCAACAAGTGTCAGAAGCCGCACCTTCAAATGACAATCCCTTAAATGTTGCGGAAATTACTCCACATTCCCATTCATCTGATTTTAACTGCAATGCTGAAACGCTCAGAAGATCCAACCGCACTGTACGACCTCGTGTGTTCGATGACACGATTACGGGGGAGTGGTGGAAAAGATCTCGTGTACATTCTTCACCTCGTCTACCTGAATCAATCAATATGGTTGATGGTATCGAAGAAGAAAGCGCATTGATTAGTATTTCAGATGTCAGAGAACCAAAGAGTTACAGTGAAGCAAAAAGCTCATCTCAATGGTCTGATTGGGAGAAAGCCCTTCAGGATGAAATGGCATCTCTACAAGAGAACAATGTGTGGGATATAGTTCCAAGACCAAAAGGGCGGAAAGTTGTTAATGGTAAATGGGTTTGCAAAGTCAAGGGAGATGCTGAAGGTGAAATCGGACGATTTAAAGCTAGATATGTTGCAAAAGGATTTTCCCAAGTTCAGAGACTCGATTATGATGAAACCTTTGCTCCAGTTGTTCGGCTTGAGTCTTTACGATTGCTCCTAGCTATATCCGCAAATAAAGGATGGAAACCTAGACAACTCGATATTAAAACCGCATTTTTATACGGTATATTAAAAGAAGAAATTTATATGGAACTTCCTGAAGGGTACAGGATAGATAACCATGTGGCTCGCCTTAATCGGTGTATCTACGGACTGAAGCAATCACCCCGAGAATGGTATTTCAGATTGGTAGATTTTATCAATCCGCACGGTTTTGTTTCTACCTTTTTTGACCCATGTGTCTTAATCCATAATACTGGCAAACTCATAATTGCTATATACGTGGATGATTTAGTACTATTTGGTGATCAAGAAAAACTCATGGATGACATGGTCAACCTTCTCAAATCTGAATTCAAGGTCAATGACATGGGCACACTCCATTAGATACTTGGCATTCAAATTGAGTACTCAAATGTAGGTATCAACTTGTCTCAGACCGCATACATTTATAGAGTCCTGAATAGATTTTCTATGCAAGATTGCAACCCAGTCTCCACGCCCATGGAGTCAAACCAAAGACTCATGGTAGCGGCAAATGGAGAGCCTAGGGTCAATGCCACTCTGTATCAGCAAATAATCAGATCTATAATGTACATCGCGACTGGAACTCGCCCTGATCTTGCGTATACAGTCACTCATCTCTCACAATATAATTCGGACCCATCATCCACTCATCTATGAGCAGCAAAACGAGTACTTCGATATTTAAAGGGGACCAGAGATCTTAAGCTAACATACAAGTTTCAATCTCCCCTGGTACTCAATGGTTTTTGTGATGCATCTTACGGAAATTGTCTTGACACTCGACGAAGTTTTGCTGGCTATCTCTTTCAGCTAGGAAATTCTACGTTTAGCTGGAGGTCTAGAAAGCAGCGTACTGTAGCTCACTCAACTTGTGAAGCGGAGTATATGGCTATCTCTCTTGCTACTAAACAATTCATTTGGATTGTACGTGGTCTTCATCAGCTTGTTGACAAAGATATTGTCACAGATCAAGATATCGAAGCAATGTGCATCCGAGTAAATGATGGTAAATTAATAATCTAACTATGAAGAAATATCTAATATAATAATGAATCCTCGTTGTGAGGTAACTAATAGAGGTCTTTATACATTTTAACCCTCAACCCTTAATTACTTCCTCCTCATTCTCGTAACCTTAGGAGTCTTCTCGAAGATTCCAGTCATTTCATCAGAGCTGCTTCACAAGCGGCTGTTTGCTTGTGCACGGAGCAGGATAATAGAATCTTCTCGAAGATCCTAGTTGATACATCAGAGCTAGTTCATGAGTAGCCGCCTACCTGCGCACAGACTAGAATTAGAGAATCTTCTAGATCACTCTGGTTGATCTACCAGTCCTCAGGGCGCTATGAAAGCATACGCTGACTAGCGCATGCTACAGGTAATTATTGGCTAACTAGCCGTTACAGTTCCCCCCCTCATACAGAAATCTTCTTTCCTCTTTTGGCTCTTCGTTGAAATAAAATGTGTGGTTCTGCAGGACCTACATATGCTCCTGCGTTTGAGGTTGGTGGTCCATCATTACTATTAATTGGCCCATATATTTGCTCAAATTTTTCAAGCGCCGCTGTATCTTTGACATGTTCTATTGGTTCCCAGGTTGGATCAACCCAACCTACCCATTTCACTAGAGCTTGCCGAAAATTTCCTCTACCCCGACGGACTGTCCTAGCCCGCAATATAGCTTCAACTTCAAACTCAGGTTCATCTAGATCATCCAAAAGCGGGGGGTTCTGCGCGTCGTCACGGACTTGACTTGGAAAAGGGTCGTTACCTGCCCGTTTAATTAACTCCACATGGAATCGTTTATGAATATTTCCTGGCACGTTTAACTCGACTGTAAGTGCATCGGGTACTGCCATTACTTCGTACTTCGCGTGCTGCCATGCAAGTTTCTTTGAAAGTTGAGGCGTTTTGATATTTCGCAAGTCAAGCCAGACCTTATCTCCAACTTTAAAACTTTCAGGTTGACGTCGGTGTCGATTTGCTGTAGATTCATATCGTTGTTGAGCTGACGCCATTGCTGCTTGTGCAAACTCTTGCGCGTTTCTTAGCCGTTCGACAAATTTGATAGCAGACAAATTTCCTGGGTGACGAGAACTTTCATCTTTAGATCCCGTAGGCTCCATAATGGGATCAAAGTCGTAACCGTGTCGCAAGAAGAACGGACTAACTCCGCCGATCGCAGAGTTTGGGCGAGAATTTAGAGCCAGTTGGGCCATAGGAAGCAGTTCCATCCAGTTATCCTGTGCATAACAAGTAAATACTCGTAAGTACTTGTAGATTTCTTGATTTGCACGTTCGCTGGCGTTAGATTGCGGGTGATAAGAAGTGGTCAATCGTTGCGTTATCCCAGTTATTTGACAGAAGGTTTTCCAAAAATGACTCGTCCAATCACTACCCCTGTCGCTAGTTAAGTATCGTGGGAATCCGTGATGACGGTAGTACCGATCAACAAAGATTTTGGCGCAATTCTCAGCACTCATTGAATTAGTCCCAAAAATAAAGATGTCCTTAGAAAGACGATCGGTAATCACCATCAAGTTTGTGCAACCATTTGAAGGCGGCAAATCAGTAACGAAATCAATTGTCAAGTCACTGCCAATACGCTCGGGTATAGGTAGTGATCGCAAGAATCCCGCTTTCGCTTCACGCCATACTGTCGATCGTCCACAGATATCACAATTTCGAATAAATTGCCGAACAGAATCTCTTAATTTTGGCCAAAACCATCGTCGAAGAACCATGGCTACCATAGTATCCTTTCCAGGGTGACCTGTCAACTGGCTGTCGTGTATACGCTGCATTATAGCTGTTCTGAGAGGTTCGTAATTTGGCACCCATATTCTGTTTTCTCTGCCTCTAAGAACACCGTCAGCTGCCACACTACATTCAGCTATATTGGCTGATAGTTTGTAGGCAATATCAGGAGGAAATGCACGTTCACCCGATTGAACTGCATCGCGCGCTCGTCGCCAATCATTGTCAGACTCAATACCTGATTTCCAAAGAATTTGTAGCTCATCGTCGTCAAATAATCTCGCTGAAGCGGCTGGGTCGACATGCTGATCTAAACCGTCATCTCTAGTTTCAATAGTTGCCGGATTAACCTTTACAGGTGGTAGTAGTTGCATAATACGCCCAGCTGCGCGTTCATCGCTGATACCAGAGGGCTTATCTTGGTCACGTCTAGACAGAGCATCAGGCCGCTCACAGGCGCTACCCGGTCGCCATTTTAGAGAGAAGTTGAACTTCTGTAGCACATCGTTGTAGCGAACTTGACGTTCATTCAAGAGACGTTTTGATGTGAAGTATTTCAAATTTTCGTTGTCTGTTAAAATGGTGAAGGGCTTTATAACTGACGTCAGCTCAGGTTGCCACTCCTGCAGGCATAATATGATTGATAACATTTCTCTGTCATGGTTTGGGTAATTAACTTCAGCGCTAGTTAATCTTCTCGAATGATACGCGACTGGGCGAAGTCTCCCTTCATCGTCCACCTGTGAAAGACAACCTCCTAAGGCGTAACACGAACTATCACCTTCCACCACTGTCTCTCGTTCTGGATCCCATTGCGCTAAAACTGGTTTAGTGGCAAATATTTCTTTTAATTTTTCAAAGGCTTGATTCTCTGCTTTACCCCAGCGCCATATTGCATTCTTCTTGGTTAGAGCTGTTAGCGGCTCTGTAATTTCTGAGAACTTGTCGACAAAGCATCTATAAAAATTGGCAAATCCGAGAAAAGATCGCACTCCTTTGACTGTTGTTGGAGGCTGCCATTCCACGATTGCTTTAACTTTTGACGGGTCAACTTTTATGCTCTCTCCCGCCCGTATTATGAAACCCAAGTATTTCACCTCTTTGCACAAAAAATTACATTTGTCGATATCTAAATAGAGGCCGGCTTTTTTCAGCTTGTTCAGAATACGTCTTACTCTTTCCCAGTGTTCCTCTTCGGTACCGCTTGTATAGATCAACACATCGTCCATGTACGCAGTTGCGTCTAGGTCTAAATGCTCTCGCAACTGTTCGTTAATGTATCGCTGGAAAGTCGCGGGCGCGTTAATCAGACCAAATGGGGTCACCAGCCATTCAAAAAGACCCAACCTACAACGAAAGGCTGTCATCCATTCGTCACCTTTCCTGATTCGAATACGATGAAATGCCGATTTGACGTCTAGCTTCGTGAACCACTTTGCTTTAGAAAGCTGACGTAGAGTTTCCTTAAAAAGTGGGAGAGGGTAACGGTCTGGTATAGTAATCGCATTCAATCCACGATAATCCACGCAGAAGCGAAGACCCCCACTTGGTTTCCTAGCAAACAAGACAGGAGCTGCAGCCGGTGAGCTACTAGGTCGAATCCAACCCTTTCTCAGTAAGTCTGTTAATGTCTTTCGTAAAACAAGTAATTCCTCGCGAGACATGTTGTATAACGGTCTCCAGGGCGGTGTAAGGGGAGTTCCATTCTCCTGTCGTAGATTAATCGCATGGTCTAATCTGTTTCTCAACGGAGGGAGGTCGTCTGCACCCACATCGTCAGCAAAAAGATGAGCATAGTCCTTTACTTGCTGCGGCAAACGACTTTTAACTTCTCCCAGCGTTAGGGAAGGTTTCGTCCTTAAGGCCTTGTTGATATCTTCGAGCGATGCCTTACACACAGGAACATCCTTTACCATATCTCTCATAATATCGACAGTTGCTACTCTTGGGCGTGCAACATTGCGAAGCTCTTGGCGCCATCTTTTAACACTATATATCGTAATTCCTTCTTTTCGTAGATTTAATCGCTGCTCCTTTGAATGAATGATTGCGTCCTGATCCTCCAACCATCTTTTCCCCAGGATTATCTGATGAGTGCTATTTGGTACAACATACAACCATAGCTTGGGAGTTACGCATCCATCTAAATCCAAGGAAAGGTAGGTAAAATCTTTTACAATAGGCTTCTCAGATCTAGAGCTCTCAGCTGTTTCCAAAGATCTAGGAAGAATAGGTATGCGCGGCAATTTTAGCAGGGAGGTAAGATTGTCATCGATGATACCTGAACACAAACACCCATTATCCACCAAAGCCTGTACCATAGTCACATCATTGATCAATGCATTTACAAGAAATGGGGTTGTATTCATTTTTAACTCCTGCCTAATAACTGCCTCATGCTCCTGAACGCGACTCTGTCCAGGAGCGCCTAGTTTTCCGAGACGGCCTGGTTGCCAGACTCCAACTCATCGATTTCTTCATATACATGCGCCTTTAACTCCCTAAAATCCGTCAAATTTACCCTCACATCCCTGGGTACTGGCCTAACAGCTGGAAGAAGTCTGCAAATCTTAGTGTTACACCCTTTTCGTTCGCAACGAAAACAACGTCCTTCCCTTCGGAGGCTGTCAATAACCTCTGGTCTTTTCCACTTTGCTCTTAGTGGCTTGCCAGTTGGTCCCCGTAGGATTTCTGCCGAGTAGATTCCTCCCATAACTGTATCGCCAGAAGAATCAACATCGTGCACAAACTCTCGCCTATTTTCTGGACGAGTCCATCCATTATTGGAAGCTTCTCGAACATCACCCTTAGAATTATTACCCGTGTGAAATTTATCAGTGCTGGTTTCAATACTAGATGGGATATGGCTAAGGTAAGAGCCATTCAATAGGACTTCGTATCTTTGTGCCACGTGCGTCACAATTCTGACCCACTCAAAAAAATTGTCCGGCGGGAGAAGATGGTTACCAGCCAGGGCTAGGCGCATAGTGTGATTCAGCGTTCCCTCAAGCATTGTGACCTTAGTCTCGTCAGGCCAAGCATCCCCATTGGCTTCAGTTAGCTTATTGGCCCATAATGGGAAGAAGGTGCTCCATCGTTGCTTCGGGCCCATTTTCATCGCGTTTAATTCTCCTCGAGCCCGAGTTATTCTGGTTGGGTCCCAGTTACTGCGATCCAGGAAAGCGATAAAATCCTCCGGTCTCTCCTCGCCTCGCAAACCTCCCGACTCGAAGTACGCTGCGGCCTGTTTCTGAGCTTTCCCATCTAATGCCTGGTAAATCTTTAAGAAGACGTAAGAGTCGGTGTATTCAAACGTGTTCCAGTCCATCTTAAGCGCAGATAACACCGCGCGCCGCCATGCCGGATAGGTACTCCGGTCTCCATTATAAGTCTTGAACTCGGTTGGTTTTCGTTTAGAATTAGATCGTGCAGGGTCTTTAACAATGATGACTTCGGGAGTGATTTCGGCTGGGATAAAATTTGATGTTGCTCCGTCATCAATTCTCTGGCGTAACTCTCTTATCTCTTGCAGCAAGGTATTGACGTCTAAGGCTTCTAAGCTAAGCCCGTCCTTGGAGTTCCTTGGTGCCGTTGCCATCGTCGTCGTCGTAATCGTCGTATTCGTCGTGAACGTAAACGTAAGCGTAAGCGTATAGTGAATAGTTAGATTATATGTCACAGATCAAGATATCGAAGCAATGTGCATCCGAGTAAATGATGGTAAATTAATAATCTAACTATGAAGAAATATCTAATATAATGATGAATCCTCGTTGTGAGATAACTAATAGAGGTCTTTATACATTTTAGCCCTCAACCCTTAATTACTTCCTCCTCATTCTCGTAACCTTAGGAGTCTTCTCGAAGATTCCAGTCATTTCATCAGAGCTGCTTCACAAGCGGCTGTTTGCTTGTGCACGGAGCAGGATAATAGAATCTTCTCGAAGATCCTAGTTGATACATCAGAGCTAGTTCATGAGTAGCCGCCTACCTGCGCACAGACTAGAATTAGAGAATCTTCTAGATCACTCTGGTTGATCTACCAGTCCTCAGGGCGCTATGAAAGCACACGCTGACTAGCGCATGCTACAGGTAATTATTGGCTAACTAGCCGTTACAGATATACCAGCAGCTTTGTTTACGGACAACAATTCAGCTATTGATATTGCTCACAATCCAAGATTGAGTGATGCTACAAAGCACATTGACATTGCTTATCACTTTACTAGAGAACGGATCGATGATGGATCGCTTATCTTGTTACATGTTCCATCAGCTGAAAATTTGGCTGATATATGTACAAAGGCATTACCGGAACCGAGATTTAATCACTTGTGCACCCATATCTTTGGTACAAAGTGAGGAGGAGTGTTTAAATGATTGCTATCATGAAACAAGTAACGTCCAACTTTGGATGTGATAGTCATTTGCACTCACGTAGATCTGCACGTACTAATCTTTCCATAAAGTTGTGAGGCTGGTAAATACGCTAAACCGTATTAACACAAATCACTAGATTTCTGTTTCTTTAGATAGATATTATATATATAGCGATCTGTTTTCTAAGCTGGAGTAATAAAGAACTCCACAGCTTACGATTAACAGCCTCTTTCATTCCAAAATCTGCAAGATCGTGATAAGTGCCTAATCAGTCTTAACAAACTGTTGCTAATCCCTTCCAAATTTCTACACCATCCTCATCAGGCCGAATCCATGATTTGATGTTATACCTCCTCTTAAATGCTGCAAGCCAGCGATTGCTAAATTGAGGCACCTCCGTGCCTTAATAACACGCAAGATGTTACGGGATAGGTCCGAGAGATTAGTTCTGGCTGTGCCAGAACCTTGTCGATAGTCACTGTTTCTCGCGAGGCTGGGTCTGTGTCAGGCTGTAGAATGTGTGGCTGATTCTTATGTGGCTGATATTCACTGCCGGTAATGTGAGGATGGTGATTGATACAAGTCTCCCCTTGTTAATACGGGTCAGGAACAAGTACTTAAGAGGAGGAAAGTAAACGTGATAGATTCCTTTGGTAGATTTTAATAATTAACTGATTTTATATTTGGACTTGCTCTGGTGTTTATCACGATTAATTGAACCCGCGACTAAAGACGCTGCCAAAAACGAGATGCCTAGCGGATCAACAGCTAACCAGAGATTGGAATGTACGGCTTTCGCTCTTGATGCCATTGGAATACCGCTTTGTCTAGCTTCGGCCACTCGAGTGCCTTCACACGCTGTTGTGAAGGGTGAAAAGACGGGTCTGATTCATCTAGGTGGCTGTAACTGGCACTGAGGCTCTCGGATGTCGTAGACTGGATGATTTTACGGTGGAATTCGTCCTCAAATCACAATCTGAGCTGTTGTTGACGAAGTTAAGGGTGTCGTTGAACATGTCTTCGAAAGGGCACGCCTTTATGAGACTGAAATTCCATGTTGTTTTAGCATTTCTATATACCAGTTTAACACGACAAACCTTCTCAAAAGAGAAAATATCGAGAGGTTGGAGGTTGCCTGCAAAATTTATAAGTTGGAGCTGATTTGATAGCGTTGTAGAGGATACAGGGTTGCGGAGGATAGCGTTACAGAGGTTTTACTGTAGTTGAGCATTTGGCTTCACTACTTTTACATGATAATCAGCGATTGTTAAAGTATACTGTTAATTCCCTAGTTTAGATGATACACGATTTTATTATTCCTCATCTAATACTATACCATTTTATCCTTCCAGATAGGACGCCTGAGAGATTTATAATCTAATATTGAATATAATTCTGTCATGGCAAATATCTTGGCTTCTAATCTCGGGGTTCTTTGGCGTTAATATGAAATAAATATAGTTCGAAAATATACATAGAAAAACTTAACAGAAGCCTGTGATTCAGAAGTTAAGTTTAAGCTTTGCTAAGCACTTTCTAACTCCAACAATGCCATTGATTAGATGTTGTTCCTTAAAGTATCCTACACGTGACACACTTTCATTCAGGAAATATTTTCTTGGAGAAAACTACCGATTCTCCTCATTAAGAGCAGTCTTGGGTATGTGGTGAAGACACTAAAATTTTGCAAGCCTTATAAGCATCGATGACTTACAGAGAGATGGTAGATCAAAGATCAAAGTACACCAGCGAATTTCCTACAAAAAGGTGTTGAGAGTGAAATATACTTGATGAATATAAAAATGTAAACTTATATGAACTAACTACATTCTAACATCTTATTAAATACATGTCTATTTAGTCGTAAGTGATCCAGCAACAATAATACGACTTGATTGATCTGGCGTTACACGATCCCGGTGAGTGATCTTCCTATCGCTTTTGGAATTAGGCGAGTGATCCGCCTGCCTGCCCTTTTACCCCAGATACATCACGTGATGTCAGTTTCCAATTCGTAACAAAAGGTAGTTTCAGAGACTTTTGATTAAACTTCATCATCAAAATTATCTCCATGCATGAGTGGACAGTTTGAAAATTCAATCTTTTCTAATTCATACATCAGGATCTTCCTCAACATCCTTGTTTTATGTCTGTATCTTGATTTGATTACCATTACAGCTTGAACAGTAAAATCAACTCAATAACTCTCTTAGACGCTGAAAGAAACGCTGTTTAATGCTAATTTCAACACATTAAAAAATTCGTGTAAAAGAAATACCTACAAAAATTCTGCTGTAGAAAAAAGGACAGAAACAAGTTCGAATGAAAGGAAATAGTATAATAATTGCTGTACAGCTGAATATCAACCCCTTTATCAAATCCAGTATTACTCAAGAATTTTGGCTTATAGTGGTATTCAAATCGATGTATCAGGCCAAAACACGGTTGCGTCAAAGTCTCTGTCTACCTTTGGTATACCACGGAGGGAATAATCGGTTCGAAATATTAGAAAGCTGTGAAAATACAGAATAGCATGATGTTGCGGCTGAGAAAGCTGTGGGGATGTGATTTATACAGCCTTTTCCCAAGCTTCAAGAAATGCAATTTTTTCCGTAACACTAAGCCGTACCCGCCTTACTCTTCCGAGACGGGCTAGCGCTTCTCCAATGCTGTCGAGTAAATTGGTCTCAAAAAATTCTTGCGTCGGAGTTTTGCTGCTGCTCGACATTCTAAATTTATTGACTATAACGGCCTTAGTTTTAGTCGGTAGATATATATTAGTAGGAGTGGACTCCCCCGATGAGAAATCTTCCGCAGATGGCTCAACGGAATCATGTAAAGCCTCAGCTATTCTCACACGTATACAACAAGTGAGCTGCGAGAGCAGATTCCAGATAAATTTGAGGAAAGATCCAGGTATAGGAGTCGTGATAATATACGGGATATACCGGATATGAATTGGAAAAATCTTTGCGCCCTTGGGCATAGAATTTAGACTTGGACTCATGCGTAATATTCCCATTCCATTAGTCGTTGTACACTCTGGGAAAACAGCGATGATACGGCTCTTATTTTGGGCAACTAGAGTTTTAATGTCTGTCATCACAGCGTCTCTCGGTGGATTTTCTTCTGGCTTTGCAAGAGCAAGCAATATGGCTCCTAAGAGTGAGATCACACGTACTTCTCTAGTGGAAGGATAGGAAACAGTAAATATCGGGTCGAATACGGCAGCTAGATATATTGCATCCATTGGAGATGAGAAAGATGATACAATAATATCTGATGACTCGGGTAATCTGTGAGATTGACGGCTTGGAGACGCACCCCTTTTTACTTTGTCAATCTGCAGGTCTAGCCGCCACAATCCGGGATATCCCAAAAATATCCATAATACTGCTTTTTTGAATAATGGGCCGGCTCGTAACCACTGAAGGATAAGAAGGCCAGATATCCCGATTATGAATAAGGGTAATCTCAAAATGAACAGAAATATTCCTACAGGTAAATAAGCTTTTGTGAAATTGGATTCTGATGGAATAAATGGTGCTATCCCAGTCCCTAGATGGCAGTGTTAGTCTTGTCTTTTAGGTTTTTTGGCACAGGACTGACCTCGATCACGGTATTGAGTAAATTTCTCCATGTTGACTAACAAAGTGAATATTTCTACTTGGCATCACTTCCGATAATAATATTTAGGGCAAAGTTCATAGCAACAACGGGACTGTGCGAATTTCAATAGATAGAGAACCGATCATAAGATTCAAATTCAGACTTTATGCATCTGCTTGGACGAGACAGATCGTTGCTACCGAAAGAAGAAGCAACATATGTGACGAATTCACGTCGACAGATTTCAAGTTTAACACAATGGTATCTCTTACTTTCTTTAAATTAATCTGTTGCGTTCTTTCAGGTTTTTAACTGTCATAACTAAATGCTACTTATGATACGTGCTGGCAACCAGATACGATAAACGATAATTACATCCACATGGCTACAGATACCAGATCTCACAGCCAAACCTTCAGTAAACTTCAGCGTGTAAAGATGATCTCGACGGAATACTTATACGTTCGCAGATGCTGACGAAGTCAATCCCCTTATAAAAGTAGAATGCCGACTGTGACCAATAACGCTCAATATGCCACATATCCGATTAATTCGAATAGAGAAGCGTGTTCGAGGCTCTAACATCAGTCATACGTCAATTATTAAAACCATCTTGCAATTTGGCCGAGTTTCATAATATGTCAACACGATTCCCTAAGCCACTGCTTGACCAATGGGTATGCCAATGTTTATGTTCTTTCCCTATTCTAATCGATTTAACAAGTGGTGGGTTATCCGCGCTGACCGACTCCAGCTAATTGCCCTTGTTACCAAAGGCACCAGCTAATAAAAAGTATAAAGTCGAACAAAGTTGAAGACTACTCTTCATGTCTGGTCCAACGTCTCCAGAGAATGGGTGAGAATTAAAGCACACCAGAAGCAAGGCCTTCTGATTTGAGTAGTTGTGACATTTCGGAGAGCTTGGAATAGGACCAAGACACTCACCAATAAAGGCTTGACTATCTCTTGAGTTAGATTGCAACAAAACTGAACAGCCAGTTTCAAGGAAAACTGTGGGCTCAGGTGAATACCAAAAATAGGGAGAATACCAGATAAACAATAGCATTCAGGACACTCTATTTAGAAATCAGAGACCTAGGCGGGATTTTCAGGCAAAGATTTATCATGTAGATCGTTATCTATTTGGCACTGATTCACACTATTTATTTGTGAAAACTCTCTGTTAAGGAAATAAAATTTGGTGCTCCATATGCGTTGGCTCGAAGTGGGCGATCACACTCATTACGAGCATTAGTTAAGCTTTCAACATAGGCGAAAGCAAATTTAAAGGTCAATCAGCAAACAGGACAATATACAATAAATTCTGATGGGAACGCCATCCGAAGTGCATCAAAATCTTAGCAGGGCACAGAGCTGCGTAGCAATACAGATAAAAAGCGAGCACTTGGGGCTCAATTTTAATTTGTACAGAAGAAAAGTAACTGAAGTCGGTAACCCAGAATTTCGATGCAGATATCCATCGCAAAACGTCAGGCATATCGTCATGACATGCCCCAAGTGGGCGAAATGACGGAGGGAAATCCTATGAAAGGCAAAAGATAGGTACTATGAGGCTATGATTCAAAGCTCACGGAATGTGGCTAGAATCACACTGTAGATTTTAGAAGAAGGATACTGAGAATAGCTTCGACTTGTAAGTCAAGTTGAGGCGTTAATGCAGCAAATGAGAAATAAAGCAGGAATGGGATCAGACGGAACTCGCACTGGATATACAGTGCAATATACTTTCAGTAGATGAAACTGAGAACAAGAAAGATATAATGCTGCAGTATTTTTGGAAGTTTTTAACACAAGGTTACCTCTTTTTTTTAAGTAATTTTTCCGGATGCAGCTTTTTTGTTTTTTTAAAAAATCATTTTTGCGTATGCAGCCTGAGGCTATGACGCGAATGATTACGGAAGATATGTATGTGACGCAGAATAACTCAGTTTGGCGTTTGGAACACTCATACTCAGATTTCATTTGCAGATACCACTACGAGAATAACGCCTTACGACATGTACCCTCTTCCGTGAATACCCACCACAGGGAAAAGCGAGAAAAACCTGTGGCTATCTGAGCATGCTTTCGTCATTCTACGAATACAGTATCACCGCGAGAGAAGTGGTGTGAGGGTCTTGCTGGATTCGAACCAGCTTTCTCCTGTCTCAAGTGGGGCATGTGTCCAAGCTACCCAGACTCTACTTGGAAGAACGGCCCGGATAGTGTACCACTGCACCATCCGACCCTCTATTTAGTTTGAGTAGCTGAATTGTTGGAGAGTTGACCTCGGAACACGAACAACCCGATGATGATAAACTGAATTTTGAGATTTAATGTATGAAGAAGTAGGTTCAAATTGGGAGATGTGTCTACAGTGTCAAAGTAGGTTGTAAACCACGTCAACTGATTTTTTCTTTCAGACACGCTCGAGTGTTTACTATCAATATGTGATCCTACTTCAGAAACACGCCATTATGGAGTAGTTCCAGTTTATGAGGTCGCTGCTAACTCTTTGTATCTATTTGGAGTGCTGAATGTGCAATAACTCGCGAAAGAGTCATCATCATAACTCACTCTGAGATTTCTCTTGTCGCGAGCTCCGTAGCGTAACGTTGGAAGGCAAACACATATTCGATAATTCTTTTGACGTTAATTTGTCAATTTAGTAGGTTTTTTAAATGAGCCCTCAGCAAATGATGTGAGGAACTGAGGACATGTAATAGAGTTCTTAAATTGGTATAAGTTCTGTGCTATGGCACAGTAAAATGCACGGGAGAATGGCACAAAATTAAACTGATATTTCCACATTTACAGCTTACCCTAAGCAGGATGAGTATTCGATGACTCAGCCACTTTGGTGGCACTACGGCAACCAAGTAAAAAATCAACAAGCGCATCGTAAACAACAATCACTTGTACATGTATGCCGATGAAGCTCGTGTAAACTACGTCTCATATTCTTCTAAAAGCGGTTTAAACTAAAGATCAAGCGACCAAATGGTGCATTTGACACCGTAGCTAGATTATAGAATACGAACCAAAAGATGGAGAGACAGGAGGATATGGTATGATCTCTGGCGTTTTGAAGCCAAGTACAACTAACTCAATTTTACAAGTTTCGATCCCACTTACCGCAACCATCAAAACTAATATCTCCCGGAAAACATCTCTCTGAATTGTCAGAATTCCAATCAAATTCACGATTAAAACCTTTAAGTTCGGCTTCCAAGGCATCCCTCAAGCACAAATTACTCTCATATGGCGAGCCAGAACCCAAGCGTAAAACTTTTCTCGAAAAGAGAACAGACCCTCGATCTAGCGCTTCTGTATCAGCGGCAAACCTTCAACTTTCATCCACGAAGGGTGTTTTGAACAATTCGGTATGGACCCTTCACCACCAGACATTGTGTCGATTGAATTCCCGTAGCTCGAAGAATTAGTTTTTGGTCATCCAATGTTAGGTTGAAAAAACGATGTTGGCTTGATCAATATGCAAGATCACTTTTTTGATTCTGACTAGTGGGATCGTATTTGAGCTTGTACCTTTGCTGATCAACCTGACAGAAAATCAGTCATGTTCGTGGCCAGTCTACTTCAAACTTCTCCCGCTCAGTATCCTCGACACGAAAGATCTCAAATGGAAGATTTTCGTGCAGTGTTGGCCAGGGAAGCCGCCCAGAAATGGTAAACACAAGATCTACATTCAGCCAGTCTACGATGACTCGGCCCATAACAGGTGTCTCCCGATCCCGCACACTCACCCCTCTTGAAAACTGCGAATATGATACAAATACTTCAAGAAGTACTATGCAACTGGGTATGAAAAAGTCTCGTTCAATCAATTTTCCTCCCGAGTCTAAAAAAAGAGAGGCAATTTTTCAAGTAGAAAACTCAAATAAAAATTCATTGAACTGGTTGGATCACGCCCATTTCAAGGCCCTTGGGAAAAAGATCAGCACAACTACGGCCATGTCAAGTGCTCCTCAAAAAATCGTAGGGAAAGTTGACCCTAGCGACTATCAGTATGAGTATCAAGCGAGCTCTACCATCACGCCGGAACTACAAAAGACAGTACGCTCGAAATTTTCAATCAGCAATTCAAAGCTTGAGTCGCAGCTCAGAGCTACTGAGAGTTCTGTAGCTATTTTGCCAGCTCCCTTAGAAAGTTCAAGAGCTATCAACTCTCCTTCATGTATTCGAGTGCTGTCCAAGTTGGATGCACCACTCAATGAGCCTCAAACCCCTCAGAAGAACCCAAAATATTTTCTCCCAAAGACTCCTTTTTTGACAAAAGATTCTAATCTATCTGGGTTCACAGAATGGGATGTTCAAGATCGTCTCCAGAATATGGAAGCACAATTTTCAGAGATGAAAGAAACGATTAAAGATGTTAGTGTGGACAAGAAGAGTCTCGAGGAGAATATGGCTGTGGTAAAAGCAAGAAGTGAGTAGTTTTCAGGTATCTCAAGTAAGTGTATCTACTAAGTTTTATTGTGAAGATATAGAGCTCGAGTCTCTCCAATGTCAGCTAACTTTATCTAATCAAGCCTTGAAGAGCGAGTTAGATTCTGTGAGACAAAGAGCTGAGACCTCTCATCAGAGCTTGTTAGATGTGACTAAATCACTCAATGATCTAATACGTGCCCATCAGCTCGAAGTAGAAGAGCTGCGACGGGATAACCGGGTTGAAGTTGAAAAACTTCGAAGATACAATTCAGAAGAGATGGACCGTATTTCTCGACTCAATCGAGAAAAAATACGAGAAATAGAGCAGTGGGCATTTTCGGAAAATGAACAAAAAATTAGAGAACTAGAGCAGAAAAATCGTGACACACTCGAGAACGAAAAACTCAAAAGAGCCGTGGAAGTTGAAGAACTAAAGAAAAAATTAAACTCGGAAAGTTCGAATCTTAGCTCATCATTGCAAGAGAAAGATAACGAAATACACCAACTCCGAAACGAATTGATCAAGATACGGCACGATTTTGACAGTGAAAGAGAGCTAAGGGCTAACGCCCAAAAAGAACTCTCTCTCTTGAGAGATACTTTACAGAAAATTAATCTCGAGAATTCTACGACTGTTAGTAGCTTAGAACATACGTTAGCTAGCCTGCGTGCTCGGATTCTCTTTCTTGAGTCTGGCAGTAAAGCTCAATCCGATAGCTTTGCAGAAATGGAGGCCCGTCTTGAGGAAGCTGTGGAATCTGCTAAAGAGTCAAAAAAGAAATTAATTAAGGAAGAAAGCCTTCGCCGGAGCCTATTTAATCAAGTCCAGGAACTCAAGGGAAATATTCGTGTCATGTGTAGGATAAGGCCAGTCCTTAATAATGCAGAAGGAGCTTTAGTGAAGCTCAAGTTTCCTGATGTTGATAAAGAATCAAAAGAACTAGAGCTTATTGGTAAGGAAGAAAGAAGTAGCTTTGGGACTATCACGAGAAAAACCCATTCATTTTCATTTGACCGGGTATTTGGCCCCAATACTCAAAATCAAGAAGTCTTTGAAGAAATATCCCAACTAGTACAGAGCGCTTTGGATGGCTATAATGTGTGTATCTTCTGCTATGGACAGACAGGGTCTGGTAAAACTCATACAATGTCTTCGCCGGACGGAATGATACCAAGAGCAACTCAGCAAATTTACCAAACAGCTTCTGATTTGCGAGATAAAGGATGGGTATATTCTATAGAAGGAAACTTTGTTGAAGTTTACAATGAAGAGATTCATGACCTTCTCGGCAATCCAAAGGACACAGAAAAGAAAAAGCATGAGATAAGGCACGACGACCAAAAAAAGCAGACTAAGGTTACCGGGCTGAACACCGTCGCTCTGGATTCCCCTAACACCGTTGAGACGATCCTAAAACAAGCGGCTGCAAATCGTAGTGTAGCTGCAACCAAATCTAATGAGCGATCTTCTCGTTCTCACTCCGTGTTTATGCTAAAGCTCGTGGGATATAACAAAACGACTAATGAGACTTCTGAAGGCACCTTAAATCTTGTGGATCTAGCTGGCTCTGAACGACTCAAACAATCTGGAGCTGAAGGAGAGCGAATGAAAGAGACTCAGAATATCAATAAAAGTTTGAGTTGTCTTGGTGATGTGATTGGAGCTTTAGGTCAAGGAAAAGAGGGAACACATATTCCATATCGAAACTCTAAACTTACATATCTATTACAATATTCACTGGGTGGTAACTCTAAAACCCTCATGTTTGTTATGGCAAGCCCTTTAGAGGCAAATTTAACTGAAACTTTGACGAGCCTGAAGTTTGCCACGAAGGCAAGTTCTATCGGTTTCCTACTTTGCAATCCGGACTAATAGGTTTAGGTACACAATACTCACATAGGCACCGCTAAAAGGATTCGAAAAGCAATAAATGATTCATCGTCATTTATGAGGCAATAAGTTAATTCTGATTTCATGTGTATACTCTTTCGCGTCTGGTGTTAAGGAGTAGGTAATGTTGTATGAAGAATCTGATTGGGTGGATACCATTTTTATTACTTTGAGCAACTGTGTTGCAAAGTGGCATGGCCCTCTCTGCCAAGCCTCGTAATCGTAAACATAGTAAATGAAGACACATGATAATGTCCAGAGTCGAGGACAATCAAAGCATTCCGGTTATTTGAGAAATGTTTGCAAGTACGATAGCTTAAAGCTTGGTATCGCTGGGGCCCAGTTCGTAAAAGTAACATTCTTATAGTCATCTCACATCAACGCTTAAGCCAGAATCCTAAGAAAAACGCCAGTTAAAGACGTCCGAATCATCCCTGTTCATACTTGAGCTGCAGAAACATCTAAGTTGGTCCGGATGTATACTCACGCCACCATCACTCGCGTCGCATGCAAGAACCCGGCTAAATCAACGGACTAGAAAAGTCTACGCATGGATAGCATCTCATTGTTGGGCATGAGGATTCGTTTCTATCATCGGAAGATCTGATGTAACATAACTTGATGTCTCGATTGCGCTACCTGCAGATGTCGCCTCTACTTGCGCACACGTTATTCTACACTACAAGGACTGAGAGGTGTGAGAATCAGAGGCGAGCTTGGATTCTTGGCTCCTGGGAGCACGACTTGGCTTCGAAGCAGATGAGTGTGTCTCAGTCGATGAGATAAGTAGATGGTACGGGGACAGAGACGGATGTCGTTAGGACTTGAAGACCCGAAGTTGTATGTCGCGATTGATCTCATGTACGCAGCTGGTTGCGGCCGGATAGACACGAATGAGGTGATCCCGAATGAGGACTACAAAAATGTTGCCTGAGCGGCTTGCGTGACTCTCTCGAGCGGTTCCTTCTACGGAAAAAAGTTACGTCTGTCGAGTCTGACCGGCAGGCTCGGAATGGGAGTATTCTAGAAGGATGGTGCGCTGGCGTAGGGTTCTCATTTGTCATTTGTTTGGAGTTCGGCAAGTTGTCATATGAGATTCGTGAGAGACGTTAGCATATGATGTTACGACACATACAACTGTCAATAGTCCTGTCTTGATAGATTTACAACGTTGAAATTTGGATTGAATTGAAACGAGTTACGTAAGTTACATCAAGATAATTAAGATGGGTGGTCTGCAAGATTAGCTGCGATTAGATCAAAAATATCGGGTGTAGTTCTATGGATAGGGTGAGCCACAAGTTTGAGAAGAAGCAAACACGCCAGTGCAAGAATCTTGCATGAAGATCAAGATGAGAAATCCACAATGTGACTGTCCTTGATCCGGAGAAATTTGAGGCATCGAAATTTTTTCTACACCTAACTTTCAAAGCTAAGAAATATACAAAACTTTTACGTATTTACACTATTTTTCGGGCCTGGGACGGTTGTGTGTCACATGTGACCACGAAATAGCTTGGACCAAGCCGAACTGAAGTCCACAATGATCTGGCGGTTTGCTGAGAGCCCACAGTGCTGGTCTGGTCTAAAGAGGTATTTTACCCAGGATTCGCGGGTGTGCCAGCTCCTCAATCCCAGCTACCGGGCACAAAAAATCGACCAGAAAAATGCATGATCTGAGAAAGCGGCATGACAAATGTGCCAGCGATTCGTGCCTACCAGGGTCGCAGCATGAAACAATGGGTGAGTTGGGGGATAACAGAAATGGTTCCGCATCGATCATGAAACGACGCAGCCATCCCCGTTGAGACCGGAGTCCGCAATGGACCGTTTTCCATCAGCTATTCGTGCGGTGCGTGCAGAAGGCACAGCTAGATTAGAACAGCCTCAAGGATCGGGGCGGGCTGCGTGCGAGATCTTTGCTATCGTTCGCGCCTCCGAAGTCCCGGATCCGTCTTGCATAGTGAGCACCGTGATCTGAGTCTGGCTGACTTGTGGAGTTGCAGGAAGAGCTCACAATGACTTGGATGCGACGTGGCGTAAGAGTCCGCTTTTCCCTCTGAAACGTGCGGATGTCGTGCGAAGTTTAGCTCTGGTCGAGCCATCTAATGACGTCCACCTATCCTAGTCAAAATATTCACACACCGTTCCTGGCAGTGAAAATCATGACGGAGAGCCATGCGTTTTTTACGGGCTGATTACATGGCGACATGTAGGGGCAATCGGGAGCGGTGTGGAGGAAAGACGGTAATTTCTGTGAGTAGAGGTAAAACAAAAATCTGGAATAGTACACTTGATGTTTGATTGTCAAGATGAAGTGTGATTAAATTATTAATCGGCGATATCTCTCTCCAAATGATCTTGAGCATCTTGGATATCGATTTTTGAGGAACCAGGATTGGAATCCTAAACTCAGATGGATAGAGGCATTGGTGGTTTCATCCACTTGGTTGATTTTTAGTAGGGAATAGGGTACATTAATTGCTAATCATCACACGCTCAAGTTTTGAAATAACTTTTTTAAATTGTCTTATTCAAATGTCGATCAACGTGGTTGTATGTGGCACTTCACTCAGAATTTTTGCCGCATTAATTCTTCGGGAAGTATGACTCTTACCCCAATTAAGGATATCGGGAATCTTTGCTCATGGATTATAATACAAGCTGCCGATCAAATATTGTGGTACAGTCGTCCCTCTCTAACTCGATAGTGGGTCCCGGTATAAGTGTTGAAAATATTCATTGTAACTTGGACTTTTATATTTGCAACACTTACCCTTACAGGTCATTTTGTGCGCAGGGGTAAGTATTGCAAATGTAAATGGCTGAATTTCAATGAATATTTTCAACACTTGTACCGGGACCCACTATCGAGTTAGAGAGGGACGACTGTAGATAAATATTGCGAAGTTAGCGTGTCTCGCCTAAATATATACCGCGACACTGGGGAACCGGACGTGCTAAACGGACAGTCCCAAATGCTCGCTGGACGTCCCTGCAAGTAGATTGCGCTTCCACGCTGACCAAATCTGCATTGATCAGCGATCTCGTCGAATATTTTTTGCGCTACTCCAAATTTGGTCACTATCGTTACAAGTATAGTAGTTACCATGACAACTTAGAGCCCGTGTTTAACAAACATAACATAAAGATACCATTTAAAAATATTGGTCCTGTAATTGCCTTAATAACTTTTCCAAATCGTCCTATTCTATATTCCAATTTCATCTTCCTCACCTCCAACTTCGCCTCACTTATTGAACTCCAAATTACAATGGCTGAACTGAACTTTAATGCGCTATCAGCATCAACATATCTCAAGATACTAATGAAAGAGGTATTTTTCCCTTTCTTTCTACTAAAATACATGTTGGCTGATTTCTCCAGGAATGGTTACCGGAAGTGCTCTTTTAGAGGCCCATGATGGGCATCAAAGTATACCAAATAATGAGGATACCCGTATGCTAAGCTCCCTAAAACTAATTCATTTGTGGCAAAATTTCCACTAATACGCAATTTCTTCAGTCGAGACCCAGTGCGGAAGTATGGAACAAATAATTGGTGTCCGGATCGACCAAATGGAGGACTGTAAGAGAGCTGTCGAGCACCTAGCTAACGAAAATGGATTTGCGACAGTCCTCCATTTGGTCGATCCGGACACCAATTATTTCTTCCATACTTCCGCACTGGGTCTCGACTGAAGAAATTGCGTATTAGTGGAAATTTTGCCACAAATGAATTAGTTTTAGGGAGCTTAACATACGGGTATCCTCATTATTTGGTATACTTTGATGCCCATCATGGGCCTCTAAAAGAGCACTTCCGGTAACCATTCCTGGAGAAATCAGCCAACATGTATTTTAGTAGAAAGAAAGGGAAAAATACCTCTTTCATTAGTATCTTGAGATATGTTGATGCTGATAGCGCATTAAAGTTCAGTTCAGCCATTGTAATTTGGAGTTCAATAAGTGAGGCGAAGTTGGAGGTGAGGAAGATGAAATTGGAATATAGAATAGGACGATTTGGAAAAGTTATTAAGGCAATTACAGGACCAATATTTTTAAATGGTATCTTTATGTTATGTTTGTTAAACACGGGCTCTAAGTTGTCATGGTAACTACTATACTTGTAACGATAGTGACCAAATTTGGAGTAGCGCAAAAAATATTCGACGAGATCGCTGATCAATGCAGATTTGGTTAGCGTGGAAGCGCAATCTACTTGCAGGGACGTCCAGCGAGCATTTGGGACTGTCCGTTTAGCACGTCCGTGGGGAACAGTCATCGGAGGACTTACGTAAGTTAAACTCCCTGGGCCTGATCACCGCATTGGCACGTAGTACTACGTCAATCTAAAATAACAGGCTTTCAAGACAAGACACTGCAGTACTCTACCCTAAAGAGATTTTTTTGCACTTCTATGAGAAAGGCCTCTTTGTATTTCTATTATTTTCAGAACTAATTAACAGTGAGATATACCGAGGGAAGACAAATTAAAACTATGACAATAAACATAAAACGAAACTAAACAAAATCATCACTTTATAAAGATTGAGCCGCCAAGGTAATGGGAATCTAGAAGTAACATTGGATATTTAAAAAAAAGGTGTTGAGTTTACAGTTCAGTGCCAGGGAGGAGCTGAGGAGGTATGGAGTTGTTGCCAGGCGGAAAGGAAACAAGAAATACTCACGTGAATCATAGTGATAGTCGCGAGGTCAGACCGTCATCAAACAAGCTTTTACCTCATGAGTCACCAAGATAGCTTTATAGGTGTAAGGTAATGTTCTTCCTGCACAATCAGAAGATAGAGTAGATATGGTGAGGGTTTGTGCGTATAAAGTATCTCATGCGAAATCTTCGTATGGGTTCTCTCCGCTAGTGATAAGTCTAGAAGCATGATTACTGATGTGATCTTTATGGTATAAATTGCGTGAAATGAGTAAAGTGCTCTAGCAAAGTCTCTCCGAAGAAATTTTACCGAAGTTAAGTATTTGAGCATATCCAAGATTTCGTGTACAGGCTAATTTCCACGACGAGAAAAGTCGTCAAGATCTTTGAAGGGGGTTTAAATATATTCCTGCATGAGATCATAACTCTTCAAGGTAAGCGTGAATTTAGTTCCTGTAATATCACATAAAACCTGTACCAAAAACACCGAGATAATACCACTGTTATAAGAGTTTAATGAGAGGATTTATGTTGAGACGTCTGAGTGATAGTAAGAAAGATTTAAATTATCATTTTAAGACATGTATCAGATTAAATGTGTTGATTATCGCTTTCGGGAAGATCCAGCTTTCGTCGCTTAAAATAAATATAAATTACATGTTAATAGGGCACAGGCCTGAATGATTTCATTATCTTTTGGTTTCAAGGCGAATTGAATCTTCGGAGTCGTCAGTATGAAGGTTCTGATTTTTGTTGTCAAGTATTTGAGGCCCAGAAAAGTTCCTTCTAGCTGTAGTGAACCAAGTGAAATATGCGACAATCATAATAATGCCGATAGCCGCTGAAGTGTAGTTCATGGTTGTACTAGTAACTGGATAAACTGAAGGTAAATTAAATGTGATGCAAGCAAAAACTAGGTATGTCAAGCCAACAAAATTTGTTGCAATTGATACCGACGGCTTCATAGACCAGGGACCCGCCATGTATCGATGAGTCCCGTTAACATGGCTTAAAAGACGTACGAACAAAGGCATGGCGTACGAAAGGTAAAATCCTTCAGTGGCAATGGCAATAACCGTATTGAATCCCGTAACTGTTCCAAAATATATACTGTTGAATAACATTTGGATGATGGCCCCTAATATGATGGCTACGACGGGGATTTGATGCTTCGGCTCTATTTTGCTTATTTGAGATGAAAAAGGAAGACCACGATCCCTTCCGAATGCATACATAGATCGAGCTCCCTCAGCTAGGAGAGCATTTGCAGCCCCTAAAATGATAACTGTGATAAGTGATGCTAGGATACAGGATGCTATGCGACTATTTGTAGAGTCGAAATAGATCTGGATCAAGGGGACCATAGTTGGAGTGTTAGCTACAGTTTCGATATCTCCAATACAGAAACAAATTGAGACTAGGAATATGAAGCCAGTTACAGCACCAACGTAAACGGAGAGTACCATAGCCCTGGGCGCCTGTTTACTAGCATCCTTAAGTTCTTCGCACATGTGGGCCGGAGCATCATCTATCGATCACTAGATCAGCCTTTAATTCAACTTTTTTCCCTAGTGGACAGAGTAAATGCGTAATAGCCACAACTTACAACAACACATTCCGAAAGCTGGCTGTAATATGCCGATTATTCCAGCCATTACGGGACTGAAACCCGTAAAGTTCTGGAAATCCTGGAACACAAATGAAGCTGGCTGCTTTTTTGTATTTGAGGCTAGGATGGTGGCTATTGTAACGATAAACGCTGTGATATTAAAGAAGAGTAGTCCCTTAGAAACCCTATCAAGGATTTTTGCTCCCCACAAATTAATAATTGCTGCGAGTATTGTTATAAGATAAGCCACCAGCACAGTGTGCCATCTTTGGATCATGAAAGTTGGATTGACGAGGTTAATCTGACCGAGGATGAAGTTCTATAGCGACTTAGCCACCTAA
This sequence comes from Podosphaera xanthii, assembly GCA_028751805.1. NCBI lineage: Eukaryota > Fungi > Ascomycota > Leotiomycetes > Helotiales > Erysiphaceae > Podosphaera > Podosphaera xanthii. Next base: position 2,465,616 of record JAPWIX010000007.1, read on the forward strand.
CAAACTAGTTGAGATTAAATCAATGATTCTAGAAACGTGATATTGAAGGTGATAAATGAAAGGCTAGTGATTTTACTAACCGCTCCAATGAATGAGTTTGTTGCACCCATGGCGAGAATGCCTAAAGTAACGTGTCAATATATGGTGACACAATTGAAAACGTAAAAGACTTTGAAGATCAGAAAGTTATGGCTTACCAATGATCATAAACCAGCCGGTAAGGTATGAGAACTGTCGACGAACACTTTTCGGGGAGAGTAAATAAACCCATGAGTACTGTCCTCCAGCGACAGGATACTCGGAGCACATCTCGGCCATAGAGTAAGCCACGCAAAGGGAGGCAAGACTCACTCCCACCCATCCCCAGATCATAACCTATGTAGCATAAGCTTTTGTTACGAACACTGAATAAAGAAATTGACCGGTGGACCACCAGCGTTGACGCCAGTTACTAAGACTCCGCCAAGTGCAGACCAGCTGCGTGTTTCCGTCAGCTTCGGTCTTACAAATCATTCTTCATCTGTCAATAAGCGTGTTCTTGCGGTGTAACGTACCACGTTACGATACTAAATGAGAACCCGATCATGCCCCATGGCCCGAAGGAGCGCTTTAGTTCTGCGATTCGTAAGAATAGGTCTGTATCGTTGAGGCCATCTTGGTTTCTAGAGGTAAGAAGTACTCACCAGGCTGGTAGCCTAAAAGCTCCAGAGCTGCATCTTCTTTATATTCCGGCGGTGACAACATTTTGGATCCTTCTGCAGCTGTTGGATGTTGATGAAGTGTAAAGAGTGCAAAGGGACTGATAGGCTGCTTATCATAGAACAGAAGCACGGACAAAGATCATCATTAATAAAGATCAGATCCTGACTCATTATCGGATCTGACATATCGGTCATGCTCATTAACCTATTGATTGTTTTAGCCATGGCACCTATTTTGTTAGAGTTCGAGATATGTCATGACGGCAGAACCTTGTGCATTTGTATTGAGAAAAAGAAAATCTAAGGGCACGTGCTAATGACAGGCGGAGATATAAATTTTTTGAATAAAGAAGGCATAGCGCGTGCTCGCGCCGGAATTGTGAGTAACATCTCATAATATAAAGCTGCACATTCCTGATACCGCTCAACTTGAACCCTTCTGGATCGTTCGATTGAAATAAGAATAAAAAATTCGTATTCAGGATTCCATCGATTCTAATTAAAGTAGTTCGTTGTACAACTTTTAGCTTCTTACCCGATGGTAATAATATAGTAGCATCTGCCTCTCCGAAATTTATGTTAAAAGGCCATTTGTTGATCATAAAGCAACCTTCCAGCACAGAATATAAGAGCATCAGGTTGGCTTTTTGATAGCAAAGAATAAGATGTGGCTAAAACATCGCATAAAGCCTGGTAAGGGCTCGCAAGTAACGCGCATGAAGGTGAGAATACGTGTATGAGCAAGAATCATCTTGAACTCAACTCATCATTCAAAAATTTTATGATTGCCCTCCAACGTAATGGGAAAATAAACGACTTTCTTACTGCACTGGTCTCGAGTACTAATGTTCAGTCGCTTTTCTGCCATTGGTGAGCCTCTAGAGATGAAATTTCTTGTTGAATTACTGTTTTGTTTTGCTCCAAAATTCTTGCAGCATCCAAAATGAGTGGTCGCAGAATTAATTTAATTTTTTTAATTATTGGCGCTGCTCCGATCACGTAGGTTTGTTGCGAACAATGTGAACCGTCGTCGACTTTCAAGTTAAAAATCTTTGATTTAAGGTTTTCCTATCCTGCTTAGAGCATGCTGCTTTTTCAAGGTTTTTTCTAAAATCGGAATCAGTTTATTAATACTCTCATGATAGGGTATTGTTCGTTGATCCGCTTCTTATAGGGTACAGGGGTTAAAGCGGGGATAAAGTGGAGATAAAGTGGTGATATTCCAGGTTACCTCACGATAGATCCACAGTATCCCTGTTAGCTTCAAATTTTAAAATCTTATGGCCTAAGGCATAAGAGATATGCATCTGTATATGAAGTCCAACGCCCACCTTCATGCCTGCACCTTTCTTCACTCGCGCACACCTGAGGTCGTTTTGTTTAAGTCATTGTCAGCTATTTACTATTATTTTGCTCAACGGCATACTTTTATTTCATTCATCTATCTAATTTTTACTTCATGTGAGTGCATCTGAACCTTAAGTCAACTACTTTAGAAGATTTTAATTTACTGTACTAGATTGCCGCAAAGATGGATTCACCTCAACAACCTTCTCCATCATCAGCATCTCCTACTTATGCAAAACGCCTAACACAAACTCAACGTATTCAAGTAAGTCTGAAATCTACAAATTGATAAGGTTAAGAGAGTAACATGTGCAGGTTAGAACCTTGGCCAGTGAGGGACACAGTTACGTCAGAATCTCTCAACGCCTTGGGATTACATGGCGACAGGTACAATACACCATGAGCGTTGAAAATACCGAGCCTCAGTACTCCAGTGGTAGGCCACCTATTCTAAGTAGTTCCCAGGTCGATGAAATAGAATTTTTCGTCTGTTTATCATCGGAAAATCGTCGGATGTCATTTTTCCAACTTGCACATTTTATATTTCGGCACTTTGGTGTGAGCGAGAATGTGATCCGACGTGAACTGGCAAAGAGGGGATATGCACGCAGGATTGCACGATTAAAACCTCCTATCTCTTCAGTCAACAAACTGAAGAGATATGAGTTTGCCAGAATACATCTCCACTGGCGGAAGGAACATTGGATGAGAGTCCTCTGGTCCGACGAGACTTGGGCTATGAATGGTCGGCAAAGTGATCGTTGGGTCACAAGAAAGGTCAGTAGTCCCTTAAAGGCTCCTAAGATTTAGAGTTCCCTTGAGCTAAGTTTAAGTCAAAGATTGGGGAAGAGTACGAAGATACCTGTGTCCTAGCCAAGACGCGGAGGAGAGTTGGGAGGATGTTCTGGGGATCTTTCTTTGGACGACAGAAGGGGCCTTGCCTGATTTGGGAGAAGGAGTGGGGCCATATCACTGCGGCCAGTTACTGCGAGAGGATAGTGCCTCTCATAGAGAGTGCGGTCTTTCGGGAACCAGGACTAGATGTGATGCAGGACAACGCCCCTCCTCACAAGTCGAGGCAAACTATGCGTGAGTTTGAAAGGAGGAATATTTCTCTAATGGAGTGGCCGCCATACTCTCCTGATTTAAATCCGATAGAAACTTTGTGGAGTTATATGAAAGCGTACATGGAGCGTCTTTATCCAGCGTTGGATCAAGGGGGGCAGCGGAGTCAAGGGCATCTTCGTCAAATAGTGAACGAGGCGTGGGATCTGGGGTTTAATGGGGATGACTTGGAGAAACTGATAGATTCGATGCCCCGAAGAATCAGAGCCGTTTACGAAGCTGAAGGCGGATATGTAAATTATTAGCTAGATAGAAGTATAATTTATTTATGAAATGTATTAATGAATTAAAAAGTGAATAGAGGGCTATAATGGACCAAAAAAGCAAAACCAACGAATATTTCGTTGTGAAATTTTTGCCATACAAATTTAAAGTTTAGGTGGGGAGATCTACTTATCGTCATGCTAATTCAAGTTAGTAAAAGCCTATATACCCTGTAAAAGTCGAATTTTAGCGCCTATACACGATTAATACCGTAGTATCAGAGTACAGTCGTCCCTCTCTAACTCTATAGTGGGTCCCGGTATAAGTGTTGAAAATATTTATTGAAATTCGGCCTTTTACATTTGCAATACTTACCCCTGCTCACAAAATGACCTGTAAGGGTAAATGCTGCAAATATAAAAGTCCAAGTTACAATAAATATTTTCAACACTTATGCCGGGACTCACTATCGAGTTAGAGAGGTATGACTGTAGTTCGAGCCTCTTCGCTTAGCCACGCGCGGCCAATGAGACCACGCTTTAAATTTAGTTTCACCACTTATAGTACAGTCAAACATGTGCAAACTCATAGTGGGTCCCGGTAAAAAGTTGAAAAGATTCATTGGTATTTAACAGTTTTTATTTGCAGTACTTGCCCCTACACACAAAATGACCTTTAAGGGCAAGTGTTGCAAAATTAAGTACAGGCTTTCAGGGGCAATTAGTTTTACTTGCATGTAGTATTGCAAACCTCAATATTGTTACTAAACAGCGCTAATTTTGCCTAATTAGTAACAATATTTAGGGCTACAATACCACATGCAAGTAAAACTAATTGCCCCGGATACCCTGTACAGTCGAACCCCTGCTATAACGATCCAAGTTGTACCATTATCGTTGTACTGATATTTTTCCTGGCACGAATTAACTAGAGTCGTGATACAAACACCCCCAGAGAAATGTATGAAGATAAAATGATAATAATAACTGGCTCTACTGGCATAAAAGTCGTGACTGTCGACCACCAAGATCAACGACAATAAAAATAACAAGATACTAATCCGAAGAGCCTCACGTTCATAACAACCTTTCCTGAAGATAACGCCTTCCTGATATACATCAACATGAGAGCCCTAACCGCTCTTCTTATTATGACTTCTGTCAGAGGTTACAGCCAACTAATCCTAGTTGCCGTTATGCTACTATTCCAAAACGCCTCTGCTCGTTATGGAAGTGACACAGTCCTGGAATACCCCTTCGTTCAAACATGATGCCTCCTGATATTATGCTCCGATTGGCAACATCTCGTGCCTCAGAACATTTCATCTTGCCCGAACGTCTAACTACTCACGGCGTACAGTAGGAGCGACCCTGCGACTCCAATATCCCCGGACCTATTCTCGAGCTTATTTATCAAAAATACCTTCCAAGGAGGCCTGATTCTCTTTCTGACCCTTACTATTGGAACGTTAATGAAGCATTCCGCCTACAGATATAACCATTTTAATATTCCCTGCCGACTTACACCAGGCCAAATATACGGCAATCCAAAGCCGTGTACTTCCAATGTTTTACATCCCGACTCCGTAGCATAGTCATATTCTGGCCTGCCAGAACATCCTGATGTCTACTACAACCCCTGATAACTGAACCGAGGGTTTCAAACATTTATCTTCTTCTATCCGTTGTCCAAAATTTTCATTACTAGGCGTAATTTGCGAAACACTCGCTTCATATTCAACTGAACTTTTAATTATTGAATTCATGACACAGCTTAAATTTTTCTGGTAAAAGATTTCTTCCAACTCCGCTACCACCTGTGGCGTATGGAGACGCTCAATATACTCTTCATTGAGTGATTCATCCAATTTATTCGATCCTCCTTTTTCTTCAAGCACTATTTCATCCGAAGGTGCGTCCTGCGCTACTTGCTCATGCTCTCGAATTTCTTCACTAATTTCATCTCCATTTGATTGATTTTCATCTACTTGATCCAAATTTTCTGGCTCTGAAGACTGACTCTGTGATAATGCTAGCGAATCTTCGACTTCTACCCGTACTTCCAGCAACGGTATCTTCTGATGATTCTCTGCTAGACTATTAGTCTCTTCTTGACTATTCCTGACTTCCTCAAGTTAACGTATAACTTTTTCTTCCACATGGACAGATTGGCTACCGTCATATGCTTCAACCTTTTCATTTGTCGAGTCTGTTGACTCAGGCCTGTAATCTGAGCGCTGGACCAGCCAACGTTTTCGTCTCTGACAAATTTGTGGCTCAAGAGTCTCTACCACATTTTCTCCTTCATAACGGTCTCCGATCTTTATCACTGATCCTTTATCCTGTATTTTCACATTTACGACCTCAAACTACGGTCTGCCCAACCACAAGTGAATCTCCTTTTCCGGCAAGACACTGGATGGGAGGATAATCGCATCAAATGTGCGCCAAATTCCCAAGACCCTCAACTCAATTGTCGAACCTTGCGTGATTTCTGCTGATTTTCCATATTTTTCACCGATAGTATAGCCACTACGCCCATTGACTGCTAATCACTTGATTGGTAGATTGAGTGCTTTCACGAAACCCATAGTCACAACTATCGAACTCAGTCCCTTGTCAGCTTCAATAGTGCTTAATGGCATTGACACTCTGACCGCCTGTCCATTCTCTGATGTACTGACCTCAGCAGGCACATTAAATGATTTCCGAGCCATCTTTATTTAAGCAAGTTCCAGCTTGCTTTCACTTTAATCGATCAAACGTAGATAAGGATAAAAAGATAAAAATTCAAATATATAAGTAGATAGTAAGAAAATAAAAATAGTAAAAATCGAAGCACAGAGATGGAGATCCCCTGCGTAGGTCACCAGATAAATGTATAAAGATAAAATGATTCTAAACACTTAGGCTTTCTAGGCCCTAAAGATAACAATATAATCGTGTGTTGACTTAAAGGTCCAATTTTGTCATTCTTGTATCGCCAGTTAAGCGCGATCATATTGTTATCTTTAGGGCATAGAGTGCCAAAGTGTTTAGAATCATTGTATCTTTACACTATTCGAGAATGAAGGTAGTATGGCTGATTGTAGATGGGGGCGTATCTGTATTATCGGAGAGTGATACATTTCTTTGTCCTAAGTCTACCGAAAAAGAAATCCAACTCACGGGGTTATGTTTATCCGGCTTAGATACACCTTACTACAAATGGCAGTGATCTGCTGGACTTCGTAACATATACAGGGGGACAAGGGTAAGTTAACGAAGGTTAGAGAGTAAGTTATGTGCACTATATTTATGTGTTTATACTATCGGAAAAAATAGAACTTACTGCTTAGCCTGCGTTCACTTAGCCTTGAGCCCATGTACATTTATCTCCCCCGTTAAGATATACAGTGTCTCAAGCCTAAAGATCGTTAAACCTTAAATCATGAAATTACAAGACTTATCCTTGAATTTTCCGCTGATTATTCCAAAAAGGGCTAGCATATTCAGTCTAAATCACACACTTGGTGCACTTTCAGACCACCTGCTGATCATTCAATCATATTCTCGTAATCAATTCAAATTTACCTTCCAATCTATGCAGCCACGAACACCTGACCTCTACATTTCCCACTTCTAACTCCAAATCAGAGCCTGTCACTGAAAAATCGAAATGGATTCTAATGCCCATCAGTCTTCAAAGAGAACTCGTCGCCGGAACTTCAATTGGGATAAGCAGGTCGCAATCCAGACACCTCGAAGGCACGGGCTTTCATATCTTGACATTGCCAGTGAATTGGAGCTAAGTTAGAGACAAGTTCAATACGCATGCGAACGTGGTAATATTTCAGAAGCCAGGAGTCCCGGTCGACCTCCAGTCCTGAGTGAGGTTCAAGCTGATGAGCTTGAACATTTTATTCGCAGTTCACGCGTCTGTCGGTTTATGACCTACTTGGAACTTGCCACAGTGCAGTTTTCTCACTGTAACGTCGGTAAGAAAGCTATCGGAATGCTCCAGAAAGAAGGGGATACGAGCGTTGTGTCTTCCAGATTAAGCCCCCGCTCTGCGAAGAAAATAAAAGGTGACGTTTACTTTTCGCTCAGCCTCGCTTAAGTTGAACCATTGTGCAGCGAAATCAGGTCTCATGGACCGACGAATCTTGGATTACTGGCGGTCAGCACACGCGTTAGTGGGTCACCAGAAAGGTCAGTTCGCTTATTGATAATTTGGGCCTTCCACGAACGAGGTCTAGGCTAGTGAGGAGTTTGACATGATGTGCTTATCTCCTAAGCAGGTTCGAAGAAATGGCTGGATATATTGGGGATCTATCCTACCGAACCTTAGAAGCTGGTTTGGAAGCTTTGAAGTAATGTAGAGGAAAATATGGAGAAGAATTACTCGCACATGAGTAGTAAATTAAGGTTATACTCTACCCCCAGGGTAAGTTTTCACCAGTGGATCCAATTTATGGGGCGAAATCGGATCCTTTAAGCCTAGTTAGGTATCATCTTTTCTGAGATAAGGTTTTCATACATTCTGACAGGGATTATTTGTATGGTGTTTTTGACCGACAGAGGTTTTCACCTCTGGCACTAGTTCACAAGCTTAACTCAAATTGGTAACATTTTTTGAATTTAATTGATTTCAGATAAACAAGTACATGCAAATTTACTTACAAAGCAGATTTAATATTTTACAGGCCCGCCTTGAGCAAGTATGACTGCCTCACATCTCGTGAGCATACTTCTGATAAGCTTCTCAAGCTTATCCGGCTTAGTCACGTCATTCCATGCTTCTTTCAATATTCCTCGATTTTCATCGCAGGATCGCTGCCTTCCCCTTTCCGATCTCGGGTAATGGTATTGTATGCAATCTTTCATACCATCTCATACGTGATCAATTGGATTCATGTCGGGAGAATACGGAGGCCAGTCGATCGGAGTAATGAACCTATCCCGGAACTCTTCGATTGTTCCCGCTGCGCTGCGTGAAGGAGCATTGCCCTGCATCACAGAAACCCATGGTCTCATGCTCACCATTCCATCAATCAGCGGATTAATTCTCTGAGAGTATGAGTCTGAGGTAATAGACCCCCATTCCTTCTCCCAGAAAAGACAAGGACCTTCCTCTATCCCTGCGGAACTTCCCCAAAATATCCAGCCAAGACTCTTTCTCACCTTTTCAACTACGTAGGTGGCATTGACTTCTTCACTTATTTTGAACTGAGAATTAGATCGGTATTTTTTATTAGTTGAGGTACAAAGATACCAACCTTTAGCGTTACCCATTCTCTCTTATGTTGGCGGTCTATGGCCCAGGTCTCATCAGTCCAAAGAATCGCCATCCAATCTTCAACAGTCCAGTCCTTGTGGGCTTCGGCCCACTCCCGACGCTTCCTTTTAACCTCTTTAGAAAGGGGAGGCTTTTTCAGCGCTGGATGACGTCCGTAACCCCTTTTTTTTTAGCTCGTTTCGAATAACCGTTTCACTCACTCCAAAAGCCCGAAAGGGGCCATGGGCAAGTTCAAACCAAGACATTCGACGACCTTCAGAGGATGATGTTATGGAAGCCTCAATCCGGACAACGTCAGAAGAGGACAGTGTTGGGGGCCGACCTGCGGCTTTCTTGGGTTCAATGTACGGAGTACAAAGGGTGTATCTGACCTGGTTTCGAGATATTGTTATAGTTATGAGCTTACGAAGGGGAATTATCTTTAGAGGTAATATCACAGTTGACTGGACCAAATGTGATACTCTAGATCTGGACGTCAGAATGCTTGATGTAGAGAACTGTATTCTTTCTAGGTTGGCCAGAGCTCAGCTAAATACACTAAGTAATTGCCCGTGCACGTGCCCTAGTAACAAATTGTGAGCCATAGAAGCTTGTAGTAGCTTCCCACTTATAGCTGATCTACATGAGTTAATATCCAATCCATAATACAGTAATACTTCCATAACGCGATACAACGTCTTGAGCTTGGATTGATCGTGTTATAGAGGTTATCGTGTTGTAGAATTGCCAAGATACTGATTACATAAACCAAGTTGTGATAGACTGCTGTCTCAATCTCTGCTGTTTCCTGCTATCCAGCACCTGTTCTTGCTTATCAAGCTGTTGAAGGAACGTGTTGTTACAGTCTGCTTGCTGTTCTTCATATAGACGGAGTGTCTGAAGTGCAGAGACAGCTGCTGACATTGATATAGGAGGAATAACCTCCTCTTCCTCATCACTCTCGTACTCAGGCTGTGGATTGATTAGGCCTGCAATCTGCAGTTCCAGCTCCTCATCACTTGCTACGTCTTGAACGACTTCATCTGCATGATTCAGCAAGTTGTCCAGTGACATAGTCTGCTGGATTCTGCCTTGTAACTGTAGTCGATCCAATGCAGCCTGTAACCTAAGTTCCTCTTGGTTTGACTCAGCAGGCACTTCACCGTTGGATATTGTCAGGTTTGATCGTCTCCAACAGTTCTGAATTGTGTCAACTTTGACAGAGTTCCATGCTTGAATTGACCAGCGAACTGCCTTCAGCACGTTCATTGTTAGCAGTGGATTACTCTGTTTGTCGTACTCATCCAGCATATATTCAGCCCATTTCCTTCGATAGTAAGCCTTGAATGTTCTGATAATTCCTTGATCAAGTGGCTGGGTTCTTGATGTTGAATTTGGTGGAAGCCAGCATACTGTTATATGCTGTAATCCGCCTTGTTCTTGGACCTTTTCAAGGGCTGCAGTATGAGCACTGAAGTTATCCATTAGGAGGAGGACTCTCCTATCAGCAACATGTTGGCCAAACCAGTAGAACCACTCAACCATAATCTCTGTAGTCATCCAAGCCTTGCCATTGTGTCTCCATATACAGTTCAGGCTGTTGATGTTGATGTTCGCAGAGCCAAAACATCGTGGATGGCGAGCATTGCCAATAAACCAGATGGGCAGTCTATCACTGCCATCAGCATTACAGCAGAAGTGTGCTGTTATCCGTGACTTCTCCTTCTTTACTCCAGGAAGAGGTTGAGTTGACAGCCCCCTATCAGGCACCATCTTCCAGTATATGCCTGATTCATCACAGTTATAGACATCTTGTGGAGGATACATCCTTACAAGAGCCTGAACCTGACCAATTTGTTGTTGAATCACCTCCTCTTGAATGCTAGCATCCTCTCCATGACGACCTCTTGCTTTGATTCCATGCCTCTTCTTGAATTTGTCAAGCCATCCATTCGTAAATTGAGGAACCTCCATGCCTTGATAGAAGTCCAGTATCTGCCAGAAGCGTGCTGCCTTACGCCTCAGTAACTCTCCTGTCAGTGGAAGGTCCGCTTGACTCTCTTCAACCCATCTACTTAGAGCTTTGTCAAGTTCAGGCCATCTGACAGCCTTCTCACGTTGCTGGGTAGCTTGAAGTCGGCCTTGATCGCTGTCTAGATGGCTGAATTTGGCTGATAGACTCTCTGACACCGTAGACTGGTTGATATCTCGCTGGAATTCGGTTCTAAACCACTCTCTCAGGGCCTGTTGACGGAGGTGTGGGTGCTGCTGGGCATATCGGCGAAGGCACTGCCTCTGAGAGACAGAAATGCCACGTTTTTTGGTGACTTTGGATGTCTCCATAACACGATAATCGACCATAAGGCAGTCGATATTGGGAAGTCAGAGGTTGCCAGCCAAAAACACGAGTTGAAGGAAAATTTATCGCGTAAAGGAGGTTATCGGCTCACGGAAGATCGCGTTATAGAAGTATTACTGTACTACCAAAGCATTGCATCTACGGAATTCCCGCTGACCGCCATTTACAACAGATATGCCGAGTTGTTTTGCAATATTTGTCTGATTCATTCCCAAATCATGGAGAGTTTTGATCTAGACGTGTTACCTCAGATATTTATTTACCATGAAAATTGGGCTTACCTGGAGACGCTGATCTCTGTTTAATCGTTTGGCGTTGTTTGTGTGAGCTGCTGGTTGTACCCGGCTCATCTTTTAAAGAATAATTGACCTATGAAATATGCAAAATGTTAAGAGTAACGATTTATTGATTCTTTTAGATGAAAATGCTGATGATGATGGTGATTCTGCAGACAGTAAAAGCAACGATGTCTATTGAAGTGCGTAGGTGGGGGAGGGGGGGAAAGAGGCCAAAGCAAGAGTCCAGTAATAAGCCTGATCACTCAGGCCAACATTTTCAATTTCTTTTGTTGTAAAGACTAGCAGGGATTATATAAGACTAGTGGGGATAATATTCATAAGCGAGGTTTTAGTGGATGCTGAAAACTTAACATGGGGGTAGAGTAAAATTTGAGTACTCGCACAGGAGCAATAAGTAAATCTTGGATAGGATTAAATTTTCCCATCAAAATAGTCATACCCTCCCCTCCTCTTTCTGCTCCCTTATTTATCATTCTTTCCATTAACTACGACATTAATCTCAGGGACTAGAACCTAGTTGTTTTCATCGAAACTGTAACGATACAAATTATTGTAATTGTGACATCTCTGTGTTTGAAAAGAACGATAATTACATCTTGTGAGGGAGACGAAGAAGGCGTTTCTACCTGTACGTGGTGTCCCCTACGAACCTGGAGTTTATCTTCAGAGCCAACAGAAACACGCATTACTTGGTCACGGAGGAAAAGTCATCCAAACGAGTTTCCGGAGCGTACCCAGCTCCAGTTATGGTGGTGATGGATCAGACTAAGTTGGCCCTTTTTACCAAGATGAATTCTCACTGTTTACAGATATTCTGGCATTATACTGTCTCCCGAGGAAAGAGCACCGCTACCTGAGCGCTGGTAGTGTCGGTATAAGGAGGATATCTGGACTATGGGATATTAGGGAGATACAGATGGGGATACGCATCTCGTGTGGCTCTGGTGTCTAGGCCTCGCCTGGCTGGAGTTGCAGGTTTTTTGAGACTTTTTCCCGCGTACCGGTTTCCACGGCTGCTCTTTTTCAATTTTTTTTTGAGCAGAAGGTTCTGTAGAAAAAGTGGTTGAATTCTACGGGTAATTACTGAGCTAAATGGCTACCCGTCATGGGTCAATGTATCAATGATCTTAGGTTCGAGGTAAAAGGGGATAGGAGCATTGTAAAAGGTGTGGCCTGGGTCAGAGAGGAGCCCTAGGTTTATAATAGTCTTGGACTTTACACAGCACGAATAAACAAAACTACTACTACTACTACTACTACTACTACTACTACTACTACTACTACTACTACTACTACTACTACTACTACTACTACTACTACTACTACTACTACTACTACTACTACTACTACTACTACTACTACTACTACTACTACTACTACTACTACTACTACTACTACTACTACTACTACTACTACTACTACTACTACTACTACTACTACTACTACTACTACTACTACTACTACTACTACTACTACTACTACTACTACTACATCCTGCGACAGGATTGAGATACAGTATGCAAAATGAAGTTCGCTTGGTCAGCCAACTTTTTACTCAAAAGCTCGTAGCTTCAGAACAACTCGATAAAATGAGTCAAAAACTTACATAGATGTAATCAAGTGTCTAATGAAGCACATTCTATATTTTTGAATCACGACTTAATCTATACAGAAAATGGTGGCTGGGAGAAACTGACTAAGCGAGGCGAATTTCATTTTGCAGGCTATTTTAGTATCTAAAATTACCGGCATTTGCAGCCACGACGGTCTCAATTCATCGAACTAAACTCAGAAAATTATTCGTAAGTGCTCTACATGGTCAATCGCAACGTATTGGGCCAACTTTTGGTTGTAATTGAGTGTACAACAAAGCGATATGCCTAGATTAAACATGACAACTCGAGACCAAATCATCCAGCGCCTCAAAGAGAGAAAGTCATTCAGTTCTATCACGAGTGAGCTTAAGTGCTCCAAATCTACGGTTTCTAAGCTTCTGAAAACCCTTCCTGAAGAAAGTAGTGCCAGAAAAAGGGGGGTGTAAGCATGTTATAGTTATGAGCGCTTACGGGGTGAATTACTACCTTGAAGGTGATAAGATAATAATATTGAGGAATGACTTATAACTGATGTAAACTCAGAGTACAAATAACTTCCGGTGACTGTCTTACAGCAAAGGGAATGGACCTCATATTATATACATACTCTTGCCAGGGTCCATTCACCGTGATTGAGTGTTCACCCGATCCCTAATACATGATGTTCTATTCCATTCCATACTCAATTACTAGTCTGGCGTACCCTAGTTCTCAGGCTAGTGCACGACCCCATGTACCCGGGCTTATGCCGACTAGCTAATATGCCGATCCTTGCATAAAGCTTCAGATTACAACACTCCCCCTGACGATAACAATCGTCATCTTCTCATGGTACTTCTATAGATGGACTGAGGAGTTTGCTTCCGTCAGACTGTCGGCCAGTTGCTTGGCTGATTCAACATATGTCACTGCTATTGCCCCTCTCATGAACTGCTGCCGGCAGTAATGATTTCTGAGAGCAATGTGCTTCGATCTCTTGTGATTGTCGTGGTTCTTAATCAGAGATATGGCCGACTGATTGTCTACGTAAAGCTCGGTGCATATCGATCCCTCGACACTATTCTGTAAGCAAAGCTCCATTAGAAGTGACTTCACCCATTGCAATTGCCGGCATGTCTCAGTCGCCGCTAGGTACTCTGCTTCTGTGGTGGAAAGCACCACATCTCTCTGCAGATGAGATCTCCAACTGACTGGCCCGGATGATAGCATAACAAGTGATCCTGATGTTGATCTACTTGTTGTCGGATCTCCTGAAAAATCTGCATCAGAGTACGCCTCAAGTTTTGGGTTGTCTTTGCCCCTCAAAAATGTTATACCTTTGTCCGGATTTCCTGCAATATAGCGCAGCACCCTTTGTGCTGCCTTGTGATGTTCTTCTGATGGGTTGGATAAAAATCGCGCGAGATGGTTGACTGAATGCGCTATGTCCGGACGGGTGTTATTCGCCAGATACTGTAACCCCCCAATTATGGAGTTATATTCTGTCCTTGATTGCTCCGAGCATACTGAGCTGTTGGGCTCCATCAGTCGCTCCATCGGAGATCTCGCCACCTTACAGTCTGCCAGCCCATGTCTCTCCAATAGTTTACGCGCATACTGTCCCTGAGAGAGTTTAAGAACATCCTTAGCTGGATTGCTTATCTTTATGCCGAGGAAGAGATCCGTTTTGACCGTTTTCAACTTGTACTTCTTGTACAGAGCACTCGTTAGCTGATCTATTTTCCTTAGATTGGGCCCCATGACCTGAAAATCATCAACATGGACGATCGCAAATAGATCCTTCAGCTTATTCGTATATAGGCACACGTCAGACGTTGTTGGGAACATGCCTTGTGTCCCGAGAAATGCTTTCACGTCGTCATACCATAGTGCTACTGCTTGTTTCAGCCCATACAGGCCCTTTTTGATTTGTATGATATGATTTTCTCTTTTGAAGCCTTCTGGTAGTTCCATGTACAAGTCCACGTCGAGGTCCGGGTTTAGGAATGCAACTGGGACATCTCCTTGACGTCGGTGCCATCCAAAACTACGTGCGAGTGATAACATGACACGGCCAGTATCTGATCGCGGTGTTGGCGCAAATGTTTCCTGGTAATCAATCCCTGATTGTTGAGTGAAGCCTTTGACGGTACATCTTGCCCGGTACTTATCCAATGTTTCGTCCGCATTGTACTTCTTCTTGAATACCCACTTACACTTCATCAAAGTGCGTCCTTTTGGTAGTTCACTCCGATTGATAATACTAATAGCTCCTTTTTCCTTTAGGGAGCGAAACTCTTCCGTGGCGGCTTCTCGCCACTTCTCTGCATCTGTACCTGTCATGGCCTCGGTCCATGTCTTTGGGTCAGCGTTTGACTTTGCAGTCTTTCCATGATGCAGCTTGTAATATTCTACCCTTTTTTATAGGTCTACCCCTTTTGCTGCGCGTGGTATGGGGTTCTGGAGAGTGATCCCGCTTCTGACCTGCTACAGGAGCGATTGGGTCCCAGCCCGTCATTATATTATCCAGATCTTCTTCATCATCATTGCTCGCTACTTCGAATGAGTCATGCTCCCCCAGACGCACTACCTCTTTGTTGCCTTGTTCTTTTGGCTGGCTGTCGAATTCATTCGTTTCCTGTCCGGAACCTTGTGGCATGTCGTCACAACTATTATAATCCGAACTTACTGAAGATGGCGACCTTGGACGTCGTTCATGATCACTGTGAAGCTGTAGAACTTCCGATACACCATTGATCTCCTGCTCAATAGGTGTGCTATGTTGCCATACACCATCCGGCATAGTTGGCACTATTGGCATTTTCGGGATATCTGATTCGACTCCCGGCGGGATAGGAGCCTCTGGTTTACTATGAATCGGAGGTATATCAGGTCTCGGAGATGCTGATTCTGGTGGATAGTTATTCGAGATTTTGGTTCCTTGTGGTGCCGATGCACGTGATGTACTCTCCCCCTCAAACTGTGAAGTTTGGGCACCTTGCGGAGGCACTAAATTGCTTACTAGTGCCGTCCTTTCAGTGGGTAGAACGTTTCCACTGGTCCAGTATTGAGAAGATCTTTCTTGGTCTTTAGCACTGAGCATATCCCCAAACATGATATCCTTGTCAAATGTTACGTGAGGCGTTAAGCTTTCGACCCATCCCCATCCTTGCATGGTTGACCAGTGTGGGTGGTAAATCAAGTAGTTCTTGCTTGTATTCTTCTGGAAGCCCATGAACCACCCCTTTTCTGCTCTCGCTTCAAATTTACCGGGTTTTGGATTTATTAACTTGTATGCCCGACAGCCAAATCGGGAAAGCGGAGTAAAGTCGATTTTCTCATTGTGCGGCTGCCTCAAGCCCTCTAGAAAATCAACAATTGGCACTTTCTTGGTGCGCAAACAATACAACCTATTGTTGATAAAACAGGAGTGCTCCATCGCCCAGGGCCAAAAACAAGGCGGCATTCGTGCATCAATCGACATAGATCTCGCCCTTCTTAATCTGACTTTATTGGCGGCCTCAGCTGCCCCATTCTGCTCTGGCGTATATGGTGCCGATGTGTCTGTTCGAATCCCATGCTTATCACAATATTCCTTTATGCGGTTGAATTCTGAGCCACCATCTCGGAATATTATTCGAACACGCTTCCCAAATTGATTGTATTGAAGCTCAATCCACCGGAGCAATTCCTGTGCGATCACATCCTTGGTCTGGGTAGTTATCACCCATCTCATTCGAGTTTTAGCATCAGTTAGAATCACAGCATGCTGATGTCCATTGAGTGCCGCAGTTAACTTGCCCACGGTATCGACAAAAACCTCATCTAGTGGCTCACCTGGAGTAGGTCGTGGTTCTCTCGAGACAAACCTCTGTGCTTTACTCAAATGGCACGTCTCACATGTCGATAAATCCGATAAATCTATACCCTCAAGACCTAATGAGCACTGCGCAGTTTTCTTTAGAATCTCTTGACCGACATGACCCAATCTTTGATGCCATCTCTGCGCATTAGTCGCGCGTGGAATCCTTGCTACACCTGGAGCCACAATACTTTGACCCTTCTTATGCCGTGGGAATCGATCTAATGGCTGAATAAATAGGACGCCTTCAATGCTGACCAACTTAGCTACCGGTATGTCAGAGCCTTCACTGTTGATCCGAACGAGAATCTGATTTCGTCCAGCCGCTACAATTCCATGATCCCTCATAAGCCTCACTGCTGATACAATATCGCAAGCCGATTTGGGTGAGTGTAGCGCATTTCGTAAATCTAATGATAGATTTCCAATTCGTAGACGACAAGTTCCCCTGTGAGTCAGCGACGAGTTCCCTACAGCTTGATCGAACTCGAATGGCTTGGCCAATTTCTCAATATTTAAAAAATCATCTCTACGGCGCATAAAATGGTGCGATGCACCGGTATCGTAAAGTAAACGGTTTTTGAGACTAGCGCCTGCTCTAGCTATGGTACCTAAATCAAATTGACCATCCCTGTCGTCGTCTTCACCTTCGCCGACCTTGTCCTTCAAACCAGACGCGGCCTTCGCTGAACCGTTATCCCTAAATTTCTTTCGGAGCTGAGGGTGCTGCTTAAAACAGTTTTTGTTCTTGTGTTTATTATGGTGGAAGCGGGTACAAAGTGCTTCAGGATCTTCACTATGTACCACCCCCTTTTCCTTCCCTTTACTCTGGCCTCGCTCTTGCCCTACCGCGACCTGCCCAAATCCAGATTGTCCCTCCTTGACCTTCGCAACCTGGCGTAGCGTCGACATCATAGTGTCCAGTGACACGTACCGGTTCTCCGCATCATAGACCTTAGTCTGCCGCCAAGTGTCCAACCACTCAATTCATTCAGTTCCCAAAATAAACATATATCCAGCAAATCCTGGGTTTACCTCAAAGATGTTCCGATGAACATCCTTTGAACTCTCCGGCTTGGTTGAACTCATGGACTCGGCAGCGCTGTTTACATCCAGGTAGTTCTGCATGAACTCGTTGCAACACGTGTTCGCAGTTGATGTAAATTTTGTCGAAAGGAGATTTCGAACAGTAGTCTCCCAGGGAGTCGTCGCTCCTTCTTCTCTGACGTTGCTGACATGGTCAAACATCTGCTTGGCCGTCATGTTGATGAAATTCTGAGGGCGAATTTCCTGGCTAATCATGTTGACGACAATCTGCTTGGCAACAATCTCTCCTTCAGTCCACTTCACAGCCGCTTCCTCGTACTCAGAATACAACTCCTTAAATTTGGTTGCATTCTCACTTGTCATCCTTGGCTCCTCTGGGCAGATCGCTGGCTTAATCAGTGGGATGTTATGAAAAACATGACCCAGGCAGCGCTTTTGGACCAACGCGGATTGGAGGTTCGTGATCCATTGGGATATGCCGACGCCCGAGCCGAGTACGAGCATTGTAGAATCGGTGGACGTAGTAATGTAACTCATCTTAACCCGTTAGCCTTAGACATGAGAAGCCACCGGGCTCATAACCTATTATATACATACTCTTGCACAGGCTCAGGCCAAACCTACCCGAGAAGATAATCGTCTTCTAGTTCGAGTATCACCTGGTCACCCAGTCCTAAGCATGTCACCTTACGCTGTGATGCAGCACCTAAACATCTTCCTGCAAGAAAAGCTCGTCAAGGAAGTACAGTACACTAAAACTGGATTTGCTATCTGCCTCTTCTCTAGCACAGCACAAGAAACACTAGCTGCTCGTATGGGTGACCTTGAAGCATTTCTGTCGACACAAGGTATCTGTAAGGTGGAAAAGCCTACAAATCTTGCCGCCTATCTAATTTCTGGGATCCCCCGCTCTTATGCCGGCTACAACGGTACTTCAATTGAAATGATAGACATATCTGCCACAACTGTGGCCGAGGCCCTGCGGGACCTCACCAACATTGAACCATCAAAAGTTATTGAACCACGAGGCTCTGACATCGCTGAATTCTACAGCCAGAAAGACTGGATAGTTCTGTACCCCGAAGGATCTGCATTGGCCAAGAGTCTCCCACTTTTTGGAGTGCGAGTCCACGCCAAAAAAACTCACAAAAAAAGTTAAAATTCCTCAGTGTGGGAAATGCTATGGCTGGCACAACGAACGTGCTTGCGGACGCTTGCCTCGTTGTAGGCTATGCGGTTCAACACAGCACAAAGAGAGTGAGCATACTTCGTGCGACCCAGCTAGAGTTCACCGCTGCCCTCCAAGATGTGTAAACTGTCATGGTCCACATCCAGCTGACTCTATGGAATGCCTTATCCGGCCAAAGAAAGATCAGTCAATGCCCACAAAAACAGAGGTCGCACAAATTCGACAATCAGCCTCAGCTGCAAGAATCAGGCTGAAGGCAGCTCACTGCAAATTCATATCCACCCAAACAAACACCGCATTGCCTAATAACATGGAAGTTGTCCCGAACACCCCAATTGAGGTAAGAAGACTTTTTGAGGAACCTGCCCTTACGACCGACAACAGATTTTCAACTCTATCAAACAATAATCACGAAAATTGTGCAACCAGCTCATTAAGTATGACCGAATGAGTAATAAACCCTCGCAAATGAAAATCCTCTCTATTAATGTAGGTCGCTCCTCATCAGCGCATGAGATCGCCTTACAAATTGCTTTCAACACTCACACAGACCTCCTGCTGGTGCAAGAGCCGTAAATTTATAAAGACTTAACTCGAAAAATTACGCGCACACACCCCTCATTTGAATGTTTCTCCCCCGTCGACGACTGGTCTACTCGACCGCGTGTAATAACATACACCAAGAAAGGAAATGAACTAAGGTATACTCAACATCGACCTTTCTCACCTACAAACCCTGGCAGCGGGGATATTTTATTTCTTTCTTTTAGGGCTCCCAACGGCCCAGACGTGCTAGTAGTAAACATTTACAACGCTCCTCCTGGAGCTATTAATCCAGGTGCCGGTGCTGACGCCCTCCTTTCTCTAACTGAAGCTTCTTTTAACTCAAATACCATTATAACTGGAGATTTTAACCTCCATCATCAAGATTGGCTCCCCTCTTTCACTGGATCCCCTTCCGCACAATCGCACTTACTCACCCTCTGGCTCGAAAACAGAGGCCTCTCATTTATCTCTGAAATTGATAAACCAACACATAACAGAGGAAATGTGCTAGACCTCTGCTTTGCCTCCGACTCGCTAGTTAGCAAAGGAGCTATTGCTACTGTGCAAAAAGATCTTGATATAACATCGGATCATGTGCCTCTTCTCATAACCGTTCCTTACAATCTGGAGAAGCCGCGCGCAACCTCAGAACTCCGCTTTGCTATACTAGTCGAAGAAAGTTTTCTGTCTTTGCTTAGTTGAAATCTAACAGAACTGGAATCACGCTTCAATCTCTCCCATTCCAGCCTCGATAAAAGAGCTGAAAAGATAGTGCAGATTTTGTACAGCTCATACGAGGGTTCAGCAAAGAAATCTCTCCCCCACAACATCGGTAAGCCCTGGTGGGACCAAAGTTGTAGAGATGCTCGTAAGCTGTACCGAGATATTTCCCGCGTTAGGAGTCCGTCTTTAGCGGAAAAAAAGGCATTCAGAAAAGTTGTAAAGAAAGCCAAGAGATGCTTCTTTCAGAAAAAACTGGATGAAGCTAGTAACGCCAAAGACGCTTTTGACATAACGAAATGGCACGAGACAAAGGGAAACTTCCGCTAACCTGCTCTACTCAACCCTATTTCTCCAAACAACCCTCCTGCTAACACTTTGGAAGATAAAAGAAAATTTTTTCAAGAAAATCTCCTATGCAACCAATCAGCAACTCCAGATATCCCACTAAATACACCCACAGTGTCAAAAACTTCTCTACCCTTCCCAGAGCTTACAGTCTCCGAAGTCTCCAAGGCTGTACTTGAAGCCGGGAACACTACACCAGGCATTGACGGAATACCTACAGCAATCCTACGACTAGCATGGCCCCTCATTTCAGCTATCATCTTGGACCTGTTTCAGGCCTGCATAAATCTTGGGCACCTTCCACGCTGTTTCCGTACTGCAATTGTAGCTATAATTCCAAAACCAAGCAAGGCAGACATGTCTTCACCTAGGTCCTACAGGCCAATAGCTCTATTGTCAGTGCTAGGCAAAGGTCTCGAGAGGATTGTTGCGAGGCGTATGTCATGGGTAGCTATCAATTATAAAGTCTTAGCGCGACAACAATTTGGAGTATTACCTCAACGTTCGTCAACAGACTTAACTACCTGTCTTACGCATGATGTGGAGACGATCTTAGCTAAAGGTCAAACAGCTACAGTCGCTACCTTAGATATAAAAGAAGCTTTTGATGCCGTACTACCAGGAAGGCTTGTGCATCGACTCAGGGAACAAGGCTGGCCTTCTTATCTCAGCAATTGGGTTGCTTCCTTCGCAACTGAGCGGGAAGTCTGCATACGAATTGATGGGCAAGATGGCCCCCCGACTAGTATAAACTGTGGGCTACCGCAAGGATCCCCGGTCTCCCCAATTCTGTTCATGCTATATATATCCCCGATTTTCAAACTAGATTCACTCAAAGGGGCATTCGGCTACGCAGACGACATTGCAATCCTCAAAAGCTCCTCGTCGCTGGAAGACAACTCGCAACAGATTAGCACAGCAATCAACCAAGCCTAGTCATGGGGCACTGCAGAAGGAATAAGCTTCGCCCCTGACAAGTCGGATTTACTACATTTCACCAGAAGGCATAAGGATAAAGGGATTAGCCCGCCTGTAGTTACCAACACTTCTACTATCACAGAGAACCTAACCCAACCATATTTAAAATGGCTTGGAGTTCACTTTGATAGAAAGCTTAGCTTTAAGTACCATGTGCGGATACAAACATCCAAAGCATTGAAAGTAGCCAATTCTCTACGTTGTCTCGGAAAGACGACTAGAGGTTTCCTCCCTCGACTATCAAGACAACTGTAGCTGCATGCGTCCTGCCGATAGCATATTTTGCGGCTGAGACCTGGAGGCCAGGAAAAACCAGAGCTAAAGACATTAAGACAATCAATAATCGGGTAGGATCACACGTCAAGCTACTGGATAAAGTTCAATCAGCGGCTGCAAGAGCTATCCTGCCGGTATACCGCACAACCCCGATCCCTGCCCTCCTAAGAGAGTCCGGCTTTTCCACTGCAGAAATATCTCTGGACAATATAGTCAGACGAGCAGCTATACGTACGCGTAGGCTTGACGAACGACATCCACTCCGCCTACGTGCACAAAAATCTACCCTAACTTCCCCCCTTTCACGCTTCTCTCGCTCCATTCAAAGTATCCCACAGTCAGAATCCTACAATCCTCTTACTTATCCCCCTTGGGTGGAAAAAGAATCAAGAAGTGATGCCCTTGCTAGAATTGGTAATACCACAGGATCTCTTGAAACAAAAATCCAAAAATTCAAAGAATCCTTGTTCAACATCCCAAAGAGTGATATCCTGGTATACTCTGATCGCTCCAAGCTCGAGGATAAGAGAACAGGAGCAGGCTATGTCATATTCCAATTCGGTCTGCAGGTCCGAGAAGAGGCCCTACCACTTGGTAAACACAAAGAAGTAGAAGATGCGGAAGTCCTAGCTGCTCTCAAAGGGTTACATGCAGCGATATCTCTTCCTTCAGCTCGTTTCTCTTATGACATCTGGATATTCTTAGATAACCATGAAGTCGCAAGGAAACTTTTGACGACCTCGGACACTACTACTTCACAAGCAGCCTACCTTGACGCTTTAGAGGCGTTAAAGAAATGGAAATCACGTGCCAAACTACCTCACACGACAGAGGGTCAGATAAATATCCGATGGGTACCAGGACATGCTGGAATCGAGGGAAATGAACGCGCTCATCGATTAGCGAAAATTGGAGCAGAAAAAGAGCACACAAACCTTAACCCTGAATTTTCATCTGCATCACTTAAGGAATGGCAAATATTACAACTCGACACAGCACGTAATAACTGGTGGAACACCAACATTCCAGCTGCATATCATAACTTCGACATAAGAACGGCCCCTCGATTTCCAAAGGAACTCCTCCTACGCAGAAAGGAACTCGGGCAGATAATTGCGGCAAGGACAGGACACGGCGATTTCGCTGCTTACCATACTCGCTTCAAACATGAAGAAGCCAATTTGAACTGTAACTGCGGGTCTCTAAAGACTCCTACGCATTTTATGTTCTGTTGAATCCTCCGTCGACGAGGCAGTCGCCCAGTGGGGCCCATCAACCAACTTCTTCCCAGCCTGATTGGCACTCCGGAAGGAGCAAAAATCTTATCCACATGGCTAAGCCAATCTCGATTTTTTGAGGAAATCTGTCCTCGGTGAGGACGCTTTATTGTTCACTATTTTTTGTTTCCTTCTTTTCTTTTTAATACTTAGTGACTGGAGGTTCCCTTGGGTAGTCGGAACGGGAGAGAGTAACTGTTTGGTCATCAGTTGTGAGCCAGAGGAGGTCTCCTAATGATTTATCGCGAACTTTCGCATGCCTGCTCCTTGTGTGCAGTTTCAAACAACGCATCACAGCAATCTATGTATAACTTAAATAGTAATAGTTTCTAGAGCCTAGGCTCTAGCGTCCTATATCCCGAACGGGATGGATATCACGTGTCCTGGGGCACATGACTATCACCCCAGACGTTAAATAATACAAACAAACAAACAATCTGTATTAATGTCTGATTTATCATTATTCTATCGGGTTACAAATATTTCGTTTATAGTTTATTATATTTGCCACTACCCCACTTTTTCATGGATTTGACTGTAGCTATTTTTAATAGTTTCCTATAACACTTATGTTGTGCTGGCTCGGCTGAGATTATGAGGATCATTAGATGAGTGAAGGATACTGTCGCATTTGGAACACTGGAGAACTTGGTAGAAGCTTTGATCCCAAAGATACAAGATGATACTAGAAGACTCCATGATCTAATTATGGAAACAAGGGACTAGTGTGCTAAGACACACCTCTTGTATATAAGATATCCTTTCCTCTTGTCATATCTCTAAATAGATTATCCATAATTACAATACGCATTCAGTATTCATTCTATATCTATTCTCACCATTAGTATACACCATTCTCTGTGTATACTGCAACAGATCTGTTATCCAACATCCCGTCCTCCGCAAGCTCATAACTACAATAACTTAAGACAGTAAATATATTTACTCACATACTTCGAGAAATATGAGACATGTTGGGGTATATGCTCTACACTTTTCTGCGCATGATAACGCTGAAATATTATGAGAGCTTTTGATAGACTTCAGCCCATTCAGCTGATACAAGTCTTGAGAAGGAAGAATCTCCCCGCTAACTTCATTTCATGGGTTTCCTCATTTCTCTCCCGGAGAAAAATTCGGCTTCTTTTCAATGGACAACTCAGTCACCCTTATCCTGTTGCTGGGGCTCCTTAAGGTAGTCCTATCTCACCTCTGCTTTTTCTCCTTTCTACAAGCAAGTTATTCTCTATCGATCCATTGAATGAATTCCTAGAAATCCCATATGTTGATGATATTTGCATTTCCTATGCTTCTTCAGTGAAGAAAAATATTTCTATACTTCAACCCTATCTTAAAACCCTCTCCAATAAAGCACAATCACTCTCAATTGTGTTTGAAAAATCAAAATCCGAGTTATTATATTTATCAAAAAAACGACAAGCCTATTTGGAGCCATTGCATTTTGAAGAATTCTCATTGGAACCCAAAACTTCAGTAAAGTGGATAGCGGTTTGGCTGCAACACAACTTATCCTTCAAAGATCATGTGGAAAAAAGACTCCATCTAGCACAAGGGGCTATGCAGAGGCTTTTCCAACTTTCTTCTAAATCCAAGGGACTAAGCTTTAATGAGTTAAGGCAACTCTATCAGTCCTGTATTATTCCTGTCTTAGACTACGGCTCAGTGCTTTGGTATGATAAATATGGTACAGCAAAACTGACTCATGTGTGATAAGTTACAAAATCAAGCCCTTGTTTCAATCACAGGTGCCTATAGAAGTAGCCTGAGCAAGGCCTTGGAAGTTAAAGCGGCCCTTCTCCCAACCAGAGTAAGACATTTCAAACAGGCTGCCTTCTACGCGTTACGTATCCTGAAAATGCAAGCTCACCACCCCCTTTACATTTCATTATCTTGTAAATTACAAAATGAACCTTTTCCTTCTTGCCACTTAATAGATCTCAGTATATTTGCTTCCTTGGACGAAAATCCTTGCAGTCAACATCATAGATTAGCTCTTTTACTGAAGAAGTTCTCCATAACATCTAAGTTGGAGCCTCTAAATGCCAAGTGGTCCCTACTATGGCTGAGTAACTCCTTGGATATCACTATAAGCAAACTTGATAAGTCTTTAGCAAAAAATTATCATATGAATCTATTACAGACGATTCCTCCATCCTCATTTATTGTATATACTGATCGCTCCTTGGTCAAGGACATAGATGCTGCCATAGGCATTTCTATCAATCTTCCTTATACCCGGCAGCTTAAATGTCTTTCATTCAATTTTGGTAGATGCATTGGTATCACTGACGCAGAAACGTACACAATTTATAAGGCTTTAAGTCGTATCTCTGCAACAATACCCAAGGCAAGCTGTTTCCTATTTTCTGACAGCCAAGCTGCTCTACTCAGAATTTCCAAAGCTCTTAATTTCTTTTCACATAAGGTTAGATCTGAGAGTAATAAGATCAATCTACAAGTACATTGGTGTCCAGGCCATCAAGGAATTGAGGGCAATGAACTAGTCGAAAACCTTGCAAGGAAAGGTCTGGACCAACCGATTTTATCCAAAGACATATTTACGTCTTATTCGTTTTTAAATGAAAAAAAGAAGAAAACAAATTCTTATAACTTGGCAAACTGAATGGACAAAGCAAGTGCTAAGAGAAGAACAAGGCAGAAAGGCCATTGGACTCGGCAGATTTTATAGGACATCTGCAAGGATATCTATACCTATCTTCAAGTCTAAGGCTTTGAATCTGAATATGTTCAGTAGAGGCGCTCAGTCATCATACTTTCAGGCAAGAACTGGGATTGGCAACAACCTGGCCTATCTCTACAAGATTGGGAAAGTAAATAGTGACATTTGTAACTTCTGTAACAAGGAGAAACAAAATATGCTACATCTGATACTTGATTGCACCTATTTTGATGGAGAGAGGAAAAAGGAATTTGATTGACTAGATCCACTAAATCTGGCCATACTCTTCAATACCAAAGTTGGTAGACTCTGTCTTCTGGAATTCTTACAATCCAGTCAGTGCATCTCAAAATATAAATCCCCACAAATTGAAACTTACACATAGCACAATTACATTCTATAAGACACTACACGTTACAAAATTACAATGCTTTCTTTTGAATTTTTATCTACATCATTTCTCTATTTATTTAAAATTGATTTATATCATAATTTATTTTATTTTTCTATTTAACAAAAAACACTCCAACCATTCCATCAAGAAATAACAATAAAAAAAAATTATTGTATTGCGAAATGTTTGCGTGGGAGCGGAATCACCGACTGAAACAAATGTTGGATAGTCTTCATTAAATTATGAGCCAAGACTAGTGCCAAAGGGGGTGGGTTCCCCGGAGTCAGGGATACAGGGGAAAACGGTCAGTAAAACAATATGTATTTAAATCTTTTATCATAGCTCTGAGGCTGAATACAACATGATTTAAAAAAAGAACGCTGAAATACAACACCAAAAACAACATAACACCATATTGTACTATGCGGATCATTTCAAACATCCGACACTATACGGAGTATCAATACACCACGGGTGGAAAACTTTGGCCCCTTCCGTCGTCCTAAGAGTCCATCCACTATCGGATTCTAGATTGGCGCGTGTAGGTTTTCTAGGTAGCCTGGTAGCTCGCCAGATGTGTCGAAAAAAAGAAAGAGGTTGAGACGATATTTCCTGTCCGCAGTGTGACGATGCACTTCTAAATGCTGGAACTGTAGGGTAGTAGTGTGACGCTCTGAAATTTTCAGTCGTCACGTGTATACATTTTTATTGTTAGCCGATTTACCGACGACACTCTTACCTGGCCAATTCAAGTTATCGCTAGATTCATACAACAGCGAGTCGAACATGCGACAAACGAGTCAAGAGAATCACCATCAAGGTTACAGCTTAGTCTTGACCCTCAGGGCTTAAAGGATTGGGGCCAGATGTTTTGTTGTTTTATTCGTTGGAGAAGTAAGTGGCTTTTCATGTACATATATACAGACATACAATCGTCTGATGACTTCTCTCTTTAGTTTAGAATCTTATGATTTTGAGTCCACTTCAGCTTCTGACCACTCGCCAATTGTCTTTCGTCCCTCGAGGTGTCACACGTAGGGGATAAATTCATGATGAACGATGCCGAAGAATTTCGTTATCGATGTACAGTAATCATTACCATACATCCAGTAAATTCTTCATTACTTGCTGACTGCTTTAAGCGGTATGCAGACAGCGTGCGGTGAGAGAGGGACGGGAGGTGGGTATCAGGCTCAGTTGCCATTCTACATGAAACACGATGTAGATACATTACCACTAGGCTAGAAGGCCAGACCAGAATCATCGAGCACTATGACTCGGGCTCTTGCCCTTGTATAATTACCTTACTGTCTGTGCGGCGTTAGATGGCGTGAATCAGGATGTTGGGGCGCAAGGAATTCTCGCTTACATTAGGTAACAATTTCTAAGCGCTAGCCATTATTACGATGATCCTCGTCTAAATAATGATCATCGCTTACTTAGCCACGTTGGATGATGTCTATATCCGCATATATTGAGGAATATTTAGAAAGCTTCCAGAAAGTTCTAAAACGGTTTGTTGGCATCCTGAGGCGTGGAGATTATTCTGCATCTTCTTGGGTTATTGCAAGTTCTAATTCTATGGCGTTCGAAAGGCTTCGGGGATGATAGATCGGGATATCTATTTAAACCTGCGCTCTTCTCCTGGAGATAAGCTCAGTGCATTTCTTAGTTGTTTAATTTACAATATTAGAACCTCACCTTTGAGTTATTCGAGTTGAGCCTCTTACAGTGGACTGGGTCAGAAAGGAGCCCCTGTTATAATAGTCTTTGACTCTACTTAGCACGAATAAACACAACAACTACAACAAAGCCATGAAGGAGGGGACGAGGTATTGGAAGATATAAGTGATGGAGAGAGAGAAACGCTACCTTGTGAAAGAATCCTTAGTAGAGAAGGCTTTCAGAAGACTAGAGACAAGAGTATGATCATCTAAGGTTGTTAACTGAATTGAATGAATAAACTTAAGAATGGTGAAGGAGAACTCTAGTCTATACAGGAATACCTACCTTTGTTCCATAGTCCAGCGTAGACGCTGTAGATGTTGCTAGAAGGTGGTAGAATTTAGGAGACTACGTCTGTTAGATTCTAGCGACTTTTAACAACTTCAGGGTTGCTTAATAGTACAAGGCTGGTCCCTGTTACTGGTGCATTTAGGGCCCACATATTTATAACACGAAGGACATTTGAAAAGAGAGCAAGAGATATGAATTTACACATCACTGATTGATGCAACATTTTTACTTTTATATATCTATCACTGGTAGTTGAGATAGAGTGAGAAAATAAGACAAAATCTATTGGAAACATGTGATTTAGGATTAGCCATCTTCTCACGTCCTAAAAATACACGTGATCTAAACTTCTGTACTTAGTCTACATAGTTAGCGCCTTTGAATGAACACGCTCTGCAACTCCATGACTGGGGAACTCATTATTTCTCATTACAATCAATATCTTTGATAACTTTTGAATCCTCTATTGATCTCCTAATCACAAGTAAATCTACGCTCCAACAGGTAGTAAGATCGACGGCTAACCTTCCTGGGAAGGCGCCAAACTGCTAGGTGGTTGGTATCTTATTACGCACCGCGATCCAAGCTATGCGTCTAGCTATCAGCCGCTCAAGCCCCTTCCTAAGTACAGGGAGAAGTGCTATCGGGCAGTATGAGCGGGGTGTGACGGCCTGTAAGCCCTAATGGTCCTGCAGCCTAAGATGGTTGTCGCAGTCAGTTGATCGATACAGATTTACTACAACGTGATTAATATTTTGTGACATGGGTAACGCGAATAAGAGGTTTACATCCACGTTAATGATTTGATTTGAATGGGTTTAACGTCCAGGGCAAACCTAACTTTTGATAGATGCCTTAGCCTCCCCAAGGACGTAGGACGCTCCAGAATTTGCGGAGGATGCTAGTTTCTACGCTACATAGGATAACAAATACATATACGAGGGAAGCCGACCATCTTATGATCTGTTCTTACAATAATAATGTCTCTTTTACTTGGTCATGATGCGACCAAATGCCGCTGCTCACTCTGTAGACCCTAGGATCCAGTCCAGTGTTTCTTGCGGTCTTCGAATACCGATTTCCCGGCTAACTTTGTTTCTCGTTTGTCTACAGAAGAAGAAATGGGTTGGGGTTGTATGGGAACTACACCCATGTTAACCCTCTTCCGGGTACCCCCAATTGAACACACTGGATCCACTAGATGCACGTGTTAGTTTGGAAATACCTAGAATATTCTCGACATCGACGACCAGGCATACAACCTCTTCTGGTATGATATATGATGAAGATTTACTAAGCGATGACGAAAATTCAAGAAATTATGTATCAAGTATATTAGTAGCCCATAGGTCATTTTTACATAGACAGAGAAAATTATGAACTACCTTTGCTTACATGATTGCCTACGCATCAGTACTCGAACTATGATGCGGAGGGAGGATAGGTCTGCCTTATTTGGCTTCTGAAGTATGACTGAAACGGCTTGTCGGGATCAGACAGGACAGTGGCCGAGAGAGGGGCATCTGTCAATGAACGAATAGACATACTCCCCGACGAGGAGACAGGCTATACAGAGGATGGCCGTGAGGGTCTCATCAGCCCCGGGGACTGTGTTTCCTGCTTTGAGAATTGACACCCGAACTTCGTCTTGACAAAGTAGTGGGGACGAGATAGGGCGAGTTACAACTTTTGGCGCATCTAGAGGAATATCACCCGCTTCGGCTAGGTTTTTGAGTAAATTACCAAGTAAATTTTCTCTTTTTTGAGGCAAGGACGTCGTAGGAGGCCAGTCCGGAAACCTGAGATCTTTGAGTGGAGTTAATCGAAAGTTACTGGTGAGCCTGTGCCACTTTGTCAAAGCGAAGATATCCTTACCCGTACTGGCTGCCGTGATCTTGCTAGTGAAGTGCGCTTTCTTCACCCTCGCGATTGTGCACCTATCCTCTGTTCGCTCTCTAGCAACTTAGTCATCCGTTATAGGTCTACTATAGACCTTCTTGTACTTTTGACAATTCTGTTTGCATGCCGCATTCTACCATGTGTTACCCTTGCCATAGCTGGATGAACGGCGTGCCGTAGATCTGGTTGATTTGAGGGGGATTTTTTTTGATTACCTACTACGTCGTGGCGGCGTACAACATACATCCCTAAGGATCCTGTAACTGTTAGCTCAGCCTATCTAGGGCTACCCGACGCGCCAATCTCCCGAAAGATTCCAAACAAGTAGATGTTCCATCCTCACCCACATCCAATGAGATTTCCCTGAGCCAATACCATCTTTTACCCATCTATCCCGGGCCACTGATCCCGTGGTTACCAAATTACCAACTAACCTCCCCAAAAGTTAATCCAAATGTAACTCATCGACCGGAAATCCCTGAAACACAAAACTGATCGACTGAGGTGGCGCCGTTCCACGATTATACTTTGTCAGCTGAAGGGGCGCCAGCAGTCTAGAGCACAGGGTAATTTAGAAACATCTGATTTATGCCGGTATTTAGAGTGTAGGCGGCACTTCTTCAGACGTAGCTCTGGCACACGCACAACGCATCGCAAAATTCCTCACAATTCACTCTCCAAAGCCATCTCCTTCTCCCGGATCTAAATACTCGTCCATCTTTTTCTTGTAGAGATTCCTCCAGGCAACTTCCCAAAAGTGAACAGTATTTCGTGTCTGCCTTCCTTAATTTGTGCTCCTCGACTTAAGTCCTCCGTCGCTTGTCCATAACATCGGGAGCATATATATGGGTGTTTATTCAGATAGACTATGATAATGGTTTTTTTCCGGTGAGTTTCAGAGGAATGGGGATCCAGTTGAACAGGTATCTGGGCGTGAGAGACTTAGGGTTAGTTAGGTCCGGGTCTTGTCGAAGAGAATTATTGACAAGATGAGGAGCCATCGACCGAGAGTACGTTGCGGGCCTCCAGCTTCGAGTGAGTTGCGACTCTTATTGGCTATACCAGATATGCGAGCATACTGGGCGTTTATAGCCGGCACCGCATGAAAGTGAAGAGTTCGGCTGTGCCAGCCATTTCCTTTCAATTAGTTTGAGAGTTCCTAGTGCTGAGAAAAATGTGTCAGAAAATTGATATCATCTAATACCGCGTTCACATCGTTCGCTTTTGTAATAACTGTATACAGGGGCTCAGGGTTAAGTGAACGCAGGCTAGATGGTAAGTTCTGTTTATTGCGATAGTATAAAATTGCAAGTGTAATAGACACAAGTTATCATCCAAAGGTTGCTGCTAGAGAAGCAGAAGATGTGGCGAAGGTTGCGTCGGCAGATGTTCCAATGGAGAAGAGAAGGAACTTTGGGGTGCTGAATTTCGCAGAAGAGGTATGGAGGACAGTAACTCACGACGAAGTATTTCACAACTTCAGGAAAAGAGGGAAGGAAACCGGCTGTTGTTAAGCGTTTTTCTTTGAGCTCATCTCTAGCTCTCAGCGGAGATTGAGGAAATTTGATCTGTTGGGAGAAGTGGCAGGAAAGGAGATATGCGAGAAGCGCGGATACTGGACCAGATTGGAAATCTTCTTTAGTTACTTGTTTGGGATGGAATTTTGAGTTTTCCTTTTTTGGTATGTTATGTTTTGTTTATTACATCTGACGGGTGACGTGCTGAAGACAGCCCTAAGATGCCTTGTCGAGTCAAAAGACGCCGAGAAGTAGACTTCTCTCAGTTGCACCAGAATAGATGATAAAAATTTTGACACAAAATACTCATACTGCAGGTGCATTCGCCGATACCACTACAGGAAATCACATCTTGGGGACTTGCCCCCCTTCCCCCAACCGTGAATACCCACCCAAGGAAAAACATAGGTGTAAAAAACCTCGAGCTACCCCAGCACGCCTCATCACCAAACTGAATCGACCGCGCGGGAAGGTGGCCTCACATTGTCCATACTTTATGTCGTAGTAAGTGTTCGTGCAACAAGACATCTATATGAACATGACCCGGATGGACCACTACTTCATCTTTCGTTCGGTCGTTTCTTAGTTCGCTCAAACCTCACCATCGTAAATCTCCAAGCCAGTACAGCATCTTTCTCTCTCCCTCCAGCACGCCTCTCTCCTACCTCTTCGCTGCCCGTATGCTTTCTTCACACGCGGCCATCCCTAGAACATGCTTCCCAAACATCTTAATCCTCCCTGCAACCTTGTGCACCGGGTCTTCAATCCTCCGCCGGGCATCCATAACAACGTGGGCGTAAAGTTGGAGCCATGGGCGTGAAAGATTTCAGAAGATGGGTCGTAATGACCGAGGGAAGGTCGTAATCGTAAAGAAGAGTGGCGGACAAGTGGATCGGTCGGAAAGGTATGTTGTCGAATGGCAGAAATCGGCTGGATGGCAGGATCATCTTGGCTTTGAGTGGTGCTTTATGGTGACCGCGACCTAAATACGCTTCTCCTCTTGGCTATCTCAGATTTGCGAACATACTGGGTGATTACGGCCGGCACCGCGTGAAGGTGAAGAGTTTGACTTTGCCAGCTTTCCTTTTTTGATATTTGTATTTAACTAGATACTACTTTCGTGGCAGTTCACGCGGAACGAGCCGGTTGGGCAGGTCTAAGATTTGACTCTAGCTGGCTCCACCAGTATCAAATCTATAGGATACAGGGCTTGGCCCGGGACCTGAAAATAAAAAAATAAAAAGTACATTCGTCCCTCTCTGACTGGATAGTGGGTCCCGGTATAAGTGTTGAAAATATTCATTGTAACTTGGACTTTCATATTTGCAACACTTATCCTTACAGGTCATTTTGCGTGCAGGGGTAATTATTGCAAATGTAAATGGCTGAATTTCAATGAATATTTTCAACACTTATACCGGGTCCCACTATCGAGTTAGAGATGGACGACTGTAACTTATAATCTAGCCTGCGCTCACTTACTATTCTGCTAGGGAAAGAAGGGCACAGTGGGGCCAGACCTCGCTTCAGGGGTTAACCCCTACTAGTGGGTGTACTAGACAGGGGCTGATGCTGCTGCCTGATAATTCAGAGTGTCTATGACTTCCAAACGATAACCTCCACAGAGCTCATCTCAATATCGACTTTGCGACAAGCATCATTATCACATTTTCATTAATTTTGATCTTGAAAGCTCCATACTTATTTCGCTTATCATATACAGATTTTTTATCAGTAAAGTTAGAGGTATGTTAACATGCAGGCTGACGATTCAGTTGGCTGGGTTGTCTTTAAAATAGATAGATCAACCTCAAATACCCCTTTCCACGCCCTCATCCAAACGTTTAAGCAGAGATCAGTGCATAAAGGTGAATATTTAGGCAAGAGAATGATACAGAAATATTAAATAGCATAGATTTAAGCGCTTCACGACGCTGGCATAAATCAATCAAAAATTGCAGCCCAACTCAACATTTCGCGAAAGCAAGTTGGTTACCCTCTTCCCCGCGGATCAGTGACGCCCAAGAAAGCTCGTGGTCGAAGTCCATCGCTTTCATCCGAAGATGTCTATAAGATTGAGGAATTTATCAAAGAATCTCTTGAAAACCGACTAATGACCTACTTTGAACTTGCAAATGGGCCGTTCAAGCTCTTGGGCGTGAGTGAGAGAGTGATAAAGAGTGAACTTGAGAAAAGGGGTTTTAAGCGCTACACAGCGTTGAATAAGCCTACTACATCTCCTGAGATTAGAAGGAAGCGAAGAGAATGGGCAGAAGCCCGCATCGATTGGACCCTTGAGCAGTGGATTTCCATCCTTTGGTCAAATGAAACTTGGGCAACAGATGGCTATCATTCGAGACGCTGGGTCACCAGAAAGGCTAGTATCTTAATTTCCAGCTTGGATAACCCACCAAAACTAAAGACTTTATCAAGCCAGAGGAGGAACTTGACATTAATTGTATTGTTGAGACAATCAAGAAGGAGATTGGTTGGATGTTTTGGGCGTCCTTTGCGGGGTCTGAAAAAGGTCCCTTTCAGTTTTGGGAGAAGGATTGGGGGAATATTACTTCCTCAGGCTATTCTGAGAGGATAGTACCTCTTTTAGAAGGTATGACTAGATTTAGACCCGGGCTTTCTGTCATGCAGGACAACGCTCCTCCCCACGTTGCCTCGAGGACGATGGAAGATTTCGAGGAGAGGTCAATCACTCCTGTTGATTGGCCCCCTTATTCGCCCGACCTCAACCCCCATAGAACACGTCTGGAAAATCATGAAAGATACGATCGAATACAAGTATCCGGATTTGAATGGGGGCAAGCGGCGGTCGTCAGATCAAATTCGTGCGATCGTGAAGGAGGCGTGGGATTCTGTGTGTACACAAGAACTCACAGATCTCATCGAAAGCATGCATGACAGATGTCAGGCCGTAATCGATGCCGACGGAGGCCCAATTAAGTATTAGTCTCCAGATTCTTTCCGCCATATTTGTAGATTTTGTAGTTAGATAATCAAAATGTTCAAAAGAGGCTTAGTTCTAGGAGCTCGCTTAAATGTGCAAAATCAACCGTATGGTAAAATCACCATACAAAATATTCTTGCCATTTCATTAAAGTGGGGCACGCCTTTCTTAACTAGGACTAACGGACCCATTAAACACCCCTGTTTTGGACCCACTGTGCCAAATCTACTCATGAAGCATAGTACAGTACACTATCGCTATAACAATATGGGACAAAAATATAATAAGAGCTCCCATTGGCCAATTCAATTAAATCTTCCATTAGGGTGCCTTATTTAAGTCTTGCCCCACATTGTTACAGCAAGAGTATACTGTAGCCCTGAGTCCCTGTACATATTTTGCACATAGACTCTAAAAAGATAAAGAGCATATACACACATTTAAAATACCGGTGATTCGGACCAATATACTATGATTATTTCAGTTGGCGATACCAAATATCCATCGTACCATTGTGGTGATGACCAAATTTTGCATACTTAGACGGAGTTAGCAAGCTTTCCAAGGAGTAATAGTACGACGACTACAGTCAACCTTCCTTGTTGGAAACGTAGATCCCGGTATATTTCTTTTTCATTAACCTGGTTTGGCGCCCTGTGAACGCATGCAGATATTTTCAGACGATACTTACTTGTCTTAGGTGACATTTTTGACGCTTAGAACATTCATACTCAGATTTCATCTGCTGATGCTATTGCGAAGCTGAGCTATATGGCAAGCAACTTCTTCCATAAGACCCACTACAGGAAAAATTGAAAACACCGCTTTGTTATCTGAGAATACTTCGTTCTAATACTCCAATAACGCCACGAGAGGTTGTGGTTCAGGGGTCTTGTTGGATTCGAATCTGCTTTCTCCTGTCTCGAATGTGAGCATGTGTCTAAGCTGACGGCACGCTACTTGAGAGGAAGGCTTGGATGGCGTACCACTGCACCATACATCCCACCCGGCGTAACTCTACCCACGATTTATGTAGGATTTGCCATTTATATTGGCACCACTCAACCCTGCATTGAAAATTTTTTAGGGATAAGTATTGCAAATATCATTTGATAAACTAAAACAAGCCTTAACAACAATTACACTGGGATCCAGCTTCCTTTTTTTTCTCTATTAATCATAGGATGGTTTTCTGTCCATGTAGTACGATGGCCAGCTTGCCTTCGGCTAATGAGATGTTCAAACCCCCATTAATGTCCCAACTTTCATCCGATTTCCCAGCGATTACTTGAGTGCATAATGAACGATAGCTTGCATTAATTGCCGCAGTTTTCGTCTCCTTTACTTTAGATGCCGTCTTGCTAGGACTCTCTACGATTCAAATGACGAGTATCATCGCAATTTCATTTACATCCTTCTCGGTTATCTCCTAGAAAAGGGGCCCTTGAACTCAACACCGTTCCCCGAGTAACGAGCAAGGTGCTTTTAATCCTGAATTTTAATATACACATTAATAGTGAATAATGATCCGAACGTTTTGTTGATTATCTCAATTTCCTCTTTAATCATCTGCTGTCGCCCGAAGAGTCTATTATAATCTTGAAGTCGTGGTAGCCTCTCAAGTTGATCAATTCAATTGCCATCTGATCAAAGAACACGCAATCAGTAAACCTTGGGAAACGATATGAAAAACAGGAAACGCATGGGTGATTAAGGTCTAGTATAAAAGGAAAGATACTATAATACCATATCAAATTTGGTCACTTGCCTTACACCAAATCATGGGAAAAGATGAAGGCACATATAGACATTGTATCTTATGAGTTGTGTTACCGAGCGAGTTTAACAAAGCCATATAGATATTCATTCTGTGTGAAGGCAGTTTATCTGTCACCAGGCAGATTGTTGGAAAGCGATGGCATTGGAAAAAATATCAAGATTCATCATGCAGGGTTTGAATCAGTTTCAACTGTCTTTTGAGACGAAGCAGTATCACATGAGATGTCTGGTTTTTACCCACCGGGATTTGTTCCCTCTCAATATGTAAGCTTTCAATAATATTTTGATGACTAAGAGGCATACGTCAGAGAAGTTGGAGTTGGTAATTTTCCGACGTGATCAGCGATGAGTCAAAGGCATCAGCCATGTATTGAATCCCGCTGTAAGATGATGTTTGGGAAATGCTAGTCTGCCTGTTGGAAATTTAGCGCACGCCGTCAAATTGGTTGCCTTAGCCACTGGGTCCGTCCAAGTGACTTTTAGAGTTGTTGGTACATGTACAATAAATATTTTAGACGCACTCTTTGTGACTTTATTGGAATCCACGACGAATAACCTGCACTTAGCAATTAATATGCAGATTTGACTAACCATTGACGAGGACTGAATTCCTTGCACCATGTAATATCACAAATATTCGTACTGAACAAAAAAATTCATAGTCCTGTATGTACAAGGTACGCATACTGATAAGTAATACTGGAATGCGCACTCTGCGAAGGCAACTTCGGAATGACGCAAAAAATAGTTGTGACTGACTCGTTTGAATACGGGTCCCCATTTTTATCCGAACGAGCATGTCAATATTTAAGGCTCTGAGGTGTGAGATTTACCTTTGGGGTCGAAAAGGCGGTGGAGGAAGTTCTTATAGCAGATATGATCGACTCAATCAGCGAATGATATCGATTGTTAATGAAAGGTCCCCTTCTATTCTAGGATTATTTGCTTTTTAAAGATACTTTCGAAGCGGGGAACTCTGGCAGATCATCGTTCCGGCTAATTTCCTGACGGAATGTAGAAGATAACAGGACAAAAAAGCTAAGAGCTTGAACAATAGAGAAACATGTATTCATGACTTAAATCTTCTCCAAAGGCTTCGCCAGTAGTCATAAATCCATGACAGCTGTAAAACTTTTCAATTTTTTAATTGGCTGAGGTCTGTCGAATTCCGGTTTGAATCAAGAAAATCCAATTAGTCAAGTATGTTAGGTTAGGAAAGATCTGGAATAACCTACCGGTCGCTACCTTCATCATAGCAGTCTTTCATTAAATCCATGAATAGAAACCCCCAGTATAATATGCCTACCTTCGTAGTTTAACGTGATCATACATTCAATTGCTGATGTTGAACAGCATGTACATCGTACGTACATGATTTGTGTTCATAGAGCATTGGTCAAAATGCGAGAACTAGATATTAGTAGGGCTGAACATGAGCAAATGAAGGATTAGATAAGATGAAGAGAAGGAGCAGAGAGAAACTAATTCAGAACTGAATGGAAAAAATGAGCAAGGGGCACTGGAAGGATGATGAATGTATCTTGGATGAAGATAGAGGGTGCAAATTGAATATTTGAGAGATAAGTACATTTAGTAATAAGGGATAGGAAGCAAATTAAAGAAACCCCTCTTCCAAAATATCCCTTGTTATCCCTTCATCCCGGCCAGCCAGTAAAGAGAGCAAATTGTCCGTAGCTTAAGTCCCAATATCAAGTTTCTGCCGAGTTACCTTTTACCGAACGGGCACCCGTTGCCACCCAATTGTACCCAGAGCGCCACAATTAGGCTGAGGGACAGCATAGCGGGTATATGTAATAGCCACACTTTCATCGTATCTTCGCTACCTCGCTAACCCTTGATCTTTTTAACGGGATCATTTATATTTATCTTAGTTCGCTTCCTCCGTTTCTAGATCATAGCTCAAATTTAACAACTACCATTTCTCACTCAAACGATCTCCTCAAATTTGCAATACAAACCTTCAATTCCATTCCTCATTCCTCTTCATTTGATCTAATTACGAGCAACTTTATCTCGTAAGTATATATCGTTTACAATACCACCACCATCATTATTAGTAATATTATTACTGTTATTGTTACTAAACTTACTATGTCAGGATTGTGGTTATCTTGTTTTAGTGAAAACAAACTATAATTCGAGGTTTCAATCATTTTGATTCTGTAGAAGTGACGAGGTATTCAACCCGCTGAATAAATTATCTTTTTGACTAGGCTAAAAGAAAAACAGTGATTAAATCGTCTCATCCGGAAATTCCGAAGCATCAGCTAGCACTGATATTTGCTTTACCCCAAAAACAGCCAGTCGCTGGCGCCAGATACGGCGTCAACTTACAGATGAGGATGGGTTCCGATAGAGCTCGCCCGGCATACGTCGAAGAAGTGGACGAGTCTGGTCGGGCACTTCAAGAAACCCGGCGCTCCGCACATACACCAAACAAAGGACATCGAACAGTCAAAGGTGCACGGAGAGGGTCACTCGAACCTGACCGTGGAAATATTCCTCGGACAACGTTGCGTGTCGAAGTCTCGACAAAAGAGTCATCCGGCATTGACTCTCCGAAGAAGAGCAATCGACATTACGGTGTCCACCAAATCCAAGAGTACTCCTCTCTTGGTGTACCTAGCAGTGCGGCAAGATACGATCAATCGTATTTCGCTATGGGGACACCAAATTGCGTGCTGCCGCCTCAGCCAATAATGCTCGCACATCGTCCTCGTCCGGCGGCCAATACATTTCCGCGACCCCATGGCGGCTATGGACCGATCCCCCCTGGCGCCTATGGACCTCCCCTCTCGTCGTCTGCATTCTACCCGCAGAATACTCCCTTGGGACCAGGCTTTCCGCCGCCACCGCCTTCTCCCTCATATGGAGGTGCACCATACGGCGGTTTTCAGAATCCAATCCCGCAGTCTGACTTCGCGTACCATCCGCCACCGCCCGCCTCACGCCCGTTGGCTTCCCGGTTTCAGTCAATTAACGATCCAGCTGTAGATCCTATTTCAAGGACTTCATCGGCATTCGGGATGAGAGATACCCCCCGGCTGGCGTATCCGGACTCGTTCGATGAAGAAGGGTACAATTCAGTATCTGAAGTCGCTCCGGGCAGAAAGAAAAAGCATTGGAAGGCTACAGGAGCTCACAGTCGCTCACCTTTGTTCCGGGATGAGGAATATGAAGCCGAATTAGCTATGCCCCCACCACCACCCTCACCGCCAGCGCCTTCATCGAAACCCCGCCATGGTATTCTCCGGCGGTCCCACAAATATCCCGGGACCCACTATGATCACAACGATCATCACGAGGCACGACTATCGTATCAGGACGCTCCTCGTTCACGACGTCCCAGTGTCTCTTATGATCTCACTCATGGTGGGGAGAGTGGGAGACTTGAGCCGGCTAGAAGTCGTAGCCGAAGACAGAGCTGGCACAACAAGTCCGGGCCTAATAGCTCTAGTGGGTACGAAGCTAAGCTGCAGCAGGCTAGTTCGTATCTTGACGAAGCGACAGGGCCGGGCTCATCAACTCCGCTCACTGTCGAGACCCTAAGGAAGCAGCAGAGGAGGCATGATAGCAGCAGCAGGAGTACGAAGAGTAGTGCCAGCAGAGATGAGAGTGACTTCAAGAAGTCAGTCACTACGCGCACTACGAGAAGCAACAGCGCCCACGCCAACGATGACGAAAACATGACTATCAAGGTCACTGGATCAGCTCGAGTCATGGTAGCGGGAGCTCAAATTGAGTGTACTGACGGTGGAGCCATAGAAATCAAGCGGGACAAGGCTCATCGCGACACCAGTGAGAGGCCAAGTCCCGACTACGTTGAAGGCAGAAGGGCAATTGAAGATCGCGATCGGCAAAGCCGATACGAAAAACCTCCTGCTCGGTCGAGGATTAGCTCACAGCCCTACCGTCAGTCATCTTCCCGCCGTGATATGAGTGGTGACTTTTTCTAGGAAGTCTCGCCTCGTTGTCTTGGACATCTTCTTGGAACCTTTTGCTACTGCCGGAATCTTTTTTATATCTGAAAATTTTCTGTTATTTTTGCTGCGTGGTGTTTATGGGGATAAAAAATTATAAATCAGGCTTGACTGGTAGTTCTTGATTTTCAGGTTTGGGTTAGAGGACGCGGCATGGGGCTCAAAAAAATTATGACTACATGACTAGACGAATTTATGATTGATACCCGTCTCGATATGAATTTTGGGGACCTGGCTACACTGTACCATCGGGGACTTGGGAGTTATTGTCAATCAAACGGGCAAATAGATAAAATCAAAATTAGAGAACTATCTGGACCCATGATTGAGACACACCTCGAGCTTGAATAGAAAATGAAAAATAATGATAATAAATTGAGTAAGAATATGATGAGTGTTTAATGTGACTTTCCCAGACTCGAAATAACCTCTCTTGATTACAACTCTAAACAAACTACCTGATATCTACAACTTAATATGCAAACTTGAAGAAAATGTAATCGAGTCCTATAATTCTCTAGGGGCATCGACACAACCAAAAAAAATGGTTCGTTCAAATGACGCAAAAATCAAGGATTCCAAAGCTACCCAATGCGATAAAATTAATTTTGACATGGAAATCATAATAGAGAAAATCACAATGCGATGTCATTCTCGAATCTATCTCGAACCTGGACACCAAGAATAAGAGGGATGGATTCAAAGTCAAACAGATGCTCTACACGTCTGATGCATCGAATCAGATGGAAGTTGACAGAAAGAAGCAGCAATCGATCTCTGGAGCTCGCAGCGAAGATATTCCAAGTTGATGAGATCCCACGAATCTTGTGTTACGAGAGCGGGCATAAACTAAATATCCGGGGATGAAAGAGCAAGCATGAGGTGTATCATGTATGAGATGGGCCAGAGATTAAGTTTGGAGGCGGTTGTAGAGAGAATGAGTCTGTCCTAGTGGATGAGATTTAGGGTGCAGCATTATACGAATGTCGACATCATGGGACTGGTTGCGAAGGGGTTAAGCGAGTTGATGGATTGGACATATAGATGGTGAGAGATGAGCTGTTGGGTTGATGGGCACGATTCGATAGTCGGTTGAATCTGAGATTCAAGGGGAAAGTCACATCTGCTCATCTCCAGATATGGCTCATGTAGCCCAGTTACCTGATATAAGCTGTTTTAATGAATGAAATCAGCGATTTAGGTAAGCTATCATCCATTTAGTCTGAGGGCGATTTTATCGCACCGTGAATCCCTCGAGGTATTGGGAACGTCAACCTGTAACAATCCTCAGACTCCGGTGTCTACGCTAGATATATAATTGCGGAATAGGAAACCCGGATGATGGGATAGGCATCTTAGCCATAGACACTCTCTCATCCAAGCCAAATGACTGTGCAAGTTTACATCTCAAGTATGATTTGCCTATTCACAGATGCCTATAGACGGAGCCAGGCTCTGGTGTTCGAGATGCTATTAATAGTACATAGGAAACTATCGGATGGGATCAGCCTCCTAGAAAGAGGAATTGATGAGTTAGTGAGGGCTACCGGGAGATTTTATCTTACTCGATTATAAGTATAGTAAATATACAACTTCGACAGATGGATGCCATCAAGGAGTGAAAGTGCAGGAGTGCCGCGAACGCAAATAAATTGCGCCAAACCCTTTGGGACAAAAAATTCATCCCTAGATATCCCTACATGTAACGTACCTTACCATTTGCCCTGTTACTTCTACATAAGCAAGAGTTTTACTGGGATACACGTATCGTTACACATGTTCGATAGAAGTTCTTGATTATCTGAAGAAACTGGCCAAGTATTGGTCTTGCGTATGTAAAATTGACTGGACAAGTAATGTGAACTGGGTCGGATGGTGCAGTGGTACACTATCCGGGCCGTTCTTCCAAGTAGAGTCTGGGTAGCTTGGACACATGCCCCACTTGAGACAGGAGAGAGCTGGTTCGAATCCAGCAAGACCCTCACACCACTTCTCTCGCGGTGATACTGTATTCGTAGAATGACGAAAGCATGCTCAGATAGCCACAGGTTTTTCTCGCTTTTCCCTGTGGTGGGTATTCACGGAAGAGGTTACATGTCGTAAGGCGTTATTCTCGTAGTGGTATCTGCAAATGAAATCTGATTATGAGTGTTCCAAACGTCAAACAGAGTTATTCTGCGTCACATACATATCTTCCGTAATCATTCGCGTCATAGCCTCAGGCTGCATACGCAAAAATGATTTAAAAAAAATAAAATAAAAAGTAATGTGAACTACCTTTCAGCATATATTTCCTATTATCATGACGAGAATAGCCCCTCTTTGACTTACACTACTAGATAGTGACAATCCGCTGAAACCGACGAAAATAGTCAAGAAAAATAGCCCAAGCAAGCTCTGATCCATCGAGATGAAATATTGGTTGCCAAGATTGAGTAATGGTGGGGTTTGCCTTGAGTTAGCCGGAAAAACGTCGCTGTCACGGCCTAAGATGTTCTCGACCGGGACGTCTGATACATGTACATCTCACCTCAGATAAACTAACACAGAACCGGCTAAGGTATCTATTTTGGGGCCCCTGTGATAAGGTGTCGATAATGATCTCCTCCAAATCACATAGCTTAACATGTTTTCATCTGGTCTCTATGCTAGACCGGTAGGTCTGATGGTGGTGTGGTATACCGTGCGGGCCGAGGACCCAAGTAGAGACTGAGTAGCCGAGTTACATATACCCCACTCGAAACGGGAGACAGCTGGCTCGAATCCGGCAAGACCCTCTCCACATTTCTCGCGTGGTCATGTGTGTGACGATGACGAAGGCACAGTGGATAGCCGTGGATGGCTGAAATGCGTTCCTGTGATAGATAAATACGGTTGTAGGTTGAAGGAGCCGCAAGGTGCCTGACTTTAAGTGAAGTCTTCAAATGATGTTCGGGTGTTAGTGACCCTCATATCGAGTTGAGTCATAGCTCGATGTACCGTACCAGTGTCATTCATGTCAAAGCCACAAGGCTGCATACCCAAGAATGACTTGAAAAAATGCTAGACCGGTTAGGCCGTTTCATCTGCCGGTTCCGAAATCTGAGGCACCACTGTTCCAGTACGACCATTCACTCGGGCCTGCGTTTGGCACTAATATGGCCCGTCTCCCTGGTCACCCTAGCCCTGTCACTATCGCTCAATCTGATGCCAATACCTTGTGTTGTACCACAAGGAACACCTTCGGGCCGCACCATACTATCAACTGGTCCAAGCGTCCATGTCGTGCCCCACTGGTGTGGACGAGGTAATGTTACGTGCGATGCGTGGCCGCCGTCACACAGGCAGCACTTACTCTAGTGGGGTAGTTCATGCAGCAGGTACAGTCGTCCCTCTCTAACTCGATAGTGGATCCCGGTATAAGTGTTGAAAATATTCATTGAAATTTAACCATTTACATTTGCAATACTTACCCCTGCACGCAAAATTGCCTGTAAGGGTAAGTGTTACAAATATAAAAGTCCAAGTTACAATGAATATTTTCAACACTTATACCGGGATCCACTATCGAGTTAGAGAGGGACGACTGTACATGTAATTTGCGATCTGAGTTTCCCTGGTTTGGATACCGTTACTCGCTCGGTAGCAATCGCCTTATTGTCTGAATTTTATTTCCGACGGGCTTTGTCTTCTCTCCCTCTCGTTGCGATGTGGGCCACGGAATAACCTGGACTGTTCGGCTTGTGTTATCGGACTCATTTTTCCTACAGTTTCTTGGTCTCTCTGACACCCACATCCTTCATATCTGTGGCATATTTGTTTGAGTGAAAGCCGAAATGGGAGCTACCGACTTGGGAATGAAATTCTGTGCACCAAAATGTTTATTTTCTCCCTTGTGTTTTTTTTGTGTTGTCAGGTTGTGAACGAGTCTGAAAGCTGGATCGTTTGAGATCGATGACCCGAAAATTTCACGATTTAGCCGATCGTCTGTGCACTGACGTTATTTTCTTTACTACAAGTTGATCGTGAATTGGTACTGAGAGATTAGGTTTGAATTTCCGGTCCACGACATGTAAGTTGGACTTTTTCTCCTGATACCCTGTACCGGC
Organism: Podosphaera xanthii; assembly: GCA_028751805.1. Lineage (NCBI taxonomy): Eukaryota > Fungi > Ascomycota > Leotiomycetes > Helotiales > Erysiphaceae > Podosphaera > Podosphaera xanthii. Next base: position 2,510,078 of record JAPWIX010000007.1, read on the forward strand.
ACAAGGATATACTTTATCTCGGGTCTCATACAGTGTCTCAGCCCTTAAGATTGTTACTGGCTGACGCTAAGTTTGTACGTCGCAATTATATTTGGTAAGTTGATGACGTACAAATTTAACATCAGTAAGTAATAATCTTTAGAGCTGAGATACTGTACAATTTGATATGGGACTAGGTATAAATTTTATCCTTATACGGGACTACTGATTATGGGATATGATCATCTTGATCATCATCGACAATATTTTTTGTTGATACAGTCGTTCCTCTCTAACTCGATAGTGGGTCCCGGTATAAGTGTTGAAAATATTCATTGTAACTTGGACTTTTATATTTGCAACACTTACCCTTACAGGTCATTTTGCGTGCAGGGGTAAGTATTGCAAATGTAAATGGTTGAATTTCAATGAATATTTTCAACACTTATACCGGGTCCCACTATCGAGTTAGAGAGGGACGACTGTACAACTTAAAATGGTTGAGTACTGCGTCTACTTGGATGATTTACGATAGGACCCAAGGCAGACTCTGAACTCAAGGCACATCTTTCCGATTGATGTTTAATCAAATAATGCCTGTTATGTTTTTCAAGTCTGGTGAGAGAGGATTCCAATTTCCCTTATTAAATTTGATTTGATTTAAACGTTTACAGTGTGTCAACCCTAAAGATTGTTAAACCTTAAATCTCGAAATTATAGGCATTTTCCTTGCATATTATCGCACATCATTCCAAAAAGGGCTAGATTATTCAATATAAATAACGCGCTTTGTTCCATTATTTACAACTCCGGCCGATCTCCAGGCTTGCCTTGATATTTCCGAAGTCAATTTCGACATTTATCGTTCAATCTTTACAGCCATGAGCTTCTGACTGCCAAAGTTCCTTTATCTTATTCCAAATTAGAGCGTGTCATTGAACAATCAAACAGAATTCTCACTCCGTTCAGTCTTCGAATAGGCCTCATCGCCAGGAGCTTAATCGGAATAAATGGGTCGCAATCCAGACACTTCGAAGGCATGGGCTTGCATATTTTGACATCGCTCATGAATTGGGGCTAAGTCATAGACAATTTCAATATGCACGCGAATGTGGTGATCTTTTAGAATTCAGGAGTCCTGGTCGGCCTTCAATCCTGAGTGAAGTTCGAGCCGATGAGCTTGAACGTGTTGTTTGCAGCTCACGAGTAGGTCGATTGGTGACCTACTTGGAGCTTGCCACGGTGCAGTCTTCCCAGCGGAACGTCGGCGAGAAAGCTATTCGGAATGCCCTAGAAAAAAGAAAATATAAGCATTGTGTCTCCTAGAGTAATTCTCCGCTTAGCGAAGAAAATAAGAGACGACGGTAACTTTCCGCTCGGTCTCATCTAAGTTAGACTATTGAGCTGTGGAATCAAGCTCGATGGATCAACAAATCTTGGATTACTGGCAGTCAGCAGACACGGTTGTGGGTCACCACAAAGGTTAGTTCGCTTATTGATATTTTGGTTTTGCCACTAACGAGATCTTGACTGGTGAGGAGCTTGACAAGATATGCTTATCATCTAAGTTTGTTCGAAAAAATGACTAGAGATTTTGGGGATTTTTCCATGAGAACCGAAAAAGTAGTTTTCTAAATTGGGAAAAAATTTGGGAGAATCAAATTCGGAAAGCTACTGCCAGCGGATTATATCTAGAATTATAACGGCACGAAAAGTTAATCCATCCCTTTAACTGATGCAAGATGACGTTACTGCTATTCTTCACGGAATAACTTGGAAGCTTTACTCCAAGCTAAGGTAGAACCCTTAGTGTGGCCCCCTTTCTCTCCTAAAATAAACCCAATTGAGCCTGCACGGAAATTGATGAAGGATACCATTCAAGCTCGATGTCCGGAGTTTGAGAATGGAAGGCAATTACCACTACAGACGCTCAAAAGAGTCATAAGAGAAGCTAGAGACTCAATCTCATCTGATGAACTGTGCCGACTTGTCGCCAGCGTGCCTACTAGATGTCAGGCTAGTCTAGAAGCAGAACGAGGTCCTACCTTATCTCGATGTAATGTTTACGATAACCTTTGTTCTATTTTTAAATGTACGTTATCTATATTTAATTGTGGATGAAATATATTCAGAAAATTTCTAAGGTGTAACAAAATTTGGGCGCCAAGAAAAAATTTCCTACTGATAGAGCTTTGGCTAGATATATTGCTCCGAATAGGGGAAAGTGTTTCCAGGATATACAGGGGCTCAGGGGTAAGTGAAGGCGGTATGTCTTTGCAGGGTTTTTAGTAGCCGATTATTATACCAATATGGCGATTTCCTTTGTTGATCTTTTCTAAGCGAGGTCATATTAGGATAAGCTCAAAATTAAATATCAATTTAAGGTTAGAGATTTCTTGGCGGCATAAGTGAAGGCAGTATGTCGCTCTTGGCTAAATATTGAGTGGTGTCTTAAGAAATCCACATCAAGGATAATATCAAGGATTTCGATAGATCTATCTCAGGATTCTAATATACAAAGTGTTTCTAATATGAAGTTGGACCCTCTTGAACTCCAACTACCTCTTCACATCTCTTTGACATGCTTAGAATGAGAGATCGAATCTTATCCTCTGTTGTACAGTTGTACCAGGCCTCTAGTATAATTCGGCGATTCTCTGCTTTACTCCGCTGCCTCCCCCGCTCAAACTCTGGATATACATTTTGAATGTATAGTTTCATCATACCCCACACATTCTGAATTGGATTTAGATCTGGGGAGTATGCTGGCCATGAAATAGGTTGAATTCCATGTGCCATGAGATAATCTCTTGCGGGAGGTGCTTTGTGTACTGGCGCATTGTCGTGCATAAATAAATATGCACGACCTGTCTCGTGCCGTCTGTTTCTGTGCCAGTTCACAACAAGGGGAAGGATGTGTTGGCGATAGCCTTCTGAGGTCATCTTGCCCCAGTCAGCTTCCTAGAAAAACACAAGGGCCTCTCTCGATTCCGGCGAAACTACCCCAAAACATCGAAGAATTATTCTTACGGTATCGATCAACAACACACGTATTATCATAAGCCTCTCCTTTCTTCTTAGACTGTCAGTAATCAAAAAACTTTTGGATTTATATAGGAATTGCTCACCATTCTAGTCACATAGCTCGACATAACAGGTCCGTCATTTATCCAAGTTTCGTCGCTCCAAAGTACTTGCGACCACTCTTGTTCTTGCAATTGAAGGCGTTGTTCTGCCCATACTTTCCGTGACATCATGTGATTCTCTGATAACGGCGGAGACCTTCTCGGAAGGCATCGAGAGTACCCTCTTCCCTTGAGTGCACTACGGATTGCACTTTCTCCGGCAGCCCATGAGGAGAAATGAACTGACAGTTCTAGATAAGAACATTGTCGTGCCTCGCGAGAACTGCAGATGAATTCTTCCAACTGGTTGATTTGGTTGAGAGAAAGTTTAGGAAGGCGTCCAGTCCTTAATTTAGGAAATGCACGACCAGACTGAACAGTGTTCTTGACTTGTGAATATGTTAATCTTAACTGAGTCGCAATTTGTTTGTACGTGAATCCCGTCCGATACAGTGCAAGTATCTGGGGAAAATCAGTTCGTATAAGTGCCTAGTTCAGTACCAGAATTCTACACATACCTCGAGTTTTTGATCTCGACTGAGATATGAAGCACGAGTTTGACCTTGTAAAGTAGCTTGAGTAATCATGATTAGAGGATAGTAATTCAAATAAACTAGATTCTCGGGAGGCTTGTGCTAAATTGCGAATGGCGTTCGATAACTTTATCTTTTTCTAATATCTGTAAGATGGTTTAATTAACAATGATGCAGCCGTAGATTTTTATGAACAAATATCAAAAGCGGTTTTTCCGACGAAATGAAATTGTGTCAAGATCACATGACTCACTCGCTTGTTTAGTTAGCAGCTCGCTTACGTATAGTATAAGATCATACCAATACTACATTTACGTACCGCTCACGTCTTCCTATTCCTATCCAGCTATTCCCTCTAAATCGATTCCTACAAGTCGATTCCTACAGAAGTGCATTTTAGTTCGGCCATCGCGTTCGTGATGGCCAAATCACAACAACCACCTCCCTTGGCTCAGCGCGTGGCAAAGGGTCGAGCTACTTGGGTTCAATCCTTTCACACCAAGTTTTGGTCAGCCGTTGAAGAGGCTGATCCTCTCATTCAGTCCTTCGTGCGCGAGCAAATGGACGATTTTCTCTTAGCGGTTGCTTCTGGGCACCCTATGCGACCCAACAGCCAGATACAACCCAAATTGTCGGGCTCCTTACCCAAGCCCAGCCAAAGCAACCCACCACGACCCCCCGCCCCTACATCGAAGAAAACTCAAAGTTGGGCAGCGACCGCCGCAGGCCCTCCCGCCAACATCCCCCCGGCGTCGTTGTTGTTGCAACCCAACAGAACACATAACCCCTCTCGCGCGCCTGTTCCAAAACAATCTGCAACCACCAAGCGCCCCAAGGCTATGTTCCGCCTCTCAGAGGAAGCTCCACTTCTCAGAGCAGACACCACAGCAGTCAAGGCTGCTTTCATTCACATTGTGCCCGACCTTAAGGACGGAATTGCCTCCGTTACTCGCTGCGCAAATGATTTCAACGTCATTTTCTCGTCTGATGCATCGTTAAAAATTGCGATGGACAACGCCGACTCCATAAAGGCGTCTCTTTCCGGTTCCCTTGCTCAACTTGAGGACCGCATCGGGTATGTTGTGAAGCGTATCCCACGCACTATCTGGAATCCAGTCTCTAATTTGGTTCCAACCACGCTTGATGACGTCAAGAGCATTGCCCAGGCACAGACTGGCGTCGCTCCATCTAGCGCCCACTGGTCTTTACATGAAGATCGCCATGATCCACTGCATACGGCAGTTATTTTCTTTACTAAAGAGGTGCCAACTTTTCGAATTGTTGACAGCGCCCCTTCCCGACGCTATATCCCTAACCCGAAGGTAGTCCAGTGTGATGCTTGTTTCGGGTTTCACCAATCCTCTCGCTGCCGTACTCAAGCATTGTGCGCTCGCTGCGGTGCACTTCGCCACCACGGAGAATGCTGTCATCTTTGTCGGTGTATCAACTGCCTGGGGCCTCATTCAGCAGACGACCCTAACTGCCCTTTACGTCCTCGCCTTTTCAAGGGAAAACTGATTCATCCTTCGGAAAAAGCGATAACAGAACTCCGTTCACGGAATCGTAATAATCTCAGGATAGAGCGTCGCGCAGAGGCAGCTGCTGCCGCTGCTACCACCCCTGCCACCTCCACCTCTCCTAGCAGCTCTAGTGCAGCGACTCTCTCGACGGAAACCCCCTCTGTCCCTTCTAAACGCACGCCTTCTGCCAGCCAGAATAGCTTCACACCGCTTGCATCTGCCCCGGATAGTTCTATGGATGTAGACCTACATGAGCAAACCACCATCAATACTTCTAATAGCACTTCCTATGAGCAATAGAGCCTATTTCAGGAGTTCCCCCCCACCTCGCCTCCGTTTCCTCCAAGCAAACGTTGGTCGTGGTGGATCTTCTCACCTCATCCTTTTACAAGCCGCATTTCAAGGTAAGTATGACGTGATCTTTGTCCAAGAGCCCTGGACACAAACAATCAACCTAAAGAACGTAACCAAGTCCCATCCAGCCTACGTCATCTTTACTCCTCCTAACCGTGACTGGGAAAATTCGCGCCCGCGCGTTATCACCTATGTACGAAAGAAATCAAACCTCAGTCCTATCCAGCTGGATTGTGGTTTATCACCCGATATCATTATCCTCCGTCTTCAGTGCTCTCCTTCTTTAGAGGTCATAAATGTATACCGTCCACCTCAAGCTCCGATGCCTGAGAGTCTCAGCGCACTCCTAAGTTGGCCGATCAAACCGAATACCATAATTGTGGGAGATTTTAACCTTCACCACGAATTGTGGGAGCCTAATGTTTCCCGTTCGTCTGGCGTCAGCAGCTTTGTTGATTGGATTGATAGCTATTCTCTGAGGTCGGCAGTACCTTACGGTGCTCCCACTCATCGTGCCGGCCATGTACTCGACCTAGTACTTACGAACATGGAAGGACTTTCTGCTCGTGTAGATCCGGAGGCACATTCAACTTCCGACCATGAGACGATATCCGGGTTCATCCAACTCTTGTCATCTCAAAGGCGGCACGCTACGCGGAAGCTGCCCAAACTCAACGATGAGAACGCTGAAGTATTTAGGTTAGCCCTCTCCGCCACCGCTCCTCCTAGTCTTTCCTTTGAACCAACTCCCCAGCGACTGGACGCGGTGACTTCATCGGATATCGCCGCTCTCTCGACAATTTTGCTGGCAGCTAACCCTCCGAGGCCTGCATGCGTTCCATGCAAAGATTATTGGAATGACGAATGCTCAGACCAACGACGCTGGTACCTCGAAGCTCACCATAGCAGTGATCCTAATCTCATTAGCGAGGCACACAATAGTTTCCGAAAATCCGTAAGACGAGCTAAACGAGAACACAAGCGCTCCAAGCTGGATAATGTGTCTTTGATCCTGGAGGCCCATAAAGTTGTTGGATGGCGGAAGTTATCTAGTCGCTTTGGCCCCCCCCCAATCCACTTCCAAGGTGATACATATAGCACCCCGACCGAGCGGTCAGACATTCTTTCGAACTAAGCTTACCTGCGCAATTGGTCAACCAGATTTACCCAAGGATACTCCCACCTGCCCACTGCGTGCGATCCCCGCACCTCTCTCTATAGACGAAGATGAAGTGCGCCACTGTCTTCTGGAGGTTTCGTCAACCACTCCGGGACACGACCACCTTTCTGTCTCAGCTCTTCGCTTGGTATGGGGAGTGGATACATGGCGCTCGTGGATTGTTAAACTTTACAGCCTCTGCCTCACATATGGTCACCATCCCAGCATCTTCCGCCGCGCCGAAGTGGTGGTTATTCCTAAACCACACAAGGACGATCTCACTAACCCCGCGAATTGGCGACCGATTTCGCTTCTCCCAGTCCTCGGGAAGGGACTGGAACGCCTCCTTGCCAGACGCTTTGCCTTTTGGGCATTGTCAAACCGCATTATCTCCCCAACGCATTTCGGAGCTCTGCCTGGAAGATCTGCTATGGACCTCGTAGAATGTCTGGTTCACGATGTCGAAAAAGCGTGGGAAACAAAGCAAGTGTGCACTCTCGCTACCCTCGATATCCAGAGTGCTTTCGATAGCATCCAGCCTGGCCGTCTTCGCATTCGTCTTCGCGAACAGGGATGGCCTTTACCATACGTAAATTGGGCTGCTTCCTTTTCTTGTTGCAGGAAAGCTCGCCTCAGAATAGACGATTTTGTTGGTAACTTCTTGGATATTCCGCATGGTTTGCCCCAAGGTTCCCCCGCTTCCCCGATACTTTTCCTCCTCTATCTCGAGCCTTTGTTCAAATTAGGGTTTCCTACTTATGGATATGTAGACGACGTAGCGATCCTTTCGGTCGCAAAAACTCTGGTCGATACTTCTCGTCTAACCGCCAACAGTGTTGAAAGCATCACCCGATGGTGTAATCAGAACGGACTCTCTCTGGCAGAAAATAAGACCGAAATACTACACATTCATAGATCCCGTCAACCTCCTCCTCCGGTAACCATTAATGGCGTCTTAAGAACTACCAACTCTACTCTGAGGTGGCTAGGCGTCTTCCTCGACACCAAGCTCTCTTTCAAACAACATGTGCAGGAATGGAGTGCCAAATCGCAACGGATTAGCGCCCACATTCGACAGCTTGGAAATACCAACCGTGGTGTACCAACAACTTTTCTGCGTACTGCAGCCCTAGCTGCGGCGCTACCGGTCCTTTTGTACGGTGCGGAGGTTTGGTGGCGTGGAAACACCTATATCCGGCATGGCCGCCTGACTTCTACCCGATCCCAACACCTTGTATCCATGGTCACTCAAGCTCTGGTCAATTTGGCTAGAGCAATCCTACCAGTATACAAAACCACTCCCACTGCAGCACTCCTAAGGGAGGTGTGGCTCAAACCAGCACACATTCTACTCGAAGAGACGCGCCTCAACTCTGCTGTTAAAATAGCCGCCGCTGACCACTTTCACCCCCTGGTCAAAAGATCCAATGACTCCCGGGCGCATACCCGCTTAACTGGAAAGGCTCAGCTCGTTCCGCGCTTTCCCCGTCCTCGGCTTGTAACGCCCTCGTATAGAGCCCCCCAAACTCTAACCCGGGCTGAACTCTCCTCTGAAGAAGCTTCTCGGCGTATCAGAAACCTTCCACCATGGGACATCCTCGTCTTCTCCGACGGTTCCAAACAAAAAGATGGATCTGCTGGGGCAGGTGCCGTCGTTCTCCACAAGGGAATAACCGTAGCAACAGTGAGAGTCCCGCTAGGCCCCGACTTTGAGGTCTACGACTCTGAGATTGTCGGTGCTCTCGCAGGGCTTAATGCTGCCATAGCAGGTCCCTCTACCCACCTGGCAACTAATATCCATGTAATTCTAGACAATCAAGAGGCAACGCGACACCTTCTCGATGCAACACCCTCCAAATCCTCACAGCAAGAAATATTCGAATTCCGAAAACTCGCCTCCCAGTGGCCCTCAAGGAGAATTCTGCCAATTGCAACCCCTGGTAAAGTCCACGTGATGTGGTCACCTGGCCATATGGGGATCCCTGGTAATGAATTAGCCAATAAGTTAGCTGGCGAGGCTGCCCGCCAACCGGCTCCTCCTGCTGCATCTCTCGCTGGAGCCCGGACAAAGATGAAACAGTATATATGGGACCTGACTTCCTCATGGTGGCAAAGTCATGCTCCTTCCACCTACTGTGAATTAGGGATGCCATTTCCCAAGAAGCCCCCCGAGGAGCTACGACTCCCCCGCCGTAATCTTGGGTACCTTATTCAATGCCGAACCGGACATGGAGACTTTCGCGCTTATCACAACCAATTCCGTCACAAAGATGCATACTTGACTTGTTCCTGCGGGGGTGACAAGTCAATTACCCACCTAGTTTTCTGCCCCCTAGTTTGAGAGAGACTAGCCTCAACTGGTCACCGAAGAAGCCTAGGGACATTAGATTTGCTTCTCGGCACCTCCCGTGGTGCCAAGCGTTTTTCCTCTGTTTTGGAGAAGACAAAATTCCTATCGGAAATTTGCCCAATCCGTCCCGTCTGACTTATGTCTATGTGAGAGTCCCGCTGTACAGCACTGACTACACTTTCACGAATTCAGTTTCCAAGGCCTTTTGGCTCCCCATTTATTGTTAATTAGTTTAGTACATTTTTGTCACCATATCCCCCCAGGGACGGGGCCCTAGGCGTAGCTGAAGCCCGGTAGACTTGTAAAAATAAATAAATAAAATAAATAAATAAATATAGTATAAGATAGGATGCACACACACAATATTATGATTACCCTTTTTGTGGTATTACATACTTTCCCAGCATAACTATTACGCTATTCATATCTTCTTTGTGCTCATATCTTTGACAGGTTATGAGACCGGAAAATCTACTAACAATGGAATCTAACCTACAGAAAACTAACGTCAGAGTGAACGAGATTGGCCTTCCGATATGGTCGGCGGGTGTTCATGGAGACGTCGTCATTCTTACGATGGCGACGTTTGGACAGTGGAGCCTCCCGATATGGTCGGCGGGTGTTCATGAAGACGTCGTCATTCTTACGACGGCGACGTTTGGACAGTGGAGCCTGACGGTGAAATCTGCTTTGTTATTAGCAGATTGTTTTGGAGTTGTCAATGGAAGCACAGTAACGACAGATCCTGACTATTCAAAGAAGATCAAGGATGCGTTACAAATCATTGGTAACTCAGTTAGCTCTGATTACAAAAATCTTGTTGTTGAGTATTTGGAGAAATCCGACCCTAAGGGCCTTTGGGAAGCTCTTCAGGCTGTAAATCCCGTCAATGACCCGACAGTGATATCGTCTCTCAGGAGGGAATTTATGACAATGACTTTTGACCCTTCCAAAGAGGACATCCAGGCAGTTCTCACTCGGCTTAATAATATCAAAGTTAAGCTTCAAGATACCGAGCAGCCGTTCACTGATGCGAACGTGAGAGAAACGCTCTTACAGTCAATTCCAACAGTTAATCCACTCTGGAACATGGCCAAAATGAATGGTGAGCGTGACAAAAAGAGCCTGATCGAAACAGTGACAACTCTCAAGTCACTGGAGGCAAACATAAAGTTCTCTCAACAAACCCCACCGGCAATTGCAAATGCTGCGCAAAATAATGGGGAACACAGAAATTATCGTGGTCGAAAGGGTGGTCGAGGTCGAGGTCGAGGCGGAGCGCAGAAACGAGGCAGAAACATTGGCAAGAATGATGATGATGAAATTCACCCAGGAAAGAAACGGGGCAGATGCCATGCCCGTGGAAAGCTAGGCTATTGGAAACGAGACGGCAGGACAAGACAGAATGAGAGAAATGGGAAGAATACTGTAGCTGGAGCAAACGCAGTTAGAGTAGAGTATTCATATGATTCTGACGCCTATATTGAGTTCCAAAAAGTGACACAAAAAGACAACTACGTTTCCAGATCAATAAAACAATTATAACCACAAGAAAAATCGTATCCTGCTCTCACCACCTACGCCTTTCTTTCTAAGGATGCCAGTATTGTTACTCTCATAGACTCTGGTGCGTCGCAGCACTTCAGTGGTGTCAGACATGACTTTGAGTCGCTAAAGAGATGGGGCTCTCCAAGGTCAATTCGGGTCGCAGATGGAAAGGTTATATATTGTGAAGGTCAAGGCACGATTAGGCTAAAGTCAAAAGGCCAAATCATTGCTCTGGACAATGTATGGTTTGTACCTGAGTTTGGCAAACTTCGTTTACTCTCTGTTCACCAATTTAACAGATGGGGGGTGGATGTCTTGTTTGTGAACCAACGCTGCAGGGTTGAGCGCGATGGAAAGCTACTTCTTGAAGTGGTGTCTGAAGACGGTGTTTTCAAAGTCAAGGAGTCATTCAAGATCGGAGAAAAGGCATTTAATGCAGAATCGTCAAGATAGGTTCAAACTAACCCTCGCCTGTTTGAATCCCCAGCTATAGAGACAGAGTGGGACATTCTACACAGGAGACTTGGCCACATAAATTTCAAAGACGTTGACGTTGTACTTAAGAATGGCGACAAAGGTATCACCCCACCAATCACCAAAAGAGCAGCACTTCTCGGGGAGACAAGTTGTGAATCCTGCTCTGCTGGAAGACTCAGAGAACATTTCAACAAAAGAACAGACAATCGAAGTACGGTTAAGCTGAGGCGTGTACATTGCGATATTTCAGGAATACAAGCATTATCTGTGAGAGGGTACAGATATTTTCTACTCGTAGTTGATGATGCTACCCGGTACTGTTGGATTAAATTACTCGAGAGTAAAGAAATGAGAGAAGTATTGCTGGCATTCAGAGAGATCAAATCCATTTCAGAACTCGAGAGCAACCAAAAGATCATACATATTAGAGCGGACAATGGTAAAAGTGAATTTGGCACAGGGTTTCAAAGTTACTGTAAAGAGGTCGGAATACAGTTAGAGCCAAGCCCACCCTACAAGCATTCGATGAATGGCGTCGTAGAAAGGTGGATGGGATCCACAGAAACAATTGCCAGGTCAATACTTTATGAAGCTCGTCTTCCTCACCAGCTTTGGGATTATGCGATCGAGCATGCAGTGTGGATAAAGAATCGAGTGCCGACTGCAGCACTACCTTTTGAACAAATTCAGGAAAGAACACCGTTTGAAGCATATTATAATAAGACGCCGTCACTCAAGAATTTGAGAGTCTTCGGCTGCAAAGCAGATATCCTTTACCCACCCGATCTAAATCCTCAAACTTGGGTTCCTCGTATCCGGGAAGGGAAATTTATAATGATAGGTATGCAATCATCGAAAATATAGAAATTGCTCGACACCCTCTCCCTGAAAGAAGCAGTCTCTGCAGATGTCAAGTTTAATGAATATAGCTTCAGGAATATTGATGCCGCAAGTTTTTCTAATAGAAGTGCCGAAGAGGTTTTGACACCCAAAGCATTGGGGGAGAGAATGGCAATTAGCGGTAGGCCAAAAGGGGTAAAACAAAAGGGTAAGGTATATACTCCGATGTATCCAACGGAGAACGTGAATGATACCCCTAGTACTGTGAATGCTCCTTCTGAGAGCATAGGCGGCCAACTAAGAGTTGAGCGACGCAGCAGACTGGATGATACCCCTAGTACTGTGAATGCTCCTTCTGGGAGCATAGGCGGCCAACTAAGAGTTGAGCGACGCAGCAGACTGGATGATACCCCTAGTACTGTGAATGCTCCTTCTGGGAGTGTAGGCGGCCAACCAAGAGTTGAGCGACGCAGCAGTTCAGATCTACATAATGATAAAATTGGAAGTATTCAGGCTGAAACTGAAATTAAAAGCACTCAGGTCAATGAGTTGCTTGATCAAGGAAATACACAAAGTGTATCAGAAAAATATAGTTCAAAAGTTTCTGATAATACCTCCTCAAGCAAATCTGAACGAAGATCTTGGTATGGTAGACTGATTAGAGATAGAGCTTACTCAGTATTCTCTAGGGATAATGCAGTGGCTGCAACATCGTCCCAGATAGTTCATATTAACCAAAATGATTCCTCGTCGATACAGGTACCCACACCACCATTTGAATCCATCACGATTGAGCCAGCCATGGTGGAAGACAAAAAGCTCTGGACAGAGGCCATCTTCTCTGAATTGAAATCTCTCGAAAAGACTGGGACATTCACGATAATGAACGGACAACTACCGAAAGGTCGAAAGGTGATCTCCAGTAAAACAGTGCTACAAAAGAAACTCAAGTCTGATGGAACACTGGCACGTCGCAAAGCAAGAATAGTTGTGAGAGGATTTGAGCAAGAATATGGCACAGATTACTTCGAAACTTTTGCCTCTGTGGTAAGATACAATACACTCAGGATACTCTTGGCGAAGGCTGCTGCGGAAGATCTAGAAATTGAGGCTTTAGATGTTGAAACAGCATTCCTCAATCCGAAACTCGAAGAAGAAATATACATGGAGGTTCCTCAGTTTTTCGAATTACTGCACCCAGAGGTTAATCCAGATACGCATTATCTCAAGTTGAACAAGTCGCTTTATGGCTTAAAACAAGCACCACTGGCTTGGTTTAATGAAGTTAAAGCACACTTTGCGAAAATTGGCTTGAAAGGGGGCGAGGCTGATCCAAACCTATTTATCGGCCGGGGTGTCCATGTGTTACTGTACGTTGATGACATGCTGATCATAGGGATGAAGCGATTAGTAGAGACTGTAAAGAAAGACATCAAGAACAGATGGAAGTGCAAGCTACTTGGTCCTGTTGATACTTTTGTCGGTCTACAAGTTGAACGCAATAGATCTAACCGATCACTTCGAATTCATCAATCAGCATATACCAAAAAGCTTTTAATGCGTTTGAAAATGAATAACTGCAATCCCAAGCAAACGCCTCTGCCAGCAAAAACAATCCTCAAGAGAACTAAAGAAGATACTTGGCGAGTTCTATGTAGCGATGAAGCTGGATTATATCGGCAGATAGTTGGAGCGATTCTATACCTATCGAATAGCACAAGACCGGATATCTCCTATTCAGCTGGGCAATTGGCCAGATTTATGTCAGCTCCCAACTCTCACCATCTAGAAATGGCCAAGCACCTCTTAAGATATCTAAACGGGACCCATGAACTTGGTATCACATACCAAGCCCAGGGAGCCCAGGAAACAGAATGGTCCGCTTGGACTGACGCTACCTGAGGCACAGAGGAAGATATGAAGTCATTTCAAGGTTACGATGTTATATGGTATGGTGGAGCAATCTCATGGTGTGCTAATAGACAAAAGAGCACAGCACTAAGCTCGATGGAGGCCGAGATTATGGCTGCTAGTGAAGGAGCTAAAGATTTAGCTTGGATGGAGAAAATTGCGGTGGATTTAGGGCATAAATTTAATAGACCACCTCCGCTTTATGTCTATAACCAACCTGCAATCGAACTATCTAAAACGACAAAGTTTCATAGCAAGGCGAAGCATATTCGAATACGGTATTTCTTTGTCAGGAATGATATGGTTTGGGAAAATAGGATCAGGATTGAACACAAAGCTGGAACAGAACAAATTGCGGACTTACCGACGAAAGCGTTACCAAAAGACAAATTCGAAAAGCTAATTGTGGGATTTGGAATGAAGGACAAGCTCTAATCGAATTTCTGGAACTAAATATAGGCACAGTTTGTGACTATTGGATAGGTACTCTTGTACCGCAACATTGCTTTCATGCTTTGGAGAGCTGAACTTCCACAGAGAGATGTAGGCTTCTATAGACCCTCAGGTGGCGAGTGGGTGCTGTTGCGGGAGTTAACGAGGCCTAAATTGGTGATCATCGGTTGCTGTGATTATGAGATAATTCAGCATGGGGGCGTGTCAAGATCACATGACTCACTCGCTTGTTTAGTTAGCAGCTCGCTTACGTATAGTATAAGATAGGATGCACACACACAATATTATGATTATCCTTTTTGTGGTATTACATACTTTCCCAGCATAACTATTACGCTATTCATATCTTCTTTGTGCTCATATCTTTGACAAATTGGTATGAAAGATTAGATCATATGATCTCGTCTAACCTAGAGAATTGTATAGCATGGCTAGGATATACAGTAGAACCCCTCTTAGCTAATAGTGGGTCCCGGTATAAATGTTGAAAAGATTCATTGTAATTTGGCATTTTATATTTGCAACACTTACCCTTACACGTCTTTTTGCGTGCAGGGGTAAGTATTGAAAATATAATCAGTAAAATTTCTATGAATCTCTTCAGTAATTATACCGGGACCCACTATTAGCTAAGAGGGGCTCTACTGTATCCATATTATAGCCCCTGTATATAAAATTTCCAGCTGCCTTCACTTACCGCTGAGCCTCTGTAGCAGCAAAGGGGTATGATTGTTTCCTAATAAGCCAGATATTTTCAAGAAAACCCACTTTAACGCCTATTGTTTATGCAACTAACAATCTTTAGGGTGGTAATGCTGCACGTCTACTGTGGGACTACCCAATGATTGTCAACTGTACATCTCCCGAAGGGCGGAAGATAATGGCCTGAATTATAAGGAGCACTCTGTCAGTTGCTCTAGTAACCTAGCACTCTAGTTTGTACATAAACTCTCTCGCGTTGTAGAAAATAAATAGACGGAGACCCCTGCTGTTGACACACACGTATCTCTGGTGACCTACGCAGGGAATTCTTCTCCTGTACTCGAAATATCAGATTTTGCATTCGAATATTTTTGTCTTCTTCAGTCTTGGTTCGAAAAATACATATTTTGGTTGTTCGTGGAATTGACGCGAACACACTGTCTAGCACTCGGTGTTTATCTGCTTGTGTATCGTTGTCTAGGCTATCAGCAACCCAAGTCTACGGAACCATTAAGTAGCCTTGAATCAAATATTATCGGTTTCTATAAAAGTGTGATAAGTCCATATTGTTTGAATCAAAGTTACGTGAGTGGCAATACACCAATTTTAAAATTCAGAAGTTCCGTCGTCAATCATATCCAAGTTAATTATCTAAAAATATTCATCCTGCCTATCATATCTTTTAACGGTAGTTGTTCAGAGGTTTATTGTTATTCTGATAATTTTGTTCTGAGGATGGCTAAGATCTGGCAGCACAGACTCAGGTTGAATCAACAAACGTCCCGAATAATAGCTCTGTTTTTGTTTCAAGCTATTGCCCATTTGATTTCACGGATCTTCGTGCAGAACTCGAGTTAATAGCGTTTGATATTGAAAAGGTCGTGGTAAAAAATCTGGAAAACCAACTTCAGTTAACTGTTCAATGGACTCCGTTAATATGGCTGAAGTTCTACCATCATTTGATCAGGCGGGAAGATTTTCAGGAGATGGAAGCTCGGGGACTCGTTGGCTATCGCGGTTGCAATATGACTTTCAGAAGGCTGGTTACAGTTCCCCTCCACCACACTTATATTTCTACGCAGTGGATATTTTGTTTGATGGTGAAGCGGCAAGTTGGCTTGATTCTACCCCAATGCTCAGATTGGTGATCGATGATCGTGAGCAATCTACGAAGGAGCGAGTCGCAGACTTTAAGAAACATCTATCTGCTCGGTTCCCATCCCAGATGATTGATTATTCTGAAGGAAACATTCAGCATGATATTATTATTATTGTTATTATTAGATTCATACACTAAACAGCTAAATAGAGCTATGTAGAGCACCAGTGCGTCGTCCCAGGAAAACCTGTTACAGAAAGAAAAACCTGGCTCCTAGAGTCAAAGGCCCCTAGGAAAGGATATCAAGAATGTGAAATTTGTACATGAATTTAGCAGAGAAAGTTGGATAAGTCCATACTTCAGCGTCTATAAGTCGTCAGCAAAAGATCATCTTCATACTACATCTCCCGCCAAGAGAAGGTTAACTTTGCGAAACTGCGCTAGTCTCTGGAGGCCAATTATCCATCGCGCTGTACGTGGAACAAGGCGATCAGCATGATATTAAAGGATTTTCACAGGTGAAGTCCGAGCCTTTAATGGCATACTATTAACGGGCCCTTCATCTATTAAGATGAGCTCATGGTAGAGATAACCACAAGAGTTTGACTGGCGTTATCAAACCTTTTAGCTGGTTCGGAAGCTTTTGGAGAAATAAATATATGAATTTGATATAATACTCGCACAGGAGCAGTAAAAAATAATAATAAAAACTTGACTTCCCTTCTTTTCTCTCCAAAAACCCTCCCCTCATATATCATAGGCTTCAATCCATGATATCAAACAAGATAAAAATCCTGGCTACAGCAGTTCAGAGATAAAATACACTTATGAAATAAGATGTAACGACAAGGGAGGTTGTGACAAGAGAAGTATCAATCTGTTACTTGATGTGAATCAGAAAGTTTTGAAAATTGAAAAAGCCTTGTCAAAAATTACCCGAAACGCCAAGAGTTTTAATTGATCAGATAATGAATGAATTGAACTCCAAGCCCCCAGGTTAAGTCTCCACTTATACGGAGCTCTATGATTAATTTGACAGGCGTCAAGGCCCTAGCACCCGTTGAACAAGTAGTACTCGACTCAATTATGTCCACGTTTGTTGAAGGTTTACAGGACGAGGATTTACGTAATGAAGTATTTTGAAGGTTAATTCTGTCTTGTGGGTCCCTCTGGAGATCAGTAGAAATTATAAAGGAAACTCAGCAAAGCCTGAATTTGGCGGGACAAGCCAAAAATCGATCTGCAGAGAAACAAGAGATACAGAAGATAAGAGCTTTGTGTGCCGCACAGTTTGGCAAATCTGTGACAACTGTACTAGCTGATCTTAGCTCTGGGAACTTAGCGTTATCTAAAGCGCGCACAGGTCGCGACAGTGATGCAGAGACGATTTCACAAAGGCAACAAGTCGAGAACCCTGAGGTACAATCCCGTGTAGCCCCTGAAACATCACCAGGGCAATTGTAGAAAATTTTTTCTCGAGAGTTACAACCCAAAGCAAATGAGCAACAGTTACTACCAAGGGGGTATCAGGGTAGAGGGTCTAAAAATTATCCTAGAAACATCTCAAGAAATCTATTTATAAACGGGTCGGCTCTATATAATCCGAATGATGGCCCATTGTGCTTTGGGTGTGGAATGATTGGATATATCAAGCCACGCTGCTCTAATAATCATCTTCAGAATTGGGAACAATCATATCTAAAAGATTTATTATACAATAGACCCCCAGTGTCAAGAGAAGCAAATATGATAGATTACGGAAATATGAACAATTGATGGAGTCCTCGGGTGGAGTCGCATTCTCACTTGAACCCCCACTATGATCTCCACCAAGGGTATAGAAATCAAAACCAACATCTAAATTAGTCAACATTTTTCTCTCAAGATAGTCGCCAAATGCCCGGCTTCAATGGAAATAGTTTATCTCACAATACGCAACGAATTTACCAATCTCCAAGACTGCAGCCTAGTTCATCGTCATCGCAGATCTCTGAAGTACGCCCTGATCGATCTTCACAGCCTTGGAGACCTCAAAAAGTTCACTTTTGACAACAAGATGATGCCGACATAACCTTGGAACAACTTCATGGTCTTGTATTACTTGAAATATTGGTTATGAACAAGTCTGAAGGACGTACCGTTAAAGGTTGGATGATTCTGTTACTAGCAACAATTACACAGATTGACAGTGATGACGAGGGGGGGTGTTGATAGTTCCCAAATAGATCAAGATAAGTATGTTTTGAAGTAAATTATTTTTTTATAGGAAGACTCTGCCTGATTATATACATTCCTAGTGGTTTTCCAAAACTCCACTAGTATATTCTATATTGTTATATACATTTCCACAGAGTGCCAAATAAGGTAAAGTGTAGCACTGTAGATAAGGTTGTTGGTCATAATGACAAACAAGAGAAGCTGCTAGAATTATGTAGATTATAGAAGCAGCTTAGTAATACAGTTGAGAAATCATTATCTCAATTAATTATTCTCATAATGGTGCATTAAGACACTATACTGTTTTGGGTAAGATTAGTAATGCAGTCATGTTACTATTCTATTTACGACAGTATTATCTGATGATCAGGAGGTAACAAATGAATCTAAGACATGCGAGCTTGGAGTTCAATTCAATTCCTTCTCAAGTTCAGGACCGAGTAAAAAGCGACAGAGGGTGGAATTAGAAGATCTTTTGAATAAGACAACTGCTGTCCCGACTGAACCCCCAAATTCTCAGAAAAATCAGTCCGAATCCAAGCAAGAAAAGCGAGGAAGAAAGGCCTTGTGTTAAGGAATCGAGGACCTTAGTTATTCACGAGGGTCGAAGTCGTAAAAATAGTTTATAATATTCTAATGAAGAGGAAATTACAGTATATGGCTGGACTCCCCAATATATATCGTCACCCAAACTTGCTAACTTACCCTACCCGATTCCCTGGAGTTGCCTTGTCCCCGTCCCTTGATGCCTAACGCCCAACTCCACCAATCCTAATGTACCGGCTTCATGTAAACCCGAAATGCTCGTTTTATCCCTGCCACTGGCCCCCGCTCGGGTCGGACCTTCCTGCTCCCGGCCGATCCCCCCTTCGCCTATTAGCGCCTCGTTATTACGATTTTTACTGGGCTGGTCCCTGTGACCAGCCCCTATACGGGCAAAGCCCATAACATTACCCCTTCTTCCCCACTTAGTTCTGGGTTTCTTGGGTCCTTGCCTGGCCCCCTCATCCTCCCCCACCCCGTCGCCGCATCCGAATTTTGACTCAAATTGGTCTAGGGCCACATTGTCCTCCAACTCTGATCTGTCTTCCCATGTCGGTTCGGCGAACCCTATCCATTTTACCAATACTCTTCTGACGTAGCCCCTCCCCCTCCGAAACTTTTCGGACCTGAGGATTCTCTCCACCTCTTGTTCCAGCTCGGCTTGCGGATCTGATTGATTGACTACGGGTGGTGGTTGCTTATCATCCTGCTGCTGAGATGGTAGCAGGTCTTCGTTGGCTTTTCGTAGCAGCTCGACGTGGAATCTCGGCCAGACTTTTGTCGGTACGTCTAATTCTACCACATGTGGCGAGATTACCTTTGTGACTGTGTATTTCGCATTTATCCATGCTAATTTTTTCTTGGTTTGTGGGGTTTGGATATTCCTCAGGCTTAGCCAGACCTTGTCTCCCACTTGATATTTAATTGCGGGTGACCTACTTTGGTTGGCTTGTTCCTCCATGTTCTGTTGGGCCGCCGCCATCGCCGCCGCGGCAAATTCCTGAGCCTGCCTTATTCTGTCCAAAAATTTATCAGCTCTCTTTGCCGTGGGCGAAGAAGCATTGTTGACACTGTCAGGAAATGAAATGACAGACAGGTAAGAACTCAGATTAAAGGTTGAAATAAAACTAGAGAGCTAAGTCTACCCTACAAATACAACTTATATGAATGTTTTCCGTAAGCGACAAAAGAACATATATCAATAAAGATCTAAACGCCGATACTCCGTGGGTATCTTTTCCAAGTCCATTGTCCTTTCATAACTCCGTGCCTTAATTCTTGACAGTCCTCCCTCCTCTCAAGTGATCGTCCCGATCATTATCCATCATATCGATTTGGCGGCTTACGTGTTCTTGCGTGTCTGTCTAATATCATGCTTTCTGGCCGCTGTTTTTCAGGGTACCTATTATGAAATGCTTGTATTTCTACTCCTTCACCCTCAAGCTTATCCATTGGAATCCATTCTTTGGAATCGTCGCTCCACCTAATTTCGTATTCGAAAACCTCATTTTTAACTCTGGAGTTTGTTATGTCTTTAAATGATTTGAAATATTCTTCATCATTAACAAACCACTCCATCCCATATTCTTGTTGATTTAATTGTGGGAGTGTAGCTTTTTCAAGTTTTTCAACGTGAAAAACGTCGTGTATTTTGCCTAATAGATTTTTTAAATCTAGTTGATATGTTAGTATATGATTGAGTAAATGAAGTCACGATAAAGTTCGTGATGAATGCGTTTGAAAGATGAAAGAATACTACCAAAAGTATCGATAATAATAACGTGGCACTCGAGCTTCCTGAAAAAGAATAAATTCTATTATCTATCCAGATCCCAAAAAATTGATTATCCTCCTTTCCTTTTAGTCTCTTCAATCCCCTCTTCAATTTTCAATCCCTTCTAAAAATAATTTCAACAAACATCTCAAACTATGACATAGATAGAAATAGAAAACAAAACTAACACACACGGCTTGATAAACTTGAAACAGATAAAGATCAAACAAACCCAGCTAAGGGTGGCGAGCTTCTATGCAGGTCCGATGTTTTGACCTTCCTCGATATATGTATGTAGTCTTAGCGCGCTAATGATTCAAGCGAGGAAAAAATAGATCCCCTTGCCATACAACTAAAATAGCACAATATCCTAACTTTACGTACTTCCTTTGGTTACGTCATACAGTTAGATCAGTGACTTTTCTCAGCACTTTAAAGGGGCCAATTTGCTTTTCAGCAAGTTTTTTGCATGGGCGTTTTGTCCTGATGTGGGTGGTTCTTAACATGACCCAATCGCCGACCTGAATATCCATTTCAATACGCTTTCTATCATAGTAATGTTTCATTTTTTCATTTTTGGTTGCCATTGTAGTTTTCAATTTGGTCATTATATCGATCAATTTTTTGGCGTGCATAGCGGCACTTCCACAAGTGATTGGCTCTCCAGGCTCTTCATTTACAATTTGAGAGTTCGGTAAATAACCTTGATCAGCGTAGAATGGGGCCAGACCAGTTACGGCGTGCTTTGAATTGTTCCATGAAAATTCGCAGAGGTCTAGGTATTCGTCCCAATCGTTTTGTTCCAGATTGACATATGCTCGAAGATATGACTCTATTGGTTGGTTTATTCTTTCTGCGAGACCGTTACCTTGCTAGTGCGCTGTAGTAGTAGGTATGTTTTGAAATCCCATAAATGTGCCAAGTTGCTTCCAGAATTTGTTGATAAATTGTTGCCCGCGGTCTGTAATGAAGACTTTGGGAATGCCGTGTTGCCTTGTCAAGTTTTTACGAATTAGTGTAGCTGTTTTTTCAGCGGTAAGACCTGCGAGTTTGCATGGTATGAATCGACCCCGTCTTGTTGCTGCATCAATACACGTGAGAATAACGGTGTTACCACTTTTTGTTTTTGGCAAATCTGTGATGAAGTCCATGGCGACTCTTGACCACCTCCCTTCGGGGACTGGTAGAGGATTGAGTTTCCCATGTTGTTTATGCGTCTTAGATTTGGTGCGTGCGCAGATTTGACATCCTGCAACGTAATTCTGAATATCTTGTGTCATACCTGGCCAGTAGTAGTTACGTTGGGCCAATTCTATTGTCCTGGCTGTACCCCAATGACCGGCAAGAGGGCTGTCATGGCTCAGCTCCTTTGCTCTTATTCGAAGAGTTTCGGGGATATACAATCTGTTGAGTTTATACCACAACGCTTCGTCTTCTAAATGCCAATCGTCGGGTAATTGTCGTTGTAGCAGATCTGAGGCAAATTTGTCTATCCCCAGCGCATTAGCCATTTTGGGTTTGAGCTCTTCTGAAACTAAAGCGTTGATATGTAAGTTATTACTACATGTAGCGTCCTCCTTTAAATTTAATCCCCAGGTAGTTAAGCCATCCTGAGATTTGACCATGTAGTCGGGCCGCCTAGATGGTGCGTAAGCTGGGTTTTTATTTCCTTGGCAGTGGTAAATATCAAAATCGTAAGCGGCCAATTTTTCTATGTAGCCGAATTGTTGCCGATTTGGTCTAACAGTTGATTTGAAGTATTGAAGGTTGGCATGATTGCTGTATATTAGTATCTTGTGTTGTGCTCCTTCTAAGTAGACGCGGAAGTGCATCAAGGCGTTAACCACGGCAAGAAGTTCTTGATCTGGTGTATCATACCGAGTTTCTTCGGGTTGTAGTTTTCTACTCCAGAAAGCTACAGGTCTTTTTACTCCATTGTGCCTCTGTGATAATATGCCGGAGATTCCACCGCCGGAAGCATCCGTTTCCAATATTCCTGGTAAATTTGGGTCCCATTGTTGCAAGATGGGAGAGTCGGCGAAACTTTGTTTAATGTCATTAAAGGATAGAAGTGCGTTTGCATTGAAATCGAAAGGTTTTTATGTGACTTCTTTTTTTAGCAAGTTAGACATGCCAGCACATCTTTTGGAGTATTGAGAAATAAATCGTCTGTAAAAATTGGTGAATCCTAAGAACTGTTGTAGTTGTTGTAGATTTTGTGGTATTGGCCATTTTGTTATTGTTTCAATTCTAGTAGGACTAATCTTGAGGCCGTCTTCCGAGATTACGAAGCCTAAAAAATCGACTTCTTGTAATTCAAATGCACATTTTGAGAGTTTGCAATACAAGTTGTTTTGGATTAATTTTTCGAGTACAATGGCAGTGCGGTGATGAAGTTCTTGTTTGGTTTGCGCGTATATTAGAAAATTGTCTACGTATGAAACAATCCCATTGCCAAAGTCTTGAAAAACTTGATCGATGAACAATTGCCATTGTCAGGAAATCCTCTACTGTATAATATATATATGGAGATTGCCAGGTTATAGTGTTCTATGATTCTGGTCTGGCCTTTTAGCCGAGTGGTGATGCATCTATCTTGTGTATCATGTAGGATGGCAACCTTTAGCCTGACACCCACCTCTTGACCCCTGTCTCCAGCCTCGGTGTCTACACACCGCTTATGACAGCCATGTTGGGGGTGAATTTGCGAGACCAAATAGCATTACCAACCATTCAAAGCAGCCGTCTGGCGTTCGAAAAGCTGTTTTCCATTCATGCCCTGGTGCTATACGTATCATGTTATACGCTGAGATGATGTCGAGTCATGTAAAGTATTAAGCTCCACGAAGTTTGTCAAAAAGATTGTTGATGTTCGGTACAGGGTACTTGTCTTTCACAGTTAGGGCGTTGGGCCGACAATAGTCCATGCACATTCTTAACTCTTGAGTGTGAGGTTTTTTACAAAAAGAACGTTCGCTGGAGCTTGAGCTTTGCATCTGCGGATCCACCCTTTTTCAAGGAGTTGGTCAGTTTGCTTCTTCGCTTCTTCTACTTCCTTTTCTGATAATCTTGACATTGGGACTACGCGCGGGAGTTTACCGTCTGGAATGTTGATTGTCATGTCAATATCATTGCGGTGGGGTGGCAGTTTAGCTGCATTTGATTTTGAGAAAGCTTCGGCCAAATATTTCAAGTTTTCAGGGATAACAACATCTTCATTTTCTTGTTGTGCGTCGCTTTGTAACAGTGCACTTAAGAACACTTCACTTGTCTGGTCACTTGCGATCTGTGAGATGGCACCAGAAGAAGGAAAATTGTTTTCCGAGGTCAGGATGGGTATAGGGGTTGTTATATAGGGGGAGTGTTTTTCTGGAATGTTATAATTGGAAGTTGTTTTGGTTGTTGAGGGTCCTGAATGTCGATGCTTTACAGTTTTGTTGATCCAGTCGATATCAGGATTGACTGCTTCTAGCCATGGTAACCCAAGTATTGCATCGTGTGATAGTATAGGTGCTTCTACGAAATCAACTTTTCCTTCAAAGAGCCCTGGTAGCTTTGTGTGTAACGTAGATTCGTAAGCTAGTTCAGCAGGTACCGCAACTTTTCCATCGAAGGAACAGATTTTTTTGTTAACAGGTTTTCTATTTCTCATAGGATTTGCACTCATTATATTATATGTACATGCGTTAGCCTGTGCTGCACCATCTACTAAAACTCTAGCTTTAACCCCTCCAATTGTCCCCTGTAACTCCACTGACCTGCTACTGTTCAGGCTAGCGATTGTGAGTGGAGCATCTGTTAACGGGATGGGGTAGCCTACCTTGAATGAAGGCGAGACAGGAGGAGCTGGAGGTGGTTTGCCCTCCTTTGCCAATTTTTCAATTAGACGTTGTGTGAGAATTACATCTCAGACTCTATCATGCCTCATTACATTGCCAAGTCTGAGGGAGGAGTGTGAGAAATAAGTTTCACCTCTAAACATACGCTAGAGTGGAATTAGGGCGTTAATATTAGTTTCATTGGTTGTTATGTGGTCCGTGTTATCTCAGTCGCGATTTCTCAACGTCGCGCTCATCATCCCATCACGTCTCAGGTACGCGACATCTTGTGTTAAGAACTTTTGTTTCAGCTCTGGTTTATCAACAGAGGTTTCAGTCAGCGACTCATATGCCAATTTCGAGTTGGACATATTACAGTTTGTTCTAATGCTGGAATGCTCATGAAACTAGAAGAATATAGATATATGTACCTTAGAAGGCTTTATGGGGGGACAGAGAAGAAGGAATACCAGATTTGACATCACCAAATTCATCATTGTTGAACTCGTTTTTATTGTTATAATTTATCTCTTTACAACTTCTTGAAAAGGCAGGAACTTTTCTAATCTTTATTTAACTTTTATCCTTATCCTATTCTCACTTTCCACCTCACAATTTCTGATACGTTGGCATTGGTAGGTTGGGTGATTGCCTCTATCAAACATACAAAGGTTATGCTTTTTTCGAAAATCTTTGATTTCTTGAGATAGCTTGCCATCTTGAGTTAGATGTGGTTGGGAGAAGGATGTGAGAGAGTCATCTTTGAAGTTACTGTGTCTCATGGGTCTGGGTTTGAAGTTGTTCGACGGATTGCTGGGGGACTTTCATTTGTTTTTGCATTTTATAACCGCTCTCATACTGAAGCGCAAGTTCTGTGACGGCTTTGTAGTCTGTAATATCTATGTATGGTGTGCCTAGAAGTTTTCCCTGCAGAGGCTCAATGAGGCCCTTGAAGAATTCCTCTCCCCAAACTTGTGGCGGAAAGCCGGTATCTTTACACAAAAACTCAAAGCGTTGCTTGTATTGCTGAACACTCCTCTGCTCTTGTTTAAGTGATTGACGCTGTCGAATACGCTCATGTTTTGTTGTACGACTTTGATATTGTTCACGTAAGCGTTGGGCAAACGAGGGCCAATCATCCTTCAGTCCTGGTAGGAGTTGGAGTTCCAGCCTGGCCCATTCCTTAGGGGCCTCGTTATCCCCTTCGGCTGACGATCCTTTTAAGTTTTCTACTGCCACCATTACCTTTTGACGATCAGTGGCGTGGTATTGAGGCTGCAGGATGAATTTGGCTTCTAGGTCTTCAATGAACTGATTAACACTAGTTTCTCCTGAGAACTTTTCCAAAGTTGGTACAGGCGTTTGTATTGAATGAGAAGGTAGTGCAAATTGTTGAAGGGGTGGCGGCATGTACATATGTGCTGGCGGTTGCTGTAGGTTGTATGGAAATTGAGATGGGTGTGAAGATGGGAGGGGCTGCGAAAATGTTTGCGTGTGAGTAAATGGATAAGGTGAAGGGCTTGTATGTGGATTAAAGAATGGTATATCGGTCTGCATAGGTGACGTCTGTTGTTGTGGTGGTGGTGGTGGATGTAGGGGTGGTTGTTGTTGTTGCTGTTGTTGTTGCTGTAGTAACAGTATGAGTTGTTGATGTTGTTGTTGTAGTTGCTCTTGTTGCTGTTGTTGAATTTGTTGAAGTTGCTGTTGATACTGTTGTTGTTGCTCTTGTAAGTTGGCATTGTTGGCAATAGAAAAATTTTTGAGCGCTGCAGCCATTTGGCTTTGAATTATATCCGAGATTTTTTCATTATCAAGCGCGTTCTCGTTATGAAACACTGGCATCGGTATGTTGCTAGGGAGGTTATAGTGTACGCGTGGTAATGGAGTCTCAAAAAGCGTGTGTTTAGATGGTGAGGGTATCAAAGATTCACCTTGTGATGGGGATTCATCTCGCACTAGTTGTTTACCCTTCTTGTTCGGGCTTTGGCGACGTGGCTCTAGAATGATATTTTCAGTATTTAATCCTCGCATGAGGTTTTTGGGTAACGAAGACATTTTGCGAATTATAATTGAAAGAGTTCTCAGGTGTCTGATCAGAGAGCTTTATTGTCAGGAAATGAAATGACAGACAGCTAAGAACTCAGATTAAAGGTTGAAATAAAGCTAGAGAGCTAAGTCTACTCTACAAATACAACTTATATGAATATTTTCCGTAAGCGACAAAAGAACATATATCGATAAAGATCTAAACGCCGATACTCTGTGGGTTTCTTTTCCAAGTCCATTGTCCTTTCTTAACTCCGTGCCTTAATACTTGACAGACACTCTGTGGTTTGAGTTGTATCGGCTCTGCATGATACCTGTGTGACAAGAAAAATGGGCTTAGGTTTGTCGTAGAGTTGTCCCGGTTATTTAGCGCCAGTTGCGCCGTAGGTAACATTAATGCCCACTCCGTTTGCGAAAAAGAAACAAAGGCCCTGAGATACGCTAGGACTTCTTGGTTCATTCTTTCCGTCGCTCCGTCTGTTTCCGGATGAAATGCCATCGACAACCTTTGCTCCACCTGTGTCAGTTTGCACAGCCTTTTCCAAAAATCGCCTACCCAGTTGGAACCCCTGTCTGACGTTAACGCGTGGGAGAATCCGTGAAACCGGTAATGGCAATGCAAAAATCTATTGGCACATTCCTCTGCGTTCATTGATTGCATTGCCTCTAGAGTCACGCTCTTCAGCAGACGGTCGGTAATCACCATCAGATATCTTGGGTCTCCTTTGGATTTTGCTGGCAAGTCGGTCATGAAATCGATTGATAATTCACTGTGAAAACGTTTGGGAATTGGCAAGGGTAGTAACAACCCCTGCCTCCTAGACCGCCAAACCTTCGTTCTACCGCACACATCACAATTCTTACAAAATCTCCGCACCATGGGAGTCATTCCTGGCCAGAAAAATGATCGCGCGAGGATTGCTATGGTACTATTTCTTCCAGGATGTCCCGTAAGATAGGAGTCGTGCGTTTGTTGTATTAGCGCCGTTCTCAGTGGTTCCCAGTCTGGAATCCATACCCTTCTCCGAAAGCATAACGCTCCTCTGGTGTCGATTTCGCATTCTGAGGCTGATACTTTCAATTGCAAGGCTGCGTTGAACTGTGCCTCGCCCTCTAATAGTGTCCGGTATAGCTCTACTATTGATTTGTCTTCGTCTAAAGACTTGTCCCAAAGCTGCTGTAATTCCTGTTCCTCGAACAGACTCTCTCCTGTCGGTATTTTTCCGCGGATATTGCTTTGATCTGCTTGTACATGGCCAACCACTGGATTTTTATGGATCTAATCTTCCTTCAACAATCTGAACTCCCTTTCCTTCAACCTAGGGTCATTTATTGATTCTGGTATATCTTGCGCCCTTCGGGACAACGCATCTGGCCGTCCTGCAAACTTTGCGGATCTAAAGTCTAACTCAAAATTGAATTGGGAAAGCAGCTGTGACCATCTTACTTGCCTCTCAGACAACCGACGGGATGTCATAAAATACTTGAGATTTTGATGGTCTGTTAGAACCAAAAAAGGGTTCTTCACTCCTAGTAACTCGCTTCTCCATTCATTGAGGCATCTAATTATGGCCAGCAACTCCTTGTCGTGAATGTCGTAGTTGCATTCGGCAGGTGATAGCTTTTTTGAGAAGTACGCGACGGGATTTAGTTGCCCCCCTGGTTGTTTCTGCAGAAAACACCCCCCTGTAGTCCAGCCGGATGCGTCCGTTTCCAGCACGGTTGGGTTATCTCCATTCCACAACGCTAATATAGGAGCGGTGCTGAAAAGGGACTTTAGACTTTCGAATGATTTCTCTTGCTCCTGATCCCATCGAAAAGGTGTACCCTTTTTAGTCAATCTTTGTAACGGGGCTGAGGTCTGAGCAAACTCAGGAATAAACGTTCTGTAGAAGTTTGCGAAGCCCAGAAAGCTACGCACCCCCTTAACATTTTTCGGAGCCTCCCACGTTCCAATTGCTCGTACCTTTTCTGGATCTACATTGATACCTTCGTTCACATTCACTATAAAACCCAGGTATTTTATCTCCTTCTTTGCAAACTCACATTTCCTAGGATCTAACTTCAGGCCCGCGTTTTGCAATCTTCGTAACACCTGAGAAACCTTGGTCCAATGATCTTCCAGATCCCCATCCGTAAAGATGACCACATCATCGACATAGGCCGAGCAGGTAACTCCTAGCAAGTCGCCTAACTCTTTATTTATCCATCGCTGAAAGGCAGAGGGAGCCCCTGCTAGGCCAAATGGGGTTACTAACCATTCGAACGATCCGAACCTAGTCCTGAAGGCCGTTTTCCATTCGTCGCCTTCCGCAATTCTTAGTTGATGAAATGCCGACCTTACATCGACTTTGGTGAGCCAGGACGCCTCTGATAAAATCTGCATCGTCTCCCTAATGAGTGGTAGTGGATACCGATCCCTTTCCGTTACTGCGTTCAACGCCCTATAGTCCACGCAAAACCTTAGACCCCCACCCGGCTTCTTTATGAATAGCACAGAAGCCCCCCCTGGAGAACTGCTTACACGGATCCAATTCTTGTCCTGTTGCTCCGTAAGAGTCTTACGAAGAACCAATAGTTCCTCTCTCGTCATTCTGTAGAGAGGTCCCCATGGAACTTCCTTGTCTCGACCCTGATTATCCTTTTGCATAACTACCTTTGTGTCCACCCCTGGTCTGTGTGGAGGTAACGCATCGTTTCCGTCGGTCCCGTCTTCCAAAAACAGCTCAGTGAATTTCCATAGCTCAACAGGTAGATTGGCCTTTGTTTCCTCCCTGGTCATTGTTGTCTTTGGTTCCAAAGCCTTTTCCAGTTCCGTTTTAGAAACGGACCCGACCACTTGCTCCCGCCCTATCAGGTGCTGCCGGCTGATGCCTGTTGGTCCCTCTAGTTCCCTCTGAACTAGCGTTGGGTTTTCCGTACTACGTTTGAGTAGCTCCCTATGTCCTATTTTAAGTGAGGGTCTATCAGCCGCGTAAACTACCTGGTTCTTTTCCATCCACGGTTTTCCAAGTATGATAGGGTAGGCCAAATTAGTCATGACGTACGCCCACATGAGTTCCCGATGACCCTCGATGTCTAACTCATATTTGGCGATTTGTTTAATAACGGTGGTTTTACTATCGTCAGCTAAACGTAAAACCCGGGGCGGAATCGATTTTATATGAATTTTATGAGCGTGCACGAGATTTTCGTCAATCACAGAGAGGCATAAACAGCCGGTGTCAACCATAGCTTCGATAGGAAACGATGAATTTATTAATCCTACAATAACTAGGGGTTGAGAACATAAGACCCTCTCGATACCCGACGAAATCCCGTTAGCACCCTTGAGCGCGACTTCGCTCAAGGGGCCCCGTTTCCCTGCCCCTCAGTACCCCTTGCGGCGTTGAAGAGATCTCTAGAATCACGCGCCCTGCGAAACCTCGGACACTCCTTCGCAAAATGCCCCCTCTCCGTACACCGGACACACGCTCCCTCTGACAAAAGCCTGCGAACCTCCTGCTGAGACCTCCACGGCGCCCTGGGCAAGCTAGCCCTTCTATCGTCGTGTCCTACAGCGTTCGCCGCAGTTGTCGGAGGTCTTCCTAGGTCCTCGAGGTCACTCTCCCTTCCTTCATTTTCCAAAGCCATCCCTCTTATTCCCGCCATGAGGGCATTGGTTCCCCCCATTCGAATATCCCCCTCGCTATCCACTCCCTGGTTTCTTGGAACCGACATCGCTACCCCACTCTTAGGAGCCCCATATCTCGTCCTGGTATTGGTCGCTCCTCTGGGTCGATAGTCGGCCATTGCTTCTACCTCCAGAGCTATCTCCCTCACTTTTGCTACCCACTCTTCGTGCTTGTTGGCCGGTGGTAATTTTAGGCCAATTAGAGCTCTCCTGAGCTGGTTGTTCATTGCCGCTTTTAATTTTTGGGTTTTTCCGAGGGCGGTGTGGGCCTCATCACCTCCGCTTTGGGCCAACCTGTAGTTGAAGTCTTGCAGGAAGTCGGCGAACAGCTGGTGCTCCCCCTGCTCCATCCGGTCCAATAGTTCGGACGCGGCCTGCTGACCCTGCCGATCCGCAAAGGTGTTCTCAAGGTGTTGAACCAATTCTTTCCAGCTAAAGTTATTACCTGCCTTTCGCGAATCAAACCATCCCGACACTCGCGACTTCAGGTTTTCAGGAATTGTGTCGATTATGTCGAGGCAAATCGAACATTCGTCGAAGAAAGGCGCAAAATCCGTGGTGATTCGCGTCTCCAACCTCCCTAAGTAAAACTTGAAGTCTACTGCCCGACCGTTCCATTTCGGCAAGGCCACATCTCTTCTGGCTTATCTGACACTTTGCATAGGCGCCTCAGACTGAGCTCTGCGCTCGGCTAACATCTGGAGAAGCCCCTGCCAGTCCTGCGAGGTAATGTTAGGATTGGGAGGTGCGAAGTTACCCAACATATTGACCTCCTGTGTGTTAACAGTATTGTGGTCCATCTCTGGTGCGCTGACAAAGGAAGAAGACGAGTCGGAATCGAAGTCAGGAACTCGAATGGTCATAAACAACTATCAGAGAGAGAGGAAGAGAGTTGAAAAAAAAAATATAATTAGAATATTATATGTTAAGGAATCAAGGACCTTAGTTATTCACGAGGGTCGAAGTCGTAAAAATAGTTTATAATATTCTAATGAAGAGGAAATTACAGTATATGGCTGGACTCCTCAATATAGATCGTCACCCAAACTCGCTAGCTTACCCTACCCGATTCCCTGGAGTTGCCTTGTCCCCGTCCCTTGATGCCTAACGCCCAACTCCACCGATCCTAATGTACCGGCTTCATGTAAACCCGAAATGCTCGTTTCATCCCTGCCACTGGCCCCCGCTCGGGTCGGACCTTCCTGCTCCCGGCCGATCCCCCCTTCGCCTATTAGCGCCTCGTTATTACGATTTTTACTGGGTTGGTCCCTGTGACCAGCCCCTATACGGGCAAAGCCCATAACACCTTGAAACATCTAAGAGAAATAGTTGGACGGGTGGGAGAAGGTCCCATTGATTACGTGGAGTTTGCAAAGCGGATTAATTTTCCTGTTAACCTACTAGATTTTTGGCAGATAAGCCCAGACGGAGCGAAGGAATTTCGAAGGTTATCAACAAGAGTTAACAAGAAGAAATCTTCAAAGAAAGCAACGGGCCTATTCTCTAGCTCAGTTAATAATGCCGACTCGGGAAATAACTCCTACACATCTTCAATGTCGATAGAACAGAAAGCTTTCCGGATTCCAGTTGTTGCTCGAGCCATTGTGAATAAAAAAATTCAACAAGTTGCACTTCTTAAGCACATATCTGAAGCAGATCAAGGATCTGAAGTAAATGTTATCTCTCCTGGTCTTGTTAAGGCTCTAAAGCTTGAAAAACAAAGCTTGGCAACTCGAGGATTTAGTGGGCTTACGATGAATACCGCTGATGGAGGTGTTTCTGAGTTGTCGCATTTCGTCAGCTTCGAGATTGGTGTGTTTGGAATTTGGAGGAAAATTGATGCATTTATACGTCCAATACAAAGAAAAAATAATGAACTTGACCTACACTTACTTCTTGGCTTACCCTGGCTTCATGCAATAAATGCCAGGATTTATATCCGAGAGTCACGAATAACCATTGGGGATCCTGGAATAAATGAACAGGTACTTGCTATTCAAGGACCTACATTCTTGCAATCAAATACCCATAAGCTGATATTATACCCCAAAACTGCCGAAGCTTCTAACTTTCCTTTACCTGAGCATGTGATACCACACGAAAGTGTACAAAGCTCTGATACGGATTCTGAGGCGTCTGATGATACCGATTTGTCGAGTTTTGATGATGAACTTCCCAAGAATATGTCTGAGACAGTTGAAAATCCAGATGTTTTGAATGGCAAGCACGCAAACAAACCCGAATACATCTCTACTGCAGCGGAAAACTAGACCGACCCAAACACGTCACTAAACTGCTTGAGTATGATGAGTCTACGCAGAACGCAAAAATTTCAGAATCAGTTGGCAGTCCAAGTACCGAATCTATACAGTGCTCTTCTTTTCTTTCTTTGTCGTCATTGAATTTATCTCCTTGCGTCTTTTCACATTAATTTACACATAATTTTTAGTCATTTTCATGCTCAGTCACTGTCAGAATTTGTCTGACCTTGTAATGTCTGTCCTTTATTTGTTTGACACGTCCTAATAAGACTACCTTGGTTGTCTCGGGTTGCATTTCGGTTCGCTTCTGTCATAAGCGGTATGTAGACAGCGAGGCTGGAGACAGGGGTCAAGAGGTGGGTGTCAGGCTAAAGGTTGCCA
This sequence comes from Podosphaera xanthii, assembly GCA_028751805.1. NCBI lineage: Eukaryota > Fungi > Ascomycota > Leotiomycetes > Helotiales > Erysiphaceae > Podosphaera > Podosphaera xanthii. The sequence continues at coordinate 2,542,841 of JAPWIX010000007.1, forward strand.
TCCTACAAAATACACGAGATAGATGCATCACCACTCGGCTAAAAGTCCAGACCAGAATCATAGAACACTATTGTCTGGCAATCTCCATATAAATATTATACAGTAGAGGCTTTCCTGACAGCTTCGTTTTGTCTAGCTTCGGATAATTTTCTATCTCGGCGTATCTCCTTTGGGGGTTTGACATGGGTCTTGTTTCATCCATATTGCCGACTCGCGCTTTGCCATGGATATATACGCTTCACGATACTAATATATTTTATTTTAATTGATTTGGTTTGATATGATCTCTGGTCAAATAATGTATATAAGTACCTTCGGCCTTCAAAGGATAGCTCTTTACGCTTTGTCTTTTGTCTCTTCTAGAACCCTAGAATCCCAGAACCTAGTTACCCTAGACCCTCCAGTTCACCTAGTTCCTTTTTTCAGTTATTCCTAGTCCCAGTCCTTTATCCTTACTTCCTTCTTTGCCTTGTTACTCCCTGCTACAGACCCAATCTCACGCCGCCTCTTGCTTTCTTAGTAATTCTCGAAAATATCATTCTCCAAGCTACCGAGCCGATATCGATTGTGACAGTCACAAAATTTGAATCCCTTTCTGCTACTGTTACAGAAATTCCATTACCCCAACTAAATCTGAGAGCTCCTCGGATTGAAAGAGAGAACCGAAGAGCATTATCTTTACAGCTAGCGAGTAACAAAGGAATTTGGAACAACTCTACTCTTTCTCAGAAACCGGAGTCCGTTAACAACTTCAAGTCGGAACTAAAAGGTATCTATTCAAAATTAACAATGCAATCAAACCCTCCTACGCCAGCAACCAAAAATCACAACATATCTTTTCCAACATCTAGGAGACGAAGGATGAGGCAAATAAGCAGTGCGTCTATGATGGAAATAGGTGAATGGTTTGAAAAAGTTGGCACTAAAATTGGTCCTGCCGTGGGTAATCACAGCCAACGAGATAAGGTTAAAAGGCTGCTCTTTACTTATCGCGACCTTAACGGAGTAGAATTAGAAGAACTTGTGCGGACGGATATTTATATCCACAGGGTTTGTTTAAGAGAGGGAACTAAACCATTTTCAAAAGTGAAGCAGAAAAGATGGCCTCCCGGAAAAGAATTTTGGCTCCAAAAAATTGTAAACGAGGGTTTAGCCTGTGGCATGTACGAAAGGACTGTGACAGCTAATGGCAAACTATCAGACTGGAATGCTCAGGCTGTGATAGTTGATAAAACTGAGAATCCGGGGCGATGGGATGAACCCAGGATCACTTTTAACTATTAAAATGTCAAGGATATGTCCGGCTGCTACCTTGAGCTAATTTCGAAGGTTCATGAACATTTGTCCCATCCATCTCATAAGTTTTTCCTTAAATTTGATGTTAAGCATGGATACTAGAATATTCTTGTCCATCCCGAGGATAGACATTACTTTGCGTTCACCATATCGGAAATTGGGCAGGTTCAGCCTACAAGAATGCCGCAGGGCTCCATTAGTGCTGGATTTTCTTTTACGAAGCTTATGTATATTGTTCTTGGTGATATCCCAGAGGGAGAAAATAATTTCCAAGGAATGAAATCAAACCTAGCTGCACATGATGAATCTAGTCTTCCCAAGGCATCTTTCTATATAGATGATATGTTCTCGGGTTTCTCAAATTTCGAAGACGCATATGGATTTATGGCCAATGAGTTATTCCCTCGTCTAGAATGGGCTAGGTTAAAGCTTTTGTTTAAAAAAATGGAATTATTTATGGAAGAGGTTGTTGCATTAGGCACCCTGCACAAGGGTGGCGGGATTGTGTGTGTGACTCCTGAACGCCGAGACAAAATCAGCTTATGGCCACCTCCCACAAACGCAACTGAGATCCGTACATTTCTTGGTGCCGTCAACATGACCCGTAGATGGATGAAAAATTTCGCCGAGATCAAGTGTCCACTGTCAAGACTCACTGGAAATGTGGAGTAGAGCTGGGGAGAGCCTGAACAGGTATCGTTTCAACTGTTGCAAGAAAAATGTGCCAAAGCAATTGAAATGCATGGATGGGACTTCCGAGAGCGAACAATCTTATACTCAGATGCGAGTAAAAATGGAGCTGGCTGTGTTATCACACAGTTCCGGCAAATCAACGGCAAACCTATAGAAGTACCGATTCTATATGATGCATTTACCTTTTCGAAAACTCAGAAAAATTACGGAACATATAAGAGGGAACTATGTGCTATTGTTGAATTTTGTAGAAAATACGACTATATGTTCCGATCTCCTATAAAGGGCACAGTATTTACAGATCATCAACCTCTTGTTTACTTTCTGAAGTCATCATGTCTCGATGGAATTTATGCTAGGTGGGCTAGCGAATTAAGACTTCTCAATATTGACATTATATGGATACCTGGAAAGAAGAACGAGGTTGCAGACGCCCTATCCAGAACCATTTTTACAGCTGATAATACAGTCCCAGAATTGAAAAATTTTGGTGTCATGGTGTGAAGGGAGCAAAGGGCGAGGTACACGCGAGTCAGTGGTTACAAGCTGTTAATTATTTTATTCTAAAGAGCTAATCTGTAGATGGTCCATCTTAGTTGATATACATGTTTTATGACGCTAGTACCATTAAGCGAACCTCGTGACCAGACTAGTGTCGGCAACACGTCGACATAATCCTAACAGGCACTAGCCTGTTACATTATCTGTCTCCTTTCTATAGTTGTTTGAATAAACCCAAACTTGATCGAGTCCTTTTGAACTGATTTTTCTTTTAAACGTTTTGATTTTCTGCAAATTTTGCCTGATGGATGCGTGATGTCGGAAGTTACGGGCTTATTAAGTCGTGGCTTAGGCCCCGTTGTTGGACCTGTATTCTCCTCCCCAACGTCATCACCTATGCCAAATTTCTGTTCAAATATATCCAGAGCGACTGTATTTTCAAATTCTTCTCGAGGTTTCCAAGATAAGTCTCAATAGCCTTCCCATTTTACCAGGACTTGCCGCTGAAATCCTCTGCCCACTTTCTTTGACCTTGACCGACAGATTTTTTGCACGAAATGCTCTGGCGCCCCAGATTCGGCCGTAGGTGGCGGTTGCGAATCATTTCTAAGCTGAGACAGTAAGGGATCTATTTCAGTTATTGTAAAATCTGAATTGACATGAAAAGTTTATTGGGAAGTTTGTTCGTATAGAATTAGTCTACCTTCTATCTCCTGAGAGAGTCTTTCACTTGAACTATACAGATTCCTCCTCGAGAATCTCCGACCGCTGACCCCTGTCGAATTAGATCTGAAGGAAACTCGCGTCTATCTTGTAGCAGAGTTTTTCTACCTGTTTTGGGTTTTACCTGAAACAATGCGTCAAAAATCATAACCCATAAAACATCCGAACATTCAAACACCGTATACGACCCTTCCTATCTATGAGAAACACGTCTGAACTCATCAGATGACATGAAGTAACCAAAACCGTGACACACCCCCCAGGTAGCATCGATGATTAGGTATTTCCATCAAGAATATTTGCGATGAGTCGATGATAGCTGACTAAAAGTCATTTGGAAAGAGAACCTTTACGTCGTTAATGCTAGAGATGTTCCTGATGCTTTTAAGCCGAGTGCTGATGTCTACCAGTCCTAGTTGCTTGACGAATTCCTTAAATTTCTGCTTCATTAGAATTTTCGTAAGACCGTCTGCTGGCATTTTATCTGTTGGCACCCATTTTACCTCAAGGCGAGATGCTTGCACCTCCTGACGAACCCAAAGTTGATGGATATCTATATGCTTAACCTTGGTATTAAGTTTTTCCTGAGTTTTGGTGGCGATACCCACTGTCTGTTGATTGTCGCACCAGATGGTTGGTTTACAATCAAGCTTCAGAGATATTCCATTGAAGAAACAAATCCATTCTTGCATTTGCGAGCCGGCAAGAGAAAGGGAAAGAAGTTCTGATTCTGTGGTAGATTTTGTGATGGTGCGCTGTACTGTAGCTTTCCAATCAATGGTCATTCCTCCAAATTTGAATAAATAGCCTTGGGAGCTGCGACGAGTGTCCGGTTCATCAGCATATGATGCATCAGAAGAGCCGAAAAATAGAGGATCTTTGTAGGAAGGATCATCTGTTATGCATTCAATTAGGCTACTTTCCGACGCGGCAGCTTGAAGTGCGTATGTTTTTGTACCCAGCAGATAGCGCCAGGTTTGAATCACCTTATAGACGTGATTTTGACCAGGGTTATTAAGGTGACATGCAAAAACTACGTGTGTACGAGCTACGTCAGGCCTACCCCAAACTGCAATATAGGCTAGTGAGCCAACAAGTTACTGAGTTTTATACAGTTCTTGTCGGGCTCCTCTGTTGACTGAGGGAGCCAATTTTCTGCCAACGGAATTTCTGGAATTTTACCGACATTCTGTATTTCGAATCGCGCACAGACTTTGTCAATATACACGTCTTGGACCAGCCATAACTTTCTCATCGTGCGATCGCGAACGACTCGTATCCCGAGAAACCATTCGAGATTGCCCAATACCTTTATGTCGTAAATATCAATCAGCTTCTGCTCTACCTTTTGATGCAGGTGCACATTTGAACTGTGATATGCCATGGCGATATCATCGACATAGACAAAAAGAATTAGCCAAGAGTTAGTATACAGGCATGGAAACCCCGGAACACTGCTTAGCCCTAAGTGAATAAGACATTTCTTTAACTCCTCATACCAAAGAAGTGGCGACTCTTTGAGACCATATAAAGCGAGAAGTACCTCTAATATCTCTCCTTCGTTGTTTCTTAGTCCATCTGGCGTTTCTGCATAAAGTTTTCGATTTAGCTTTGCGTTAAGGAAAGCAGTGGGGACGTCGTACTGCTTCAATTCCAAGTCGAAGTAGTTTGCAACTGATACAAGAGCACGAAAATTTCGAATCGCAAGAGTGGCAGCGTAGGTATTTTCGAGAGGTTCTTGAAGGTCACCTCTGATAACCAGTCGTGCTTTAAAGGATGCTAGATATCCTTCTTCACTTATCTTGTAAGTAAAAACCCACATTAGAGGGAGCACTTCTGCGTCTGCTGTGGTTTTTGTAAATTTTGTTCTCCTGAAACAACCTTTCTCTTAAAGTGAGGTCCACTCTTTCATTAGTGCTTTTCTAAGCTGTTCACCGAAAATGTGTTTTTCGAGAGCTTTAAACTGCTTCGGTGGTGGTGGGAGCTGATTTTGATGAATTTTAGGAACTTCTGAATTTAATTCTTGCTTTGAGGTCTCAGCTGCAAAAGTTTGCAAATATGTCGATACTGATGATCTTCCGAGTGTAATGACATGCGTTTGAATGGCAAAAACATTAGGATTTGGCGCTTGCTTTCGATTACGTTTTCCTGTTACTATTAGACTTGTGTCGTGCGGATTCAGATTGATATTTTGAGGAGCTGGTTCTCCGTATGCACGATAACCATCTGGTATCCTTCGAGGCTCAAGCGCTGTATTTTTATCAACGGCATTTTTATCTTGAGGCCTATCTTCAAATTGCTTGTCTTCAAGCTCCTTCTCTTTGCGGTTATCAGTCGACTCACCCCCCACCTGTAATCCAGTATCGGTGGTTGCAGGTGATATTTCATTCTCACAGTGTCTGTTACGACGAAGACCAACTTGAGGGTAGGTAATTGTCGCCTTCGGAGTGAGAGGGTAAAGAACCGGCTTCACCGAGAGAATTCGAAGTTGGAGAGAGGATAGGTTAATAATATTCGCAGGAGATACTGTCAAGTAGAACAAACAACAAGTAACAAAGTACAAAGGTAAATACAAATTGCGAAGCTGAAGATTCCACATACGGAATCCAGCTTCTTAAATAATAGCGCCAGACTCCACAACCATTACTTGTCCTTGACCGGCAAAGAGACAGCGTGTTGTTCCAAATCCTCCAGACCCAAAGTAACGCCATGATAAATTGATAACACTCTAAAACCACAATTTAAACACGTAATCCATACAGTGAAGTTAAACAAAACTCCGTCCTAGACTCGTTTCACCCTAATCTAGTTTAGGCCACAGTATTACGCGCCATAACAGTGTCGCTGACAATGTGTCAAAAGATCTTCAATACTAATGTCATACTCCCGATGGCTTTCTGGATATTCGAGAAGCTCAACTGATTGTCGTATAACCAAATTATGCGCATAATCCTGTCCCTTTTCAAAGAATAGCGAAGGATCAAATAAAACATCTCGCGTGACAATGACTTCGTCTTGTGTTGGCAGCCATATCCGAAAAATATTTGTTCCTTGATAACCGACTAGATGTCCTATTAGAGAACATGATGCTGTTTTATCAGCTTTCTTAAGATCTCGATTGAGAGCATATGCTCGACATCCTATTGGACGCATGTGTGCGACAAGAGGTTTTCGGCCCCAGACTAGTTCATATGGTGTTCTCCATCCAAGAGTTTCTATTGGCGTTCGATTTAGAATGTAAGCTGCAGCTTTATAAAGCTCATTTATTGGAGATGTTTGTAAGTTCGCCTAAAGCCGCATTGCTCGTGCTCTGGTTGTAAGTATTGCACCAGCTCGCTCAGCAAGACCGTTTTGCTCAGGGGTCGCTACGGCTGCTGGCTCAAAGATAATGCCTAATTCAGCACAAAGTTCGATAAGTTCATTACCAAATCCACGTTCATTATCGGAACGTATCACATGAATATCAGCATTGAAGATACGCTGTATTTTCCTGATGACTGATTTGATCCATTGCATAAGTACTGATTTCGATTTAGTCCTTACTGTGGATACTTCATGCCATTTCGTGAATTCATCAATCGAATGCAACATATACCTGTCTCCATTCAAACATTCGTCAGACATGGGCAAGATGTAGACTATGTCGATTCCTATTCGATAAAACGGTATGATAGCCTTATCTTCTCCTGGACGTCTTGAGATAATTTTTGAGAGACGTGTCTCTACGCAGATTTGGCATTTGCAATCTTTTACTTCTCCCACTAATGAGATACTATTAACATGTTTTTCTAAATTTTTGATGACTTTTTTGCTTGGGTGACCCCAAATCTGATGAGCAACTTGTCGGTCAATTTCGTTGGTCGGCTTAGGAGCATAAGATGGATGATGCGATATTCCAAAGCTGCTAAGATAGTTGGAGAGATCATTTGGACTTGGTCATCGAGATGTATCCGCATCAATAAGCCAGTGACCGCCATTATATTCTAATTTGGCGACAATATTTCCCGGTGTGCCTTTGTACAGTACATCACGACCAGAGTCGATATGAATGGACTCGCTGCGACAACGAGCTAGGCCGATTACGCTTGTTAGAAACCCCTCGACAAGAGCAACATGTGTCAAAAGTAGAGTTTTGAGCCCCTGAGGGGTAAGTGCGACTAATTCGACTTGACCCCATGCCGAAATAAGGGAACGACTGTTTCCAGCATTAATAGTGCGTTTTTCAGTATTTTCGCGCTCGCGTTTCCACCCTTTCCATGATTCACTATTTATAACATGAGTGTTTGATCCGGGATCGACAATCCATCGAGTCAACAGCTGGTTAGTATGGTCATGTTCTAAAGCCATTGTCGTGAGTTCGCTAGAATCGCTTGCATCATCTATACGCGTTAAATCTGAGTCCCAGCCGAGATGGGTTTCATTGTCTAATACTATTTGTTCGTTGTCGTCGATCTTATTGCTCAGATTGATAGTGTAGGTACCACAATTTGATGGTGGAAGTCCATCATTGATCTGAATGGTATTACTGATATGATTTCGCTTCCTCCATTTTTCAAGGGAAATTTTTATTCTTTCTTCGATTTTCGGATCTCTTCTTGCGTCTTCTACTAACTTTCGGGCCACTTGTGAAGGTTCGAAATTTGCTGGTCGTTTTGGATGTTCCTTGTTGATGATGAAACAGTCCGAATACCAATATTTCATGCCACACAGGCATTTTGGGAACCTTTTTGATTTAATGTTTTTGTTGTCATTATTATAGCCCTGTCCCTCAACGAAAGGGGTTGCCACTTTTAAATCTGCTGAGGCAGTAACTAAACCGGATGAACGACGTCTGTTACGCCGTAAATATGCGGTGAACTCCGCTACATAGTCGTCTAATGTAGGGAGTGTATCCGTGGTACTGTTGTTTTCTGCCTTGTAAACATCACGTAGACAGGTTGTAGCATACTCTTGATCTAGTGCTTTACAGGCAACAAGGAAGTCTTCTTGTGGTCTGGTACCATCTGTTTTGTGCAATCTTAAAATTTTGCCCATTGCTGTAATTCTTGTCCAATCCGAAAGCCAAGATTCAATCCTCATCGATGAGCTGGGTGCAATCTTTAGTGAGTTGTACATATCGGTTAGTTCGTGTCGGCGTGTTGAGACATCTGGCGCAAGATGCTTCTTCAACGCTATCAAGCGATCATGAGGTGTCTCACAATCTTGGATTATGTAGATGCGTTTGTGAGAAAGGGTCTTACTGATTTCGAGATTAAACTCCGCTAGGGCCTGTACTATCTATCTATATTCAGCCAGTTTTCTTTCATATCGTTCGTAATCCCATCTAAAGCTCTGGCGGTCTTCAGGTGCTAGATTCGCGAGTGAAGTAGCAGTGGCCAAATAATTTGATACTTGCGATTCTATTGGCTCTTTTAGTTGCGGTAGTTCGTTCTCCGGAATATCAGGGTTGACATATTGCCAAATGTCGTGGTGACGACATGAATCTTTTCTGATGAACAATCAGCTGGATCAGTCTCCTGGATTATTCAAGATAACCGTGACACGAGTCACAGCAGGATCGGAATCTGTATTCATGTTGATGAGATGGAAAGATGGTTAAATGAGGATAGAGAAGGTTTAGAATGTGTTGGGTATCAACTTCGATTATGAAAAGATGATAGTGATTTGCTGCGTCGATTCGCAAGTCTTGTTCAAGCTGCTGCTCACAAAGATAGAGCGAGAGTTGAAAAAAAAAAAATGTTGTGAGGAAATTCTATAGAGCTGCCGGGCTCATAACTATTTCAGTTATTGTAAAATCTGAATTGACATGAAAAGTTTATTGGGAAGTTTGTTCGTATAGAATTAGTCTACCTTCTATCTCCTGAGAGAGTCTTTCACTTGAACTATACAGATTCCTCCTCGAGAATCTCCGACCACTGACCCCTGTCGAATTAGATCTGAAGGAAACTCACGTCTATCTTGTAGCAGAGTGTTTCTACCTGTTTTGGGTTTTACCTGAAACAATGCGTCAAAAATCATAACCCATAAAACATCCGAACATTCAAATACCGTATACGACCCTTCCTATCTACGAGAAACACGTCTGAACTCATCAGATGACTTGAAGTAACCAAAACCGTGACAGGATCTGTATTGGCTATTTTTAAGAGATCCACGTGGAAGCGAGGATGGATATTGCTTGGTACATCTAACTCCACTACGTGGGGTGAGACTACTTTGGTGACTTGGTATTTAGCATTCAACCACGAAAGTTTTTTTGATTGTTGTGGAGTCTGGATATTTTTCAGATTTAACCACACTTTATCACCAACTTTAAACATAATTGCTGTTTGACGATGTTTGTTTGCACTATCTTCCATTCTTTGCTGCGATACCGCCATGGCTGCTTGTGCGAAGTCTTGTCCTTCTCGCAGACGATCTACAAATATTTCTGCTCTACGCGAAGAACGCGATCCTTGTTTAGGTTCAACTTGCTGAATAGGTTCCACGTGATATCCATGAGTCAAGAAGAAAGGACTTATTCCGGTAGAGTTTTCCCTGTTGTTGATAGCTAGCATTGCCATTGGTAGGAGTTTAGGCCAGTCGTATTGAGCATATGTAACGAAGGCTCGTAAGTAGGCTTGTACTTCTTGATTAGCCCGCTCTGTTGTACCATCCGTTTCAGGGTGAAATGCTGTTGAAAGCCTTTGTTCGATTTTAACAAGTTGACAAAGTCTGGTCCAGAAATCGCTAGTCCAGTTTGAGCCCCTATCAGAGGTTATAAATTTGGGAAAGCCATGGAATCGAAAATGACACTGTACAAAGGTCTCTGCACAGCGGTCGGCGTCCATTGTAGTCATCGCTTCAAGAGTCACGCTTTTAAGAAGCCTGTCACAGATAACCATAAGATATCTAGGGTCTTCAGACGTTTTTTGAGGAAGTTCCGTCATAAAATCTATTGATAACTCACTGTAGAAGCGCTCTGGGACCGGTAAAGTCTTTGGCAAACCCTTTTTTTTCTCTCTCCACAAGTGAGAACGCCCACGTACATCACAATTTCTGCAAAATCTTCGCACCATCTGTGACATACCAGGCCAATGAAAATCCCTGCGCAGGATAGCAAATGTTCTATCTCTTCCTGGGTGGCCCGTGATATGAGAGTCATGAGCTCTCTGGATGAGGGCCGTTTGAAGGGGTTCCCAAGTTGGGATAATAAGTCTTTCCCTAAATTTTAGAGCTCCTCTTGAATCAAGCTCACATTCTGCCTTAGATAATTTCCAATCTGCGCAACCAGGCGTGAAAGACCGCTGATCCGTACAAGCTGCTTGGTACAACATCTTGAGAGATTTTTCAACTTTTATGCCTTTATCCCACAGCTTTTGCAGGTCGACTTCCTCAAAAATTTTCTGTCCCAAAGGTATACCCTTAAATGAGCAGGCAACGACCTTAGGTTGGGCTGTGTTTATTATATTATTCAGTATATGGGCTGCTTTCCTATCCACCCCCTGCTTTGGAGGCATCCATTTATCTTTTAATAATTGCACCTCCCGGTTTTTCAAGCGCTCATCGTCATGCAGATTCGGCATGTCTTGTTCACGTCGGGATAAGGCGTCTGGTCGTTGCAATTTATTTCCAGCTCGAAACTTTAATCGGAATCTATATTGAGAGAGCAACAGAGACCATCTTACTTGCCTTTCTGACAACTTCCTAGTCGTCATAAAATGCTAAAGATTTTTATGGTCCGACAAGATAGTGAATGGTTTGGTGACCCCATTGAGTTCGCTACGCCATTCTTCTAGAGCCTTTACAATGGCGAGAAGCTCTTTGTCGTGAATCTCGTAATTACTCTCTGCTGGCGATAACTTTTTTGAGAAGTATGCTATGGGACGTAGCCTTCCCTTTGAGTCTAGCTGCGACAGGCAAGCTCCCATACTGTAACCAGAGCAGTCTACTTCTACAACGGTACTCCGATCTGGGTTCCAGTGTGCTAAGACTGGAGCAGTGATGAAAAGTTCTTTAAGACGTTCAAATGAGGTTTGCTGCAGCTCATCCCATCTCCATGGTTGGTCTTTGTGTGTTAGTGCAACGAGAGGAGCGACTATTTGGCTAAAGTTTTCAATAAATTCCCTATAGAAATTGGTGAAGCCGACAAAACTTCGTACACCTTTGACGGTTGTTGGCGGTTCCCATGCTTTGATAGCTCCAATCTTACCAGGATCTACCTTGATTCCTTCACCCGCAGTAATTACAAATCCGAGATGTTTAATCTCATGAACTGCAAATTCACATTTGTTGATGTCTGTCACAGTCTAGACAGGAGCGCCTGCGCAGCTAAGTGTGTAGAGGTAGTAAATATTCAATTCTATAAGGAAGTAAACTATATCGCTACTCAACAAGTCTATATACAACCCTCACTGCAGTCTAATGACTCGCCCCAACCCTGATATCAATAAAGGTTCCTGAAAATCCTCGTGTATCAGAAGGTCCCTGTGATAGCAAGCCTACGTATATCAAGGGTACTTCTCGTTTCAGCTAGTCGCCATCTCATAGCTGATCATGCCTTGTGCACCGTGCCCCATTTACCTTGCCCCACGCACATTGCCCCATGCGCCATGTCCTTATCCCTGTAAGGTCTATGCACGCCTATGCGCCACATAGGCTACAGGAACAATTCAGCTCACCAGCTGTTACAATTCTCCTCCCCCTCCTCCTGGTGAACGATTTACTTGGCGTCTTGATCTTCGCTGCTGAAGTATTTGGGGTTCTGCCGGTCCTACAAAGCCGCCAGTTTTGCTGATTTCCGGGCCGTTAGAAGACCGAATAGGTCCATATTTAGCTTCAAATTCTTCTAAAGCCTTAGTGTCCTACACGTATTCGATAGGTTCCCAGGTAGGATCTGCCCAGCCTACCCACTTAACTAAAGCCTGTCTAAATTTTCCTCGCCCCCGTGACTTAGTTCTTGCTCGCAAAATAGCTTCAACCTGATACTCTGGCTCCTCTAAGTCGTCCATTATAGGCGGGTTTTGAGCGTCATCACGTGACTGACTTGGAAACGGATCAGCTCCGGCTCGCTTAACCAACTCAACATGGAAACGTTTGTGAATATTCCCAGGCACATTCAACTCCACAGTCAGAGCGTCAGGAACTGCAGTGACTTCGTACTTTGCATGCTGCCAAGCTAGTTTCTTGGATACTTGAGGCGTCTTGATATTGCGCAAATTGAGCCAAACTTTGTCGCCAACTTGAAATCGTTCTGGCTGGCGGCGAAATCGATTGGCATTGCTCTCATTTCGCTGTTGAGCAGATGCCATTGCTGCCTGAGCAAAGTCTTGCGCATCCCGTAAACGTTGCACATACTTCTGACCCGCGATAATTCCAGGATGTCGTACCTGATTCCTTTCTGGTGTTGGTTCTCCAAGAGGGGCTAAGTCGTAGCCGTTGCGCATGAAGAACGGGCTGAGTCCCCCAATTGCAGAATCGGGTCGAGTGTTTAAAGCTAACTGAGCCATGGGTAACAGTTCCATCCAATCAGTCTGAGCATAACAACTGAAAGCTCGCAAGTACTTGTATAACTCTTGATTAGCCCTCTCGCTCGCATTTGTCTGAGGGTGATACGCCGTTGTAAGCCTTTGGTTGATGCCTGATAATTTACAGAAAGTTTTCCAGAAGTAGCTTACCCAGTCGCTACCTCTATCGCTAGTTAAGTATCTGGGAAATCCGAAGTATCGATAGTACCTGTCGACAAAGATTTCAGCACACTTTTCAGCCTTCATTGTTTCAGTACCGAATAAGAAGATATCCTTAGACAATCTGTCTGTGATTACCATAACATTGGTACAGCCCCGAGACTTTGGCAAGTCTGTTATGAAATCTATTGTCAACTCGTTGCCAATCCGTTCTGGGATCGGTAAAGATCGTAAGAAACCGGCCTTCGCTTCACGCCACACAGTTGTCCTACCACAGATATCACAGTTTCGGACAAAGCGCCTAACTGACTCCCTCATCTTAGGCCAGAACCAGCGTCTCAATAGGATACTAATCATTGTGTCTCTTCCAGGATGGCCAGTAAGAACACTATCATGAGTTCGTTGCATTATTGCCGTGCGTAAAGGTTCGTAGTCTGGAACCCATATCCGATTTTCTCTGCCATGAAGTACACCGTCTGCAGTTACCGCGCACTCAGCAATATTCGCGGACAACTTAACTGCCAAATCGGGCGGAAAGCTTCTCTCTCCTAATTGAACGGCATCTCGCGCTCGACGCCAGTCTTCGTCACTCTCCACTCCTTGTTTCCATAGTGCTTGCAATTCATCATCATCAAAAATTGCGGCATGTGTAGCCAGGTCTGCCACTGATGTCATTTCGTTAATAATATCCTCGTTTTCATCCTCATCGTATGCTTGAGCAAACTCCTGGCTCTGAACGATTGCGGGATACAGGGGAATAGTAGGAAGAAGCTGTAGAACTCGACCTGCCATTCTTTCATCTGAAATCCCACGCGGCTTATCCTGTTCACGCCTTGACAATGCATCTGGCCGGTCGCAAACCTTACCCGGTCGCCATTGAAGTTTGAATCGGAACTGTTGTAGTACATCGTTTTACCTTACCTGCCTTTCATTCAATAGTCGCTTGGTGGTGAAAAAACTTAGGTTTTTGTGGTCGCTTAATATTGTGAAAGGTTTTGCGACTGAAGTTAGCTCCGGCTGCCACTCCAGTAGGCACGTTATGATTGATAGCATTTCTTTATCGTGAATGGGATAATTAGCTTCAGCGCTGTTCAATCTCCTGGATAGGTATGCGACAGGCCGCAATCTGCCCTGCTTATCCACCTGCGAAAGACACCCACCAATCGCATATCCCGAGCTATCCGCCTCCAAAACTGTCTTGCGATCAGGATCCCACTGGGACAACACCGGCTCTGAAGCAAAAATTTTCTTTAAATTTTCAAACGCCTCGTTTTCTTTCTTTCCCCACACCCAGGATGCATCTTTTTTTGTTAAATCGATCAACGGCGTTGCGATTTCTGAAAATTTCTCGACGAAGCACCAATAGAAATTCGCAAATCCAAGGAATGACCGTACTCCTTTCACCGAAGTTGGTGCCTTCCACTCGAGAATCGCCTTAACTTTTGCAGGATCGACAGTAATACCTTCTCCGGCTCTCACGATAAATCCGAGATATTTGACTTGCTTGCAGAGAAAGTCGCATTTATCAATGTCCAAATAAAGGCCGGCTTCGTCAAGTTTCCCAAGGATGCTGCGAACCGTCTTCCAGTGGTCTTCTATGCTGTCGTCTGTGTATGCCAAAACGTCATCTATGTACGCAGTTGCATCAATGTCCAGATGCTCTCTCAAGTGTTCATTTATATATCTCTGGAAGGTTGCTGGTGCATTAATTAATCCAAACGGAGTCACTAACCATTCAAAAAGACCCAGTCTGCATCGGAATGCCGTCATCCATTCGTCTCCTTCCCTTATTCTGACTCGGTGGAAAGCTGATTTGACATCTAACTTTGTAAACCATTTTGCTTTCGAAAGCTGCCTTAAGGTCTCTTTGAACAAAGGTAGCGGGTATCGGTCAGGAATAGTGATAGCATTAAGACCGCGATAATCAACACAGAATCGAAGTCCCCCGCTCGGCTTCTTTGCAAAAAGAACTGGTGCCGCTGCTGACGAACTACTTGGTCTGATCCATCCTTTATTTAAAAGATCTGTTAGGGTTTTGCGCAGTACCAATAATTCTTCCCTAGACATATTGTAAAGCGGCCCCCATGGTGGTATCAAAGTCTTTCCATTTTCCTGTCGCAGATCGATTGCATGATCAAGATGTCCTCGAGGTTTTGGTAAAGCCTCTGCGCCGCTGTCATCCGCAAAAAGATGCGCAAAATCCTTAACTTCTTCCGGCAGACGTCCCTTGGCTTCTTCTAATGTTAGTTTTGGCTTCACGCGTAGAGCTTTACTAATATCTTCAAGTGATGCCCTGCAGACCGGAATAGATTTCATCAATGTCGTCATCGTTGTAATCGTAGCCAACTTTGGACGAGCGACACTCTTGAATGCTTGACGCCATCTCTTAACTCCATAAACTGAGCCGCCACCCTTTCGCAATTCCAATCGCTGTTCTTTAGCATGTATGATTGCATCTTGATCCTCAAGCCATTTCTTCCCCAGAATCATCGGATGATTGCTATTTGGAACAACGTACAACCATAATTTTGGAGTGACATATCCATCTAAATCTAGAGAGATGAAGGTAATAGAACTCACTACCGTCCTTCCATTACCTGACTCTGCAGCTGTTTCCAAAGTTCGTGGAGAAATAGGTATGCACGGTAGGCCCAATTTGGTATATACTGATTCATCAATGATGCCTGAACATAGACATCCATTGTCCACCAAAGCTTGGATCATAGTAGCATCATTGACAAGGGCGCTGACAATAAATGGTGTGGTGTTCATGATGATCTTTTGCCCAGATAGCTTGTCTGTACTGGCTTTGCCATTATCTGTCGTGGAATTTAGATGTACTTCGATATGCTCTGACCCAGTCTCACTGTTGCCGTATTTACGTGCGTTACTGCAGAATCCTGATGCAATATTGTCTTTAATTTGATGGTCGTGACTGTCCGCCCGCAGCGTTTTCTTGCCTGATACATCCCCTTCATTTTTCCCATTTGTGGCCCTGACGCTGGGTGTGATTGGTGGAAGCTTGTTGAAAGATTTTGATCCTGGCCTAACAGCTGGAAATAAAGGACAGATACTGGATGAGCAGCCCTCCCTTTCACATCGGAAACATTTTCCCTCTCTTCGAAGAGTTTTAATCCTTTCTGCCGACTTCCACTTTGCCTGGTAGAACTCTCCATTCGGTCCACGAGCAGGATTCTTGGGATATGTAGGCCGCATTTTATGAAACTAATGGAACCAATTTTTTTTTCTGATTGGCCGGGCTGCTGATGTCACTGAATTGCCGAAAGCTGAACTGCCGAATACCGAAATGCTGAATATCTGAACTGCCGAATACTGAACTGCTAAATTTCTGAATTTCTGAATTGCTGAATTGCTGAAAACTGAACTGCCGAATACTGAAATGCTGAATATCTGAATTTCTGAATTGCTGAAAACTGAACTGCCGAATACCGAAATGCTGAATATCTGAACTGCCGAATACTGAAATGCTGAATATCTGAATTTCTGAATTGCTGAAACTGAACTGCAAAATACTTAATTGATGAAACTCAAAATCTCTGATCTGCCATTTAAGGATAGAATTGAATATATGTCACAGTCTAGACAGGAGCGCCTGCGCAGCTAAGTGTGTAGAGGTAGTAAATATTCAATTCTATAAGGAAGTAAACTATATCGCTACTCAACAAGTCTATATACAACCCTCACTGCAGTCTAATGACTCGCCCCAACCCTGATATCAATAAAGGTTCCTGAAAATCCTCGTGTATCAGAAGGTCCCTGTGATAGCAAGCCTACGTATATCAAGTGTACTTCTCGTTTCAGCTAGTCGCCATCTCATGGCTGATCGTGCCTTGTGCACCGTGCCCCATTTACCTTGCCCCATGCGCCATGTCCTTATCCCTGTAAGGTCTATGCACGCCTATGCGCCACATAGGCTACAGGAACAATTCAGCTCACCAGCTGTTACAATGTCCAGCTTTAGACCCGACCTTTCTAGACGTTCTAAAACATGCCGAACCTTTACTAAGTGATAATGACGAGAACCATCCGAGTAGATGAGTACATCTTCCATGTATGCGGAACAAAATTTATCTAGAAATTCGTCTAGAGTACTGTTGATGTACCTTTGAAAAGACGCCGGGGCACCCGCTAGTCAGAAAGGTGTAACTAACCATTCGAAAAGACCGAATCGCGTTCGAAATGCTGTTTTCCATTCATCACCTTCTTTTATACGGAGTCGATGAAATGCTGCGCGAATGTCGACCTTTGTGAAGTATCTAGACTTGGCAATGTTCCTGAGAGTCTCTCTAAAAAGAGGAAGAGAGCACCGATCCTGGCGCGTGATAGCGTTTAAAGCCCTATAGTCTACGCAAAATCTAAGGCCTCCTCCTGGTTTTTTAACAAAAATTACTGTTGCTCCCCCAGAGGAACTGCTTGCTCTAATCCAACCTTTACCTAACAGATCCGTGAGGGTGTTCCGCAGTACCAACAACTCGTCACGAGACATTCCATAAAGTGGTCCCCAGAGAACATCCAAGTCTCGCCCCTGACTATCTTTCTTTAGCTCTATCGAGTGATCTCTGCCTCTCCTATGGGGTGGCAGTGCAAGGCCATCATCATCGTCAAAAATATCCTTGGGGTCCGCCAAATCGTCTGGCAATTTTATTTTTACCATTTCTTTATTAACGCCTGGGTCCTTTTTCTCTAGCTTAGATAGGGCCTTTTCTATATCCCCCATTGTGTGACGGGCTTTGCCTGGTAGGTTGTGGCTGGGCAAATCAACTTGGCCCATCCGTTTACCTGGTCGTGGCGCGACGCGTTTACGCGTAAGCGAGGGTCAGGGGTACTCCCTGCTATGACTACTAGAACTTTCGAGAAGTCTCCAGAAGAGTCGAGAGTACTCCAGATGATTCTATCCCAAGAGTAATTAATGATGAGGAGTTAAGGAAAGAACCTTCTAGTGGTAAGGAGAAAACTATAAATATCAGTATTCTAGAGCAGATAGATTCCTTCTCCAGATTTAATATTAACTTATTTTGTGGTATTGCTTTCGTGCAGTGACCGTTTGCATTAATCCTTAACATATATTAAATCTCTTTTTTTTTCACATTTAGGTGACTCTCCGTGGGGTGTAGCCCGGAGGACGTTGCCCTTAAATAATTCGTTTTTAGTCGAACTGCATGAGGATTTCAGTTCCGGAGTCCGACCAGAGTTCGATATCTTCAAATTCTTTTCACAGTGCCGAGGAATACATCACTCAGGACAACTTAAATCTGCCTAACAACCTCGCAGAAATGGTGGATCCTAGGACAAGTCAACAACCAGATAATGTGGATATGACGTCGGAAACCCTACAGAATAGACTAGCAAATTTATCAATAGCGGATCTCCAAGGATTGATTAGGCTTCTGGTCAGAATGAACAGGCAACAGCAGTCTCAACAAGCTTCTTCAGGTCTCACCCGAAGGGACGTGTCACTGGCTAAATGGGATGGCGATCAGAGAGAATTCCCGTTTTATATTCAGTTACTCGAGGCCAGAATTGAGGAGGAAATGGATGGAAGATTTTCGGACAAGTCGATCTGTTTGGACATGGTGAATTCACTTCCGGTTGACAAACGACCACGTGTGGCGGGTTGGTTCAACGAGACGTCAGAGAAAAACAATTTTAATTGGCGAGAATTGGTCCAACACTTTCGGAACGAGTTCGAAGATAAGCAAGCCAAGTTGGCCGCGTCTGAAAAACTCCTCAGGATGGAACAAAATGAACATCAATTCTTTAGCGATTTTATCAAAGATTTTGAGTACCAGGTGGCTATAAGTGGGGGTAGTCGAACGTGGACTCCTACTTCTAAAGTCAATATACTGAATGCGGCGATCAATAATGCTCTACGGAAAGCTCTGGTTCCAGTCAAACTACCTTCGGAGGAAAACTACTCCCTGTGGATTTCAGAAGTCAGGGAAGTTGCTGACAAACTGGAGGCATTGCCAGATTATCGACCAAAGGGATCAATCAAGATTTCTACCAGACTCGGACCACCTAAGTCAGGCAGTGCCCTTTCGAAGGGCGAAGAGCCGGCGAAGGACTTGGATGGAGATGTTATTATGAAAGATGTCGACTCGATTCTGGCAGCGTTAGCCAATTTCAACCGCCGAAGTAATCCCCGTCCCAACAAAGGAAGTCAGCAACTTGAATCTAATCCTTCTCCAAAGCCGCCAGCACCTTGGAGACTGAAAAAGGAGTTTGAACAGTTAGTAGAAAAAAATTATATGTGCGCTGTACCCGATCAGGACACATAGGAAGAGACTATAGAAATTTTAGTCGGGCAAAGCGTCCTGTATCCGAAGTGAACGCTGCAGACATACGCCAGGGGGTCGAGGAAGAAGAAAGCTCGGATTCGGGAAACAAGGAACCCTGAGAAAAGTCGCGCTCGGGGGTAAAGACAAGGACTTCAGGGGATTAACAGATGCTCAAAATCTAGAGAAGCTCAATAGTCAGCCACTACTTATAGATTGTTTAATTAATGCATCTTTTTATACACAAGCTATGGTGGATACAGGCTGCCTATGTTTTTCCGTAATTGATGAAGGTCTTGTGCGCAAACATAGTTTATACTCAGAAAGAATCCCTCCACGTCATTTACTGCTGGCCGATGGGAGCAAAGCAATAGGAATTACGAAAATAGCACAAATGAAATTGGACGTGGATGGAAGAATAGAAAAAATTTGGGGCTACGTAATGCCGAATTTATCTTTCCCAATAATACTGGGTAAGCCCTGGATGGAGTATAACAACGTCGTCTATTCTGCCAAGCGTAGAATCCTCCGGATAGGGAGTCGAAAGCACGGAATGATAGTGCGCGCCAGCGGATGGTACGAGAAAGATGCGCCAGAAAAAGTCAAAACTCGTATCGCGCCAGTGAGTAGCAACCGCTTGAGTCAAATATCGCGAGTTGATCTTTTGAAAATGGTGGCGATACAACCTAAACGGAATAACTGGATCATTGGGGCTGTTTCAATGCAGGATATTACTCAAGCATTAGAGCCAAAGAGAATATTATCACAGGAAGAAATACTGAAAATACTGCCGAAACAGGTCAAAAAATATACAAAATTATTCTTAGACAATAAGTTGGGGGATGACAGCGCGCTCCCTCCTCATCGGCCAGGGGTTGACACCAAAGTAAGGCTAATTAAAGATGACTCGGGTAGAGAATTGGAGGTGCCCTGGGGTCCGTTGTATGGAATGTCGCGAGAAGAACTTTTAGTACTAAGAAAAACTTTGACAGACCTACTAGACAAGAATTGGATTAGGGCAAGCAGTTCGCCGGGAGGAGCTCCGGTCCTATTTATCAAAAAACCTCGAGGTAGGCTCCGGTTTTGTGTTGACTATCGGGCCCTTAATGCAATCACCAAACGCGATCGCTATCCACTACCCTTAATTAGGGAAACAATGCAGATGCTGTCGAACTCTAAGTGGTTATCTAAGGTTGATTTTCGTTCAGCATTCCATAGGCTTCGCATATTCGAGGGAGATGAATGGAAAACGGCGTTCAGAACACCGTTTGGGTCCTATGAATGGTTAGTCACTCCATTCGGACTAGCGGAAGCTCCATCAGCATTTCATAGATGGATTAATCAAGAGTTAGGTGATCTCTTGGGAAGCACGTGCTCAGCATATGTGGATGATGTAATTATATTCTCCAACGGAGATCTTGTCGACCATTGGAATAAAGTTGACCAGGTGTTGGAAAGGCTAAATAAAGCGGGCCTTAAACTCGACCCACAAAAATGTGAATTTGCAAAGAAAGAATTAAAGTATTTAGGTTTCATCGTCAACGTCGATGAAGGTATCAAGGTAGACCCAGGGAAAATAAGGGCGATAGCATCGTGGGAAACCCCAAAGAACGTCAAGGGAGTTCGAAGTTTCCTCGGGTTTGCAAATTTTTACCGCGAATTTATTAAAGACTTTGCCAGAATCAGCGCACCGTTACAAGACTTAACAAAGAAAGGGACGATGTTTCATTGGAGCGACCAGCATCAAAAAGCGTTCGATATATTGAAATCTTTGTTCATAACAGCACCAGTCCTGGCTTTGTGGGATGGGGAGCTGGAAACCGTGCTAGAAACAGACGCATCAGGATGGGCAACTGGCGGCTGTCTTTCCCAAATTAAACCTGGAGGAAAACTTCAGCCGATGGCTTACTATTCAAAGAAACTTTCGCCAGCAGAGTGCAACTACGATATCCACGACAAGGAACTTCTAGCCATAGTTAGATGCCTGAAGGAATGGCGTAGTGAGCTAATTGGTCTTAAAAAGCCGTTTCAAATTCTGACGGATCATAAGAACTTGAAGTACTTTATGACATCTAAAAGATTGACGGAGCGCCAAGTTAGATGGGCTCAACTACTGTCAGAATTTAATTTTAAACTGAAATTTAGAGCCGGTAAGCATGGGGGACGCCCGGATGCCTTATCTCGCAGAGCTCAGGATGTGCCTATATCTTTGAAGGATCCCCGTCTGAAAGAAAGGGAATTTAAGCTACTAAAGGACGATTGGCTCTCTTTAGCGGCCCAAAATGGAGAGGACGGCCAGGCACTCATGCTCTCTTCGGTAGAAAATTCAATTCCTCGGGGGAATCAGCTTTTCGAGGACGAAGATTTACAGCAGCTCTGGGACCGGGGGGTATCAGAAGATGGGACACAATTCCAGGAGCTCTACAACACCATGTGGAGCGATAAAGACCAGTTTCCAACGACATTACAACTGAGAGTAAGTCGAGCCGAATGTGAACTCGACCTCAGGGGAGCGCTCTGTTTTCGCAAGAGGTTATGGATCCCGAATTCAGAGCCATTAAGAACAACATTAATTCATAAAGTACACGTTTCTCACATAACCGGGCATCCTGGGCGGAATAACACGTTGGCTATCCTATCCCGAAATTTTTATTAGCCGGGCATGAGTACCATGGTTCGGCAATTTTGTAGAAATTGTGACGTATGCGGCAAGTCGCATGTTTGGCGTTCGAAAAAACAGGGTCTATTACTACCTTTACCAATTCCTGACAGATTCCATAGTGAGCTTTCTATTGACTTCATGACGGATTTACCAGCGAAGGAAAAGTCTGATCCGTGTTACCTGATGGTTATTACCGATCGCTTGCTGAAAAGCGTTACACTGGAGCCTATGAACTCCATGAATGCCGAAGAGTGTGCGGAACGTTATTTACAGTGCCATTATCGCTTTCATGGATTTCCTCAAGCTCTTACATCAGATAGGGTCTCGAACTGGGTAGGAGACTTTTGGAGACACCTGTGCAAACAAGTTAACATTGAACAAAGGCTGTCTACCGCCTTTCATCCTGAAACCGATGGTTCAACCGAGAGAATGAATCAGGAGGTATTAGCATACCTGCGAGCTTTTATTTCGTACGCGCAGCTAGAATGGCCAAAAATGTTGTCTTCAGCCCAGTTGGCAATTAACAATAGAGACTGCACCAGTGTGGGACTAAGTCCTTTCTTCCTAGAACATGGTTATCATGCAGAGCCAGTCCAACAGGTATCTCCGATTGACAAGAGGTCGTCGACACCTCCAACTAAGAGAGCCCAAAACTTTGTGGATAGAATACGGGAAGCACAAGAATACGCCGCAGCGGCTATGGCGACGGCTCAACAATTAATGGAAGAAAATGCTAATAAGAAGCGAAGTTCAGCTCCCATGCTACGAGTGGGTGACAAAGTTTGGTTAAACCTTAAAAATATTCATACCCCTCAGCCAAAGAAAAAGCTTGTGTGGGTAAATGCCAAATACTCGGTCACCAGAGTGATTTCGCCTCATGTAGTGGAATTAGATGTACCATCTAAAATCTTCCCCAGGTTTCATGTAGACTTGCTACGTAAGGCAAGTTGTGACCCTTTACCATCGCAAGTTCAGGATGATTCTCAGCCCGACCCAGTTGTTATAGACGGGCATGACGCAAAGCCAGAGCATAAGGTGGAACATATTCTGAGGGCCGAACGTTTCCGAAGAGGACGGGGCTGGATAAGACGAGTCTTAGTAAAATGGAAGGGATTTGCAGAACTCAACTGGGAGGATCGTTCCGAGCTAGAGAACGTAGAGGCATTAGACAGTGTCAGTATGCTGAAGGCACGGAGGCGATGATGACTGGGTAGATGAGCTAAGGGAAGGCTGAAGGGCTCGAAAGCAATAGGACTAAAGGGCTCGAAAGCAATAGGACTAAAGGGCTCGAAAGCAATAGGACTAAAGGGCTCGAAAGCAATAGGACTAAAGGACTCGAGAGCAATAGGACTGGTGGGCTCTAAGGCACGAAGACTGAAGGTATGGTATGAATAATTAGACAAAGAACTAAACGTAAAGAACAAGAACTCTGCAGTTCTTGTTAGCTATATATACACATGTCTTGCCCTATGACCGACAAGCAGAGTAATCCAAGTAAACAATATCAACAAATGTTTCCTATGGATGCATTGAAAAAATAGTCCAAAGTAAACAAATCCGTGAATCCTTAAGCGAGATTTGTCTAATGTTCTCGCAATCCTAATCCCAATCCCAATCCTAAGAATCCTAATCCAGATCTCAGAAAATTCTGACAGACAGGTTTGAAAATGAGTTTGGCTTGGGTGATGGCGTGGGAGTCAACGAAGGAGCCAGACAGGGATCCCGTCGAAAACTTCGACCCAGGAAGTCTAAGGAGGGGGGTAATGTGACGGGCTGTGCCTGGTAGGTTGTGGCTGGGCAAATCAACTTGGCCCATCCGTTTACCTGGTCGTGGCGCGACGCGTTTACGCGTAAGCGAGGGTCAGGGGTACTCCCTGCTATGACTACTAGAACTTTCGAGAAGTCTCCAGAAGAGTCGAGAGTACTCCAGATGATTCTATCCCAAGAGTAATTAATGATGAGGAGTTAAGGAAAGAACCTTCTAGTGGTAAGGAGAAAACTATAAATATCAGTATTCTAGAGCAGATAGATTCCCTCTCCAGATTTAATATTAACTTATTTTGTGGTATTGCTTTCGTGCAGTGACCGTTTGCATTAATCCTTAACACATTGAGACAGCACCAATTAGAGACAGGTAGTAGTAGTAGTTTTGTTTATTCGTGCTATATAGAGTCCAAGACTATTATAACACTAGGGCTCCTCTCTGAACCAGGCCACACCTTTTACAGTGCTCCTATCCCCTTTTACCTCGAACCAAAGATCATTGATACATTGACCCATGACGGGTAGCCATTTAGCTCATTAATTACCCGTAGAATTCAACCACCTTTTCTACGGAACCTTCTGCTCAAAAAAAATTGAAAAAGAGTAGCCATGGAAACCGGTACGCGGGAAAAAGTCTCAAAAAACCTGCAACTCCAGCCAGGCGAGGCCTAGACACCAGAGCCACACGAGGTGCGTATCCCCATCTGTATCTCCCTAATATCCCATAGTCCAGATATCCTCCTTATACCGACACCACCAGCGCTCAGGTAGCGGTGCTCTTTCCTCGGGAGACAGTATAATGCCAAAATATCTGTAAACAGTGAGAATTCGTCTTGGTAAAAAGGGCCAACTTAGTCTGATCCATCACCACCATAACGGGAGCTGGGTACGCTCCGGAAACTCGTTTGGATGACTTTTCCTCCGTGACCAAGTAATGCGTGTTTCTGTTGGCTCTGAAGATAAACTCCAGGTTCGTAGGGGACACCACGTACAGGTAGAAACGCCGTCTTCGTCCCCCTAGAGACAGGTAATTTTGTCCCGAAAAATTATCCTTATCCTTGGGGGTTTTACGAGAAATTTATAGTTAAGCAGTATTGATGGTCTGAAACTCAAATCGTTTTGGTATTCTTTTTTACAGCGTGTTTTCTATATGTCTATCAACATCTACTTGTTGTCAACGACCGGCCTCGCATAAGGCTTGGCGGTCATGTGACATCTACAAGACCTTTAACTCGAGAAGAACATGAGAATTTTTTTTCGAATGCGCTTCACTTGGACAATAAATACACTAGCGGAGAGTAGATTGGCACTTACATTGTTTTTGCTGTCCATCCAGCCACTTTCCCGAATCAATCTGTCTTGCCCAGCTCTCCGAATATGAAGAGTTTGAGGTCCTGCCCTGTAGACAACATTGTTATATTGCATCCAGGGATCTCCTAGAATGAGAGGGAAAGCAAGTTTTTCGATTACGTAACCAAATATTCTTTCCTTGTGCCATCAATATCAACATTGGCCCAAGTTATGTACGATATAGATTTATTAATTTTACCTTCCTCCGTGTCACAGATCAAGTAATAAAGCAATGGGCTTTCAAGTAGATGATGGTATTCTATAACTCGATTATGGAGAAGTAACATACACGTAGGCTAGACTAATATTTATATAAACTTCCCACCCAAGTAATGCCTTATCTGTCAGGAATAAGATTCTTATCCACCCAACTCCAGAAGGTTCCTTATACTTCCAATACTGTCTTCAACAGCTGAACCGTGTAGAATGTTCTATCGAGCTCTTGCCCCATGTCGATCGACAGTCTGTGCTCAAGGGTCGACAAGCAGTACCTTCTGGAAGGTTCTCTCTATGCTCAAGTCCCAGATCACGGTTGTAATCATAGCCTACGCTTAGTCAGCGCAGGCTACAGGAAGCAATCGGCTACCAAGCTGTCACACTCCGCCAGCTTTAAGGTGTTGTAAAATAAACAGTCCAGCATCCCACGCGATGCGCGTCTCACACCGACTCGTACACTGTCACGCGATCGTCATCATCTCATATGTTATATTTAGATTTCCCACTTAATGTCTATTTATATCATCTATAACTATGGATGGTACGAGCTAACAGCTACACATATGAGCGTCTTACACCTAAGTATTCTGGGGGAAACATTCAGGTTTAGGACTTACTCATACCATGATAATATTGTTATATTGGGACATCAATGTCTATCATGAATTATGCTAATTAAAGTCCCATAAGGGTTACACTCCTGTATATAACGAGCTCTCTTCTCCTTCAGAATTCTTCAGTCAATCACATTGCTGAATATCTCTGAAGGTAAGATCTCATCCAGTAGCTAGCCCAATAAAGTCAATCACATTGCTGAATATCTCTGAAGGAATCTCTCTCTTTGTCATCTCACCTATTCTATAATAGCCTCACTTATCTCAAACACTACGCTGCTTCTCTTACACAGATATCTTGACGTCTCGCCTCTCCGATCTGTCCACATTACATTATAAGGAACGTTCTGGAATTGGAATGCGCGGGAGATTCAACTTGCGAACTAGAGCGGCGCTAAAGGCAGAATAGCACAAACATCCACTGTCAATAAATGCTCGGATAAATTTGCTTGAATTTAGCATTACGTCTATGTAGAAGGGTTTGCTATCCATGCTTTTCGGAGCTCTTTCTATTTCACGAGAAGAAACCTCCCTCCCCTGGGTGCGACTTGACTCAGGGGTTATTCTTTTCCCGACAGTAACTCTGGGGCACTATCATACTCATCACTCATATCCTCCTTGTACCTGGTAGACGCATGGTTTACTGCCGGCCGAATCGCCGGTCCGAAGGTTGGACAGTTTTTCCCTAGATGCTCTTTTTTCCTACAACGTAGGCATCTGCCTTCTGCGATAAGTTCGTTAGCCTCTGTCCTCGATAGCCACTTTGCTCTCGTCTTTTTGGCTCCTGGGTTTCTAGCTTCACCCTGCCGGTTTCTATTAGAGGGTTGGCTTGATGAAGTGCTGCTGTTTGCTCTTCCGACTAGGGCATTAATCAAGGACACTAGGTTCACCCCAGACATCTGAGCATCACCGTCCCCGTCCAGCTTAGGAGGAAGCTTGGCCTCGTTTCTTTCCGGCTGATTCTTCACGACAGGGGGAGCAAATGCGGTGGCAGCTAGCCTATCGAGATATGTTGTCGCTGTTGAGGAGTCTGTTATATATCCTGGACGCGCCTCTAAGCGCGACGCAGTTTTCCGAACTCGAGATACCCATCCGTCGTAGTCGTTTTCAGGAAGGTCCACGCCAATTAAAGCATTTGATAACTTTGTATTTATTGCTTCGTCTATTCGGATGGTTTTATCTTCATCTGGCAAATTCAACCCACCGCATTGGGCTAGCTTCAGCTCGAAGTCGTCAAGAAAAAGCTCGAAACCCTGTGAGCTGCCTATTCTCATTCGCTGAAGCTCACTGCCGGCAGTTTGAAGGGCTAGCTTATCGTTGAATTTGTCCTTGAAGAAGGCCAAAAAAGTTCGACGTCATAATCACCATTTGGTCCTCCGCTCAAGAATCAGTGCGAAACTCTTTGCTGTTTACTTTCGGGTATGGTGTCGAGGATTGAATGGCAGATGATTTCATTCCCCCCTAGCTTTTTGTAATCTGCAGCAGTCTTTATTTTTAACCTAGCGAAATAAAGTGGAAACGACGCCGGGCTTCTATTCCATTTGGGCCATACCGCTTCCTTCTCTTCCACTAAAATAGGCGGAAGATTCCTGTCGTCCATATCGTGATCCTGGTTTGAAACTTCGACTTGTGGAGGTGGAATGCTATCCGTCATCTTTAGATTTTAAGGTGGCCTGGAATGTTCACGGGACTCTAGCCGTGATATTAAAATAAGCAGTTGCGAAACTCCGGTCGCAAAATAGTGTCCAGAAGGTTGATGTTTCCTTGAGGAACGAATACGAGAATAAAATAATTTGTGAAGGGACCAAAGGGCGAGGTACACGCGAGTCAATGGTTACAAGCTGTTAATCATTTTATTCTAAAGAGCTAAACTGTAGAAGGTCCATCTTAGTTGATATACATGTTTTATGACGCTAGTACCATTAAGCGAACCTCGTGACCAGACTAGTGTCGGCAACTCGTTGACATAATCCCAATAGGCACTAGCCTGTTACAAATGGCAAATGAGGACGAAAGTGTCAAGTGGATTTCGAAGGACGGAATTGACGGTTATGAAGAACTGCTCAAATCAATTGGCGAACCAATTCGAGAAAGGGATTTGAATTCCATGTTCGATGCTAATACAACAGAGAATATCCTAAACTCAAGGCTAGCAGAAATTGGAGTCAGTCAAAAGAAGCCTGGGGAAAACTCTAAAATAATCCAGCAGCTGTCTAGGAATTCCACGGGGGCTTCACCTATGTGGGGGAGTAGTCTCATATCCTTGGGTGCGGCAAGCCAGAAAATTTCCTTGATAAGCTTAAGTAGTGATCTAATGAGGTGGTGTGAAAATTCTCAGACTCTCGCTCCAAATCCAAAATACTGCAACTCTGCATGGTATAAGGACATATGCATTTATATTACAAGGGGCGTCTACTCTGAAGGATGTGAGACGAAAGTACAAATATTTTTATTTCTTAAAAAAGTGAAGGGTTTCTCTGTTCAGGGAGATGAAAGAACTCTCTTTGTCAATAAACAGGGAATTTTTAGGCGATGCATAACTGGGAGTGAGGTGGCACCAGTTTTACTGCAGGCTCATGACTATGGGGGTTATTATGCATTCTCAATCACAATCCGAAAGCTATCCAGGTACTTCTGGCCATGTATGGCAAAAGATGTCCACGATTATATCGCAGGGTGCTTAGTTTGCGCAAAGCATAGTACTGCTGTACGGTCTCAAACACTTTATAAAGTGTCAGTCAGCGCCCCAATGGAGTTATTAGGAATTGACTTTGTGAGCTCGTTCCCAAAGTTTCCAGGTGCTGAGGTCTTCTACATCCTCGTTGTGATTGATTACTTCTCTCGCTATATCTAGACAAGAGCTACGAAATCCGACAATTCAGACGCAGTTGTATGTGTGCTCGAAGAAGTTTTCACTAAGCATGGGGTTCCAGTGGGAATCTATTCAGATCCAGGGTCACACTTTGGAAAAGCGACTCAGAAATTTGCTGAATCATTTGGGGTTGTGTGGTGCACGTCGCCAGTAGCTGGAAAGAAAGCAACGGGAATGATTGAAAAGGCCGTTAACGTCTTACAGCACGCTTTGAAGAAGAGGGCGCGAGATCCATCAAGCTGGCCCACAGCTCTGCGGAGATCTACTTTCGACGTCAACAGGAGAGATATGATGCATCTAGGATATTCTCCACATGAGATACCGAAGGGTTTTGTACCTGATGGTCCCCTTGAAGCTAAGTTCCCGCCCCACCGTCGGGAGTCGTTAAAGTCGTCTTTAGTATACGATACTTCAAAAGTACTCCCTGAAAATGATGGGATTCATGGAGACATGGTCATTGATTTCATTATCAAACGTAATGAGGGTCGAAGAAAGGCCTTGGTAATATCAGATGACCACAGGGAGCGAACAAAGGAGCGACACGATCTTGGCGTTCGAGCACAGCACACTTACACATCAGGCCAATTAGTCATGTTGTGGGATGCTAAAACGGCCGGAAAAAAGCTTCGGGCTGCCTGGAGGGGTCCGTTTGTTGTAACGGGATTCAGAGGAGACGTTGGTAAATCTTATACCATACGACAAGTTGATGAATTACCAATCTCGAGACACTATTATGGCGATCATTTAAAACCATTCCGTCTAATAGAAGGGTATCTTGTGACACATGAGGAAGGAATTCCTGTGTATCAAAATATCCGATTAGGAAATGCAGCATTCAAGCTACCAAAAGCTGTTAAGTAAATACAAGGATCCCACAATGTGTGAACGACGATGTGATCTCAGAAATGTGAGGGCTGGAGTCTAAAAGGCAAACTTTTTATCCGTGAATTATTGTCACCTTGAGAACGAATCTTTACGTCTGAAAGCGACTGTTTTTTTTAAGTACTTGTCATGGGTGATGATTTCTTTCAATCTAACCACGCTCATTATTGGAATTTTTCCATGGAACCTGAAGGGTATCCCAAGAAGCAGTATATTTGATAGTGCTGGCTACTGATCTTCGCAGGTGCTCTGTCCTATGGGGGGGAGTAGATAATGGCCTGAATTATAAGGAGCACTCTGTCAGTTGCTCTAGTAACCTCGCACTCTAGTTTGTACATAAATTCTCTCGCGTCGTAGATAATAAAAAGACGGAGATTCCTGCTGTTGACACACCCGTATTTCTGCGGACGCGCTATAAAAGCCCAAAGCCACAGCAAATGCGAAGTAGTTAACGATCTTTGAAGAAAAACATGGTACCTTTCCAATCTTAACAGTCAATTTTCCAATTTAAAAGTACGTTATTCCTGCCAATGATATGAAGCCATAAATCTACAATCTTTATTGCGATTTAACCTATATTCTTTTGGGACAGCAATCAATAGATGGGTTTTACGATACTTGTAAATTCAAGTGCCGGATTGGATAGTGCCATGGTACACTGTCTGGGCTGCTCTCCCAAATAATGTCTGGGCGGCATGGATACGTGCCCCACTCGCGCCGAGAGAGAGCTGGTCCGAGTCCAGCGAGACTCTCACATCTCATTTTCTCACGGTGATACTGTATTTTAAGAATGAGAACAGCCAACTTATTAGACTACTGGGGTTTCCTGCTTCTCCCTGTGGTGGGTATGCATGGAACGAGTTACGTTCCGTAAGGATTAGCTCCCCAAAGGTATCTGCTGATGGAATCTGAGTACTGTCATCCCTCCGATAACTTGAATGATCGGTCGCAGGGAATTTGTGAATTTAGCAGAGGTTTTAATTTGTGGGAGCTGTATACAAAATAGTCTGTTCCCTGATTTTTTTAAAGTTATCAGAGGATTTAAGTGACCGGGAGTTAAGCTATCAGAGGGATGACTGTATGAGTGTCCCAAACGTCAAATCTGAGTTTTTCCACGGAAAAAGCCTGCAAGGGCGCTCAGGACGTCAAACCAGATTAATTGAAAAAGAAAGTTATCACTGCAAGTGCTTGTACCTACGGTATTTCTGGAAGTTCATTTATGCCTAGCCCAAGGTAAATTTGCGTGAGACTAGGAACAAACGACATCTTCGAGGGAGAGTACCACAGACAATCCTCGTTCGAAGCACGATGGGCCTGGTGAAATTATTGTTAGCATTTATGTTAGTTTTACCATTCATATTTGCAATACATACCACTATTTAATATTTTGCACTCAGGGGTGAGTGTTACAAATCCAATTGGGAAAACCATGATAAATATTGACAGCATATACGCCGGGACCCGCATGCTTAGAACGAAGATTTCCTGTATCCTTCCTGCATAGGTATAACAGAATAAAATGACCTTGTCTGGCTCTAAGACTCGATTTGACAGCTCTCGCAAGGCAGCTCGAGCTGCGGCGTCTGTCTCTTCGTTCCCCTGGATCACTGAGTATCCTAGCACTCTTTCACCTGTACCCGTTCCTGTGCCTGTTGCATTAGTGTTCAGAAAGCGCGGGCATTTCCGAAATTTGACGCGGTATTCTCAATTAAAGTCGCTTTTATAGTCTGTATCATTACGTGTACTATTAACGTACTCCTCCCGAACGTCGAACGTTCCGCTTCCCAGGTCCGCATAGCCGCCCAAGATGCCTTTTTCACTCCGACTATCACCACGCTAAGCGCCTCTCCATGAATGATGCCTCATTTTCAAAAGGGTTCCTTCCTCTTGTATGTAGAATAAAAGTTCATGAGAGGCATTCCTATCCTTCCGATGAACCATTCGGGTAGTATCATGGTGGAATGAGCTCGAGCCTTGTTCTCTGCCATAGCAGATCAATGGACCCACCTAACCCTTCTCACTCCGCTAGTTTATTGTACCGATCGTGATCTGCAAGGCCCTATGAGGATCCGGATCACGTTGATCGGATCCATTTACTAGTCATCTATATTTGTAATCCTGTATTAATAATGTACATATATTTGTAAGAATCAGGACCTTTTTATATGATTAGAAAGTAGAGAGAAAAGGGACATCCTTTAGACTACCGACAACTCACCAGGCTTGCTATTGCATTTTGACGAGAGTACAAGCCCCGAGTGTTACCTGTCTAATAAGCTGAGACCCTCACCTATTCCTTTTCTACCGATGAGCGTAAACAAATTGCCACAGATTGCTGTCAGCTCTCCCAGTTACGATCTGCAGATAACTTACCGTCAATACTTCATGAGGGGTTTTTTTAAATCATTTTTGCGTATGCAGCCTGAGGCTATGACACGCATAATTACGGAAGACATGTATATTTCGCAGAATAACTCAGTTTGACGTTTGGAACTTTCATACTCAGATTTCATTTGCAGATACCACGACGAGGTGTCATGTGGCTGAGGCCCCCAGTTGTGATCCAGCTATATGCCGGATCTGCACTCGGGTAATCTCGAGTAACCTCGCTTACGTGTAGAACCCCGACGAAGCGTCCATAGAACCACGGCAATATCTACAACCTTACGAGAAACTTGTAGATATTTCTAGAACGATCTTTCAGATTGGACATGGGGGAACGGCTGGAGATAAATAGCTCAACATGTAATTATTTCTTAACCCTACAGGAATATAGATTTCTCTAGGCAGCTTACTTGTGCACTTACAACTTAGTTGACCCTCTCACAGGAGGATAACGCCGTACAACATGTACCCTCTTCCATGAATACCCACTACAGCGAAAAGCGAGAATAACCTATGGTTATCTGACGATGCTTTCATCATGTACGATCACAGTATCACCGCGAGAAAAGGTGTGAGGGTCTTGCTGGATTCGAACCAGCTTTCTCCTGTCTCAAGTAGGGCATGTGTCCAAGCTACCCAGACTCTACTTGGGAGAGCGGCCCAGACAGGGTACCACTGCACCATCCGACCATTAGCGAGTACATGTAGTGCTAGCAAAATTTGATGGCCATCTAGTGGTAACTTTCGTTCAGTGTTTGGTACCTTTCGCATAGAATTTCTGGGTAAATGGATAATTAATTGAACTGATAAGAGATAATTGTAAGATATGGTACTGATCTACAAACTGGGGCAGAAAACCCTCAATATATACCCTCATTCGCTCGATTCAGGCTCGGGTGAAGTAATTTAAGCGTATCAAACACAGCAATTGATATAACTTACCTCAATAACGCGTCACATCATACATATTGCAGTTATGCATTCAGCCGATGATAAATCGACCGCACACTTTTCCCATGGACTTGGCGGCAAGTTAAGGGATGCGTGAGTCGAATTTGAAATTACCACTGATTCTAGTATCGCTCAGTAGAATATTGGGTAGCGTAAATGTTTTTGGATGGTCGTAAGGATAGCTCTCCCGCAATCTAGGAACCATAATATTTCATTCCAACTCTTTCTGCCCAAATGTCATCATATTACCGAAATCAAAGCCCATCCTGATAATTGGCTATTCACGAATATAGCCAACAGCGAGACGAAAGAAGTAAATATTATTTTACATTCAATCCTTCATTAAGCTCAAGACTAAGGTCACCGTAGCCGTTAAGAATGAGTCAGAATTCAGTTGCCTGATACCGCTCTAAAGGTAAATGCCCACCCATACGTAGAAAATCGTGATTAAATTAACGACGATTGCCTTGCAAACCTTGTTCTTTCTTTCGACAACAATCTTGGTTCATAGTGTCCACCGAAAGAACTCCTTATTCGCTTTACACTAGCAATTATTGAATTTCAGTTTATCATCAGAATTTGGCTGGTCTCTGTTCGGATTAAGTTTTAACCGAAAACACAGCACCTGTTACGTTCATCAATTATCCAGGGGACGGAAATTTGTAA
The DNA here is from genome assembly GCA_028751805.1 of Podosphaera xanthii. Taxonomy (NCBI): domain Eukaryota; kingdom Fungi; phylum Ascomycota; class Leotiomycetes; order Helotiales; family Erysiphaceae; genus Podosphaera; species Podosphaera xanthii. The sequence goes on from JAPWIX010000007.1 coordinate 2,576,377, forward strand.
TTGATCTGAACCCAACCGCAATCTATTCGCTTTTCTGATTGAGCTTAACTTACCTAATTCCTGGTGTGAGAATCAAAAAATATTTCTGAGAGGTTAGGTGACATTCTAATGTAAGCCTCCTCACAACCAATTCTCTTCAGAGAAAACTGTTATTCTTAGGATTGTTTACGTGCAGTCAACGTTCATCATTTTCTCCGCGGCAACATTAGAGATGTGAATGATTCCTTCTTAAAGTAGGCTAAAAGTTTGTCTCCAGAGTTTGATAATAGTTGACTTCGCAGATTTCACCAATTTTTTGTGAGCGGCATATCTTCAAGCTAATCACAAAGCTCACCGAGACATTTTCAGTGGCAAAGACCCGAGCTGCTAATGAAGTACTTCTAGGGACTGAAGTCATCATACCCGGCTCGGAGTTTAATATAATTTCCGCTTATACCCTAACGTCCCTGTTACTCTGCTCTGGTAGGTTCCGTATTACTGAAACGTTCCTAATAGTTTGTTCTCGTACTTGAAGTTAAGAAGATTGTGATAATAATCAGGTGAGATCACATAGTTTAATGAGCATGAGAGGGGCTTGTGCATGTTTGACTGTAAATTGTAGATTTTTGCTTGTGCTAAATAGCCGTGTGAGGTGGCTAATCTTCTATCAAGCGAATGATTGGTACGAGGGCTACAATTACAGTCCAACCTCATCTATAGCGATGTGGGTCCCGGTATAAGTGTTGAAAATATTCATTAGGACTCAACAGTTTACATTTGCAATAATTACCCCTGAGCGCAAAAAAACCTGTAAGGGTAAGTGTTGCAAATATAAAATCACAAGTTACAATGAATATTTTCAACACTTAGACCGAGACCCACTATCGCTATAGATGAGGTTGGACTGTACCAGGTTGTCCGAAGGCGTTGCCGGGTCAGATGAATCAACTCTCTGTTATGGTTGCTGGGTCAAACGGTTCTGGCGCCGGGAGAACTTATTTACTTTGAGTACGTTTTGACCGCACACATGCATGAACTTTAGTCAAAATCCATCCAAGACATGTATTTTCGGTCAACTTTGTCACTGTCGACATAAATTCTCACTTAGCAATGCCAGCATCTTACTTAGTCGTCTTAATTAACTGTGACAGAGCATAACCCTACGATGGCTCCTCTTCTGAATGCCCGATTCCAACTTTTGTTCTCATCCTTGCGATCAACCACCAGTCCATCAACTACAAATATCTCCAAAATTTCTCCACATCGTGTCCGTACCCTTGTCGCCCGTATCACTCCATTAAATCCAGGCGACGGTGTGACGCCGCCAGAATCTATTCCGAATTTATTTGTGTTTATTATCTTCGGTCTTATCGGAGCAGGATGTGTCTGCTCAGCGCTATGGTTCTTTTTTATTGCTGAGAATGGTGGGTTTTATTTCAAAGAAACTGATTGGCAAGATTATAAAAGTTCGGTCCTAAGTAGGTTGGGACCTAATGGCACAGTTTTTAGTGGCACAACCAGAAGCACCCAACTCGGACTTGACAGTATTGATGAGGAAAAAAGTATTGCATGGAAGCGACAAAAGAAGAGATCAAAAAAATATTCAGATTATGATGAAATGAGCAGTCAGACAGCTAGTTCAGTAGGGAAAACAGAAATGAGTTCAAGAATGACGGACGTAAGCGACCTGAGTCACAGCACGCATCAAGAGAAGAAGAAGCGAAAGAAGAACAAGAGAAGACGAAGCCCAGGAAGTGATATTGGAACTATAAATGAGGAAATGAGCGAAGGTGTTCCAGATGACTTGATTGCATATCGTCATGAAAAGCCTGCGCGTGTTGGAGGTTTAAATAAGGAATCTGACGCCAGCGCTTTTGACGGCTCAACAAACTGCGATTCTACTAACGCTTCTGAGGTTCACTCACACCACACGAAATCAAAACATAGCACGAAAGCCCATAAAGAACGTAGAGACTTGCGCGTGGGTGGAATCCGCAAAGTCTTTAGCACCAGTGAAGGAACCATACCTTCCCGCCGTGAAAGCAGTTACAAGTCCCCTCGAAGCAAAAAATCCTATACCCTTAACGTTGACAATGATCACATCAAATCAGAGGCCAAAAGGCTACAAGCAAAAGGCCGAGCGACACAACGTCGGGACTTTAGTTTTCAGCCCGGCGATGATAGCACGATTATATCAGCTAGCGAAAAAGCGTTTCATCGCGAAGAGAAAGGACGGAGATACTCAAGCCGTAGTCCGTCTAAGAAAATCCCCGGAAGCTTCGTAGAAGACTCGGTTCTAGGCAGCGATCTTAATACAGAAATCGGAACAAAAAGCTATCATCACCCGATGCCTGAACTGACTAACCTCAGCACTACAGCGAGTAATTACACCGAGGAGCGTCGTCGCAAGAGAAATGCTGGGGGGTAACGACATGGTCGAGATGGTTGAGTTGACAGTGAGACCGTGGAAGCATAATTTGCCTCGATCTAAAAGAATTATGTATTATTAGATAAAATGCGGTATGTTGAATGTATTTAAATGACGAATGAATACGAAGAAAAGATTTCCAATTGTTGTTCACCAGTGATTCTCGGTACAGGATTTCAAGTTGTTGACCTAGAGGATTAGAATGAAGGAAAAAGCCTGCAGTATATAATTTAATTTACTTTCTTACATTCAGCCCTGAGTAGCTAGACGCTAGTGACATGTAGTCGACTGGTGCCGGGTTTGAGCCTCCCGTGAGAAAGGTTAAGTGACATGTCAGGTTCACGATGAATCGGCTGTTTCGCAGGACTGGTAGCAAGTTTATGCTGAATACCCATGAACGACGACGGCTCGATGAGAGTATTGACGTTGGGGTGAAAAGGAGCGCCGGCAGATGTAGGTATCGATGGAACGATAACCGAACTGTTTTGTTTTATGAAAAAATATCATATTATTTTTATAAATCTTTTTTTTAAGCTCCTTTTACTCTCTTTCATAAAAGGAAAGCTTATTGTTGTGTACGCAGCGCGGAGCTATACCTCACCACCATCCAACAAAATTATAGGTCCTATACGCCTCAATTTCCCAAAGCAAGCGGTCAGATCGGCAACCTCTGTCATCCTCTTTTGAAGCAATGCAGAAGTTCTCTTACTATATTCACTAATTAATTCTGCTATGAACATCGAATAACTAAGGAATTTGAATTTAGGCAGCTTTGCTGTCCGCAGTTATCCTGTTTAACGTCTGGCGAAGACAAACACTTCACCTTCACGTGGTGCCGGCTGTAAACGCCCATTATGTTCGCTGGATATTTGAGATAGCCAAGAGGAGTCGCAAACGATCAGGGTCAGAGGTCCACTAGCATTCTCAGTCGGAGCCCTCTTATTACGTCAAGCGTTCTCTCGGCCATAACTTAACTCTGACCTCATGCATCACTGTCAACTTTACAACCTATCGATTATCTTCCTATGTTGGACCACCCCCGACGAAATTGACGCGGCGCTTACCTCGTTGAGATGCCCAAATATACGCCCTCGATGATATGAATACCCGACGGAGGATGGAAGTCGCTGGGCACAAATTTGGGAAGGGAGATTGCTCGTGACAATCGAGGAAGGATACGGTTCTAGTGGGAATTTGTGAGAGATGGAGGGACAAGTCAGCAGGATGTAGAGGGAGGATAGAGTTTTTGGAAGGAGAATTTGAGGGGATACTTCAACTTCGAGAGTTTTGTGCGTGCCAAGGCCCCAATCGACAAAAGAAAGTGTTGTGGACCGCTATCTGGGTCATGTCCGAGTTGAAAGTCCTGTGGCTTGAACACCTACTACGACAAGATACGAGGACGTTGTGAGATCACATCTCGCGCGGTTACGAAGGATGGGATAATGAAGCATACTGAGGAGTCTGAGGTTTTTACTTTGTTTTCTCCTTGGGCAGGTATTCACGATTGAGGGGAGAAGCGGGGCGTAAGTCTCACTAAGTGGAACTTTGTAGTGATGCCGGCGAATGCCTCCTTAGTCTGAGTGTTCAGCGTCAAGGTTGTATTATCTTAGTTCTAGTGACTGAGGATCGCGTACGCTTTCCGAGGTCTTGCGTCCCCATAGGGAACTTTAGGGTGCGTGGCTACACGTTATCCGTAGACCTGATAAATGTTACAACAAAAACAAAATGTACCTACATCCGTGATTACCCACCACAGGGAAAGGCGAGAAAAACCCCCTGGGTTGGCTAAGTAAGCCTCCGTCATTCAATATTCAGTGTCATCACCAGATATTTTTTAAAGTCATACATATTTCGGCAGCTAGTAGACTATGACACGAAGGACACTGATGCGGTGCGTGTCGCAGTGACTCAATTTGATATGAGAGGTTCCCACAACCGATTATCATTTAACGACATCACTCGAGGTCAGGCGCCTTACGACCCTTTCAACCCTCAACCGTTAATGACTGCCGCAGGAACACCTACCAGCTACCCACGGCTTTCCAGTGTGCCTTCGTCATGGTCACAAACATGGCTAGGCCAGGAACGTAGTGTTAGGGCCTTGCTGGATTCGAATCGGCTTTCTTCAGTCTCTTGTGGAGCATGTGCCTCGGCTGCCCAGACTTTTCGATGGCGAACGGCCCGGACGGTGTACCACTCCATCATGCGACCCTGCATGTAGCACTGGTACTCGTACAAAGTTTAGCGTGATTTTGTCAAACTTTATGCCTCGACTGTAATTAAATAACAATTGCGTACACATGTAGACATAATATTTGCTGATACCCAATCCAATCTTACTTCACTGATGAAACAGAACTGAATAATAGGCGAAAGACAAGAGCAAATTATTGTTTCCCATGGTGTCACTGAGAGTGCACATCCATTGATATCGAATTTTTATGTCATGTGACTAAACATTGGATCATAAGGTTCTTTCCTGAAACGCGCACGTTCGATCTATACATTAACACCAGCTTTACTAGGTGCTAAGATGTCAAGTCTGGCTACATGGAAACTCTGTTCATAGCCAATCGAGCCTGATTACATGTACTTGAATTTACAGGCTCTGAAATGAGGGTTCGCATTGTTGACTACTAGATCAAAATCAAAGCTTATAACCAGGCCTACTAGCATTCATCACTTCTATTTAGATTTCGATTGTTACTTTTCATCTTTGAGATCCTGCTAAGCATTTCTTTATCAATGTTCTCTTTAGTTTTGTTACTGTTGCTTCCGTTAGTGTTAGCGATGTCAACCAGTGTACCCAACGGACTTCAGATTGCTGGAATCGAATACATTCCTCCATGCGGCGTAAGAAACCTTCAAATAAATTACCGTTCCTCGATTTACATGGGAAGTCTTGACCTAGACACTAACTAGACTTCATATCAGTATCAATGCAGCAGTCAGGCTCGCGCTGCAATGGGAGACTGCCCTCTCAACGTCGAAAAATGTGTCTGTAGATTCATGAATATCTACACTATCTGTGCCGCTAGAAGTTGTCAAGGGAGGGATATAATTTCAGCGACGGTGGCCCCACCTCATGCTCTTATTCCCGAGGTGGTACTCGGAAAAGAAGAGTCAGAACGGATGTGTGTGGGTGGAAAAGCCCATGATACCGAAGAGATGGAATCAATAGGTGGCACTCTTTTAGAAGGTGATGGTCTCGTGTTGACTCCGAAGCCAAATGGGGGGATTACAGCACTCGTTGGGGAATTAGAAGAATCCTCTCATGTGAGTGAAGATGCCAACATTTCTATTGAGAAAGCCGACGAAGAAGGAGAATCCCTCAAAGCGGATAAAGTATTATCGAACGGAGCTGGTAAAGCAGCGTCAAATTCATGGTTACACACTATATTTTGGTTAGATATATTGCTTACAATATCTATTTCAATATTAAAATAGCCGTATGCTACCTAGTATATTTCGTCGGTATCATGCATCTTTAGATTTTCCGCAGAGAGTGACACCTGAAATGTGTTACTTCGCTTGACACCAAAGTCAGCGCCTCTGACAGCTAGTGATGTCGCGTGGTGATCGACGAATGCTTCTACGTGATTTATCACTATGGCACACATCACATATCCAAACACATGTGCTTTGCCCACCTGAAATATGTATGTCACAGTAATATTAATTTACGTTAGACTGGCAGAGCCGGACTCTTCTCCTTCACGCGGAGAATGCCCAGTATTTTCGCATATCCGCTATAGCCAAGAAGAGTCGCAGCTCACTCGAAGCTGGAGGCCGCAAGGTACTCTCGGTCGATGGTTCCTCAGCTTGTCGATAATTATCTTCAACAAGACCCGAACCCAGCCAACCCGAAGTCTCTCACGCCCAGATATCTGTTCAACTGGAGCCCCATTCCTCTGAAACTCACCGGAAAAACCCCATTATCATAGTCTACCTGAATATACACCCATATATACTGTCGTGACTCCTTGTACTTGGATCTTGATTGTTTAGCTTGGGCTTGATCTTGGTGAACAATCTCTTCAAATACTGAATACCTGGAACTCTGGGACACTGACGATAGCAGATAATGTCACGTAAGCTTTTGTAACAAATGACAAGTGTAGATGTGGATAACCTGACTTCTTAAATCCTGATCAGAATAGATGTGTAGAATAAATACAAGACTGAAAACTGGAGAGCTTTCAACTAGAAGGCCTAACTACTATTTATACATGAGTCCACACTAGTACATTCCCTAGTACTGGTTATTAGAATCCCATCCCATCGAATGCCAGCGAATACTGTAGAACACCCAAAATACCGTCGTTTGATATAGAATTCCATAGAACTATGCAATGCCTGGAATTCAATCGTTGTTACTAACGATCAACAGGAAAAAACCAACAATAATAACAATATTAAGTAATTAGTGACGATTGGCAAAATAATTTATCAACGTCATTGAAGCCATTGATGAAGATCGACAAAATGCATGAAAACTCACGCCAATTAATTAAAGACAATATGTGAATAAAATTTATGCAAAAGAACTAAATGAATTCAAGCCGAAACGACTAGCTTCAGCGGGCCGTTCCGTGACATATACGCTCCCAATGTTATGGACAACCGACGGAGCATTTAATTCGAGGAGCACAAATTTGTGAAGCCAGACATGATATACTGTTCACTCTTGGGAAGTGGCCTGGAGGAATCTCTAGAAGAAAAGAGGTTTTGGAGAGGGAATCATGAGGAATTTTGACTGTGATGCGTTGTGCGTGTGCCAAAGCAACGTTTGGAAAAGTACTGTCGACACAATAAATACTTGCATAAATCAGATGTTTCTAACCCGCCCTGTGCTCTAGACTGCTGATGCTCTTTTAGCAGGCAAAGTACATGCGTGGAACGGCACCGCCTCAGTCGATCGGTTTTTTGTTTCAGGGTTTTCTGGTCGAAGAGTCATATCTGGATTGGCTGTCAAGGAGGGCAGTTGGCAATTGAGAAACCGCGGGATCAGTGACCCGGGACAGATAGTTGCAGGATGGAATTGACTCGGGGGAATCTTATGGGGTGTGTGTGGGAAGGGACATCTACTTGGTTGGAAAATTTCGGGAGACTGACGCGTTGGGTAGTCATAGATAGGCTGAGCTACCCGGTTCATGATCCTTGGGGTGCGCCAGCACGACGTAACAAGTAATCCAAAAAAACATTTACGGTATGTAGTATTTAATGTATATAGTGTATTCTACTACAGTTCAGCCGGTCACTCATTTACTAGACGCTGATAATCAAGAGACGTTCTGTTGATCGGGTGCCACGATACTAGCGTCTGGCAGGATAATGTGTCCGACAAAGAAATAAACCACTATTTTCATTATTGAATAGAACATAATTTAAGGCAAATCAATCAGCAGAATACAGTTAACAGTCACAATTTTTTTTCAAAGATAAGGGATGATACGTTGCTATGCTGACTCAAGGTATTGCGACGAACTTCCAGATCTCGCTGACGTAGAATTGAGCGTGGAAGCGTGGTAAGTATTTATTTTCGAAGACTCCTCAAAAGCAATAAGGCATAATTTACGGAATAGTAATTGAGTCTGATGGCTTCTTTTTTTTAAATCATTTTAGCGTATGCAGTCTGAGGCTATGACGCGAATGATTACAGAAGATATGTATGTTTCGCAGAATAACTCAGTTTGATGGTCTGATGGCTTAATGTAACAGAGTACTAGTGAAGCGTTAACATGATGAAAACCTGGATAAATTGGGTTGAGGGGGAGTATTAGAATGAACTGTAGTGATAAAGCCCTTGTGAAGGTTTGCTAGTGCAGTGGTAAACCGTCCGGGGCGTTCTCCCAAGTGGAGTCTGGATACGTGTCCCACTCGAAACAGGAGGGAGCTGGTTTGAATCCAGCAAGACCCATCGACCACAATCTCTCGCAGTGTGACCGAAGTAGTTGAATGACGAAAGCATATTTAGATAACCGTGGGGTTTTCTCGCTTTTTCCTGAGGTGAGTATTCACGGAAGAAGTCACTTGCTGTGAGGGTTGACTTCGTAGTGGTTTCTGTAAATGAAATCTGAGTATGTTTGTTCCAAATCTGAAGACTGAGTTGTTCTTCGGACAGGGCGTGTCTTACGAAAATATCTGCGTGGGCCACTAAGGAGCCAAATCAGGACAATGAAATCAAAAAATAGCGTACCCTTCATCTTTTTTACTAAATGATAACGCTAAGTATGGCTACTTGTATGAGTTAGTGTTTGCGAAATTGTCCATCTTATTATCGTTAACGCCAAACGTATCATATCTGTGAAGGCTAGGAATCACAAGTAGAAAGTTAGACGCCTCGAGTTCACGTATCACGTGATCTTTCATGCAGCCAACCAATCTAAGAGCATTTATGGTGAACGTCGATTTTCGACTCTGGATGGGAAATTCTGTGCGATGCTTTCAGCTGAAGTTCATGCCGATAAGAATGCGAAATTTTATTAGCCAGGAAAGGTAGTAATTTGTCATCTTATCTTTAGGGTTAAAATTATAGGAGGCAAAGTCCCCCCAAGTGTAACATTCATCCTTCACTATCTACCCATGAAGCATAGATATCTATAACATACACCTGTACACATGCATGGCCACCGTGTCAGGTAAAAGAAGAGAAAGAAATTGCTGACAAATGCTACAATGCGTCGTGTTGTTGTGACGGGTCTTGGTGCCGTTACTCCATTGGGCGTCGGTACCCGACATATTTGGCCACGACTACTACAAGGTGAGTGTGGAATTGTCAGTATCGCGAATCTTCAGCAAAGTGAACGATGGCAAAACATTCAGAGCAAAGTAGCCGGGGTTGTACCAGAAGGGTGTCGAACCGAGGGAAAATGGCTGGCCTCGCAATGGTTGGAGAAAGGAGAGGAGCAGCGCATGCCCAGGTTCAATCATTTCGCCATCGCTGCTTCCCAGATGGCTCTTGAAGATAGTGGATGGCTACCTGAGAAGCAGGAGGATAAAGAACGTACTGGCGTGTGTTTGGGCAGCGGGATAGGAAATCTGGAAGGTCTCTACAAGACCACTTTGCTCTTCGAAGAAAAGGTGAAGCCCTTTTTTCGGTGTTTCCAGTGACAATCGCTTAGATTCCCTAGGACCAAAAAAAGGTTTCCCCCTACTTCGTCCCACAAATACTCATAAACCTCGCCGCTGGAAATATATCAATAAAGTATGGATTCGAGGGCCCGAATCACGCAGTGACAACAGCATGCTCGAGTGGTGCACACTCTATTGGAGATGCTTCTCGATTTATCGCCTTTGGGGACGCCGATGTGATGATTGCAGGAGGCTCAGAGTCTTGCATCCATCCACTCACTTTTGCTGGATTTTCGAGAACTCGCTCCCTCACAACCGCATTCAACGATAAACCCTTATCTTCATCTAGGCCCTTTGATCGAGATCGATGCGGCTTTGTCCTCGCAGAAGGTGCTGGTGTCGTAATTCTTGAAGAACTAGAACATGCGAAAGCTCGAGGCGCCAATATATATGCGGAGCTCCGAGGATATGGCTGTAGCGGTGATGCTTGTCATGTTACGGCACCGAAACCGAACGGCAGAGGTGCATTTCTATCGATGAAAAATGCTTTGAAAAATGGCCAAATTAGACCCAGAGATGTGGATTATATCAATGCTCACGCCACAGGGACTCCTCTCGGAGATGCAGCCGAAAATTCAGCAGTTTCTACGCTTATGCTGGGAGAAGAAGGTGTGGACAATGCGAGTGAGATATGTGTTAGCAGCATCAAGGGAGCAACTGGACATTCATTGGGAGCTGCAGGCGCTATCGAGGTAATAGTCACAATTCTTGCGGTCAAAGAAGTATGATGACTCCCCTCCAATTTACACACAGCTAAACTTGTCTGCAGAATGTAATGCCACCTACCATAAATCTTGATAATGCGCCTATGAATTTCAATTGCAACTATATTCCTAACTCATCCCAACAAAAGACGGTGAACGTAGCACTCTCAAATAGCTTTGGATTCGGCGGAACCAACGTTTCATTGGCATTCTCTAAATACGAGTAATTGAAAAGTCATTTTGCCTGCTAAAAGAGGAAAATGCCTAATTTTATAATTTTTAAGCCTGAAAACATCAACTTGACATTCGGATATTGCATCTAAGCTACCCAGTCATGATAATTTCTGATTTCTCCAAAAAATATGGCGGTCTAAGATTTATTATAAAAAGAGTACCTGGCAGATCTCAAAACAATTTAACATCAATAATGAAATTTGAGCTAATAATACCACTCAAATTGCCCTATGTCGAATGACCGGAAGGGTGCACTGGTGGTATTCAATTTATCTAGCTGAGACATGATGAATTTTATGGATATGAAGTTGCAGAGGGTCAGAATGCCAATGAGCTAGTAGACCAGGCCCAGATGCCTACTAACAGTCGAAATCCAGTCAAACAAATAAGCTCTTTGATTTGTCTCAGCCGATATATCTTCAACAATATCGAGGTATATTACAAAGTTTTTTTCATTTGGTGACAAGATTGTCAGAAAACTTTATTTTTAAAATTTCTTACCTCTACTCCCTTGTGCGGTTATTCACAGCTCACATTCCTGTTCAATATCGTCCTTTACAGATACCAGGCTATAGTCGCAGAATTTAACTGAAAAGGTAGGGGGTTCGTAGTCCACTGTTGAAGCTAAATATACTTACACCCGGACACCAGTATAGCCACGCTCCACCAGAAGTTCACTTCTCTTGTGTCTGGATCATTGAAAATCCAGTAATCTACAGGATTTTTTTTTCTACATGTAGGTTTATTAACTCGCCAATAAAAAACCAGAATTTTCCGAAGGGTATGAATAACTAATTGCTAGGATCCTTATTTCCAAGTAAGATACCCTATGTGAAAAGTTTGCTATGATTTTGGACCAATCTCAAGCTTCTATGGAATAGCTTCGGTCAGACTCAGGTGAGAAACAGCCAACACCACAAGCGGTGCCAACAAAGCTTTGAGTTTGGCGGCGGATAATTGTTCAAAGTGCCATATTGAATGAAGGATACACCTCGAACATCAAGCTTGGAAGTCGTACAGTCTTATGTCCACGGATAAAACCTTAAGCATAAGTGCCTGGCCATTTGCGAGCCCCAATACAACAAAATATTATTTAAAGCTCTGGGCAAGTTGCAGACACAGTCGCTCACAAACTGGTCAAATCATTCTGTACCTTACAAATAATCACAAAAATTAAAAATTGCATCTCTATGCTTTCATGTATTTTCAAAGAAAAAATCTATAATTATTCAAAATGTGTCGGTCTTAGCATTATGACCAAATTTGCAAGCATGATTTTGATATCGAGTGCGACAATCTCTGACATTAACTACAGCTGGCTTCGGTTTCGACTCAAAATTTAAGAATACCTTCCTGCAATTACAGACAGTGGATAAACTACGATTTCAGATATAATCAATTTTGCCAGTATTTTATCTTTAGCATGTGAGGGAGTAATAGATATGTTGGTATACATCAATAAGAGAATCAGTAGTTGGTCCCAACTCGGCAGTAGTCTCGATCTGACGCTAGTTAAATTGGGGATAGCACGTAAAGTAATATCAATCACGTAGCTCTGTATATAATCATCTTGTACGCAGCATTAGTGAGAGAGAAGAATATAAATTTTGAATGAACAAAAACATTACAGGTTATTGACGAGATAAAATTTTGTCTTACGACGACTTTGTCATTTTGTCAGTTGCTGAGAAATTGAAATGAAATACAGTGTAGCATAGGGCCACTCACTTGAAATTCACTGTTAATTTTTATGTTAAAATTTGAGGCCAGTTGTAGGAGATGCAGGACGTCAAAGTAGGTATACAAGACTCTGATATTTTGTGATTTCAGGAGAGTTGCTGTCGCAGAAAATCATTTGTTAATTTTGTTGCCACAGCAACAGCTGATGTAAAGCAAGTCCTCTAGTTTATACTAGCTTAACTCCAAGGTCGGATTGGATAACGGAGTGGTTCACCGTCCGGGTCGTTCTCCTGCATGGGATCTGGGTAGCCGAGACAAGAGATCCACCTTGGACAGGAGAAACCTGGTGCACATCCAGCAAGACCCTCACACTTCAATCCTCGCCTGGCCACGGTCGTGACCATGACGAAAGCACACTGGAAATCCGTGGGCATTTTTTTGTTAAATCATTTTAGCGTGTGCAGCCTGAGGCTATGACGCGAATGATTACAGAAGATATGTATGTGACGCAGTATGACTCTGTTTGACGTTTGGAAGACTCACACTCAGATTTCATTCGCAAATACCACTATGAGAATAACGCCTTTTGATATGTACCCTCTCCCCTGAACACCCACTGTCATAAGCAGTATGTGGACAGCGTGGGGAGACACAGAGGACAAGAGGTGGATGTCAGGCTAAAGGTTGCCATCCTACATGATTCACGAGATAGATGCATCACCACTCGGCTAAAAGGCCAGACCAGAATCATAGAACACTATGACCTGGCAATCTCCATATGTATATTATACAGTAGAGGCTTTCCTGACACCCACCATAGGGAAAGGCGAGAAAAATCTGTCGTAATCTGAGTATGCTTTCGTCATCCTACAAATACAGTATCACCACGAGAGAACTAGCGTGCGGGCCTTGCTGGATTCAAACCAGCTTTCTCCTGTCTCAAGTGGGGCATATGTCCAAGCTACCCAGACTCTCCTTGGGAGAACCACCCGGACGGTGTACCACTGCACCATCCGACTCGGAAAGCCGAAGGCTGCTACATGTTCCTACAGCAGACATTAACGGTTGAGGGTTGAAAAAGCTATGAGGCGCCTGATTTCGAGTGATGTTGTTAGGGTTCGAGTCTGGTAAGAATGTGAAAGATGCTTTATTTACGAAGTGGCAGAGCTAGCAAATATATAGAGAACGAGTAACGTCATAGTCCCATCCTACATAGTCTTAGGCTGATAAAGTATGTCAATAGGGAAAAAAAAGTCGTCAGGGTGCCAAACTACAGCATGATGACGTCAGAGCAGCTAATCATACTTAGGATAACCATGACAGATGTCTTCAAATGATGTTTGGGTGTGAGGACTGTCGGAATACACGGTTGCGGATATGACACTTCTGTTGAATCATAAAACCTCGTTGTTTTCTTCGATCGGGTTATTGAGCTTATATGTACAAGTGGAAAAAAACCCCAGTTGCTCGCTTACGCCAGCGCCACGCCTAAATGGAAACCTTTCCTAGGGATATCACATGATATACATAAATACATGTTTGAACAAGGACCTCTCATACCCAATTGAGTTCATCCGTACACAACACAAACCACTCATCTCAACAAACCATCCCTTCGAGCATTCTCGCCTCACTCCTTATGTCTAACCTTCTCCCCCGCCCGCCTTCCCACCCCCACCACTCCTACATGCCTCCGCCCCGATGGGCAGAGAGGGGTCGCTGACAGAGATGCTACTGTCAACTACCTCCGCCGCCGATACCAGGAACGATGAAGCCACGCTCATGTTCCAGAACATTGCCTGCGTCCTTGATGATGCACTTAGTGAAAATAATGCTCTTCCTCAGCATCTCCAAAAGCCTTTTCGGAATTTTATCGCTGATCTCAGTTCCGTGGCCCGCCGACACTTCGAATGTCATGTCAGAGGCTCCCAAAGACCCCCGATTCCGTATTCTGCCACAAGTACTGTACAAGCTTCGACTGTACAGTCTGTAAATCAAAAGAGTTCAATCGATGGTCCTTCCACATACTCTAAATCGTACGCAAATATAGCTATGATCCCTGCTTCAAAGAAACAATCACAAGCTTCCCCAAACACTTTAAGAGCTCAAGTTCAAACTAGACCCAAAGCTCAGCCCAAAAGCAGACCTGAAGATAATCGTCTTTTAGTCCGGGTTAGCCTAAATCATCCTGCTCTAAGCTCTTCCCCCTATGCCATAATGCTAGATCTCAATGCCTTTTTAAAGGAGAAACTGGTAAGAGAGGTACAATCTACCAAAACTGGATTTGCAATCTGTCCAGTATCCACCGAAGCACAAGAAAAACTGATCGCTCGAATGAGTGAAATTGAAGCTTCTCTCTGTGCCCAAGGCCAATGCTAGGTCGAGAAACCTGGACAGCACGTAGCCTACCGACTTTCTGGCGTACCCTGATCTTATGCTGTCTTTAACGGTAGCACAGTGGAATTGAAACAAATTGATGTATCTGCCGTTGCAGATGCTCTGACAGATCTCACAAATGTCCCTCCTATAAATGTCCTAGAGTCTCGAGGCTCTGACAATTCTGATTTCTCTCCTAAGAAAATCTGGATCGTCCTATATCCCAAAGGCCCAACGTTATCTAAGATTCTCCCTCTATTTGGTGTCCGTATTCCAGCTAAACTCTTGCCTCCAAGATCCAGAACACCACAATGCGGACTGTGCTTTGGATGGCACAACGAGCGATCGTGCTCTCGCTTCCCTCGCTGTAGGATATGCTCTTCCACAAAACATTCAGAAAGTGGACATAAATCATGTGACCCAAGTAGAACCCACTTTTGTCCGCCAAAGTGTGTGAATTGCCACGGTCCCCATCCAGCAGACTCTCTTGAGTGTCTAATTAGACCTAGAAAAGATAACACATTACCTACTAGAACGCAAATCGCTGAGATCAGGAAAGCTGCAGCTGCAGCCAGACTACGTTTGAAAGCTGCCCACTGTGGAATTTTGGATAGTCAGCCCAAGATAGCTCCTACAGAAAGCTACACATCAAGCCAAACTCTTCCTCAAACCCCCCTTCAAACTAGAAGTCTTTTTGCGGAGTCACCTTCAATTACAGGTGGAAAATATGCCGTTTTAGCTTCAGAAAGCTGTCTAGATAACTCTACTGCAATGAATGATAACTAAAAGCTCTATGATTAAAACACTCTCCATCAACGTTGGTCGCTCTTCATCTGCTCACTAAATCGCCCTTCAAACAGCGTTTACCTCACAAATAGATATCTTGCTGGTTCAAGAACCCTACATCTCCAGAAATACTAGCCGAAGAATCACGTGCAAGCATCCATCGTTTGAATGTTACACGCCAGTTGATGACTGGACCATCCGACCTCGTGTACTAACCTACACAAGGAAGGACATCAATCTTACCTTCGCTCAATTTTGCCCAAATTCTCCAGCACAGTACGGCAAAGAAGACGTTTTATTTCTCACTGTCAAAGGCCCAGATAGACTCTGCATGCACATAATCAACGTTTATAATGCTCCCCCTGGGTCCACAAATCCAGGGGCTGGCGTATCGCTTCTTCTTTCACTCAGGGACACTTATTTCTTTCCCAAGACAATTCTGGCAGGAGACTTCAATCTCCACCATCCAAACTGGAACCCATCATATCATGGCTCACCCTCAGCACAGGGACTGGATCTAATTAGCTGGCTCGAAGCTAATGACCTGTTCCTTTTATCTGAGGTCGATGTACCGACCCATAATCACGGAAACGTTCTTGACCTTTGCTTTGCCTCCAGCCCGCTACAAGCTGGTGATGCTTCTGCGACCGTCCAGCATGACCTTGATGTTAGTTCAGACCACCTTCCTTTGCCCATCAAAATTCCCTGTCAAGCACGGAACCAGCCCCCTACCCCTAGACTCAGATTCGCAACGATTAATCCCAAAACATTTCTTTCGCTACTTCATACTAAAATAATTGCCCTAAACTTGCTCTCTGAAAAATCTAGGGCAACTCTAGACGAAAGGGCTGAGGAACTCACGCAAATTCTCCTCAATTGTTATTCAGGCTCAGCTAAACAGTCTCTCCCACACAATCGAGGACAACCGTGGTGGGACCAGAGCTGCAGAGAAGCAAGGAAGAAGTACAAGGAAAAGGCTCAAGCTGGCAGTGTCACAAAAGAAGACAGGAAAGAATTTCGCAAAGTTACACGTCGGGCTAAGGCTCTCTTCCAGAAAATCACCGACCAGGCAGCCAATTCGAAAGATGTCTTTAGTATAGCAAAGTGGCACAAATAAAAGGACGAATTTCGAACCCCTGCTCTCGTAGATCCAAATTCTCCAGACTCACCACCCGCCCAGTCAACTGAAGATAAGAGAGATCTGCTGGTAAGATATCTGCTAAGCAATCAGTCGGAAGTACAGGATATTCCTCTGTCTGCACCTTCTGTAGCAAAAACCACTCTCCCCTTTCCCGAGCTGACTATGAACGAGATTACCAATGCTATCCTTGGAGCTGGCAACACTACCCCTGGAAAAGACCAAATACCGACAGCAGTCCTGCGCCTGGCTTGGCCAGTCATCTCAGATCTAGTTCGAGATCTCTTTCAAGCATGTATAGACGTGGGACATCACCCTAAATGCTTTAGGATTGCAATCGTAGCCATAATTGGTAAGCCCAACAAGGTAGATAGGTCTTCTCCAAGGTCTTACAGACCTATCGCGCTACTGTCCGTACTGGGCAAAGGACTAGAAAGGCTGGTAGCAAAACAAATGTCATGGATAGCTATTAAATATAAAGTGCTCGCTCGTCAGCAGTTTGGAGCGCTGCCTTTACGTTCCAGTGTGGACCTCACTACTTCTCTCACTCATGATATAGAAAGCGCACTAACAAAGGGCTTGACTGCCACCGTCGCCACACTTGATATTAAAGGGGCTTTTGATTCCGTTCTTCCAGGTAGGCTCGTCAGAAGGCTTAGGGAACAAGGTTGGCCAACCCGGCTATGTAACTGGATATCTTCATTTGCAACTGAACGCGAAGTCTGTCTGCGGCTAGACGGGGAAATTGGAAATCCCAGGCCAATAAACTGTGGACTTCCACAAGGCTTCCCAATTTCTCCGATACTTTTTATGCTTTAAATCTCCCCCCTATTCAAGCTTGAAGGCCTAAAGAAGGCTTTTGGGTATGCAGATGATTTTGCAATTATAATGATATCTCCGACATTGGAAGAAAATTCGGAAAAAATAAGTACTGCAACCAATCAGGCGTTAAACTGGGGTGATACAGAAGGTGTAACTTTTGATCCAGGTAAATCAGAGCTACTCCACTTCTCGAGAAAGCATAGAGATAAGAACGTTAGTCCGCCGGTCCATACAAATAGCTTTACTATTTCCGAAAATAACCAAAGACCTTACCTAAAATGGTTGGGAATACACTTCGACAAGAAGCTTTCGTTCAAATACCACGTGCAGATACAGGCTGCAAAAGCCATTAAAGTAGCCCATGCCCTCCGATGCCTGGGAAATACAATACGAGGTGTCTCGCCAAGACTCTCTAGACAAGCTGCTTTTGCGTGTGTCCTACCTATTGTCCACTTTGGAGCTGAGACTTGGTGGCCCGGCAAGCACAGAATTAAGAGCGGAAAAGAAGTGAGCAACAAAGTCGGCACACATCTGAATATCATAGACAAAGTATACCTAGCCGTGGCAAGGTCAATCCTTCCAGTCTTCCGGACCTCTCCCTCCTCATCTCTTTTAAGAGAAACCGGACTCTCACCCGCTGAGATAACACTTAACAATATATCTCAAAGAGCAGCTTTGCGTATACGCCGACTCGATCGTTATCACCCTCTAGCTCTGCGTGAGAAAATCTCACTCACACAGCCTGCCCTGTCCCGCTTTTCCAGGTCATGTAGAAGCATTCCGGACTCAGAGAATTTTGATCCTCTGGTTAATCCTCCCTGGGTCATCAAGGAAACAAAACAAGAAGCTCACATCCGCATTTGTGGTCCGTCAGGTCCAATAAACACAAGAGCTCAAAGATTTTCCAATTTTCTGAGCACAGTTCCTAGGAACGATATCCTGATATACTCAGACGGGTCGAAACTACCTGACGGTAATTCAGGAGGTGGATTTGTTATTTTTCAGTATGGACTCCAAGTTCTCTCGGAAGCTTTCCCTCTCGGAAAATTTAGAGATTCTTATGACGCCGAAGCTCATACAGCTCTTCAAGGACTCCGTGCAGCTACCACGCTCCTTACAGCTCGCTTTGCAAATAATTTATGGCTATTTTTAGATAACGCAGATGTTGCTGGGACAATCCTGACCTCAAAGCCCTCAAAATAATCCCAATCAACATTCTTAAGCTTCTTTGAAACAGCAAAGATTTGGAAAACTAGAACAAGGCTCCCCCATATTGAAGAGGGGCAGATTCATATACACTGGGTTCCCGGCCACGCAGGTATTGAAGGCAATGAACTAACTGACTCTAACGCAAAAAGAGGAGCATCTATGCCATTTCTAGGACTACCTGAATATTCTCTTACCTGTCTGGCACAATGGCACCCCACACAGCTGAAACAAGCCCGAATTAGTTGGTGGAGCAGCCATATTCCGGCTTCATACGCCCGGCTAGAAATCAGCACTGCGCCACACTTTCCAAAGGAACTTCTCTTGGGCCGAAAGGCTCTGGGTTACTTAATCGCAGCTAGAACGGGACATGGAGACTTTGCGGCTTACCATAATCGTTTTAACCACGAAGAAGCTAGATTAAATTGTCTTTGCGGGTCACCTAAAACACCGACTCACTTTTTATTTTGCCGAATCCTCCGGCACCGAAGGGGCCGCCCTATAGGGCCTATTAGACAACTCATCCCGGACCTACTCGGTACACCTGAAGGGGCTATAATTCTAACCGGATGGTTAGGACAGACTCATTTCTTTGAAGAAATTTGCCCTCGTTGTGGAGAATCTATCTTTTTCTTCTTTTGTTTTATGTTTGTGGAGTACGATCGGGGCAAGGGTGGAGCAGGCGGAGTGGACTGACTGATCATCAGTCACGAGTTTGGGGAAGTCTCGTAAACTATATTGCTCTTGGGCACACCTATCTTCTGTCTGCGGTTTCACATAACGCGGCACAGCATTGTAATTAAATCTTCGATTAGCTTAGGCTTAGTTCAGTCCTAGGGCTTCGGCTCTAGCGTCCTATATCCCAGTTGGGATAGATAGCACGTGCTCTGGGGCACATGATTATCACCCCAGACGTTAAATAATAACAACAACAAAAAAATACCCAATTGAGTTCTCGCTCCATGTACCGCACCAGTTTCCTTCGTGTCATAGCCACAGGTCTGCATACGGAAGTCTGACTTGTCAAAGAATCTTCCCTGCGCGATTCGCTTCCGCAACCCACCACCCGTCACCCGACGCTCTTCAAGCGCTCGGGATCAAAACTTCTCTCATGTCGTCGGCCTCGGTCACGACCTGCTCCAGGTCAAGGAATCAATCTGTCGGAGCTTGAAAGAAGGTATTGACGTTATATCTGCATTCACACCCGTTTATTCTGGCCAGGATTTAAATCACGGGGTCTTGTGGCTCTGAGTTATAGTAAATTTGAGAGGGTTTTATTTTTTCTTATTTTACATTCCTTTGCGTCGTGTCTGCGCGCGTAGCACGTGTTTTCAGAGACCACGTGTCGGTTAGCTCGGCCTGGGGGAAAGCTACCCGACATGACGGCGTCCTTGGTTGGCAAAGTCGAACTGTCCAGCTTCAGGCGGTGCCGGCTGTAACCGCCCAGTATTTTCGCATATCTGGTATACCCAAGAAGAGTCGCAATTTATTCGAAATTGGAGGCCGCAAGGTACTCTCGGTCAACGGCTACTCAGTCTGTCAACAATTCTCTTTGACAAGACCCGAACCCAGCCAACCCTAAGTCTCTCATGCCCAGATATCTGTTCAACTGGAGCCCCATTCCTCTGAAACTCACCGGAAAAAACCCATTATCATAGTCTACCTGAATATACACCCATATATACTGTCGTGACTCCTTGTACTTGGATCTTGATTGTTTAGCTTGGGCTTGATCTTGGTGAACAATCTCTTCAAATACTGAATACCTGGAACTCTGGGACACTGACGATAGCAGATAATGTCACGTAAGCTTTTGTAACAAATGACAAGTGTAGATGTGGATAACCTGACTTCTTAAATCCTGATCAGAATAGATGTGTAGAATAAATACAAGACTGAAAACTGGAGAGCTTTCAACTAGAAGGCCTAACTACTATTTATACATGAGTCCACACTAGTACATTCCCTAGTACTGGTTATTAGAATCCCATCCCATCGAATGCCAGCGAATACTGTAGAACACCCAAAATACCGTCGTTTGATATAGAATTCCATAGAACTATGCAATGCCTGGAATTCAATCGTTGTTACTAACAATCAACAGGAAAAAACCAACAATAATAACAATATTAAGTAATTAGTGACGATTGGCAAAATAATTTATCAACGTCATTGAAGCCATTGATGAAGATCGACAAAATGCATGAAAACTCACGCCAATTAATTAAAGACAATATGTGAATAAAATTTATGCAAAAGAACTAAATGAATTCAAGCCGAAACGACTAGCTTCAGCGGGCCGTTCCGTGACATATACGCTCTCAATGTTATGGACAACCGACGGAGCATTTAAGTCGAGGAGCACAAATTTGTGAAGCCAGACATGATATACTGTTCACTCTTGGGAAGTGGCCTGGAGGAATCTCTAGAAGAAAAAGATGGATGGGTGTTGAGATGCGGGAGAAGAAGAAAAGAGGTTTTGGAGAGGGAATCATGAGGAATTTTGACTGTGATGCGTTGTGCGTGTGCCAAAGCAACGTTTGGAAAAGTACTGTCGACACAATAAATACTTGCGTAAATCAGATGTTTCTAACCCGCCCTGTGCTCTAGACTGCTGATGCTCTTTTAGCAGGCAAAGTACATGCGTGGAACGGCACCGCCTCAGTCAATCGGTTTTTTGTTTCAGGGTTTTCTGGTCGAAGAGTCATATCTGGATTGGCTGTCAAGGAGGGCAGTTGGTAATTGAGAAACCGCGGGATCAGTGACCCGGGACAGGTAGTTGCAGGATGGAATTGACTCGGGGGAATCTTATGGGGTGTAGGTGGGGAAGGAACATCTGTTGTGCTGCAACTGCCTGGACGGGAACCCCAGCATGTAGGGCTTGCACGTGCACGACACTGACAGTGTCACAGCGCACAGCACGAGTTTGGTGGGTCACAGGAATGTATTATGTTTGCTCTGTTTGCCCTCCCAAATGAGGTTAGCGTTGTATAGTTAGCGTTATAGAGTAGCAGTATAAGTAGAGGGCTTCTCCCTCTACTAAACAATAGACTTAAGATACAAATCCTATCTTTAAGCAAATATCTTATTCTCGTTCTACTTACACTATCAGGCATCAGCGTAAGAACCCAACCATCAACAGCAGTTCTAGACTTGTGATATGCACCCCAATTTATACCTGGTAAAACAACATCTACTTGGTTGGAAACTTTCGGGAGACTGACGCGTCGGGTAGTCATAGATAGGCTGAGCTAACCGGTTCATGATCCTTGGGGTGCGCCAGCACGACGTAATAAGTAATCAAAAAAAAACCGGCGTCCTTAGAGACTCGGCATCTTCTAAGAGCCTAGATCATTCTATCTAGTGCCTTACTATACGTATAGATGTACAAGCAAGCGAGCTCTTTCTCTGAGTCACGTTAGGTTTATCTAGTAGAGAGTATACACTTACAGGATTTACAAGGGGAGAATTACTCGTCAAAAGGACAGTGGAAGAAAAGATGGAAAGAGACCACCAAAGGGCAGGTTAGCGATTAAAGTTTCAAGCCTGTCGTCAAGTGCGGTTGTTGAATTTCGTCGAAAAATAAAGCTCTTCCCACCCACTTTCCGAAGGAGAATATACCGTCTTTCGAGCCTAAAATCTAATGGAAACCTATAGATGGGTGTCAAGGTCCGTCAATTCGAGCCCTTTAGCGCCCGAGCTGGCAGAAAAAGAAGCAGTCCGGGGACTTTTCTTCCCTGCATGTGTATTTAAGTAGGGCGTCTTCGTGATAGAACCGGCAATGATAGTCGACAAAGTCGCCGTGTCCTGCACGGGCAGCATTCAGTAGACCGAGGGTGTGACGGTTGAGGCAGACGAGTTCCGGAGATATTCGAGCGTTGGAGCTAATTCCAAGCTTGCTATATTTCGCAGGAGCGTTTTCTTGTCAGTAAGCGGCGATGCGTGACTGGTAGCGTGCCTTTGCATCCCTCTTAGCTCTTGCGATTGAAATTGAGAGATTTGAGGCCTGGGTAGCCAGGGCATCTGCAATTTCATTACCTGGGATATCAATATGGCCTGGACACTATCGTATACTAACAGCAAATTTGAGGGTGTTGTTATTTGTTTAACGTCTAGCGGGCCTCTTGGCTTAGTGCAATGGCCCTAAACTACCCGAAACTGAGAACATGCCGGGTAGTAACTCCCGGTTTAAAAGGGCCTTTTCTGCCCGGAATTGGATACATAATTCTAACGCACTAATCTTGCTGCTTGGGCTCAACTTTCAACGCCATAAAATGGCTATAAATAAAAACTTGTTTGGTATATCTTCGCGGCGTACCTGATGACAGAATGAAATCCGAACTCTACGCAGTTCCCAGCCCCTATCCTATCTTTCCTAAACCCAAACAACGCCCTCGAATAAAAAAGAAAAAAAGAGTGATGTGAGACAAGAGAATCCAGAACAAGAGGTTAACTAAAGATATAAACTATTGAATGTTAAAACCCATTACACTACCGTTACTCCTCTGTCTCGAAAGTGTGCGGTCTTCGGGGGCATATTTCTATTAAGGACTTAGTCCGTTCTAGCCAGTTGACAAAAGTATGGGAGCCTTCTACAGTGCCAAGAAGCTTAGTGTAGGAGTCACCTGGGCGGAGCGGTGGAGGATTGTCCCTTCTTTTGGCGGTACGAAAACAGAAAAGATGCAGCGGAGACATCCGGCGTTTACAACGGCATGGACAGTGGGCATCCTCATGTTTAAAACGTTCATGGTAGTTCGCAAAATCTTCATAACCAGTCCTAGCAGTATATGCGTGGTCTAGGAGCCTTCTAGGTGGTCTGAGTGCCTTGGGGTTTATCGAGTATCCCTCCGTTCGCATTCAATTGTCCGATTTGAGTTCCGTCCGTAGAGTTCAGACGGGAATAAAACTTGGAAGAGGATGAAATGCGGTAAATTGAAGAGTTTGTCGTAGCAAACAAAACTTTGAAAAAGCGACAAGTTTTTGTAAATTTTGAGGAAGAAAATTGAATTGGAAATTTCGATTTGTGCGGAATTTTTAGACTCCACTGGTGAGTTCAATTTTTGATATTTTCAGAGATTTCAAACGGCTCTACAATCTCAATCTGTAGTGCTTTAGCATGATGTAGTTTATTCTGTCGGTTTTCGTGCGCTTTTCGAATGAATTCTTCCCACGCAAAAACTACATAGAATGCTCCTTTCTGAAACCATGAGCGAATTGGAGAGTGACCCAATTGAACCATGACCAGTCAAAGATTTGAGCAATGATCTACATCGAAATATTTTTGATCAATTATTGAAAATGAGTAACAATGGAAAACTTCAGCACGGTAGTTTGTCTACCGTTGCGTCAAAATTCAATGTGAGCAGTATGACAGTGAGTAGAATTTGAAAGCCAGGTCAGGAAAGTGCTCAAAATGGAGAAGTTACTTCAAACATTGATAGTCGAAAAACTGGTAATGTGGGCCGAAAGAAACGCGAGATCGATCAAGATGCCATGAAATCCATACCGCTATATCAACGAGGGACTCTACAAAGCTTAGCGTCTACTCTTGGTATGCCTGTCTCTATAGTACATGCAAGATTAAAAGAAGACGACATCAAGCCTCATTCTTCATCAGTAAAACCCTTTCTCACTGTCACAGAAGCCAAGTTGGTCAGAATGTAGTTGATTAAATAAATTCGTATAACGAAAAGAAAAGTCTGTGTAACGGAAATATGTACATATAAGTATTTGAGCAATAACTTTGATTGTCCGACGCTGATATCCTCAGCTAGAATACGTCGTGCAATGTCAGTTCGTACCTTTTGCTGTCCAATCGCATCTTAGTGTATTTTCAGACACGAGCGCATAATGTAGTTCGCACCACTGCACGTGTCCTGCACATTTCTCTTCGCGCACTCCGCTAACCTCCGTTAAGTCCGATAACCCCCAGTCATCCTATTTGTACTCGGTTAGGTAACCACCTAAGCTCACAGATCGGTTAACCCGTGACACTCACCGAAGAAAACAAGCTTGAAAGGATCAATTATTGTTTGTCTAATCCAGTACCATCGTTGGATCTGCCTTCAAAAATTCCATGTTCATTGCCTTTTCAAGACATGTTCAACATGTTGCATATTGATGAGAAGTGGTTCTACATCATTAAGACATCCAGAAAAATTTTATCTTCCGAATGGAGAAGAGCCGTATCAAACAGTCAAATGTTAACGGTTTATCACGAAAGTCATATTTCTAGCAGCAGTTGCTCATCCTCGCTGGGATCCATCTAAAATCCAATGGTTCAATGGGAAACTTGAAATATTTCCATTTGTTTATCAAGAACCAGTAGAAAGAGCAAGTAAGACTCTAGCCCAGGGTACAATAGGAACTAGAGTTATTGCCACAATCAATCAAAATCTGTATCGGGAGTTCATAATCAACATGGTTCTTGCTGCTATCAAGCAGAATTAGCTCAGGCCGTTGCAATGTGATCATTCTCAAGGCCAAATAGTAATTGCCAATATTCAGGCGGACAATGCTGGTCCTTGCTTTAAACCCAATGACGCTGAATTCAATGCTGCTACCAAATTATTGAAGCAAGATGGCTTCGATGTCAAGTTAGTTTCTCAACCACCAAACAATCCAGACGCCAACGTCCTCAATTTAGGATATTTCAGTGCGATTCAATTGTTACAATATTAAACAGCAGAAAATACAATCGATGATCTGATCCATGTGGTAGAAGATTTTTTCAATCGAATGGAACAAAAAGCTTTGAACAAGATTTTTCTTAAACACTAACAGTGTATGATCGAAATTCTGAAAGCTAACGAATGCAACCGAGACAAATTGCCTCATATGGGCAAAGATCACTTGATTCGAGAGGTTGAACTCCCAGCCGCGCTTCAATGTCCGATAGATCTTGTCACCAACGCTCGCAGCATGCTTCAATAAAACATTTTTAACAACTTCAAGTCCATTTTATGGGAGCGCTTCAAACTGGACAATTAAAGCTAAACAAATCATCAAGGAAATATCGGACAATTAAACACGAACAGAGGAAGTATTCCGCAATGCCGAGATCTTGATAGCTCTGGGGAGCCTTTTGGTTCCAAGATTCCCGAATTCCGTGATCTTGAGTACGCGCATTTAAGCGGGCAAGTGATGCTGCGGAGTGAGCTGCGTAGTGAGTCGCGCTTATTGAAGACTCTGCCCCGCGTCTGGCGAGAGAATCTGTTTTTCTGTTGCCTTCGACTTGAGAATGCCCGGGGATACATCTGATAATCACCGAGCCGGGTCTAGAATGTGGGAGACATTTCTGGTTAGGCCAAGATCTGGCGAGGTCTTGAATTCGGAGAAAGTTGCTTGTGAGGAGCCCGTGTAATCCACTGTGGGTCATCGGGCAACTTCGATGTTGTCCAATAGAATCCAAAGATTGTTGGTAAAACAGATCGTATCCATGGACAATACGTCCCTCAGTGTGAAAGGCCTCACTCGAATAGCTCAAAGTATAGGTTTTAAGGAAATCTATTAATTAAGAAGTGTGTGAGGATTTCATGTACAGGAAGCAGCTCTATATAAGTCCTACATTCGATTCCATAAGTTTCCAGAACTTATCCAACCCAAGGCCTTCACACCGATCTGTGCAATCTTTAGAATCAGCACGAAGCTACTGGAAAAGTCCATAACGCCTAAAAACCATCCGACGTCTCTCTATAAGTCCATCATAATCTCGCTACGCAGTTTCATAACTATGTGCAGCACTAAGCAAGATTAATAGTTTTGGCGCTAGCTGATAATATCAGATAGGATAAGTAAACAAGGGCCAGGGCCCGAGCTAGCTCCTGAGGTTCTAACCTTTACACTCAGTGCTGCTTTAATGGCGAGCTCTTCAGTATCGAACGGGATGAGGTTGAGGCCGACAGGAAAACTACTATGTCTTACCTCTCTGCCGATTTGATAGATTGCGTGGCCGCATTCTGCAGGATTGCCCAGAGTTTCGAGGACGGAGCCATCCGAATTTATGATCATGTCGGACAGAGGGATACTGCTGAATGGGGATGTAGCATTTCTGAGTGCGCTCTCTACACTGTCCGGCCACAGTACTCTCCTGAGGCTAGGTTCACGTGTCTTCCGGGGCTTCCAAGGTGATGTTACGAGCGGATTAATTTGCTTTGTAGAGTATAGGGCCAGGACCCTCCGAGCCAATCAGTAGGCGGGTTGACCAATGCGCTCGATCCGGGAAGCCCTTTTGTTAAAGTTATAAGATTAGGGAAGTAATACTACGCATCCTGACCTTGTAAGCTAAGAGTACGAGTGGTATACTTGTAATCTAGTATGTGACGGCTGGTAAGCCGTAAGATCCTGTAGCCTATGCGAACAGACATAGGCGACCTTGCTTATCCAATGCGATAACAAGTTAAGGATGCACAAATTTACCGACCAACAAGCATTGTTGAAGTTACTCATGAGGACTTGATGAAACAGGACTTGTTTCTTGTTTCCTCTAACAAAAACGAGTTATTGGATCATGCTATCAACGAATGGAGGAACCCATGAGTTAGGAAATTACATCGGATGTCTGTAGACTATGTACATATGTTTATTTATACTTGTATAGTTTCCCAGAGGAGATTCTTTCTTCATAGTAAAAATATAAAATTACCATTCTATATACAAATGCTCTTTGCTTTTATATGAGATCCGTGACATAGTAGATTTGTATGTACAGGTGATGACTATTGTAGTGAACTGATTGTTCTTAGCCGTGAGTGCGAAGCTCCTATTTATACCTTTGTGCGGCCGCTCCTCGGCTAATACAAGCTAATGAAAATAATCAAAAATGTCAAAATTATATCACGTGATTTTCACGTTTGCCGGAGTACAACACCTTTGCAGAAGAGGGTGTTTAGGATCGAGGCGTCGGATTCTTGCTGTGGCTCTAACAACCCTTTATGTGACAGGCCTTCACAAATGCACACAGGAAGGGTGGTGCTTGGGAAGTGGCTTATATTCGAGAAAAACTAAACTAAAGAGAAGAAGCCCTGGGATAGGCGGGGTACATCTATATACAACAAATAAAGCCCCAACGTGAGGGTTGGATGGTGCAGTGGTACACTATCCGGGCCGTTCTTCCAAGTAGAGTCTGGGTAGCTTGGACACATGCCCCACTTGAGATAGGAGAAAGCTGGTTCGAATCCAGCAAGACCCTCACACCACTTCTCTCGTGGTGATACTGTTTTCGTAGAATGACGAAAGCATGCTCAGATAGCCACAGGTTTTTCTCGCTTTTCCCTGTGGTGGGTATTCACGGAAGAGGGTACATGTCGTAAGGCGTTACTACTCGTAGTGGTATCTGCAAATGAAATCTGAGTATGAGTGTTCCAAACGTCAAACAGAGTTATTCTGCGTCACATACATATCTTCCGTAATCATTCGCGTCATAGCCTCAGGCTGCATACGCAAAAATGATTTAAAAAAAAAAAAAAGAAGCCCCAACACGTTAACATGTCTGCGGGCCCTGCCGAGCTCCGTCGCTCAATTAACCATTCCTAGCATATTGGGTCAGCTGATGTCAGGTGACGTATGTGACATCTGAGGCATGGGCCGAGGCTGTCACACTATACAGTCGTCCCTCTCTAACTCAATAGTGGGTCCCGGTATAAGTGTTGAAAATATTCATTGTAACTTGGACTTTTATATTTGCAACACTTACCCTTACAGGTCATTTTGCGTGTAGGGGTAAGTATTGCAAATGTAAATGGTTGAATTTCAATTAATATTTTCAACACTTATACCAGGACCCACTATCGAGTTAGAGAGGGACGATTGTAGTTTAATTCTCTGGTGGTAGGAGGCGAGATATTCTACATAAGACAGGGATCGGGGTCACTTTATAGACTGTGAGCATGGCTTTGGGACCAATAAAAACTGACTTTGCTAGGGTTCGTGCGAGACCCTTCATACAATGTCTGGTTCCTGGCTACCATGTTTCTGCTGCATAATAGGGTATTGGAAGCACACATGAGTGGGTGGTCTGCTGAAGAAAGTTAGGTTGAATACCGCGGCTAATGTTCCCTAGGCTCCATAGCGCATAGCTGACTTTATTTGCCTTATCTGCGACTATCTGAACGTGCCATTTAAATGAAAGTTTCTGTCACAGTCTAGACAAGAGCGCTTGCGCAGCTAGATAAATAGAGGTAGTTTATGTTCTATCTGAAGAGAAAGCAATCTATCTCGTAGTCCTACAAATATATACAAAGCTCTACTCCTCGTAGATAATACCATAGCCCTAACATTAATGAGGATTCCTGAAATAGAAGTTTGCCACGAAGCAGAAGGTTGCCGCATGCCAAGAAGCTCTTATGTCTCAGCTCCATGATCCATCTATTTTGGGAATTCTGATATACAGTGTCTCGGCCAAAATTAACATCAGCCACTATATCTGCCAGTGCACAATGCACTACTGTTATAAAGTTAAATGGGGATGTGGAGTGGTTGGCGACTTGTCTAGTGATTGAGCTGTCCTTCGATGGAATAGTCAATGGTGTGAATGAATGGTAAGTACGATATAAATGATTATACTGAATGCGTATAGTGGATGGAATATCGCCTTGATGGTCACGATGGAGACTATTACTCTTGCTGCTCTGACTATGGCAGTATCTATATACATCTTTCCTCCAATATCAAGTATCCGATGCCTACTATGAAACTACAATGCGAGTTCTATTATTGTATAAAAGAAGATGTTATACATGACTCATTAGTTTCAGCAACTCTGTCACTTGGCACATTATCCATAAGCTTCAAACTCCAGATATCCTTGATTCATAACCGAGTCAGCACAACAACTACCCCTGTTAATCCTGTGCACGCCTATGTATAACGTAGGCTATAGGAATTATCCAGCTCACTAGCTGTTACAGTCTCCAGTCAAATAATATACCGAGCCAACGCAGGAATGGGCTAGTTGTGCTCTCTCTTATGAACATTTGTACGGCGGTAACACTTAGACCAGGCATAATGATTTGATCAGTTGGCCTGCGTGAAAATTGTAGAAGATCTAGCTGTTGCGAATAGCGACATTAGAGATGTGCGAGGTCCATGAATAGGTGCGGATGATCTGTGTGGACGGGTGCATCAAGGCATGAGGACCAAATCGCTTAATTTGAGTCGCCTAGACTAGATCAGATAATACTGGTCAGGTGACACGAGTCGTGTGAGGCAGACATTCCCTTGGTCGTAATAGATTAAGTATTCTTATTGAAGCTTCTGACATTCCCTACAATTCGATCCCACTAAGTTTATATCCATTAAGTGCACTTTAGTTTGGTCATCGCGCTCGTGATGGCCAAATCACAACAACCACCTCCCCTGGCCCAGCGCGTCGCTGAAGAGCTCGAGCTTGTACAGCGCGTGGCAAAGGGTCGAGCTACCTGGGTTCAAATCTTCCACAACAAGTTTTGGACATCTGTCGAAGAAGCTGACCCTCTTATCAAGTCCTTCGTGCGCGAGCAGATGGACGCGTTCCTCTTCGCAGTTGCTTCTGGGCAATCTATGCGGCATGACACACCGAGACAGCCCAAGCCGGCGAGCTCCTTACCCAAACCCAGCCATAACCTTCCTTCCCGACCTCCCGTTCCAATCACAAATCAACCTCGAAATTGGGCAGCGACCGCCGCAAGCCCACCCGCCTCATTACCCTCGGCTCCAGCTCAACCTAGTACCAAAAATTGACCCACTCGCACAGCTGTCCAAAAACCTGCTGTGAAGTCCAAGGGCCCTAAAGCAAATTTCCGCCTGACTGAAGATGCCCCTCTCCTTAGAGCAGACGTAACATCAGTCAAAGCTGCCTTCATAAAAATCGTCCCTGGCCTTAAAGACGGTATCACTTCCGTTTCCTGAAACTCTAGCGGATTCAGCATGACCTTTTCATCCGAGGAATCGCTGAATCTTGCGATGAAACATGCCGATTCCATCAAGGCCTCTCTTTCAGGAGCCTTACATCAGGTAGAGGACCGGCTTGGATATGTCGTCAAACGCATTCCCCGCACCATCTGGAATCCCGAGTCCAATCTGGTTTCCTCAACCCTTGATGACGTCAAGACCATTGCCCAGGCACAGACGGGCGTCGCCCCATCCAGTGCTCACTGGTCGCAGCATGAAAATAGCCACGATCCTTTTCATACGGCGGTCATCTTCTTCCCAAAGGAGGTTCCTACATTCCGAATAGTTGACAGCGCGCCATCCCGGCGATATGTTCCCAACCCCAAGGTAGTTCAGTGCGAAGCTTGTTTCGGGTTTCATCAATCCTCTCGCTGCCGGATCCAGGCTTTGTGTGCCTTCTGCGGCACTCCCCGCCACCAAGGAGAATGCTCTCACCATCGCCGATGCATTAACTGTTTAGGACCACATCCTGCAGATGATCACACCTGCCCCATTCGCCCTCGTCCTTACAGGGGCAAACTTATTCAGCTTTCCGATAAAGAGGTTACTGAACTTCGCACAAACAACCGCAACAAGCTCCGTAAGACACGGCGGGCTGAAGCTGCTACTGCTGCTGCCACAGCTGCCTCAACTGCCTCCGACCCCGGCAACACCACCCCTTCTGCTAGTCAGAATAGATTTACCTCCCTCGAAAATTCCTCCTCTGGATCTATGGATGTAGATTCGCAAGAGCAAGCTCCCATTAATACTCATAGTCCTACTCTCCATGAACAATAGAGCATACTTTAGGAGTACCCCCCCGCCTTGTCTTCGCTTCCTTCAAGCAAACGTTGGACGTGGTGGATCTGCGCACCTTATTCTCTTACAAGCCGCTTTTCAGGGTAAGTACGACGTCATCTTTGTCCAGGAGCCTTGGACTAAAGTTATAAACTTCAAAAATGTTACCAAGTCTCACCCGGCATATGTTATCTTTACTCCTCCTGATCGGGACTGGAAGCTTGCGCGTCCACGCGTACTAACCTACGTCCGGAAAAAATCTAACCTCCGTCCTATCCAGCTGGACAGCGGACCCTCACCAGACACTGTAGCCCTCCTTCTTCAATGTTCTCCCCCTATAGAGGTTATCAATGTCTATTGGCAGCCTCAAGCCCATATGCCTGAGAGTCTGGACCCACTCCTAAGGTGGCCGGTCAAGCCGAACTCCACAATCGTGGGAGATTTTAATCTTCATCATGAGTTATGGGAGCCAAATGTATCTCGCTCGTCCGGAGTTGGCAGCTTTGTCGACTGGATTGATAATCATTCCTTAAGGTCGGCTTTACCATATGGGGCTCCTACCCATCGCGCTGGCCACGTCCTTGACCCAGTTCTAACAAACATGGACGGACTCTTGGCCCGCGTGGACCCCGGGTCTCATTCGACTTCCGATCACGAGACAATATCTGGCCTAGTTCATCTCTCTTCAGCTCAAAGGCGCTACCCGTCAACGAGGCCGCCTAAACTTACCCCCGAAAAAACAGAAGTGTTCCGACAAGCACTCATAGCCACTACTCCTCCTGTTCTTCCCTTCGAGGAACCTACCCCCCAGCTCTTAGATTCGGCAGCTTCCTCGGGCATCGCTGCCCTATCAGCTATTCTACTTTCAGTTAACCCACCGAGGCCCGCGTATGTGCCATGTAAGGATTGTTGGAACCAAGAATGCTCTGACCAACGCCGCCGGTATGTTAATGCCCGTAACAGTGGTGATCCAGACCTTATCAGCGAGGCACACCGTAACTTCCGCAAAACCGTTAAGCGAACCAAACGAGAGTACCAGCGCTCTAAGCTAGATAGTGTGTCTTCAATTTTGGAGGCCCATAAAGCGGTTGGATGGCGAAGATTCTCCAGCCGCTTCGGTCCTCCTCCAATTCTATTTCAAGGAGTCACGTACAGTACCCCGACTGAGCGTGCTGACATCTTTTTCCGCACGAAGCTTGCCCGCTTAATCAGACAGCCGGATGTCTCCGTGTACACCCCTACCTGCGCATTGCGAGAGATTCCTGCGCCACCCTCCCTGGACGAAGATGAAGTGCGACACTGTCTTCTTGATACATCTTCCACAACCCCAGGTCACGATCATCTCTCGGTTGTTGCTCTTCGCCACGTCTGGGAAGTCGATACATGGCGCACGTGGATTGTAAACTTGTACAGTCTCTGCTTGACATTCGGACATCATCTAAGCGTTTTTCGCCGCGCTGAAATTGTGGTTATACCGAAACCTTGCAAGGATGATCTGACTAACCCCGCCAATTGGCGACCAATCTCTCTCCTCCCTGTCCTTGGGAAAGGGCTGGAACGCCTCTTTGCGCGTCGTTTCGCCTTCTGGGCGTTGTCGAGCTGCGTTATCTCTCCAACGCAACTTGGAGCTCTTCCTGGAAGATCGGCTATGGACCTCGTTGAGTGCCTTGTTCACGATGTCGAGAAGGCATGGGATATGAAACAGGTGTGTACTTTGGCTACTCTTGACGTCGAAAGCGCTTTCGATAGCATTCAGCCTGGCCGCCTGTCTTTACGGTTGCGCGAACAGGGATGGCCAGTACCGTACGTTAACTGGGCTGCATCTTTTGCTTCAGACAGGAAAGCTCGCCTCCGAGTGGACGATTTTATGGGCGAATTTTTGGACATTCCGCACGGGTTGCCTCAGGGATCCCCTGCTTCACCCATACTGTTCCTCCTCTTCCTTGAGCCTTTATTCAAACTCGGCTTCCCCACTTATGGATATGTAGATGATGTAGCGATCCTGTCGGTCGCTAAGAATCTAGTCGAATCTTCGCGCCTCACTGTTGCTAGGGTTGATGCAGTCACCCAGTGGTGTAACAGGAATGGACTCTCGTTAGCTGAAAATAAGATGGAGATTCTGCATCTTCATAGGACCCGTCAGCCCTCTCCTTCTTTAACCATCAACGGCATCGTGAGGGATGCAAACCCAACGGTAAAGTGGCTAGGCATTCTCCTTGACACCAAGCTTTCCTTCAAAGCACATGTACAAGTATGGAGTGCTAAGACGCAACGGATCAGCGCGCACATACGTCAGCTCGGCAACACCAATCGTGGTATACCCACCGCCTTTCTTCGCAACGCAGCCCTGGCTGCGGCGCTACCTGTACTTTTGTACGGTGCGGAGGTCTGGTGGCGCGGTCATACTTATAGCCGCCGCGGTCGCCAAACTTCAACTCGGTCTCAACACCTCGTAGATTTGGTCTCTAGAGCCCTCGTCACCCTAGCCCGAGCAATACTCCCTGTATACAGAACCACCCCCACTGCAGCTCTTCTGAGAGAAGTTTGGCTCAAGCCTGCTCCTATATTACTTGAGGAAATGCGCCTCCGCTCTGCCCTTAGGCTAGCTGCCGCGGACATCTTTCACCCCACGGTTAGAAGAGCAATCGACTCCCGGGCACACACTCGCCTCACCGAAAAGCTGAAGCTCGTTCCGCCCTTCCCTCGCCCCCAACTCTTAGCACCCTCCTACAAAGCCCCTTTTAACCGCTCTCGAGCAGACTTATCTGCCGAAGAATTTCTCGAGCGTATCAGAGCACTGCCATCATGGGACATTCTTGTCTTCTCAGACGGCTCAAAGCAAAAAGATGGGTCTGCAGGGGCAGGTGCCGCTGTTTTCCACAGGGACATCACTCTAGCTGAAGTGAGATTGCCTCTCGGGCCCGATCTCGAAGTCTATGATTCCGAAATTATCGGCGCCCTAGCTGGGCTTAAGGCCGCTGTAGCGGCTCCTTCAACGCACCTTGCAACCAATATCCACGTAATCTTGGACAACCAAGAAGCAGCACAACGCCTTCTGGACGTCTCACCTTCGAAGTCCTCCCAAAGAGAAATTTTGGAGTTTCGGGATCTCGCGTCACGCTGGCCTACGAGGAGGATTCTTCCATTGGCGGCTCCTGGCAAAGTCAACGTAATGTGGTCTCCTGGCCATATGGGAATCCCAGGCAATGAGCTGGCTGATAAGTTGGCCGGTGAGGCTGCCCGTCAATCGGCCCCCTCTGCTGCATCTCTTGCCGGAGCTCGCGCTAAGATCCAAAGGCAAATATGGGATTTGACCACAGCATGGTGGCAATCTTATGCTCCCTCTACCTATTGCAAGTTGGGGATGCCTTTTCCCAAGAAGCCTCCTGAGGAACTACGACTCCCTCGCCGTTATCTCGGATATTTAATCCAATGCCGCACTGGACACGGTGACTTTCGTGCTTATCACGAAAGATTTCATCATACTGATGCTCTTCTGACTTGTTCCTGCGGGGCTGATAAGTTAATCACCCACTTGGTTTTTTGCCCCCTCGTGCGAGAGAAACTGGCTTCGGCTGGTCACCGACGAAGCCTGGGCCCACTAGATTTTCTTCTCGGCACATCTCATGGAGCCAAGCGTTTCGCCACCATATTGGAGAAGGTTAATTTCCTCTCAGAAATCTGCCCAATCCGCCCCATATGAGCTAGTCATGTGAGGAATCCGCTGCATAGCGCTCACTATGTCTACATGTATTCTAATGGCCTCTCTGTCACAGCACCTTGTTCGTACTACATATAGAAGTCATCATGTCCCCCCAGGGATGGGGCTTTAGTTGTAACTAGCGCCCGGTAGACACAAAAAATAAATAAATAAATACAGTAATAGATTAAGTAGTATTCATGAATTGACTGACTAGACAATGGTAGATTGGTGCAGTACCTAAAGATAGTTGAGAGAAGGATATGACAAGTATTGCTTTATGTACATAAATAGGACGTCTTACCTTCATAGAAAAAAGGACAAGTCAAATCTATATACAATTACACACCTCTATCTATTCTCATTCATTCCTCACCTTAAGAAATCATACATTTTACTCGCAAGTCAGAACATTGCATCTACTCCTCATAAATGAAACACTAGCTTTGTTAAAATATGGGATGGGGGTCTAGCGATTAGAGGTATTAATCTCTTGAGTAATAAATCAAAGATATAAGATTGAAAGGCTTCAGAATAGTTTGTCCGTCAAAAAGTGTGTTATGTTAATAACGGTACATCTCCGCAGTACTTATGCGCTGAGTTCCCTTACTACGCTATCACTAAGCAGGTACGTCTCATTCATCTTCAGTTCCCTGCTCGGATACTACTAACCAGGTACGTCTCATTAATTTTGAGTTCTCTGATCGAACACTGAGTCATAATGAAATCTTATACAAGATTTCCGGAGACCTCGACTTCTAGCGTGCGTCGAGTTACTTCCGAGTATACCAGCCACCAGATTTCATCCTTGGTGGATTGTAATTAGGATCCTTACTAATACCAATGTGGTATTGTAGATGGCATATTAGCTACAGGCTACAGCCTAGTAATTGCTTGACTCATGTCACACTTTCTAACAAGCTTCCCTAGATCGAACGTGATTTATTCTGAAATGTCCTGGTAGCGAGCTGTCTTTGGATGAGCGTTTAGTGTAGTGCAGTTCGTGGAAAGTGATTTTGAGATGGTAAGAAGCGCAATGTCATTTGAGTACCCAAACCTTGAAGAAGGTTACCATGTAGAAAGCAGGGCTAATATAGAGTGTCTCAACTCTAAAGATTGTTAGTGGCTGTTGTTGGTTTTGTGTGTTTATACCTTGCAGGTACTTATCTTAACATACGAAACTAACATCAGCCACTAACAATCTTTAGGGCTAAGACACTGTACAGCATGAAGAGGATTAGTGAAGTGGGGGAGCCTACGGAGGGTCTACATCGAATATATCTATGGCCCCAAGTGATCCATCAAGAAAAACCTAGGCTGGCCTACTATGAGTTGCAAATGAACTCACCCGACGGACCAAGTTTCCCGGCCATCCTTGTTCTCAGAGTCGATAAACTAGACGTCCAGGGATGACAATATCAAATGCTCCTTTGACATCTAGAGTTAAAGTGGATGCTAAAAGCTTTGCGTTTCTAGCACTCTCAACATCATGTGTCAAACAGCTAGGAAAATTCACAACTGAACGCAGCAGGAGAGCGCCAAATTGCTGTATGGCAAGGATTTTATCGTTGACTGCAATCCACGACATCCTTCGGGCCAATAATCGTTCCAACCCGTTCCCAAAGGTTGCAAGTAGGGCCAAGGGGCGATAGAATCGAGGTGAGAGGTCCAATTTTTTGGTTTCGGTATCATGACCAGAACAGAGTGTCCTAAACAAGCTAAGTGGTATCCTAGGTCGACGTAGGCGTGAAATAGGCCCGACACATGTGTGCCAATGAGGGGCCGTACATATTGTAGAATTGCCGTAGAGATCTCATCGGGGCCTGGGGCCGCATTTCCAACGCGTTGTATGGCATCCTCAATCTCGATTGATGTTAGAGGAGGCAGCGAAATCGATCTTGTGGCTACAGCTGGAGAATTTGAGGGGATATGTTCCGTTTCAATTTGGTTTCTAGGTAAATTTTCGGGTAGGACGTCACGTTTATCTTGGGGGGCGTGAAAATCGGAGAATCGAGAAAACGAGGATCTTTTAATGGCGGGGCACTAAAAAAACCGGTAGACTTATTCCATTTTGCCACAGTGAAAATATCCTTGCTGGTTCTTGTTGAAGAGATGGATTTTGAGATTGAGTGAGAATAGAAGTTGGTGAGAATGAGAATGAGCATGATTAGAGATTATGGGCTTGAGCAAATAGATGGATAATCTTGTTATTCTTCTTCCTGAGGAGATATTTGCAGCTATTTATACACAAATCTGATACTTCTAGATGCTTCTATTTTACCTAGCTATCCAGTTTAATATTTGAGACTGTTTCCATGATAGTCTACGATATCCTACTCCGACTCAACCATCAACTTTACT
Organism: Podosphaera xanthii; assembly: GCA_028751805.1. Taxonomy (NCBI): domain Eukaryota; kingdom Fungi; phylum Ascomycota; class Leotiomycetes; order Helotiales; family Erysiphaceae; genus Podosphaera; species Podosphaera xanthii. The sequence continues at coordinate 2,613,630 of JAPWIX010000007.1, forward strand.
TTATTGCAGGGGTAAATAGTGAAGGAAACCCCTGAATGCCAAGATCTGACAGGGATTATACAATATGCCATTGGCTGCAATATTTTGACCATACCAAATCCGACAATAGCTGAACCTTATTTGTATGGGAGATTTTGCGTGATAAAAGAAGTGTAGGAGATCCCTGTAACTCGTTGAAATGATGACATTCTATTCAAAAGTGCTAGCTTTTATCAAGTATTAAATACATTTTTACCAATAATTAAGCATCATTAATAAGGAATCGAACCTCCTCTTGCTCTGATGACTGCCTGGCACCTTTCTGACATGCTCTCTACAAGCGTAGCCAGTTGCCCCTGAGAAATTGACTCCCATGCCTCTAGGACTGCATTACGGAGCACTTCCTCAGATTGATTACCAGAATCAAATTCTGGGTGGTGCTCTTCAATATGGGATTTCATCATATCCCACACTGACTCAATTGGATTCAGGTCTGGGGAATATGACGGCCAGACTATGAAATCTACCCCCCTTGATGACAGCTCTCTTTTCGTACGTTGAGCAGAATGGGCAGGAGCACCATCCTGCATAAAGAGAAGAGGGCCGTGAGAGTCAATTGGTTGTGTTGCCGCGTGGATTAAAGGAACAATCCTCTGGCAGTAACTCTCCGCTTTTATAGTCCCACAATCCCTACTCCAGAAGAGGGCAGGGCCCTTCTGGTTCCCATAAAAGGAGCCCCAGAACATCCAACCACGCTTTCGAGGACCTTTTCGAACCAGGCAAGTGTGATAATATGTCTCCTCGGGCTAAAAAATTAGATTAATGCAGTTGATACATGGCTGAGATCTGGACTCACCTTCCTCGAAACCTATACTCTTGTGTGACGTTCACCAGTGACCCAAGTCTCATCAGACCAAAGAATTTGGGACCACTGTTCAGGTGTCCAAGAAGAGTGTTCTTCCGCCCACTCTAATCTTTTCCTCATATGTGCAGGCGTTAGAGTAGGCTTCGCTTGAGCAATGCAACGCTTGAACCCTCTTCTCTCAAGAGCACTTTTGATTGCGATTTGGCCACAATTCCAGTGGGAAAACTTAGCAGCAAGCTCCAGGTGGCTTATCTGGCGGGCCTCACTTGAAGACGTGACAAACTCTTCAAGCTCAACTTCCTGCTGAGCGTTCAAGGCGTGGGGTCGGCCATTTCGCTTTTTGGGCGTCAGACATTGCCTTGCAAGGGCATATTGTACCCTTCTTTCGGTGATACCGAGTTGATTACCGATGGCGAGATGAGTAAAACCAAGGCCACGAAACGTGTATATCTGGAATCGCTGATCCCTAGAAAGCTGGCTCCGTGATCTTAGAGTAGTGGGAGATGCTGGGGTGCTCATTTTTCTTCGCAGTTTATCGTGAGGATATAGGTTATTCGATATGTCGTGTCAACCGATTTAGTGTGGTACGAGGATGCTGTGCAACTATCGAACATAAGAGAGAAGGTTCAAGGAAGAAGGAATGCCTCGGTTGCCTTATTGCCTTAGTCTAGCCATTTTTGTAGCGCTAAAGTCGGAATGTCAGGGATAGCCCATGTAAATTACACATAATGTGGGGCTACACTTCTTACCCCTGTAATAGAGTATATCCATGTCTTATAGGTAGGGATCTTTTGATAATCTTTATACAGACGGGATATTTTGTGGCACACCTTGGCGTCAAATCGATTGTTTCTCAGACGCATTGGGTAATGAATCTCACTACAGTACAATCTCACAATAACAATTTGGGGCAAAACTTAACCGAGGCTCCCGATTGGCCGATTTAATTGAATCCTCCAATCGGGAGCCTTGGTTAAGTTTTCCTCCACATTGTTATAGCGAGATTGTACAGTACAATCGTCCCTCTCTAACTCGATAGTGGGTCCCAGTATAAGTGTTGAAAATATTCATTGTAATCTGGACTTTTATATTTGCAACACTTACCCTTACAGGTCATTTTGGGTGCAGGGGTGAGTATTGCAAATGTAAATGGTTGAATTTCAATGAATATTTTCAATACTTATACTGGGACCCACTATCGAGTTAGAGAGGGACGACTGTACTAACCTTTCAATACTTGGGGTTTCGGTGAGGGAAAGTCTTGGCTTCCTAGCTTTGATACCCTTGCAATTTCTTCTGATATTACTGTACTAGCACTAAAAAGGAAATTTTTGATGGTTTGAAGGCAATTAAATTTCTAATTAATCTTTTATTTTACGAATACGAATACAAGCTTTTGTTGTAGAATCACAAATTTAAAGACTGATAACCTATTGGACTACCATCGGCATCTATGACTGCCTGAAATCTCGCTGGTATGCTCGCAATCAGGGTTCGCAGCTGATCCGGCGTTATAGACTCCCAAGCCTCCTCAACAATCTTACGGACCTGTAGCCGACTACGCTATTTCCCTTCACCAAACTCAGTATATCGGGCCTGTATATGTGGTTTTATCATACCCCATACAGCCTCTATCGGATTTAGATCCGAGGTACGATATTGAGAGGGTGGCTTTATGTGGTGGTGCGTTATCTTGTATGAATCTGATAGGACGACTGTCAGGTCCAGGATTTCTGCCAACCCAGTGCACAACTCGGGGGAGTATGTGCTCGGTGTAGCTTTCGGCTGTTATCTTTCCCCATTATCTTTCCCGGATTATCTAGTCCCCTTTTTGCGATTCAGAAAAGGAGCCCCAAAACATCCACAAATTATTTGGCATTTGCTTTTCAATCATACATGTATTGTCATATTCTTCACCTATCTAAAATATTGTCAGTCTACACGTGTAAAACAGTAAATTTAATAGGCTGCCCTTCCGAGTGATGTTTTGGGATAAAATCATCGCATCATTGATCCAGGTTTCATCGCTCCAAAGGATGAGCGACCAGTCTTCTTGAGTTAAATGAAGATGAGCCTAAGCCCACGCCATACGGATACGCCTGTTTTCCTCCGTTTTTGAGGGCTTGTTTCTGGAAAGGCAGCGTGAATATACCCTCTTGGTAAGAACGTTCTTGACGCCCACATTCTAGACGGTAAGTTCGAAGCGAGTTCGAGGAGTGACATTTGTTTCGTCTGACGGGAAGAACAAACAAGATCTTCCAGCTCGCCTACTTTTGCAGAATTGAGTTTAAGAGAAGCGCCTTTGCTGCTTATAGGAGAGATGTGACCGCGACGTATGGAACATTTGACTCCTGCTGACGTAATTCCGAAAAAGACTGCGATATATTTTGAGTTGTTACCGGCCTGGTAGAGAGTGAAAATCTGAAGCTCTTAGAATCAATTTTACCTCAGATTTTAACCATGCTGAGTTGTAGCTTCTGATCTCGCGTGATATTACGAGATCTGTGAAGTGTTGATAGAGCATTTATAGTTTGAGGATTCATTCTGTGAAGATGATCAGTAAAAGGGTATGAGTTGATCTCAAAACCTACTTGAGTAAATTTAGTAAAATAATTATCTTGTGACTGTGCGTACAGTACAAAAATTGATTGCCTTAACTGAGCGGGGTGGTGTAGTGATAATGAGATGCAAGTGAAAATTACACGAACAACGCAAAAATTTGCGACATCTTAAAAGGTTTCAAAGCAGCATGGCCATGCAGATAAGAAGCGATTGTATCGGCTTCCAATCTTATCTATACCGAAGAAAAGTACCCGGAGTCGACTCACCAAGTTGCCCTTGTGGATACCCCTCCCAAGGGGGACGAAGACGGCGTTTCTACCTGCACGTGGTGTCCCCTACGAACCTGGAGTTTATCTTCAGAGCCAACAGAAACACGCATTACTTGGTCACGGGGGAAAAGTCACTCAAATGAGTTTCCGGGGCGTACCCAGCTCCCGTTATGGTGGTGATGGATTAGACTAAGTTTGGCCCTTTTTACCAAGATGAATTCTCACTGTTTACAGATATTCTGGCATTACACTGTCTCCCGAGGAAAGAGCACCGCTACCTGAGCGCTGGTTATGTCGGTATAAGGAGGATATCTGGACAGTGGGATATTAAGGAGATACAAATGAGGATACGCACCTCGTGTGACTCTGGTGTCTAGGCCTCGCCTGGCTGGAGTTGCAGATTTTTGAGACTTTTTTCCGCGTACCGGTTTCCATGGCTGCTCTTTTTCAATTTTTTTTTGAGCAGAAGGTTCCGTAGAAAAGGTTTTTGAATTCTACGGGTAATTACTGAGCTAAATGGCTACCCGTCATGGATCAATGTATCAATGATCTTAGGTTCGAGGTAAAAGGGGATAGGAGCACTGTAGAAGGTGTGGCCTGGGTCAGACAGGAGCCCTAGTGTTGTAATAGTCTTGGACTCTACATAGCATGAATAAACACCACTACAAACAAGCAAACAAACAAACGATACTCCTCCCAAAATATGGAGCACATGATCATGGCTTACCCGCGATGGTCAAAAGGAAGATCTGAAGTGTAGAGGAAAGCGATAGATCCTCCAAAGCTATGATGAATAGTGCAAAAGACGTCGCCAGAATCACACAATTGAGTCTCGAAGCAGGATGGCTTGGACAGTTCCGGCTCGTGAGGGATGTTGAAGCTACAATAGCAGCAAATAAAATAAGCCGGAAATGCAGAGGGGTAGGTTGAACAAAGGGGGAAAGGGATCCACAATGGGCATTGCAGATTTATCGCACTTCCTGAAGGTAAGTCTATGACTGAAAACAAATAAAGAAACAGTAAAGATAGTTTTAGGGGGTTTTCGCCGAAAGGTTTCCTCCTCTGTAAATAAAGAGTTAGTATACCTGCGTGGGCCATTAAGGGTGCCGAAACAGGGTAATGAAATCAAATGTAAGTCAAACGCAATAACCTGGATTTCAGCTGATGAAGAGGCTTGGAGCACAAACTCACCTGACCGGTCTAAAATATTATATCAACGTAATTTGTTCCAAAAATCGACAGGGGTAGGTCATAAGATCAGCTTTTACAAGCATATACTCTTAATCCCTGAGCCGGAGTACATACTACAGTAAAACTTCTCTAACACGATAGTGGGTCCCGGCATAAGTGTTGAAAATATTCATTGAAATTCATCCATTTATATTTGCAATACTTGCCCCTGCACGCAAAATGACCTGTAAGGGTAAGTGTTGCAAATATAAAAGTGCAAGTTACAATGAATATTTTCAACACTTATGCCGGGACCCACTATCGTTTTAGAGAAGTTTTACTGTACTTTTCTATTCTCCGTGGATTATGCAGCTTGTTCCAGAATATTCTATCTGATTATGTAACAATTAGCAGAATCTGATCCGACAGATAGGAACCCCTGTTAGAATCTTGCGTTGTGCCGAGGCTAACCAAGATGATGTAATTAGCGCAATTTAAAACAGTTCTTGCCTGATCAAGTTCTCTTTGCCGAAAGTCTCCCTTTACACGACGTATTATTCTGCGCAAAAACTGTCGTGATTCCCTCAGTCTTTCCTCATAAGTTTCAGGTGAATGTCTTCTTAGTCGCATAAGCCTGGCAGCTTCTTTACAAGTCTCGTTCCATCAGGGTTGACCGTGTGAGGTGTTTCTTGCACATTTAGCTGCGTCTTCGTGTGCAACTTTGATTGCATTCGCTAGAAAATGCCTGTAGTTTTCCGGATCCAATGGATAACTTGGTGTCGAAAAAGGAATGTTGTTCCGGTTCATCTCAAGAAGCTTAAGAATTTTCGAGTGGTCCAGAGCTCTGAGACGAAGCTTTCCTCGAGAGATTGTGGATCTAAAATCCCAGCAGAGTAAGGAAAGCGTAGGTAGATGGTCAGAAATGACGTCTAAGTGTGGAGCCACTCTACTACTGGCTATAAAAGAGGCCAGTCGTTCTGAGCAGAGTACGACATCAAGAACGTTGCCACGATTATGAGTGGCTATTACAGCCGTGGAGAGAAGGGTCAGGTGGGCTTGTTCTAATTAACTTGCGAGCAACTGGGCTTGTTGTGATTGTCCCTTTTGAAGTGTAGAATTCCACATCAGATGGTGAAAGTTAAGGTCATCCGCTGAATAGCACTTATCAGCAAAGGTGCAACGGGGAATAGATAGAAGAAGCGAACAGTAGCTCCTGGATTTGAGGAGACAAGCGGAACATTATAAATGTTTAAAATGAGTTAACCTGATTCAGTAGGGAAGAGAATTTTAACGAAAAAAAGGTCTCTAGCAGTTTCACAGGCCAAGGGCCTGATTTTTAATAGGTTAAAGCATAAATTAATTAAATTTATTTCATTCTCGACGACATTAGTAATCGTCAAAAATAAACGCCTACTCGACTAATAATAATTATCTCTTACTATTACTCGCTCAATCGGAACCAGTCGCTGCAACGGAATAACTTCATCATTTCATTCAACTCGCAATCTATACCAACTAGGCCTTCTCATGACTATTCGACCTTAAGAACTAGCTTCGCTGACGCAAGATGCATTATGCAATCTCACTGACATTAATAGCTAATCTCAATCTCGTCACAAAAGGACGCGAAATTACACGTCGATGTATCGCAACTCGAACCACGATAATTATTGCTCGACGCAAATCTTGGGAGAATAAGGTAGACGGAAATTGCTATAGAGAAATGAGAAGTGATCAAACAGACCCAACTTTGATATGATGCTAAGAGATGTATTTGTAGATAAATAGCGGAGATAATTCTCTCATCTTTTTTTTTTCTTCACTTCAAGATATTCTAGTTTATAGCTCTGGGTAGTTTTTGAATAACAATTACTTTAAGACCGTTACAAGCAGCATCTGTAGATATTAAAATTGAGCGTATTTGCTCATTTTTGAGCCCTACTCTCTTTTGAACATAACTGAGGACACAAAGGCGAGCTTCATACCAATAGTCAACAGGAGAGAAGCGTTCATAAGAAGGATGAAGTTTGGTAACCCTTCGACTAAGAGCTAGATAGATATATGGCTCTTGGATAAGAACCACAACAATGTTCTCTTGAAATGAGTTCATCAGTGCTAATTCATGGGTGGTGCTTCCAGTAGCTGCGATGTCAGAGAGAAGAGAAATTGGTTCGGGAATTTTAGTAAGCCGATTTCTGGTCAGTAGATTTTTTCTTCGCTAATGATGCGAAACGACGATTACTATGCGATCGCTGTTGAGTAGGTATTTGACTTGGCCTGCGAAGATCGACGGGAGGAGAAGGGCAGCTTTCATTATTACGGTGCAGGATGAAAGGATCAGGGCCATTTGTTCCTCATGGTTTTCGAGGTCCGGCATTTCTGTGTCTTGGGGCGACGTATTTGCGGTCAGGAAAGAACTGGGTTGAGGCTTGAATTTACAGGTGGAATTCTGGAGGCGAATCTGGGCAGCTGAGCACTAAGCTTGAAATGAGATAGTTTGAGATTTGGTCGGGTGAGTTTTCATAGATATTGGTCGGAGGAGGAAAGCTGGAGCATCAGCTCGGCGCGCACCTTGGCAATGAATGCATCTGGGGCGGCACGTGTATCCATTAGAGGTCCCAAACTTGTTGGGGTAGGAGGACTCAAGATGTCGCGTGGAACCACAAAGACGGAAACAAGCAGGGTTAGTGTATGAGCAGTCGTTGTGAAACCTCCGGTAACGACAACACTGAATTACTGAGTGCCGATGCGGCATTGGTATAACATTGACATTAACTCCGAAGAGACATTGGCGACGGGGTAGTTTGGTTTCTGAATCAGTAAAGTTGACGAACCAGCTAGAGGTTGGCGCTTGAAGGTTCGAACTGCTTGAAGGAGTCTTGCTCGCAGCGGATGATACGTGGCCAGAGGCCTCCGATATCTCAACGATGAGTTGTTGTGCTGTTAGGGGGAATAAATGGTACTCGAATTTGTCGCTTAACGTACCAAGGCAGCAGGGGATATTGTTTAGCCTGAATAATTTCCATGGGGTGACTTTTTCTAGAGGGGTAGAGGCTGCAGAAAAACGCTTAGTTTCAGCGTTTTCAATCAGGACGGTGTGAAAATTGGCGGGTATTTCATTTAAATCATACTTATGTATGCAGTCTTAGGGCTATGATACAAAGGACACTGGTACAGTACATGGAGCTATGGCTTAATATGATATGAGAGGCACTCACACCCGAGCATCATTCACAGACATAACCCGAAGCTAGGCGCCTTATAGTCCTTTCAACCCTCAACCGCTGACGTCTACCGCAGGAACTCATACCAGTCATCCACGGCTATCCAGTGTGCCTCCATAATCGTCACAAACATGACCAAGCGAGAAATTTGGTTTGATCACCTTGCTGGAATCGAACCAGTTTCCCCCTGTCTCATGTGGGGCATATGCTTCGGCTACCCAGACTCTACCTGGGAGAACGACCCCGATGGTGTACGGAAGTAGGGCTGACGAGACCCACTTGAAATATCCCTTAATTAAACGACCGGGCAAGATGAGATGTTTTGAGGCACGAGACGTTGCCAATCGCGGTATATTATCGGAAGGCATCATGTTTGGACGAAGGAGTATTCCGGGACTGTGTCAGTCTCATAACGAGTAGGGGCGTTTTGGAACAGTAGCATAACGGCAACTAGGAGTAATTAGCTATAACCTCTGATAGAAGTCATGAGAAGAGGAGCGGTTAGGGCTCTCATGATGATGAATATTAGCAAGGCGTTATCTTCGAGAAGGGGATCAAGAACGTGAGATTCTTCGGATCAGTATATTGTTATTTGTATCTTCGTTGATCTTCGTGGTCAGAATTTATCCTTTTGGGCCAGTAAAACCAGTTATTATATTTATCATTTTATTTTTATACATTTCTCTCCCTCCGTATGACTCCGCCATCCGACCCGCGCGTGAAAGATGATAGCTATCACTTTGTCCAGGGCCCGCGCATTACCAGCAAAACTGCGGCAACGCATCCCGGTTTCGGCTGCTGAGAGAGAAAAATGACCCCAAACATGCCGCCTGGATACAACCATTCCCGTTCTACTGAGTCAACACTGGCGATGTTGACAAACACGATGATTCGCACACGCTCAATTTTACCTCGAATTGTGATGATAACTGACTCAGCATCTCGATGTGGATCGCGATGTAGTGCCATTAACTTCCGCGCTCACTTCGAAGTCCGTGTCAGTGCCGAGGTTAAGCATCTCACCCTACAAGATCTAGTCGAACGCTTGGAGGTATGTAGGTGTCAACCAGCCCTCCGACTCCTATTCGGTCAGACGTAGTGATTGAAGTATGTCATGATCGGCATTCGTTCGTGGAGAGTCGTGCGAGAATTGAATGTGTGGTCAACTGCGAAGCCCAATAGGTAGGAGCTTGATGGGGGATCTATACAGCTAAGAAGAAAGTCAAGTGTACTTACAGATACCGATATCAAAGCAAAGTAAAATAAGACTTGATCACCATTACGCCTACCTTACACATGTAAGGGCATCACTATCATATACCCGAGCCATACTTAAGGCCCTTGCCACACGACAATTTATTGTCGCCGATGAGACTCGCTAACATGATGACGTGTGCCCGGCCACGATTGTATTTTCCCAGTAATACGCCTCCATTTGGATTCTAAGTATTTCTCCTTAACTCAAGAGCTTCAGCACGAACAAGACCTGAGATTTATCACGGAGCCATTCCCAAGTTTCGATGCTTGATGTGCCTGATTTCCAGACACATTTTGGGTTTTTGCTTTTGGCTATCGAAAGATAGAAGGATGCCATGAGGCTAAGGTCGCTTCGTGCTCTATATTTCGGGCTCACGCAGTCCGGCATAAGCGTAGACTGTAATATCTTCTAGTAAAATAGTTCTATTTCTGGCCTCTATCCAATTATAGTTCAGGACCCAATGCTAGATGTAATTTCGTGATTCATGGTTGATAAATTTGACTTTTCCAGTTGAAAAATTGAGCAGGAATTTCTAGCAAAGACCGTGACCGAGACTCTTCACTATACATTAGTCGATCTGCAAATTCTCGCATCAAATCACCCATTGTAATGTACATCGGACTATGGATCGAGGGAGGTCCCGAGGGTTGGCAATGGCTGTAACGTCGCATGAGCACAAGCATGGGAGGATGATAGGGATTAATTTTTTCACATTAATCACTTTAAAGTTCTAGGTTAGGATTCGTATGGCTGTGATGGGCTATCTATGACTGACCAGACAAAAGTGAGTCTACTTCCTACTTTTCATCTTCTTTTTTTACATTGTCTTGCTCTGCTCTAAGCCCCAAGAAATTGATAATCGCCTACAGAAAAAAACTCCAACATTGATAGCACTGTGCAATAATTATTTACGAAGAAACCTACTCCATATTTGACTCTCCAGCGTCCTCGAGATGTATATCAGTGGCTATATCCTCAACGTCAAGTATATCCATATCACCTATGACATATCGAGGTTCCTGAGAATGACTGCTCCGTCGGTTCATTCTTTCGAGGTCATGCTGAAGAGAGATGCTGAGTTCTTGTTTATCTTCATCGATATGGGATAAACCGGCCTTGTCTCCAAAGAAGCCATCGTCGTCTTTGGTCGAGGAATCTTCAAAATCCAATAAGCGTTTGCGAAGAGATGTTTGGCTTGAACACGAATTACATTGAGCGCGTTCGCTAGAAATCTCATCATCTGATCCTGTTCCGGAGGGAAGATCCCCACGACTATTGTTCAATCCATTAAAATTCCATTCATTATCAGAAGCACCCCCAGGATACGAATTATTCTTGACGTAACTAAAATTTTCATACGATATGTCATTTGCCTCGGCAAAGCCTTCATCTTCAATATCTTCACGCAAATTAATTTTATTGTTGGAGCTTAAAAGATCCGGTGTATCTTCGTCATTTTCGTGAATTGCATAGGTAGGAGGGGGTTCGATATCTGGTTGGTTTTTGCCTATTTTTTCGCTATCAAAACCATCCGGAGGATGGTGAGCTGCTCCTACTCCTGCCAAGGCGCTCGACGACCCAAGAAAGGAGGAGTTTCCGACGAGAGCCTGATCTTCCCCCCGCTCATATCTTTCATCTTCAGATCGGGAATTCCTACTGTCATAATCTTGAATTATTTGTTGAAATCTTGATCCACCAAGTGGAAATTGAGATCGTCTTCGATAGAAAAGTAAGTAAGCGCTCGAAGATACAAGATCAGAGAGATTCTTTTGCTTTGAAACTGACGAGTCTAAATTGTGTTAAGAAAACTGAGAAGAATTTTGAGCTTGACTGTTACTAACCATTATATTCATACCATTCACCATCATAGAAGTTCTTAGCATAAGCTGTATAATGACCGCCACCTAGTCCCCCCCAGTGATTGTCGACTGCAAAAAGATCGTAAATTTCTTTATTCGATTCATTTTGCTTTACAACTCTTGAACTCAGATCTAATCCTTCGATAGGGAAATCAACACGAATGTCAAGTTTATCCCGTCGACGAGCACTTGAGCTAAATCGTTTGAGATGCATAACAAGTATATCGGGAGTCATCCAGAGCTCAAACTTTTTACTAGCTCTTCGGTGTTCTCTACACCTAGGACAGTACCAAGTATCCATTTCTGAAAGGATTTCTTCTTTTCCAAATTCATCTAGACAATCATCTAATGTGATTCCATTTTTCCTTCGTTGTGAGCTAATTTTTCGCTTGGACGAAAGTGCATCATCTTCGCGAATAGGTATGTTTTTCCAAGTTGATTGGCCTCGTGAATCCTTACCATCTCCACCGAACATATGATCAAAAGCTTGATAATTCCAATCAACCACAAGTATTTCTCCGGGGCGAACAAGGGGTCCATTATCTGATCTTTCCTGGTTGCATCTTTCACTACTACAACGTCGCGTCTTCTGTTGTCTGCCCTTTCTATGGTAAGCTTTTTGTTGATGCAGCCGACTTCTCTTAGCACCTACTTTACTGAAAGTCGTCTTTGAGCCAGCTATACGTACAGGAAGATCCTAGCTTAAGTTAGTTTTTTGTGATCCTTAGAAAATATTTTTCTACATGGCTGCAAGAGCTAGCGAGAGTGTGAGTTGAAAAAAAAGAAGTCGTGAATAGTTTACCTGAGTTACCTTTGTGTGTGTAAGTTCGTCTTCGGATTCAGATCCTTCGTTTGTGTGAGTTATGTTGCAAAAGCTGTTAGAGCCACCTTCACTAGTATCTGATCCAGTTATTCCATTTCCACTTCCACTTCCACTTCCTTTATCGTCATCGTCATCATTGTCATTATCGTCTCCATTTTCATCGTCGTCATCAGCTTTTACTCCATTAATTCGCGTTGTTTTTATCTGAGAAATTCTTGATGAAATAGGAAGATATATTTCATCTTCTTTGATTGTGTTCCAACTTGATGGAGTGATTTCATTCATACTTCGATAATATCCGACCTCAAACATATTTTGAAGATCCTGCCTTAAGAAAGACGAAGAATTGACGAACTTAGGACGGCAACTGTTTGATTTAAATGGGGCTGATTTATACCTAAACTATTAGTTATAATGGCAAGAAAGACTGGAGGAGAAACATGCTTCTGATTTATCTGAGATTGATCTAAGCCGACTGAAGGATTTGATTTAGGAATCTCAACACCTCCGACAGCATCATTCATAGTGATGTCAACAACGTCTTCTTCACTAGTGACAGATTCTGCGATGATATTACTGTCGCCGGAGTTGGTATCAGAATAATTAGTGATGACTAGGTCCGAATCAACACCATCCTCAATTTTCGAATTATCATCGCCTTCTATGAATGCTGAGGAAGTTGAGTATGTAGCGACTTTTTCAAGAATTTTGCGTTTGATAACATCCCCGTCCCGAGCCTATGTATTTCTTTTAGCAAGGAAATGGAGATATTTGGTTAAATATAAACATACTTCATCTGGCGTCAGAACAATAAAATGAGGTGCACAATCTACTAACCAATTTTTCCTGGCATTTTTGTTTATGTTGCGCGCGGCAGGATCCAATTTTGGACGACGATGTATGACCGAGACAACCATTGATTCAGTAATTGGATCATCCCAATTTGGAATTTCTTCTGTCTCACTGCTGCTGTATAGCGAGGAAGATTTCTTAATTAACCGGTTAGGAGGAGGCCAGTTGGTCGGCTGGGCCTCCAGTTCGTATATAGCAAGGTTGTCATTGGGTTGTATTACATCGGAAGCTACTTCGTGATCTTTATAGAGTTTAAAAAATCTTCCCTTGTATTCCTCCGCTGCCAAAAGTCTTTCGACTGGTACACCGACACGGCTACTGACGAATTTCTTAAGCGTCATCATACTTGCTTGTTTCTCTATTTCGACAGACATCGTGAAGGGCCTCTCGTTCAATGGGAAATAAAATAATTTATGACTCCATGTATTCTCAATAGGCAATTGCAAGGTTAAATTATTGAAGGGATCGAAGGTGATACTAACCTTGTTGCAAACAGGACACACAAGTGTTGACTTGTACATGCCAGTAAAGAGATCGGCAATCACTGAGTCATCACGCTTCTTCGTAATATCCCATACTTTGTCTGCCATTTCTCTTATTGCCTCTGGATTATTTACCATATCATCAGTAGAATCAGGCTTTTCAATGTATGGCTTTTTTTTAACACGACTCAAATCTTCTTGAAGGCCATCGAGGAGAAATCCAAGAAATTCTTGTGAATCTTGCTGACCATATCCTGAGAATGACGGAGCGTATCTTCCGATAATGTTTTTGAAGTGTCGTGGAGCAACAGAGCTTGGCACATTTTCCTTGTGATAAATCTCTTCCAGTAACTTTTGATATGCTATAGCAACGTCACCATTATTTCCGAGCGGATTTGCACGATTGAGTTCTTCCATTGCGGCACCACCTAAGAAGTATTTTGACAGTTCTTCTACTGCTCGGATACATTGTAGGGCAGAATTCATGTAACAAGTATTACCCAAGTTGCTTAGGCCAACAGTACCTGGAGTTCTTCCAGCTTTTTTGGCACGACCACGTGTCATCATTGGTCCAGAGTTGACAGGAATGTTGCGCCCATTGATTCCTTGACTATTTAATGACGTTCCTGTTCGAGTCATTGCTGTAGAAACAACTTTACTGCTCTTTGAGATATGGTTCGATACCCAGTCATTGGAACAGACCTGTTCATCTAATACTATTGTTTGGTCCTCACAAAGACCTACCATTGATAAATCTCGACTGCCATTGTACTTTGGATTGATACTAATATCTTCTGCGTCCAAGAGTTCACGCGCAACATTTTTTTCAAGTTTTAGAAAGTTAGCGACGTCTAATAAGAGTGTTTTCCATGTATCTTGGGATTCTGGCGCTTTTAGTGGTAAGAAGCTAGAAGGTGAGCTGGATCTGGACGAAGGAGGAGTAGTATTGTCTAGGTTGAATAGTGTAGACTCAGCAGCCGGTGATGATTTGAGCACTCGCCATACACGGATTTTTTTCGTCTCCTCTATGCCAGTATGATGTTTGACGGCCCTTAAAAAATCGATCCATTTTGTTGATTTGCTAAATATAAACGTGGGTATCTCTGGGTTAGAACACCTGAGCGTTTGAGGAATGACGATAGAATTATTAGATGCAAAAAGGCGATGAATCTTGAACACCAAAGGATAAAACTCAAAGATTGTATTTGAAGCGCCAGTTGGATTTGTGTTATGAGCAGTTCGTACTATAGGCAGAGTCCCTGGCATCATTCCATACCATTTTAGAATAAGATTCCACGCAGCTTCAGGAAATAAAGCGAAATCGTCCAGGCTTAGTCCGGGTTTTAATTGGACAAAATCATTTCCATAGACATCTCTGAGAATTTGTAAAGTAATATCGGAGTTATCGATAGGACAAATGTGGTCACCATATTTTTGCTTGCCTGCTTTTAGTGCTTCAGATCCGCGATTTTGGACATTATGCAGCCATTTTTGGGAAACTAGGTACACCTTATCTCCTTCAGATGTTGATTTCTTTGATTCTGCATCAATGATAGAGGCTATCGTATTAGCTCGGGTAGTGATATCAGGTATTTCTGAGAGATATTAGTGCTAAATTTAAAGTTTCTTGTGAATTGATTTTACCGGTGGCTGGAGCATCTTGTATAGTTTTTTGCTGGGGCAAAACTGTATTAAATTGGTCCACTGGCTCTGATGTTATGTTTTGGTCAACATCAAATGAATTTTTATGTTCATCAGGTGTGACCTGCACTGGCAAAATTTCTGAGCTGAATTCATTGTGTGAGCTTTGGAGTTTACTATCGCCGTCGTCATCGCTGTGACCGGGGCCTGTGTCCCTTTCTAGTGCCGAGGCTCTCCTTTTTAATGGCGAAGATGATCTCTGAGTATTATCTGCAGCCCTTTCCATGATGGAACGATGTGAAGATAAGTTAGCGGAAGTTTTAAATTTGCTATTGTATTCGCGATTGGTGTTTGGAGAATCTGGAAAATCTATGAAGTCCTCGCTCTTCTCAGCAGTTGATGACAGGCCTACGTTGATAGCGCTTGGGGATCTCCTAGCGAGTAATAACTTATCGGATGCCTCAAGATTACGACTCTGACACTGAGATTGCGTAGAAATTTGCGTTGATTCACAAAAGTCAGGCTGGACGAGAATTCCGATGGCTGAGTTTTCTTTTGAGAATCCGGCTACAAAATCTTCGACGGAAGTCAATGCAATATCCGGATTGTCACAGAGGCTCTTGGTGTAAGTGTGCTGAGGAGAGAGCTTTCTTTTCTTTATTTGAGACGTTTTGAAGGTGAGCTGCAGTCGCAGCTCTAGCTTTCGATGGTTGAAGCAGTTATCACAGGATGACGCCCAGGTTGTGACTCACAAGTGACGAATTTCAATTGTTAATGTGTTGAAGCCATCCACAACCAGCACACTGATGTTGCTCAGAAGCTACACAGACATTTAATTTTCTCGGTAGGAGGCGACGTTGTGTGTTCTTTGACATTTCGGCTCGAAACTTCATTAACCCTTGACTTAATTATGAGCATAATATGACAGTGTTTGACCTCAGATGGAACAGATTCAACCATCTTAAAGCCAGAATAGGTTTACAATCACCACATCCAATCAATATTATTTCACTTGTAACTATTAATTATCATTTGATTTTCTTAGATTTACAGTAGCTTACAAAAGTGGTCGAATAAATCACTAAATCTAATACATTTGACCATAACTTTACAACATGATCTTAAAATGAAAATATTATAGTATTGTATGAAAATTTAATCACTTTACTATCGCTGAGAAAATTTTGAAGCAAAAAAAAAGAGAATTGATTATTCTATTGTGGTCTTGGCGTTCTCAATTACTCGACCAGTTTTGGAAGCATCATTTTGATACAAGAACTCAAAGATCTTTTCCCAAATAGCCATCCAATCCACAAGATATTTTCTCTTGCATTCTGTAATTTCTAATTATTTTTACCTTTAAACAACCATGGAAAATAAATCAACCGATTTCTGAGCTAATATATAGATGAATGGTGAAGATACGACCTGTCAATTAGGTAAAAGCTACAGAAGTAGCGTTATTTGAAATACAATCGAGTCGATCGGTGAGGTGATAATGCATCTGTAGCGTAATTTGAATCTCAATGGAATTCAATCGATTGGAAAAGATAGAGTTTGAACTAAGGCGTAAAAGAACTCCAACCGTCATGTAAAAAGGAAACATAAAAGTCAGATTAATTGTATTTATGGGAATCATTCAGCCTCCAGTATCAAAATTATTTAATCAATTGATTTATACTTACATTTTGAAAATACTTCTACCCTGAACGAGATTATTTGGGATTTTTATCAAAGTAACCTTTTCTTTAAAAAATATGAAAAAGATATCTCCCGACCAAATAACATCCATTGCAAAATTAGTCCATGAAGGGAAATCAACGAATGAAATTTCAGCAATATTAGGACTCAGTCATGCCACTGTTGTAAAATACCGAAAGATGATAGTGAAGGAAGCACCGAAATTAAGGAATGGACGGCCACAAAAACTATCAGCTAGAGACAAGCGAGAAATCGCCCATTTAATGGCAAATGGGAGCGCTAAGACGGCAGTAGGAGCGTCCAAACTAGTAAATTCAGAAAGAGAAGATCAAGTTTCCGCTCAGACTGTCCGGCGGGCTTTAAGGGAGAAAGGTCTGAAGGCGATAAAAAAGAAGAAACCAAAGCCGTCAAAAGCTCATCAGAGAGCTCGCTTGAACTGGGCTTTATGCCACGAAAATTGGACGAAAGAAGACTAGAAAAGGGTGATTTGGTCAGACGAAACCAAAATAAACGGGCTAAATAGCGATGGGATTAAATATTCTTGGGTTAAAGGCCCAAATAATTTGTAACCAGAAGCGATCGAAGAGACCTTGAAGTTTGGTGGGGGCAATCTAATGATATGGGGGTGTATGTCATGGTATGGGATAGGTGGAATGGGCCGTATAGTTGAACGAATGGATTCTCAACAGTATTTGGAAATCTTGGATAATTTTCTAGTACTTACTATGGATTGAATTGCCAGAGAGCCCGACTCGGTACCTGCAACTGAGCTCATCTTCCAGCAAGATAACGACCCAAAGCACACATTCAAGAACACAAAAAGCTGGATAGCTTCTAAAAATCTTAAGATAATGAATTGGCCCTCTCAATCGCCAGATATGAACCCGATTGAGCATCTTTAGGGTCGGCTCAAGTGTCGACTCGGTGAGTATGCAGAGCCACCGAAAGGTATCCATGAATTGTGGGAAAGACTTAGGGAAATTTGGCAAAACTTAGATCCAATTTTATGTCAGACTCTAGTTGAGAGTATGCCGTCGCATGTTGCAGCTGTAATAAAGGCCAAAGGGGGTCATACTAAGTATTAAAATGATGCTTCCAAAACTGGTCGAGTAATTGAGAACGCCAAGACCACTATAGAATAAACAATCCTCTTTTTTTTTGCTTCAAAATTGTCTAAGCGATAGTAAAGTAATTAAATTTTCATATAATACTATAATTTTTTCATTTCAAGATCATGTTTTAAAGTTATGGTCAAATGTATTAGATTTGGTGATTTATTCGACCACTTTTGTAAGCTACAGTACATGCTGAATGGACTAGGGGTCGTCTGGTTTACACATCACTAATGGAATTGGATTTTGTATCCCCCCTTGTAAAATACCCATATTTTACGTAAACATTAGGTAAGCTGCCTAACTCAACACAAATTTTGATGCCCTGGATTCTTAGGCCTAGAAATAATTTCTAAAGTTATCTCGCTCAGCTCAGTAAATCTGAATCATAAATTTTTAGTGCTCGTAGTGGTGTTTATTCGTGCTGTGTAGAGTCCAAGACTATTATAAGACTAGGGCTCCTCTCTGACCCAGGCCACACCTTCTACAGTGGTCCTATCCCCTTTTACCTCGAACCTAAGATCATTGATACATTGACCCATGACGGGTAGCCATTTAGCTCAGTAATTACCCGTAGAATTCAACCACCTCTTCTACGGAACCTTCTGCTCAAAAAAAAATTGAAAAAGAGCAGCCATGGAAACCGGTACGCGGGAAAAAGTCTCAAAAATCTGCAACTCCAGCCAGGCGAGGCCTAGACACCAGAGCCACACGAGGTGCGTATCCCCATCTGTATCTCCCTAATATCCCATAGTTCAGATATCCTCCTTACACCGACACCACCAGCGCTCAGGTAGCGGTGCTCTTTCCTCGGGAGACAGTGTAATGCCAGAATATCTGTAAACAGTGAGAATTCATCTTGGTAAAAAGGGCCAAACTTAGTCTAATCCATCACCACCATAACGGGAGCTGGGTACGCCCCGGAAACTCATTTGAGTGACTTTTCCCCCGTGATCAAGTAATGCGTGTTTCTGTTGGCTCTGAAGATAAACTCCAGGTTCGTAGGGGACACCACGTACAGGTAGAAACCGGGAATGTTACACGTAAGGTGCCAAAATGGTAAAAATAATGTACTTAATCATTAAACATAAGGCGCCTTCTAGATAATGATCAGATCTACAATGATCAGCAACGGTAGCTCTCTGAGAGGGCTAGTAATCGATCCACTGCGCCGTCAGAGAAATGTATGAAGGTGGAATGATAATAATAATAACTGGCTCTACTGGCCTAAGAATGATAACTGTTGACCACCAAGATCAACGACAATAGAAATAACAATATACTGATCCGAAGAACCTCACGTTCTTGATCCCCTTCTCAAAGATAACGCCTTCCTAATATACATCATCATGAGAGCCCTAACCGCTCCTCTTCTCATGAATTCTGTCAAAGGTTGTAGCCAACTGCTCCTAGTTGCCGTTATGCTACTGTTCCAAAACACCTCTGCTCGTTATGAAACTTACTCAACTCCGGAATATCCCTTCGTCTAAACATTATGCCTCCTGTTGACATGCCCCTATTGGCAACCTCTCGTTCCTCAGAACATCTCATTTTACCCTGTAGTTTAATTCCGTCTGTCTTTGTATCTATGTATGTAAATAAGCAAATCACCAGAGTGCTCATACGCCTTGGATCCGTTCAACGTCAGACTCACAATCACCGTTGATAAACACCACCGTTAAAATATTTGTTTGTCAATTTTTAGAATTCCAGATTTATTACTGAAAAACTAAACAATCTCCTTGAAAAAGACGGGATCGATCCTGTCGGAAAAGGGGAAAATCATGCAGTAACCACTGTCACGATGAAAAGGGATCATGTGATAACATGAAGAATTTCGAATCCAGAGTACACAGAAAAATGCCTGCAACACCAGAGGTTGACGTAGTAAAGAATGACCCAGTTCTTCTGAAAAGAGAAGAATGGCAGCAGTAGACAAGATATATTGAAGTAGCCGGTGATAAGATTCATGAACACCGGTCTCACAGTGCGTTGACCCTTATTCAACTTCTAAATATTAGGCTAACTTCCAATGTAATAGTACGACCTGTCCATGATCGACGCGCAAGCCTATGTCGACATAACCAACTGCCTTCATGCGGCGTGGAAGCAACAGAAGACGACGAAGTTATCAAGATCGGAGAACTTAATTTTTTTAGTTAACGTTTCACACTGGAGAACAGAATTTTTGACCGTTAGGTATCAATCGCAGGACTTTTAATTAATGACTATATTTGCGGATTTTTTGATTCTATATCTAATTTAATTAGCGATGGTGTTGAATCGTTGTCTTGACGCTTCACGGTAAATCAAATTTGTTTGTGTACATATATGGATACGAAGACAAACAGCACCATGGATTGATTGCTAGCCATCTCAGGTAGCAACCGTTGCTGATTACTGTAGACCTAATTATTATCTGGAGGGCTGTGCTTCTGGTGGCCTACGGTAGACTAAGGACTCAAAGCACGCCTGTAATTGTTATCACGGAATGCCTGTTAAGTCTTAAGTCTGATGTAAGTTGTCTTTCTTCTTGTTGCGGCCGAAACTCCTATATACTAGTTGTACAATCCACTAGTTAAACCAAAATTACATAATAAAGTTATACAGACGCGTTTGTAACATGATCTACTTTGAAGTGCCAGGTGACCCGGTCACACACCATCCCCCTTCTTCAATCTGGGGTTGACTCTGATCAATTTGTTCCCAGTTCTTTAAGTATTCTGCTGTCTTCTTTCTATCCTTATCCAACAACGCTTTACTACCATACCAAAGTGACCTTACAGGGTGCCTGTCAGATTTCGTCTGACCTTGTAATGTCTGTCCTTTATTTGTTTGACACGTCCTAATAAGACTACCTTGGTTGTCTCGGGTTGCATTTCGGTTCGCTTCGTTTCGTCTAGCTTCGGATAATTTTCTATCTCAGCGTATCTCCTTTGGGGGTTTGACATGGGTCTTGTTTCATCCATATTGCCGACTCGCGCTTTGCCATGGATCCATACGCTTCACGATACTAATATATTTTATTTTGTTTGATTTGGTTTGATATGATCTCTGGTCAAATAATGTATATAAGTACCTTCGGCCTTCAAAGGATAGCTCTCTACGCTTTGTCTTTTGTCTCTTCTAGAACCCTAGAATCCCAGAACCTAGTTACCCTAGACCCTCCAGTTCACCTAGTTCCTTTTTTCAGTTATTCCTAGTCCCAGTCCTTTATCCTTACTTCCTTCGCCTTGTTACTCCCTGCTACAGACCCAATCTCACGCCGCCTCTTGCTTTCTTAGTAATTCTCGAAAATATCATTCTCCAAGCTACCAAGCCGACATCGATTGTGACAGTGCCAGTCTCTGATATATGCTGGAAACAATTGTTGACCGTGATATTGGTTTTTTAGAACTACTCCTCCAGGAGTGCGAAGTGTATATCCATTATTCGGAGAAGCATCTGCTACCACAAAAGGACCATCATAAAATGGTTCACCTTTGTGCTCTCTTTTTCGTTGACGAAGAACCCAATCACCTTTCCCAAAGACTCTCAGCCTAGCTTTCTTTTCTTGTAAATAAGAGCGAATCTCATCCCTTGCAGCTTTACCGGTAGCTACTTCTAGGCGACTAAGTTCAACCTTTGGGGAATTAATTTTAGCAATATCCAAGGCAAAAGCAGTTTCTTCGGCTGGTGTTGCCTCTCTGATATATTCGTTAGAGAGTTCGTCTGATACAACTCCCAGAGCCAGGAATATTGGAGAATAACCAGTGTTGTTCGGCCGTCTATTATAGATACTTAAGGCCTGATCCAGAACCCAGTGTAAACTACGTGATGAATTTGCTGACGATATAGCGTAGAATATCGTCTTAAGGATACCATTAAATCTTTCGACTTTTCCGTTTGTCTGTGGTCGGTAAGGCATTGTAACGCTTTGCTTTACACTATTTTCCCTACAGAACGATGCTATTTCTTTACTGACAAACGCCTGCCCGTTATCTGTAATCAATTGCTTTAGTCCGAAAATAGAATGAATTTGGCGAAGCAGCTGGAGGGATGAAGCCATGTCTGGAGATCGCGTCAAACTAGCCATGCCGTACGAAGTAGCATAATCAATTGCGGTACATAGATATGCGGCTTGGCCGCTATGCCGCATAGGTCCTGTGTGATCCATTCCCCACCTCGGAAAGGGTACTGGGGCTTGAATTGGGCGAAGTGTATCTTGCGAATGTAGATGCACTGGTTTCGTCATAAGTTGGCACCTTGGACACGTACGGAAAGCTTCTTGAACTGCAAGAATAAGATCAGGATGCCAAAAATGTCGCCTCGCTTCTCGTAACAGAGTTCCTATAGAGCAATGAGCATTTTAGTATGTAGACTCGTAAGATCAGCAAGCAAGTCTTTATAATGACGTATTAGTAAAAAAAAGCCATTTAATACACGATAATTTGATCCATCAAAGGTAGCAAAATTCTTTCCGACCCATGATCTCGGCAAGTTATCAGGCAACGGAATATTGTGCTGCAAATTTTCTGCAATGGCTTGTAAATCTATCCAATTTAGACGTTCAGTATCAGGAGGTTCCGTAGATGGTGAGGTAGTTCGAATATTTTCATGAACTGGATCGTATCCAGTGATTGGAAAAGTTGAAACATTTGAAGGCGGTCTGGATAACCAATCGGCTAATTGGTTGGATTTGCCTCTTTTCCAAATGATAGTAGGGTCAAAATGCTCGATTACATCTACAAATCTTTGCATCCGAGGTAAATTTGGTTTTTTACGAATGCTTGCCAAGCTCTCATGATCTGTACGGATTACAATATCGCATCCATTTATCCAGTCTTGCCATGTTTGCAGAGCCTGAATAATGCCCAAAGCTTCCTGTTCCTGGGCTGAGTATCGGATTTGCGTAGGCGTTAACTTACGACTCGTGTAAGCAACTGGACGTAAGTATGCACCGTCCATTATTGGCTGAAGAATGGTTGCTCGAATTTGTGGAGATAAAGGTGCGTCGGGTTGCATAAGAACTCAGCCAGTATACCGATCTGAAGAATCGACATCTATAATAACTGGAAGATGAGGGTCCATAGGTCTTAATACTGGAGTACTTAGAAATGCATTTCTAGTTGCTTTCCAAGCAGATATTTGCTCTTCGTTAAGTTCAACGGATACATTTTTACCTTGCAATGACGTGAGCTCATATAACGGTCCAGCCAGACGACTGGACAAGTTCACGTAATCCCTAAAGTAATTACATGAATTTAAAAACGCACGAACCTCCGTAACAGTTCGTGGTACCGGTCTTTCGAGAATTTCTTGGATTTTTTTTGTATCTACTCGAATGCCATTCCTATCGATTATATGCCCCAAGAATCGAGTTTGAGTCACGAACCAAGCACATTTTCTGGCATTTAATTTATAGCCTTTTAGCTTGAACTGACTGAGTACTTGTTAGAGTACACATGTCGTTTAGCCCAGGTTTAGTTGTGTTTTAGGTCGGCGTTTTGGTTTGGAGTTGTCTCTGTTATTTTATTCCTTTTATTCCGGCATTGTATCATGTATTGGACGAAACTGACGTTTTGGAACTTCTCTGGTTAATCTTATGAATTGTAACAAACTACCTTGGATTGTTTTGGGATGTAAATATTAGGGCACTCGTTATTCGGTGAACTCTTTACGCTTAGTTTTCCGTCATCTCGAGACTATAGAATTCAAGTTAGTCACCTTCAGTCTTCAGTGTTTCTCAGCCTTTGGTGTCTCTTAGCCTACAGTATTTCTCAGTCTTCAGTAACTTTCAGCTCTCGGACTTCTCCAGTTTCTAATCTCTTGTCTTTATCTCCGCTCCCTTACTCCTTTATTCGATATTCAGCATTAGTCTTCAGTTAGCCTATAGTTACCCTCTCGGCCCCTTAAGTCTCCATACCTCAGCCTTGCGCTTCCGATCTTCAGCCTTCAGCCTTCAGCCTTCAGTCTTCAGCCTTTCGCCGTCGAGTCACGTGCTGGTCACTACTCTGACAGTACTTTATCTGCATTTTTGTGAGCTTCTTTGACTGTATTTCCCCACGTTATCACATCGTCTATCATATTTGATGTTATGTCGCGAATAGGTTCGAGACACTCATCCATTGCTCTCTGAAACGTAGCAGGCGCATTTGTTAGACCAAAAGGCATAACTTTGAAGAGATACTGTCCCTGAGGAGTAACAAACGAACAGATCTTTTGTGCTCTTTCTGTTAGTTCAATTTGGTAAAAGCCGGATTTAAGATCGAGTTTCACATAATATTTGTGACCCGATGCTTTTTGGATTTCATCTTGAACTAGAGGGAGCGGATAAGCTGATTTTTCAGAATTTGCGTTAATTGAGCGGAAATCGATTACCATTCGACCTTTAGGTTTACCGTCCTTAGGTACTAACAACGCTCGACTAGAAAATGGGCTTTGACCTTTAAAGATTATTCCTTCCTTCAACCCTGATTCGATAAACTGTTTCATAACTTCGGCATCTCTAGGTGAATACCTAGCTGGGGCACTTTTGTGTTGAGCGTTAGCGTCGCGAAGAACTATATCATATTTAACCCCTGTAGCTCGTGTGGCGCTGCCAGCAAATTGGGATATATTGAACAGGCTGTTAAACTTTTCTCTTAGGGAATCTTTTGATAGTTGAATCAATTTTTGATCACATATTGGTACTGGAGGCGCTTCTTCTATTCGTGGAATCTTTTTGGAATCTTGCTGAGGGCGTACAGATTTGTTCGCAATTTCTGTAACCGACCACGTATTAATATTATTTTTTAACAGTTCCTCCATCGAAACCGGAATGAGAGTCGGAGTGCCCAAAATTTTCAACAGCTGAACCCTATCAGTGTCAGGGATGAAAAATGCTCCCAGTTGGTGTAGAACCGAACGTCCAATGGTAAGTGGTGCTGGAAATGTGTCATCTTGTACAATACCACAGGTTAAAGATAAGTCAACCCCATCCGTTAACTTAACAGTTATTAAGCAATCTTGATTTGCAATAGGCCCCTTTTCAGCACCTACGCCGCGCAACTGAATTGGAAATTTAGAAAGAAATTGACGAGGATTGAATTTTTGAATAAGATCCTTTGAAACATAGCAGCTTGCAGTCCCACTATCGAAAAAAACAAAAGATGGAAAATCGTTAACAAAACAATGAAATACTCGATGATAGTCACGTGCCCCTTCTCTGGATAATTTTGAAGAATTAGTACGAGAACGAGATACACTGCATGCATAAGATGAACGAGAGACGGAAGGAAATTTAGAAGGTAAGTGATTATGTGGGCTCACGGCGTTTGTGGTATAAGCGCCGCTGCCAAGCCCCTATTCAGTATTTAAAACATTATCGACACTAGAACAGGAATCATCGGAATCAAACTGTTCAAAATCACATGATTCCCAGGAATCCTGCTGTTCAATGAGATTCGTATCCTTCGCTGCAAGGGTAGAAATAGTTTTTCGCCTGGGTGGAGAGGGCGGAGGGCATCGTTTTTTAATATTATTGCTATATTTATCATAAGGGATAGATTTTTTTTCTGTACTAGCGGGAGTGTGGAGATGGCGACTTTTGGAGTTTGAATGATAAGACTGTTTTTGCTGACTATATTGGTCCGTATTCTTTTAGCGGCAATTGGTTTTAAAATGGCCTCTTTTACCGCAGCCATAACATATTGTTTCGTGAGTTGCTGCGTTTACTGATGCAACTGGGTCATCTAAACTCATTTCAAGAACTGGGTTACTTTGAACGTGACTAGCAGACGTATTTTCTGAGCGCAAAGGATCCACAAAGGAGGGTATTGGTTGGGTATCGATAGGCCTTGACAATAATCTAGCCATATAGTTTTGTTGGGATTGGGCTATAAGCCAAGCGTTTGATAAGGCATTGTATAGAGGATAGGCTTGATTCTTTTGTACAAGAGAGTCCCAGACCATTCCTGCGTGTGTTTGCAAAGTATATTCAATAGTGCATACCACTTCACGTTCCGCTCGTTCCCTTGTTGGCATTCTTTGAAATGCTTCGTTAAAACGCTTCAGGAACTCTGTTGTCGACTCTGAAGAGGAAGGACCTGAACGAAAAGCAACAAAGGCGTCTACAGGACTTCTGGGATTATTATTTTTTTTTTAAATCATTTTTGCGTGTGCAGCCTGAGGCTATGACGCGAATGATTACGGAAGATATGTATGTGACGCAGAATAACTCTGTTTGACGTTTGGAACACTCATACTCAGATTTCATTTGCAGATACCACTACAAGTAGTAACGCCTTACGACATGTACCCTCTTCCGTGAATACCCACCACAGGGAAAAGCGGGAAAAACCTGTGGCTATCTGAGCATGCTTTCGTCATTCTACGAATACAGTATCACCGCGGGAGAAGTGGTGTGAGGGTCTTGCTGGATTCGAACCAGCTTTCTCCTGTCTCAAGTGGGGCATGTGTCCAAGCTACCCAGACTCTACTTGGAAGAACGGCCCGGATAGTGTACCACTGCACCATCCGACCCTCCTGGGATTATTGGATAGGTGCAATATTTGTAGTATAGCCTCAACTGTCATAGGCCAAGTCGGTCTATGAGTCATGCAGAATGCTCGGACTTGCGCAAAGTCAACCTGAAACAAATGTTGTACTCTTTGTGGCCAAAGTTCGTAAAACGTGCCTTCTTGAACAAGCGCCGCTTGAATTTGATGGAGAAAGGATAGATTCTCAATATCGCTGGTTTTATTGATAGGACGCAAGCCTGACTTAAACAGTCTGTTTCCGTTACGACTATCAAGATGAGATATCTTTAAGTCTGATTCAGCTATAAATTCACACCAGTAGCTCCAAAGCCATTGTATGTAGGCGCTGTTTAAGTTATGTGCTGGCCAAGATTTTCGTGACTCCCTGTCGACATGTGGCTCTGAAAAAATTAACAAGTTGTTGGGACCTCTTGGACCTGGAGAGCCATCTAGGGCCATAAAAGTGCAAAATTTAGTAAATGTAGATCCTGGCTTGCCTGGCATGGTAAGCGGATCTCTTTGACCAGGCTCGATGCTACTAGATGAAGGTTCGTCATGACTCGTTCGAGAAGTGGGAGGCTTCCGAACATTTTTCTTTTCGTCGGTGAACACTACGTTTTCAATCGCTGTCATCCGCTTATCGAGTGTAACGGCTAGTTAGCCAATAATTACCTGTAGCATGCGCTAGTCAGCGTATGCTTTCATAGCGCCCTGAGGACTGGTAGATCAACCAGAGTGATCTAGAAGATTCTCTAATTCTAGTCTGTGCGCAGATAGGCGGCTACTCATGAACTAGCTCTGATGTATCAACTAGGATCTTCGAGAAGATTCTATTATCCTGCTCTGTGCACAAGCAAACAGCCGCTTGTGAAGCAGCTCTGATGAAATGACTGGAATCTTCGAGAAGACTCCTAAGGTTACGAGAATGAGGAGGAAGTAATTAAGGGTTGAGGGTTAAAATGTATAAAGACCTCTATTAGTTACCTCACAACGAGGATTCATCATTATATTAGATATTTCTTCATAGTTAGATTATTAATTTACCATCATTTACTCGGATGCACATTGCTTCAATATCTTGATCTGTGACATCGAGATCTGAAATCTTGTCGATATGAGCCGTTTGGTTTGCTATAATTGTATTCAATAATTGCATAACGTCAGCTAACGTTATTTCGGATGCATTGTCGTCAGATTTCCCTACAACTGGTGTGCTTCGGGTGGTTGGAGCCATTTCGATTGTGTTTTTTTTTTTGATGGTAGATGAGTTACCTGCACAAATAGCTATTTGTGCTTCTGGTGACCTACGGTAGACTAAGGACTCAAAGCACGCCTGTAATTGTTATCACGGAGTGCCTGTTAAGTCTTAAGTCTGATGTAAGTTGTCTTTCTTCTTGTTGCGGCCAAAACTCCTATATACTAGTTGTACAATCCACTAGTTAAACCAAAATTACATAATAAAGTTATGCAGACGCGTTTTTAACACGATCTACTTTGAAGTGCCAGGTGACCCGGTCACACAGGGCGCCTTACGTTTAATGATTAAGCACCTTATGTTCACCATTTTGGCACCTTACGTGTAACATTCCCGGTAGAAATGCCGTCTTCGTCCCCCTACCTTTTCCCATTATCAAACATCCTTTATTTTTTTTCCTCCATTCCACATATTTGACACTTCAAATTTTAAGCGTTCTATACCCATTAAATGATCTGATGTGAGATTGTCTTGCTCTAAATAATTCATTAGTACAGTGTCACCACCCTAAAGATTGTTAGTGACTGATGTTGATTTTGTACGTCATCAATATACTATGCTGCTAGGGTAAGAAGGGCACAGTGGGGCCAGACCTCGCTTCAGGGGTCAACCCCTACTAGTGGGTGTACAAGACAGGGGGCTGATGCTGCTGTCTGATAACTTAGAATGTCTATGACTTCCAAACAATAACCTCCACAGAGCTCATCTCAATATCGACTTTGCGACAAGCGTCATTATCACATTTTCATTAATTTTGATCTTGAAAGCTCCATACTTATTTCGCTTATCATATACAGATTTTTTGTCAGTAAAGTTAGAGGTATGTTAACATGCAGGCTGACGATTCAGTTGGCTAGGTTGTCTTTAAAATAGATAGATCAACCTCAAATACCCCTTTCCACGCCCTCATCCAAACGTTTAAGCAGAGATCAGTGCATAAAGGTGAATATTTAGGCAAGAGAATGATACAGGATTATTAAATAGCATAGATTAAAGCGCTTCACGACGCTGGCATTAATCAATCAAAAATTGCAGCCCAACTCAACATTTCGCGAAAGCTAGTTGATTACTCTCTTCGCCGCGGATCAGTGACGCCCAAGAAATCTCGTGGTCGAAGTCCATCGCTTTCATCCGAAGATGTCTATAAGATTGAGGAATTTATCAAAGAATCTCTTGAAAACCGACTAATGACCTACTTTGAACTTGCAAATGGGCCGTTCAAGCTCTTGGGCGTGAGTGAGAGAGTGATAAAGAGTGAACTTGAGAAAAGGGGTTTTAAGCGCTACACAGCGTTGAATAAGCCTACTACATCTCCTGATATTAGAAGGAAGCGAAGAGAATGGGCAGAAGCCCGCATCGATTGGACCCTTGAGCAGTGGATTTCCATCCTTTGGTCAGATGAAACTTGGGCAACAGATGGCCATCATTCGAGACGCTGGGTTACCAGAAAGGTTAGTATCTTACTGTCCAGCTTGGATAACTCACCAAAACTAAAAACAACATCCAGCCAGGGGAGTAACATGACATTAATTGTATTGTTGAGACAATCATGACGAAGATTGGTTGGATGTTTTGGGCGTCCTTTGCGGGGTCTGAAAAAGGTCCCTCTCAGTTTTGGGAGAAGGATTGGGGGAATATTACTTCCTCAGGCTATTCTGAGAGGATAGTACCTCTTTTAGAAGGTATGACTAGATTTAGACCCGGGCTTTCTGTCATGCAGGACAACGCTCCTCCCCACGTTGCCTCGAAGACGATGGAAGAGTTCGAGGAGAGGTCAATCACTCCTATTGATTGGCCCCCTTATTCGCCCGACCTCAACCCCCATAGAACACGTCTGGAAAATCATGAAAGATACGATCGAATACAAGTATCCGGATTTGAATGGGGGCAAGCGACGGTCGTCAGGTCAAATTCGTGCGATCGTGAAGGAGGCGTGGGATTCTGTGTGTACACAAGAACTCACAGATCTCATCGAAAGCATGCATGACAGATGTCAGGCCGTAATCGATGCCGACGGAGGCCCAATTAAGTATTAGTCTCCAGATTCTTTCCGCCATATTTGTATTTATTTATTTATTTATTTATACTATTTAAGGTCCTAGGCATACGCCCTAATGTCCACTTTGGGTCCAGGACCGGCGGAGCCGGTAAGGATCATGGCCTCAGACATGCCCTACTCGTTCACGCCCGCTATTTACATAAAATGTATGATCAAGAAACGTAACAACAACAACAACAAAAAAAAAAGAACAACTAAAATTATAAAAATAAAATAAAAATGAAATAAAAATGAAATAAAAATGAAAAGGAAAAGGAAATATTAAAGAAAGTAACAAATGATAGGGTTATCTCAGCATTTCTCACACCAAGTTCTAACCCGCCATCCCATATGTTGGCCTTTTATCATATACCCTCCTCGCGTCCAGCTGAGGATATGTGAGTCGGTTGGTCATTGAAGCAACTTGTAACCTTTGCAAATTCGGAGAATTTCTTCAAGCAATTATGCCCTAAGAGCTGCTTTCTAAAGTTATCGATGGTCAAACCATTTCGAAGTTTGCGCACTTGATTTGCGTATCTTCGGCATGTTATAAAATGTGTCGGAGTAGTCTCCTGTCCACAGACGCATTCGAGTTCGGCGTCTACGTGTTTTAAGCGGCGGTGGTATGCCGCAAAGTCACCATGCCCAGTTCTGGCAGCTATCAATCTATGAAGCAGCCGCCGAGATAGTGTAAGTTCGGGTGGCTTTCTCCGTCGCATTTTCAAATCTAGGTCTTGGTACCTCGGAGGGCAAACGTCGGACCACCATTTTTCCACCAACTGTTGGCGATGCTGCTGCATAATTCGACGTAAATATGCTAAGCTAATGTAGTTTGGTTGAGTTTGTCTCTCAGGCAAATCTCTTAGAGCAGTACGCGCTTCCGCGTCTGCTTCTTCGTTCCCACTAATCTTAGAGTGACCTGGCACCCATCTAAACTCTGCATTTACAGACTTCGCTAAACAGTGAAATAATCTTGTTAGCCGAATACTGGATGCTGATTTTCCAATTGTTAAAGCCATTACTGCGGCCTGGTTATCGAGAAGAATATATATCTTCTCACTATTGTTTCTCGCGGACAAAGCTTCACGAAGCGCAATGGTCGCACCAAAGATCTCTGCATCGTAGACCTCACCACCATATAACACCTCATGACCCTTTCGAAAGGTTATTCCCCCACGTTGCAAGGCGAACCCCCAAGATGATCGACCAGGACCTTCTGATGATCCGTCTGAGTAAGCACATAAATCAGTAGGAGCAATTGTGCTCAACCATCGCTCGTGGTTTATTAATCCGTTTGTCTTTGATCCAAGTATTTGAGTGTAGACTGGTGCTGATAACGGCTCCGGAGCTTCCGATTGAGGTAGTTGATGATAAGTACGCTGAACACGGGACATTTGTGTTTCAGGCTTCTTTGAAAATCTTGTTTTTCTTTTGAATTTCATGGTGCCTACATTAGGACACACACTCGCTCTTATTCTTAGAGGATGGCGGTCATCGAGTGAATTAAGACGAGCCGCAAGTCGTAGACGATACCCTTCTAAGAGTATGTGTGCTGGAGGAATGCCTCCTTCCCGATGTAGGACTACATTCGGAGTAGTTCTCCACACAGGTAGTGCAGCTCTTAGTGCCTTGATTATGACTTTGTTAATAAGCTCACAGTGAAATGACGTAGGGGGTCTAACGGCTCCCGATACAGAGGGACGAGACAAGCCTGGCCACCACACTTCTGCTCCATACGTCGCTACTGGGATCACACATGAATCTACAGCAGTTATTAGGGCTTTTGGGGCTGCTCCTCGTTTAACAGAGTTTAGACGTCGCATATGCTGAGCTAGCTTGAGCGCTTTTTCACACCATGTTGATACATGATGTTTGAATGAGAGGCGAGGATCGAGATATACCCCTAACCAGCGAATATTATCAGCCGGCTCAATCCTATTCCCACCAACTAGAATTCCAACCGGTTCTTCTCTCTGACGTCCAGGGAACTGAACTACCTCTTACTTTTCAGCATCAAATAGAACCGCATTTTGATGGGCCCAGGTCGTCAATTTGTCTACTTCATTTTGTGCTGCGACGGCTGAGTCTTTGATGGTACGCCCAACGCCTAAGATCCCAATGTCATCAGCATAACTGAAACGTGCCATGGTATTTCCGCTTCTCATTGGTTCCGCCATGTAAAGTAGAAACAACAACGGATAGATAGGTGAACCCTGAGGAACCCCACATACAAGTTCCTTGGGACTAGTTACGCCTCCTTGAAATCGGACTTGTACTTTGCGGTTCTCGAGGAAAGATGATGTCCATCGAAGAATTGATTTGTGCCATCCCTGAGCTTGCATTCGCCAAATCAACCTATTATGCAGAACTGCATCAAAAGCCCCTTGGACATCAAGCGTAACAAGTGTCGAAGCCCAACCTTGTGTCTTTGCTTCCTCTATATCGTGCACCACGCAAGAGACGAGGTCAGTTGCTGAACGTTTTGGCAGTGCACCAAATTATTGCCGACCGACAATATCCCATGTGATGGCTAGGTGGGACATTCTTTTAGCTATCAGTCTTTCCAAACCTTTTCCTAAACAAGACAGCAATGATATTGGCCGCCAGCCTTTTACCGACGATGGGTCACGCCCAGGTTTCGGAAGGAAAATTACCTCCGCTAGCTTAAATTAAGCTGGGTGACAGCCGAGTCGAAGACAGGCCCGAAAGAGCTGTGTGACATGGGGCCCTAAATCATTCCAACAAGATGTCAACAGTTCAACAGATATCCCATCCGCTCCCGGGCTAGTATTACCGCTGCTTATCGTACAGGTTCGTACCTCATCCTCTGTCACCTCCTCCGACCAAAGAATTTGCTCTTCTCCTGACAATACACAAGAAGGAAGGTCGTCAGATGCCGAAAAACGTGCTAGGAGGCAATCTCTTAAAATGAGTGCTCGTTCAGCTTGGTTAGAGATGAATTTCCCCTCATGCCTTAGAGGTGGAGTGATATTAGCGTGACGGGGAGCTCCCCATCGCATGAGTTTGAATGCGTCTCGAGTAGTTTTCATGTCTTCTATTTTTCTTTTCCAGTGCTCTCTTTTGGCCGAGGCAACTGTATTTCTAAATTTCCTCGCTAGTGTGCAACGTTCGGATTCTTCTACTGCATCTTGGTACTCCAAATGTGCCAACTTACATTCCGGTGTCCACCATGGTGCGCTTTTTCTACTTTGTTTGTTTGGACGCTTTCCAATTGCTTTCAACGCATTCTCTAATGCCCAACAAATATCTTGAGCAAAATTTTCTGTCTCTTCTAGTGTGTTTAATGATATGAGAGGCGGCAACCACTGTGCCACTACCCGGGAAAATTGTGGTAAATTTGCCTTCGAAACTCGGAGCTTTCCACTGGAGTCAGACCTAGTAGACATTGAGCTTTCAGGATTGGGTACATAACCGCAGATTGGAAGATGATCGCTGGTCATACATTCCTCTGTTGCAACCCAAGCCACTGCCTCCTTTACATTTGTCCACGCTAAATCTAGTGTGTTCCCGGCACGATGTGTCGGTTCACCAACAATAAGACAAGTGAGATTATGCTATTCGGCCCATTTTTCAATCTCCTCTCCTTGTCCGTAGAAGCGGTTGGCTCCAGGCTGCCAGGCCCAATACACCGAGTTGAAATCTCCAATTGCTACTGATCTCGATGTGGGTACCCAATCTAGAAGTGGCTTTACTGCACTGGAGTCATGGGGTGCTTTG
The DNA here is from genome assembly GCA_028751805.1 of Podosphaera xanthii. NCBI lineage: Eukaryota > Fungi > Ascomycota > Leotiomycetes > Helotiales > Erysiphaceae > Podosphaera > Podosphaera xanthii. The sequence goes on from JAPWIX010000007.1 coordinate 2,646,956, forward strand.
TATACATTCAGGAACATAATATTATTAACCTCTACCCAGCAGTAATCGCCAGTCGGGGTGGGTGGGTACTTTTGTGTTGAAGTAATTCTTTTGGGGTCTTTCCTAATAGAGGTAGCTGCCCGAGGCCGAGTATTTTCGCCTCCAAATGGTAAATACAAATCGAAATATGGATGAGTCTTCATACGGTCTGACCACCATGGTTCTTGTATCAACAAGACATCTATCCTTAGCTCACACGCACGAGATAATGCAATATCTTGTGTAGGTCCCCCCCCTTCCCACGTTTATAGACATGAACTTGAGAACGTCCTGGAGGGGAAAGCAACCCATAGGGTTGCCCTTCATAAGCGGCTTGCGACAGCCCTCGAATCATCAACAGGGGTCGCTTGGGAATTTTCAGTAATTATGCTGTCTACTGTTACATGGCTGCTTGTTAGATCGATGTCAGTTCTATCGATAGATGCAGCCTTTTCCTCCGCAGCTCTAGCTCGTTGAACTGCTTGATATTCTCTCTCTCCCATTTTGCGGTAAGTTTTCATTTGCTCTTTGGAGGGAGCACCAGATCGCATGGGTCGGGCTGAACATCGGCGACTATCAGCACGATGTGGTCTACCGCAATTTCTGCATTTAGTCGCAGCCATACAAGCGTCTACGCCATGATTAGTTGAACCACAGTTAGCACATGATGGTGCTCTTGAGCAATTTTTGCTCGGGTGGTGTCCGTTACACCGCTTGCAGAAGTCAGGGGGTTGCTGCTTTTTATATGGCCTCACGATTCCAGATTCATCAAATACTCTGAATCCTCCGCGTGGTGCTTTTGAGAAGTAAGCTAACCAAGTTCTGTGAGGAGCTTCTGGTTTAATTCCACCGTAAAGTTTCAAATGAGCCGGTCGCACTGAGCATACTCTCTCGATCTCGTCAGCTAGCATTGATTTGCTAACTTCGACTTGCCCTTGCTCCATATGGATAAAGGCTGGTACTGTTGGCACTAAAACTGAGACCCAGTTGGTAGCAGGCTCAATCTTGCCGCCAGAAAAAAACAATCCGTTTCCTGCTTGTAACATTTCTTCCCTGGCTTCTGGGCTGGAGGGGCTCAAGGCAAAACCTGAGTGTACGGGCTTAATTTTTCCTAAGAGTGAGGGCGAGATATGCAATTTTTTGACAATTACTTCACGGACGCCAGCAGGTGATAATTTCCGCCATTCGTGTTCTTGTGGAAGACGGAGAAAGAGTCTTTTGTCTGAGATAGGTTTCGTTGAAGAACTTGTATTTTCAGACTTTCCTTTATTAGTGGGAGGATGGGATGTTTTCTTTATTGTTACCACTGGAACTATAGTACTTAGATCTACCCGAGCTTTTTTCTGGCCCTTGCGTGCTACTGTAGCCCAAGAGTTATCACCAGATTCGGGAGTTTTTGGTGGTTCCACATTTTTATTTACTGCCCGGCTTGGGGCTTGACTGAGAATAATTCGGGGAGTTGCGATAGCCACCTTCTTTGTTGAATTTCTGTCTGTTTCCTTTCCTTTCGCATTTCCATTGTCTTTACTTGGTCTTGTGTGTATTGGAACCCGCGGTGGGGAAGGGGACGAGTCTGCGGATGCAAAATTGGATATAGCCAACCTTAGGTAAGCCTTAAAAGCCTCAGCTTCTTCTTTTTCTGTATCTTCTACAAGATTTGCCAAAGTACTGTCTATGTTACTAAGAACAGTGGTACATATCATTACACGAACATGCCAGGCACGTTCACGACGCTGTCGAGCCGCGATTATCTCTGCTAGTTCCTTTGGGAGGAACGCGTTCTCAGTATTAAATTCGTTTCTACAGTTTTGAGTAGGTCTTTCAATAGTAGGTCGCTTTGATGGGGCAACAGGCTTGAGGATCTGTCTGCCGTCTGTTGTCTTTGCAGATGGTTCTAGGTTTAACGGAGGTGGTGGTGCCGCGAAAGGGGATGGGGAATTGGGTATTGGAGGGATTGGGGGAATAGGGGGTGGTTGATTGCTCATGTCCGTCGACGGAGCCTGAGATTCTTGGGATATTTCCATAGAATCAGCCATAGTTGGAGCTGCCGCCATATTTGTAGATTTTGTAATTAGATGATCAAAATTTTCAAAAGAGGCTTAGTTCTAGGAGCTCGCTTAAATGTGCAAAATCAACCGTATGGTAAAATCACCATACAAAGTATCCTTGCCATTTCATTAAAGTGGGGCACGCCTTTCTTAACCATGAGTAACGGACCCATTAAACACCCCTGATCTGGACCCACTATGCCAAATCTACCCATGGAACATAGTACGCAATGTCATTACTATGCACAATACTAGTAACAAACGTCAAAGAAAAGAAACTATTACCACTTGGCCAATTGTACAAGATCCTCTAGGGTTTGGTTTTAATGTAACATTATATACTTAATCACACTACAGCTAACAATCATAAGGACTGAGACACTGTTTTCCGGCTCAACCTCAAACTTTATATCCATATCTTATAAGTAGGGATCTTTTATAATCTTTATGCAGGCGGGGTATTTTGTGGCACACCTTAGCGTCAAATCAATTGTTTCTCAGACGCATTGGGTAATGAATCTCATTAGTAGCCTTTCAATACTTGGGATTTCGGTGAGGGAAAGTCTTGGCTTCCTAGCTTTGATACCCTTGCAATTTCTTCTGATATTACTGTACTATCACTAAAAAGGAAATTTCTGATGGTTTGAAGGCAATGAAGTTTTTAATTAATCTTTTATTTTACGAATACGAATACAAGCTTTTGTTGTAGAATCACAAATTTAAAGACTGATAACCTATTGGACTACCATCGGCATCTATGACTGCCTGAAATCTCACTGGTATGCTCGCAATCAGGGCTCGCAGCTGATCCGGCGTTATAGACTCCCAAGCCTCCTCAACAATCTTACGGACCTGTAGCCGACTACGCTGTCTCCCTTCACCAAACTCAGGATATCGGGCCTGTATATGTGATTTTATCATATCCCATACAACCTCTATCGGATTTAGATCCGAGGTACGATATTGAGAGGGTGGCTTTATGTGGTGGTGCGTTATCTTGTATGAATCTGATAGGACGACTGTCAGGTCCAGGATTTCTGCCAACCCAGTGCACAACTCGGGGGAGTATATGCTCGGTGTAGCTTTCGGCTGTTATCTTTCCCCATTATCTTTCCCGGATTATCTAGTCCCCTTTTTGCGATTCAGAAAAGGAGCCCCAAAACATCCACAAATTATTTGGCATTTGCTTTTCAATCATACATGTATTGTCATATTCTTCACCTATCTAAAATATTGTCAGTCTACACGTGTAAAACAGTAAATTTAATAGGCTGCCCTTCCGAGTGATGTTTTGGGATAAAATCATCGCATCATTGATCCAGGTTTCATCGCTCCAAAGGATGAGCGACCAGTCTTCTTGAGTTAAATGAAGATGAGCCTAAGCCCACGCCATACGGATACGCCTGTTTTCCTCCGTTTTTGAGGGCTTGTTTCTGGAAAGGCAGCGTGAATATACCCTCTTGGTAAGAACGTTCTTGACGCCCACATTCTAGACGGTAAAGTTCGAAGCGAGTTCGAGGGGTGACATTTGTTTCGTCTGACGGGAAGAACAAATTAAATCTTCCGACTCATCTGCTTGTGCATAATTCAATTTTGGACAAGCGCCTTAGCTATTTCTAAGACTGTTATGGCCGGTACGTATGGAACATTTAACTTGTGTGAACGTAGTTTCGGGACACTCTGTGATGTAGTACAACCTCGCTATAACAATGTGGGGCAAAACTTAACCAAGGCTCCCGATTTGAGGATTCAATTGAATTGGCCAATCGGGAGCCTTGGTTAAGTTTTGCCCCACCTTCTTTTAGCGAGATTGTACTGTATATTTTGAATTATTACCGGCTTGGTAAAGTGTAAAAATCCGATGCTTTGAGAATCATTTTTTCTCTCAAGTTTGAGCGATACTAACTTGTAGCTTCTGATCTTGCGTGAGATTACAGGATCTTTGAGGCGTTGATGGAGCACTTATGGTTTGATCATTCATATTATGAAGATGATCAGTAAACGGGGAGAAGTTATGATCACAACCTGCTTGGGTAAATTTGATAAAACTATTATCTAGTAGCTGTGTATCCACGGCAAAAAGACTGATCGCGACAACTGAAGCGGGGTGGAATGGTGATAATGAAGTGCAAGCGGCAATAACACGAACAACGTAATACTTGATAGTTCAGCCGAGCGCGAGGCTTGGAGCACAAACTATCTTGACCGGACTGAAATATCATGTCAGCGTAATTTATTCCAAAAATCGACAGGGCCAGGCCATAAGATCAGCGTTTACAAGAATACAGTAAAACTTTTCTAACACGATAGTGGGTCCCGGCATAAGTGTTGAAAATATTCATTGAAATTCATCCATTTATATTTGCAATACTTACCCCTGCACGAAAAATGACCTGTAAGGGTAAGTGTTGCAAATATAAAAGTGCAAGCTACAATGAATATTTTCAACACTTATGCCGGGACCCACTACCGTGTTAGAGAAGTATTACTGTATACTCTTAATCCCTGAGCCGGAATACATGTAGCGCCCCACATTGCTACAGCGAGAAGCCACTGTACGGAGGTATAGCCCATAAGTATTATTCCATGTCGACCAGGGGGGGATTGGCCACCACAACGCTTTCCTTAATTAGGCAACATCGCGAGAATGCACCTCGCACCCATTCCTACTGTGTTTTGTATGAGTTCTAATGATCAAAGCATTGATTCAATGATTCCTAACTCATAATACAAAATGCAAAATAATTCCTATTCTTATAATAACTAATACTTAGTAAACAATCCATTGGCATTAATAACTGCTTGACAACGCGCTTTCATACTCTGAATCAACTCCTCAAACTCATGTCTTCCTATCTTTTCCCACGCCTCTTTCATTGCGTCTCTCAGCTGATTATAAGACATATTTTCAGGGTAGTTATCTTGAAGATAATTCTTCGTAATATGCCATACCCTTTCAATAGGATTCAAATCAGGAGAGAATGGAGGCCAAAAAACAACTATAACCCCTCGTTCCGCAAGATCTGTGTCAGGATTTCATAATTCATTGTCTCGGGCTTATATTTTCTTTTGTTTCCGAATTTTCTTCTAGCCTTATGTTTTCTTTTGGAGTATAAATTTGGGTATAAGTAGTTCACTCCGGTCAGCATAGAGTCGCTACGCTTTGTTTTCTGTCTCCACCGATTAGGTTAATAACTTAAAGACCTCTCCACATTCGTCCCGTCATCCTAGTGACCTCCCGTCACCTCTTCGCTCCCCAATCCGTTGAACGCTATCCGCGTTAACCTCGCTTAAACTACCCTCGAGTACCGTCCGTGCTCTCTCCTGCCTCTCCAGCGACCTGTGTGTAGTGCCTCTTACCTCGCCTAACACACCGGCGCATCACAATCTGCTTTTGTCTCTCTAGCTGCATGACCAGGAGCTGAATCTTGCATAAGAACCAAATGAACTCCTTCTCTTCTCATCATTTCAACATATCCGTGGATAATTGGAAATGTATGTGCGCAATAGCTCTCCTGATTAATAGAGCCCCAATCCTTTCCCCAGAAAATACCTGGTCATTTGGTATGTCCGTGGAAACACCCCCAAAACATCCAGCCCTTTTTCCTATGGTGTTTCTCTACATTGCAAGTAGGATCCCATTCTTCTCCTGGTCATCTTGTAACCCACGTACGTATATGCCTTCCTCCGGTAATCCAAGTCTCGTCTGTCCAAAGGATTTGATACCATTGATCCATTGTCCATTCAACGTGTTCTAGAGCCCATTGTAAACGCAACTGTCGGTTTTTCTCGGAAATTGGAGGCTTTCGCGTTGCTAACCGTCGATGGAATCCTTCTCTTAAAAGTGCGGATCGTATTGCTTGTTTTTTGACTCCAAAATCAAGTACTTCAGCAAGTTTCTGAAACGACATACGACGATTTTGTGTTGATGCGCATACGAATTCAACAAGCTCTGCAATTTGAGCTTGTGTAAGGACCGGAGGGCGACCAGATCGTTTCGTAGGAGTAGCTTTAACGCTTAAACACGCATAGCGAATCTGTGCAAAGGTTGGCTTGAAAGGTAAATGATCTTGAATTTGCTTATATGACCAGTCAATTGAGTGAAAAAGGCGTATATCTCGTCGTTGGTCTAGTGTGAGGTCAGGGGCTTTAGGCCGTTTGATTGAAGGTTGAGGTATTGGTCTAAAAGGAGCTACAGACACTGGATTTACTGATGAATCCATTGCGTTGATGTTGTTGTCATCAGAATACATACAAAACACAGTAGGGATGGGTGCGAGGTTCATTCTCGCGATGTTGCCTAATTAAGGAAAGCGTTATGGTGGCCAAGCCCCCCCCTGGTCGACATGGAATAATACTTATGGGCTGTACCTCCGTACTAGAAGCGGAACCACTTGAAGTTCTCGCTCATCTAACCCCTGTTATGACGATATTTGGTGATTCGGAGACAATATCGCGAATATCGTAAAATGTATGTACTCTACCCCCAGGTTAAGTTTTCAGCATGCACTAAAACCTCGCTTATGAATATTATCCCCACTAGTCTTATATAATCCCTGCTAGTCTCCACACCAAAAGAAATTGAAAATGTTGGCCTGAGTGATCAGGCTTTTTACTGGACTCCTGCTTTGATCTCTTTCTCCCCCCCTCACCTACGCACTTCAATAGACATCGTTGCTGTTACTGTCTACAGAATCATCATCATCATCTTAGAGAATTAATAGATCGTTACTCTTAACATTTAGCATATTTCATAGGCCAATTATTCTTTAATAGATGAGCCAGGTACAACCAGCAGCTCACGCAAACAACGCCAAACGATTAAACAGAGATCAGCGTCTCCAGGTAAGCCCAATTTTCACGGTAAATAAATATCTGAGGTAACATGTCTAGATCAAAACTCTGCACGATTGGGAATGAATCAAACAAATATTGCAAAACAACTCGGTATATCTCGAAACCAGGTCAGATACACCCTTTGTACTCCGTACATTGAACCCAAGAAAGTTGCAGGTCGGCCCCCAACACTGTCCTCTTCTGACGTTGTCCGGATTGAGGCTTTCATAATATCATCCTCTGAAGGTCGTCGAATGTTATGGTTTGAACTTGCTCATGGCCCCTTCCGGGATTTTGGAGTGAGTGAAAGGGTTATTCAAAACGAGCTAAAAAAAGATGTTACGAACGTCATCCAGCGCTGAAAAAGCCTCCCCTTTCTGAAGAGGTTAAAAGGAAGCGTCGGGAGTGGGCCGAAGCCCACAAGGACTGGACTGTTGAAGATTGGATGGCGATTCTTTGGACTGATGAGACCTGGGCCACAGACGGCCAACATAAGAGAGAATGGGTAACGCGAAAGGTTGGTATCTTTGTACCTTAACTAATAAAAAATACCGATCTAACTCTCAGTTCAAGATAGGTGAAGAAGTCAATGCCACCTGCTTAGTGGAAAAGGTGAGAAAGAGTCTTGGCTGGATGTTTTGGGGAAGTTTCGCAGGGATAGAGGAAGGTCCTTGTCTTTTCTGGGAGAAGGAATGGGGGTCTATTACCTCAGAATCATACTCTCAGAGAATTTTGCCGCTGATTGATGGAATGGTGAGCATGAGATCATGGGTTTCTGTGATGCAGGACAATGCTCCTTCACACAGCGCAGCGGGAACAATCGAAGAGTTCCGGTAGAGGTTCATTACTCCGATCGACTGGCCTCCGTATTCTCCCGACATGAATCCAATTGAGCACGTATGGGATAGTATGAAAGATTACATACGGTACCATTACCCGAAATTGGAAAGGGGAAGGCAGCGATCCTGCGATGAATTTTGAGGAATAGTGAAAGAAGCATGGAATGACGCGACTAAGCCGGATAAGCTTGAGAAGCTTATCAGAAGCATGCCCACGAGATGTGAGGCAGTCATACTTGATTAAGGCGGGCCTGTAAAATATTAAATCTGCTATGTAAAGTAAATTTGCATTTACTTGTTTATCCGAAATCGATTAAATTCAAATAATGTTACCAATTTAAGTTAAGCTTGTGAACTAGTGCCAGTGGTGAAAACCTCTGTCGGCCAAAAACACCATACAAATAATCCCTGTCAGAATTTCTGAAAACCTTATCTCAGAAAAAATGCTACCTAACTAGGCTTAAAGGATCCGATTTCACCCCACAAATTGGATCCACTGGTGAGAACTTACCCTGGGGGTAGAGTACAGCAGAACCTGTCCAAACCTATAGTGGGTCCCGGTATAATTACTGAAGAGATTCATTTAAATTTACCATTTATATTTGCAATACTTACCTCTGCCCGCAAAATGAGCCGTAAGGGTAAGTGTTGCAAAACTAAGCTCGAATTATTGAATAAACCAAAACAATACTCAAATCCAGGACCCACTATGGGTTTGGACAGGTTCTACTCTAGAACTAATTCGTGTCAGAAAAAATATCGGTATAACTTGGATCGTTATAAAAGGGATCGACTGTAGTACTAGGACATACATTTACATACACACGGCTGTAAGGCGCCTGATTTCGAGTTATCTCTTCAAATGATATTCAGGTGTGTGTCCCTCATATCAAGTTGAGTCATCGCTCCATGTACTGCACCAGTGTCATTCGTGTCATAGCCTAAAGGATGCATACACATGAATGATTTGAAAAAAAGTACATACACACGGATAGTAAATGGAAGCAAGAAAAGTCTTAAATTATCTGATTATACCCCCTTCATTCTGTAGGCACTGGTATCATCTACACAAGCAATTGAGAACAAAGCGCCGATCTATTTTGTGGAGAAAATTATTAGCATTGCGAATAGTATCGTTAACAAACATAAGTAATTTTATTCGACCCGAATCACCTAAAAGGGAATTTTTACCGGCAAAGAATGCAAAATTTACATCCATTTTAACCCCAAGATATATCGCTATTCTACAGGTACAAGAATAGGCTTCAAAATTTATGAAATGGTTCCTCATTTGTCAACTCTATTCAGATCTTTTAGGGTCTTTCAAGTCTATGGAGCGAATACAAATGTTGGCAAGACAATAATATCTACCATTATTTGCAAGGCGTTATCCTTGAATTATCCCACAGAGCAAACTTGGTATTTGAAGCCTGTATCAACTGGACCAGTTGATCAAGGTGATGACAAACATGTTTCGAAATTTTCCTCCAAGACAAAAACTTGCAATATTTACAGCTTTGAAGAAGCCGTTAGCCCTCATATTGCTGCTCGACTTCAAGTAAACTAAACCGTGTAGGATTATGAGATGCCCACTAACTAAATTTTAGCCTGTTCCCGATCAAAATATACGGGATCAAACCCTTTCTTACATTCGGTCTTGTGCAAAACTTGGGCAAGGTAATTTGATACTGGAGACAGCGGGTGGTGTAAACTCCCCTACCCCTAGCGGATCGTCTCAAGGAGATCTCTACAGACCTTTGAGATTTCCTGTTTCCTTAGTTGCTGACTCTCAACTCGGCGGTATTTCATCGACAATATCTGCATTTGAATCTCTCTGCATACGAGGCTATGATGTTAACGTTATCTTGCAATTTGAAAATTCTGCATGGCAGAACTATGACTATCTAAAACAATACTTCGGTGTGCGTGGTATCCAATCCTTTGCAATCCCCTCTCCTCCACCACATTTACCAGATGCAAAAGAAGATCAAGAGTCTATGGCAGAATACTATACGAAAGTAAGTCAATTAGATATCGTTAGAGATGCCCTATCCACGCTGTATCAGAAGCATCAGGCCCGAATAGAAAAGCTCGATCAAATGCCTACAGAGGCTCATTCTAAAATATGGTATCCCTTTACTCAACATAAACTCATTTCTCCTGAGACTATAATACCCATTGATTCCGCTTCAGGAGATTTTTTTCAGACTGCGCCTCCAAATGGACCTGAAAAGCTTCATGATAATCCCGAAGCTATTCTTTCTCCAACCTTCGATGGATCTGCTTCATGGTGGACTCAGGGTCTTGGTCACGGATCTCCATCTCTTTCACTTGCTGCTGCATATGCCGCTGGTCGTTATGGACATGTAATGTTTGCAGGAAACATCCACGAACCAGCTCTTGATCTAGCTAAAACCCTTCTCGAAAATCTCAAAAACCCGCGACTTGCCAAAGTGTTTTTCTCTGATAATGGAAGTACTGGCATGGAGGTTGCAATGAAAATGGCGCTTACCGCAACTGCTGATCGTTACCAGTATTCACAGCCAAAGGATCTTGGTATCATCGGTCTCAAAGGTTCGTATCACGGCGATACAATCGGTGCTATGGACTGTTCTGAGCCGGGTATATACAATAAAAAAGTACACTGGTATCAGGGACGTGGATATTGGTTTGATTTTCCATATATCTCCATGGAAAAAGGCCAGTGGTCCGTGACATTACCCGCGGCTATGTCTCAGATGAACGATTTAATCAGTATCCAGCACAAGTTTCCACTTGTGAATCTCTCAAATCAAGAAGAGAGTCAAAAAGTTACGGAAAAAGTCCCTCGTCAAGTGTTTGGCTCATTGGGGAAGATCTTTGATTTAAGAACACGAAAGCAGATGGGTGGTGCAGAACTATACAGGAAATACATCACAGAAAAACTCCGCTACTTGACGCAGGATAAAGGTCTTATTTTTGGTGGCATCATCATGGAACCGGTCCTACTCGGCGCGGGCGGCATGCAGCTAATCGATCCATTATTTCAACATGTTCTGGTCGACGTAGTTCGGACATCGCCTCATCTCTTTAGCGGCGCTAATCCGCACCTTTCACTTGGCAACGAAACAGCTTGGAGTGGGCTCCCAGTGATATTTGATGAAGTCTTCACTGGCATATACCGCTTAGGCAGATTTTCAGCTGCGTCTTTCCTTCAAGTAGATCCTGATATATCTGTGCATGCAAAGCTACTTACAGGTGGTTTAGTGCCATTATGTTGCACTGTAGCTAGTAACAATATCTACCAAGCTTTCCTCTCACATTCTAAAGTAGACGCCCTACTTCATGGCCATAGTTACACTGCGCATCCTGTCGGTTGCCATGTCGCCAACACTGCACTAAAAATGATGTCCGATCTTGACACATCTCATGCCTGGCGAGCTGGAAAAATTGATTGGTGGCGTCGAGAAGACTGGGCCCGGAGTCTAGACGACGAGCAGATCTGGAATTCTGCCGCTCATTATCCCAATGTATGGAGCGTCTGGTCTCATGATTTTCTGCTAAAGCTCAGTAATGACCATAACGAATCTAAAATCCAAAGTGTCCTTGCCTTGGGCACCGTCCTGGCTATTACAATGCGCGACAAAGATAGATGTAAGTGGCCCCCTCAGAGAACTTTCGGTTACATGCTAAAGATTGAATACTACCTTTAGGTTATACTTCTACGGTCTCAGCTGATTTGCAAAATTACTTGCTTCAGGGTACTGAGGACTTCCGGATTCATGTGCGCGTGCTTGGAAATGTCGTATATGTGATGGCAAGCCAGTCTTCAGAGCCCAAGGTGCTCAGGAAGGTTGAAGAGTCCCTCACAGCTTACTTTACGATTAAAAACGACTAGTTAAGCATCTTATGCCTTGCCCATAATAAGAATGAGTCTAGCTGAGTAAATCTCTGATTATCGCTTCAATAATTCTAAGATACGACACCATTCACGAACAATTTGGCACTAGCTTATCGAAAAGAATCGCGCAAACTCTGCACAAAAATTTTCCCTTGCCACAGAAAGCTCATTTTTCGTGGTCTACTGGGAAAAAATTTACCAGGACTTGGAGAATGGGGCAAAGGCTCGCCTTGAGCTTCCAACCATTGAGGTTCAATGTGCTTATTTTAAAAATTCTAATTTTTAAGACTTGCCGATAATCCGCTAATCTAGGAACTCGGTAACAATCTACGCGAGCTTTGATGAAATGATAATTAACTTGATCGACCTAATCTGAACTTGAATTCAACTATGAAGCGCCACATTATTTCATCCTATTTAATATTTCCAAGCACATCTGTATGGCTTCCAATGATGAAAGTCTTCGACTTATTTACCCTCCAACGCAGAAAAGGTTAAACTGCTTTTTGCAGTGAAAAAACTGCCCTCAGCAATTGGAAAATTTAGCCAAGTATTACATAGGCCAAGGTACGCAAGTGCGAAATCACATTATCTGGACCAGCGATTCACGAATTTATCTCGATGAGAGTTACTCTCAGGAAAATCTTTGAAGTTCATGGAATCTAACTGAGACTTTGCCTGGTAAATCTCCTTCTCGAGAAGTTCCTCGCCGTTCACGAGTTCTGGATCTACAAGTTTAATATTGTGGTAGGCAGAATGACTCAACAATAAGTCGCGCAAACGACTTAGAGTTATGTTTGCATCTAAAAGATGAGACGAGATACAGGATTCAGTGTTTGACTGAAGACTCCTAGCGTTACTCTCGAGCCGAGCAGACTTCTCAGAGACGTGTTTTTCTAAGGCCGCAATATATATTTCTTCTGATGTCCCTAATTCTGGAAGTTTGATTCCAAGGCTTCGACCAAGTTGGTACTGCGGCCCGATTTGATCGTCTTGACGTGGAGAGCTACACGCTTTTGCTAGACTAGGAGGGATGGCTGTTGGTAGACAAGATACTTCACCAGATGAAAGTTCTTCTTTAGTTTTCTTTAAAACGGACTCGACAGCCATCTTATAGCACTGGCGTTCCTGAGCACGATCCAGGATTCTTTTGATTCGGTCGATGAGGATAGCGAGACAGTTACTAATCTAGCTAAAAGTATTAGAGAAAAATGAAAGATTGGAGTAAAATTCCTAACTTACGTATTCTAAGGCCTTTGAAGTACGGTGCTGCCCATTAATGTTTGTATTTCCCACAGCTCGTAAAACTGGGTCAAGATATTGTTGTTCGGCAGACATTTGAGCAACCGGTAAGATTTCTGTATATAGATACTCGAGGTCTTCCTGTAGTTGTTTTGACTCTTCAGCTGTAGCATCAAGACATTCATCACTTGAGCTCTCTACCAAAGCTTCTAAGTATATGCGATCAAGTCTGGTCCGTACACTCTCAACTGTAAATTTGATATATCTGGCACACAATTTTTTGACACTCGCTATGGTCTCTTCGTTTTCAGGCTTACTCGTTTCAAGATCACTTGCGAGCTTCTGGAAGCTGAGTAATAATTTATCATCTGCTTTGAGAATACTGTCAACAATCTGATTGTCATTATTGGCAGAGGTCTTTAGTTGTAGATCTGTATCTGAAGTCTGGTAAATTAGCGCCTGTGTCAACTCTGAGATCTTGATCTGTCAGTGAGTTTTGATATCTAGGATTGAATAAATCCTACTTTTGCCGCGACAGAGCTCTTTTCGGCATCCCATTTCCTCACCTGCCCTTTCTCTGCCTGGGATCTGGCCTGCTTTGAACGTTTTTCGTTTCTGATCAATGTCGAAAGTGTATTTTGTTGTAACCGGAGAGTATCAATTTGTTTTTTAATAGCCAGCGTCGATCGACGAAGGCCCTCTATAGCGGTCACCAATTCATGATCGTGAAGCTCGGCAACTAGGAATAGATCATGTTTCGACAAAGCTTCAGCCTCTCCAGTTTTCATTAAAAAATCATATCTGGGAGCACCATGAGTAATTTACATCCTTTATCGGACAGAAAGCTCACACGTTCGCTTCATTCATCGTTAGGAGTGTTTCCGGCGTCAAAAATTCCTCAACCCATTCACGAATGGCGGTTTGCTGCACTGGGTCAGCCAGAGCCGCCTCAATAGCATTGCGATCGTATGGTATATCCCTATCACTCAGAGTTTGAATAATAGTGTTAAGGGTTTCATCATTTGTCGATATCAAGGACTTTCCATGAGCACGCTGGTTGTCCATGGTCATGAGGAACTGTCACCAGCATGTGACTTTACAGTCTAATGATAAAAATCCTCGTTTTAGTCAACACAGGCCGGGTCAACTAAACAGCGCAACTAAACACGATATCCCGTACGAACCTGAGAGTACTGTTTACTCTCAGGACCATTATTCAGTCATGCCCCAAACAGCCGAGTCGATTTATTCCTCACAGAGATGCTTGACACGATGAGTCCAGCGGGGCTGGCTTTGGTCAGTACTCCTGTATTGCAGGGGTTTTCCGACTACAAAAATCACGAAAAAAAACATCGTGACCCTTCAGTACGATATCAGGTTACGCTGAATTTCGCACTCCCCTCTGATACACCAAACAATCTTTCGTTCCCTCTTCATCCGATGTCGAAAAAACTGCAAAACGACCCGCGACCCTCTCTTCCAACTCTATCTATGGGGAATTCTCGGAGAACACCTATCTTGGGTTACAGGGAATGAATGTTCAGCGAAGGAAAAAAAGTCTTCGTAGCAGCATGAGAGAGATGCTGGGCTATCAATGTTTTGGGGGTGTTTAGAATAGAGGACTTTTGATTGGGGGGGATCAGCTTAAAGCCCGGTAGAGGCAGCCATTCCTTCTCAATTCTTTCAGGTTACTTAGGTGCCGGGCAGCGGTCAGGCCTCTTTTTTTAATGTACCGGGCGCTTCGGGGGGCGTTGTCACGTTGGGTAGTCTATACAGACTGATCTAACCGGCACTTGACCCGCTCTTTTTTTTAAATCATTTTTGCGTATGCAGCCTGAGGCTATGACGCGAATGATTACGGAAGATATGTACAGTAGAACCTGTCATAACCCATACCTGCCATAACCCGTAACCTGCCATAACCCATAACCTTGATGGTTCACCGTAGTGGTTCCTATCAAAAAAGCCATAACCTGTCATACCCCATAACCCATAACTTTTTTGGGAACCATGGCATTTTTTCCCGTGACTTTTACGTAATACAAGAACTATTGCTATGGCAACCAATGTGTATTTGATTGCCAACCTATCGAAGTGAAGCTTAATACAGACTCGCATGATATTCGTTTACACCCCTGCCATTTTATAGGGATTAAATTGTAGATCTTTATACAGAAGGAGAAGTTCTTTATGATAATCATATGCGGGGTTGCTGCAGCTCTGATGAATTTGGCCATGATGTACGTTGAAAGTTCCCGGATGTCTTACAAGGAGAAATGCTGATTGGACGTATTAGCTCATGAGATTTTCCCGTAAAACATTTACACCCATGCAACTTTCACCAAAAATCAATCTAAATTCAAATTAATTTTGAGAATATTATTTTTCATTTCTATTCAAAGTTCCTATAAAAATAACTGTAGGTATCACAGCTCATGGTCTACAGATCAGCCTTGCGCTCGAAATTCTGCCAAGCACCTATCTTGCATATCACTGATAATATTTGCGAGAGTTTCAGGCTTTGTGCTTTCCTGCAAGGCTTCTTCCATAAGGGATTGAATTTCAGCCCTCCCACGATGCCGTCCCAGTACGGAGTCTCCATATCGATCCTGTATATATGACTTCCTCAATCTCAATAAATTTTCGATTGGATTCAAATCAGCGGAATAGGGCGGCCAGACCATAGATACTATTCCGTGTTCACCAAGATACTCCTTCACGACAACTGCAGTGTGAACGGGAGCGTTGTCTTGCATAAACTGCATAACAACACCCGTTCTTGCAAAGCTTGACCTTAGAAATCCAGTAACCTCTGTGAGAATACTTTAACGATAACCTTCCCCGGTTATTTTCTTCCAGCTTGTTTGCCAGAACACTAAGGGACCTGCTTGGGTGCAGGCAAAGCATCCCCAAAATATCCAAGAATTATTTTTCGTATGGCGATCGATGATGCATGTACTTTGGTACTCCTCGTGCTCACGTAAAAATTTTTAGCGTTTCGCATCTCTCTTTAATTAATGAAACGAAAACTGACCATCCTAGTGACATGCACTTTGTTGACTAAACAATCGTTTATCCAAGTCTCGTCACTCCAGATTATCCGACACCGGTTATTTAGACTTAAAGACTGATGTGATTCAGCCCACTCAAGCCTTAGTCTTCTATGTTAGTTAGAGAGAGGAGGCTTATTTCTGGCAATGCGCCTGTTATAGCCTCTTTTCTTGAGAGCATTTCGAATTGCATCTTCGACCACATTCAATTGTGGAAAATTCATAGCTTGCTCCAGGTACATCATTTGCCGAGTCTCTTTTGAGCGGCAAATAAATATTTCTGAATCGTTTTCTTGTTCGGAACTTGGTCTAGGTTCTTGAGCAGTGCTTTTTCCTGGCTCAACATTTCCCATATGAATCGTATATTTTATTTGATGAATAGTAACTCCAAGCACATAAGAGATCTCCTTGTCGGTTTCAGCAGCCTGGTGAAGAGTTAAACCCTGATTTCAAGTAGCTTATACTCGTAAATAGAATATTTCCAGTATTCTAATCTCACCTGAAGCCTCTGATCTCGATTTATTTAACTTGAGTGTTTGCGAGCATTTGTGGAGATATTTTGGGAGTTCATTCTGTGAGAACATGAACCAATAAAAAAGTGCAACTTCCGCAAGACTTACCGGTGAAACTGTGGTAAATTTGAAAATATTCGTCTTGTTGCCTTTTTTTCTATACAGTTATATCATGGGAAATTTTAGGAAATTGCTTTGCAGACGTTATCGGATGAAGGAGACGGTTGAGTTTAGAAAAACTAGAATTTGACGAGATGTAGCAGGTACAGAGGGGTCGGACAGAGAGAGTAGACAAGAATGAGATGAAATGATATCAACACTCTAGCCCTATGGTTGTGTAATATAATTTGTTGGGAGCATCCTGTAACTAAGATGTACAGGGTGTCAGCCATAAAACTTATTAAACTCAGATTCCCAAAAGTACAAGGGTACATAGTCGTCCCTCTCTAACTCGATAGTGGGTCCCGGTATAAGTGATGAAAATATTCATTGAAATTCAACCATTTACATTTGCAATACTTACCCCTGCACCAAAAATGACTTGTAAGGGTAAGTGTTGCAAATATGAAAGTCTAAGTTACAATGAATATTTTCAACACTTATACCGGGACCCACTATCGAGTTAGAGAGGGACGACTGTACACAGCAAAATGTCGCTTAGTACTACCAAATAGGCTAGGTCTAAACTCGAATTTCTCCGCTTTTCTTGTGTCGCTCTAGTTTGAGTTCTGTCCTGCGCCATCGACTATTTTAAGATTTCCCACGCACACTCTAGCAATCGTGATATTTCAACGACAAAAAACAAATATATTAAATACTATTGATTACAAATATAGTAGGAAAATAAATAAAGAAAATAGAAAAACATCAACAGACGGAAAAATCGACTTCTTCGAAATGAGTCGAACTAACGCGTCTAATATATTGGCAGAGGATCCCTTCAAAGATTCCAGCAGCAAATACACTTAAAACGCGACGGGAAGTGGCGGTGGTGCCAAAGAGGCACTGCCAACCCCAAATGAAGCAATCAGAAAGTTCAAACAAGCTTTAAAGGAATATAACCTAGCCCCAAGGGCATGCAATAAATGTTACAGGAAGCCGTAGATATCATCGAAAGCCTCCTACGATCGAAAGTCTACCCCTCTGCAATTCCCCAGCCATGTCGTCTCAATCAAAACTCTGCAATGACAAAAATTCTACAGGAAATAAAGAGCATAAAAGCGTCCATATCTCAATCTCAGGCTTCTTCAAAAGTCCAGGGACAGTCTTGGGCCAATCTTGCTATCAAGCTTGAAGTAGCTGGTACCATAATTAGAATCTAGGATGAAGAAGAAAAGAAGGAGATAGCAAAACTATCAAGCGAAGAGTTAGTAAAGAAGATTGGAAGGTCAGAATTCATCGGAGCACGTAAAATGGTGAACGGGCAGATCAAAGTGTACTTCACGGAAAAAGAGACAAAGGAAAATATGGAAATATACAAAGACTGGACGCTGAAATTGGCTGCTACGGACCAAGTAGCAACGCCCTACTTCCAAGTTCTAATCCACGGCATGCCTTTGACCTTCGAACCAGAAAATCCAGAGCACTTGAATAGGTTACAAAGTTCGAATGAAATGTATATCATGGGAATAAGAATCAAAAGAGCCACGTGGCTCAAGAAGAATAAAATCCCGGGAAAAACGGCTGGGTCACTGATAGTTTGGTTCGATCAGGCCGAGCATGCGGATAAAGCTATATCCAAGGGGATCATATGGGAATATGAACTTAAAGCCACCGAAATTTTCAGGTCGGGATTTCAAGCAATGCAATGCTATAAGTGCCAAAAGTATGGACACATTGCGAAGGTCTGCACTGCCGAAGCCAAATGCGGCCACTGTGCTGGCCAGCATATCAGCAGAGATTGCGACAAGAAACAGGAAACACGATGTGGTAATTGTGGAAAGAAGCACGCGTCTTGGAACCAAACCTGTCCGATCAGAATAGCGGCCAAAGCAAAGGCAGCAAATAATCGTACGCAGGACCAAGGAAGATATAGCACTCCTAAGCTCCAGCCAAGAGAGATAGATGACGGGTGGCAAATCGTGTGTGCCAGAAAAAGAAGAGCTGATACATCAGTGGTCGAAATTGTCAGACCAGTGGGCTTAAGCATCGCCCGTCGAGGTCCAGGAAGACCGCGCAAGACTGCTTCCCCCGCTGTCCCTGACATATCAGGATCATGGAGCGAACTAACGTCCCCGGCCAGTGAGCAAACGGCGTTCACTAAAACGGACCTCGGACTGTAACACGGGAGAAAACAGTAGAAGTAAGCGACGCACCGCTGTGCGAGATGCAGTTATGAAGGGCACCCAAACTCTTAACATCATACAGTACAATGTAAACAGGAATAAAGATAAGGTCCAGCACCACTTCCTTCAAGCATTAGATCCATCAAAGCACCATGAGGTTGCTTTACAGGAGCCATGGAATCACCCTATGGAATGTACCACAGTCAAGCACCCTGCCTACCATCTGGTCTTTCCAGATAGTAAGAAAAGTAGAACATGTATATATGTGAGTAAACATCTTGCAGTCGATAAATGGAGAAAGGAACAAACCCCGCAGGAAGCTGGTGGAGACTTAACCTCTATTAGTCTTCAGACTGACAGAGGCAGAATATCTGTAAACAATATTTACAATCCACCTCCACTCTCTCATGGCAGTAAAGATTTAGGAACCCTTAAATTTCTCGCTGAAGTTCTTGCTAAAAAGGGTCAACATATTCTGGTAGATGACTTCAACCCCCACCATCCTAGATGTGGAGGTCAACTGATACTCACTCACCATAATCTATCGGAGGACTTAATTGATATTCTGGGGAGTAAAAACATGGAACTGGTTCTTCCGGTGGGCACAATAACCTGTAGCAATAGGGGAAGTCAGAGCACCCTGAATCTTACGTTCGTGTCAAAAGACCTTGAAGATACGATTACAAAATGTAAACCAGCCAATGAATTGGAGGCATCCTCGGATCACATTCTAATTTGTACAGAGATGCTAATCCAACCTGAAGTCAAAGAAGAGCAAGCCCCTCGTCCTCAGCGGAAGAAAGCAGACTAGGAAGTAACCAATAGAATATTGGCCGCCAAACTTCGGGATCTGGAGCTAGAGTGGCTCGGTCTAGATTCTCAAGAGATGATCAATCAGAGAGTGATTTCTATCACCAAAGCTATACAGGAAACGATCAAGGAAACAATCAAGGAAACAATCAAAGAAACGATTCTCAAATCTAGGCCTTCCAGCTTCGCCAAACCATACTGGACCACTCAATGCTCGGAAGCAGTCAAAGACACGAGAAAAGCCAGGAGAAAGTGGAAAAAGTTGGTTACTGAAGAAAGCTGGTTAGGTCATCTAAGATCTACCAGTTCAAAAAAGGCTCAAATTAAAAAGGCAAAGAACATTGGATGGAGAGCAACTGTTTCAGAAGCTTCACAAGATCCGACAAAAATCTGGAAACTCGCTAAGTGGGCAAGAAAAGATCCGGAAGAAAGACTCAGACTACCTCAAGTCCCAGACATCAAGGTCATAGACGGAACTGTTCACACCGAGGCTCCTGAGAAGGCTCAAATTATGGCGCAACACTTTTTCCCCGAGGCAGAGGCCGCGGATACTGGAGATATTGATGGAACCATCTACCCTGAAGAGCTGCAAAATTTTTCTAAGATCATTACTCATGCCGAAGTCGAAGAAATTCTCAGAAGGTTACCAAGCGATAAGGCCCCAGATCCAGACGGGATCCCGAACCGATTTCTTAAGCATTGCAGTACTACGCTCAGTAAAGCTCTGGCTGAGATATTTAATGCTTACCTCTCGATTGGGTACCACCCAAAAGTGTTCAAAGAATCGACAACAATTGTGCTAAGATGTAACAGCTAGTGAGCTGTGTAATCCCTGTAGCCTATGCTATGCATAGGCGTGCATAACACAAAGTGGGCGCGTCCTGCATAATAAGCGACGAACAGGGGTACCTACCTTGCCATTAGGCATAGCTCTTTCCAGAAGCTTCCAGAGGTTTCAGAGGAGGGAAGAGAGGAACTTTCTAGTAATCTGAAAATATCTATAAATCCTTGGAGTTGTATGTCTTAGATAGGTAGATACTTCCAGCATAGATTCAATATAGACCACTTATAACCATTAGTTGCCCCTTGCGCTCTTGGTCGAACCGTGACATATATTGAATCTATTTCACCCAGTGTTTCAGTCAGCGATTTCAGTCAGCGATTTCAGTCAGCGATTTCAGTCAGCAATTTCAGTCAGCGATTTCAGTTAGCGATCCCAGTCAGTAAATTTGGTCCCCAATTTACAACATGTCAGACAGTCAGAATCCTGGGTCCGCGTCAAAAATTCCGCAACAGACAGTCTCTGTAAGCGATTTTCTGAAGCTAAAAAGGCAGCTTGAAGAGCTTGTAACTCGCCAGGCCAGTACTTCCCAGGCAACTAGTTCCCGAGTTTTTATCGAGAAGGATCCACCCCCAGAGTCAGGACAGAAATTCAAACCAACTAAGTTACCCGAATTCCACGGTAACCGAATAAGATATCCAGCATGGCGGGCGGCAGTTCTCGACACGTTCCGTATGGACTGGATTCTGTTTGGATATGATAACTCTCGAGCTTTCCTAATGATTTACAATTCTCTGAGGGGAGGAGCGTCGGAAAAAGCTGGTCCTTTCTTTGAAGCAGGCGGTATTAATCAAACCAGAGACCCGGCCGATTTTTTAGAGTTCTTGGACCGCATTTATCTTGACAGCACAAGAGTTTCTCAAGCCAATATTGACCTGCACAACTTGAAGATGAAAGAGAACGAGCGTTGGGCCGATTTCTTTGCATCCTGGTCGAATAAGCTAACGGAGGCTCGCGGAGACTTTTGGGCGGACGAAAACAAAATTTCTATGCTCGAGAATGCTATTAGCAAGAGGTTGACACAAGCCCTAGCCGGAAACCACCTACTACCAGATGACGATTTTAGCCAGTGGGTTCAAATTGTTAGTAAAATTGCGATGCGAGTTGAAAGAGCAGAGAGGAAATCGGGTTGGACTCCGGGTCCTTCAAATCGAGGACTTGTAAAAGATGCGGACTTGGTTAGGGAAGGTTCAAGTGACCCAGGCCCAATGGGTAACACTTCTTACCAACAAAACTTCGGTGAAACCTTTAAACCTACTGTCCGGGTTGAGCAAGTAGGCGATATGGATGCTTCAGGAGATACCATAATGGGAGGTATCAATGCTACCAACGTGGGAAGGAATATACGGGCCCCGGCAAAGTGGAAGACTCGCGCCGAAATAGATCGGCTGAGGGAAGAAGGGAAATGCTTTCGCTGCGAACGCCGAGGTTGCTCAAGCAAAGCATGTCCATTGTTACCGGCCCGTAGGCCTCAAGGAAGTAGCATTAGGGTGAACTCTGCGGGTTTGTTGGATATAGACCCAGCTGTGTACATAAAAGAAAGTAATGCGGCTCATAAAGAAGTGCAGGAAAACTAGACGCTCCCGAGTACAGTCGCACCCGGGAGCTTAATGCAGAGGATAGCCAGATTGTTAGACTGAATACAGAACCATTTTTAGTAAATGCTTTGATCAATGATACGCTAATAGTTCAGGCATTGGTTGATAACGGATGCCTTTGCTACGGCATTATTGACGACGATCTAACAACCCAGCTACATCTGCCGCGCATTTCAATTCCTCCAAGATTCCTTGAGACTGCCGAGAAATCAAGCAAAGACAGGCCAGTTGTAAAAGATATTACATTCATATCGTTAGACTTGGACGGCTATTTGACACCTAAGCTTTGGCTATATGTCGAACCCCAAAGCAGCCACTCAATGATACTAGGAAAAAAATGGCTTGAGATTCAAGACGCAGTAATTCATTCAAAGGAGCAACGGCTTGAGCTCCGGAAAGGAGGTGGATCTGTGTATAGTGTGAAGAAATGGCGAGAAGGGTTTGGAGAAGTTCCACATCCAGAGAGTACGTCTGCCCAAACTATGGCTTCCATAATGGGATCTGTTCCAGTCTGTAAAGCGACGGTACAGGATATAAGAAAGGCATTACAAGGCAAGCCGAGTCTTACGGTGGAGCAAGCCAGAGAGCTTCTGCCAGATCAAATCAAAGACTTCGCGCACCTATTTGCGGACGATAGTGGAGCAGAGCATCTACCTCCTTCAAGGGGACACCTGGACCATGCTATCAATCTCAAACTGGAAAATGGAAAGCCTTTATCGCCACCCTGGGGTCCCCTGTATAACATGTCTCGGGAAGAATTATTAGTTCTGCGCAAAACGTTGACTGATTTAACAAACAAGGGATGGATACGGCCTAGCAACTCACCGGCGTCAGCACCCGTGCTTTTTGCGAAGAAACCCAGCGGCTGCCTACGTTTTTGTGTGGATTATTGTGGGCTTAACGCGATTACTATCCCAGACCGGTACCCTCTACCTTTGTTTAAAGAGACGTTAAGACAACTTTCAAAGGCGAAATGGTTCACCAAATTAGATGTGAAGTCAGCTTTCCATCGTGTTCGAATTAGAGAGGGCGATGAATGGATGACTGCATTTCGTTGTCGATTAGGACTTTTCGAATAGCTGGTGAAACCCTTTGGCCTTGTAAATGCACCGGCAACATTCCAAAGATATATCAATGAGCACCTCCGAGAGCATCTAGATCTCGATGCAACAGCTTATATTGATGACATCTTGGCTTACACTAATGGTACTGAGGAAGAACATTGGAAGACAGTGCGTAGCATCCTCAGTAAGTTAGAAAAGGCAGGGTTATTTTTGGATTTTGATAAATGTGAATTCCTATGCCAACGAGTTAAATACCTTGGTTTCATTGTCGAAGCAGGGAAAAACATCACTGTGGACCCAATTAAAGTGAAAGCAATCTTAGAGTGGAAGGCCCCGACATCTGTTAAAGGTGTTCGATCATTTTTAGGGTTTGCAAATTTCTACAGATGCTTTGTCGATAAGTTCTCCGAAATTGCAGCGCCATTAATCGAGTTAACAAAAAAGAATACAATGTGGCGGTGGGGAAAAGATGAGAACTCAGCTTTAGAGAACTTAAAAAAGATATTTGCGTCAGAGCCGGTTTTAGCACAATGGGACCCAGACCGGGAAACCGTGCTAGAAGCAGACAGCTCCGGGTATGCTATGGGAGGATGCCTCTCCCAAGTAGATGACCAAAATACACTGAGGCCTGTTGCATACTTCTCGAGGCGGTTGAATAGTGCTGAGGCAAATTATTCGATTCACGACAAAGAAATGCACTCAATAGTTTCTTGCTTAAACGAGTGGAAAGCCGAGTTACTTTCTGTTGCAAAGCCCTTTACTATTCTGAGTGATCATAAGAATTTGAATTATTTCACCTCGAAACGTCTATTAAACGAACGGCAAATGCGCTACAATGATATCTTGCAGCAATTCAGATTTGTGTTGAAATGGCGACCTGGGAATACTTGTGAGCGGTCAGACGCCTTATCTCGACGTGACCAGGATAGACCGGTCGGTCTCAGTGATGAGCGCAATGCAGGTCGGGTTTTACAACTTCTTCCGAATGTGTCACTTTATCCTGTTTCATGTGACGTACATAAACAAACTCAGAGGATGGAACCTAAAGCTTTGTTGGATTTGATTTGATTTGATATTTTTAACGTGACCGGGCACAAGCCCTGCACCCAGGGGGTATGGCACGGGTAGGCCAGATCTACATACATGAAATCTTCGCTACCTACATGAGTGATAATAAAGTAGAAATGCACGTGAATTCACTATTTCTAAGGAGTTAGTGCCCTGCACAACACCCTAATCCTCGCGCCGTATAAGTGGGGGCGCATAAGAGATATTACAGATGAGCATTCGCACCCCTGTTCAAAGTCCAATTCAAGACTTCAGGTCTTACCGTAACACTTCGTTACAGTCAAAAAACGCCAGAATATCTGCCATCCTTCTTGCCCAATCATCTCCCTTATCCTAGGTCGTGGTTCCTTCGCTTCCGTCCTCCATTTCTGTAAAGACGGTCGACATTCCGCTAAATGCCATGGTCGTTTCTCTCGTCCGCATTTGCATAAAATTTCCGCGTTTTGATGTTTGAAGCGTCTGTGATAGCTTGCAAAATCGCCATGCCCTGTCCTTGCCGCAATCAGTTGGTGATATGCCCATCGAGGGAGGCCGAGTTCTGGTGGTCGTTTTCGTCGCATCAAAAGATCGAGGTCTTCATACCTGTCCGTTCTATTTTTAATCCACCATTCTTCTGCCAACTTTTGTGAGTTGATAGAGACTTGTCGATTTAGTGCTGCAAATGTGAGAGTGTTTTTATTTTCTCTAGACACATTTTCCGATGCAGATATGTTTCGGATCCTGGTGTTTGATGCCAGTGCCCTTTTCGCTAATGTATCGGCCTTTTCGTTTCCGAAAATACCGCTATGTCCTGGTATCCAGCGTACTTCAACCGTGTGCTGAGTGCTGCACAATTCCTTAAATCTCTTGACTGCTGGTAGCGAGGAGTTTGTGCGACCGCTTTCCAATGCTTCAGCTGCTTCTTGATTGTCCAGAAGTACCTTGATCCCAGTACTACCCCTGATTCCCAATGCTACCTCCAAACCTCGTACAGCCCCGGCGATTTCTGCGTCGTAGACCTCTGCCCCGGGAAGTTGGTCTCCGCCGCTTGCTGTGAGTTCTCCGTCCATATATACTGCGTAGCCATATGCTGAGAATGCTGGACCGGATGATGACCCATCAGAATAAACACACACAGTTCCTGCGGGTAGGTTTCTAAGCCAAAGTTTGAACAGCTTTGCTTTATCTTTCTTGTTGCACTTGGCCCTGGCGGCGACCCTTGTGTTCCTTGATTGTCGAAGCTCTCCAGGTGCTTCCGATGCGGGGAGGGTGTGATTCGCGTTCTGGAGGCGTGTTTGATAGCGCTCAGGAACTCGGAAGACTCATTTGTTCTGGCCCACGCGGAGCTTTAGTCGTTTGATTGCATCCTTTGGTGTTTCGCTTGCCCTTGATGACAGCGAAGCTTCGTTGGATGATGTGTCAGTTGCTAAAATAGGAGATCCCGTCACAGATGTAGCATGTGGGGCGAGAATATTTGATGATGAGGTTCTACAAGGTCTTTGGAGAGAGGGAGTTTTGGCTGATAAAAGTTGGCGTCGCGCGCGAGACTCAGTAAAAATGGGCCAGAGAAGTTTTCCTCCTGATTTGGCTCTGCATCATTCAGCTAATATTGCCGAATGTACTGTAGCAGCAGACGGCGTGCTTCGCGGGAGAGAAAACAGAATTTGGGTGCCGGACTATGAGCCTCTACGAACAGCAATTATGCAGCGAACTCACGACAGCCATCTTGCTGGCCATCCAGGAAGAGACACTATGATAAGTATGATTTTCAGGCGATGGTTTTGGCCCAAGATGAGAGAATCTGTCCGAAGATTTGTCCGCAACTGCGATGTTTGTGGCCGTTCCACTGTTTGGCGGGAAGCAAAAGCGGGGTTTATGAGATCGCTACCAATTCCTGAGCGGATAGGAAGTGAATTAAGTATTGACTTCATAACAGATCTTCCCAAATCTCGAGGCTGTACGAATATTATGGTGATTACAGATCGGTTGTCCAAGGATATATTCTTGTTTGGGGCGGGCTCGATGGCTGCGGAAAAATGTGCCGACTTGTTTGTGGATAAATATTATCGGTACTTTGGGTTCCCACGATTTCTGACTAGTGATAGGGGGAGTGACTGGTTAAGCCATTTTTGGAGAACCTTTTGCAGGCTGACAGGTATCACTCAAAGGCTTACTACGGCTTATCACCCGCAATCAAATGCTAGTGAAAGAGCAAACCAGGAGCTTTACAAGTTCTTAAGGTCGTTCACCTGTTATTCTCAGGATAATTGGTTTGACCTACTGCCTCTAGCTCAATTAGCACTAAACTCTCGACCCAATTCTGCAATTGGTGGAATGAGCCCCTTTTTCTTGCGCAACGGTTATGACCTTGATCCTATTGGTGAAGCAACACCCGACCTAGATAAGATACGCCACCCGGGAGCTATAGCCGGGAAGAAATACATACAAAGGCTGCGAGATGCGCAAGATTTTGCTCAAGCTGCTATGGCCTCGGCTTAACAACGTTATGAAGGGTATGCAAATAGTTCTCGACGCCAGCCCGAGCGGTTTCAAGTTGGTGACAAAGTCTGGCTCGATTTACGGAATGTTAAAACGCCTCAACTATCAAAGAAACTTGCTTGGCTACATGCAGAGTATGATGTTGTTGCGGTCCCTGATCCTTTGACTGTGGAGCTAAATGTACCTGGAAACATACACAATCGGTTTCATGTAGAGCTAGTGAAAAGGACTAGTGATGACCCGTTTCCAAGTCAAATACGAGACGACGCCCAGAACCCACCTGTTATCGACAACCTAGAGGATCAGGAGTACGAGGTTGAATCAATTCTTCGAGCAAGAACCGTAAATCGAGGCCGCGGTAAACATCGGCAAGCTTTAGTGAAATGGGTCGGATGGGTTGAACCTACATGGGAACCCATAGAGTATATTCAACAGACTAAAGCCCTCGAAGATTTTGAAGCAAAATATGGTTCTATCATTACAAATGATGGTGAAGTAAAGACTCAAAGCGGTAAATTTGTTGGACCAGCGGAACTCCATACAATGCAAAATCGACGATCAAGACGGTTGGCAAAGGTGTCTCCAGAAGGGGGAGAAGGATTGTAACAGCTAGTGAGCTGTGTAATCCCTGTAGCCTATGCTATGCATAGGCGTGCATAACACAAAGTGGGCGCGTCCTGCATAATAAGCGACGAACAGGGGTACCTACCTTGCCATTAGGCATAGCTCTTTCCAGAAGCTTCCAGAGGTTTCAGAGGAGGGAAGAGAGGAACTTTCTAGTAATCTGAAAATATCTATAAATCCTTGGAGTTGTATGTCTTAGATAGGTAGATACTTCCAGCATAGATTCAATATAGACCACTTATAACCATTAGTTGCCCCTTGCGCTCTTGGTCGAACCGTGACATAAGAAAACCGCAAAAGCCGACATACGACACGCCAAAGTCATATCGACCTATAGCACTACTTAACACAATGGGTAAACTTCTCGAGAAACTGGTGGCAAATCGAATCTCTAAAGCGGCAGAATAGCTTAATCTTCTCCCCAAAGAACAGATGGGGGCTCGACCAAAAATATCTACGATCTCGGCAGTTGAGCTTCCACCTGAGCAGATTCATAACATTTGGGGAAAAGATAAGAAAAAGTTGGCGTCACTTCTGAGTCTTGACATCTCAGTAGCATTCGACAACGTCTCACACCACAGATTAATTCACAATCTCAGAGAAAAAGGTATACCGAGATGGATCTGCAAGTTCATCGAATCCTTCCTGGAAGAAAGAACAACCTCAGTAGTGTTGGGTTTATATAAAGGAGCTCAAATACCCACCAACACAGGTATACCTCAGGTATCCTCACTGTCTCCGATACTCTTTCTCTTTTTCGTGAGCACGCTCTTACCATTGTTGCAAACGTCATCAACCGCAGCCGTAGGGTTCGTCGATGACACTAATATACTAGTATGGTCAAGCTCTACCGAAGAGAATTGCAGGAAGCTGGAGGAGAAGCATGGAGTCTGTGAAGAGTGGGCAAGAAAGCACGGAGTTAGATTTGCGCCAGAAAAATACCAGTTGATGCACTTCACTCGTGCAAGAAAACGCCACAGCCTCGAAGCAACTGTAAGTATCCAGGGACACCTAACTTCTCCACAGTCTTCTCTCCGAGTTCTGGGAATTTTTTTCGACCCCAAGTCAAACTGGGGCGCCCACATAAAGAAAGTAGTGCAAAAGTCGCATACCCAGACACAATCAATCAGAAGATTGGCACAGTCTACCTGGGGAGCGACATTTAAAGGTCAAAGCTGTTGTACAGCACGTTAGTGAGACCGGCCCTCACGTATGGGTCCCAGATTTGGGCCGAGGCCGGGCCAGGGGGTAAAATCCCCGAAAGGATAGTTAAACCTTTAAGAAGCGTCCAGAGAAAATGCTTAAAGTTAGTTACAGGTGCATATAATTCAACAAGCAGCAGAGTACTTGAGCACGAGACCTCAGTGCTCCCAATCGAGCTCTACCTGAAGCAAAGGAGGGTCCAACACGCCGGACTATCAGACAAGCTACCTGTTCGAAGGACAATAACTTCAGCGTGTAATCGAATCAAGCTGCCCGTCCGAGGGAGAGAGGAGATTCACGACATGAACAGAAGCGATGATGTGGCCGAATGGATTCGAATCTGCGGAAGAGAAGAGCAAACGTGGCGACAAAAGGCGGCTGCGAAGATAGCAGCATTCCAGGAATGGAAACATTCTTGGACACATCAGAAGAACTCTGGACACTCGACACCAGCGAACCCTGAGACTTGGAAAGCAGCAAATATCTCCATGGACCAAAAAACAGGCGTATACAGAATGAACTACAGGGAAGCACCAGTTCAAATCCACCAGAACCTTAGCAGGGCCCAAAGTAGTATCGCCATACAGATAAGAAGCGAGCATATCGGGCTCAATTCTTATCTGTACAGAAGAAAAGTACCTGGAGTCGATAGCCCAAAGTGCCAGTGTGGGTATCCGACACAGAACGTCAGGCATATGGTCATGACGTGTCCGCAGTGGGCGAGGGGACGAGGGGATTATCTGCAAAAAGCAAAAGATAGGTCCTTTCAGGCCATGATTCAAAGCCCGGAAGATGTGGCAAGAATCACGAAGTGGATATTAGACGAAGGATACCTAGAACAGTTTCGACTTGTCAGTCAAGTTGAGGCGACGATGCGGGAAATGATGCACAGAGCAGGGAAGGGGTGAGACGGATTACACACTGGTTGTACAGTGTAAGGCACTTCTTGAAGGTAAACTGAACACACGATAGACATAAGACTGCAGATTAGGGGGTTTTTACCGCGAGGTTTCCTCCTGTATATATATACAGTTATAGCTACCTGCGTGGGCCCATTGGGTACCTGAACGGGATAATTTTGTTAAAGGGTTGATTAAAAATTGTAAGGGCACAAAGAAATCGTCTAGAAATATCTATCTTTCGATGAGTCTCTAAACTATCTACTTGTGAGTCTATTAAATAGTGCACCTCCTACTAGTCATTTGATGTTCTGGAGGTTTCTACAAAGACCCTTCGACTACTAAGGTGGTTCTAGGAGTTTCTATCAATTTCTCTTGGCGTCATGGAATTCCCCAGAATACCTCGGAAACGTTACTGAGCATGTTGGTAGTACACCTGGTCCGTGATACT
The DNA here is from genome assembly GCA_028751805.1 of Podosphaera xanthii. Classification (NCBI taxonomy): domain Eukaryota; kingdom Fungi; phylum Ascomycota; class Leotiomycetes; order Helotiales; family Erysiphaceae; genus Podosphaera; species Podosphaera xanthii. The sequence continues at coordinate 2,676,702 of JAPWIX010000007.1, forward strand.
TAAGCGACATTAAGCGAAGTCAGGTGATATCCGGCATACAGCTGGATCGAATCCCAGGGCCTCTAACCCATGACAAGTTGAAATCAAATTCAAATTCAAAATTCAAATATAACAGGAAAAATAACTATGAACTCTCCAGAAAATTTAACTGCTAGAACCTAACTTCCCCAACTATCGCGAGACCAACGGGTCGCTGTTCAAACATTTCGGAGGTACGGTCTTTATCTTCAAGCAATCGTAACCCAATTAGGAATCTCCCACCGGCCGGCTCAATTTGCCTCCGAATGTGCTGATGTCTTGGATCCCCAAAGACCAGGCCGTCCATCTAAATTGAGTGTTAGTCAAGTGGATGAGCTTGAGCATCATGTTCGTAGCTCTCTAAATGGTCGATTCATGATCTACTTAGGATTATATGTGTACCCATTCTCTCACTGGAACATTGGAGAACATGTAATCAGGAGATCCCTCCATAAAAGAGGATACAGACGTTGTATCTCCCGTTTGAAGCCTCCGCTCACAGAAGAAAATAAGATGAAACGATTACAGTTTGCCCGGGAACATCTAGAATGGACTACCGAGCAGTGGAACCAGATTCTCTGGACGGACGAGTCTTGGATTACTGGTGGTCAGCACACACGTGTGTTTGTAACGAGGAAGGCAAGATTTTATTACTATATCCTACTGTTATGTTGTACTAATGAAGGATATCAGCCTGGAGAACAGATTGATGAAACTTGTGTATCTTCCCGATTTGCGCGCAGGAATGGGTGGATGTTTCGGGGTTCCTTCACTGACTCAGAAAAAGGCCCCTTTCTTGTATGGAATAAGAGATGGGGCTCACTCACAACGAAATCATACTATGAACGGATTTTGCCTCTCATAGTATCGGCAAGGGAAGCACACCCAAATATGTCGTTGATGCAGGACGGTGCACTGTGTCATGCCGCACTGAAAACCATGGAAAAATTTCAGGAGGTAAGTATACGTCCGATTGTCTGGCCATCACACTCTCCTGACCTTAAACCTATTGAGTGTTTGTGGAATAAGATAAAGGATTACATACAATCTCATCTTCCAGATGTGGAAGTGGGAAGGCAAATTTCCCAAGCCAGGCTAAGTGAGGCGATTTTAGAAGCATGGGAATCAATTTCATCGACAGAACTTGTGAGGCTTATCGCAAGTATGTCATCAAGGTTTCAGGCAGTAATCGAAGCAAATGGTGGATCAACTAGATATTAATCGGGCATTTCATTACTAGATCTTGTAAATAATAGATTTTAGAGTAATTAATAGGGTGATGGAAAGTAGAAATAATAGAGTCCTTTAGAGTTTAAGCAAGTTTTGTCACCAAGAGTTTTTCACTATTGAAAAAACAATTTTAGTGTAGGTCGTGTCCGAATCTGATAAGGCGCGTCAGGGATATCAGTGCAAGCCAGGTCGATCTTAGCTAAAGTAGGCAAAGATTAACATAAAACCCCACTTTAAACCCATCCTCTAATGCGACTTAACAAGTTTTATAGCTAGCACCCTGTATATTCCCTATAAAAAACTGGGATAAATCCCTACTTTTTCATGTCGATCATTGTGTAAAAGATGCCCCTGAGGTACTGTACAGGGGGATAAGTGTAAGTTGACGAAGGCTAGGCAATTAATTCTGTTTATTCCGATGGTATAAACATATAGATATAATGCACATAACTTATACTCTAACCTTTGTTAACTTACCCTTGTCCCCCTGTATGTACCCCGAGACTGAAATCCGTTTTGTCCCCATTCACATGCTAAATGATATGAGACTGATGATAAAATCCATCCTAGTATAAGTATACAGTGTCTCAGCCCTTAATATTATTAGTGGCTGATGTTAGTTTTGTTTGCCAAGACGAGTGGTTGCAAGGTATAGACACACAATACTAACATCAGCCACTAACAATCTTTTGGGCTGAGACACTGTAAATGTACCGGTACTAGTAGTAGTAGTAGTAGTAGTAGTAGTAGTAGTTTTGTTTATTCGTGCTATGTAGAATCCAAGACTATGATAACACTAGGGCTCCTCTCTGACCCAGGCCACACCCTTTACAGTGCTCCTATCCCCTTTTATCTCGAACCTAAGATCATTGGTACATTGATCCATGAAGGGTAGCCATTTAGCTCAGTAATTACCCGTAGAATTCAACCACCTTTTCTACGGAACCTTCTGCTCAAATAAAAATTGAAAAAGAGCAGCCATGGAAACCGGTACGCGGGAAAAAGTCTCAAAAATCTGCAACTCCAGCCAGGCGAGACCTAGACACCAGAGCCACACGAGGTGCGTATCCTCATTTGTATCTCCTTAATATCCCACTGTCCAGATATCCTCCTTCTACCGACACCACCAGCGCTCAGGTAGCGGTGCTCTTTCCTCGGGAGACAGTGTAATGCCAGAATATCTGTAAACAGTGAGAATTCATCTTGGTAAAAAGGGCCAAACTTAGTCTAATCCATCACCACCATAACGGGAGCTGGGTACGCCCCGGAAACTCATTTGAGTGACTTTTCCCCCGTGACCAAGTAATGCGTGTTTCTGTTGGCTCTGAAGATAAACTCCAGGTTCGTAGGGGACACCAAGTACTCTGATACTACGGTATTAATCGTGTATAGGCGCTAAAATTCGACTTTTACAGGGTATATAGGCTTTTACTAACTTGAATTAGCATGACGATAAGTAGATCTCCCCACCTAAACTTTAAATTTGTATGGCAAAAATTTCACAACGAAATATTCGTTGGTTTTGCTTTTTTGGTCCATTATAGCCCTCTATTCACTTTTTAATTCATTAATACATTTCATAAATAAATTATACTTCTATCTAGCTAATAATTTACATATCCGCCTTCAGCTTCGTAAACGGCTCTGATTCTTCGGGGCATCGAATCTATCAGTTTCTCCAAGTCATCCCCATTAAACCCCAGATCCCACGCCTCGTTCACTATTTGACGAAGATGCCCTTGACTCCGCTGCCCCCCTTGATCCAACGCTGGATAAAGACGCTCCATGTACGCTTTCATATAACTCCACAAAGTTTCTATCGGATTTAAATCAGGAGAATATGGCGGCCACTCCATTAGAGAAATATTCCTCATTTCAAACTCACGCATAGTTTGCCTCGACTTGTGAGGATGGGCGTTGTCCTGCATCACATCTAGTCCTGGTTCCCGAAAGACCGCACTCTCTATGAGAGGCACTATCCTCTCGCAGTAACTGGCCGCAGTGATATGGCCCCACTCCTTCTCCCAAATCAGGCAAGGCCCCTTCTGTCGTCCAAAGAAAGATCCCCAGAACATCCACCCAACTCTCCTCCGCGTCTTGGCTAGGACACAGGTATCTTCGTACTCTTCCCCAATCTTTGACTTAAACTTAGCTCAAGGGAACTCTAAATCTTAGGAGCCTTTAAGGGACTACTGACCTTTCTTGTGACCCAACGATCACTTTGCCGACCATTCATAGCCCAAGTCTCGTCGGACCAGAGGACTCTCATCCAATGTTCCTTCCGCCAGTGGAGATGTATTCTGGCAAACTCATATCTCTTCAGTTTGTTGACTGAAGAGATAGGAGGTTTTAATCGTGCAATCCTGCGTGCATATCCCCTCTTTGCCAGTTCACGTCGGATCACATTCTCGCTCACACCAAAGTGCCGAAATATAAAATGTGCAAGTTGGAAAAATGACATCCGACGATTTTCCGATGATAAACAGACGAAAAATTCTATTTCATCGACCTGGGAACTACTTAGAATAGGTGGCTTACCACTGGAGTACTGAGGCTCGGTATTTTCAACGCTCATGGTGTATTGTACCTGTCGCCATGTAATCCCAAGGCGTTGAGAGATTTTGACGTAACTGTGTCCCTCACTGGCCAAGGTTCTAACCTGCACATGTTACTCTCTTAACCTTATCAATTTGTAGATTTCAGACTTACTGAATACGTTGAGTTTGTGTTAGGCGTTTTGCATAAGTAGGAGATGCTGATGATGGAGAAGGTTGTTGAGGTGAATCCATCTTTGCGGCAATCTAGTACAGTAAATTAAAATCTTCTAAAGTAGTTGACTTAAGGTTCAGATGCACTCACATGAAGTAAAAATTAGATAGATGAATGAAATAAAAGTATGCCGTTGAGCAAAATAATAGTAAATAGCTGACAATGATTTAAACGAAACGACCTCAGGTGTGCGCGAATGAAGAAAGGTGCAGGCATGAAGGTGGGCGTTGGACTTCATATACAGATGCATATCTCTTATGCCTTAGGCCATAAGATTTTAAAATTTGAAGCTAACAGGGATACTGTGGATCTATCGTGAGGTAACCTGGAATATCACCACTTTATCTCCACTTTATCCCCGCTTTAACCCCTGTACCCTATAAGAAGCGGATCAACGAACAATACCCTATCATGAGAGTACAAGTAGAAACGCCGTCTTCATCCCCCTACCGGTACTAGTACTAGTTTGTACAAAGATCTATTAGTTTCCCATTTTATCCTTGGTATGCCAACCATTCGGATTCAGCTACTCATACCATTTTGATTCAAGCGTCGATTCCTTGTCGTCACAACAAAAAGTTATTCCTCTCATGCTATTCAACATCATATCTCCACATCCCTCGACGATTGCCATTTCAGTAGTTTATTCCCTCCAAGTAACAGGTAACAATACAAATGTATTGAATTTAGTACAACCAAATGAACTCCAAGCCTTGCAGATAATTTACTTACAATTACAGACATTCATTTTTGTACATGCACGTATATATTTGCGTGTAACTGAATGTAGCTAGTGCCATTTGCCGTAGTGGTAACACGTGATACGTAAATTTAAGCGAATACAAACGACGCTTAAATCTAAAATTAGAAAACTCCCACAACCCGTAATCTGTCATAACCCATAGCTATTTTGTCCACCGAGGAGTATGGGTTATGACAGGTTCTACTGTATGTGACGCAGTATGACTCAGTTTGACGTTTCGAATGCTCAGACTCAGATTTCATTTGCAGATACCACTACGAGAATAAAGCCTTACGGCACGTGCCCTCTTCCAAGAATTCCCACTATGAGGAAAAGCGAGAAAACCCCACGGTTATCTAAATATGCTTTCGACATCTTATGAATACGATTTTACCGCGCGAGATGTAGTGTGAGGGTCTTGCTGGATTCGCATCAGCTTTCTCCTGTCTCAAATGGGGCATGTGTCCAAGCTACTCAAACTCTCCTTGGGAGAACGGCCTGGACAGTGTACCACTGCACCATCCGATCTATTCCCACCGTGGTAGTGAGGATCCTTAGACTAGGTATGCCAGGGTATTGACGTCATGTCTAAATTATCCATCTTGCACAACCCGGCACAAACCCCACATACAATCATTGACATCATCGCGCATAATTACTTGTGCTGAAATTTGGAAGAGGGGTTTATGAACTAAGGGTTATGTATTTAAGTATGAACCGCCTGGGAGCATGGGGAGGACAAGTTACAGACAGTTTATAGATTTGACTATATACAATACAATCTCGCTATAACAATGTGGGGCAAACTAAACCAAGGCTCCCGATTGGCCAATTCAATTGAATCCTCCAATCAGGAGCCTTGGTTGAGTTTTGCCCCACATTGTTATAGCGAGATTGTACAGTCGTCCCTCTCTATCTCGATAGTGGATCCCGGTATAAGTGTTGAAAATATTCATTGACATTCGACCATTTACATTTGCAATACTTACCCCAGCACACAAAATGACCTGTAAGGGTAAGTGTTGCAAATACAAACGGTAAAGTTTCTATGAATCTCTTCAGTAATTATACCGGGACTCACTACTAGCTAAGAGGGGTTCTACTGTAGCCTGAATCCCAAGACACCCTGTAACGAACATGATATTCTAACCTTACAGCTGATTGTAGAACCTCAGTAGTAGGGCAGACACAACGCTAGCGTTCCGCGCAATTTAAGCGAAAAACGATGACGGCAGATGTATTTAGGAAACTGCTAATACAGTATAACCTCGCAAAATTGATAGTGGGCCCCGGTATAAATGTTGAAAATATTTAGCGAAATTTAACCATTTACATTTGCAATACTTACCCTTGCATTCAAAATGACGTGTAAGGGTAAGTATTGCAAATGTAAATGGTTAAATTTCGCTAAATATTTTCAACATTTATACCGGGACCCACTATCAGTTTTGCGAGGTTCTACCGTACAGTACAAATTTTCAAGGATCGGACGACGGGGTGGTACACTGTCCGGGCCGTTCTTCCATGTAGAGTCTGGGCAGCCAAGGCATATATTCCACCTCAGACGGGAGAAAGCTGGTTTAAATCCAGTAAGACCCTCATACCGCAACTCTCATCAGGTCATGTTTGTGACAATGACGAAGGCAAATTGGATTGCTGTTGAAGACTTTTATGCGTTCCTGCGGCAGACGTAAACGATTGATGTTCGAAGGAGCTGTACGGTGCCTAACTTCGAGTTATGTCTTCAAATTATATTTGGGTGTGAGTGCCCTTCATGTTACGTTGAATTACCGTTCGGTATACTTCTCCGTGGATGTCTGTTATTTATCGTCTTGTATAGGCCAGTACGCCGTTCCACGGAAATAAAAGAAATATGAAAGATATCTAGAATACATTATTCTTCACGCTACAGCAGTGCCCATCTGGTGCCCGAATTTTCCCCATACCTACATGAGGCTGCTAGTTACATCAGGCCGAATGAGAAGGGACGTATTCACCATAATCCGAAAGCTACGGGCCGAGGGAAACCCCATTTGTAAGCCCTGTGAGAAAATTCTCATGAGGAAAACCCTTGCCATTCCTCCCGTGCTCATTTTCGACGAGCGGTCGCAGTCAGGTCCAAGATGCCATGAAATGAGGTGGCCATCACAAGGCAGACAAGAACTCGTGGTTTAAAGGTTTAGTATAGCTAAAGAGTCAAGATCTATCTACACAAAGGTATTTAGATGTGCGTGTTAAGCGAGCACGTGGGCAGATAATGACTAGTAGTCCGTTTCATGACACAAGATAGACATGTAGGAAATTAACCGACCGTTTTTAGAAGATCCACCCAGTACCTAGCAACTAAGATAATAATGATCAGTAGAGTTCTTCGCCTTACCTCTCTGGGAAAATCGTAGAAGTTCTTCGAAAGAAGGGTGTTCAGGATTAGAAAGAAGAGACAAGGCTGGCTGAGACCCGGATGGTCGAATGGGGACTCGACAGAGAAGGGTTAGAGGGTTTCCTGACTATCCCAGGAATGCGAATAGTGTAGGTGTTAAGGACTAGTGCCGGGAATGAAGTACAGTAGAACCCCTCTTAGCTAATAGTGGGTCCCAGTATAAATGTTGAAAAGATTCATAGAAACTTTACCGTTTATATTTGCAACATTTACCCTTAAAGGTCATTTTGTGTGCAGGGGTAAGTATTGCAAATATAAACGGTAAAATTTCTATGAATCTCTTCAGTAATTATACCGGGACCCACTATTAGCTAAGAGGGGCTCTACTGTATCGGGTGTTTATCACGTGATAGACCCACATCTAACGACTATCACGTGTAATCCACACCCCTCGGTAGCCTGATGATGCACGTATGCTAGTGCAGATGACTAGCCAATGCTTTTTAGATAAGCAAAAATCAAAATAGATATTACCGAATGATGTTACAGTCGTCCCTCTCTAACTCGATAGTGGGTCCCGGTATAGGTGTTGAAAATATTCATTGAAATTCCATTATTTACATTTGCAATACTTACCCCTGCACGCAAAATGACCTGTAAGGGTAAGTGTGGCAAATATAAAGGTCCAAGTTACAATGAATATTTTCAACACTTATACCGGGACCCACTATCGAGTTAAAGAGAGACGACTGTATTTTGTCAACAGTTAGTTTTTTTCAAATTGATGTACTTCCTGAGTCCAAGCCACTGGGCCCCTTTCCGACCCAGGCCACATAATCGCTCATGTTCCCAGGCCCTCCAGTTATGATGAAAGGTCCACACCATCCATTCCAGGACCTCAAACGGATAGCCGTTCAGCACATTAACACCTGTAGAATTCCCCCTCCTTTCTAAATTTTGCCTACAGTAAATCTGTCTACCACCTATCAAGTCGGAAGGTTGCTATGATACATAGACCATATACTTTGGTATAGAGATATACTTCGTGCCTAGTACAACACAAATTTGAATGGGTCTAGGTATAAAGCCTCTCCGTGTATCAAGGTGTATTTAGTAGATCTCGTAGCGAGCCACCGAGCTGATAGACCTGTCTATCCCACTTTCAGCCCTTGCGATGATGAACCATAATGCGGGGCAACTCGCATATTTCAACCCCTGCCAATAAACTACTTGTCCATGGATCCTACTCCATATAAACCGGTCGGGCCCTTATATTTCACTATCCCCGTTCACTATGGAGTAGGGGGCGGGGGAGAGTTCCAGCTTTGCGATTGTTGGGCGTCCGTTCGTTCACGGGCCAACTCGGGAAGGTGGGGCTGGCGTTTATCAGATTTTCTGATGATTATTTTCAGAGAATCATTTCCTGCCTACCCGACGACAAGCGATTCGAAGTCAGAGGTCAACGGGAGACAATTTTACGGGGAAAAATACAAAAAACAGATGCAAAGAGAGTAAATTTGTGTGAATCAAATTTGCGGAATCGTACTTGTTCTTACAGAATACTGTATCGGCTAAGATTCGTCCTGCACGCGATTCAGTAAGACAGACTCGGAGAATTAGCGATGTTGAATCCGAAAAAAAACTGAGATGACGCGCTTCATCTTCGCCCGCAAGTCAGCGCGCGGCACCCGATGTGAGATCGTCCTTACAGGTTTCAGTACCAGGCCATTTATTGGGCTCCGCCGGTCTCTCCCTTTCTGGTCCTGCATTTGGAATTCCGAAACCCCGTTGATCATTTCCACCAGCATATCGAAGCTAGCTTGTCGAATCAATTGGATGTGTAAACTATTAATAACATCTGTGCATGTATCTTACAACTATCCCGAAGCAAATGCGAAGTTCCTACTACAGCAGAACCCCTCTTAGCTAATAGTCGGTCCCGGTATAATTACTGTAGAGAGTCATAGAAACTTACCGCTTATACTTGCAATACTTACCCCTGCACGCAAAATGACCTGTAAGGGTAAGTGCTGCATATATAAAAGTCCAAGTTACAATGAATCTTTTCAACACTTATACCGGGACCCACTATTAGCTAAGAGGGGTTCTACTGTAGAACTTTCTAAATATGGGACTCTGCATAATAGAGTCCGAGTTAGAGTTTCTCCTTCAACTGCGCTGTACAACATTATTTTATCTATTGCAAGAAAGCAAATTTGTCTTTCTTTGCTCGGCCTCACAATCCCTGCAACACTTAAATCTCGTGTCTTAGAAGTTTGCTAGTACAATTACGTAATAGAACTAGTGTTATCTACTCTGATGGCTAGCAAGGGATGTTACCCACAACAGTAACACCCTCAACATTGAGGCCTGATGTTGTGGCGCGACTAGCGGAGATGCCCCTTAGCCTGTAATTCATTGAGCGTAGTCGGCATTTCTGAACATCCGATGCAACATGTATCGGCATAATAGATAATACACAAAATTTTGAGGAAGCATTAAGATCGTTGGATTGCAGGATAAATATTTATGCACATATTTTTCTGACCCGTCTGCACAAGTCATTACAACCAATGATTGATACTCAAATTCTATCGTCCATTTCATTTGACGCATGTACCGTGGAGTATTCTAGTCGATTCTAAAATGATACGCACACCGTTTTTGGGGGACGTCCTGAACAGAAACTGAACTGGCCAGATTACATGTGCAAGATACCTCATACATTATCAACACAACTAGATAGCCGCTCTGACCCACGTGTTGCCGCTACTAGTGTCAGTATACCGTCAATCTTGCCTCGACTTGGCCTGATGATGTGCGCCTTACATGTATACTAGTAGCCAGTATTTCAGCTGATCCCAGAGCATGGTGACTTGGATATCATAGCTTTTCGATCTGCTATGTGCGATTTCGGCATGATTAAAGAACATGGTGATTTTTAATTAGCCTGCGCGATATTGACTGGGTTGTCTTGACATATTCCCGTCTAAGCTGTCAACGGAATGTAGCTTGTTTCGACAGACGCGTGATATCTGGTTGATAGACATAGCGCCAGTTCCCACATAACTTGATTAGCCTAGGTTAGTTAGGAAAGCTCAGCCAAGTTGTTTTGAATACAATCTAGTTTATCTGGATATTCCATTTGAGGTGCTCAGGCGTTCTATCGAAACTAGAATCAATTGTCATCAGGGAGACTGTTTATTGAATCGTATGTTTTGCGTCAGATAACTGTAGGGCTGCTCTCAAGTCGTCCGTCTGATAGTTTATCGGCGAAAGCTAGAGGTGATTTGTTGGGAACGTTTATGATTTCATCAGTATTAGACTGAATTCACCACATATCAGATTATCAGCACTGTCTCATGGACATAGGAAGAAATTGGTCATTCGTCTGCGATCAAGAACATCATATCTGAGTTTCAACGTTTCCCCCTGATAGATGACTTGGGTCAAATCTTTCATGATCCATGCTCGTTCTTTCTACAATGTCAATACATTGATCATTCATATTACGCTGACTTATTCTGCGCGCCTCTGCTTCTGCACGAGCGTTAGCGGCCATTGCCGGCAATTGTCTCCGGCGTGCGTTGATGTACCAATTAGAAATTTGATCTAAAGACATTACTTCGTATCATTGTCAGAGAACAGGCAGTGATTTAACTTACTCATTTGGAGACCCGTCTCATCCATAAGCTGCTGTTTCTCATCTTCTGTAGGATAAGGATGAGCAAGATGGCTAACGAACCAAGCTCTCAGTTTGTCTGTTGTTTCCTTGGGTAAATTTCCACGACGTTTCCGTGATTTACTTTCATTACCTGGACTATTTCCATTATCATGGGCATAATTATCGTGCCTGTCTGATGACGTTCCATGCGACGTGGTAGAAGAGATTACAGAATTTTCTCGAGCTGGAGCTTGGTGAGGGTGCACGCCAGAGATTTTTTGAGCTGAATGAACAGAAAAAGCTGCCGGTCCAAGGTGTGTATTACACCGCGACGATTCGTAGTCGTTATAATTCGAAGTCATGTGAGGATGATAGCTTACTTGTTCTGTCCTAGGGCGAAAGGTTGGCGCATTTGGTGCGGTTGGATGAAAAGAGAGCTTGTTTGAATAATAATTCCTTTCATTGCTCACATCTCTAGGCGGTTCGAATGAGTACTCATTCTCCATAATACCAGGGCGGAGTAGGTGCGGAATAGAATATTTAGGGGTGCAAGGAGAAGCTTCAGATTGGCGGACCGCTACAACTTTTAAGTCAAAAAGGGCATTACTCTCTATTTCGATGAAACTTACTTTGCGATTCAGAAATACTAAGATTCTCTATCCTGTGGAACCCCTTCTCGGCATAATTTTGTAGCTCTGATGTGGATCTACTCAACGCATCTGAACACCTTGGTGACGCTGGACCGGCTAACTGTTGGGGTTCGGATGTGGATCTCCGAGCACGTTGAAAAGGAAGAGGTGAATTTCGGTTGGGATTTGCAGTTGATGCATACAAATTCTTTTGCGGGGATTTTCTCCTCGTGTCGGCAGTGGAATAGGTGCTACTCCTTCTGGGAGAAAGCGATGCATCAGAGTTGAACTGCCCAGTTTGCGGAAATCGGTTACTCTGTTCTGTCTGGGAATAGATATCAGGCAATTTATGAATTATTTCTTCGCGTAGTGTACGCCCTTCTTCATCCTCTTCTGTATACAACTTCCGGCGTTTCAGCATAGATTGAGGTGAGAGGTCTAATGTGGAGGAAGAATTAAAATTGTGATAGGTTCTAGCGCCTTGGAATTTGTAATTCTCTTCACACCGAGAAATTGGGCTAAAAGAGCTTGAGCACGAAGCTGGAAGTTCAGGAACTAGCTAAGATTTGGTCAAAAACGATCAGGCAGGATCCAAAAATTTCTCACCTCACAGATTGAAGGAAGAGGTTCGTTTTGTTCTGAATTAGTGGGCGCTCGGTAAGGTATCTTGGCCAGAGGTGCTCTGTTTGGAGTGCACAAGTCTTCTAATGGTGGAAGCATTGGCTGATTTCTATCATTCCGCGTGTACTTCAAGTCAGGCCAGGATGACGAAGTTGCAATTCCTGGTCGAGTAGTCATAAGACTGTGGGGGACTGTATACTGTCTATTCATGTTGTTTGTCTGATTTCGAGATTGTGTCTGAGACCATGAGATGTTAAACAGCGCGGGCGAGCGGTGAGTTATCAGTATAGCGAGGCCCGGTCAAATAATGGTGTCTCGGGTATAAGATGTATATGTAACTGCACATTTACGTGTTATGATGGCGATTGAGACTTTCCCAGTGCTATTTGTGAAGATTTACATGTAGAAACGGGCGTTGCCGATATTTCTTAGCATTAGATTTGATTTATCGAATGTGCAGGATTACCAGGCAAAACAGAGTTGATCGACTAGCTCTAGACTTACTATGTCATAACTGTCCAAGCGCAAACACCGACACAACTTCTGTAGGTGTTGAGCACTTTTTATTGTTCGTGGATTGGATTTAAATGAACGCATAGATTCAACGATGGAGCAATGATTTGACATAAAATCAGAGACTGAATAGATGTAGTATAACAAAGAAATTTAGCAAGTTGGGTAGAATGCGGTAGTTGAAAATAGCCCCTTCGTCCTTGGCAGCAAAGCGGTAATGAGTAGCAACGGGCCGTCTTCTGCACGGATAAAGGGTGTTCTGAATGGGAATCTGTGTGATGATTAGGTGAACTGGGCATGTAATCCTGTCTCGTCTACATGCATATACCAGGTCTCAGAAAACCTTATTCGATATTGATGGAATTTAGGTCAAGGTTGATATCGTCGATGTAATTTCATGGACCCGGATCTGGGGAAAGTGGCCGGGGAATGCTCATCCAATGAATTTAACAGAGATAGATAATCATTTCTTCGACCTTAGCTGGCTAAAATTTCTCCGCAGCGCTATGGGTGCAATAATTCTATCATTCATGGTGAGAAGCGTCAACTTCAATAGGCCGAAGTATTGTATGAGCATTTTATTTCGTCAGATACTTATCGAAGCACTTGAACATTGTACATATACATGTACACACGTACTGGTGTTTCTCAGGACAAGTCTGAATGGCTAGACGTAGGTTTTAATTAAAAACCAACATGACAGGTCCACAGATCCCGAGCATGCTGTAATCAACTTGCCATGTGGCATACTGGTACATAGCAATTCTGGTCGGCCAATATGGATTTTCCAGGACATGTGCCCTGACCTATATAGATCTTGTCAACAGGGAGGTGTAGTTTCATTGATAATAAGGGACCGCTTCAATAACTTCCTTGTCATGACATCTTCAAAGCCATTAAGAATGCCCCGATCCACAATCGTCATGCCGAGAACAAAAGTGTATAATTGCCGGTTGGACGCTTAATCGCTGAACTCAGGGATTAGTGATCTACGCATTAATAGTATAAGGGCTTAATCTTCGAAGTTTTGCATGCGCAACTTTTATTTGCTTTTGCAAAGCTCATCCAACCCCTGTAAAATCATACGGGGATATCCATCCTCGCATTGCAGGTTTTCGCTCGAGCTCATAAGCACGTCCTCACCATGAAGTTATATTTTAGGTCAACATGGCATGGCCCGTAGCGAGATAGCCTGTCAAATTCAAGGGCGGATCGGTAAGAAGAAACTATGGTTCATCTCATTTGTGTTATACGGCGTTTCACTACTACCTCGTTTCAGCCTCCTTCGGCAAAGCTATGACAGGTTTGACTCAACTTTTTGTGCTGACAGGGTCCCAAGTACAAGCAGATTGACGGCTTATGGAGATTCGATGTTCTCTTTTGTTAAAGTCTGACGTGGACAGAGATCGATGTACATATTTCACCGAAGTCATCATGATAAGGTTAAAAGTGGTTTGATCGTTCAATACTTCTATCAGTAGTCGTTTTTCAATTATTTATCAGATTTAAGTCTTTGTGGGTTTATGGTGATGAATATTGCGGGAAGACAAACGTGGAGTACTTCAATGATAATGATTTGATGATTCGCCTGATCCTAATTGCTATACATGCCTAGGGGGGCGGATGGCGAAGTGTGACACTATCCGGGCCGTTATCTCAAGTAGAGTATGGGTAGCTTGGACACATGCCCCACTTGAGACCGGAGAAAGCTAGCTCGGATCCAGTAAGACCCTCACACCACATCATTCGCGGCGATAACTTAATCCTAGAATCATGAAAGCAAAGTTAAATAACTATGAGTACTCACGGACCGAATTACATGCCGTGAGGGACAAATTTTTAGTGATATCAACACACAAAAATCAGAGAATGAGTGCTCTAAATGTCAAAAACTGTGGTATTCTACAAAAGATACCTATCTTCCGAAAATGCCTCTTGAGCCTCGGAGCGCTCAGTCTGATTGATTGAGAATAAATGACTGTATACAATAGTTTATAAAATTACTCAAAACTTTCAATACGCATTAGTTCATATTATCAGAAAAATATAACTTTGACAGGCGCAAATTTGCTAGGAGCTCACGATGGGGAAAAAACATTTCAACCTTGATCAGAATAGAACTACTTCGTACTACCCCTCGACCACAATAAGGCTTTCAAATATGTCGAGCTTAAGAGCGAAGAAGTGTTATCGATTTATGAGTAGTCGTAAATAAGCTCCCAGAATGGCCAAGGCAGCCTTAAGATAGATATGTGATGACAAAGGATGAGGTTTTCCGCATCAACTCTGCCCCAAGTCAAGACTTATTACTATTTTCCCTGAGTAAGGTCTTTGAAATAATTTATTGATGTTGCGGTATTTAGACTGCTACTGGAAGCTCACCGACCCTTAATTGATGGACTTGCGAATTTATCGGATTTGGAGCGTGGGAAATTGAGCTCCGCCAAAAGGAAGTAATTATATCATGGTATTTTTTTTTTAAAAATCAATCTTGCGTATGCGGCCTTTTGGCTATGATGCGAATGATTACGGAAGAAATTTTCATTTCGCAGAATAACTCAGTTTAACGTTTGGATCACCCATAATCAGAATTCATCTGCAGATACCACTTCCGTGAAGATCTACTACATGGAAACGCGAGAAAAACCCATGATGATCTAAGTAGGCTATCGCCATATCACGAATACAGTATCTCCGCAAGAGATGCGGTATGAGGATCTCACTGGACTCGACCCAGTCTTCTCATGTCTCAAGTGGGTCATGTGACCAAGCTATCAAAACTCTACTTGGGAGAACGGCCCGGACGGTGTGCCACGGCAAACATTCCTTAAAGCACACCAAAACTTCCAATAACACGTGATAAAACACAGTTTATAATTATTTGGCTTGAGGAATTGTGCACAACGCATAACTGAATATACGGAGTACAAGTTTGCGAACATGCGGACGTAGTTACATTTTTTTACGTGTACATTTGTTCAGTAAGCTCTTGCGTACACCAGTACACTGTTGAATACTACCTCTAAGGTTGGCAACTTATGTATAGATTTACATTTAACGTGTTTTATCATCGAACCGATCACTTTTCCTTGGCATAGGATTTTGAATACTAATAAATTAATCATAACAAAAATAAATTGACTATAACTACCCAGAATCTAGTTGAGCGATACTTCTATGGTCTCTTGACAAGTTCGTGCGTTATGGCCAGTTTCTCCGCAGGCCCTGCAGTAATATGTAGACTGCTGGCCCTCCCTTTGATTACCACCCGCTACACGTCTATCGCATCTTACTTGCTCGTCCGCATCTCTCTATGAAATAATATCCTGTGCATTCTCCACTGTAAGTGCACCTACTTGACGTATACGAGTCTTTTCGCCCTACGGCGCTTGCTAAGTGTTTCATTTACGGCTCGAAGGGAGCGTACCTCAGCTGACAAAAGGGTCATTTCATGTTCCATTCGCTCTGTGCCTTTCACTAGTGCAGCAACTGTTTCGAATAGTTGAGTTGGAGAGCTTCCTTAGTGACGGGTAATTCAGTTTTTGACAAGTGTCGACTGTGGAAGAGCTTCGGTAAGGTTTAAAGGGGTCTGAGAGACCCAAGAGTCAGCGTCGACGGAGGGGGCCCAAGGGGTAGTTGGGCTCCGTAATTTCACGTCAAGCTTCGAAAGCACTGCTTGCGAGTTGAATGGCACTGGACCAGTTCCACGGAACCCAGCCCGACAATTTTGAGCAGTCATTGACTCCTTGTGAGCTGCCGAAAAGGCTAGAAAGAATTCGACCTTTGTGATATGGTTGATATGAGCTTTGGTAAACGTTTCAATTTGCCGGCCGTATGCCCGCTTTGGCACACTAAAGCATCCGACGTCAAGTGGCTGGGTAAGATGGGACGAATGGGGAGGTAATCCAAGAGTTATGATATTGTGTGCCTTGCAGTACTCCTGGAACTTGGCTGACTCGTGGCTCTCATGCCCATAAAGGATTAGCATTCGGTAGGAACCTTTTGCTCGAGTAGCAGTATGCTTATCAAAGTACTTTATCCATTCCAGCCCTGTCTCATTATTTGCCCATCCATTCTCTGTCGGTTTGATCACCCAGTCGTGTGGGAGGCCCCCATCCGTATACCAGTTCGCGAGGTGGTTCTTCCCTTGGACGACCAGAAATGGAGGCACGCTATCGACTTCACCATTGATACAGGCAATAGCTGTAACCCATTCCTGATTCCCTGGCTAGCTGCCTTGCCTCTGCCACTTCGATCCGGCCTTGTAACAACCATTCCATGGCAAATGACACCCATCAAGAAGCCCGTCTCATCAAAGTTATAGAAGTCGGACTCCGGAACCCCATATTTTGCCCTCATATTCTCTACCAGCCGGAACCACGCGCCTAGCACGTCAGGATCTTCGCATAAAGCCCTCTGGAAGTCGTAAACGCGTCTTCAGGTCTAGTTGGCGTTGCATAAATCGATGCGCCTAGAGCTTACCAACGCGTTTCCCCCCCTTGATTCCAGGATATAATTCGCCATATCTTCCACACCAGCAAGCCGGGGGACAAATCCTCAGGAATCAAGGTCGAGTATATACCGTACAATCACCTCCTTTTCTAGCTTTGATGGTTTTAAGCAATTAGGTCGGGTTTCGTTGCGAGGCGCAGTGGCGGCCATTCTTTCGGAGAGTGTCCCATAAGACACCTAGTATTTCTTTACAACAGAGCGACGACTGATTTTTTTAGCGGATCTAATAGCCTCGATGGCTAGGAGTATTTGAGATTCTTGCGTATGAGTTTTCATGTGTAGTTGTAGAGAAAACGCGTGTTGAAATTGTGGGAGTAGTATGGTTGGGAAAGTGATCGATTCGGTGATATTGAGGTTCTGATAACATGATGCTCACGAAGATAATCAAAGTTTAAATGTCTATGCTTAGCGCTAACGATATTACGTACACCTGATAAG
Organism: Podosphaera xanthii; assembly: GCA_028751805.1. NCBI lineage: Eukaryota > Fungi > Ascomycota > Leotiomycetes > Helotiales > Erysiphaceae > Podosphaera > Podosphaera xanthii. The sequence goes on from JAPWIX010000007.1 coordinate 2,694,218, forward strand.
TATTCAAACTTGTGGAATTATCCCTCTCATACACGCTGGCGCCACATAGAAACTCGTACAAAATCAGCAAATTACCTTCGTCACTTCAATCCCGTAGACCGCATCAAAAACCCCCCATTGTTAAGTCACTGGCTGAACAACTCCGTGCCTCGAATACTGCACGCCCAGTAAGGGCTCCCTCCGAGATAGAGGGAACCACACAGAGCCAAGCGCTTATCGTTAACTCCAACGTTAATACTCTCGCAGCTGACTGGGATTCTCCTAATTACAGCCAACAGCCCGGCATGGATATCGACTCTCTCGAGTACGACGATATGTCTGACGATGACCCTTTTGTCGAACCGACCGCCGCAGGTCCTATTAAGGAAGCTCTCACAAAGAGCATCAACTCCATGGCAGCTCGGGCCAAGGAGGCAGAAGCCCTTTTTGGAGGAATCTCAACGATCCTCGACAGAAAATGCGATTCAGCAAATCATTCCAATCTTCCTGCAAACCAAGCAGAAGCTCTCACAAACTTCTGCAAAGATTTAGCGAAAATAGCTGCTCTACACTTCGATGCTTACACATATGACAAGCCTGTCGTCCAAACCGCCCCTAACCCTACGCCCAGCCGGGCTACACGCGGCGTCGCGCCCATGACATACGCCAATGCTGTCTCGAAGACTTCAACTAATCGCACGAGTCAAGGGTCTGCTCCAAATGCCCCAGCACCTGTGAACAAAAAATCACAACAAAAATCTTCGCGACCCGACGACCGACTATTCGTACGAATTCCCGCAGGCGACAAACTCCGAGACCACTCAGCGTACGCCATCCAAAGCCACCTTAAATCTCGGCTTGGAGTGGATGGAAACTTGCTCAGAAATGTACAGCCCACTAAGACTGGCTTTGCCCTCTGCCCTAAGGCCGGGGATTCAGAAATTCTTAAAGAAAAAATCACGGCTAACAGCTTTTTCGGAGACGCTCCAGTAGAAAATGCTAGCCCATGGACATCATATAGAATACAACACGTCCCACGCTCTTATGGTGCGATTAGACTTGTAGGGGAAGAGTGGAAGTATTGCCTTGAGCCGGTCACTGTAGCAGCACTGCATGAAGCACTCTCAGCTGCAGCTGGAAGCGCCCCGGAAGCTATCATAGCCTCGCGTGATAATGAGAAAAATTCAGCGTCCTCCTCCACTACCTGGATTGCCCGTTTCCCTGAAACTCACAACCGACTCCCCCGAACACTCTTCCTTTTCGGCTGCCGAACACAGACAAAAATTCTCCCACGACGCCGCTCCACAGTACAATGCAACCGGTGCTGGCTATGGCACAACGCTCTTACCTGCGCATCAGACCTAAGATGCCGCCTATGCGGATCTTATAATCACTCAGAGAAAGAACATGGTAACCATTACACAGCCACCGGCAACCATACCTGCCCCAGCCGCTGTATACACTGCCATGGGCCTCACCCCGCTGACGACCCCGATTGCGAGCTTCGGCCTAAGGCCTCGAGCCCACCGAAGTCGAAGGCACAAGTGAGCGTGATCCGCCGCATTGAATCAGAAGCACGCCTACGGAAACAGGCAGAAGCTGGCTGCGTAAAGAGACCCTCCAACTCACCTCCAGCAACATCGTGTAGTACGAAAATAATTGATTCAACAACTTCTAGTTTAACCAGGACCAATAATCCTTATGAAGCATTGGCTTCAGAGGATCAGAGCTCTGCGAACACGGAAAAGTTATGACTGACAACTGCTGCTATAGGTACACCTCGAAGCCCTTAACAATACTCTCTGTCAATGTGGGTAGAGGAGCTCCGGCTCACGAGATCGCTCTGAACGCCGCTCACTCGACCTTAGCGGATGTGCTACTAATACAAGAACCGTACATATTCCGGGACCACACCAAGCGCATCACTAAACGACATCCCTCTTTCAACACCTTCTCTCCGATCAATGACTGGACTGTCGCCCGCCCACGCGTGATGTCTTACGTCCGCAAAGGTGCTAGTTTCCGCACAGAACAGGGCTACACAGCACTCTCTAGCGATCTACTCCTTCTACAACTTCTATCTCCCTCGGGTAAGGCGCTACACATTCTTAACATTTACAACAGGCCCCTAGGCTCCAGCAGTGACAGTGCCCTACAAACACTATATACTCTTCCTCTTCCTCTGCAAGACGAACTTCTACTCCAAGGGGACCTTAACCTGCATCACACACGATGGCAGCCATCATTCTCTCGTTGTCCTTCCCGGGATGCCGAAAAATTCGTGGAGTGGGCTGATGGGAAAAACCTTAGCCTAATCTCGCCCCTGGATGAGCCCACGCACAACTGCGGCAATGTTCTCGATCTAGCACTGGCTACAGCTCCTCTTGCCTCCAGCACCACCTGCGGCATTGCCTGTCACTTAGATACTACATCGGACCATGCCACTCTTCTCACCACGGTTGACTGGACCGTGCACACTGTGCCTAATCACAAACTCAGAATCGACACCCTAGATCCTGCGCTTTTCAGTCGCCTACTATCCTCGGCAATTAGTAATGTATCCTCAATCCCGCAGGCACTTAACCCGGAATCTTTAAAAAAAAATTCGCCCACGAATTATTAGAAGCTATCCGTTTATCTTACGCGGGATCAGCTCGACGCTCCCTGGGGCACGGAAAGAGCAACCCCTGGTGGGATAATTCCTGTAAACTAGCCCGACAGAAGTATAGGTTACTTAGCAGGCGCACTCTCACGGAGGCGGAATTTGCAGAGGCTAGAAAAGCATATCGAAAGGCCATAAAAAGAGCAAAAGACGATTTCTTCAAGAGAAAAGTAGAAAAAGCCAGCACAGCAAAGGAAATATTTAACATATCTAAATGGCATAAATCAACAGGCTCTTATCACTCACCTCCTTTGAAAGATCCTAGATTTCCGGACAAGGATCCAGTCACGACTCCAGCAGAGAAAAGGTCTGTCCTTGCTGAAAACCTTCTAGTGAACCTAGCAGAAGCAGGAGATATCCCTATCGACGCTCCCACGGTCTCCAACCACACGCTCCCCTTCCCAGTTTTAGGTCAACAAGAAGTTCGCGACACGATCTTCAAGGCAGGCAACACAGCCCCTGGTAGCGACGAAATCCAAACTAAGTTACTCCGCCACGCTTGGCCTCACATTGCAGACCACGTCCACTCTCTCTTCCAAAACTGCATCTCACTCGGGCATCACCCGTCCTGTTTCCGTCAAGCGACTCTCATAATGTTACAGAAGCCAAACAAATGCGACCTGACCTCACCTCGATCCTACCGCCCTATCGCCCTGCTCTCAGTTCTTGGCAAGGGTTTAGAACGCGTGCTAGCCAAGTGTATGGCATGGATTGCCGTTCGGTATAACATCGTTGCTAGCCAGCAGTTCGGGGCCCTTCTTGGCAGGTCCGCGGTGGACCTGACTACCTGCTTCACACACGATGTGGAAAGAGCTCTAAACGAAGGATGAACAGCCAGTATGCTTACACTGGATGTCAAGGGTGCTTTCGATGCCGTACTCCCCGGTAGACAGTTACGGCGACTACGCGAACAAGGATGGCCCAACCACCTGGTCAGATAGGTAGGCTCTTTTGCTACTAACCGATCAGTGCAGATCAAATTAGACGGAGAAACTGGACCTCCACAACAAATAAGCTGTGGCCTGCCTCAGGGATCGCCTATATCTCCGATCTTGTTTATGCTGTATATCTCCCCTCTCTTCAAAATGGGCTATACTTCTCGCAGATTTGGCTACGCCGACGATGTAGCTCTCTTGGAAACACGAAAAACGCTACAAGAAAATTGCTCTTCTCTAAGGGAGTCCCTAAAGGAAACACTAGCCTGGGGTCAGGAGGAAGGTATTACATTTGACCCGGGTAAGTCCGAACTCCAACATTTTTCACGCCGACGAGCAGATAAGAATGCTAGGACTACGCCCACCATTAACTTCGGTGAATTTTCAGTCTCTGAAAATCCGTTACGCCGATATACTAGATGTCTTGGTATATACTTTGACAAGACACTATCCTTCAAGTGGCATGTCAAAATTCTCGCAAGCAAAGCCCTCAAGGTAGCAAACGCCCTCCGAGGCCTCAGGAACACTACACATGGGCCTCACCAAAACTAGTGCGACAAGCGGTAATCGCCTGTGTACTTCCGATCGCGTTCTATGGCGCCGAATCTTGGTGGCCAGGTCGCCATAGAGCTGCGCGTCACAACAGCACAATCTCCAACAGAGTTGAAAACCACATCTCCCTCCTTCGCAAAGTGGTTGTTACAAGCGCAAGAGCGATACTATCTGCGTATCAGACGACACCAACTCCAATTCTCTACCGAGAATCTGGACTTGCCCCCCCCGAAATTGGATTGGATGCAAAACTCCGTCAAGCTGCCTCTCGAACACATCGCCTTGATCCAAGACACCCCCTCCGTCGTCGCGCCATTTGGGCCCGGAAGCACGAAAGAAGCGTTTCCCGATTCTCCAGATGGATTCTCAGCCTACCTGAAATAGAGTACATCGACCCTCTAATCTTCCCTCCTTGGCAAGGCACAGAAAGTTGGCACACAAGTTATAAACGGGTCACTAGATCCCCTTTCCGCCCGCCACATACCATCCCTGCACAAGACCTGGTAGCCTATACAGATGGAGGCCGGCTCGAATCGGATGCGGGCCCTCGTGTGGGCGCGGGGGTGGTTATATTTCAAGCAGGCCGAATTGTTATCCGAAAATCTTTGCCTCTCAGCCCTGCACTTGAGACTTTTGACGCTGAAGTCACCGCAGCTCAATATGCTTTGGAATTGGCGTTATCTCTCCCCACTGCCCGTTTCTCCAGTAACCTCTGGATACTTCTGGACAATTTAGATGTCGCCCGCCTCCTTCTGTCTATACTGACAAAAGGCTCATCGCAGGAAGTCTTCTCAAGTTTTGCCAACAAAGCAGCTTCCTGGCCCCATCGACAGCGTCTACCGCATACGATATCAGGAAAGGTTGAGATCCGTTGGGTCCCTGGACACTCCAGTATCCGAGGCAACATTCTCGCCGACAGAGCCGCCAAAGAGGCCATGCTCATGACTCCACCAGCCTCTGGCCCCCTCTCTCTTGCATCCGCAAAGGTCTGGGTCAAGAAACAATTTCAATCAGCCGTGAGTGATTTCTGGGAGCAGAACGCTCCTCAATCATACCGGGACCTGAACATTGGAATATCAACAAGCCATCCCGATGAATTAAAGCTACCTAGGCCCCTCCTGGCCTACATATACAGTGCCCGCTCAGGCCACGGAGACTTCGCCTCCTACCACGAGCGTTTCGGACATACAAACGCACACATCAACTGTAGCTGCGGCGAGTCCAAGTCCTCAAGACACTTTTTAAGTTGCATGTTACCTCCCCAAGGACCCCCAAGGGCACCAAGGAGACAAACAGACCCCGAAATATTTCTTCTTGGCACATACCACGGAGCCCTCGGACTGGTCAAATGGATTGGCGAGACGAAGTTCTTCACAGATATCTGCCCCAGATCTCTACCTACCAATATACAATCACTTTCTTAAACTTGGGCCTAAACTGACTCCCTAGATATCTGCAGAAACCTGCAGATTGTTAACATAAAATCTGTTCGTTTTAGTTACGTGACAGACGCTAAAGCCTGTCATGTACATATTCATTTGTACCTCTTTTAAGTCCATTGTTTTTATGTTTGGAAAGCTTGGCACTTCAGCTACCAGGGCAGTACACCCTGGCGTCCTTTACCGGTTTCGGTGTATTTTAGCGTGGGTGGGCCCCGGTCTTTGTCACGTGTATTTAGACGTAAAATAGTTCAAACAAACAAACAAACAAACCAACAAACAATTCTGTATCGATGAGAACTTACCCCAAGCACTTCCAATCCCTTGATTCACACTTCATCTAACACTCACTTGATATTGTGCGGTACTCCCCGTTATTAAAAATGGCATCGGGGCCAACAAAGGTGTCGCGTGTAGCGCGTCACAAAGCAACAATTGACAGAGCCCACAGGGTTATGAGAAACCGCCTGAAGACTAGGGAGATGACAGAAAACATGATCGACCAGAATAAGATGGAAATCGACATCCGTAAAAAGATCGAAGAATTCGAGAAAGGATCTCAGGACACAGAAATGCAAGATTGTGTCATTGACGCCTTTATACAAAAGGGTCTATCCGACTCAAAATGGGCTGCCTCCACCAAAGGAGATGAAGAAAAAGTCCCAGCAGATAAAAGTCTGGAGAAAGAAAAGACTTTAGCAGGCGAGAGGACTGCCAAAGTTGCTGGAACCTCGGAAAGAAGAATTGCTGTGCCTGCACCAAGGCGGCCAGTCATAAACGGGTCCTTACAAGAGCCTGGAAATACCAATAAAAACGCGACAGGAGCGTCAAACTCCTCCTCAAGTACAAAAATGCCCCGAAAACCCACATCGGACGGCAAGAGGGTGGCCCCAGAGTCCCGCCATGTGACTAGTGGCACCCAACTCCCCTTAGAACTAAGAAGAGCAATGGAAGCAGAAGAGCGTCGACAGGCGCAATATGCTGCGAACTTCTTCTTGTGCTCTATGGCTACCACCGGTGCTGAAACTGCCCTCTCGCCTTTGACCACTGATCAGAATGAACAATACATAAACTCTATGGTATCCTATATCCGAGCAGCAATAGCTCAATTTTTGACAACGGGACCAGGATCATCCCCACCAATCCTACCCCCTCGCCCAGCGGATGCCATCTCCCGAGAAAGCCCCTCAGTTGGTCCAAGAAGCAGACTCCCCACGCAAGTAGTCAACCCAGTGGTTCCAAAGCCTGCTGCCAAAGCGACATGGGCCACAGTCACCGGCAGGGGTCAAAAACAATCCTCCACACCGGTAAACGTTGGACGCACGCCACTCAAGCACATAAATGCACCCCAAATACCGGCAAAACTAGTAGCTCCCTCCACGCAAGACGAAAGGCTCTTCCTCCGACTCGGGAAAGACCATGACTGGCGCAAACTCTCTCCGACTGGCGTTCGAGAAGCTGTAGGGCAACTCCTTAGCCTCCCGCCAACCACAATCGACCATGTCTATCGTGTCCCAACTGGCTTTGTACTCAGAGCAAAAGATGAAGAAACTCGTCAAATCTTGATAGATTTGGCTGAATCTTTTGCCCCCATTGGAGCCAAGCTGGAAAAGGCATCCGACCTGGTCGTATTCCGAATTTCCACAGTTCCAGTGGCCATAATATCCATTCTTGGCAGGGTTCATATCACGGAAGAGATGGTTAAAAATGAAATCACAAGAGTAACCAATACAGTTCCGGTCAAGGTTCGTCCACACGGAAAAAGTAAAGAGGGAGCACCCTACCAGTCATGGCTGGCCCAATTCGATAGAACGTCCGCTCCACGACCAGGATTCCGATTATTCGACGAGTCTGGCATCGCAGTGCGACATCAACCTCGTCAAACCGTGCAACAGTGCAAACGTTGCCTACAATTTCATGGCACCCGTGGATGCTCTCGTGCTCCTGCCTGTTGGAATTGCTCCTCCACCATGCACTCTTCTGCCGAGTGTAAAGCGCACACTAAATGCCGTAACTGCGGAGGCCCACACCGATCTGACAGCCGAGACTGTCTGGCACGCCCGACCAGGATCGGCCCACCCACTAAAGAGCAGCTTCTGACCATCAGAAAACAAAGCCAACGCGAATTTGCAGCGGTAGCTCGAGCTAAAGCAGCCGTAAGGCACGCAGATGCTATCTCATTAGCTTCTGCAGGACAAAGTCAATCTTCCCAGTCCGCTGCCAAGTCCCATAACAGATTTGAGGTTCTCTCGACCGAAGCTACTTCATCCGAAGCTATGGTCATAGACACTAACCCCAAGCACAACTTGTGAAGGGCACCCCACGGGCCCTTTCACGTCTCCCTCCTACTCTCAGTTTTATGTCAATTAATGTAGGCAGAGGAGGATCAACACACGACATTGCACTTTCTCGAGCTTACGAGCTAGGCGTCGATGTCATTCTCATCCAGGAACCATGCTGGAACAAAAGAAAAAAGTCAACTAGGTCACACCCAGGGTACACGTGCCACACACCATACGGTGGCGTGGATGTAAGACCAAGAGCCGTGACCTATACAAGGAAAAGTGATAGGGTAATAACAGCGACTCAGATATTTCCGTGCACTACGCCAACGGGAGACTACTGCTGGGTAGTGGTCAACGGAATCACCTTCTTCAACGTATACAAGGCACCCAAGGACTCTACGGCATACTTACCGATTGTAAACTGGAACCCACCCCCAAAATCGGTTGCCGCAGGAGATTTTAACGCCGTTCATGAGGCCTGGCAGCCAGGGGCTTCTAACAGGCATGGAGAGGGCGAAGAAATCGAGAAGTGGGCTGAAAGACACAACCTGTCTTGTCTCATTATCGGCGAACCGACACAGCGACGAGGGAATACACTGGATCTCGTGTGGACTAACATCAGCGACACTATGGCATGGGTGGACCGAAGCGAGTGCGTAACCAGTGACCACCTACCGATCCGAGGTCAAGTCCCGATAACAGCAGCTACCATGGATACCGAACCGCTGAAGGTTAGAGTTCCACGAGGAAATCTGCCAAATTTTGCTCGAGCTATTGCAAGATGGGTCCATCCGCCTCAAACACTGGACACTATAGAGAAAGTGGAAGTGTACGCCCAGGAGCTCTGCATGCAACTTTCAAACGGTATTCAGGCAACAGGAGTCAAAGTCGGAAAAGGCCGTGGAAAATCTGCCCCTTGGTGGACTTCCAAGTGCAAAACAGCACGCGTTGAGTACCGAGAAGCGACATCACCCAGCCTACGCGCCGCCTCCGCACAGAAACTACGAGAGACGATCTCAGCAGCCAAGAAAGAGCATTGCACACAACGAATCGAGGCAATGAATACAGCGGCAGATATCTTTAAGCTCATGCGTTCAGCTAGCCCCCGGCAGGCCAAAATTCCCCCACCACTCAATCACGAAGGATCCCTTATTACGAATCCGGCTGAGCGAGCAACAATTCTCCGCGATGCTCTTCTCGCACGACACCAGGCAACAGACGATCTCCCGCCATGTACTACGGCCAGCGACAATCGGATTCCATGGGACAACGATATTTCAGAGGAGGATGTCCGCAAATACACCATTGGCTGCGGAAACACAGCACCTGGAGCAGATGGAGTCTCAGTCGAGTTACTCGAAGCATGTTGGAAGACGATCGGCCCACATGTGACACAACTCTTTAGGGCATGCATGCAGCTAGGTACACACCCAACCTGTTTCAAGCTGGCGGAAGTAGTACTGCTCCCGAAACCAAATCGGGACCCGACGACAGTGAAAGGCTGGAGGCCCATCGCTTTACTATCATGCTTAGGCAAAGGGCTAGAAAGGCTTCTAGCCAAACGTATGGCGCATCTGGCAGTTACCTGTGACGTGGTCGGCCACCAACAATTCGGCGCACTTCCCAAACGATCCGCTACAGACCTCGTCTCCTGCGTAGTCCACGATGTTGAAGAGGCTAGCTCCCAAGGGTGGGCTGCGACATTTGTGACCCTAGACGTTCAAGGTGCATTTGATGCAGTACTCCACAACCGCCTGGTGAAGAGAATGCAATCACAAGTGTGGCCAGATTCGATTCTGCGGTGGACGTGCTCTTTTCTGGCTAACCGAAGGGTACAAGTCCGATACAACGGGGGAGTCACCACCGAGAGGGAGTTGACATGCGGGGTTCCTCAGGGATCGCCAATATCACCTCTCCTCTTCCTTTTATACATGGCAGAGCCAATGCGCAGTGGAAACGCTAATCTGAGGTTTAGCTACGCTGATGACGTTGGAATCCTTGGGTATGGCCCCACCGCCGCCGAGTCCGCCGCCGCAGCGCAGCGCGAGGTAGACCATCTCCTCAACTGGGCGCAAAACAACGCGGTCGCCTTTGATACCGCGAAGTCGGAGGTCATCCAATTCCCTGGCAGACGTCGTGAGACAGCAGTGGGCGTCCGGGTTAACGGCACGCTAATTGAGCCAGCTGAGCACATTCGCTGGCTGGGAGTACATTTAGACCCCCGTCTCAACTTCAAACACCACGTCACAACGTGGTGCGAAAAAGCGCTCAGAGCAGCCCAGCACATGCGCCGCTTGAACTCGACATATCGTGGAGCTGCACCCAAAGCGTTGGTGAGAGCAGTGGACACATGCATCGTTCCTGTCGCCACCTTCGGATCAGAAGTATGGTGGCCTGGACTGAGTCGTCCGACCATAAGAAGAACAGTCACGCCTCAAATCGCCGGCACCTGCGAGATGATAGATAAGGCCATCTTAATGGGGCTAAGAGCCGCTCTCCCGGTAGTACGGACAACACCGAATGTAGTGATACATCGAGAAGGAGGAATTCCACCATCAAAGTACATCCTTGAGGGTAACCGACTTCGACTTGCCGCCAGACTTAACACACTTGACGACCGACATCCGCTGAGAAGCCGCGCTGCGATCTGTCCTAACGACGGAACAAAAAGTTCAAGAAAAGGAACAAGAAATCCGCACGGCCCGAGCTCCAGATGTCTCGTCTCCAGCGGGCTTACCGAGAACTTCCCGAGGCCGAGCCAGCCGAACCCTTGCCCGGGCCGATAAACCTTGCGAAGCTTGGCACAAAAGACACAGACCTCGAAGCTAGCAAACGTTGGATCGAAAAACTGCCCAGCTCCGAAATCTGCGCCTACACGGATGGATCTTCGGATGGACACGGGCGCTCCGCATGGGCGTTTGTCCTAAAAAGAGGAGGAATGACTCTCTCAAGGGAAAGTGGCATCATCCACGGGGGAGAGGTCCTGGACGCGGAGATAGTTGGGGCGAGGAAGGCTCTAGAGGCGACGCTGAGGATCTTGGAAGCCGAACGTTGGAGGTCAGGGGGAAGGCCACAACAAGTAAATGTGATGATGGATAGCCAACAAGCCAGAAATGCAGTCTTGACAGGAAACACATCCTCAAGCATTAAAGATGTCCGCGCATTCCGGTCACTTATACAAGAGGCACATTTAGTAGTGGAGGTGAAATGGGTGCCGGGACATTCAGGGATCCAGGGAAACGAAGAGGCTGACGCAGCAGCGCGAGCCGCCCTACGTGGGCTACCTAATCGGGCCGTAAAGCCAGAAACGATCACCTTAGCTTACCTTCATCACTTGATGAACCAGAAACGACAGGCGCTACTCGATATTTTCTGGGACGAATCCTGTCCACCGCGGTATCGCGAACTGGATCTCCAGATGCGAAGACGCAAACCACCAGAACTGGCCCTTCCTCGACGGTTGTTGCTTGAACTTATTGCGGCTCGCACGGGACACGGAAACTTTGCAGCACACCACCGTCGCTTTAACAACCTTGGTGCGACAATGGAATGTTCTTGCGGGGAGGAGACTACTCCTAACCACTTCATACACTGTCGACGACACGCTCACTACGTTCGTCGTCTGCGGGGGGCTATGCCCTACCAAAAATTTATCAAAAATATCCTCGGGCATAATTGTCTTGAAAGTTTTAAATTATTTGCGCAAAAAACTGGCTGCTTTGAAAGTCAACCTGTGACTCTGTCTACAGCCCTCAGCGTGGACCAAGAAGAAATTTGAACATGACATAGATCATGATAGGAAAGGAACCAGTGCGAGGAGTGCAGGGACTAGACCATATATTTTCCTTTGTTTCTTTAACTTTTCTGGAACTTGGAGTTTTCGGCTTGGGTGTTGGGAATTTACTTAAAGGAGTTTAATAAATGTACTTTAACTAGCTACTACTTGTGTAGCGGTTCACGCGGTGCGAACGAGTTGGGCAGGTCCTAGACTTGAACCTAGCCGGCTCCACCGGTCTCAGATCTTCGGATACGTAGGGCTCGGCCCGAGACTTAAATAGGAAAAAAAAAAAAAAAAAAAAAACAATTCGAGAAAACTCCCTTAGAGTCACTATATGCCCAATCTCCCCTCCTCTCCTCTTCTCCAATTATCGCAAAACCCTTCTCCTCGTTTGTGCGCTGCCGCAAGGCTTGGCCGACATGCCGGCGGTGAAAAGGAACCAACCTGCAGCAGAGATTGCAAGAGAACGAGCCCGTAGGGCACCCAAAACTCAAGGCCCCGCGCAACATTCTCAAGCTCCCCCTGCGTCAGAGGCCTTTACTCCGGGGAAGTCCTCCTTCCTCAATGATACTGAAATGACTGATGCTGAAAATCTCAGGCTAGTTGGTCAAGGATCCGCATCAGGAACCCCCACCAACCCACCCTCAGAGACTACGAATGTCTCCAAGAAAGTACAATCGACACAGGCCGAGCCGACAGGTCCCGCAGTGCGTAAGATACTGAAAGTTTCTCTAGTCGTCCCGAAAAACGCAGCAGGGACAAAAGATACTGTTAAGATCACCAATCGACCGACAAGCAGCACTGTCAACCTAACCAGGGCCGATCAAGTACTTCTCGAACTCCGCTCAATGATTGGGTCCGAAGAGCGCCGAGCAGCACAGACTGCGTCAAAACTTACTTTATGCACTGCTGCCATCAATGGCGTAGAAAACGCCCTCTCTGCTCTGGCCAATGAAGGTAACAGACTGTACATAGACGCGATGAAAGCCCACTTCCGAGCGGCAGTCGCGCAATACATGACAATGGGACCGGGAGTCTCACCCAACTTACCTCCTCGCCCTCCTCGCCCTCCTCGCCCAGCTAGTAACATCACTTTTTGGGAAAATCCCCCGGCTGGTTCTACAAGCAGACAACCTGTACAGATTTTCGAACCGACGACTGCAGAGCCAGGTCCTAAATCATCATGGGCCACAATTACCAAGAGAGGATATCAAAAATCCTCTAGACCTGCAAATTTTGGTCGCGCACCAACTACGCGGCCCTCTCCACCTCGAGTACCAGTGAAGACGGTAGCTCCGCCTCAACAAGATGAGAGGCTTTTCCTCTGACTTGGTAAAGACCACGACCGGGGCCAATTCTCCCCGGCAGGCATACGAGAAGCCGTAACCAAACATCTCGGCCTCCCACCTACCACCATTGAGCATGTTTACCGTGTCCCCACTGGTTTCGCAATCAAAGCGAAAGATGAAGAAACTCGCCAGTCTCTATTAGACTCGGCTGAAGCTTTTACTACCTTGTAAGCGAAGCTGGAAAAAGCGTCCGATCTGGTGGTTCTACGTTTCTCCACAGTCCCTGTTGCTTTAAACACGGTGATTGGCAGACTTATTGTCACAGAAGAGCTGATCCGAGATGAAATCATAAGGAACACCGACATTACACCCCTCAAGGTCCGCCCACGTGGGAAAAGTCGACTAGGAGTTCCCCATCAATCGTGGCTAGCATACTTCGAAAGAGTTTCTGCGCCCCAACCCGGCTTCCGTCTATTTGACGAGTCTGGTGTTGCAGTGCGACATCAACCGAAACGTACAGTACAGCAATGCAAACGCTGTCTCGAGTTCCATGGGACTCGTGGGTGCTCTCGTGCACTAGCTTGTTGGAACTGTTCCTCCAAGATGCACTTCACAACTGAGTGTAAGGCCCAAACCAAATGCCGAAACTGCAGGGGACCTCACCGCTCCGACAGCCGTAGCTGTCTAGCACGCCCGACTCGATCTGGTCCCGTCACTAAAGAACAAATGGTAACAATTCGACAAGCTAGCCAGCGCGAATTTGCTGCCGTAGCTCGAGCAAAAGCCGCCGTTAGACGGGCCGAGGCTACCGCTACAGTTGAAAAACAGACAACAACCAGTCCACCTGCGATCTCAACTTCCAATCAGTTCGAAGTTCTCGCGGAAGACTTAACTTTGCCTGACGCAGAAGACTCTGGGGAGAATAACCCCCGAACTCAATTATGAAGGGCACCCCACGAGTCCCTTCCCGCCCCCCCACCTACCCTAAATTTTATGTCAATCAATGTAGGAAGAGAAGCAACGCAGGATATCGCGCTTTCCCGAGCTTATGAGCTAGGCGTTGATGTTTTGCTAATACAGGAGCCTTTGTGGAACAAGCGGTCCAAGGCTACCAAGTCACACCCCGGATACGTCTGTCATACACCATATGGTGGACTAGATGTTAGACCAAGGGCAGTGACCTACACAAGAAAAAACAACGGAGTAATATCTGCGACGCAAGTATTTCCGTGCACCACACCAACAGGAGATTACTGCTGGGTGGTAGTAAATGGTATCACATTTTTCAATGTGTACAAGGCACCAAGAGACCCCACGGCTTTCTGGCCGATTGTCAACTGGACCCCAGCATCAAGAACAATCGCAGCAGGAGACTTCAACGCTGTTCACGAGGCATGGCAGCCAGGAGCGGCACACCAACACGGACATGGAGACGAAATAGAGAGATGGGCTGATGGACACAATCTCACTGGTCTCATCATTGGGGAGCCTACGCACCGAGCAGGTAACACATTGGACCTTGTCCGGACTAACATCACAGGCACTACAGCGTGGGTGGACCGAAATGAGTGCGTGACTAGCGACCACTTGCCAATTCGAGGCCAAGTACTCAACACATCCGCGTCTATAGATGACCAACCCACGAAGATCAGAGTCCCGCGAAGAAACCTGCCCAGGTTTGCTCAAGCCATCGCCCAGTGGGTTAACCCTCCGCCTATTCTGGATACGATAGAATAAATTGAAGCTTATGCTCAAGACCTTTGCTCGCACCTGGCCAACGCTATCAAGGCAACAGGATCACGAGTCAGAAAGTGCAGCGGTAAGATGGCCCTATGGTGGATCTCGGAGTGCAAATCTGCAAAGGCTAGATACCAAGCAGCAAAATCACCCACTCAAAGGACTATCTTAGCAAAGGAGCTTCGGGAGACCATTAAATCAGCCAAAAAAAAGCATTGCACAAGAGAAATTGAGGCGATGACCACAGCAGCAGATATTTTCAAGTTGATGCGCGGGGCCAACCCCCAGCAGGCTAAAATCCCTCATCCGCTTAGCCACGAAGGAGCTCTAATTACCGACCCGGCCGAGCGAGCGACAATCCTCCGTGATGCTCTCCTTGCACGGCATCAAGCATCAGATGATCTCTTGCCATGCACCACTACTAGCGACAGTCGGATTCCATGGATCAACGACATCTCAGATGAAGAGGTTCGCACATGCACCATCGGCAGCGGCAACACAGCACCCGGAGCAGATGGAGTTTCGGTCGAGTTACTTGAAGCATGCTGGAAGACAATTGGTCCGCATATCACAAAACTCTTCAGGGCTTATCTTCAGCTGGGTACACATCCGCCCTGTTTCAAGCTAGCAGAAGTTGTACTACTACCGAAACCAAACCGAGATCTCACTTCGATCAAAGGTTGGAGGCCCATTGCCCTACTTTCATGCTTAGGCAAAGGGTTGGGAAGGCTGTTAGCCAAACTAATGGCGCACCTCGCAGTTGTCTATGACGTGGTCGGCCACCAACAATTTGGCGCACTCCCGAAGCGTTCTGCGACGGACCTTGTCTCCTGCGTGGTTCATGACGTCGAAGAAGCCAGCTCTCAAGGCTGGGCTTCTACATTTGTAACCCTAGATGTCCAAGGAGCCTTTGACGCAGTGCTTCACAACCGCCCAGTGAGGAGGATGCAATCACAAGGCTGGCCTGAATCAATTTTGCAGTGGACCAGCTCATTTCTGGCAAACCGACGGGTTCAAGTCCGATACACTGGCGGAGTCACCACCGAAAGGGAGCTGGCTTGCGGGGTTCCTCAGGGATCGCCAATATCACCTCTCCTTTTTCTCCTATATATGGCAGAGCCGATGCGTAGTGGTAACGCTAATCTAAGGTTTAGCTACGCCGATGACATCGGAATCCTCGGGTTTGGGCCTACCATCGCCGAGTCTGCTGCTGCTGCACAACGCGAGGCCGACCATCTTCTCCATTGGGCCCGAAACAACGCCGTTGCCTTTGACACCGCCAAATCTGAGGTTGTACAATTCCCTGGCAGACGCCGCGAGACGGCAGTAGGCGTGCATGTCAATGGGACGTTTATTGATCCAGCCGAGCACATTCGCTGGCTAGGAGTCCACCTTGATCCCCGCCTTAATTTCAAACACCACATCACAACGTGGTGCGGAAAAGCTATCAGAGCAACCCAGCACATACGTCGCTTCAACTCGGCTTATCGAGGAGCGGCACCTAAAGCGTTAGTAAGAGCGGTGGAAGCATGCATCGTCCCTGTCGCCACCTACGGTTCCGAGGTTTGGTGGCCTGGCCTGAGACGTCCCACAATACGGGGTATGGTCACGCTCCAGAATACTAACATCTGCAGCATGATCAACAGGGTCATATTGATGGGCCTTCGAGCAGCTCTCCCGGTGATAAGGACAACACCGAATGCAGCAGTTCACCGAAAAGGTGGAATTCCCCCGTCGAAGTACATCCTCGAGGGTAACCGACTTCGACTCGCCGCTAGGCTCAAGTCACTCGATGACAAACACCCACTGAGAACTCGCGCTGCGATTTGTCCTAACGTTGGGACAAAAAAAATTAAGAAAAAGCATAAGAAAACAGCACGACCGGAGCTCCAGATGTCTCGTCTCCAGCGAGCATATCGACAGCTTCCCGAAGCCGAGCCAGCCGCACCCCTGCCTAAACCCATATATCTTTCGAAGCTCGATACGAAAGAGTCAGAACTTGAGGCCAGCAAACGATTGATCGATAGCCTGTCTAGTGCAGAAATTTGCGCCTACTCGGATGGTTCATCAACAAGACATGGACGCTCCTCTTGGGCTTTTGTCCTTAAAAGAGGAGGAAAAACGGTTGCAAGAGAAAGCGGTATCATGCACGGAGGGGAGGTGCTTGATGCCGAAATATTGGGGGCGAGAAAGGCTCTAGAGGCAGCGCTGGATATTCTGGAAGCAGAACGCTCGTTTTCAAATGGTAGAAAACAAAAAGTATTCTTAATGATGGATAGCCAGCAGGCTAGAAAAGCGGTCTTAACAGGGATTACAACATCAAGTATTGAAGAGGTCCGCGCATTCCGGACACTAACTCAGAAGGCGCAAACAATTGTGCAGGTAAGATGGGTACCTGCACACTCGGGGATCCAGGGGAACGTTGAGGCAGACGCCGCAGCTCGAGCAGCCTTACGAAGGCTTCCAAACGAGGACGTTGAGCCAGAATTAATCACGTCAGTCTATCTTCATCGCTTGATGAACCAGAGGCGACAGGCCTTGCTTGACGGGTTTTGGGAGGAATCGTGTCCCTCAAGATATCGTGAACTTGATCTCCTGATGCGGAGACGTAAACCACCGGAACTGGCTCTTCCTCGACGGCTATTGCTCGAACTCATTGCGATTCGAGCAGGTCACGGGGACTTCGCTGCACACCACCGTCGTTTTAATAACCTTGACGCCATTATGGAATGTCCTTGCGGGGGGGAGACGGCTCCTACGCACTTTATCCACTGTCAACGAAACGCACATCACCTGCGTCGCCTGCGGGGGGCTACGCCTCTCGAAAAATTTATTAAAAAACTCCTCGGACCCAATTGTTTGGAAAGTTTTAAACTATATGCGCAGAAAACTGACGGCTTTGAAAGTCAGCCTGTGACTCTGTCTACAGCTCTCAGCGTGGACCAAGAAGAAATTTTAACATGACATAGATCATGATTGGAAAGGAGCCGGTGCGAGAAGTGCAGGGACTAGACCATATATTTTTCTTTGTTTCTATGACTTTTCTGGGACTTGGAGTTTTCGGCTTGGGTGTTGGGAATCTACTCAAAGGAGTTTAATATATGTAATTTAACTAGCTACTACTTATGTAGCGGTTCACGCGGTGCGAACGAGTTGGGCAGGTCTTAGACTTGAACCTAGCCGGCTCCACCGGTCTCAGATCTTCGGATACGTAGGGCTCGGCCCGGAACTTCAATAGATAAAAAAAAAAAAAACGACGTGCGACCCACGCAGGCCGAATTCTTCACCTTCACATGGTGTCGGGTGTAAATGCTCAATATGTTCGCTGCATATTTTTGAGAGCCAAGAGGAGTCGCATACGATCAGGGTCAGATTGTTAGGGGCTGTGCCTCCGCAGGAACTGGGCTGCCACTGTTGCCCAGCCATTCTCTATTCTTCTAGTACTAGTACCGGTATTGAGACGTACGGGTACCCGATCAAATGAAGTGCTTGAGGTGGGAAAATTAGAGCAGGAAGTACCGAGGATCCCCGATAATCAGCAACACCCTTCTAGCGTCATCTACGTTATTGAATAGTTAAATAGCTGACTACCTCATTATCTCCTTAGCCATAGAGAAATATTAACAGTTTATAAAACCGCGCATGTGCAGTGACCATCCGCCTTGAGTTCCTTCACACAGAGGTTCACTAGCATTCTCAGTCGAAGCCATCTCATCACGTCAAGCGTTCTCTCGGCCATAACTTAACTTTAACCTCACATGCATCTCTGTCAACTTATCGATTATCTTCTATTCGACTTTAAAAGTTTATTATCGCGATGTATAATTTAAAGATTCGTGATATATAGAGTCGAAGCTATAAATTTGGTGACGGTGGTACTCGAGACAATAAAAATCACTGTAGGAATAAGTTATGATGGTGATAATAGTGTATTTCTCAAGAATGGACCTCAACCGCACAGATCATTAGGAAAGATCAAGAGGCTATTTATCTACATGTATGACCCGCTAGTAGCCACAGGGGGTCAAGGGTAAGTGAAGTCTTCGCATAATCAACATGGGTTGGCATGCAGGGATGTTGTCAGCCTTAAACAGCAGGCGGTGAAGGCACCGTGAAGTCCCTAAAACAGGGAGTCCCAGTACTATTGCATAATTTTCTGTGCCAAGTTTTATTTCCCCCAAAGTATTCTTTTGACTCGTGTCTAGCAAATCCGGATCCGTTCATGTTCGCTGACCTCAATTTTCACTAGACATCTGGATCAAAATTTCCCTTCATTACACAAACTCTACCAAATCTTTAGCATGATATAGAAAATACAATAAGCTTCATTGGCTCAATACAAATTTGTAATTTCCAATCAAACAGATAAATGTACCTCATTGCTAACAAAAACCTTAGCAGAAAGTTTACTCAAAGTACTCCACCTGTCAGCAGACGCGCGCCCTATCTTACTCGAAATCAAAAATTGCAGGTGATTACAGAAATTCAGCAAAAGAAAACTTTCCCCACAAATTAACTACATTTAGATACTCACACTCCACAGAGCCAGACTCTCTAATAGAGAAATAGCAGATCAACTTGAAGTCACCATCCTTCAAGTTCGGAATACGGTCAGATCTGGTCGTGCCTCTCCCCAACCTCGGACAGGATGTCCACAGCTCTTAGGCTCAGCCCAAGTTGATGAGCCGGAAGCATTTGTTTGTTCTTCGCGGAAAACTAGGCAAATGTCGTTTCTTGAACTGGCTCTCCACTTTCGTCGTTGGAGTGCCGGAGAATACGCAATTCGGAATGCGCTCAGAAAACGAGGTTACGAGCGGCGAATTCCACGTAGCTCTCCCCCGCTTTCTGAGAATCATCGTGCGGTCCGAATACGGTGGAGCGAACAGCATCTGAACTGGCGTCAAGAGTGGTCACGAGTTCTCTGAAGTGACGAGACATGGATAAACGATAGCCGAACAATGCCTGGATACGTTACCAAAAAGGTTAGTCTAATCTTATTTTCAATAATATCTCGGAATCTAATATCGACAAAAGAGAGGCCAAGACTTTGATGACACTTGTGTTATCGATCATTACAAGAAGAACAACTCTTGGATGTTCTGGGGAAGCTTCGCAGGAACAGAACGAGGTTCTTATGTCTTTTGGGAGCGGGAGTGGGGAAGTATGACCTCTGAAGGATATAGTGAACATATCCTCCCAAGGATAGGTAATTGGATGAGAGAAAAGAGAGAAGAGACGGGCCATGATTACATCTTTATGCACGACAACGCCTCTGTTAATAAGGGACGTCCGGCTAGGGAATTTCTCGATGCCAATGGAGTTGAATCTATGCCCCGGCCTGCTAACTCTCCTGACTTAAATCCGATCGATAATGTATGGAGTATGATGAAATACTATATACAAGAACGATACCTGAAGTTTGAGCCGACGAGACAGCGGAACAGGGCGGAGATTCGACCCATTGTGTTAGAGGCATGGTACCATAGTACAACAGAGGAAAAGCTCACAACTGATTGGGAGTATGGCTAGAAGATACGAGGAAGTATTGAATGCAAACGGGGGTCCTATTTCATATTAGACTTTAAAATCTGTATCAACAGCAAACCTGAATTGCAAGTTTTAAAATGACGTATGAACTCGATTTTTTAGGCTTAGTGCGAAACAAAGTGGGGAGAGACAGGCGACTTCATTTTTGTCGACCTCAATTTCTCTCACCTAATTTTTGAACAGAGTTTGAAGCTTTACCATATTCGGCCTCGCTTAATTGTAATCATCACGGTAAATTACTATGTTTGGGTAAATATCGGCAAAAAAACCCCTGTAAATGACAGGCGTAGAGAAGGTGATGTGTCGGTTAAATCGGACAAAAGCTAGCGCTAACCGTATTTGTATTAGTCGAAATTAAGTACATTTATCATATGATATGCTTATTGTTTAGTCATATTGCAGGTTCAAACAGGAACGTATAGATATCATTATGTACTAAGGAAAATACTCCGGGCTCATGACTATTCGACTTTAAAAAGATAGATTTAATTTATACATATAATAATTGTAGTACATATCAAATAGAAATGATTGTCTGTTTAGCAGTATTAGATAAAAACAGGATAAAAAGGGTTAAGTTAGGTTGGGTCCAAAAACAATATCAAAAATGCTGTCCCCTTCTTCCGTCTCGTCCCCAAGATCTTATGGATATTGATCTATCTCCAAAAATAATGTTCTTGACCAAATTACCGTTATTAAATGCAACTGCGCCTCAAGTGTCATCTCCAAGCTATTGTAGTACATGATAATGCTAGATTTACCTGGAGTATGACTCAAGTTCTAATAATATGTCTTATACCAAAACCACCCGTAGCAACAGCCTGGAACAATAGATAAATATAGGCGAGACCGAACAAGGGTACATGTCGTAAGGCGTTATTCTCGTAGTGGTATCTGCAAATGAAATCTGAGGATGAGCGTTCCAAACGTCAAACCGAATCGTTCTGCGAAATACACATGTCTTTCGTAATCATACGCGTCATAGCCTCAGACTGCATACGCAAAAATGATTTTTAAAAAAATAGAAAAAAAATAGAAAAAAATACAGAATATATACAGTATGACCGCAATTGCGTTCCAATGTTTTACCATCACAGGACGCGGGAAAAATGTTGGTCGTAACTTAGATTTGTTCGCCTTCTATAGCACTAGTGATGAGTTGAATAAGGTTACAGTAACAATCAGTTATCGTGGGGGACGAAGACGGCGTTTCTACCTGTACGTGGTGTCCCCTACGAACCTGGAGTTTATCTTCAGAGCCAACAGAAAAACACGCATTACTTGGTCACGGAGGAAAAGTCATCCAAACGAGTTTCCGGGGCGTACCCAGCTCCCGTTATGGTGGTGATGGATCAGACTAAGTTGGCCCTTTTTTATCCGAGGAACGAGGATTTCTTACTTACGGAACTTTTAGCGTGAAACTAGTGAACTCTAAAAATGATTGGCTGTGAACCCCTGGAACAAAAAGGCCGGTGGGTCCGCTTAGTAAGCGACCCCTTTCTTCTTCAACATCAATTCGTGCAACGAAAGCTCCTCCTTCAACGTCACACAGCACCAAGCGCTTCGACCCACGACCCACGAACATGAGCAAGTTATGTAAACGGTGCGAAGTCGAACGTGATCTTTCTGAATGCGACCAGTTCAAAACTGGAAAATTCATGATTGGCTGAAAATCAAGCTCACGTGTTCCTCGGATATATACTTGGAGCTCCGCTCCGCCGAGATTCCATTTTACTAAGATGAATTCTCACTGTTTACAGATATTCTGGCATTATACTGTCTCCTGAGGAAAGAGCACCGCTACCTGAGCGCTGGTGGTGTCGGTATAAGGAGGATATCTGGACTATGGGATATTAGGGAGATACAGATGGGAATACGCACCTCGTGTGGCTCTGGTGTCTAGGCCTCGCCTGGCTGGAGTTGCAGGTTTTTTGAGACTTTTTCCCGCGTACCGGTTTCCATGGCTGCTCTTTTTCTATTTTTTTTTTGAGCAGAAGGTTCCGTAGAAAAGGTGGTTGAATTCTACGGGTAATTACTGAGCTAAATGGCTACCCGTCATGGGTTAATGTATCAATGATCTTAGGTTTGAGGTAAAAGGGGATAGGAGCACTGTAAAAGGTGTGGCCTGGGTCAGAGAGGAGCCCTAGTGTTATAATAGTCTTGGACTCTACATAGCACGAATAAACAAAACTACTACTACTAATCAGTTATCGTCATTAAATTCGAAAGTGTATATAAATCGCGCATATTCCTGTCTAAGGCTTACGGATACTTAAATACAGTGTCTCAGCCCTAAAGATTTTTAGTGGCTGATATTGGTTTTGTGTGTCTATGCCTTGCAGATACTTACCTTAACATACCAAACTAACACCAGCCACTAACAATTTTTAGGGCTGAGATACTGTATATGTCTGATGCGCGCTTATTACATAATCAAATCCCCTAACTCCGATAACTCCTGACCCACATCCCAACAAAAAAAGTCTCAAATAACCTGCAACCCCAGCCAGGCGAGGCCTTGACACCAGAGTCACACGAGGTGCGTATTCCCATCTGTATTTCCCTTATATCCTATCGTCCAGATATCCTCCTTATACCGACACCACCAGCGCTCAGGTAGTGGTGCTCCTTCCTCGGGAGACAGTTTAATGCCAGAATATCTGTAAACAGTGAGAATTCATCTTAGTAAAAAGGGTCAACTTAGTCTGATCCATCACCACCATAACGGGAGCTGGTTACGCCCCGGAAACTCGTTTGGGTGACTTTTCCCCCGTGACCAAGTAATGCGTGTTTCTGTTGGCTCTGATGATAAACTCCAGGTTCGTAGGGGACACCACGTACAGGCAGAAATGTTGTCTTCGTCTCCCAGATTTTGCCATGAAATTGAACTCAGATCAGGCTGATTTTTAGCTAATCAGCCAATTGATTAGTTTTAAAAATTGTTGTAATTAGTGGGTCCATAACTGCATCAGTAACAGGGGGTAGCCTAGTCATTGCTTAGTACCCCTAAAGTCGCTTAAAGTCGCTTAGAGTTTAACAGTTGTAGTCTCCTATATTCTAGCACTTTCTAGCAACATCCACAATGCCTACGCTGTATTGTAGAGCCTCTATCAGTTTCTCTTATATTCTATGGCTATCATGGAAGCACTGGGGAACAAGGGTGGATTTTCTTGTACATATTAGGGCCCTCCCAAGCGGATGTAAAAGTAGAAGAAATAGAATAATCAATTTACCTTACAGCCTTAGATCATCATATTCTTGTCTGCTGAAAGCCTTCTCTACACGGTATTCTTCACAAGGTGACGTCTCTCCCTATCCATCTACATAGCTTTCAATAAAAATTACCCCCAGAATTCACAGGTCTAAAATCTTCTGCTGTACGTAAAAAAGAATGATCTTAGTTTATGTCAGAGGAATCTATTGGGGTTCAAAATTTTCGAGTTTGGAGGGCCTAATCCTGTTGGTTCAGAGTATAAAAGCTATACAGAACACTCTCGCTACAACAACATGTGTTACAGTTTTGAGTTAGGGAAGTATCATCATGTGCTGACTTTTGCAAAGATGTCACTATGGTATTGCAGGAGAGCGTGTGAGAAGATAATGTACAATAATAGATGTATACTCTGATACTACGGTATTAATCGTGTATAGGCGCTAAAATTCGACTTTTACAGGGTATATAGGCTTTTACTAACTTGAATTAGCATGACGATAAGTAGATCTCCCCACCTAAACTTTAAATTTGTATGGCAAAAATTTCACAACGAAATATTCGTTGGTTTTGCTTTTTTGGTCCATTATAGCCCTCTATTCACTTTTTAATTCATTAATACATTTCATAAATAAATTATACTTCTATCTAGCTAATAATTTACATATCCGCCTTCAGCTTCGTAAACGGCTCTGATTCTTCGGGGCATCGAATCTATCAGTTTCTCCAAGTCATCCCCATTAAACCCCAGATCCCACGCCTCGTTCACTATTTGACGAAGATGCCCTTGACTCCGCTGCCCCCCTTGATCCAACGCTGGATAAAGACGCTCCATGTACGCTTTCATATAACTCCACAAAGTTTCTATCGGATTTAAATCAGGAGAATATGGCGGCCACTCCATTAGAGAAATATTCCTCATTTCAAACTCACGCATAGTTTGCCTCGACTTGTGAGGAGGGGCGTTGTCCTGCATCACATCTAGTCCTGGTTCCCGAAAGACCGCACTCTCTATGAGAGGCACTATCCTCTCGCAGTAACTGGCCGCAGTGATATGGCCCCACTCCTTCTCCCAAATCAGGCAAGGCCCCTTCTGTCGTCCAAAGAAAGATCCCCAGAACATCCACCCAACTCTCCTCCGCGTCTTGGCTAGGACACAGGTATCTTCGTACTCTTCCCCAATCTTTGACTTAAACTTAGCTCAAGGGAACTCTAAATCTTAGGAGCCTTTAAGGGACTACTGACCTTTCTTGTGACCCAACGATCACTTTGCCGACCATTCATAGCCCAAGTCTCGTCGGACCAGAGGACTCTCATCCAATGTTCCTTCCGCCAGTGGAGATGTATTCTGGCAAACTCATATCTCTTCAGTTTGTTGACTGAAGAGATAGGAGGTTTTAATCGTGCAATCCTGCGTGCATATCCCCTCTTTGCCAGTTCACGTCGGATCACATTCTCGCTCACACCAAAGTGCCGAAATATAAAATGTGCAAGTTGGAAAAATGACATCCGACGATTTTCCGATGATAAACAGACGAAAAATTCTATTTCATCGACCTGGGAACTACTTAGAATAGGTGGCTTACCACTGGAGTACTGAGGCTCGGTATTTTCAACGCTCATGGTGTATTGTACCTGTCGCCATGTAATCCCAAGGCGTTGAGAGATTTTGACGTAACTGTGTCCCTCACTGGCCAAGGTTCTAACCTGCACATGTTACTCTCTTAACCTTATCAATTTGTAGATTTCAGACTTACTTGAATACGTTGAGTTTGTGTTAGGCGTTTTGCATAAGTAGGAGATGCTGATGAAGGAGAAGGTTGTTGAGGTGAATCCATCTTTGCGGCAATCTAGTACAGTAAATTAAAATCTTCTAAAGTAGTTGACTTAAGGTTCAGATGCACTCACATGAAGTAAAAATTAGATAGATGAATGAAATAAAAGTATGCCGTTGAGCAAAATAATAGTAAATAGCTGACAATGATTTAAACGAAACGACTTTAGGTGTGCGCGAGTGAAGAAAAGTGCAGGCATGAAGGTGGGCGTTGGACTTCATATACAGATGCATATCTCTTATGCCTTAGGCCATAAGATTTTAAAATTTGAAGCTAACAGGGATACTGTGGATCTATCGTGAGGTAACCTGGAATATCACCACTTTATCTCCACTTTATCCCCGCTTTAACCCCTGTACCCTATAAGAAGCGGATCAACGAACAATACCCTATCATGAGAGTACATAAGTTGCGCGAAGAGCCCACTATTTATATACGGATATTCTCGCTTAGTGTTTGACCCACCGTATCAAACACATCAAACATATTACGAGCGACCTAACACCTGACCTCACACGTGCGGTATAGTGCACCTGATGCGATCCACATCACAGTTATGTAGATCGCCGATGTCGATAGAACAACAATATGGGGCAAGAATGAAACAAGGGCTCCTATCGGGCAATTCAATTAAATTTTCAATGGGGTGCCTTATACAAGTCTTGCCCCACATTGTTATAGAAAGAATAGGTTGTGGTAATTTTTGGTTGCTGGCCTCAAATATTTAACAGTATATCGAAAAAGACCACCTGAACTAGCCCTCCCACGGTGGGCGTATCACCGATTAATCGCAGTGCGGACTAGCCATGGTGACTTCGCAGAATACCATAGACGGTTCAAACATATGAATGCCGCAACTACATGCGTATGCGGGCGGCAAAAACGACCCTGGCACTTTACGGAATACCGACAAGCTACTCAACGTTGGAGACTTACCACACGCAAAGCGTGCCCAACTGTCAAAGAGATGATTGGATGTCAGCTGTTTTTACGGTTCCTGACCGAGACAGAGTGCTACAAAAGATAACACGCGAGAGAGCAACGCGAGGCCACTGTCTGACAGAATTTTCTGATCTAGCAGAGCTTGGACGGAGTATAAGGGAGGCTGGTGTAGGACACTGGACTCGTTGGAAAATATTTCTTTGGTTGCTTCCCGAATCATATAGAGACGGTCATGTAGGTAGTTACAAGTCTGCTTAGAGCTCGAATACTCGTGTCACGCCCCGTGGGTGTAGGGTCATGCCCGACACTATGAACATAATAATAATAATAATCAGAATATAATTAAAAATGAGTCCTTCGAAGTCAGAGTTGTATCGGCTCATTGGTCTAGTGGTATGATTGTTGCTTCGGGTCTAGCCCGCTACCTTAAAGGTAGCCCTCTGAAGTGTGACAGGTCTCGGGTTCGAATCCCGAATGAGCCCTCCGAAGATCTTTTGTTCTAGACGAAATTGTTCACGTGCACATTAACGTGAACCGAGCTCACAGACTACCTCCTAAATATTCAGTCGTCTCACTTTCTCATTGAATGTGACTGCCCTGAGCCAGCGTGGTTTTTCAAGAAGATTACAATCAAACTACCGGGCAAGAAATAATGTCTTGTGGCACGAAACTTTGTCAGTCGGAGCATATTATAAGGAAGTATTGTATTCGGTAGAAAGGAGAAACCGGGATTAAGTGTGTTTCATAACGAGCCAAGTCATTTTGGAGCAGTAGCATAACAAAAACTATGAGTAGTTGAGTGTAACCTTTGTAGGAGGTCATGAGAAGAGGGCCGGTTAGTGCTTTCATGATTATATGTATTAGGAAGGCGTTATCTTCGGGAAAGGGTATTCAGATCAGTATCTTGTTAGTTTATCATCGTCAACTTTGGGGATCAGTAATAATCCTTTTTTTAAGGCCAATAGAGCCAATTATTTAGGGAACGTCTAATTCAATCACACATTTTGCTATTCTGATCATAAAATCAGGAGTTATCGGAGTGATCCCAGTAACAATACATGGATTATACAATAAGTACACCCATAGCATGGATTTAAGCCGGGACGATATGCGTATAGTTATAAGTTCACAAGATAGCGCATTGTTATTATTTGTTTACTGAATCTCGAAGACACTGATCGATGTCTCGTAACGTACTTTACCGCTTGGCCAGTCACTTTTTAGAGGAACTGGCTAATTAAAGATCTCGCTCGTCAAAAAGTGACTGTCTAAGAACGGCCCGTAATCAAGATCACTCAATCTGCGATCACGTGTAGCAAGCAGCCTTTAAGAATTTTAAGCGATAAGCTTAGGTTAAACTTTTTGGGCAATTAATATATCAGGGACTTCAACATGATTATTTAATCACAGGCCTTAAAGTATTACAGAAAGTCAATTGAATTGTGTATGGAAACTACTTTATTACAACTATTTTGAAGTTTTTGAAGTTTTTGATGGAACAGGTGATAAATCTTCTTCCCTAGCCTGAATTTGGATACGATGGAGACAATTCAGAAATCTAGTTACCAGTAAATTGAGTATTAATTGTAAAAGCCTGCTATAGAAGATGTCAGTAAAATCAGTGAAAATTATAGGGGTTGGTTTTGCTGGAGATTAGTTATAAATCTTGTAATACATTGTCGGAAGGGTCTTTTTAGCTGACCATGTCATTGGCATGGTGCGGCGGTTTTCTAACTGCTCAATTTTTTCCATATGAGTCAGAATACCTACCATCATTATCATGAACTTTTCGACATATTTAAAGTTTCCATGGTCAGCTTGAGTATTGAAGCGGTTCATGAGTAGCTGAATTTTGGTGTTGAATTCTGGGATATTGGGTGGCTCTGGTTCATCGTCTTCTAGAGAAGCAAGTTGGTCTTCCTTGTGAGGGCTTTCGCGAGGCTCAAAATCATCAAAATCAGATATGTTATCTGTACCTGGTTCTTCAACTGTGTTAATGGAGACGCTGTTTGTCGAAGCCTCAATTTCCGGACAAAGGATAAGTTGACTCTCGACCCAAAATGGGTATGATCTCTGGCGTCGGATTTTACTGAAGAACTGGACAGGCTTTTTAATTTCCTCGAAGCAACAAACGATATGTTTACACATGAGAAATCGGCTGGGCAAAAACGCCTCACAGCCGCACGTCCATTTTACGGGATCCGTGTGGTAATTCGAGAGGCTTTGAGGACTCACGTCCTGATTCTTACATTTCTTCCAGTCTTGCTTGAAAGTTTTTCGCCAACTCGCGACCGCCCTTCTTCGATCACCGGTTTGTAACGCCTCCATTCGATCAAGAATTTGAGGAATCAGCCGAGTTATCACAATTCAAACAACCATTTCAATACGAGGTCGGGGAAAATGGTGGAGGAAATCATGCTTCAATTTCCGCCAATGCGACTCTACAATCATTGTAGTTTTTAGAACAGGGATCTGCTCGGAATGAAAAGAGCGAGCACAGAGTTTCCACTGGTCAAACCTATACCAGTTTACGTATAAGTACACCCAAAGTCGATAAATATTTCTGCTCCGACACCAGTTGTACATCTCACTAGTAAATTTGCAGTGTATGGCGTAGGACGAACGTAAAGTGCCATTTCGATCGGGAATGAGAGGATGAGCGTTGTAATGACGACTAAACATGTCCAGGACCGTTTTGTAATCATCTTTCTTTGAAATTTCAAGGCTGCCGCTGCTTTCGTAGATAATTTTCCTCGACACACATTGACAGGAACCAACTCTATAGCGTACGTTAACTTGTGTATCTACAAAATGTTCAAATTCCTCTATACTTATAATTTCTATCAGTGCGCTTGGTAGGGATAGAGCCCCAACATATTTCCAAGCCAGAAACTAAGGATTGACCTTCGCCAGGTGAATACTGAGCCAGAGTATTCATCTTAGTTGAATCCTTAAGCTTGGTTTGTATGGCACGCTTTGCATGCCAGAAACAGAGTTGAACTTTGGCAAATGGCGATACCTGCTCTACTGCATTGATCTCCAACCTATCTTTGTCGCAGTCAACAAAAGTTGGAGATAGCCCTGATTGCTTTAGGGGCCTAAGAAATCGGTCAAAGACCTGTGTCAAAGTCCCAGGTGGCGTGGCTGTTCCTTTTGAACTCTCTTTCTTGAAGAATAGGTAAGCCAACGGAACTCCGGTCCTGTTAAGTTCAGCAAGCAATGCGTATAGATCAATACCCGTATTGTTAGCCCCATACGTCGCATCGATTGCCACCTCTTTAGTGATTCTTGCCAGGGAGTTAATTGAAGTCTGGATGTAAAACGCCAAAGCTCGACAGTTTTCCACCCGAAAAGAATCATAGTGGTAATTTTTGGAATGTTCATCAAGAAGCTGCCCAGCTGATAATATTTAGTCATCGTTGCGTTTCCACAAATTCTTATTTGCCTGCTTCCACTGGTAGTACACTTGATGCGGCAAAATTTTCTTAACATTTGGAAGTCCGGAATCCTTTGATTTCTCATGTATCTCAGTGGGTGAGTGGCTGAGAACTCTCTCATCGATGAAAGCTTGTACTTCCGATGATATATGAAAGTCATCGTACTCCCTATGCTTGTTATGGCGAAATCTGAGATTAAGAGTACGGCGGTCGAGAGACGGCCTAACTCTTAGCTTGCTGTTGCAGTCAAACCGAATCATCCGACTCCTATCTCGCATTTTACTCGAAGATGAGTTTTGTTCTGCAAAGGTATCCTGACAACAAGTGAAACAATATGAAATATAGCAGCTGGAATGACATGTAACTCCAGTGCGCCTGAATCGAAAGCCACAGCTTTTCCAAATGATTTGGAAGAGTTGGCTGACCGCGTTATTCAACTCGAATCGTTCAAGGTTATTATTCTCGGTTTCTCTCAACGTGGATCCGAACGCGACAGGCAATTCATCAAGGTCGAAGAGATAGTCAATATCAACTAGATCTGTCTGCAAAATTTATATTATTTGTTAGCTTTCACTGGCACCAATCTTTGGCTAGACTCATACCGGTCGGCTTTTGTTACTAATTTCTCAAATAAAGTCATCCCACTCGTCAAATGATGGCAATTCCCACATCTTTGCGTGTCGCTGGCAAGTCTTATTTGGCTTCCCTTGTTTGTTGCAAGAGAAATCCTCGATGGCGCGGTCGGTACAGCATTTAGAGCAGAATCGGGTATTTGGTTCCATTTCAAAACTGAGATTCGATCACTTGGGAGATACTACAGTAGAGCCCCTCTTAGCTAATAGTGGGTCCCGATATAATTACTGAAGAGAATCATAGAAATTTTATCGTTTATATTTGTAATACTTACCCCTGCACACAAAATGACCTGTAAGGGTAAATGTTGCATAAATAAAAGTCCAAGTTACAATGAATCTTTTCAACATTTATACCGGGACCCACTATTAGCTAAGAGGGGTTCTACTGTAGTACTTATT
This sequence comes from Podosphaera xanthii, assembly GCA_028751805.1. Lineage (NCBI taxonomy): Eukaryota > Fungi > Ascomycota > Leotiomycetes > Helotiales > Erysiphaceae > Podosphaera > Podosphaera xanthii. The sequence goes on from JAPWIX010000007.1 coordinate 2,724,880, forward strand.
ACAAAGGTTAAAGAATGGGTGAATTCAAGGATTCGCACTAGTGTTGGATTGAAAGAGAGTGATTATTAAGCAGAATGGTAATAATTCCAGGCTGGATGGCATTAAACCCGGATCATGTGATCGCAGATGTTGCGATCCTGATTACGGTAACTATGTCAAAGTGGCAAAGCACGTTACGAGACATCGATCAGTGTCTTCGAGGTTCAGTGAACAAATAATAACAATGCGCTATCTTGTGAACTTGTAACTATACGCATATCGTCCCGGCTTAAATCCATGCTATGGGTATACTTATTGTATAATCCATGTATTGTTACTGGGATCACTCCGATAACTCCTGATTTTATGATCAGAATAGCAAAATGTGTGATTGAATTAGACGTTCCCTATAATTATCGAAAAAATCATTAAAAATTTTCTGTTTACATTTGCATTGCTTACCCCTGCACGCAATATAACATTTAATGATAAGTGTTGCAAAAGTAAACACCAACAATTCGAAAAATCTTAATAATAATTAAACCCAGAACCCACTGTGGGGTTTGACAGGTTCTGCTGTATCTGCAAGTGAAGTCTTTGTATGAAATTCCAAACGATATGCTGAGTAACTCTGAATATCCTTGGTAATCATTTGCATCACAACTCTAGGCTATACAGTGTTACCGCCTTAAAGATTGTTAGTTTGCATAAACGACAGGCATTAAAGTGGGTTTTATTGAAAATATTAAGCTTATTAGGAAACGATCATACCTCTTTGCCGAGACGTCCTGGAAACACTTTACCGCATTAGGGATATTTTGCCTTGAAAACGATCTATAGATAGGAAATCTTTCTTGGCGCCTAGATTTTGTTAAACCTCAAGTTACTTAGAAATACTCTCATTATTTCTGAACTACGACTAAACAGAGCTACCGTACAGTAAAATCTAGGACTAAGTTAATCTTGAATAAAATAAATACAAAGTAGGACCACCTTCTGCTTCCATAACGGCCTGAAATCTTGCGGGGATGTGGGCGATAAGTCGAACGAGTTTGTCCGATGAGATTGAGTTCCAGGCTTCTCTTGTGGCTCTTTTTAGCGTCTGCTGAGATGTTTGCCTTCCATTATCAAACTCCGGATATCGAGCTTGAGTATAATCCTTCCGTTTCAGTACAGACTCAATTGGGTTTAAGTCGGGAGAGAAGGGAGGCCACACGATGGGTTCTACCCCAGCTTGGAGTAAAGCTTCCATGATATCCCGTGCAGAATGGCAGAGAGCGCCATCTTGCATCAGTAGAAGTGATGGATCAGCTTCTCCTGCCGTAGTTATTCTAGGTAAAATCCACTGGCAGTAGGCCTTCGAGTTCAATTTCCTCTACCTTTTTTCTCAAACTAAAAAACTACTTTTTTAGTTCTGATGGAAAGATCCCCAAAACATCCAGCCATTTCTTTGAACCTATCTAGGAGATAAGCACATATCGTCAAACTCCTCACCAGTCTTGACTTCGTGAGTGGAAAAACTAAACTATCAATAGACGAACTGATCTTTCTGGTGACTCAAAAACGTGTTTGCTGACCGCCAGTAATCCAAGACTCGTCGGTAGGCAAGACTTGATTCCACTGCTCAGTGGTCAAACTTAGATGAGACCGTTTGAAAAGTCACTATCGGCTTTTATTTTCTTCGCTAAGCGGAGGCATACTCTGGGAGACACAACGATTTTATCCCTTGCTTTCTAGAATATTTCGAGTAGCTTTCTCACCGACATTCCGGTGCGAAAACTGCACTGTAGCAAGTTCTAAATAGGTCATAAACTGACCGACTCGTGACCTACAAACAAAATGTTCAAGCTCATCAGCTAGAACCTCACTCAAGACTGAAGGTCGACCAAAACTCCTGGCTTCTGCAAGTTCACGATTTTCGCATGCGTACTGAACTATTCTCAGGCTTAGCCCCAGTTCTTGAGCGATGTCAAGATATGAAAGCCCGTGCCTTCGAAGTGTCTGGATGGCGACCCGCTTATCCCGATTTAAATTTTGGCGACGAGATCTCTTCGAAGACTGATGGGTGTGAGAATTAATTTTGATTTTTCTGTAACAGGATCTGATTTGGAGTAAGAAGTGGGAAATGTAGTGTTCAGTTTTTCGTGGCTGCAGAGTTTGATTAGTCAAGCTTGAAATTGATTTCGGGAATATGGATGTCGGCTCGGTGAAGGTGCAACAAGTGTGTGATTCAGACTGAATCTGCTAGCCATTTTTGGAATAGTTAGCGTGAGATACAAGGATAAGGCCTGTAATTTCGAGATTTAAGGTCTAGCAATCTTTAAAATAGAATTAATAAAATTGTGGATCCTGCAGCTAGGAGTTAGGGGCTAGGCATCGTTGATCTTTAATCTCGGGTAAATAGATTTATGCAAGGGTATTGGAAGAAGTTATGTATGTATATTGGACTCGCCGGTAGAGAGGAAGATGATAGAAAACCTTCTGCTTATCTTAGACTTCGATACTGATCACCCCGTGAACCTGGTACCATGAATCCCAAGCAGTAACCGTCTCAGTCGACTTACAAATAACCACAAACTATTGAGGTCAGCGTCGATCATCATTGAAAATCACGGCCCACAACTAGCTAGCCACATCTTCCACATCAGACGCACACATCGTCGTTACAATGTCGGTCGTATTGTGATCAGCATCGGTGAATATGGTGAGCCCGGCAAGGGGAACATAAACAGAGTACAGTCGTCCCTCTCTAACTCGATAGTGGGTCCCGGTATAAGTGTTGAAAATATTCATTGTAACTTGGACTTTTATATTTGCAACACTTACCCTTACAGGTCATTTTGCGTGCAGTGGTAAGTATTGCAAATGTAAATGGTTGAATTTCAATGAATATTTTCAACACTTACACCGGGACCTACTACGGAGCTAGAGAGGGACGACTGTACTGGCTAGATTTTTTATCAAGTTGTTTTATAATTATATCATATTTTACCATGTCTTCCCCCACAGTACGTCACTTAAATGTGATGCACCTCCAGGGGAATATCCCAGCTAGAGCTTCCTAGCTAGGCCAATATTAAAGTATTCAGATTAAGTGAAATTAGCGTCAACTAGCCTATATTTTTTCATCAATATGTACGATCAACTAAAGAATTTTGATCCAAGCTCTGCGAAAATTTGAGAAAGCCTGCACCAGTCCTAGGAGAACGATAGGGGCTCCATGAATTTGGAGCGGTACTGTGAAAAAGTCGTGTCTCTCACCAGCTCCTAGATGTGTGAGAATCTAGGCTTTTTACTTATGCAAGATGGAGCTCCCTCTTATTCATCCTCTTGTAGGACTGAACTGGACCAGAATAAGATTATTCCCATGACTTGGCCAGCTTACTCTCAAGACCTCAAATCGACTGAAAATTTCTGGAATCTAATGAGAGATTTCATAGCGCACAATTATCCCGACCTACCTGGTGAGGAAGAACGATCATACACTTGGATTGGTTAATGACAGTTAAAGAATGTCATACCAGGAGAGATAGTGAAAAGTTGAGTGAAGTATGGAAACTGTCAGAGATTGATGAGTTAGTAGAGTTGGAATGTTTTCTGCTTATTCTTTTTATGTATATAATGGACTACATTTTATATACACAGAATTAGAGAGATTCTAGATGTTTCTCTGCGTGGTGTAAGATTCTCCAGTCATCTAGCTTTCCACGAGAACATACTAGAATATGCTACATGTAGATCATACTTATACTCTATTGCAGGGGTAAGAGGTGTAGCCCCATATTCTGTGTAATTTACATGGGCTATCCCTGACATTCCGACTTTAGCGCTACAAAAATGGCTAGACTAAGGCAATAAGGCAACCGAGGCATTCCTTCTTCCTTGAACCTTCTCTCTTATGTTCGATAGTTGCACAGCATCCACGTACCACACTAAATCGGTTGACACGACATATCGAATAACCTATATCCTCACGATAAACTGCGAAGAAAAATGAGCACCCCAGCATCTCCCACTACTCCAAGATCATGGAGCCAACTTTCTAGGGATCAGCGAGTCCAAATATACACGTTACGTGACCTTGGTTTTACTCATCTCGCCATCGGTAATCAACTCGGTATCACCGAAAGAAGGGTACAATATGCCCTTGCAAGGCAATGTCTGACGCCCAAAAAGCGAAATGGCCGACCCCACGCCTTGAACGCTCAGCAGGAAGTTGAGCTTGAAGAGTTTGTCACGTCTTCAAGTGAGGCCCGCCAGATGAGCCACCTGGAGCTTGCTGCTAAGTTTTCCCACTGGAATTGTGGCCAAATCGAAATCAAAAGTGCTCTTGAGAGAAGAGGGTTCAAGCGTTGCATTGCTCAAGCGAAGCCTACTCTAACGCCTGCACATATGAGGAAAAGATTAGAGTGGGCGGAAGAACACACTTCTTGGACACCTGAACAGTGGTCCCAAATTCTTTGGTCTGATGAGACTTGGGTCACTGGTGAACGTCACACAAGAGTATGGGTTTCGAGGAAGGTGAGTCCAGATCTCAGCCATCTATCAACTGCATTAATCTAATTTTTTAGCCCGAGGAGACATATTATCACACTTGCCTGGTTCGAAAAGGTCCTTGAAAGCGTGGTTGGATGTTCTGGGGCTCCTTTTATGGGAACCAGAAGGGCCCTGCCCTCTTCTGGAGTAGGGATTGGGGGACTATAAAAGCGGAGAGTTACTGCCAGAGGATTGTTCCTTTAATCCACGCGGCAACACAACCAATTGACTCTCACGGCCCTCTTCTCTTTATGCAGGATGGTGCTCCTGCCCATTCTGCTCAACGTACGAAAAGAGAGCTGTCATCAAGGGGGGTAGATTTCATAGTCTGGCCGTCATATTCCCCAGACCTGAATCCAATTGAGTCAGTGTGGGATATGATGAAATCCCATATTGAAGAGCACCACCCAGAATTTGATTCTGGTAATCAATCTGAGGAAGTGCTCCGTAATGCAGTCCTAAAGGCATGGGAGTCAATTTCTCAGGGGCAACTGGCTACGCTTGTAGAGAGCATGTCAGAAAGGTGCCAGGCAGTCATCAGAGCAAGAGGAGGTTCGATTCCTTATTAATGATGCTTAATTATTGGTAAAAATGTATTTAATACTTGATAAAAGCTAGCACTTTTGAATAGAATATCATCATTTCAACGAGTTACAGGGATCTCCTACACTTCTTTTATCACGCAAAATTTCCCATACAAATAAGGTTCAGCTATTGTCGGATTTGGTATGGTCAAAATATTGCAGCCAATGGCATATTGTATAATCCCTGTTAGATCTTGGCATTCAGGGGTTTCCTTCACTATTTACCCCTGCAATAGAGTATGTGATGATACTTGGTGCATTATACATTATAAGTGGGTATGATATTATTAAATAAAATAGTATGGCAGGGATCAGGGTACTAGGTGCAGTCATGTTCCTGCCTTAGTTACAACACATACGAAGAGTTATGTATGATCGTAACGGAGGCATGGAGATTCTTCAAGCCAGAACAGTTGTCGTAGCTGATAGCTAGCAAGCCACGAAGATGCTAGGCTGTTCTGGACGCAGATGGCAGAAATGCGAAGTTTAAATTACAGTCCAACCTCATCTATAGCGATCCCCCGAGTAACGATATCTCATTTATAGCGATATATTTCCCCCTCACCGTCACGACCTCACCAAATTATCGCTTCTTCTCCTTTTCAACGATATAACGATATCCCTCAAGACTCCAGGCCAAAATATCGTTATCAATGGCCAAGAGGAACGCCTTCTCGGAGGCTGAGAAGCTGGCTCTTCGGCAGCACAGCCAGCTACACCCTTCCTATACCCAGAAAGAGCTTTGTACGTGGCTCGAGGCTACCTTTCAGAAGTCTATCAGACAGAATACAGTGTCAGAGATTCTCAGCAAGCGTTACGAGCACCTTGACAGCTAAGAAGCAGCGGAAGCCTACCTACGAAGATCTCGAGTATGCACTGGCGCGGTGGGTAAAGAAGGTGGAGCAGTCTACAGTAATTACAGGCGACACTCTGAGCATCAAAGCACGCTGGTTTTGGCACCGCCTTCCTCAGTATAACGACGTACCTGAGCTAAAGTGGAGCAATAATTGGTTTGATGGATTCAAGAGAAGACACAATATCAAGGACCGCAAACAACACGGAGAAGCTGCAGCAGTCAACACTGTGGAAATTATGGCCCAGCTTGCTACTGTCCAAGCACGGCTCGCGCAATATCCACTGGATAATCAGTATAATTGTGATGAGACTGGAATATACCGGAAAGCAGCCCCGGATAGATCACTGTCTACTCAGGTCCTACCTGGAAAGAAGAAGGACAAGACAAGGCTTACAATCCACTGCTGTGTTAACGCTTCTGCCACTCACAAGCTTCAGCCATGGATTATTGGCAAATACAAGAAGCAACGTTGCTTCGCTGCAGCTGGGGTGGATGATGTTGATCAGCTTGGCTGTTGCTACCGTAATAACAATACAGCCTGGATGACTGGCTTGATAATGGTCCAATGGCTGCGCTGTTTTGACAGTCAGATGACTTGCCGCAAAGTGATCCTAGTTGTAAGGTTTTGCCCTAAGAATACACATTTCTATTTATAACATTATGGCATTTCTATTTATACCATTATTTCATTTCTATTTTTACTCATTGTAGTCATCTCATTTCTAGTTAATCATCTTGTAGCAGCTATTAATAGGCCGCGTATGTATTCTATTTACGTCTCTATGACAAGAGTAAGATAAGCCGAGGCGGCAACTACTGAAGGAAGGAAAGGCGTATATAAAGAGAAAGATTCTCAGTAGATAGCGCTCTTCACGCTTAGTTCTTTGTCACAAATATAACCATCAGAAAGTCTTTTGACATCCTTCAGACAACCTTCAGGTTCCCTTTAGTAAACCCTTTAGTACCTCAATACTTTCCTCAGCACTTCCCACCGTCTCTTGAGACCTCTTTAGTACCTACCTTACTCAGTATCCTTCCCGTTACTCACTCGGTCGCCCATCATCCTGACACTAGTTATGGATAACTTCAGTGCTCATGAGCTCGCAGTAGACGAGTTAGCTGCACTGCCTTCTGAATATGGCCTCCGCAACACATAGGTAATTTCGCTACCACCGAACACAACGAGCATGTCACAGCCACTGGACCAAGGCATTATTGCAACCTTCAAGGCCTACTATCGTCGCTACTGGGTCTTCTACATGGTTGATGAAGTGGATAAGGACCGTGATCCAAGCAAGACAATCAACCAGCTGAAGGCAATGAGGTTCATTATGCAAGCATGGCATGAAGTCTCAGCAACTACAATTGCAAACTGCTGGATGCATTCAAGCCTATCTATACAGATAAGCACTCAAGGACAGCCAACTTAACTTACTGAAGCAATAGTTGGCATTGAAGAGCAGGTGGACAGACTACAACAACAGCAGTATATCTATATCCATAACCAAATGGCTATCCACCAGTTTCTCAACCCGGATGAGGGGCAAGTTATTGACCCTGTAGAAGATATAGCTGAGGCTATTACACAGCAGTATGAGCCTCCTACACAGGAGTTTGATAATGAGGAGGTTGAAGAGTTGCCGCGGATAAGTGCTGTACAGGCTCTTCAGCTACTACAACATCTCCAACTCCATGAATTGCAATCAGAAGACTGCAATCAAGACTGGCTTCAAAGCCTCAACAGTTACAAGAGGATTGTGTATAGTAGACAGCAGTGCAGCCTGCAGCAGAGGAGGATTTCTAACTTCTTCTGATTCTAGCACATGACACTCTTATATAGCGATATCTCATCTATAACGATAGGATTGAGCCTCACCAATGTATTGCTATAGATGAGTTTGGACTGTAATGATATTTGAAAGGCATCGAAAGACTTTTTTTTTTGGCGTAAAATTTGGATAGAAAGATAAAAAATATATGTGTAAATATCTACCGTAAGGGGGACGAAGACAGCGTTTCTACCTGTACGTGGTGTCCCCTACGAACCTGGAGTTTATCTTCAGAGCCAACAGAAACACGCATTACTTGGTCACGGAGGAAAAGTCATCCAAATGAGTTTCCGGGGCGTACCCAGCTCCCGTTGTGGTGGTGATAGATCAGATTAGGTTGGCCCTTTTTATCAAGATGAATTCTCACTGTTTACAGATATTCTGGCATTATACTGTCTCCCGAGGAAAGAGCACCGCTACCTGAGCGCTGGTGGTGTCGGAATAAGGAGGATATCTGGACTATGGGATATTAGGGAGATACAGATGGGGATACGCACCTCGTGTGACTCTGGTGTCTAGGCCTCGCCTGGCTGGAGTTGCAGGTTTTTGGAGACTTTTTCCCGCGTACCGGTTTCCATGGCTGCTTTTTTTCAATTTTTTTTGAGCAGAAGGTTCCGTAGAAAAGGTGGTTGAATTCTACGGGTGATTACTGAGCTAAATGGCTACCCGTCATGGGTTAATGTATCAATGATCTTAGGTTCGAGGTAAAAGGGAATAGGAGCACTGTAAAAGGTGTGGCCTGGGTCAGAGAGGAGCCCTAATGTTATAATAGTCTTGGACTCTGCATAGCACGAATATATACCACTACTATATAATATCTGCCGTAAAATCTGACCTAATTAGGCTTAAATCTATATTTGATAAAATCTCAATATTGAGACGAAATTTCGGGCGCCAAAACTTTCTATACAAAATTTAGGGGGGTTAATGAAGATCACTACTATTTATGTATTAGCGCAATTACCAAGCACTGCTAAGATCCTAGTAATGATACCGCGAGGACGAACTGTAGGGGAATGTAGGAGCTATGACCAGATATTTAAATACATTCTATATCCACGTTATGTATATATTTCTCAAAACTCCAGTACCTGAAAAGCTCCTTGGCACCAGCCCGTAAGATCAGAACTTTAATCTGGACTATCCAACATTACTTTTACTTTTGCATTGAGGTTAGGCTGGAGTGCTGGGATGGGCTGAACGAGGGACGGCACCCACGAGGCTCTGGCTTGTTTTGTTAGTTTTATTTACGCACAGACTATATTTAAGTAAAAATCGGTGAATATCTCTTCCTAGTCAATAAACCAATATCACACAATATAATTCCAATACACTGTCTCTCTCTAAGGATAATATTTCCTTATCTATCATCAGGCCTAGTTCCTCCATACAGTGTGCGTTCCCTATCATATACCTAGTAAAACAGGTTGATGATGCGTTCCAATCATTACAATACCCTACTCCGCCAGAGTCAATCATGGATCCTTCGGAGGAGTAGTTCCCACTGTCTAAGGAGATATGGCACTGTATCCGGAGCTACAACAGCTTCACACATTTTACCTGTCTTCGACCAAGCCATCCAGTCAAAAAAGCCGAGATTTGATTGGACTAAAGATGAAATCAGCGACATTTACAACACACCATTAATGAAGCTGGCCTTCGCAGCTGTTAGGATATTCCCAAGACTAACTTTTCTCCTTTTCTAACAGCAAGTAGGGATCTGTTCACAGGAACTTTCATAAGCCTGAAGCCATTCAAATGTGTACGTTAATGAACATTAAAACTGGAGGCTGTAGTGAAGATTGCTCTTACGTAAGCATGGATAGGTTTGAAAAGGAACCCCGCTGACGTGAATCCTCAAAGTGTGCTCAGTCCTCACGGTATGATACAGGCCTAAAAGCCACCAAAATAGTTTCTGTAGACTCGGTTCTTGAAGCTGCTAAAATTGCCAAAGATAATGGCAGTACGAGATTTTGTATGGGCGCAGCGTGGAGAGATATGCGTGGCCGAAAGTCGGGCCTGAAGAATATCAAACAGATGGTTAGTGGTGTTCGAAGTATGGGCATGGAATGTTGCGTGACTCTAGGAATGATTGATCTTGAGCAAGCTAAAGAGCTCAAAGAGGCCGGTCTAACTGCCTACAACCACAACGTTGATACATCTCGAGAACATTATCCTTCAGTCATAACCACTCGAACATATGATGAGCGTCTTCAGACGATAGCAAACGTGCGCGATGCTGGTCTGAATGTCTGTACTGGCGGTATTTTAGGATTGGGGGAGAAGCCTGAAGACCATATTGGTCTTATTTACACCGTAGCCACTATGCCGGCCCACCCTGAGAGTTTTCCGGTTAACACGCTGGTCCCGATCAAAGGCACACCGCTCGGTGATACACCTAAGATCCCGTTTGATGCCACACTTCGTACGATTGCGACGGCACGCATCGTGATGCCGCGGACTATTATTCGCTTGGCAGCCGGCCGAACTACGCTTACCGAAGAACAGCAGGTTTTATGCTTCATGGCCGGCGCCAACGCGGTCTTTACGGGCGAGAAAATGTTAACAACAGCCTGCAACGGCTGGAATGAAGACAATCAGCTCTTCTACAAATGGGGATTACGGCCAATGGAGAGTTTTGAAGTTGACGCGTTAAGGAGCGATCTCGCGGCTCAAAATCCGACGGATGTTACTGTTAGAAAAGAAATGAATTCATCAGAGGCTAAAAGCGAAGCATTAAGTGCAAGTGCTTAAGATCAGATGTGATTCCTATGTAATAAATCGCCAGCACTGCCACAGAGCAGAGCCTGGAGATGAGAAGAGATTATATTTTGCGTAATGATTTTACAGTGACTGAAGTGTCTGAGGACATCTTCACAGGGTACGGGACTTAATTCTATTCTGGTCGTAAGGCTACTAAAGTTAATAGGAACTTTGTACCTAGCCCGGACTGATAACTACAACTGAGTGAATTAGTCTAAATTCACCGGCAGATAATGAAGTACTTTATACGTACTGTGCATAGAAGCTTCTTTTTACCAGGCAAACCTTTCAGACTCTAAAGCCTAGTATATAAATTCTCTGTTAGTAATAACGCATTCAGCATTGATGCGACATACTTAGCCAGATGTTTTGTGCCACTGGTCTTTTTTCAGTAAACTTAATTGCCGCCTCATTGCACTCTCAAGTATTGTGCGAAAAATATCCAATGTTTACAGAACGACTCAGTCGTGACGTTTGGAACACTCATATTCAGATTCCATTTACAGATGCCACTGCGAGGTTAACCTTTACAGCATGTAGCTCTTTCCGTGAATACCCACAATAGGGCAAAACGAGAAAACCCCATGATTACCTAAGAAAACTTTCATTGTCCTAAGACTCCAGTATTACCGCGAGAGATAGCGAATTGAGGGTCGTTCTAGATTCAAATTGGCTTTATCCTGTCTCAAGTGAGGCATGTGTCCAAGCCACCAAGAGTTTACTTGGGAAAAAGGCCCGGGCGGTGTACCACTGCCTGTCACGGTTAAAGATGTCAGAACAAGGGGCATTTGTAACAGCTGAAGAACAGTTCATTATGAAAATTTACCGAGGAAAAAGTTTATTTTAAATCAATCTTGCGTAGGCAGCCTGAGGCTATGACTCGAATGATTACGGACGATATGTATGTTAGTCAGAGTTAAAAGAATAGAAATCGATGTAGAGGCGGAATTCAATATAATCAGATGGGTCAAACAAGGTAAAACTAGATAATAATGTAAGTACAACAATTTGTGTGTGGCCAATCTATATATTTTGACTTGAGCGAGTACGTGACTAGGCCCACTATTCACTTGATCTTAATACGCCCCCATACTGAGTTATCCCATTATCTCAGTAATTTCAAGATCACTGTACGTGTAACAGGCCTCGTTAACTCCCGCAACAGTGACACTAGAACCCTAGAGCCTGTTATGCCTACATCTTCCTGTGGAAGTTCAGCACACCACAGCATGGACGCTGTGTTGCAGTACAAGAGTACCCGTTGTGACTAGCTGTAGTAATTCCTCATTTTTGCCGAACCCCAAAAATCATTGAAGTCCCGATAAATGCCGTATTTCCTTCCAACTGCCTGCACGAACTAGTTTTCATGCCAAGACCGGCTATCAGGGTTTCAAATCTATCCCATGGTAAAGACTTAATTAGTACGTCAGCAACCTGATTAGTGCCAGGTATGTGTTCAATCCTTATTCTGTTCTGTTGAACCATATCATTCCGTACAAATAGGTATTGAATTCATATATGCTTTGCCTTATTGTGAAACTTTGTTGTCTTCGATAGCTCAAGTGCAGGTCTGTTATCAATGTAAAGCGGAGGTGGTTTATCAAATTTATGGCCCAAATCAGTCGCGATTTTGTCCATCCAAGCCAACTCTTTAGCTCCTTCACTGGCCGCCATAATCTCTGCTTCCATTGAGCTCAACGCTGTGCTCTTTTGTCTATTCGCACGCCAAGATACTGCGCCATTATGCCATATCACGGTATAGCCTTGAAATGACTTCATATCTTCTTCTGTGCCCCAAGTGGCGTCAGTCCAAGTCGACTATCCTACTTCCCGAGCCTCTAACGCTGCGTAAGTAATTCCAAGATTGCGTGTACCATTGAGATATATTAGGAGGTGCTTGGCCATTTCTAGATGATGAGAGTTAGGAGATGACATGAACCTGGCTAATTGTCTAGCTGCATAGGAGATTTCAGGCCTTGTGCCGTTTGACAGATATAGAATTGCTCCAACTATTTGTCGGTATAGTCCTGTTTCATCGTTACCCAGATTTCTCCAAGTGTCTCTATCTTGAGTTTTCCTAAGGATGGTTTTCGGTGGTAATGGCGTTTGCTTGGAGTTACACGTTTGCATCTTCATTCGTATTAATAATTTCGTGGTGTATGCTGATTGATGAATTCGTAACGATCGAGCAACTCTATTACGTTCGACTTGTAATCCAACAAAGGTGTCAATTGGACCAAGTAATTTACACCTCCATCTGTTCTTGATATCGTTCTTCACACTTTCTACCGCTCTTTTTGTCCCAATTATCAGCATATCGTCGACATACAGTAGTACATAGACATTACGTCCCAAAAATAGTTTTGGATCGGCATCTCCCCTCTCTCAACCCTATTTTTGCGAAGTGGGACTTGACTTCATTGAACCACGCGAGTAGTGCTTGTTTTAAGCCATAAAGTGATTTATTGAGCTTGAGGTGATGCGTATCTCGGTTAACATTTGGATGAAGTAAATGAAAGAATTGAGGGACTTCCATAAATATTTCCTCCTCAAGCTTCGGATTAAGGAATGCTGTTTCGACATCCAATGCTTCTATTTTTAAGTCGTCTGCAGCAGCTTTCGCTAGAAGAATTCTGACTGTTAAATCTTGACTGTTAAATCTTATGGCCGAAGCAAAGGTTTCGAAATAGTCGGCTCCGTATTCCTGTTCAAATCCTCTTGCTACTATCCTTGCCTTGCAACGTGCAAGTGTTCCATCAGACTTGAGTTTCTTCCGCAGCACTAATTTGCTGGAGATTACTTTTCGGTTTATCGGTGGGTTCCCTTTAATTATTGTGAACGTCCCTGTCTTTTCTAGTGATTGGAGTTCAGACAAGATGGCTTCAGTCCATAGTTTTTCATCCTCATTCATGGCTTGTCCAACAATGATTGATTCGAATGATGGTGTAGGTACTTGATTTGATGAGGAGTTACTTTCATTAATATCAACTATTTGAAATGCTGTTGCATTCCTTGTAATCTCCTCAGAGAATACCGAATAAACTCTTTCTTTAATTAATCTTCCATATCGAGATCTACGTTCAGTCTTGAACTCTTGAGCCGATTTTTCTGTTTCAAGTACTGCTCTCTGTTGTCTGTTTTGAGAACAACCTCGGGTAGATTGGCCTTCATGATTAGTATCAGATCGCCGACCTTCACTACTTACATCTATAATGTTGATGGAACCATCTCTTGGATGATCCATTCTATTATCTGCGTTCCTAACGCGGCTCAACTCATCTCTAGGATTGCGGCCTTCAACATCTGCGTTCCTAACGCGGCTCAACTCATCTCTAGGATTGTGGCCTTCAACATCTGCGTTCCTAACGCTGGAGGATCTATTGTCGGTCTCAATGGCGTGTAGTGGAGTGTATACCTTGCTCTTCTGTTTAACGCCTTTTGGCCTCCCAGTTATACTCTCCAGAAGATCTTCCGTGCTAATCTGACTAAATTTTGAGATATTAATTCTCCCGAAACTATATTTATTGAATTTTGCATCGGCAGAAACTGCTTCTTGTAGAGTGAAGGTGTCCAGTAATTTCCATATCTTTGAGGATTGCATAACTATCATTATGAATTTATCTCCTCTGATGCGTGAGACTCAAGTTTGTGGATGTAGCTCGGGTGGATACAGTACGTCTGCTTTACAACCAAAGACTTTGAGATTTTTGAGTGATGGTATCTTGTTATAGTATGCCTCGAAAGGAGTCTTTTGTTTAATTTGATCAAATTAGAGGGCTGCAGTTGGTACTCGATTCTTTATCCAAACTGCATGCTCAATTGCATAGTCCCATAATTGATGCGGTAGCCTTGCTTCATAAAGTATGGATCTAACAATTGTTTCTGTAGACCCTATCCATCTTTCAACGACTCCATTCATTGAATGCTTGTATGGCGGGCTTGGTTCAAGCTAAATTCCTGTTCCCTTGCAGTGATTTTGAAATTCTGTGCCAAATTCACTTTTGCCATTATCGGCTCTGATGTAGACAATCTTAAGGCCGCTTTCGAGTTTTGCTATTGACTTGATTTCCTTGAATTTGGACAAAACCTCTTTCATTTCTTTGGTCTTTAATAGCCTAATCCAACAATATCGAGTAGCAACATCGACCACAAGTAAAAAAATATCTGTACCCTCTCACAGACGATGCCTGAATCCCTGAAATATCATAGTGTACACGCTGCAGCTTGCTCACACATCGGTTATCTGTCTTTTTGTTAAAGTGCTCCCTGAGTCTTCCTGCCGAGCAGGATTCGCAATCACTTTCACCGAGAGGCACCGCTCTTTTGAATTTTGGTAAAGCAATTCCTGTGTCGCCGTTTTTAAGTACAATATCGATGTCTTTTAAATTTATATGACCAAGTCTTCTGTGGACAATATCCCATTCCGTTTCAATGGCCGGATCTTTCGGTTGGTACGATTCCATCTGAGTCGAACAAGAAGATTCAGTATTCATCGCCTTTTCTTCGAAACTAGTGTCTTCTTTGACTTTGTAAACGCCGTCTTCAGCCATTGCATCAAACAACATCTTTCCTTCTCGCATGACTTTGCATTACTGATTGGCAAATAGTACTTCTACTCCCCGTTTGTTAAATTCGTAGACAGAGAGTAATCTAAGCTTTCCGAATTCTGGTACAAACCAGACATTATCTAGAGCAATAATTTGTTTTCTTGACTTAAGCCTGATAGTTCCTTGACCTTCACAATAAATTATTTTTCCATCAGCAACACATATTGGTTTAGGAGACCCCCATCTCTTCAGGGGCTTGAAATCCTCTTTAATGCCGCTGAAGTGCTGAGAGGCACCAGAGTCAATAAGCGTAACAATATCTGTTTTCTTCGTGAAAAATGCATATGTAGTGAGCGTAGGGTAGGCTTTCGATAGAGTACAAGAACGTTTCTTTAATGTTACGGCATTGCAATACGGTATTTCACTGGGCTTGAGATAGGAGTCAGAGCTGTATTCATATTCTACTCTAACAGCATTAGCTTCAGCTATGGGATTGCTGCTTTGAGCAAGCTTATCTCTTTGGCGGCAGTCTCTCTTCCAATGCCCTTCTTTTTTCCACAATTGAGACATCTACCATGTCACTTTTGAAAAATTTCATCCCTGTCAAAGTGACTGTCTCCGCTTCCACCTCGACCTCTACCACGACCACGACCACGAAATCGACCACGACCTTGTCCTCTTCCCCCTATATGACCAGAGTTGTTGAAGCCACCGCTCTGCTTAGTGCTACCCTCGCCAGCCATTGTCAATGTAGCTGAGGAATTGATGTTTGCCTCCAATGACTTTAGAGTGGTCACTGTTTCCATCAACCCCTTGTTGTCACGTATAGCATTAGTTTTTGCCATGTTCCAGAGAGGATTTTCAGACGGAATTGACTGAATAAGCGTCTCTTTAACGTTCTCGTCTGTCAATGGCAGTGCTGTATCTTGGAGCTTGATGTTAATATTATTGAGCTTCGTAAGAACATCTTGTATTCTCTCTTTGGCTGGATCAAAAGTCGTCGTCATAAATTCTCTTCTTAGGCTGGATATGACGGTCAGGTCGTTCACAGAATTCACATTCTGTAGAGCTTCCCATAGTCCCTTTTGGTCGCTTTTCTCTTGATAGTCGACTGCGATGTGCTTGTAGTTGAGCCCGACTGAGTTTCCAAGTATTTGCAACGCATCTTTGGTCATCTTGGAGTAGTTTAGGTCGGTTGTCGCCACTGTCCCTTTAACCACCCTAAAACATTCTGCTGACAACAGCGCTGACTTTACAATTAGACTCCATTGCCCAAACGTATCTGTCGTCAAGATAACGACCTCCCCATTCGAGCCCGCGGCCCAGATCGGAAGCCCTATTTCGTTTACTCAAACATTTCCTTTCTGCATAATTGCTTCCATTTCTTTTAACTATAATTTATCCGGGCTATAACCTGTCAGAGTTTAAATAATAGAAATCGATGTAGAGGCGGAAATCAATATAATCAGAAGGGTCAAACAAAGTAAAGTTAGATAATAATATAAGTACAACAATTTGTGTGTGGCCAATTTATATATTTTGATTTAAGCGAGTACGTGGCTAGGCCCACTATTCACTTAATCTTAACAATGTTTCGCAGAACGACTCAGTTTGGCGGTTGAAACACTCATACACAGATTTCATTTGCAGATGCTACTACGAGAATATAGCCTTACGACATGTACCCTCTTTTGTGAATACCCACCATAGGGAAAAGCGAGAAAACCCCATGGTTATCTGAATATGCTTTCGACTCTCACGAATACGATTTTACCGCGCGAGATGTAATGTGAGGGTCTTGCTGGATTCGAATCAGCTTTCTCCTGTCTCAAGTGGGGCATGTGTCCAAGCTACCTAGACTCTACTTGGGAGAACAGTCCGGACAGTTTACCACTGCACTATCCGACGCTGAGGGAATGGTTTGATATGATAAATGACGATATATCCATAATGCTGAATATTCTTGCAACGCCGATTTGAGAGGCATCTATATGAACATTGTAAAAGCTACTCTAACAAGTAACGCATGCCGAGTCCGATGTGATGGGTAAAGGAGTTATATTTATTTATTTATTTTTAGTGTCTACTGGACGCTAGTTACAACTAAAGCCCCATCCCCGGGGGGACATGACGACTGCTATATGTAGTACAAAAGAAAAGGTGCTGTGGCAGAGAGGCTATTAGAATACATGTAGAAACTGTGAGCGCTATGCAGCGGATTCCTCACATGACCAGCTCATTCGGAACGGATTGAGCAGATTTCTGACAGAAAATTAACCTTCTCCAATATGGCGGCGAAACGCTTAGCTCCATGGAAGGTACTGAGAAGAAAATCGAGTGAGCCAAGACTTCGTCGGTGACTAGCCAAAGCCAGTCTCTCTCGCGCGAGGGGGCAAAAAAATAAGTGGGTGATTGACTTGTCAGCGCCGCAGGAACAAGTCAGAAGGGCATCTTTATGATGAAACCTTTCGTGATAAGCGCGAAAGTCACCGTGTCCAGTGCGACATTGGATTAAATATCCGAGATAACGGCGAGGGAGTCGTAGTTCCTCAGGAGGCTTCTTGGGAAATGGCATCCCCAACTCACAATAGGTAGAGGGAGCATGAGATTGCCACCATGCTGTGGCCAAGTCCCATATTTGCTTTTGTATCTTTGATTGAACTCCGGCAAGGGATGCGGCAGGAGGAGCTGGTTGGCGAGCCGCCTCTCCGGCTAACTTGTCGGCCAACTCATTACCTGGAATTCCCATGTGACCTGGAGACCACATTACTTGGACTCTACCAGGAGATGCGATAGGTAGGATTCTTGTCGTAGACCAGCGAGATGCGAGGTCCCGAAACTCTAAAATTTCCATTTGTGAGGACCTGGAGGGTCAGGAATCGAGAAGACGGTGTGCAGCCTCTTGGTTTTCAAGGATTACGTAAATGTTGGTTGTAAGGTGGGTAGAAGGAGCTGCTATAGCAGCCCTAAGCCCTTCGAGGGCGCCGATAATTTCGGAGTCGTAGACCTCAAAGTCGGGCCCCAGGGGCACTTTCACTTCAGCTACAGTGATATCTCTATAGAGAGCGACGGCACCTGCCCCAGCAGAGCCATCTCTTTGCTTTGAGCCATCCGAGAAGACAAGAATGTCCCATGGTGGCAGCTCTCTGATGCGCTCAGAGAATTCTTGGGTGGAGTAGTCGGTTTGAGACTCGTTAAGAGGGGATTTGTAGGAAGGAGGTAAAAGCTGGGGCCGAGGGATGGGGGGATTCCGTCGAGAGAGTCGGTGCGCTGGAGCTTATGGGAGAGGTGAAAGTTGCGGAGTTGGCAGCAGCGGCAGCCCCTGCGCGACGCTGTTTCCGGAGATTATTACGGTTACATGTACGGAGTTCTGTGACCGTTTTTTCTGGGGGATGGATGAGTTTGCCCGTGAAAGGGCGAGGGTGGAGAGGGCAGTTAAGGTCGTCTGCAGAATCTGGCCCCAAGGCAGTTAATGCAGCGACAAAGTTGGCGGCAATCTCCGTGGTGGCGAAGGGCACCGCAACGAGCGCACAACGCCTGAGTGCGGCAGCGGAAGGAATGGTGAAACCCAAAGCAAGCATCACACTGGACTACCTTTGGATTAGGGATATACCGTCGAGAAGGGGCGCTGTCAACGATTCGAAAAGTCGACACCTCTTTGGGGAAAATTATAACAGCCGTATGCAGAGGATCGTGGCGATCTTCATGTACAGACCATTGAGCGCTGGATGGAGTGACGCCTGTCTGCGCTTGGGCAATGCTCTTGATATCATCAAGCGTAGCGGGAGCCAAATTGGAGACCGGATTCCAGATAGTGCGTGGGATACGCTTAACAACGTATCCAATGCGGTCCCCAATTTGAATTAGAGAACCTGAAAGAGACGTCTTTATGGTTTTAGCATTGTCCATCGCAATTTTCAGCGATGCGTCAGGCGAGAAAGCGACGGTAAAACCATTGGAGCAGCGAGAAACAGAGGCAATTCCATCCTTAAGACCAGGAACAATGTGGATAAAGCAGACTTAACTGCAGTTGCGTCTGCTTTGAGGAGTGGAGCTTCCTCAGAGAGGCGGAAGATAGCTTTAGGGCCCTTCGTGATAGCAGCTGGTTTTGGAACAGGCGTGCAGGAGGGGCGAGACGTTGTTTTGGGTCGGGAAGAAGCCGGCACCGGAGGGACAGTGGTGGGAGATCCTGCGGCGGTCGCTGCCCAACTCTGTGGTTGCTTAGCTGCAGGAATAGATGGACGTGCTGTTATGTTTAGGCTAGGCTTGGGTAGTTTTGGGCTGTCGTGTTGCATAGGGTGCCCGGAATCAACCGCAAAGAGAAACGCGTCCATTTGCTTGCGCACATGGGACTGAATAAGAGGGTCAGCTTCTTCAACGGCTGACCAAAACTTGATATGAAAGGATTGGACCCAAGTAGCTCAACCCTTCGCAATGCGCTGGACAAGCTCGAGCTCTTCAGCGACGTGCTGGGCCAGAGGAGGTGGTTGTTGTGATTTGGCCATCACAAGCGCGATGACCAAATTAAGGTGCACTTGATAGGTATCAAAAGAAAGGAATCAAATCAGAGGGATCAGCTGGAAAGGAGTAAGTAGAAGTGATGGAATGTAAAAATTGTGTGTGTGATGTCATGGAAAAAGGAGAAGAGATAGGCGTGATTGTAAATGTATGTGAGATCACGAGACGCTCTAATCCATCGACAAGAAGCCACGTTAATTTGTCATGGGAGGCGCCTACGATGTCTATTGCAGACTACAGGACTACTATTGGCTCAGTAACCGTCACACTGCACTATCAAGTGTCGGTTGGTGGTGTGGAATACCATCTGGGGTATTTTCACAAGTAGAGTCTGGGTATCTTGGACACATGCCCCACATGAAACAGGAGAAAGCTGATATGAATCCAGCAAGACCCGCACACCACTTCTCTCGCAGTGATACTGTATTCATAGAATGACGAAGGCATGCTCAGATAACCATGGGTTTTTCTCGCTTTTCCCTATGGTGGGTATTCACGGCAGAGGGTACATGTCGTAAGGCGTTATTCTCGTGGTGGTATCTGCAAATGAAATTTGAGTATGAGTGTTCCAAACGTCAAACAGAGTCATACTGCGTCACATACACGTCTTCCGTAATCATTTGCATCATAGCCTCTGGCTGCATACGCAAAAAATGATTTAAAAAAAAAAAAGTCTGGCTTCAGCGGGCCGTTTCGTGACGCCTTGAGCTTGCCTTTGAAAACGGTATTTAATATCCAACTTCCATTTACGCCGTAATACCTCTTCACTTCTTTTTCTGCTGTGTTGCTAAGCACCACGCTCGGCGCCATCCCAGACCACCGTCAGAAGTAATTCCTTTTCTCCTAGGCACCTACAGCAGGGGCCTCGTATTTCACCAATGGCTCTAAGAGTCCAGATTCTTCTCAGAAATTTGTCCTTCAGTATAAGACACATGAGTTAGCCCCTGGGTCTGATTTCAGACTCATGCATCTCTAACCTCCCCACATTTTGTAACTATCCTGTCCTTCTGACATCAGCGGCAGCTACGTTAATGCGCACTGATTCTGTAAATCTATTTCATTTTCTTGTATCCTGAGGCTTACCTCCGGCGTCCTGTATCCCTGTAGGGAACTGTAGGGGCCGTGCTCAACACGTGCTCTGCTGACATTAAACAACAATAATAATAATTATATGTGCGAAACTATAAAAATCAAGTAGCAGATTCAAGATTTAATTATTTGTGGAAGCGTATACACTTACTGGGAGAATAATTTTTTATGTTTGGCAGTGTATATGTAACCAAGAAATACTTTAGATGAGAATTTTTTGTGTGTTGGGTAAGATCTGTATTTTGTGGAATATTTGTTATGCTATTTTTTTTTCCTTGAAGGAAAACTTCCTCTATTTATACATGAAGCCATTAGCTAGTCCCAAAATAACTTAGTTTCTAATCCCTCTAAAATGTTCTAAGATATTTTGACTAAGAGAGAAACTCTTTGACATAGGTGTTGCTATGACTGATGATCTTAATATCCAAGGGTTGTTGTGTCTGTGCACATCTGAGTTAAGTCTTAAAGATGTTGAGATGGTCTGTGCTGTATTAATTTAGAACCCATGCACAGACTAGTGCTAGTACTTCTTGTACTATTAATTTTAATATTATTGATCTGCATTATACGTTTGCCGATCTTAGTCTTGTTAGCCCTTGTAATAATAATTTATTTATTTATACCCAATCTATTCAACTGTATAATTTGTATATTTATGTATATTTTATGTATAAAGATAATTAATGTATAATTTATAAGCATGTATAATTTATGTATATAATCTATATTTGTGTTATTTGTGCATATTCATAATTTATGTATATAATCTATATTTGTGTTATTTGTGCATATTCATAATTTATGTATTATTTGTGTATATTCATAATTTATGTATTGTTTGTGTATATTCATAATTTATGTATTGTTTATGTATATTCATAATTTATGTATTATTTGTGTTCTTGAGTGTTATTCTTATTGTAGCTCTAATTATAATGATTTTCGGCTAATATTATTCTATATTCTTACAGAAACCATCATGTCTCCCCATTCCTATACAGCTTTCCTTCCAATTCGATTCCTCTAATTTGATACCTATCAAGTGCCCTTCAGATTGGTCATCACGCTCGTGATGGCTAAATCACAACAACCTCCCCCTTTGGCCCAGCGCGTCGCTGAAGAGCTCGAGCTTGTCCAGCGCGTGGCTAAGGGTCGAGCTACTTGGGTTCAATACTTCCACAACAAGTTTTGGTCAGCCGTTGAAGAGGCTGATCCGCTCATCCAGTCCTTTGTGCGCGAGCAAATGGACGCGTTTCTCCTCGCCGTTGCCTCCGGGCTCCCCATGCGCCATGACTCCCCTAAACTGCACAAACCAGCGAGGCCTCTTCCTACGCCTAGCCATAACGTTCCCTCTCGACCTCC
Organism: Podosphaera xanthii; assembly: GCA_028751805.1. Taxonomy (NCBI): domain Eukaryota; kingdom Fungi; phylum Ascomycota; class Leotiomycetes; order Helotiales; family Erysiphaceae; genus Podosphaera; species Podosphaera xanthii. The sequence continues at coordinate 2,746,943 of JAPWIX010000007.1, forward strand.
CGTCACTGTGTCGAACCAATCTCGTAACTGGGCAGCAACTGTAGCCAGCACTCCCGCCTCTGTTCCCTCGGCTCCAGCTCGTCCCTCCGTCAATCGGCCGTCCCGCACAGCGGTGCAGACTCCGACAGCTAACTCTAAGGGCCCCAAGGCTATCTTTCGCCTGTCTGATAATGCCCCTCTCCTCAGAGCTGACGCAACTGCAGTCAAGTCTGCTCTCATTCAAATTGTCTCCGGCCTCAAGGACGGTATCACCTATGTTAACCGCAACTCCAGCGGATTCAGCATCACCTTTGCGGCCAAAGAAGCACCGAAACTGGCGACAGTGAATTCTGACACTATTAAGGCCTCTCTCTCTGGATCTTTACACCAAGTGGAGGATCGCATTGGGTATGTTGTCAAGCGCATACCACGCACTATTTGGAATCCGGTGTCCAATCTGGTCACTACAACGCTCGATGGTGTCAGGAATATTGCTCAGGCACAGACTGGCGTCGCTCCATCTAACGCTCACTGGTCGCAGCATGAAGGTTCGCACGATCCTTTGCGCACGGCGGTCATCTTCTTTCCAAAAGAAGTTCCCACCTTTCGTATCGTTGACAGCGCCCCATCCAGGCGCTATATCCCTGTGACGGGTTGATACAGCAGAGATGGACAATGAAGTAGGTAATCGTAATTAATATTAAATCTTATAAGGAAATCAAATCTAATTACATGATAAACTATCATTATATACAAGCCAAATTGCTCGAGCTATTTAGCCCTGACTTTGAGTCCCGTATTTTGTGACGTGACTTATAAATATACATTGGTTTGAGATGTGGCGAGATCAGAGCACTATGAAACGTTCCATGTCAGATGTTCTCCACAATTATGATCGCCATGGATCATTAAAGGATTTGCATACGTTGACCAGCGTAGGCTACAGGACAATATTGGCTCACAAGCCGTTACAATGCCCCTCCTGATTTTCCAGAAAGGAACGTCTAAGTTATGTAGCTCGTTTTCTCTGTCGTCGTCGTTGCTTTGTTTGAGCCTCCGCCGGCCCCACAAACTTTCCAGCGATCTCAGCGGTCGGGCCATCATTTGTTGAAATTGATCCATATTGCGACTCGAAATCCTCTAAAGCCTTTGTTTCTTTGACGTATTCTATTAGTTCCCAAGTAGGATTGATCCAGCCAACCCATTTAAACAATGCTTGTCGGTAACTTCCACGGCCACGTCGCACTGTTCTAGCCCGAAGAATGGATTCTATCTCGTACTCTGATTTGTCAAAGTCGTCGATGACTGGCGGGTTCTGTGAATCATCTCTAATTTGACTAGGCAGTGGGTCATTTCCGGCTCGTTTGATTAGTTCAACATGGAATCGTTTGTGGATATTACCAGGGACGTTTAACTCCACTGTTAACGCGTCTGGAACTGCCGTGACCCCGTATTTTGCATGCTGCCACGCAAGTTTCTTTGACAGTTGAGGTGTACTTATGTTCTTCAAATTGAGCCAAACTTTATCACCAACTTGAAAACGTTCCGGCTGTCGTCGAAGTCGATTAGCATTCCTCTCGCTACGTTGTTGGGCAGAGGCCATCGCTGCCTGGGCAAAATCTTTTGCGTCTCGAAGTCTTTTCACGTAGTCTTGGGCTGAACTTATCCCTGGATGTTTTGAAACGTTCTCGCTCTCTGGAGCAGGTTCTCCGAGTGGATCTAAATTGTAACCGTTTCGCAGAAAAAATGGACTCAGATCGCCTATGGCTGAATTTGGCCTCGAGTTTAGCGCTAGCTGAGCCAAGGGGAGAAGATCCATCCAATTATCTTGAGAGTAGCAAGTGAACGCCCGCAGGTACTTGTACATCTATTGATTTGCCCTCTCACTTGCGTTGGACTGAGGGTGATATGCTGTGGTTAATCTTTGAGTTATTCCTGTTAGTTGACAAAATGTTTTCCAGAAATAACTTAGCCAGTCACTTCCTCTATCGCTTGTAAGATATTGTGGAAACCCAAAATAGCGGTAGTACCGATCTACGAATAATTCGGCGCACTTGGGGGCCGCCATCGAGTTGGCTCCAAACAAAAAAATATCCTTGGACAAGCGGTCTGTGATAACCATTACATTTGTACATCCTTGAGACAATGGAAGATCTGTGACAAAGTCGATGGTTAGTTCGCTGCCAATTCTTTCAGGGACAGGAAGAGAGCGTAAGAATCCCGCTTTTGCCTCCCGCCATACAGTCGTACGACCACAAACATCACAATTCCGAACAAAGCGCCGCACTGATTCTCTCATCTTAGGCCAGAACCATCTTCTTAAGAGAATGCCTACCATGGTGTCTCTGCCTGGATGACCTGCAAGATGGCTATCGTGTGTTCGTTGTATGATGGCCGTTCGAAGAGGTTCGTATTCTGGTACCCAAATCCTATTTTCTCTTCCATGTAAGATGCCATCAGCAGCCACGCTACACTCTGCAATGTTAGCTGACAGCTCAACTGCCAGATCTGGTGGGAAACTTCTCTCTTTACACTGTACTGCATCCCTAGCGCGACGCCAATCTCGATCTGTCTCTACCCCACGTTTCCAAAGTGTCTGAAGCTCCTCATCGTCAAAAATGACTGTCAAAGCTGCTGGGTCGTCGTGAGAATTCTCCTTGTCTTCTAATGAATTATGATAAGGTCCTTCGAAAGAATGTTGATCATTTCCTTCTAAAGCTACGTTGGCCGGGTTTGCAGCCACTAGTGGAAGAAGCTGCATTATTCGACCGGTCGTCCGCTCATCACCCAGGCCGCTTGGTTTATCTTGATCCCGACGTGATAAAGCATCGGGCCGTTCGCAAGCATTACCAGGTCTCCATTTAAGAGTGAAGTTGAATTGCTGCAACACATCGTTGTAACGTACTTGTCGCTCATTTAGTAATCGTTTTGTCGTAAAATAATTTAAGTTTTTGTGGTCACTTAAAATAGTGAAAGGCCTAGATACCGACATGAGCTCTGCCTGCCATTCCCGTAGACAAGTAACAATTGCGTGCATTTCCTTTTCGTGAATCGGATAATTGGATTCAGCCCCACTTAATCGTTTTGAAAAATACGCTACTGGCCTTAGCCTCTTCTGATCGTCCACTTGAGACAAACAACCTCCCAAGGCATAGCCCGAGCAATCTGCTTCCATAATCGTATCTCGATCCGGATCCCACTGGGCTAATACCGGCTCTGACGCGAAGATCTTCTTTAGTCGTTCAAAAGCAGCAGCCTCTTCCGGTCCCCATCACCACGTCTTATTCTTTTTTGTCAAATCAATTAGTGGTGCAGCGACTTCAGAAAACCCATCTACAAAGCACCGGTAAAAATTTGCAAAGCCTAAAAATGACCGGACCCCCTTTACAGTCGTCGGCGCCTGCCATTCCAAGATTGCTTTGACTTTGGCTGGATCCACCGTGACACTCTGTCCAGCTACAATGATAAACCCCAGATATTTCACCTGTTGACAGAGAAATTCACACTTGTCTATATCCAGGTATAAACCAGCATTCTCGAGTTTCTTGAGAATACTCCGTACTGTTTTCCAATGATCCTCTTCACTGCCATTGGTGTAAGCTAGTACATCGTCCATGTACGCTGTTGCATCAAAGTCTAAATGTTCCCGGAGATGCTCATTCATATATCGCTGAAACGTTGCAGGCGCATTGACTAAACCAAATGGAGTTACTAGCCACTCAAATAGACCCAAGCAACAACAAAAAGCAGTCACCCACTCATCTCCCTCTCTAATACGAATTCGATGAAAAGCTGACTTGACGTCTAATTTCGTAAACCATTTTGCCTTGGATAAATTACGCAGGGTCTCTTTAAATAACGGGAGTGGATAGCGGTCTGGCAGTGTAATTGTGTTAAGTCCACGGTAATCCACGCAAAAACGCAGTCCGCCGCTTGGTTTCTTTGCGAATAGGACTGGAGCCGCAGCCGGTGAGCTGCTCGATCGGATCCACCCCTTAGCTATGAGATCAGTTAGGGTCTTTCGCAGAACTAGCAACTCTTCTCGAGACATGTTATATAATGGACCCCACGGTGGTTGCAAGGTCTTCCCATTTTCATGGCGCAGGTTTATAGCATGGTCAAGAGGACCTCGTGAGGGAGGTAGATCCTCAGCGCCACCCTCATCCGCAAACAAATGTGCGAAGTCTCTTACTTGTTTTGGTAACTGTCTACGAGCTTCCTCAATAGTAAGTTTCGATTTAGTACGGAGTGCCTTGTTAATATCGGTGAGTGATGCTCTGCAAACTGGAACTGTTCTGATCATAGACACTACAACATCTTCTGGCGCTGTTCTAGGTACTTCCACTTCTTTGAACCTTTGTTGCCATCTTTCAACGCTTGAAATATTCCCTCCATTCTTACGCAGCTCTAGCCGTTGCTCTTTTGAGTGTATCACTGCGTCCTGGTCCTCAAGCCATTTTTTTCCCAGAATCATCTGATGTGTACTATGAGGAACGACGTAAAGCCACAGCCTTTCTGTCACATATCCATCCAGATCGAGGGAGACATACGTGATATCCTTTACAATCGGCTTGTCGTCTGATGACTCCTCAGCTGTCTCGAGAGATCGCGGATGAATTGGTATACGAGGTAAGTGTAGCCTTGAAGTCAAAGTATCATCAATAATTCCAGAACACAAACAACCATTGTCCACTAAGGCCTGTACCATATTAGTATCATTGATGAGCGCGTTGACTAGGAACAGGGCGGTATTCATCTTTTCCTCCTGGTTCAAAACCGCTTTCTGCCCGAGGCCCTTCCGATTCGTCTCCCTTTCTGAGATTTCTTTCCCGAAGCTATCTTCCCGAGTCTCAATATTCGATAGATTAAAATCAAGAGGTGCTTTCGAGTCTTTATGTTGGTCCTCTCTCCCAGCTGGTCTCTTAGCAGGCAGCAACGGGCAAATGAAGGCTTTGCATCCCTTCCTCTCACATCTGAAGCAACAATTATCTCTTCGAAGGCGTTCCAGCTGATCTTGAGTCTTCCATTTTGCTCGGTATATTTTTCTATCATTCTCTTTTGGAAAATACATTGCCTTGCCACCACTTAATACCCTAACATCCACACTATCCTTCTCCGTAGGATTTCTTGCTGGTAATAGAGGGCAGATAAATGTGTTACAGCCTTTTCTCTCGCATCTAAAACAACTTTTATTTTTCCGGAGATGAGCAAGTTGGTCACGCGTCTTCCATTTGGCTCGGTACCGCATCTTCTTTGTCTCTTCCAGGGTTTTATCCATGCTGGTATTAACCATGGTTAGACTCATAGTAACGTAAGTCGTCTGTCAAGAACCGCAATCGTCCTCGAACCACGTAAGTCGTCTGTCAAGAACCGCAATCGTCCTCGAACCACGTAAGTCGTCGTTAATAAGAGGCCCAGCCCCTTCTATCTGTTATTAAGCTCACTAGATAACGGTATTTGAGAAGATTTGATATATGTGACGGGTTGATACAGCAGAGATGGACAATGATGTAGGTAATCGTAATTAATATTAAATCTTATAAGGAAATCAAATCTAATTACATGATAAACTATCATTATATACAAGCCAAATTGCTCGAGCTATTTAGCCCTGACTTTGAGTCCCGTATTTTGTGACGTGACTTATAAATATACATTGGTTTGAGATGTGGCGAGATCAGAGCACTATGAAACGTTCCATGTCAGATGTTCTCCACAATTATGATCGCCATGGATCATTAAAGGATTTGCATACGTTGACCAGCGTAGGCTACAGGACAATATTGGCTCACAAGCCGTTACAATCCCCAACTCGAAGGTAACGCAGTGTGAAGCTTGTTTCGGGTTTCACCAATCCTCACGCTGCCGAATGCAAGCTTTGTGTGCCCGCTGCGGCACTATACGTCACCAAGGAGAGTGCTCTCATCTTCGCCGGTGCATCAACTGCCTGGGCCCTCACCCGGCAGATGACCCTAACTGCCCTCGCCCTCACAAGGGCAAACTTATCCAGCTCTCGGAGAAAGAGATTACAGAAATCCATTCATGCAACCGTAGCATGCTCCGCAAGACCCGTTGGGCTGAAGCTGCTACTGCCGCCGCTGCTTCTGCTGCCTCCCATCCTGATAACATAGACAATTCGACCCCTTCCTCCGGAATCTCAAATCCCTCTACTCTCTCCCTGTCAGCCAACCAAAACAGGTTTACCGCCCTTGAGAACGCCTCGCTTGGATCTAAGGAAGTTGATTCGGACGAGCCAGCACCTAATAATGCCCTAAGTCTCCATGAACAATAGAGCCCATTGTAGGAGCCATCCCCCGCCCCGCCTTCGTTTCCTCCAGGCTAACGTCGCGCGTGGTGGATCTTCTCACCTCATACTTTTACAAGCTGCTTTCCAAGGCAAGTATGATGTGATCTTTGTCCAGGAGCCCTGGACAAAAACTATAAACCTCAAGAACGTAACCAAGTCCCACCCAGCCTACATCATCTTCACTCTTCCCAATCGAGACTGGAAGCTCGCGCGCCCGCGCGTGCTTACGTACATTCGGAAAGGATCAAACCTGCACCCTATTCAGCTGGACACTGGATTGTCACCGGATATTGTCGCCCTCCTTCTTCAGTGCTCCCCGTCGCTGGAGGTCATCAATGTCTACCGGCAACCGCAAGCCCCCATGCCAGAGAGTCTCCACGCATTCCTTAATTGGCCAGTGAAGCCCAACTCCATAATTGTGGGAGACTTTAATCTTCACCACGAATTATGGGAGCCCAATATTTCTCTTTCGTCAGGAGCCGGCCACTTCGTCGAATGGATTGACAACCATTCTTTAAGGTCGGCTTTACCTTACGGAGTTCCTACTCATCGCGCTGGCCACGTCCTCGACCTTGTTCCAACAAATATGGAGGGTCTTTTGGCTCGAGTGGATCCTATGGCTCACTCAACTTCTGATCATGAGACAATATCTGGCTTAGTGCATCTCTCTCCAGTCCAAAGGCGATTTCTGTCAACGAAGCTTCCCAAGTTTAATGTCGAAAGTACAGAGATATTCCGCCAAGCTCTCATAGCTACGGCTCCTCCTAGCCTACCTTTTGAAGAACCCACTTCCCAGCTTATAGATGCAGTAGCCTCCTCAGGGATCGCTGAGCTGTCAGCCATTTTACTTACAGCCAACCCCCCCGCGACCTGCTTGTGTGCCTTGTAAGAATTACTGGAACCAGGAATGCTCTGACCAACGCCGACGATATATTGACGCGCGCAACAGTGGTGATCCGCATCTTATTAGCGAGGCACACCAAACATTCCGTAAAACTGTTAAGCGAGCCAAGCGTGAGCATAAACGCTTAAAGCTGGATAGTGTGTCTTCGATTATGGAGGCCCATAAAGTGTTTGGATGGCGAAAGTTCTCCAGTCGCTTTGGCTCCCCTCCGATTCAATTTCAAGGTGTTACGTACTGTACCCCGACTGAGCGCGCTGATATCTTTTTCCGCACAAAGCTTGCCCGTGTAGGTAGGGAACTGGATGTGTCCATATACTCCCCTATATGTCCATCACGAGCGATCCCCGCACCTCTCTCCGCAGACGAAGACGAAGTGCGACATTGTCTACTTAGTACATCATCCTCTACTCTAGGGCACGACCATCTCTCGGCTTCTGCTCTCCGCCTTATCTGGGATGTGACAGTATGGCGCACATGGATCGTACACTTATACAGTCTCTGCCTGGTATACGGTCATCATCCAAGTATTTTTCGCCGCGCTGAAGTCGTGGTTATACCTAAACCTCACAAGGATGATCTTACTAACTCTTCGAATTGGCGTCCAATTTCACTCCTCCCAGTTCTGGGAAAAGGGCTGGAACGCTTATTGGCAAGACGCTTCGCTTTCTTGGCTTTATCAAGCCGCATTATATCCCCTACGCAACTTTGAGCTCTACCTGGAAGATCAGCCATGGACCTCGTAGAGAGTCTTATCCACGATGTCGAGAAGGCGTGGGACGCGAAGCAAGTATGCACTCTTACTACTCTCGACGTCGAAAGCGCTTTCGACAGCATTCAGCCTGGTCGTCTCTCTGCCCGCTTGCGCGAACAGGGATGGCCTATTCCATACGTAAATTGGGCTGCTTCTTTTGCTTCAGGCAGGAAAGCTCGCCTTCGAGTAGACGATTTTGTTGGTGAATTCTTAGACATTCCACATGGCTTGCCCCAAGGATCCCCAGCTTCAACCATACTGTTCCTGCTGTTCCTCGAGCCTCTATTTAAACACCGCTTTCCTACATTTGGATACGTTGATGACGTGGCAATCCTCTCGGTGGCAAAAACTCTCGTCAAATCTTCTCGCCTGACTGCCGCTAGGGTTGAGACAGTCACCCAGTGGTGCAATCAGAATGGTCTCTTGTTGGCTGAAACAAGATGGAGATCCTACATCTTCACAGATCTCGTCAGCTCCCTCCCACTCTGACAATTAACGGCGTCTCAAGGGATGCTAGCTCATCCGTAAAGTGGCTTGATGTCCTCCTTGACACCAAGCTTTCTGTCGGTATATTACTATACTAGCAATACCTAGATACCAACTATGTGTGACATAGTTCGAGTTATGCATTATTTCATTTGAGTTATGAAGTTGGATTTATGGGAATTTATTCTCGTGATTGAGAAGTGTATCTAAACAAGCATTAGCATTAGAAATGTAGACAACAACTACAATAGCAACAATTACAAGATAACCATTAACGTTAATACAAGATCACTGAACAACAGTATACTGTCTTAATATAAACCACCCGAGGTTTTACGACACTGATCAGTAGACGTACAGATCAGAAGTATACCACGGAAGAGAAAAAGATATTCAAAAGATCGATCCTCGCTGCCTTCGATTGTTAGCTTTTTGCTAAGGGATAGGACGAGAAATATTTACGTCGTATCAAGCGGCCTTTCTATTTTTCCAGCATCCAAGGAGAATTGACGGTGATTACAAAGCACACTCTTTTCTCTACGTCCATTACGCCAAACTTTGATTTATAATCCATAACCAAACAATCAATCCCTAAATTTCAATCAAAAAAAAAAACTTTCGGCTCATACAATCTCAGATTTGAATTTTTTTTTCTCATCAGGTCAAGCTGAGCGAAGACCAATTCATTTACAGAGCCCTACTATAACTTTGCCTCCTACTGATAAAATTTATTGTCCCCTGGACAGTAAAATAAAATAAAAATGGTAGACTCAAACAACTCAAACGACAAGAATCCTGTCGAGGACCCTAAAGAACGGCAAACTAGGTTAAACACTTTTGTTCAAGAAAGCACCGAAAAATACAAGTACCCGGAACTACGAGACGATGATTTGTGGGAAATTTTTCAAGATGATTTTAATGGCTGGGAACTAGATGATTTCAAATTAATATCAAGCCAATATATAACAGGACTGAGAAATCAATTGCGTCGCCGCGGTGTTTTAATACATAAAGGACGAGGATTCCACATTGCACAAAATTTTTTCGAAACTCTACACCAAGAAAATCCTCTAGAATGGTCTGAAAATGAAATTAAAGATCAACTGGCAACAGATAAGCTACTTTTTGATTCACGTTATAACCCTAATTGGGAAAATCAAAATCTACTTCCTACCAAGCATTCACTTCAATCTACGCCCGATCAACAGGAAGACACAGATAGAGGTTACAATGATCAAAAAGATTTGCTACTTAAAAGGCATGAATCAGTTGAAAGAAAAAGTAAAGATGATAGTAATAGAGAATTCAGCCGTCCTCGAGATCAAAACTCGCGTCAACCAAGATCTATTAATCAACACCATAATAGAAGCTCAAACTCTACCTCTCAAGGAAATGGAAGAGAGCTTGCCGACTTGGCAAAATCGTATACAGATGAAGAAAAGTACTCCGGCAGCCAAGATAGATTCGACTTTAAATTAACAATATTTAAAGATATTTGTGACAGGGTACATCTAACTGAGGATAAATGGATCAGAGGGCTCCCAATAATGCTTAAAGGCGAGGCAAAAATATACTATTACCAGGCTATATTTCCGAACATTAATGATCTGGCTAACTTTGATGTCGCTGTCAATAAAATCAAGTCCAACTTTGAGGGCCCGGAGTACCAACGAACAGCATTGGAAAAATGGCAGGACACGACACTTGATTCTATAGTACTGAATACACCTGAGAAAAGCCTGTCTGAAAACTTTGAGAAAATGCTCTCCTTCTTACGCGACCTACAACTGGGATTGGCACCGAGATACAGGGATGAAGAGTTTCTCTACACCAAGTTATTGCAGGCTTGCAAAAAGAACTCAGCATGCGAATTAGCTTGCTTTAAGCCTGCTTCGACCCTTGAAGGCTTAATTACTGACTTGCGAGCATCCGTTGCTCTTAAAAACAACACTAAAGCAAGCCAATATATTTCAGAAGGTTCAGAATCCTTCTATACAGATCGTAGGTATAAGTCACGCCAGAACAACTCGTCTAATTTCTCTCGATCTTTTAAACCTTCTGCATCAAACAGTAACGGCCAATTAAAGAAGTGCTTTATTTGCAGGAAATATGACTGCTGGTCCTCTAATCATACAGACAAGGAAAGAGAACAGCACCGTAGAAAATGGCAAAAAGGTGTGCAAGACAAAGCAAATCGCCAATACGACCAATACATAGCCGAAGGATGTGTCAATGATCAGCCAGAAGAGCCAAGTGATTCAGAAATTGAGGCCCTGATTAATACCATTGATCTAGGCGAAGTAGAAGATCATCAAGACGATATACAAGAAACTTACTTCGGCGAAATAGATGGGAAAGACCTTTTTCACGCCATGGCAGACCTTTCCGTACAGCATGCAATTGTGGGTCGTCATTCAACCGAAGACCACAATACTACAGAAATACTCACCACATCTATCACGCGTTATAACGATCTAGAGTACCATGGTATCATGATAGATACTGGTGCTGCTGCCAAATCAACTGCAGGATACAAGCAATACTTAGCGTACCGCCGTCTACACAAGAACCACAGTCCCAAAATTGATACGTCAAAGGGGAAATCAACAAGTATTAAATTTGGTATTGGAATGACGAAACCGATTGGTACAATAGGAATTTATACGCCTCTCGGATATATCGAATTCTTCGTTGTCAATGCAGATACTCCCTTTCTACTCTCGTTACAAGATATGGATCGCCTCAGTGTCTATTTTAATAATCTTGAAAATGTTTTGATCCAAAAGAAAAAGGCATATCCGGTCGTTCGTCGATGGGGCCACCCATTTTTGTTTGAAAGGGAACTCGCAATTAAAAAATTTTCTTCTTCGTCCTTCGTTTTTGATTGTTTCCTTACAAGTCATGAGATACGCCAGTTACACCGCCGCTTCGGCCACCCCTCTTCAAATAGACTTTTTACTGTACTCGAGAAAAGCGGCCACCATAATGTCAACCGTAGTTTGGTTGAAAAACTTACAAAATTCTGCACTGTTTGTCAGAAACACGGGAGATCACCACGACGCTTCAAATTTTCCCTTAAAGACAATTCCCTAGATTTTAATCATTCTGTTTTTGTTGATGTAATGTACATTACCAGCTCCCCAAACCAATCACAAGCTTCTCCAGTTTTACACGTTGTCGATGAAGCCACAGGCTTTCAAGCTGGTAGATGGCTATCAAACATGTCTTCACAATCAATCTGGAATGCACTCCGTCATTGTTGGATAGATACTTACAGTGGACCACCAGATATCCTTGTACACGACTCAGGCACTAATTTCACCTCTCAAGAATTCAAGCAATATGCCAATTCACTTTCTATCATGACAAAGTGCGTACCGGTAGAGGCTCATCACTCTATTGGTATTGTCGAAAGATACCATATGCCAGCTCGTCGTGCTTACGAATGCCTCCGTGAAGATATCCCAGAGCTAAGCAAAGAATCCATCCTTCAAATGGCTTTCAAGGCAATAAATGATATCGCTGGGCCTGGAGGGCTAATACCTACTCTACTCGTATTCGGCTGCTATCCACGCATGAGTTTTTCTGATCCTCCACAGCCCTCTATCGCAAAACGTGCCACAGCAATAAAGCGTGCGATGGCTGAAGCTTCTAAGATCCGCTTGAACCGGCAAATTACAGAGGCATTACGTCAACGAAATGGACCAAATGTAGAGCACATCAAAGATCTGCCAATAAATTCTGATGTCTTAGTGTGGAGGGATAACCATGGCTCCAAACGCTGGGAAGGGCCATTCAAGCTACTCAGTATCGAAGGAGATACATGTCAAATTAAACTCCCCAGTGGGCCTACCGAATTTCGAATCATATCTATTAAATCGTTCCTTGTTGAAAACTACCAACCAGCTAATGAAGTAGAAGAACCAACATCCGAGCCAATATTGACTAAACGACGCAATCCGGAACGTGTGCGTCGACTACCTGCGCGATTCAACGATTCGGTTGTTTTCATCAGCGAAGGTAGTCCTTCGCTAACTGTCCCTGCTCAACCATGGGGAACACAGATTGCTGAAGCAAGACGAAAGGAGCTAAATGACTTGCAAGAAAAACAAGTATTTTCAATTTGTGACATAAAAGAAGTCCCGCAAAATATTAGAATCTTTGGTTCAAAGTAGGTCGATAAGATCAAAAACGAGGGCACACCCATGGCTTTTGCGAAAGCACGCCTAGTCATTCAGGGTTATAATGACTCTGGAAAAGAGGAAATACTAACTCAATCACCTACTATACAGCGCGCTAGCCAAAGAATTATACTTGCAATTGCAGCAATGCGTCCTGACTTGGATCTTTACCTCCGAGATATATCACAGGCATACGTGCAGGCGACAACACCTATATACCGGAAAATTTACGTCCGTCCGCCACTCGAACTTGGATTGGAGAAGAACAAAGTCCTAAAAATTGAAAAGCCCCTTTATGGACTAGCGGAATCTGGTAACCATTGGTATATAACGTACCATGGACACCACACACAAACTCTGGGAATGACTCCCTCAACACATGATCCATGTCTTCTACACAAGAATAAGTTCGCTGATATTGATAGAACCACAGCCGCTGCTTTCGGACTCTATGGTCTCCAGACTGACGACATGCTATTTCTAGCAAACCTCCCATTCGCAGAACTAGAACAAAATACCATGACTTTCCTTTGTAAAGAAAGAGAGCGACTTACAGAAAGTCACGCCCTCAATTTCAATGGAGTCTTAATTAAAAAGAATAAGAATAGCATATTGCTATCGCAAAAAGTTCAATGCGACAAAATTAAACCAGCCATAGATAAAAACACATATGTCGCTCAAAGAGCCCGTGGGGCATATATCGCAACAATGTGCCAGCCAGAAGCCGCATTCGATCTGTCTTTTGCTGCTCAGATAAAAAACCCTCAACCAAATGATATTGATAAACTTAACAAGCGCCTAATGTGGCAGAAAAATAATAATTGTCGAGGTCTAAAATTCATTCCTCTCGATATTAAAACCCTAAAATTAGTTGTTTTTACGGATAGTTCTTTCGCAACAAACCCAGACTTCTCTTCCCAACTCGGATACGCTATCGCACTCGTTGATGGCAAAGGAAATGCAAAGACTTTACACTGGCAATCAATTAAAAGCAAAAGGGTTACAAAATCTGTTTCAGCCTCAGAATTGTATGCTATTTCTCTCGGATTTGATCAAGGATCTGCTTTAAATATGTCAATCAATTCAATTCTACGGCCAGCAAAGCCAATTCCCCTAGTTATCTGCACCGACTCTCGCACAATATTTGATTGCTTGACAAGGTTAAATACAGTGCAAGAAAAACGGCTTATGATAGACATTATGAGCTTACGCGAAGCATATGAAAAAAGAGAGATAACAGAAATCAAATGGATAGCGGGCAAAAATAACCCAGCTGATGCACTTACAAAGTCAAAGAATTTTTCACAAGCACTCCAAAAATTAGTCGACACTAATTGGGTGGATTTAGAGAGTAGTAAGTGGGTTGAAAGGGAAGAGTGAGATCTAGTAGTAATAGGTCGACTTACAACATCTCTTCCGGTTGTTGCCAGTGTCGGTATATTACTATACTAGCAATACCTAGATACCAACTATGTGTAACATAGTTCGAGTTATGCATTATTTCATTTGAGTTATGAAGTTGGATTTATGGGAATTTATTCACGTGATTGAGAAGTGTATCTAAACAAGCATTAGCATTAGAAATGTAGACAACAACTACAATAGCAACAATTACAAGATAACCATTAACGTTAATACAGGATCACTGAACAACAGTATACTGTCTTAATATAAACCACCCGAGGTTTTACGACACTTTCCTTCAAAGAACACGTTCAAGAATGGTGTGCAAGGACACAACGAATCAGCGTCCATATACGTCAGCTTGGCAACACCCATCGTGGCGTACCCACTGCCTTCCTCCGCACTGCTGCACTGGCTGCGGCGCTACCAGTTCTCTTTTACGGCGCAGAGGTCTGGTGGCGCGGTCACACATATCTCCGCCGAGGACGTCCAACTTTTACCCGATCTCAACACCTGGTAGACATGATCTCCCGAGCTCTAGTCACCCTGGCTCGAGCAATTCTACCGATATACAAGACCACCCCTACGTCGGAAATTCTAAGAGAGGTGTGGCTCAAGCCTGCTCATATCCTACTTGAGGAGATACGCCTCCGCTCTGCTCTCAGAATAGCGGCCGTGGACTGTTTTCATCCTTTGGCTAAAAGGTCTATCGTCTCCCGCGCACACAGTCGCCTAACCGAAAAAATAAAGCTCGTTCCTTCAATCCCTCGGCATAAGCTTTTACCTCCTTCCTACAAAACACCTCTTAGTCAATCTCGAGCAGACTTCTCTGCTCAGGGATTTTGGGAGCGCATTAGGGAGCTGCCACCATGTGATATTCTTGTCGTAAATAGAGAAGTAACATGACTGCATAACTAATCTTACCCAAAACAGTATAGTGTCTTAATGCACTATTATGAAAATAATTAACCGAGATAATTATTTTCAACTGTATTACTAAGCTGCTTCCATGACCATCATGTTATCAGATTCTATAAGGATCCTCATTATTCTAGCAGCTTCTCTTGTTTGCCCTTATGGCCAACAACCTTCTTTATGGTGCTACACTTTACCTTATTTGGCAATGTATAGAAAGGTATAGAAGAATATAGAATGTACTAGTGGAATGTGGAACACCATTAAGAATGTATATAAGTAGGCAGAGTTTTCCCTCTGTAAAAAAGTAAGCATTTGTTAAAATACACATCTTCGTCTATTTGGGAACCATAAATACCCTCCCTCGTCGTCAGTATCAGTCTGTGTAATCATCGCCATTAACAGAACCTTCTAACCTTTAACGGTACGTCCTTCAGACTTGTTCATAACCAATTATTACAATTATTCTTGTCTTCTCGGATGGCTCAATACAGAAAGATGGTTCTGCTAGGGCAGGTGCCGTCGTTCTCCTCAGAGATATCACGATAGATGAAGTGAAAGTGCTCTTAGGGCCCGACTTTGAAGTCTATGACTCCGAGATCATAGGCGCCCTCGCAGGGCTTAGGGCTGCCACGGCAGCTGCTTCAACACATCTTGCTACCAATATTCATGTAATTCTCGATAACAAAGAGGCTGCACACCGTCTTCTCGATTCTTCGCCCTCCAAGTCCTCGCAAAAGGAAATTTTAGAGTTTCGGGACCTCGCATCTCGCTGGTCTACGACAAGAATCCTACCTATCGCATCTCCTGGTAGAGTCCAAGTAATGTGGTCTCCAGGTCACATGGGAATTCCAGGTAATGAGTTGGCCGACAAGTTAGCCGGAGAGGCGGCTCGCCAACCAGCTCCTCCTGCCGCATCCCTTGCCGGAGTTCAATCAAAGATACAAAAGCAAATATGGGACTTGACCACAGCATGGTGGCAATCTCATGCTCCCTCTACCTATTGTGAGTTGGGGATGCCATTTCCCAAGAAGCCTCCTGAGGAACTACGACTCCCTTGCCGTTATCTCGGATATTTAATCCAATGTCGCACTGGACACGGTGACTTTCGCGCTTATCACGAAAGGTTTCATCATAAAGATGCCCTTCTGACTTGTTCCTGCGAGGCTAGCAAGTCAATTGCACACTTAGTTTTCTGCCCCTTCGTGCGAGAGAGACTGGCTTTGGCTAGTCACCTACGAAGTCTGGGCTCACTTGATTTTCTCCTCGGCACCTCCCATGGAGCCAAGCGTTTTGCTACCATATTGGAGAAGGCCAGTTTTCTGTCAGAAATCTGTCCAATTCGTTCCATTTAACATAGTCATGTGAGGAATCTGCTGCATAGCGCTCGCAGTATCTTTGTGTCTTTTCATGGCCTCTATGCCAATTCATTTAATTTTCTGTATTTTATATTGCAGTCACCATGTCCCCTCAGGGATGGGGCTTTAGTTGTAGCTTGGGCCCGGTAGACCTTAAAAATAAATAAAGAAAGAAAGAAATAAATATGTGCGAAACTTTTAAAGGGCTCAAAGTAGCATCGCCATACAGATAAGAAGCGAGCACATCGGGATTAAATTCTTTCTGTACCGAAGAAAATTTCCTGGAGTTGACAATCCAAGATGCCTGTGTGGATACCCTTCGGAAAACGTCAAACATGCGGTAATGGCCTGCCCTTTAATAGTCAAGGGTAGGGCTGAGGTGTGGAGGAAAGCCAAAATTCGATCATTTGAAGCTATGATGAACGACCCAAAAGATCTGGCAAGGATCACGCAGTGGATCCTAGATCAAGGATTGTTTGAACAATTTTGACTGGTTGGGGAAGTGAAGAGGTTGATGTTGGAGAAAGGGGAAGAGAAAAGGAAACGAGGACTGTTTGACGAGAAGGTATCTACATGCACTGCACACCACAGTGTGATCGCACTTTCTAAAGGTAAACTTTTCATTCAACAGAACTTTATCGGGTAGGTTAGGGTGTTTTCACGGAAAGGTATCCTCCTATGTACATACAGTAGCTTACAAAAGTGGTCGAATAAATCACTAAATCTAATACATTTGACCATAACTTTACAACATGATATTGAAATGAAAATATTACAGCAAAATATGAAAATTTAAGTACTTTACTATCGCTGAGACAATTTTGAAGCAAAAAAAAAGAGAATTGATTATTCTATTGTGGTCTTGGCGTTCTCAATTACTCGACCAGTATTGGAAGCATCATTTTGATACAAGAACTCAAAGATCTTTTCCCAACTAGCCATCCAATCCACAAGATATTTTCTCTTGCATTCTGTAATTTCTTATTATCTGTACCTTTAAACAGCCATGGAAAATGAATCAACCGATTTCTGGGCTAATATATAGATGAATGGTGAAGATACGACCTGTCAATTAGGTAAAAGCTACAGAAGTAGCGTTATTTGAAATACAATCGAATCGATCAGTGAGGTGATAAGTGCATCTGTAGCGTAATTTGAATCTCAATGGAATTCAATCGATTGGAAAAGATAGAGTTTGAACTAAGGCGTAAAAGAACCCCAACCGTCATGTAAAAAGGAAACATAAAAGTCAGATTAATTGTATTTATGGAAATCATTCAGCCTCCAGTATCAAAATTATTTAATCAATTGATTTATACTTACATTTTGAAAATACTTCTACCCTGAACGAGATTATTTGGGATTTTTATCAAAGTAACCTTTTCTTTAAAAAATATGAAAAAGATATCTCCCGACCAAATAACATCCATTGCAAAATTAGTCCATGAAGGGAAATCAACGAATGAAAATTCGGCAATATTAGGACTCAGTCATACCACTGTTGTAAAATACCGAAAGATGATAGTGAAGGAAGCACCGAAATTTAAGAATGGACGGCCACAAAAACTATCAGCTAGAGACAAGCGAGAAATCGCCCGTTTAATGGCAAATGGGAGCGCTAAGACGGCAGTAGGAGCGTCCAAACTAGTAAATTCTGAAAGAGAAGATCAAGTTTCCGCTTAGACTGTCCGGCGGGCTTTAAGGGAGAAAGGTCTGAAGACGATAAAAAAGAAGAAGAATCCAAAGCTGTGAAAAGCTCATCAGAGAGCTCGCTTGAACTGGGCTTTATGCCACGAAAATTGGACGAAAGAAGACTAGAAAAGGGTGATTTGGTCAGACGAAACCAAAATAAACAGGCTAAATAGCGATGGGATTAAACATTCTTGGGATAAAGGCCCAAAGAATTTGCAACCAGAAGCGATCGAAGAGACCCTGAAGTTTGGTGGGGGCAATCTAATGATATGGGGGTGTATGTCATGGTATGGGAAAGGTGGAATGGGCCGTATAGTTGGACGAATGGATTCTAAACAGTATTTAGAAATCTTAGATAATTTTCTAGTACCTACTATGGATCGAATTGCCAGAGAGCCCGACTCGGTACCTGCAACTGAGCTCATCTTCCAGCAAGATAACGACCCAAAGCACACATCCAAGAACACAAAAAGCTGGATAGCTTCTAAAAATCTCAAGATAATGAATTGGCCCTCTCAATCGCCAGATATGAACCCGATTGAGCATCTTTAGGGTCGACTCAAGTGTCGACTCGGTGAGTATGTAGAGCCACCGAAAGGTATACATGAATTGTGGGAAAGACTTAGGGAAATTTGGCAAAACTTAGATCCAATTTTATGTCAGACTCTAGTTGAGAGTTTGCCGTCGCGTGTTGCAGCTGTAATAAAGGCCAAAGGGGGTCATACTAAGTATTAAAATGATGCTTCCAAAACTGGTCGAGTAATTGAGAACGCCAAGACCACTATAAAATAAACAACTCTCTTTTTTTTGCTTCAAAATTGTCTCAGCGATAGTAAAGTAAATAAATTTTCATATAATGCTGTAATATTTTCATTTCAAGATCATGTTGTAAAGTTATGGTCAAATGTATTAGATTTGGTGATTTGTTCGACCACTTTTGTAAGCTACTGTATGAAAGTTAGTAGTCACCTGCATAGACCCAATGGGTGCCTAATTGGGTTAAATGAATTCAAATTAATAATAATATGTGTACTTCTGTATCCCAAGCTTGTTGCAAAACTATGTCCATGTTTCCTCTCAAGTTTTTTATTTTACTTTTTTCTTTTGGAGTTCTTGAGTAGATCCATCTAATTAGCTCTAAAGGATGGAGATTATGGCGAGACGATATTACAGTACCAGACACCAGGATCATTCAAACCTGACGGGGGACGAAGACGGCGTTTCTACCTGTACGTGGTGTCCCCTACGAACCTGGAATTTATCTTCAGAGCCAACAGAAACCACATTACTTGGTCACGGAGGAAAAGTCATCCAAACGAGTTTCCGGGGCGTACCCAGCTCCCGTTATGGTGGTGATGGATCAGACTAAGCTGGCCCTTTTTACCAAGATGAATTCTCACTGTTTACAGATATTCTGGCATTATACTGTCTCCTGAGGAAAGAGCACCGCTACCTGAGCGCTGGTGGTGTCGGTATAAGGAGGATATCTGGACGATAGGATATAAGGGAAATACAGATGGGGATACGCACCTCGTGTGACTCTGGTGTCTAGGCCTCGCCTGGCTGGAGTTGCAGGTTTTTGGAGACTTTTTCCCGCGTACCGGTTTCCATGACTGCTTTTTTTCAATTTTTTTTGAGCAGAAGGTTCCGTAGAAAAGGTGGTTGAATTCTACGGGTAATTACTGAGCTAAATGGCCACCCGTCATGGGTCAATGTATCAATGATCTTAGGTTCGAGGTAAAAGGGGATAGGAGCACTGTAGAAGGTGTGGCCTGGGTCAGAGAGGAGCCCTAGAGTTATAATAGTCTTGGGCTCTACATAGCACGAATAAACAAAACTACTAATCATTCAAACCTGACATAATTCTCAGACGCCACCTCGATTAGTGATTCAGCCACTTTCCTCTTTATTAACACGAACTAAACTTAAAAGGGGTGTTTCTTTTTGTTTGTATCTATTATTGGGTCTACGGATAACGTGCAGCCACGCACCCTAAAGTTGCCTACTGGGACGCAAGACCTCGGATAGCGTATGTTAACCTCAGTCGCTAGAATTAAGATAATGCAATCTTGACGCTGAACAGTCATACTAAGGGGGCATTCGCCGGCACCACTAAAGGGTTTCATTTGGTGAGACTTACGCCCCGCTTCTCTCCTCATTCGTGAATACCTGCCCAAGGAAAAAACAAAAAACCTCGCACTCCTCAGTATGCTTCAAAATCCTGTCCTCCGCAACCGCGCGAGATTTGATCTCACAACGTCCTCCTATCTTGTCATAATAGGTGTTCAAGCTACAGGACTTTCAACTTGGACATGACCCAGATAAAAAGTTAAAAGGTTTGGATGAATACACACAAGGGATTTTCTATCCGGATCATTCATAAATTCGTTTGAAAGGTCGACTCTACAATCTATAACGTGATATAACGCACAAACGGCAATCCTCAAAGTTTGAGTTGATTTTGTGGAGAGAAATCGGGAATTATCTACATGGAGAACACGCCTACTAAATTTTATGACGAGCATTCTTTGCAAACAACTTTAGGTTTTGTTACAGCAGAAAAAATTGAATACAAATCTTAGAATATATCTTGTAGATGTATTATCTAGATATTCTATAAACAATGGGCATAAAATATCCTGATTTTCTGTGGCTGAATGAATCCTCCATCCAGGAGTTCCTAGAGGACTAGAAAGCGCAGAGTGTTTTTTGATGTGCCCTCGAATAGAAAAGATCCCTGGTTGATTGAAGGAAATAGTTTGGTAGTACTAAGTTGTTCAAGTAGAGCTGATAAGTCATGAAGATAAGAATGCCAAGAAAATTTTTCCTCTGAAATTTAGGTTACAAATTCGAATTGGAAGAAGCCAAGATGCTCTACCTTAACCTTGGTTAATTTTTCCTAGTTTGACTCATGGAAGATGTCCTACATTAATAAACGGCTATTCTTTAAATCTAAAGGTTATGTTGGCGAACCATTTTGGATGCCATCCCAATCCCATCTTGTCCACGAGATCCCTTAGAGTTTACAAGTAAGATCCAAATTTGTTCCGAATGGAACTGTCTTCGAACCATTTATTACCTAGATCATACCCCTTTTTCGATTTCTTCTGATGACTATCATATTCGAAAATTAGCCTTTGGTTTTGTAGTATCATGTAATCTGAGACGTCACGAGCGTATGCCCTGTGAAATTGAGTGTCTCAAATCTACTCCGGAGATTTTTTGAAAGCCTTGATCAAATTTAAGAATGTAAGTATATAAATTCTCGTAAATCAAACGTAGCGAGTACTCAAAAAACGTCAGTTGTCGTATGCCGGGATATAACACCAAGCTGGACTTTGATACCCGTCTTATTCTAGCCTTGAAAAATTTAGTCGTATCCCTTATGGTAATTGGTAGCTCATACCTTTGAATTAAATGTAAACCAGAAGCAGTTTCAACGATTTCGCTTACTTCACCTATCCTAAGTTGAAATGCAGCATCTTCAAACTCTTTCTGCATGTCTCCTGTGCCAAAAAATCCAAGGTCTCCTTGCTTCCGAGCGCTGCTACAATCTGATTCTGTCGCGGCTATTTCACCGAGAGTATGTGTGCCATTTCGTATGTGAGCTTCATATGTGAGTATTTTCCTGTATGCTTCCTCTTTGGTACGCTTGATTTCATTCTACATTGTATAAGTAAGGATTCTTAATCCATATTTGTAGGATCTCGCTGCAAGTACCTCACGCCAGCTAGAAGGACGACGACTATCTTTGTGCTTCACTAATAAATGACTTGCTCGAATCTTTCCTTGATTTTCAACAGCACCGATTGGCCCAGAGACATCTTGTCTGCTTCCAGGGCCACTGCGATATTGAGCAATATATGCCCTGAGCCTCTCAGTATCTGTTCCCGCAGGTGGCTCCCATCGAGATTCCTTTGAAGCTTCATTGAAGTAGTACGGGAGATTTTTCGAGTTTGAGTGGCGAACTTCCCAGCCAAGAGGCAAGCCGGCAGAAGCCTGTAGGATTATAAGTTTCTACCTTTTAAACTAGCTGATCTAAATGGAGATAAGGTATCACAAAACTTCAAGAGTTAACTTGCCATTTTACTCCAATGTTAAACCCGAAGATTACAGAGAGTTGGGAAGGATTTCACAGAGTATTGGAGTAGCTTGATAAATATTGTATTAAGTTTAGACTTGAAATATTAGTTAGACTGTAGTGCGACCAATTGTTGGTTCCAACCGCACTAATGATCGGGCATTATTTACGACACCCGAAACTGTCTGAGACTTGTTATCGCCAACACGATACGCGAATTACTAATTCAGCCAAACACAAATCTTTGAGATTTCTCCCAACTCCTCGATACAAAGCAATGGCGTCTCCTGGATCGATGATCAGTGACGAGGGATCAAAGAGAATGGAACAAATAACTTTCAGATTTTGTAGCGAGTGGTAAATGTCTCCTTACGATCGATCTTATCATTACTAACATTGTTATATTTCTAACATGTTATATCCTAAAGAAGATCCCGATACTCATCGTCTCCAATTTGCATGCAGAACATGTCAATATTCCGAAGAAGCTACATCATCATGCGTTTTTCGTAATATATTGAACAATGCTGTCGGAGAAACAGCAGGAGTTACCCAAGACGTCGGATCAGACCCAACGGTAAGCTGACGTTTTGTTTCTCATCACTGAATATTATGAGAGATAGAGAGACTCGAATTGAAGTGTTTTGTGGGGTGGCATTCAGAACAAACCAGGACTGGAAACTAAGTTTTGGGGGACTACGAAGCACTAACTAAAGTCTCGAAATATAGTTACCACGCTCAAATAAAACATGCCCTAGGTGTAAGACAGAGGATGCAGTGTTTTTTCAGTCTCAACAAAGATCTGCTGAAACTGGAATGGTTAGCAACTCCAAATCGAATTCTTCTATCACTCTAACCTCTAAAAGAAACTTTTTTTCGTATGTTGCGGTTGTGGTCACATCTTTGCTTAATTCTGGTGTAATATAAACTTGGTATCATCTTGTGATATTGCTATGGCACAGACTCAATCTTAAGTATGTGTACATGTACCATAATTTAAGGGACAAAAAATTAGTCGGCGTTTTTGAAAGGTTCAAACACGTACCGGTAAGCAAACCTAAGGCATGAGTTTATGAACCGGTGCCAAGGAGCGTCAATGGAGCAATTGGATACTAGAGAAACATGAATTTTGAATGTACCTAAATCACTTGTCGTTGTTTAAAGGCTGAATACAAAAGGGTTTTAATAAAAAAAAACTGATAAGCTTTAATCTAATGATACAGAATAAATTGAACCGTAATTATCCGATGTCTTGCAAGAGCCCACGAGGCTTTCTCTCATTTGAATCTATGTTTGCCAACACATCACTAGGCAAACGGAAGGTACATGGTAAGAATCACTAATCTTTTTTATAATATAGTCATCTTTTAACAATTGCATGTCGAATGCCTCTTGAGTCAATGAATTTCGCTCTGGAGATAATTTAGAACAACTTAATCTAAAGATGTTTTGGAGCTAAAGATAATATCTTGGACCATTTATTCTTGCGCAATTCAGTTCCGACTACTCCTACACAGAAATGAGTAAAATTTGAATCCATCATATGTGAGGGACATACCGTTAATCCTAGATCCGATTGGCTCACCTGCCTTGTTGATCAATACACATGCGTTATCGTCGAATTTCACGACACTTCCATCCGGTCTCTGTAATTTTTTGGCGGTTCTAACTACCACTGCGTGCCTAATGTCACCTCTGCGTACTTTGTTTCCAGCAGACAGTGCTGCTGAAGCATCAGGACCTGACTCTAAGCCCAAATTTCGTTGTTTTTGGACAACTACAATAATCCTGTCGCCTAAAAACTATGAGGAAATTTCTCGAGCTGGTTGTTGATATGATGATGTACCGATTTTCGCATGTCTTTTCATCCGCATAACATTTACGCATTCAACGATAGCTGCGCCAGAATTGTCGATACAATTTAGTATTGTCTACACCAAAGTCAGTGCTTGAAAAGTTTATGGGCCATATCTTACCTTTAGTTGGATCATTATGTACCTTTCGCAAGGACTTCTGTTGTCAAAGAACAGAGAATTTGTTTTGCCTCGGCTGAAACTCACGTGACGTTTTTTAGGGATACTGTAACATGGATTAATTTTGACTTTCACGATTATTACGTGTACGTCTCCCTGAACCGGTAACGTCTAGCAATCTTCGAAGTCTTCAGAATTGTTTAGAAAAATACTGTGGTCATGTACGTTTTTCTGATATGGAGACAGCGGGTATTAACACGGATTTCAGATGAGTCTAGCTTATTTACTATTTTCCAAATTCATTCGGAGCAAAAACTATGAATACTATCTGATTCTTGACCCCTGTACCACCTCATGCCCCTACAACACCAATCCATGTAACCCTTAAAAATCTAAACATTATTTACCCTGGTACTTCAATGACGCTACTAACAATTAAAAAGTTGGGCTGTACTCTGTGATTGTTTCTACCCAGTGATCCAAGACTGTAATCATCTTACACGTAACAAGCTCTTGGGATACGATGACATTCAAGGTGACAATTGATCGTGTTGACTTATCAGGGAAAACAAATCTCATCGCTAGGTTCTGAATATAAAAACTCGAAAACTTAGTGACCTTCGGTTCAGCAACAAACTGCGATTTTAATAATATGAATGCGAAATCTATATTTCCATGAGAAAGCTGGATTTTTCCATGCCCGGGTACCAGCGCTTCTTTGTAATAATCTCGAGGTCCAACATCATTGCTTTCTTGGGGACAGTCTATCCAGATACTTTTCATTTCGACAGCGAATCTCGCTATGGCACTCAACTGTTCTCGAAAGAAGTCACGGCTCACGCTAGCTCAACTTGCCGCGTACGACGACATATTGACAGATGCTCTTGTTGACCATGTACGTTTCTCGTCATAATTAATAATCAAATTTCCAAATAATCTTATCAGCTCTTTCAGGTCTATTTCTGGACGACAACACGGAAAAATAAGAAAGCATATCATTCTTCTCGTAGTATAAAGGAAGAAGATGTTGCTTCGATTTTACAAAAAAGGGTTATTCTCGAAAAAAATCTCTCCAAGGCCGAAGCTGAGCTACTCGCGCTGCCCGGTCTGAAAAAGTTTAGGGAATCTCTCAAATCTGATAGGGAAAAGTTAGACTTTACCCTGCATTTGCGGCGATACATTCAAATTTATCTGCCAGATTGTCCCTGGGAGGTTTCAACTACTAATAGATACACGATAATGGATCAGGAGGCTACTGTAACCGCGAGATCCTTCATCAAAAGGAAACAGAAAATTAAGTATCTAGCCGGAATTCAAGTCATCATGACAAAAGAAGAATTAGAATTGACCCAAAAGAATCGAATGGATTTTAGCATCGTGTTCTCTAGCCGCAAGAAGGCATCATCTCTTTTCCTTGGCCCGGCCCGCTTTGCTAATCACGATTGCCAAGCCAATGCTAGACTCTCCACTTGTGAAAATGCTGGCATGGAAATTATTGCTGTGAGAGATATAGAGGTCGGTGATGAAATTACCGTAACATATGGTAGGATTACTTGATTAGAAAATGTAAGCATAATAACTGACTATTGCATAGGTGAAGATTACTTTGATGAGGATAACTGTGAATGTTTGTGTCGGACATGTGAAATCAAGTGCCAGAATGGCTGGTCTTCGCCTGATGATGCTGTCGATAGGTTGAAAGCACAGTCGAAAGCACAGTCAAAAGCACAGTCGAAAGCAGAAAATTTGCGACATGCACACCTCGATGATTCAAACATCTCCCAAGTGAACGTGGCCTTCTCCAAAAGAAAAAGAGAAGAAAGAGAAGAAAATCTGTCGTCTTCGAAGAAACCTCGACAAGATGTCATCGACCTAACAGAAGACTACACCGGGATTCCAACGCCTTTGAGTGTCCAGCCATCACCTTTGCACTTCACTAGATCAATATCTCGTAGCTCAAACCCTACGAATCTTAGCTCTCATGATAATTCACTCCCGACATCAGATGAAGAAATCGATTATGAAACTTTAAAGCCTGATGCATCTAAACCACGAACCTTGAAAAGTCTCAGTAAACTTCAGGAATGCAAATCATTATCGGAAGAACACTTTGTTTCCAGAAAAGATTGCGAAAGTATTTCTAGCGAGCTTTATACAAGCAAAGACTCCGTCCCCCAGACTAGACAGCTTCAGAGTCCTGAGGATACCTGTACACGTCCGAGCTGCTCTCCAAAGAAACCTGGAAGAAAAAAAATCCCATCGAATAATAGACGCGGCCATTCTACGACAATTCGTACCCCCGGTGACTACCAGTTGACACCACGTCTTACAGCAGACCTCGCGAGCGATTGGGTTGAATGTCAAAATTGCGAAGAATATTTTGTTCAAATCAATGCATACAACCGCCGTTTCTCGTGTCCACGGTGTGAGCGCCACAGTAAGTTATATGGATACATGTGGCCCAAGACCCAGAAATCCGGTAAAGATGATGAAGAGCGAATACTCGATCATAGGACCGTCAACCGCTTCATTCATTTCTCAGATTACAAAGCGGCCTTGAGAAAGCGCTTCCGAGACCAGATCGCAAACCAGGTCGAGATGAAAATCTTCAGCGATGTTGAGTCAGAAGATCCTGGAGATCTGGAGAGGAGTAAAAGGGTGACTAGGGTTACAAGATCCCGACGCACCTTTTAAGAAAATCTTGAAAATAGATGTAGATAATTTGTTTCATGGACTTAGCATGTTCGGAGTTCCTTGGAAGTCGGAGAGAATCGGGCTGTTTTTTGGGAATTGTAACATATAGTATCATAAAATTTGGGAATACCAATGAAAAAATTAGAGGATAAGATTACGATACGAATAATTTAATAAGCGTCAGACCACCTGACTGTATCATTCTATTCGTGTTATTTCATACCTGCGAGAGATGGGGACACGATCATGTTAAGATTTCCAAAGTTTTGATCGTGTGTACGTCAAAACGTATGCACAAGATTACAGAGCTCCAAGGCATACTTTCAGACGCTATTTTGTTTTTCCGAAAAGCTTGAAGTAAACTTTATCACGAAGGCTAGAGACAAGTATCCACGAGTGTGAAACAAATAAGACATTACATTGGTGACCCGTCGACAGTGTGGTCCCAGTCGTATGCAAATTTCATCCAACCTCCAGGGGGCCCATCTTCCATCTTCAATTCATGCACCACAAAATCATAATAGCCTTCGTCTGGTAGTAAACCTTCACACACGTTCCCCCCCATAGCTACATTAATAATAATACGAAAGTCGCGTAAAGGTCGAATGCTCTTGGGCAAGGAGGCTCTCATGACCGGCCGACTATCTATATACCATATTACTTTACCACCTTTACCACTTGAAGCCTGCTCCCATACGAGAGAAAATTCATGGGCCCTGCCCGGCGGGCCTAGAGACGTTTCCCGGACACAATGTTTCTTGGCATCGGTAGCGTTGTAATGGCCCCAGTGTAGACAACTATGGTTCATCGGGCTACCGTTCCAAGCTTCGCAGATGTCGATTTCCCCATCCGTGGGCCAGGAGCAAGGTTCAGCTGGTAGTAGCCAAAAGGCAGGCCAAATACCGCGGGCACTGGGCACGCTAAGCCAGGCTGTTAAGCATCCAGCGTCGCGCTGCAGCGTCTGTTCCGAAACGAGTCGGGCGGATGTGTAGCGGTTGTGTAATGCATGCGGACGTGAGATGGCACGCACTATGAGCTTGTGATCAGGCGTAAAGAAGCTGTTTTCCGGTGACTGCGTGTAGTTCTGAGACTCGTTGTTACCCCACCCATGATCCCCGGTCTCTCGCTCAAAATAATTCCAGATATCAACAGCAGGATGGAAATCGGGACGCCAATAAATTTTGCTTTTAGGAAAGGGTGTTGCAGGTGTGAAAGAACTAGCGCCTGGGACGGGAGGTCTGGTCGAGTTGGGTATCGGCGGTTTCGCATGCTCGTGTGGTACGGTAGATGGTGATTCTAATTGTAAGAGGGCCTCTCGAAGTTTGGCTTTGCCCTTCTTGAGCAGGCGGTCGAAGAGATGCCCGAATGGCATGGTGCGCAGATGTCGATCTGGAACGTGGGGGTGAGAGGTGTCGATTTGCAAGGCCAAACTCCGTGCGCATGATCGCTAGTTTGAGATGAAAGGGCTTGGTTGCGATGCAAATCTGTCACTTTGTATCTCTCAATTCTATTTCGAGTGCCCGTTGTAATCAAGAGTCGACAGCTGTAGGTAGAAGTACTGGTGACGTAATGGGTGTATACTTCAAATAAATGTATATTTGTACCTAAGAGCGGTTGAATTCATATAATGACTTATGAAATATATCGTGATATGAGATTATTAATGTATGAAGACGCACGATTCTTTCAGTGCGGAAATAGCTGTGGAGTATATATATCTACAAAATCCAGCTAGTTTAATGCTAAATAATGATGAAAGTTATTGCCTCTAATCTAATCTTGCGAGAACGATCCTGGTGTCAACTGGCTGTCACTTTAGCTGAGCCACTGAACACATAAATCTTGAACAACTGGCGATTACTTACGTCAGTTGTGGACAGGTACTGGTAGCTTCATCCTATCGATAACACTAATCTACTTTGAGGCCCAATAATCTTCACAAGCTTTATTCCTGAGCTTGTGATTAAACTGTCTGTGCGCTCGTTCCTGGGATTCTTCATACTAAAATACAGAGTCTCAGCCCTAAAGATTGTTAGTGGCTGATATTAGTTTTGTGTTTTAAGATAGGTAACTGCAAGGTATACTCTGATACTACGGTATTAATCGTGTATAGGCGCTAAAATTCGACTTTTACAGGGTATATAGGCTTTTACTAACTTGAATTAGCATGACGATAAGTAGATCTCCCCACCTAAACTTTAAATTTGTATGGCAAAAATTTCACAACGAAATATTCGTTGGTTTTGCTTTTTTGGTCCATTATAGCCCTCTATTCACTTTTTAATTCATTAATACATTTCATAAATAAATTATACTTCTATCTAGCTAATAATTTACATATCCGCCTTCAGCTTCGTAAACGGCTCTGATTCTTCGGAGCATCGAATCTATCAGTTTCTCCAAGTCATCCCCATTAAACCCCAGATCCCACGCCTCGTTCACTATTTGACGAAGATGCCCTTGACTCCGCTGCCCCCCTTGATCCAACGCTGGATAAAGACGCTCCATGTACGCTTTCATATAACTCCACAAAGTTTCTATCGGATTTAAATCAGGAGAATATGGCGGCCACTCCATTAGAGAAATATTCCTCCTTTCAAACTCACGCATAGTTTGCCTCGACTTGTGAGGAGGGGCGTTGTCCTGCATCACATCTAGTCCTGGTTCCCGAAAGACCGCACTCTCTATGAGAGGCACTATCCTCTCGCAGTAACTGGCCGCAGTGATATGGCCCCACTCCTCCCAAATCAGGCAAGGCCCCTTCTGTCGTCCAAAGAAAGATCCCCAGAACATCCACCCAACTCTCCTCCGCGTCTTGGCTAGGACACAGGTATCTTCGTACTCTTCCCCAATCTTTGACTTAAACTTAGCTCAAGGGAACTCTAAATCTTAGGAGCCTTTAAGGGACTACTGACCTTTCTTGTGACCCAACGATCACTTTGCCGACCATTCATAGCCCAAGTCTCGTCGGACCAGAGGACTCTCATCCAATGTTCCTTCCGCCAGTGGAGATGTATTCTGGCAAACTCATATCTCTTCAGTTTGTTGACTGAAGAGATAGGAGGTTTTAATCGTGCAATCCTGCGTGCATATCCCCTCTTTGCCAGTTCACGTCGGATCACATTCTCGCTCACACCAAAGTGCCGAAATATAAAATGTGCAAGTTGGAAAAATGACATCCGACGATTTTCCGATGATAAACAGACGAAAAATTCTATTTCATCGACCTGGGAACTACTTAGAATAGGTGGCCTACCACTGGAGTACTGAGGCTCGGTATTTTCAACGCTCATGGTGTATTGTACCTGTCGCCATGTAATCCCAAGGCGTTGAGAGATTTTGACGTAACTGTGTCCCTCACTGGCCAAGGTTCTAACCTGCACATGTTACTCTCTTAACCTTATCAATTTGTAGATTTCAGACTTACTTGAATACGTTGAGTTTGTGTTAGGCGTTTTGCATAAGTAGGAGATGCTGATGATGGAGAAGGTTGTTGAGGTGAATCCATCTTTGCGGCAATCTAGTACAGTAAATTAAAATCTTCTAAAGTAGTTGACTTAAGGTTCAGATGCACTCACATGAAGTAAAAATTAGATAGATGAATGAAATAAAAGTATGCCGTTGAGCAAAATAATAGTAAATAGCTGACAATGATTTAAACGAAACGACCTCAGGTGTGCGCGAGTGAAGAAAGGTGCAGGCATGAAGGTGGGCGTTGGACTTCATATACAGATGCATATCTCTTATGCCTTAGGCCATAAGATTTTAAAATTTGAAGCTAACAGGGATACTGTGGATCTATCGTGAGGTAACCTGGAATATCACCACTTTATCTCCACTTTATCCCCGCTTTAACCCCTGTACCCTATAAGAAGCGGATCAACGAACAATACCCTATCATGAGAGTAGACACACAAAACCAACATCAACCACTAACAATCTTTAGGGCTGAGACTCTGTACAAGCTCAGACTAAAATATCAGGGAAGATTCTGTGCTTAAAATGAGTCATTTGCGGGTCATCAAAACCTAGTCACGCATCATCTCCGGCATATAATTTTAGCGAGGATTAATGTATGGTCTTTTTCGCAGACATTTAATTTTGAACACTTACGAGTTGTCTGGATTAACGATCACATCTCAGTGTTCCTGTGACGTCTAGCAAGGGTCGGATAGTATAGTGGTACGCCGTCCCGGCCATTCTCCGATATAGGGCCTGATTAACTTAGACACATGCGTTACTCGAGACAGGAGAAAGTTAGCTCGACTCCGTCAAGGTTTTCACACTATTTCTCTCATAATGACATCGTATTTGCACGATGATCAAAGCACACACAGATAACCTCGGGATTTGCTCGCATCTTCCTGTAGCGGGTATCCACGGGAGAGGTAACATGTCGTGGGGCGTTGTCCTCGAGTGTTGTCTGCAATTGAGCTGAGTCGGATTTTTTTTAAAAAAATAATATTGTATTTAGCCTCATAGCTATGACAAAAGATTTAAATACATTTTTTATTATTAACCTTTTTCACTGTATCCCTAACTCCGCCCTCCTTTGGCACTAGTCTTGGCTCATAACTTAATGAAGACTATCCAACATTTGTTTCATCCGGTGGTTGCACTCCTAAGCAAACATTTAGAAATACAATAATTTTTTTTATTTAAAAAATATTTCTTGATGGAATGGTTGGGCTGTTTTTTGTTACGTAGGAAAATAAAATAAATTATGACATAAATCAATTTTAAATAAATAAATAGAGAGATGATGTAGATAAAAATTCAAAAGAAAGCATTATAATTTTGTAACGTGAAGTAATTCGTAGAATGTAATTGTGCTATGTGTAAGTTTCGATTTGTGGGGATTTATATTTTGAAATGCGCTGACTGGATTGTAAGAATTTCGGAAGACAGAGTCTACCAACTTTGGTATTGAAGAGAATGGCCAGATTTTGTGGTTCAAGTCCATCAAATTCCTTTTTCCTCTCTCCATCAAAATAGGTGCAATCAAGTATCAGATGTGGCATAGTTTGTTTCTCCTTGTTACAGAAGTTAGAAATGTCACTATTTACTTTCCCAATCTTGTAGAGATAGGCTAGGTTGTTCCCAATCCCAGTTCTTGCCTGAAAGTATGATGACTGAGCGCCTCTACTGAACATATTCAGATTCAAAGCCTTTGACTTGAAGATAGGTATAGATATCCTTGCAGATGTCCTATAAAATCTGCCGAGTCCAATGGCCTTTCTGCCTTCTTCTCTTAGCACTTGCTTTGTCCATTCAGTTTGCCAAGTTATAAGAATTTGTTTTCTTATTTTGTTCATTTAAAAACGAATAAGACGTAAATATGTCTTTGGATAAAATCGGTTGGTCCAGACCTTTCCTTGCAAGGTTGTCGACTAGTTCATTGCCCTCAATTCCTTGATGGCCCGGACACCAATGTACTTTTAGATTGATCTTATTACTCTCAGATCTAACCTTATGTGAAAAGAAATTAAGAGCTTTGGAAATTCTGAGTAGAGCAGCTTGGCTGTCAGAAAAAAGGAAACAGCTTGCCTTGGTATTGTTGCAGAGATACGACTTAAAGCCTTATAAATTGTGTACGTTTCTGCGTCAGTGATACCAATGCATCTACCAAGATTGAATGAAAGACATTTAAGCTGCCGGGTATAAGGAAGATAGATAGAAATGCCTATGGCAGCACCCTTGTCCTTGACCAAGGAGCCATCAGTATATATAATAAATGAGGAAGGAGGGATAGTCTGTAATAGATTCATATGATTATATTTTGCAAAAGACTTATCAAGTTTGCTTATAGTGATATCCAAGGAGTTACTCATCCATGGCGGGGACCACTTGGCATTTAGAGGCTCCAACTTAGATGTTATGGAGAATTTCTTGAGTAAAAGAAATAGTCTATGAAGTTGACTGCTAGGATTTTCGTCCAAGGAAGCAAATATACTCAGATCTATTGAGTGGCAAAAAGGAAAAGGTTCATTTTGTAATTTACAAGATAATGAAATGTAAAGGGGGTGGTGAGCTTGCATTTTCAGGATACGTAACGCGTAGAAGGCAGCCTGTTTGAAATGTCTTACTCTGGTTGGGAGAAGGGCCGCTTCAACTTCCAAGGCCTTGCTCGGGCTACTTCTATAGGCACCTGCGATTGAAACAAGGGCTTGATTTTGTAACTTATCACACATGAGTCAGTTTTGCTGTACCATACTTATCATACCAAAGCACTGAGCCGTAGTCTAAGACAGGAATAATAAAGGACTGATAGAGTTGCCTCAACGCATTAAAGCTTAGTCCCTTGGATCTAGAAGAAAGTTGGAAAAGCCTCTGCATAGCCCCTTGTGCTAGATGGAGTCTTTTTTCCACATGATCTTTGAATGATAAGTTGTGTTGCAGCCAAATCCCTAGCCACTTCACTGAAGTTTTGGGTTCCAATGAGAATTCTTCAAAGTGCAATGGCTCCAAATAGGCTTGTTTTTTTTGATAAATGTAATAACTCGGATTTTGATTTTTCAAACACAATTGAGAGTGATTGTGCTTTATCGAAGAGGGTTTTAAGATAGGGTTGAAGTTTAGAAATATTTTTCTTCACTTAAGAAGAGGCATAGGAAATGCAAATATCCTCAACATAGGAGATTTCTAGGAATTTATTCAATGGATCGATAGAGAATAACTCGCTTATTGAAAGGAGAAAAAGCAGAGGAGAGATAGGACTACCTTGAGAAGCCCCAGTAACAGGATAAGGTTGACTCAGTTGTCCATTGAAAGGAAGCTGAATTTTTCTTTGGGAGAGAAATGAGGAAACCCATGAAATGAAGTTGGCGGGGAGATTCTTCCTTCTCAAGACTTGTATCAGCTGACTGGGCTGAAGTTTATCAAAAGCCCCCATAACGTCTAAGAAAACACAAGACACAACTCTATTTTTCGATATGTGATGTTCGGCAAAGTTCTGAAGGAGCATAACAGCATCTATGACTGATCTTTGTTTTCTTCCTCCCATCTGACTAGGATGAAGAAGGCCGGGTGAAATACAGTGACCAGCAAAACTGTTCGAATGTTTTGTAACTTTCGCTTGTAAGCCTCATAAAATTTCATCTGCTTGACCAATTCACAAAATTTTTACATTAATAAAAAATTCCAATTCTGTGGTTTCTTTTGATATAAATTAGATGATGTGAATCGAAAATTTGGTGGAGTAATCGCGATTGAAAGGGCGTTGGTCATTCGAACAGTTTTGCAGGGGGGATGTGGGGAAAGTATAACTAGGCATCAGGAGCACTGTAGGTCTTCATGAAAGGTTGAGTTTGTAATCATTTACAGCACATAATCACTTTCTACTGTTACTCGAATCTTTTTTTATCATGAGGCCTCTATCTCAATCAAAAATTGATGTCATTCTTCACCACCTTGACCATGGACTTTCCATCCGTTCAACAGCTCGAGAATGCAATGTCTCAGTTTCTACCGTTTCATGTATTCGCAAGAGACACCGTCCAGATCTTCAGGTGAACTTAGGAGGGCGACCTTGTTAGCTCAGCGAGCATGACACTCGTCATGCCGTCCGTACCATAACATTCGGTAAGGCCGATACCGCTGCCGAAGTTGCCCAAAACATCAGGGACATGAAAAATTGCTCTATCTCTGTTGATACAGTCCGACGGACCCTCAAAAAAGCAGGGTTAAAAGCTGTTGTGAAAAAGAAAAAGCAAAAGAAGGACCGTCTTGACTTTGCTATGGCCCATAAGTACTGGACTACAGATGATTGGAAGCGTGTAGTTTGGTCAGACGAGACGAAGATAAATCGCTTGCAGTCAGATGGAAGATCTTGGACCTGGAAAAGGCTAGGACGAGGCTTGATAGAGAGAGAGGTAGAGGAGACCCTCAAATTTGGTGGCGGTCATATTATGATCTGGGGCTGTATGCTGTGGGAGGGGACGGGAAACATGTGTAAGATTGATGGGTTGATGGACCAGCATCTATACACTGAGATATTGGAGGAGGATCTCCTACAAACGCTGGTGGAATACGGTAAAACCCCCGAATCCGTTATCTTCATGCAGGACAATGATCCAAAGCATACCTCGAAGAAGGCCAGACAATTCCTCAGAGATCATTCTCTCGCCGTTCTCCCTTGGCCAGCAAACTCCCCTGATCTTAATCCCATCGAGCATCTCTGGAATTACATCAAGAAAAGACTCAAGGATTACCCCCAACCGCCAAATGGGATCCTGGAGCTTTGGGACAGAGTTCAGGATGAATGGGCAAAGATTCCTGCAGAGGAATGTCAGAAGCTGATAGAGAGTCTTCCTAGGCGCATAGATGCAGTGATTAAGGCGAAAGGTGAGCATGTAAAGTACTAAATTACCAGTTCAAAAATTTCCCCATACCCCCCCTGCAAAACTGTTCGAATGACCAACGCCCTTTCAATCGCGATTACTCCACCAAATTTTCGATTCACATCATCTAATTTATATCAAAAGAAACCACAGAATTGGAATTTTTTATTAATGTAAAAATTTTGTGAATTGGTCAAGCAGATAAAATTTTATGAGGCTTACAAGCGAAAGTTACAAAACATTCGAACAGTTTTGCTGGTCACTGTATGCGCAAGGTATGATATTCTTCTAGAAAGGATTCTCTCTAGGAGTTTGGACAAACACGGGCTTAGAGAAATAGGTCTGTAGGCCTTAGGAGCTTAGTAATCGGGCTTACTTCTCTTGGGAATAATAATGCCTGTGGATTCTTTCCATACTGATGGATGTTCACCACATTCAAATAGAAAAGTATGTGCTAATAGAAATAATTTAGGAGTGCTTTCAAGTGGTTTTTTGATCATTGTCCAGTCAACATTATCCTTCCCAGGAGATGTTTTCTTTTCTGGTACTGCCTGAAGGAGTTCATCAAGGGAGAGTTCAGGCCGGTCCCACTGGGAGCTGGCTTTTGGAGAAACAATTCTCCGTTAAGCTGACATTAAATGGAATGTATTTTCGTAAACATTTGGAGCAAGTACATTATCGGGGTTTGACAGGGTAGAAGGAGACATTGAAAATGAACTAGGATTATTGCTTGAGACTTCTTGGGGAAACAGTGAGCTAACTAGAGCAGTGCACTTGTCTGCAAAAGTTGATGCTACTAGGTTCTGGCCTTGAGAGTCTCTGTACTTCAAAGTTGGTATCAAGAAAGGTTGGAAGAACTTGGGATTAGAATAGTTGAAAGCTTTGAATATACTTTTTTCTTGAGCGCCAGCGAGAGAATCCCCACAATGTTTCTTTTTCGTGAAACTTATTGTTCTGAAATAGGTATTTCTTGAGATCCTAGCCTCCTCAATGTCATTAGAAAGCCAAGACTTTTTGGCTCTCCTCTTTTTTGAGTGGTAGTCTTTTCTCATACTGATGAGTTGCTCAGTCTACCATACTTTGGAATGACTTGATGGCTTGGACATTGGAATGGCACCTTTAGCCGACTTAATAATGAGGTCTTGAAGGAGACAGGCTACTTGGTCTGGCTCCTTGACTAGTATTGCGTTTTGAATGAGAGAAGTATAATGAGATTCAGATAGTGAAAGGATACGGGTAAAGACCTCCCAGTTAGCCTTTTTGATGTTAAATCTTGCAGATAAGCAGGGGCCAGGATTAGCTTGATAGGGAACCGATGCTTCAAACAGAATTACTTCATGATCTAAACCAGTGCCTTCTCCATAGTGTCAGTTGTGCCATTGTATTTTCTGGAATCCAGCAGCAAAGGCCAGATCTATGATAGACGTGTTCCGGGTATTTGATCTATGGAAAGTCCCTCCAAACTCTTCTATAACTTCAGGATCAACAAGGAGACTTGCCCTGTGCTCCTCTAAGAAATAAAAGAGTTCAGAAGCGGGCAAATTCGGGCTTGTAACCATAGAATTCCACCAAGGATGGCGTAAATTCAGATCACCTAACAAAATAAATGGCTGACTGAAATTAAGATTTTCCTGGAAGAATCTTTGTAGTGTTGTCTGGGTGTCCCCTATTATAGTCGATTTTTCATTGTATATATAGAATATGAAAAACTTCTCAGAGGCTGTAGTTATCTCAAAAGCCTGCATGCCTGGGTCACAAATGAGATCAGACCTTGCTGATACATCACAAGTGGAGATTTTATTTATGTAAGTTACAACTCTTGGCTTAATGTTTGAATTGTTGTGCGGCAGGAAAGTATGATATGCTGGATGAGAAAGTGTACAGTAGGCAACCAAAGCAGAGTTCCAATATACATAAGGTTCTTAAACAAAGACTAAATCAGAATTTTGTGGTAGGGAAACTTCAAAGAGTGACTGTGTTATGTCTTTGCCCTTGGCAACATTGTGTTGGCATATTTTCAATTGTCCTAACATGAGAGTGCCTTGTAAAATTCACAATCAAGCTTTTTAAGGGCATTATGGCTGGTGGAATTGCAATTGTGACATTTTGTGGGGTGATGTTGGCAATTGTCAGAAGACTTACATGTAGTGCAGCTATGCTCTAATGTAATATGTTTGCCCGAGCAAATTGCACACACTGGTGGCTTTTTGCAGATGAGGTGATGGTGTCCATATTTCAGACATTGTTTGCATAATGTCTTCTGTGTGCTTGATTGAAAGTTAACTACTTTCAATAGAAGCCCGCCAATTAATACTCCCGATCTGATGACCTCCGACTTTTCAGCTTCAGACCCGACCGTGAGGACTAGGGAGCCATGTGCAGTCTTGGGAGGGCCTGTGAGCCATCTTGGCTTGCCTTGGACATTGATGTTTGGGTTGAAAGATGTGATCTCTTCTGCCATGTCAGGAAGAGGAAGATATGAAGGTACCCCATGGATAACAACAACCGGATATATCTCAACTTTCTGTGCCTTACTGATAGGCCAGTCAGCGAAAACTTTGTTCCACTTGGATTGTTGCTCCAGAAGCACTTCTGGGGTGGATTTATAGCAAGTTAAGACGATGTTATTCCTTGGGGAGGAATGAACTCTAGAAATTGCAATCTTGCCCATAGCTTTGTTGAACTTGTCTCGGACTTAGTTAGGCTGATATACTGGTACCAGGCTTCCCTCGTTCAAGACTAATGTTATTACATTCTTACTGTGGTCTGCAGAAGAGCGGGGTACGGGTCTTTCCATGCCCTTTGGTGACCGTAGGTCAATAGTGGCATTAGCAGCGTCAGGAGCTTTGCCTAGCGCCTGGAGGTAGTTTCGGGTCGGTTGCTGACGAATGTAAGCACCTTGGGTGTTTGGGGCTAATCTAGGGGTAGTAAATTCCCTGTTGTAAGTGAGGGTCGAAAGATAAGTGCTATTCGCAGAATATCTAGAGCTAGATACAAAAGAAGATCTTGAAGTGAAGAGCTATTTCTGAGGCAAATTCCCAATATATCCTTCTTCAACATTATTCTCCTGACTCTTGTCCAGAGAGCCTTTTCCTTCTTGACAAGCCTCCAGGAAATTCAACTTCATGCACATTTACCCGCGCCGTTATACTCGACCAGTTATCAGTTAGAGAATAATCTCGATGCATATAAGTATCATCCATAAACCTCATTTGACGGTCCCACAGATGCTTCACGTTTGTCCCTTAATTAAGTTCGTTAAGGTCATGGTCCAAGCTTGCTATTTATAGTGTGCGCATCAAGATGAGTCAAGCAGCCCGACCCACATTATACGTGTTATAATTAGTGAAGTGACCCTGGCGTCTCGTGATTAAATTTATAAGTAAGGGTAGCTGATGAGTAATTATTAATAAATAGGCCTTAGCCTAATGAAATTCAGGCCTCAGGCCTGTGATATTGTAAGACCGCATTATGTCTGTAATCGGGTGCGCTTGTAGATAGGTCATTGGGGCCTTTGGTAGAACAGGATCGCAGGGTCGCCCATGTCTTGTTGGTTTGTCTGGTCGGTTGATAATCGTGGGTGGCTGGGCTTTTTTGTTTGACGGAATTACATCCTCCAATGTAGTATAGCCCTGCTCGGTATATCTTCGGAATATATTCAGAAAGTCTAGGAGTTTTATTTGAATGGTCCTATTAGATGTCAGCCTGTAGGCTTTAATAATGTTATCTCTAGCAGAGTGGAGTGCCTCATCTGCAGAGGTGAACTTAGCCTTGCTGCTAGACTCTGGACAGGCATTTTGGGTCAGACCGGTAGTATTGGAAGTGGCCGTGGTTGTTCTGGGTATTGTTTTGAGTGTTGATAGTGAATTGGCTTTATTAGGGCTGGAGGGAGAGCTCGAAGTGTTCTTGTCGTGTAAGAGACAAATGCAATTGCATTTTTTCGTGTGCTCCGGCAAGGATTTAACTCGGATGATGTTGTGTGGTGGTTGTAATGGGTGGCTATTTGATTCAGTCCTTTTTTGATTGTCGTTGAATCCAGAATTGGTATGGGTGCTCTTTACAGATGGCCCCGAGGTGAAGTCTATCGTTGTGGTCGAGTCACTGTCTGAGTTAAAGGTGTTAGAAATCATGCTAACATCATAGTTTTAGGATAATGTAGGAGTGAGCTCAAGAAAATTTTTGTCTCCCCACATAGAGGAGCCAAGCCTAGGCTGGGCTGCTAGATCGATTTCCGGAGAACTGAGACAGCTAGAATCAATCTCCATCCTTGGTAGTATTGGTCTCGGAACGGTGCTAGTCATGATTGCTTGGGGTTCAGTGTGGTGTTCGCTTAATTTGTATATTTAAATACTTTCTTGAAGCTAGATCTTACTCGCCAGCTTTATTAAACCTTACAAACACGAGTTCTTACCTGCTCACGATGGGATTCCTAACATTTAGTACAGCCTGAACCCTTAATTTCATACTTCGAAATAGTGAACGACATGTTTCTACATCTTTTTTTTCCCATAATTCTTCGACTCTTTGCCACAAATCACTCATGCCTCTCGGGGCCTCTTGATACTCACCAAGTTTTCGTTTTATCAACCCCCAGAGATGTTCAATTGAGTTTAGATCAGATGATTGAGATTGTCAATTCATGGCTAATTCACCTATACTGGATGGCCAAATTTTTGTTCGTGTAGATGTGTGTTTTGGGTCATTGTCTTGCTGGAAAATCACGGTATTTGCAGAAGATGGCCCGACTGACCAGCGACTAGATCCAGATTTGGCAGTAAAGAAGTCTCGAATATATCAATAAATGCTCTGAGTTCATTCGACCAACAACACGCTCCATATTACCTACACTGTTAAGGGCTATGCCCGAAAAGGTTAGCTGGTCATAGGGACCAGCCCAGTATTAGATGACGAGAAGGCTGAAGCGTATCGGCTATAGATAAGGAGTACACAGATACTCGTAAGTTAGCCGATCGCCCCTCAACGGGGTTAAGCGGAAATACTCCGGAGTTTGGGGGGAGCCGAACGAGGCATTCCAAATACGAGGGCCAGAAGAAAGCTTAGAAAACATTGTTATACGAGGAGATATTGTACATATAAGTAGAGAGATACTGACTCTAGTTGGGCCTCATGTAGAAAATATTAATTCTTTGTTGGTATTGATCATCGAGTACATCCGATTCATCCTTAACCCTTTTCATACACCAATCCAAGACACGCAGCCCAAAACCATAACACTCCCACCTTCAAACTTAAGGGTCACATTCAAGATCTGAGAACAAAGGTTCTTTGGTTCTGCCACCCAGGCATACTTGATGCCATCACTATTCATTCTGTTAACTTTGATCTCATCAGACCAGACGACTCTTTTCTAGTCATCGATAGTCCATTCCGAATGAGCCAATGCCCAATTTAAGCGAGTTCTTCGATGAGCCGGTGTGAGCCTAGGCTTCTTCTTTTTGACAGCTCTCAACCCTTGCTCTTTCAAAGCCTTTCATACTGTTTCCCCTGATGCCTTGTCTTCTCTTTCTTGATCCAACTTTTTGTAGCCTCTACGGCCGTTTTCGCACCGCCATTTAAAAACCAAGCGTGTAACAGCTCTCTTGTCTCGAGGCGTCAGTTTTCTTGGTCGTCCAAGCCTTAGATTTGGCAACTGATTTGACATCTTCTTACGATATCTACCCACAGTAGTCCTGTCACTGTCAGGAATAGGCCATGATTCATTGCGGCACTGATATTAGATGATATCAGGTGATATCAGGTGATATCATGTATCAGGATTAGCGCATACTTACTGCTGTTACTCTTCAAGGATCTTCTGTACTTCCGTCTGAACACTAGGGATTTTGGGTTAAGCTTCTATAGATTTCCATGTCATTCTTCCTCCTGTAATGGTCGATGGACTTCTATAGTATTCTCTAGTATTCGATGTATTTCTGAGATGGCCTGGGCGTTGGCCAGATGGCCCCTGTAGGGATGGAGTTAGATTTGTATAAGTAGTGGCCTTCCCTTTACACCAAGAGGCTCTTCAGACCTGAGTCTTGTCATCTAACCGTTGTTCAATATAATCTTATCTTGAATCACAGTCATTGTCATTGTCTTGATTCATAGTCACTGTTATTGTCTTATCTACCTAGTTCACAGTCCTTGCCCATAGTCCAGAGCTCACAGTTCACGTCCAAGAATACTTTCGCCCCGCCTAGCCAAGCTTCTTACACTGAGGCTCTGGGATATCGTAGGCTGGGTAATTGTACGGTGGAATGCATCCTCAAACCACAATCTGAACTGTTGTTGACGAAGTTAAGGATATCGTTGAACATGTCTACGAAGAGCCCGCCTATGTGAGAATAAAATTCCAAGCTGTTTTGGCATTTCTATATACCTGTATAACACGATAAACCTTCTCAGGAGAGAAAATATCAATAAGTTGGAGGTTGCCTGCAAAATTTATAAGATGGAGCTGATTTGATAGCGTTAAAGAGGTTTTACTGTAACACCAACGCTTTCTACCTACAACCACCTGAGAAGCTCCGGTACTGACGCAACAAATGTTTTCTAAAAATACCTGTAAGGGGATCAATCTGTTACTGTTGGTATCTCCTTGGAATAGGGAATCAGACTGATATATCAGGATGATCGTATAATTTAAATTGAATAAACTTGTCCCTACATAACGGGGATACTCTAAACTACATAAGAGAACTAATACAACGCACGGACACCATTTCCCAACTACGAGCTACGATCACCCCATAT
Organism: Podosphaera xanthii; assembly: GCA_028751805.1. Taxonomy (NCBI): domain Eukaryota; kingdom Fungi; phylum Ascomycota; class Leotiomycetes; order Helotiales; family Erysiphaceae; genus Podosphaera; species Podosphaera xanthii. The sequence goes on from JAPWIX010000007.1 coordinate 2,788,760, forward strand.
CTCTACTTGTGCCCAAATTATAAATGTAGCCTACAAAATGCGATTGTGTATATACAGTTGCTTCTGTTATACAACACTCTTACATACCATTTTGCATGCCTGCTTCGATGACGGACAGAGGCCTTACAACCCCTACTCCCCCCGATCCATCCATGCCCTCTCCTACCCCTACCGCGCCGCCACCACCTCCGTCAAACTCAACACCGCCGAGCAGCTCGGTGGCCCACAGGCAAATACTTCAGCCTGTTCCTCCCTCCAAAAGGGTAGCAGCAGATGCACCCCCTCAATCTGAGACCGGTGAAACAGAAACTTTGAACGCGTATCTCCCTCGCGAACTAGCGATCATCGTCGAGGAAAGACAACGCCGTGAACAGGCCTGGCATGTGCGGATGATCATTTGTACAAGTGCTATAAGCAGCATCGATAGTCTACTGGCAAACTTTAAAGGAGTTGAGAAATATGAAGGTTCAGCTTTTCAAAAATATTTCCGACAAGCTATTTCGCTCTTCGCGGCTTCAGACGCTGCTCTGAACCCTTCACCTGTTCCCACACACTCCCGCCCAGCAAAAGGCGGTAAAGTGAGCAAAGGAAACTTGCCGGATAAACCAGTTGTAGTTACAGAATCACAAGCTGGCTCAGCTTCAACTTCAAACCCAACCCGAGCGCGACAGCAGATGCCAACCAGTGGAATTAACCTACCCAGGAAGCCAAGCGCAACTGAAAACTCCTGGGCTACAGTTGCTCGTAATGGGCACAAGAAGGCTAGAGCTACCGCGGCTGAAACTGCCAGTGTCAGGCAAAACAAATCTAGAGCACAATTCAAGGCCTTAGCGCCTAAGAAAGACTCCTACACACCTTCTCGATCACAAGTGAGTGGGCTATTCGGAAAAAAACAACAACCTCCATCCAAAATTCAAGATAAAAGATTATTCCTCCGACTACCCCCGGAGCACGAGTGGAGAAAATTATCGCCCGCAGGGATCCGAGATATCGTCGTAAAAAAAATGGCCATCTCACCCGCTTATATTAGATAGATTAAGCCAGTTCGCTCAGGATTTGCCCTAAGTCCTAGCAACCCCAACGCGCGCGAAGCATTGCTACAGGCCGCAAACGGACTCTTTCTGACAGGGGCAAAACTTGAACCTGCTGAAAACTTGATACCATTTCTTATACCAACAGTCCCTGCCTTTATTTACACCGATACAGGACGTGTTGTGGTGAATCAGGAGTTGCTGGCCGATGAAATCGAGCGTGTCTCTTCGGTGCGTCCAACTTCAGTAAAACTGTTCGGCAGTCTTAATCACGACGCCCCGCATAGAACATGGCTAGGACTGTTCTCAAAAGCACCTCGACCTGGTTTTCGTGTGTTTGATGAATCTGGCCTGGCAAAGGTTTTTAAAAAACAAGATCCCATAGACTTTTGCAAAAGGTGCAACGGCCACCACTCATCAAGAAATTTTTCGAGAGCACCTTCTTGCGGAAACTGTGGCTCGACAATGCACACACAAGATGCATGTCAAGCTCTCACTCGATGTCGGAATTGCGGAGGTCCACACCGCTCTGACAGTCATAGATGCTTAGCTCGGCCAACTCGCAGCGGCCCCCCGACTAAGGAACAGCTAAAAATCTTTCGTCAGGCTGGAGACCGCGAATATCAGGCAGTGGTTCGAGCTAAAGCTGCTGAAGCGAGGGCGTCAACTGCAGAGGAAGCAGCACACGCTGTAAATTGTAGTCAAAATCTCGAGACCGCCAATAATGAAACCCCTGAGCCACCCGCCGATGTGTCGACGGAGGACTCGATGCAGTTATGAAGGGCTCACCTCGAAGCCATTCGTTGCCTCCTCTCGGGTTTATGTCAATAAACGTGGGAAGAGGGAGCGCCGCGCACGATATTGCGCTTTCACGAGCCTGCGAATTACAGTTAGATGTTTTGCTAGTCCAAGAACCTTGGTGGGCTGGTTGCACCAAGTCACATCCATATTTCAATCGCCACATACCTTATGGAGGCGTTGGCGTTCGTCCTCGTGCAGTCACCTACACTAGGAAAGACAATAAGAATATACTCGCAGTTCAGGAATCCCCTTCCTCAAAACTCACAGGGGATTACTGCTGGGTGAAAGTGAATGGAATTACATTTCTCAATGTATACAAAGCACCCCATGATCCCGCAGCAGTAGAACCACTCCTTGAGTGGACTCCGCCTCCTCGGACTATTACCGCGGGTGACTTCAACTCTGTCTATTGGGCCTGGCAACCTAGTGCTACGAGCAACTACGGACAAGGGGAAAAAATAGAGAAATAGGCAGATGAGAATGGCCTCTCGTGTCTAATTCTGGGGGAACCAACGCACCGCGCTGGGAACACTTTGGATCTCGCAAGGACAAATATTAGTGGAGCCTCCGCATGGGTAGACCGAGAAGAATGTATGACAAGTGACCATTTTCCGATCTCTGGCATAATACCTAACTGTACCCGAGTTACCAAGAAATCTAAAGGTCCACTTAGAGTCCCGAAAGATAAGCTGCCTCAATTTGCACAACTAGTCTCTCGTTGGATGCCTCGAGCTCAGGACCTAAAGTCAGAAGGAGACATTGAGCAGTTCGCCCAGGATTTGTGCCGTGCGCCAGTAGATGCCCTGAAAGCAGTGGGTAAAGCTTCTAATGGTAAATCTGGCAGATCGGCGCCGTGGTGGATTCCAGAATGTAAGGCTGCCCGCCTCCGATATCGAACAGCCTCCACGGAGCCAGACCGAAATCAATATGCAAAGGAATATAGGAACACTATTGCGGAGGCAAAAAAGAAGTATTGGAAAAGCCAGGTTGAAGAGATGAAATCTCCGACGGATATCTATAGGCTCATGCGATGGACCAAACCACGGCATACTGAAGTTCCACCACCTCTTTTTTTTAACGGGCGCCTCGTTGCAGACCAAGCAGAGCGTGCATTAATTTTACGAGACAATCTTTTGGCGCGGCTAGACGCTACAGACGACCTTCCCATTGCTACAACAAATGCGGCTAATCGTATTCCATGGACGGAGGGGCTCGAAGAAACAGAGGTACGATCGTGCACCATAGGTAGCGGAAATACCTGTCCTGGACCAGACGGAATTTCGGTAGAATTACTCAGTACCTGTTGGGGTACACTCGGTCCTTGCGTCACTCACCTGTTTCGATCCTGTCTTAAGTTTGGCTATCATCCATCTTGCTTTAAGTTGGCAGCGGTTGTTTTCATTCTAAAAGCAGGTCGAGACCCATCTTCCTTGAAAGGGTGGAGACCCATTGCTCTCCTATCGTGCCTCGGAAAGGGATTAGAAAGAATCATCGCCAAACGCATGGCTACTCTAGCTATCACAGCTGAGGTGGTTGGGCATCAACAATTTGGGGCTCTACCAAAACGTTCAGCTACTGATTTAGTCGCTTGTGTCGTGCACGATATTGAAGAGGCTCGCACTCAGAAGTGGACTTCAACGCTCGTAACCCTTGACGTTCAAGGAGCCTTCGATGCGGTCCTCCATAATAGACTACTAATGCGAATGCAAAAACAAGGTTGGCCAGACTCGGTCCTTCGGTGGTCAGCCTCATTTCTACGCAACCGATATGTCCAGGTCCGGTATTCAGGAGGAGTAACGAGTCCTAAAAAGTTGGTCTGTGGTGTTCCGCAAGGATCGCCGGTCTCCCCACTACTTTTTCTTTTGTACATGGCCGAACCCATGCGTAGCGGGAACTCTAGAGCTAGGTTCAGTTATGCAGACGATATTGGGATACTTGGCATTGGAAGAACGACTACTGAATCTGCGGCTGCGGCCCAAGGTGAAGTAGATAAATTGCTTGAATAGGCAAGTAATAATGCTGTATCATTCGATTCAGGGAAGTCGGACGTAATTCAATTCCCTGGCCGGCGAGGGGAAAATCCTATCGGAGTGAAAGTAAACAATATATGGATTGAACCGGCTAAGAATATCCGTTGGCTAGGAATACATCTCGACTCTCAACTCTCGTTCAAACATCATGTAACAACATGGTGCGGGAAAGCACTTAAAGTTGCTCAACATATGCAGAGGCTCAATCCAGTAACACGTGGGACAGCTCCTGGACCCCTGATAACTGCCGTTGACACCTGCGTGATCCCTGTAGCGACCTTCGGTGCGGAAGTTTGGTGGCCGGGCTTAAAACGACCAACAATTCGCGGAAATGTGACTCCTCCTACAGCCCACTTGTAACGGCTGATAAGCCGATATATTCCTGTAGCCTATGATAGTCATCATACGCGCAGACTAATGCAGCCCTATCCGGGTATGCTAGCTTCCCGTCAAGCAATCGGCAGGGTAGGACGCTTGGACTCAGCTTGGCGGAACTTGCCTATGTTGTGACGGCTAGTAAGCCGATTTGGCCTGTAGCCTACGATGGTCATCGCAGGCAATTTATCATTAATGCATGACTAACATTTGCGTCATACTTGGGATATGACCATGATTTGTTGCATGGGTCATAGAAGCGAGGGTACATTTAGAAACAGGGTCATAACACGATGGCCACAGCATTGTGTTTCTGATGTATTACTAGATGGGTATGATGAAACATAGCAGCTTGATGGGACACAGGATCTATATAAAGTTCTCTTGCTACATAGTTTATTTGTTCTCTATAGTTGAATTATAGAAATACCATCATCCATAAAAATGCCCATTGCTTTCTATAGTTGATCCGTGACATATGTTTCATGTTGCAAGGGGTATTACATGTCATGGTCTTATTGTAGCATTGAGAGCCTGGTGGCGATTCATTGGAAGTGTTATAAGTAGATGCTACCTGGGCAGATGTAATTCCTCTCTTCATAGATAAACATAAACTACTTTACGATATACAGTGCTTCTGCCTCAATATCCCGAACCGTGACACCACTTCTGTAATCTTATTGATAAAGCAGTTCGTGTAGCGTTGAGAGCCGCACTACCAGTATGGAGAACAACACCCAACGTAGTCCTGTTGCGAATAGCGACATTAGAGATGTGCGAGGTCCATGAATAGGCGCGGATGATCTGTGTGGACGGGTGCATCAAGGCATGAGGACCGAGTCGCGTAATTTGAGTCGCCTAGACTAGATTAGATAATACTAGTCAGGTGACACGAGTCGTGTGAGGCAGACATTCCCTTGGTCGTAATAGATTAAGTAGTATTCATGAATTGACTGACTAGACAGTGGTAGATTGGTGCAGTACCTAAAGATAGTTGAGAGAAAGATATGACAAGTATTGCTTTATGTATATAAGTAGGACATCTTACCTTCATAGATAAATGACAAGTCAAATCTATATACAATTACACACCTCTATCTATTCTCATTCATTCCTCACCTTTAGAAATCATAGATTATACTCGCAAGTCAGAACATTGCATCTACTCCTCATAACTGTAACAAGTCCTTCACAGGGAAGGGGGTATTCCACCCGCCCGAATACTCCTAGAAGGTAATCGTCTACGGCTCTCAGCACAAATAAATTCACTAGACAACCGCCATCCTCTCCGCAGCCGAGCGAGCGTATGTCCCAATGTAGGTACGCTTAAGTATAAGACAAAGGCCATATTGTCAAAGCATCCAGAAACGCAGATGTCACGTTAGCAGAGGGCTTTCCAACAGCTACCCCGATCATCCGAGGATGCTGAACCCTTAATTGTACCTTTATATTCTCATACGCAAACAACAAAAGCAGAGGGTATTATAGACCACGAGAATTGGATCCGAACAATTCCATCTTCCGTTATCTGCGCCTACTCCGACGGCTCTTCTGAGGGACATGGAAGATCTTCCTGGGGATTCGTCCTGCAACGCGGGGGCATCACTTTTAAGAAAGATCAAGGGATTCTACACGGGGGAGAAGTTTACGATGCTGAAATCTTTGGGGCTACCATGGCACTCCGAGCTGCGCTCTCCACAAGACGAAGCGGGGAGAAAATTTATGTTCTTTTGGACAACCAAGCTGCAGTCCGGGCCCTCCAGACTGGCAGGACGTCCTCTTGTCTTAGGCTAACTCGGATTTTTCACGATGTTTCCCAAAAAGCCAATTCGGAAGTCAGATGGGTACCAGGACACTCTAAGATACCTGGGAATGAAGAGGCCGACGCAGCCGCGCGAGCTGCACTTCAATCACTCCCCCCTTGCCACATTGAACCAAAATTCATTACGCTTGCCTATGTTCGTCGCCTTATGCAACAGCGTCGCCAGCAGCTAATTGACGATTGGTGGTCCAAAGTATGTCCGGCTAGGTATAAAGATCTAGACCTACAGATGCGCCGTCGAAAGCCTCCAGAGCTTAAAATGCCGCGGCAGCTTCTGCAAAAGCTTATATCAGCAAGGACCGGGCACGGTGACTTCGCTGCATATCACCGCAGACTAAATCATGAAAATGCAAATTTAGTTTGCATCTGTGGACAAGAGACGTCCCCTACTCACTTCGTACGTTGTCGAGAACACGCCAGCCTAACGCGTAGGTTTAGGAAAGGAAGGACAATGGGCGATCTTATCAACCAACTTCTCGGCCCAAAGTGTGTCAGAGAATTTACAGAATTTGCAAAACTTACAGGCTGTTTTGGCAACCTATTCGCAAGCTCGTCCTCCGCTGAAAGCGAGGACAGCATCTCTTAGAAATCGATGAAGGCAGCGACATCGTGGAAACAGAGCGTGTGAAACGCTATGTTGACACAATAATTCACTTTTGGGTTTATGTTTTTCTTTTTCCTTTTACATTCGGGTCTCTGTCGGAATTTTTGGGAACAGGGAGTACAGGTTCATTTAGGCGTCGTCGCAAATTGTTTATATACGCGTGTACATACTTTAGAGGGTGCCAACGAGTTGGGCATACTCACGAGTATGATCCCCACCGGCTCCACCGGTCCCGAACCAATTGGACGAAGGGCTCTGCCCGGGACCTAAATATAGAAACAAACAAACAAGTTGCTTCTGTTAACCACGAGGAAATGTGTAGCCCTAGATATGTTACACTCGCTGATTCCGACTTGAAACCTCTTGTTCATAGCCCCTGTCTAGAAGGTTGGACGTTACCATTTCGATACTCGCTTAGCCTGATGTCTCTTGACCAGGATGGGTTGCTAGTATCAACTCAGCCACAACCAATCGGGCCTAGCCCGTCACAGTACCGTTCTAAAAGAGTAGTTAACCACTTGGCTTAATGGAAGTTTTTATACTTCAAAGTATGACTAAATCACCGGCCCCTCTGAAGAGACCTAAATTGAGGTAATGTAAACAAAAACTAAAGGAGCCAAATTTAACCATATTTACCCGTAGGGCTTACTGTCTACCATCCATTAATGGAAGGCTCCTGTTCCATCAACTGTGCCTATGAACCATTTTACTCTCCCAGGTGAGTTGCACCCGCGAGGAATTCTAGCCCGGCATGCGCTGCCACGGATGAGGTGGCATAAGAACAGGTGTTCTGGAGATTTTTCCGATCCACAAGAGCAAAGTAGTTCTGCCTCTGGGTGATGAAACCGTCGATGGTACGCTGTAAAGTCTCCATGCCCAGATCGGGCCGCAAGAAGCCTGTCCAGACTGCTACTTGGGAGTAAGAAAAGTTCAGGCGGAGGGCGGGTGTTAATCTCGATTCCAAGGTCTATGTATGGCCTGAGCGCGCATGAGCTCCAATTTATTTGGAGATTATCTCGATATCTTTTTCCTAATAGGGACCTTGCTCTTGCTGCAGATGCCTCCGTAGTCTGAGTCTCTAGAATACATGCCTGTTTGGCCAAGATATCTGCTTGTTTATTTCCAGTGATTCTTTGATGACTCGGAATCTATCTCACTTGCACTTCTCCTATCTCGGTGGTCAGGGAAACAGAATTAATTAAGTTGTGAGAGTGGGGTGGTTCGGTAGCAACCGTCAAAGCACGTTATGACCTTTCAAGTGTAATTCTGGCTTATGTAAAGTAATGTTGAACTGAATTTCGGGATAGCACCAAGGGATTCTTGGTTATGTGTGCTGCCGGAGAATTTCAAAGTCAAATTTGCAACAGTTCATAATTGTTGTTGGTCTCCTATGTTCAACATCCCTTGTGGCGCAATTGGCTAGCGCGTTCGACTGTTACAATCGTGCATCGAGAGGTTGGTGGTTCGAGCCCACCCAGGGGAGATTGATCATCAGACAATTTATCTTGAATATTTTTAAAGATTTTTTAGCTGATATATATAGCGATCCAGACCGATCGAGTTCGAAATATTCAGTTGGCTAAAGTTTTTATCTTCTGCCCTCGAAATTTGAGTACCAAAAGTGATAACTTTTAGCGCTAATATTATCATCTTGGGTTAAAACATGAATTCTATGGTGCAAGGGGGGGGACGAAGACGACGTTTCTACCTGTACGTGGTGTCCCCTACGAACCTGGAGTTTATCTTCAGAGCCAACAGAAACACGCATTACTTGGTCACGGAGGAAAAGTCATCCAAACGAGTTTCCGGGGCGTACCCAGCTCCCGTTATGGTGGTGATGGATCAGACTAAGCTGGCCCTTTTTACCAAGATGAATTCTCACTGTTTACAGATATTCTGGCATTATACTGTCTCCCGAGGAAAGAGCACCGCTACCTGAGCGCTGGTGGTGTCGGTATAAGGAGGATATCTCGACTATGGGATACTAGGGAGATACAGATGGGGATACGCACCTCGTGTGGCTCTGGTGTCTAGGCCTCGCCTGGCTGGAGTTGCAGGTTTTTTGAGACTTTTTCCTGCGTACCGGTTTCCATGCCTGTTCTTTTTTAATTTTTTTTTGAGCAGAAGGTTCCGTAGAAAAGGTGGTTGAATTCTACGGGTGATTACTGGGCTAAATGGCTACCCGTCATGGGTCAATTTATCAATGATCTTAGGTTCGAAGTAAAAAGGGATAGGAGCACTGTAGGAGGTGTGGCCTGGGTCAGAGAGGAGTCCTAGTGTTATAATAGTCTTGGACTCTACATAGCACGAATAAACAAAGCTACTACTATGGTGCAATGGTGCTCTACCACGGGCCGCTTTCCTAAATATGATCTGGCTCGCTTGGAATTACGCCTCACTTGTGACAGGAGAGAACTAGTCCGAATATAGCAAGATCCCAACCCAATTTCTCGCTGTTAAATCATAATACAGTAGCACCGCTCTTAGCTAATAGTGCGTCCCGGTATAAATATTGAAAAGATTCATTGTAACTTGGACTTTTATATTTGCAACACTTACCCTTACAGATCATTTGCGTGTAGGGGTAAGTATTGCAAATGTAAATTGTTGAATTTCAATGAATATTTTCAACACTTATACCGGGACCCACTATCGAGTTAGAGAGCGGACGTGCTAAACGGACAGTCCCAAATGCTCGCTGGACGTCCATGCAAGTAGATTGCGCATCCACGCTAACCAAATCTGCATTGATCAGCGATCTCGTCGAATATTTTTTGCGCTACTCCAAATTTGGTCACTATCGTTACAAGTATAGTAGTTACCATGACAACTTAGAGCCCGTGTTTAACAAACATAACATAAAGATACCATTTAGAAATGTTGGTCCCGGAATTGCCTTAATAACTTTTCCAAATCGTCCAATTCTATATTCCAATTTCATCTTCCTCACCTCTAACTTCGCCTCACTTATTGAACTCCAAATTACAATGGCTGAACTGAACTTTAATGCGCTATCAGCATCAATCAACATATCTCAAGATACTAATGAAAGAGGTATTTTTCCCTTTCTTTCTACTAAAATACATATTGGCTGATTTCTCCAGGAATGGTTACCGGAAGTGCTCTTTTAGAGGCCCATGATGGGCATCAAAGTATACCAAATAATGAGGATACCCGTATGCTAAGCTCCCAAAACTAATTCATTTATGGCAAAATTTCCACTAATACGCAATTTCTTCAGTCGAGACCCAGTGCGGAAGTATGGAAGAAATAATTGGTGTCCGGATCGACCAAATGGAGGACTGTCGCAAATCCATTTTCGTTAGCTAGGTGCTCGACAGCTCTCTTACAGTCCTCCATTTGGTCGATCCGGACACCAATTATTTCTTCCATACTTCCGCACTGGGTCTCGACTGAAGAAATTGCGTATTAGTGGAAATTTTGCCATAAATGAATTAGTTTTGGGAGCTTAGCATACGGGTATCCTCATTATTTGGTATACTTTGATGCCCATCATGGGCCTCTAAAAGAGCACTTCCGGTAACCATTCCTGGAGAAATCAGCCAATATGTATTTTAGTAGAAAGAAAGGGAAAAATACCTCTTTCATTAGTATCTTGAGATATGTTGATTGATGCTGATAGCGCATTAAAGTTCAGTTCAGCCATTGTAATTTGGAGTTCAATAAGTGAGGCGAAGTTAGAGGTGAGGAAGATGAAATTGGAATATAGAATTGGACGATTTGGAAAAGTTATTAAGGCAATTCCGGGACCAACATTTCTAAATGGTATCTTTATGTTATGTTTGTTAAACACGGGCTCTAAGTTGTCATGGTAACTACTATACTTGTAACGATAGTGACCAAATTTGGAGTAGCGCAAAAAATATTCGACGAGATCGCTGATCAATGCAGATTTGGTTAGCGTGGATGCGCAATCTACTTGCATGGACGTCCAGCGAGCATTTGGGACTGTCCGTTTAGCACGCCCGTTAGAGAGGGACGACTGTAGTAGGCTGTCGTAAGCGTGTCCACATGCATATGAGTTTTCCTCGCTTTTCCCTGCGGTGGGCATTCACGGTAGAAGTTACTTGCCGTAAGGTTTAGCTTCGTAGTGGTATCTGCAAATGAAATCCGATAAATTAAGGACATATAGGGTATCGGGGGATCAAATTCCAACTTGCATGTAATATTGCAGCCCTAAAGGTTGTTACTAATTAGCGTTAAATTTGCATGTCATTGCCGCTCTAACTACTTGCTCAATGTGTAGATTGAAAGCCCACTTGTAACAATCTTTAGGGCTGTAACACTACATATGAGCTGGAATTCTTTCCCTTGATACCCTGTGCGCTGTTCTAGAAAGTTTTTGCTATAGTACATGTAATACTAGTGTTAGTACCAGTATATTTATACTTGCACTTTGTCTCACATATATTTACTTGATAAGTGTAACCGATGACTTCATATATCCGGGATTTGACTTGAGAACCAAAGATCATCTAAGAGGATTGCTTTCTGACACAGACCTTAAGTCGTGGGAAAGACTCGATGATGCAAAATATAGATGCTCTAGGCGATAAATAATCTGTACTGCGCTGCTTAGTGGTCGACCATCCGAGAGACTTGCTCCAACCACCATATGTGTATTCTAGGATCTCCAGTCAATTCAGGATGAAAGCTGGTGCCAAAAATATTTTCCTGTCGTACAGCGATTATATCACCATATTCTGGATCTACTTTTTCTCTCATTTCGATATTTTTTGAGGCTGTGATGCGGCCAGGTAATTTCGCTAATATTTCAACCTTTCCACCTTGAGAAGTGGTTCGTATGCATTCATTTGACACCGCACAAGTGGCACCCGACTTTTCCGCTGATACTAAATTGATGTCCCGACAAGATGATGTGGTAGGTAGAAGGGATTCAACAACAGGAGCTCTAATGAATATAGCCCTGAAGCGTGATGATGGTGTGTCCAAATCTGTATCGCTTGTTGCACGGAGGAACGGAAGGTTTAAATCCGCTTCAAAGCTCTCAATTTGACGTCCGAAATGGTTACGATTAACGCGAACATGAAGGCCACCAATAAGCTCTTGACCTCCTTTTTTGGTTCTATTCGCTTCTTCGGCCAATAGAATCAGACCAGCACAGGTTCCCCATGTGGGTTTCTTTTGAATTCTGTGATGAACATTCAGCGAACTTCCATGTTGAATCCGAGATCTTGTCAACTCACTTGACGAAATTCCTCAAAGGTTCCAATAGATTTGATCGTTGAGCGACGAGTGATATTGCAGTACTTTCACCTCCTGGAATAATCAATGCATCAGAAGATTCAAGCTCAAAAGCTGTACGGATTTCTTTGAACGTCCAGTTTCTTTTTGTCGTTATTCTGTCGGCGGCTATGTGCAGGAGCTCAAGATGTTCACGGAATGCTCCTTGTAATGCTAACACACCAACCACAATGTCTTTAACTTGAGAAGCAGAATTCATCTTCAAATTTGTGCTAATCTACTGGTATTATTATCTACAGCAAGCAACAGAGGTGTCGTTAAATAGCCTCACACCGAAGTCCCGAGAAGGATCTGATAACGAGTCAGCCTTGTATCTTTTCATAGCAAATCTACGCTGAAAACGTTCAGTACATGCACATGAAAATTATGGTTTGGCAAATTGAAGGTCCCTGTAGTCCCTTTCTGTAATTATTTTTGTCCCTAATTCCATGAAAATTATTATGATACTGGGGACAAAAATAATAACCGAAGGAGACTACAGGGACCTTCGATTTCCCATACCATAGTGTGGTGTCGAGTGGGGAACGAACTAACTTTTCTCCACATTTTCAAGTCTAAATTTCTTCTCTGCGAGCATCTTTGAATAGTGATAGCCTGACTTGATAGCGCCAACATACTCTATCAGTCCAACACATTCTTTATCATGTGGGATTTCCAAAGTAATCTCTTCCTCGGCACTGCCTTTTACCTGGTTGTCACGCTAGCTCTTTATTTGCTCTCAATTTTTGTACCCGCCGCTGGCTTCTTTGCGCGCCTACTTGCAGCGTACGCATCTCTTATTGTTTGCGCATCAGTAGGAGTTATATCTTCATTAATTTTACGTCTCGCGGGGCTCCCTGGTATCTCACAATGGTTTGTGGGAAGATGCTTTAAATACGTCATGTGGTACACAACAGGCATTACCTTTACTATTCAAGATCCGAATGATTATTTAGGCAAAATTCGACCTGCCGTATTTATTGGGAACCACCAAACTGAGTTAGATGTATTGATGCTTGGCTGCATTTTCCCCCAGTGGTGCTCAGTTACGGCTAAGAGATCCTTGCAGAAGATTCCTTTCCTAGGCTGGTTCATGACATTGTCGGGCTCCGTCTTCATCGACCGAGCTAATTCGAAAAATGCGAGACAAGCAATGGCTGCAGCGTCGGAAGAAATAACCAAAAAGAGACAAAGCGTATACATGTTTCCCGAAGGCACGAGAAGTTACGCCAAAGAGGCTAAACTGTTACCTTTCAAGAAAGGTGCATTTCATCTCGCTGTGCAAGCTCAGGTTCCAATTGTTCCCGTGGTAGTCGCAAACTATTCTCATATTCTAAACCCTAGTACTCTGACATTCATGGCTGGGAATGTGCCCGTGAAAGGTATGCCCAGACTGTCTCTTGCTTTTTTCTTTACTGACCAGGCACAGTTCTTCCACCAATCCAGACAAAAAACCTTGCGCCAACAGATGTAGACGATCTTGTTCGCGATACCTACGATTTAATGTTATCAGAGCTCAATGTTTTGACCGTAGAAGTTAGGGGCCAGACACCACCTATGCCGGCCCTCAATAATGGCGAAGTTCTAATCGAAGCAAGCCAATAAGTCGCCCCAAATTATGGGAGCAGAGCTGACGGCCTGAGAAATAATCTAAACGAATTTTCTTAAATGTATAGTGAATATTTTGGCGTCTGGCATCACAGTAGGTGCTCTAATTTAACCGTAGACACGAAGTCTGTTGGAAATATGAGTTAATCGCGTAGCCCTCGTAGAGACTACAGTCGAGTTTGGCTGTAAAGAGACTTAGTCTTATTTTTGAGTCACTCGGATTTTTTCTAACCGTTACAGCCAGATTCGACTATAGCATCTACCAAACATTATCTGCCTTCACTCCCAGCTGATCATGAATTCATCATCATTTTTTGATGGCTTCTATGATATCTATCTACTCCGGAACTTCTTAAATGTGGCTCGATCTTGCCTCTAGCTGATGAAATCTTTAAGAAATGATGTAGGATCTGTTTATTACAGGCTTGATATGGTGTTTACAACATCTGGGGTAGAACATACAGTATTAAAGCTTATAGCATCTTTTCAAGATTGTGTTGGGCCAGTAATAACACCGATGTATTGTCTCGCAATGGATCTGTCTGATCCGGTAGTCTATTGTTATATCTTACCTGTGACTTGTATATAGGAACAAACGGTTAACATGTTAGATATCCTATTACCCGAGTGTTTGTTAAAATTACTCTTGTAAAGGATGCGTGCTATCATTAGCTTCTTACTGCGTCATGGTGTTGCTCATTGGGGATGCCCCAACGATGGACAAGCTAAACAAGTTAGTCTTAGATTAGGAGGTCTTTGGATTTGTTAGTAGATATGTTCCTTCCTAAAAGAGAACTTATTAACCTAATCAACTTCAGATGATTAAAGCATCAAATCTGGTATGGTACATTCCAACACTAGAACTTTAAGTTTAGAGTATTAAAACGTATCTCACTATCGTAGAAACTGTCCAAACCTGTAGTGGGTGCCGGAAATATTACTGAAAATATTTAATGAAATTTAACCAATTTTATCTGCAATAATTATCCTTGCATACGAAATGACGTGAAAAAATAAGTGTTACAAAATAAAGTACCAATAATTCAGTATATCTTGATGATAATTAAACCAAAAACCAGCTATGGGTTTGGACAGATTCTACTATCTCACGAGTTTTTGTGAGGGTCACGAGCTTAAGGGCATGTACAAGTTTATTTTTAAATCTACCTAGCATACGCAGCCTGAGGCTATGACGCGAATGGTTACGGAAGACGTGCAGAATAACTCTATTTGACGTTTGGAACACTCATACTCAGATTTCATGTGCAGACACCACTGCGAGAATAACGCCTTACGACTTGTACCCTCTCCCGTAAAGACCTACCATAGAGAAAAGCGGGACAACCCCGTAGTTATCTGAGTACAGTCGTCCCTCTCCAACTCGATAGTGGGTCCCGGTATAAGTGTTGAAAATATTCATTGAAATTCAACAATTTACATTTGCAATACTTACCCCTGCACACAAATGACCTGTAAGGGTACGTGTTGCAAATATAAAAGTCCAAGTTACAATGAATATTTTCAACACTTATACCGGGACCCACTATCGAGTTAGAGAGGAACGACTGTACCTGATTCCCTGACTATTGCTACAGTAAAACTTCTGTAACACGATAGTGGCTCCCGGCATAAGTGTTGCAAATATTCATGGAAATTCATCAATTTATATTTGCAATACTTACCCCTGCACGCAAAATGACCTGTAAGGGTAAGTGTTTCAAATATAAAAGTGCAAGTTACAATGAATATTTTCAACACTTATGCCGGGACCCACTATCGTGTTACAGAAGTTTTACTGTAGTCGGTTGCTTAAAAAAAAAGGAAAAGACACAAAAATGCCAAAGGTTTGACGCCCTGAATCTCCCCCTTCCTCTCCGCCGCGAATGACCATGCAACATTGAGATTTCCCAACACTACACCGACTCGCGCGCCCAATACTATCGTCACAACCGAAGCCGCATGTCTCGCCTCCAAAAAGGAAGCGTAGCCAGTTTTGAAAGTGTTGATAGCACTTATCCGAACCGAGATCTTGGCACGCACAACCATCCCATAGTTGAAAACCCCACACAAAACTAAGAATTTGTTATGGGTGATACCCACAATTTAGTGCTAGGATCCTAGAGGCCCTAGCTTGACACATGAACACTATATATATAATGCTTGGGATCAGAGGCAGAGGCTGGTATGTCACAACACCAACATACGAGGCTGGTAAATTACAACACCAATGGACGAGGCTGGCTAATTAATTACATATCAACAGCTGGTTAATTACAGTTGATAACTTTGGGAGCTGGCCATTTACAGATGACCTCAGAGGTCGGGATCACTGAGGTAATAGTCTTTAAGTAAATGTAATAGTTGTCCTACCTTTGTAGATGGACATAGAAAAATATAACTTATTTTATGGTATTGCTCGCGTTCAGTGACCGTTTGCTCTAACCGTTCACAGAATTGCACTCTTGTGCGAGACTCTAAACTCCCTCAACATTGCCAAACTCTCCACCCTTACCTGTCTCATAAATGCCTACTCATTCCCAGCTTCGCAGAAAATATGGTGACGACCTCTCTAACTTTGTGCCCTACGATTATTATTCTTTATCGGGTATCCATAACATCGTGAGCTTGTAACTGAAGGGCAAGGAAGACAAGGTAAAAGGTCGCATATTCTTAGTCAGCGTGGTCACTTGTAGAAGATTTCATTTGATGGCTGGCAGATTTTAGAGGGCGATGGATTGATCAGAATAGGACCTCTTTCATTTGGACAGGCTGAAATTGCGAAGGCATTAACTGAGAAACTGGAAGCTTGTACGCCGATAAGGTTTCGAATGCGACTCTTCTTAGCTATCTCAACTACGCAACGACTGTAGTGAGCGTTTACAGCCGGCACTGCGTAAAGGTGAAAAGTTCGTCTTTGCCAGCCGAGATTCTGTAGAGTAATTATGTTTCTTCGTGCTATCTTGAGATCAAGACAATTATGACACTAGGGCTCCTCTCTGACACAGGCCACACCTTCTAAGGTGCCCCTATCCTCTTTTACCTCGAGCCTAAGATCATCGATACATTGACCCATGACGGGTAGCCATTTAGCTCGGTAATTACCCGTAGAATTCAACCACCTTTTTCATGGAAAATTCTGCTCCAAAAAATAAAAGAAAAAGAGCAGCCATGGCAACCGGTACGCGGGAAAAAGCCTCAATAAATATGTACCCCCAGCGAGGCGAGGCCTAGACACCAGAGTTACACTAGGTGGGTGTCCCCATCTGTATATCTCTTATATCCCATCGTCCAGTACTCTCCTTATACCGAGAACACCAGGACTTGGGTGGTGATGTTCTTTCCTCGGAAGACAGTATAATTCCAGAATATCTGTAAACAATGAGAAGTTATCTCAGTAAAAGGGGTCAACTTAATCTCAGCCATCACCAACATAACGGGAGCTGGGTACGCCCCGGAAACTCATTTGAGTGACTTTTCCTCCATGACCAAGTAATGCGTGTTTCTGTTGGCTCTGAAGATAAACTCCAAGTTCGTAGGGGACACCAAATACAGGTAAAGACGCCGTTTCGTCATCTTTTTGTAGAGTAAAATGACTAACAGGATGGTAGTTGTGCTAGGTGTGAGTTTCAATTTGTGGGATTCACGTTTTAAAATGTACTGACTAGATTGTAAGAATTTCAGAAAGCAGGGCCTGCAAACTTCGGAATTGAGGAGTGTAGCCAGAAGTAACGGTTCAAGCCCATCAAATTCCTTTCTTCTCCTTTAAAATAGGGATTGATGCACGTTGGCCGATTTAAAGGTGTGGCGGATAGTGGATATTTTGACGCACACACATGGCTAAAGTGAGTCACGTAAATAGACGGGACGACCCTCTAAGTGAGCATGCGCCTCGGGTACTACCCGTGTAAACTGCGACCGAGGGATCATGGTATGTGTGAGGCTTGTGGGCAAGACTACCTAAGTATATATTGAGGCTCTCGGACCCAACTAGTGGGACAATCAATCTTCTCTTCATCTTATTAGTCATCGCGCATTTACTACCCGGACTACATTGTTTCAAACCTGAAGAATAGCGTTATAGCCTCAGGCTGCACACGCAGGAATGATTAAAAAAAAAAGAAAAAAACCCCCCTGAAAATTGTTACTAGCTAGCGTTAATTTTGATTTTCATTGCCGATCTAATCACTACAGTAAAACTTCTGTAACACGATAGTGGGTCCTGGCATAAGTGTTGAAAATATTCATTGTAACTTGCACTTTTATATTTGCAACACTTACCCTTACAGGTCATTTTGCGTGCAGGGGTAAGTATTGCAAATATAAGTGGATGAATATCAATGAATATTTACAACACTTATGCCGGGACCCACTATCGTGTTACAGAAGTTTTACTGTAGCTCAATCTACAGAATGAACGCCTACAGTACGTTCTCGCTATAACAATGTGGGGCAAAACTTAACCAAGGCTCCCGATTGGCCAATTCAATTGAATCCTTCAATCGGGAGCCTTGGTTAAGTTTTGCCCCACATTGTTATAGCGAGAACGTACTGCACTGTCAACAATCTTTAGGCTTGGAACACTGTAAACTAGAGAGAACGGCCCGGACGGTAAACCACTCCGCATACGATCCGATTAGGGGACGTTATCAATGGCCCTCGACATCTCGTGGAATAATTATCTCTGGCACTTGATTTGATTTTATTTGCCCCGTTCAGGCATCTAATGGATCTATACAGGTGACTATCGCTATATTAATTGCAAAATGAGGAATCCGATTTGACAAAACCCCCTTATCCTTACTTTTTACAACTGTTAGGTTTTCAAGTTTTCCTTCATGAAGTGCGTTTACACTTTTCATCCAGTTTGGATCTCGTCCTATCCTTCTCATGCTCGTTTCATCTTTTCATCTATTACTGCTTCGCCTTCATTGGAAAGTCAGAACTGTTCTAGCCATCCTTGGGACAATATCCACTGTTTCATTCTAGACAAATCTGCTGGGCTGTTTATCATGGCTTCGAATGACCTATTTTTGGCTCTCCGGACATCTCCCCTCTTCCTCTCGCCCACCGAGGATACGCAATGACCATGTGCTTGACGTGTTGGGACGGATATCTACATTAGCGTCTGGGGTTTTCAACTCTTGGGGCTTTACTTTGAAATAGATGAGAATTGAGCCCGCTTCTTAACTGAATGGCGATGCTACTTTGGGCCCTGCTGAAGTTTTAATGGACAATGGAAGGTGAGCCCCTGCAGTTTACTCTATTCTTGCCTGTTTTCGTGTCGGTAAATATTTCTGCCGCTTTCCAATATTTCTGACACTTCTGAATACAAAAAGGAAAAATGGAAAAATACTCGTAATTTTATTACATAATCAAGCATCTTGGCCAATGAAAGGCGTTGGTACGACATGACCATTTCAGCAAGCCTCTGACGAATCCAATCCTGAGCGTAGTGCTTAACCATCATTTCTCCTCTTAAATATTCTATTCATCCACAGGACGTCTTGAAAGATCTGAGACCCATGAAATACTTGTTTATACAGTTTATAAGGCTATAAAGACATATAGTTACATCTGAGATGCATCCAATTTTGATGCTTCCAACCGAGCTCAAAATCGCGATACTGAAACATTTAGGGTCGAAGGATGTCAGAAGCCTGAGATATCTATCTCGCGATTGGGCCATTGCAGGCATCAGCGCCCTTTTTCAAGATGGAGTATTTACTATCAGGCCACACCTTGACGATATGTCACGATTAAAAGCCGTCTGCAGTCATCCCGAAATAGCCAAAGCGATCACACGAATGGAGATATACCCTGGAGATGTGGTTGCGCATCAGTTTCTCGCGAGTATTTTGAGGGATATAAGCTTAACCCCACCCCAAGTAAGAAGAGCTCGTCGATTACTTGAGCAGACCTTGAACCCTTGCCAATTCGAGAGACATTGCAATCAGAAGGTACTGGAATATTGCTTGGCCAGGCTCCCGAACCTTACCTCTCTTGAAGTCTCATCCATATTATTCCCTTTCAAAGAATGTAATCACGATCTTCAATGCATATGGGAGAATATGCTGCGGCATAACAATTACCAATTTACTCAATTTCTCGATATACCTATCCAGACTAAAAGGTATGGTGATATCTTAGCTTCTGCAGCAAAAAGTGGAGCTCCCATTGAGAGTATTACGCTTGATCCAATTCCGGTAAACTTTGTCGCTCAGATAATGAAGGTAGAAACTTCAAATGGCGGTGAGAAAATTCACATTCCCTTAGAAGATTCCACAAAAAAGACAGTACAACGTATCAAGCAGCTCACTATCTCATACACTGGGGAAGGATCAATTTTTAACGATCTTCAACTAGCAACTGCTTTGGGCATTTTTCTTGGATCATTCAAGAATATTACTAAACTAAATCTCAGCTGGCATTTGGAAGAAATAGTACCTCCATTTTTTTTGGAAATATGGGAAGAAAGTCTCACTAAGCAAGTCTTTCCTAACCTTGAATACCTTTGCTTGAGGCAACTACCAATTCTAGATACCAAGTTACTACCTTGGCTCTATAAGCACAGGAAAACGCTCCGGAACCTTCGAATAGGTCGCGGTGGTTGTGAAATTGACCGGGAGGGTAATCGAACTGCCCGTGATTTCTGTACTGAATTACGAGATAATTTGAAGCTGACAAGCTTCCATTATCTGCACTATTACTATGAGTCTGAACGTAATATTGACTATCTAGCAAAGACAACAGCCCAGGACATCAGACTACTCGAGCTTTACGTGACAAGACAATGTCCGTGGCCAATGGTAAACGATGATCCTTTATCGAATGGGTGGCAACCTCGCTTTGTTGGAACAGGAATCGAATTCTCCGGTATGACCTTGGAGCAGAAAGCGGATCTTCTGGGTGATGATTGGGAGACTGAACGCGAACTCGAAAGCGATGACTCAGATGATTCGGATGATTCAGATGATTTTGATAATTTCGATGAATTTGGTGATGTATATGACTCGAGTTCATTATCAGATGATTCGGATGTTACCATGGAAATGGGATTCGGCATACAGACTTCAGGCTTTACTGATGTTGATGACGACTGGGAGACCCTGAATTAAATACATGGATATCACGAATTGAGTTGTAACAGTACATGTATGTTTCGCAACGTATAGAAACCATTTATGCCAATCACAGGGTATGATATTTTAACATATTCTCTCACTTCTTCGCTGCTGATAAAACTAGGATATAGCCAGTAATAAAACGCTCGGTATCAACATCTCTTTGGGAGACAAAGAATTGTCCTTATCAGCATAATGCAAGGCAGATTTTCTCCGCCTGCACCCAGACAATATGATCTTATAGCTAGGCTTCACAGGTGGAAAATTAGACCGATATGCTTTCTTATACTGATCAAAAGTGCCTACAGAATAAAAATAAAAAGAATAATTGCCAAAAGCTGTCTACTTTGCAGTTTTTTTCAATTCTTACTTTTCAACAGAAGTTACTCAAGTACCTCCTATATCCACGACATATTTGGTCTTGTAGCTCGGCACAAATCTATGAACAACTTCTGTGTGATCTATGATTCTAGCGAGGAAGCCTAGACAACGTCTTACAGAATGCAAAGCCGAAGTGGGCCCTGATGAAAAGAGATATTAGTGTAGGTGATCCTCCTAAAAAACATATAAGTACTTAAGCACAATAGTGGTCTCTATGAGGAGAGGGAACAGCAGCGAGCTGTATTTGTTGGGTTATGGAGATTGTAAAAAAGACGGTAGGCTGAGCCTCGCTATACACAAATCAATATTTTCTTTTCCCTCGTACCCCTAGACTGCGGTCTAAACTTTCTCAGGACTCAGGAGAAATAAAACATTCAACTAAGGGAATTTGATCATATAATATGCGGCACGAATGGCAAGTGTGACGCGTAGTTTAAGCTCTAATTGTTCAATCGATCTGGTCGTAAAACTTAAAGAACATACGTCCGTCCGAAATGGGGAAAAGAGCCATTCCATTAAGTTTAACCATGGCATCATTATTCGCAACATCAGTGGGAAGTCTGCCAAAGCTAGTGTTACCATGGTGTTCTCTCTTCTACAACGAAATTTAGCAAAGGTGCTCAATACTCTTGTACTCGATTCTGGTTATTATTTGTAGAACACTACACCAATTTTACGTATTTAGATTTGGATGAAATTAGAAGATATACCGCGTTAAAGGAACGTCAGCCCTTGATAATTTGCATCAAATTCGATAGTGCTCTTACTATTCGGGAGAAAACTAACGAACTTCGACATCTAATTGGGCATTCAAATTCTCTCTAACTAAATTGAGCTTTTGTATGTCTCAAAGTAGTGACATTTAAAGATAAGCAAGTGTTAAAGGCGAAATACACCTAACATTAAATTTTTAATCGAGCTAAGTATGAAGTTATTCTTGGAAAATCTTATTATCGGTTCACAATGTAGGTACGTTAACCTGTCAAGGATAGAGATCTCATTGTCCTTTTATTTATTACTAAAGCATCAAGCCCGCGCACAGCAGCGTGAGACTATGTAAAACGTGTCGGTTAGTCCAGCCAAAAAAAGCTACCTGATGAATCAGTATCTAAATGACCCCGAAGTGATAAAAAGATCTAGGCCTTCCTGCCTAGAACACCAGGAGTATCAATTACCAATTTAAGTGCACTTTTCCGCTAGGACTCTTTTAGGTAATAACTTGTAGTGGGAGGGCCTACTGCGAAGAACGGGGAAAGATACAGCTTAATACACGAAGCAGCGAAGGAGAGGCAGGTGGTCTGAGTCAGTAATTGATTAGCAGCGTCACTCGATTTCGTCGAAGAAAAGGGTAGTCGTCAGCTACTTTCCGAATGCGACGGCGCCATCTATTGAGCCTAAAGCCCATCGGATTCTAGTTGATGGGTATCAAGGTCAACTTGGAAGACGACCGCTTTGTCTGTCGAGTCGACAGCAAAAGAAGTAGTCGGGACTTTATTCATCTCCGCACGTACAAGTTAGGAGCGCGCTGTTGTGATGAAACCTTTGGTAGTATTTTGCGAACTCACCGTGCCTAGGGCGAGCAGCGAAGAGAGAACCTAGAGCTTGTCGGTTCCGACGAGCGAGCTCGAAAGATATGTGGGCGGTGGGGCCGATCCTAAGTTTTTTGTCTCGTTTAGGAGCGTTCTGTGCCCAGTATGAAGCAACAGAGGCATCGTAGTGTTTTTTGATGTGCCTCTACGCTCGGGCAATATAGGGTAAGACAGTTGTGGTTTGGGGTGCACAGATTAATTTTGTTAAAACATCGGCAGATTCGTTGCCAGTGATGCCCACATGGCCTGGGTACTGGCGAATGTGGGCTGAACCTGGATTAGTCATTGGACTGCGTCACCTTTCCTTGCGAGAAAGAGCGAGTTTCCGAAATATTGCAATATGCGGTGAAATCGTCGCTGTGAAGGGCTTGGAGAGGAGACGCAGAGAAGCCTCGTAATTATTGAGAGAGATGGTGGTCTTGGTAGCATAACATGCCATAAGATTACAGAGCGCGGTGGATAAACCCTCGGTTACTCTGGCGACTTTGGCGTAGTATACCCCTGCAGAGAGACCTAGGGGAAGGGGTTCCCGTCCAATCTCCTGTGTGCAGCCGTGATAGATAGAGTATTCAGTTCCAGCTCGATCTTCTATTCGAGCACCGTCTAAGAAGACGATATCTAGCGGCAGGCGAGAAGCGTGCCAGTTCGTCAACACTGACGACCGGTTGCTCTTCCGACGGCACCGATATCAGCAGGATTCTTTTCCCGGCTGTTGGATCAGGGGGAACTGTGGTATCAGTTGAGAGTTCAGAAGAGATTTTTCGGCGAGTCTAGTTCATGTGGGAAATGTTCCAGTGCCTGTGGAGAGAATATCGGGGATCCGCTAAAGCAACTTGGACTGCAAGATGGTCGTGGATCCGTCCGAGCTAGGCGAGTTCAGGCCCCCAGCCAGTCTCACAGAGGAGGGCTAAAACAGGAGTGTTACGGTATGCCAGAAGAGCTGCATAAGCGACGCCGTTAATTCTTAGCTAGATCTGTGCATTCCAGTATTGAGGTATTTTTTGGAAACCACGTTTCGGCAGCGTATAGAAAGGCGGTGAATGCTGCTCCTTGTAAGGATTACCTAAGAAAGAGAAGGCGAATACCACGGGTGATGAGTGAAAGTCTCTTGAGATGACTGGAGATTGCTAGAGACCCGGGGCATGTCTTGGTGATGTTGTGGCGGAATCGGAGAGCTCGGTCAAGGAAGATCCCAAAACGAGTGAAATTGTTCGGGATAATTTCGGCCTCTTCTACAAAGAGGCTAGGTTCCATGGCGATCCGTGTTTCCTGTGAAAGTATTGAGCTTCCGTTTTTGAAATTTCGCAGGAAATTCCGTTTTCGCGACGCCATACTAGCGTAATATCTAGTTACTTCTGTAGAAGTTCCAGGCATCGGGTGAGGGAGGGTGTGGAAACGAAGATGATAATATCATCGGTGTTGCCCAGACGGCCTGCTGAGATGCGAAATGCACCTTCGATGGCAAGAAGAAAGGGAACGGGAGAAAAGAGAGCCCTTAGGGGAGCCTACCAAAAATTTTGAATAGTGCCGATTTTGATCCGTCTGTCGAAATCGCAGCCACACCTTGTGCCGTAACGAAGATTAGCCAGCGGACCGGGTTTTCAGGCCGCATTGATTTCTAGCGAGGATCCGATTTTTGAGCGCTAGGTATAAGATACACCGCGCAAAAATTCGTTCAAGGCTTTTTCCTAGGCATGAAAGGAGGGCGATCATTCTATAGGAGCTAGAGAGCTTAAAGTTTGGATCACTTAATTTTGGAAGGATAATCACGTTCGTATTTTTGAATGGGGTTGGGTGCGACCCAAGCTGGTCACAACAACGGAATAGAGCTATACCCAGATTGCCGATGATTGGCCAGACTTATTGTAGTGTATTGGCGGTTATCTCATCTACGTCTGGAGTAGAGAAAGTAACTCGAAAGCAGGAGCGATAGCTTGATTGACCACCGTATGTCAATTGAGATATCAGCCTGGGTGAAGGACCGGCCATGGAGGGTGTCACGGAGGAGTGATGATTTTACTTATGGGACAACGATATGGCCAACCGGATCTAGCAGAGAGGGGGAAATGAAAACGTGAACGGTTTTTGTGCAAGCCAGTGACTTGATAAGTTTCAGCGAGGCTAGATACCTGCTCAATTCTGTGACAGACATATTCTCGTTTAGCTTTCCTGACAGCCTTGCCAAAGGTGTGTCGCTCCACAACTGCATTTAGGCCACGTCGGAGCGCTCGGGAAAATTCTCAATCGGCTTGTGCGCGTTTATGGGACCGCCATGGGGCTTCATTTAGGATCTGCGGCAGGTGACAAGTAGAGCATCTGCAGGGGTGACAGCTAGCAGAGTTGCTTCATCATCTAGGTCCTGTTGTTGGGCGTGGATCGTGAAGGGAAATGCTGAAGCAGCGGAGGAGTGAAGAATGACGGTCAAATATAGAAGCAGGTGAATAGAGCTTTGGATAGAAAGCTTAGTAGGTAGATACAAAGTGGGTATGAGTATGGCCTTCAGAGAAATTTAGTAAATGCAATGAGCTGAGAACTTTTGAAGGATAAGGGCTCTAAATATATATAGTAAATTCCTTGTGGGACGAATTTAGTAGACAACTATAATGGTTGTAACCAGCAATGATAGCACTCATCTGCACCCTCCTCGGTAGTACCTAATCAGGTTAGATCCGGCGAAGGTTATTCCGAGACCGATCAGAATGTAAAGAGGTTCATGTATTTTAAACTAGATCTATACATTAAATATAAAATTAGAATCATCATTAAGGCAAACTTACTAAGCCGTAACAACAACAAAGATTGTCGCCCGTGTCCCAAGTTAGCAGCTACATCAACGCGTTGGTTTGTCTTGGCATTTAGTTAGTTTTCCAATACAACTAATCGTAAGAACAGAACATGTACTCTCATACTACGGTATTAATCGTGTATAGGCGCTAAAATTCGACTTTTACAGGGTATATAGGCTTTTACTAACTTGAATTAGCATGACGATAAGTAGATCTCCCCACCTAAACTTTAAATTTGTATGGCAAAAATTTCACAACGAAATATTCGTTGGTTTTGCTTTTTTGGTCCATTATAGCCCTCTATTCACTTTTTAATTCATTAATACATTTCATAAATAAATTATACTTCTATCTAGCTAATAATTTACATATCCGCCTTCAGCTTCGTAAACGGCTCTGATTCTTCGGAGCATCGAATCTATCAGTTTCTCCAAGTCATCCCCATTAAACCCCAGATCCCACGCCTCGTTCACTATTTGACGAAGATGCCCTTGACTCCGCTGCCCCCCTTGATCCAACGCTGGATAAAGACGCTCCATGTACGCTTTCATATAACTCCACAAAGTTTCTATCGGATTTAAATCAGGAGAATATGGCGGCCACTCCATTAGAGAAATATTCCTCCTTTCAAACTCACGCATAGTTTGCCTCGACTTGTGAGGAGGGGCGTTGTCCTGCATCACATCTAGTCCTGGTTCCCGAAAGACCGCACTCTCTATGAGAGGCACTATCCTCTCGCAGTAACTGGCCGCAGTGATATGGCCCCACTCCTCCCAAATCAGGCAAGGCCCTTCTGTCGTCCAAAGAAAGATCCCCAGAACATCCACCCAACTCTCCTCCGCGTCTTGGCTAGGACACAGGTATCTTCGTACTCTTCCCCAATCTTTGACTTAAACTTAGCTCAAGGGAACTCTAAATCTTAGGAGCCTTTAAGGGACTACTGACCTTTCTTGTGACCCAACGATCACTTTGCCGACCATTCATAGCCCAAGTCTCGTCGGACCAGAGGACTCTCATCCAATGTTCCTTCCGCCAGTGGAGATGTATTCTGGCAAACTCATATCTCTTCAGTTTGTTGACTGAAGAGATAGGAGGTTTTAATCGTGCAATCCTGCGTGCATATCCCCTCTTTGCCAGTTCACGTCGGATCACATTCTCGCTCACACCAAAGTGCCGAAATATAAAATGTGCAAGTTGGAAAAATGACATCCGACGATTTTCCGATGATAAACAGACGAAAAATTCTATTTCATCGACCTGGGAACTACTTAGAATAGGTGGCCTACCACTGGAGTACTGAGGCTCGGTATTTTCAACGCTCATGGTGTATTGTACCTGTCGCCATGTAATCCCAAGGCGTTGAGAGATTTTGACGTAACTGTGTCCCTCACTGGCCAAGGTTCTAACCTGCACATGTTACTCTCTTAACCTTATCAATTTGTAGATTTCAGACTTACTTGAATACGTTGAGTTTGTGTTAGGCGTTTTGCATAAGTAGGAGATGCTGATGATGGAGAAGGTTGTTGAGGTGAATCCATCTTTGCGGCAATCTAGTACAGTAAATTAAAATCTTCTAAAGTAGTTGACTTAAGGTTCAGATGCACTCACATGAAGTAAAAATTAGATAGATGAATGAAATAAAAGTATGCCGTTGAGCAAAATAATAGTAAATAGCTGACAATGATTTAAACGAAACGACTTTAGGTGTGCGCGAGTGAAGAAAAGTGCAGGCATGAAGGTGGGCGTTGGACTTCATATACAGATGCATATCTCTTATGCCTTAGGCCATAAGATTTTAAAATTTGAAGCTAACAGGGATACTGTGGATCTATCGTGAGGTAACCTGGAATATCACCACTTTATCTCCACTTTATCCCCGCTTTAACCCCTGTACCCTATAAGAAGCGGATCAACGAACAATACCCTATCATGAGAGTAGCTTCAGCGGGCCGTTCCGTGACAGAAGGCTTCATTGTCAGGATTTACTTGGGGAAAGATGCTCTGAGGATTGGTGTTGGAGTCCGATTAGATATGACAGCTGGAAAGCTGAATCGGTCCTGTAGCCTATGTTGTGCATAGGCGTGCACGGGCTAAATGGGGAGAGGGCGACGTGCATTGATTCCCAGACAGGAGTCTTTGCTTGCCATGCAATATCTCGACACAGAGAGATCAGTTGAAACCTGAAGACTTCCTGATATGCGACAACCGGCTGTTACGTGTGATGACCTTAATTTGTGGCAATCATCAGTCTCGGGAATTATCAGTGATGATAGGGCCAGGGTATCATCTACTGGTGGATGAAGGTGGGCTGAGTACATGTACATATATTTGCAGGACTACGAAATAGTTACTTCTCTCTTCAGATAGAAGATAAACTACCTCAATTCATTTAGCTGCGCAAGCGCTCTTGTCTAGTCTGTGACATTAGGTCGGCAATGCCCGAGACTCTAACTTTGCACTACTAAGCCTTGCAGTTGCGCTATCAACTACGGCCTTCATTTTTCCCTTTCCTGGGGCTCTTGGCCTTAGTTTTATCTTGTTATTCACTTGCGGTGACATTTTCCTGAACTCTTTAGCAGCGTTTGGAGATTCGTGGAAGAATTCAAGTAAATTAAGCGGTATATCAATCTTTTCTCCAAGAGCTCTGTAATCCAAGAAACCTAACCCTTTCCGACCAAAAATTTCTCGCAATATTCTTACGACTCGAATTCCTGACTTTTTAGGCTTTTGCACGGGCCTAGGTATTTTCCTGGGAGGTGATCTTGACTCGCTGTTGAGAAGGTCATTTACGTCTACTCTCCCTTCCTCACCACGTTGTCATTTTTTCGCTGGGCTAACCCTGAACACCTCCAGCATCAATTCTTCTTCTTTTTCTTCGTCATCATCACTATTCTGAAATTTCTCTTCCTTTTAGCCTTTTCTCTCATCCTCACTAACCGCTCGGCTTTCAGTCCTTCGAACAGTTTGGCCGCAATGATCTATTAACGATGGTGCTGTTGGAATGGAAGATTTAAAGTTCAGTTGTTAGACTGGATAGGATCACTTATCAATCGTAGGGTAAACTTGGAACAAGTAAGAGTCTGTTAATGTAGTGTACGGAGATGTTTATTTCTCCCACTTCGAATAGAGTGCTATCTACTAATAAAACTAACAGTGATTGTTTGATCTTACTAATAAGGATTAGCGTATTGATGCTCATAATACACTTTAGGCTTAAGGTCAATGCGTGTGCGATTAGGGGATTCAACCTTGCACGATCTTCCTCAGCCATCTCAATTAGAAGCACTAATTTCATCAGGTGCCCAGACAGGGGTTGAGAGGGCTGAGGAGGATGATCTAGATGAACTTTTCAGTGCATATACCTTCTTTTCTTAACTATCTTGAATAATTCCCCCTCTTTCGTTATATGAACTTTCGTCTTCCAAGATGAGCAGATGAGTACTGACTCCTGGGCCTCTGAATACCATCTGCTTGAGGTATGCTTGCTCCCAAAGTTGTAGTGGCACATTATTGCACTGAGGCTTTTCTTGTCCTGCTTGACTACACCCAACACATAATCGAACATACTTATCACATACCACCGACATATTTACATCTGGGTTTTTCGATGATGACTTCGGCGGGTGAGCGTTGTTGTCCATTTTTGAGTTATTAGGGTTACGGTTTAAGTACAAAAGCATTGAGCATTTATGTAGGATATGGTCGTTTATAATTCAACTAGCTAGGAAAGATTACAAGCAGGTCTGATAACTATTTATTCATACAAGGTGTAAACGCCACCGACGCAGTGATAGCCCAAGTGAAATCTATTGATCATGTTCCCCGGTTTTCTCCACAGGGCGTCCGTGCATAGCACTTGTGCCTTGATGTCCACTAGAGACACCTTCAAGAGCTCTTAATTAATCTAGTGGAGCAACGGGTGCCATCTGCGACTTGATCTCTGTTGCTAAGACCAGACCCTGAGTTAGCTAGCACAGGCTACAGGTAATACTCGGCTCACTAGTCGTCACAATTAGTGTCCCTCCAATTGTTCGCTAGATGGAATCCGCCTCGAGCTCTTGCGCCAGCGTGACCTCTATCTCTCGTTTGTTGTGGTTGAGTGTGGAGGTAAGTGATCTGATATGAGTTATGAACTGACTGAGTCTGGTTTGATGGACACGGTATGGACTTTTTTGCTTGGTCTAGGGTTTGATGGGCGAGATTCGGGCTGCGTTGTTGGCCAAGTTCTGGAGGCGCTCTTTGATCTCTCGTCCCGTAATCGGAACTCATCATTTTTATGTTTAGTCCTTGGTATGCAAAAGGCTGATTTCTAGTTACAGCTTCAGCCTTAGCTGCTGGTATTACTCACGCTGGCTGCCCGAATTCTGTCATCACCAGGTTGCGGAGCTCATGCAATTCGCGATTTTGGGCATACTGGATTTCTATCGATCTCATCATTTCAAAGTTCGCAGAGTCTCAAGCACTATCTCGTGAGCTTTCCACAAAGCTTCACGAGTTGCCCCGTTCTTCACTACTACTTCTCGTCGGAGCTCTTCATTTCATAGCCCCCAAATAAATGCCGCTATGACGGTTGACAGGGTATATTGTTTAATTCCACTCAGCCTGTTTTCCTGAGTTATATATTTTGGACTGTCACGTCCTTACATGCGAACCAAAAGATGTTTGGCTCTAACGAAAGGTGCTGCTAGAGGCTTGTCGACACCTTGATTGAGGGCTGCTATCTCCGTCTGTGGTGACATCTCCATCATATCTAATACTGACGCTGGGATGCTCTCCTTTAATCATGTGCGTCAAATGCAAATATACCATACCACGTGACTAAATATATTTGGCACATTTGACATGCTAGCACCAGCCGCGTGATTGGCTGGCAAGGTTGAGCTCTTCACCTTCACGCGGTGCCGGTTGTAAAGGCCCAGTTTGTTCGCATATCTGGGATAACCAAGAAGAGTCGCAACTCATTCGAAGCTGGAGGCCCGCAACGTATTCTCGGCTGATGGTTCCTCAGCTTGTCAACAATTGTCGTAAAACCTCGGGTAGCTTCTATTAAGACAGTATACTGTAAGTCAGTAATTCTGTATTAATGTAGTAGGTTATCCTGTAATTGCTCTTATTCTTGTTGTTTTTCTTTCTAAAACTAATACCTGTTTTACATACACAACTCAATCACGTGAATAGTTTCCCATAATCCCAACGCCATAACTCCGATTAAATTGTCAATGCGAGGCCCGTATCACACACAACTCAGACCATGTAGCACCTTGTCTACATCTATCTTTGAATACAAGATTCTATCTCGATAAATAACATATGAATATACCGACAACAATTCTCCTTGACAAGACCCGGACTCAACTAATTTTACGTCTCTCACGCCCAGATATCTATTCAACTGGAGCCCCAACCCTCTGGAAATCACCGGGAAAAAACATTATCATCGTCTACCCGAAAAAACACCCACATATACGCTCCCGATGCTATGGACACCCGACGGAGGATTCAAGTCGAGGAGCACAAATTTGGGAAGGCAGACATGACATACTGTCCACTTTTGGGGAGAGCCCTGGAGACATCTCGACAAGAAAAAAATGGTCGGGTACTGAGATGCGGGAGAAGAAGAAAAGTGGTTTGGAGAGGGGATCATGAGGAATTTTGACTGTGATGCGTTGTGCGTGTGCCAGAGTAACGTACAGAAAAGTGCCGCCGACACTCTAAATACCGGCATAAATCAGATGCTTCTAACCCGCCTGTGCTCACGACTGCTGGCGCTCCTTCAACTGGCAAAGTACATTTGTGGAACGGCACTGCCCCAGTCGATCTGTAATGGTCTGACTCGCGATCAGTCATGAAAACTTAGATGATCGAGTTCTGCTTCACTGTACTTAAGTAGACTGAAATCAATTCAATTCAGCTTAGAGTCTCAGAACCTCAGATCATCATACTCTTTTATCTTATCTTCTTAACGCCTTTCTCCACTCAGGATTCTTCCACGGGGTGACTCTCTCTCATTCATTCTTACTTTTCATAAGTAATCAATAGAAGAACCCAGCCGCGTGATAATTGAATTAAATAGTTTGTGCAGTGAGAACATCGTATCAAGCAATCGTTCTCACCTACTATTTCACATCACCATTGTGATATCTTTGCAATTATCAGCATCATAATGATACCCCCCAAACTGATAACTTCAACAATATCTTTACATTGTTGATATCGGTAATTGTTGCATTTTCTTTGTCATCTAGAATCTGCCTTATTCTAGGTGTCAAATCGATCCATTGGGCTGCTTCTCCTTCACATTGTATGTCTATGACTCATAAAAATGAGTTAGGATCTGGGGTCCATTGTCTCACATGTTCGAATTCAAACTCCTGTTCTCGCCATTAATGTCATCATAATTCCTTGTGAGTCCAATTACGGTGATCCATTTCAATAATAAAATTCTTTTATAAATACAGTATTATTTTCAAGATTCATCGATCGGAGATCAAACTTCAGCACTAATCCTATCCTGCAGATGACCCTGCCACAGACGCCACCTTCGACGACTCGCTATAAAAGATGATCAAGAGATCAGTGCATTCTAGTGAATTGACCAAAATGGTCATCGAAAATTCGGTTCAATAAATTCCCTTCGGTCCATGGGCGTAACGACGCGGGCAAAACCTACAATCAAGTAGGCGTACAACCGCACATTTCTCGCAGGCCAGTAGGTGACGCAAGACGCCGAAGAACCGTGACTCCTAAGAATCCGAACGGTCGCGAACCGACTCTTTCTATGGTGACATCATAATATATTCCACGAGAATATACGAGATTCTTGTTTAGTCTTTGAAGTAAAGTGGGAAAGTGGTTAAGTGGCAAAGTGAACTATCCTGATTTTGATAATTGCCACTGAAGCTTATGTATATAATCTCTTTCCTATACAGAGTTAAATAAAAATCTGAATTCTTCAATACTTTCTTCGGATGATATTGATAAAATTGTTGAGTTTGTCAAGTCATCTCCTCACAATAAAGACTAACCTTCATGCAACTTGCATCTGGCCCAATTAGGTATTTTGATGTCAGCGAGCGGGTGTTAAGGGCTGTGCTCGGCAAGTTGGCTGGTCCTAGGGACCAGCCTAATATTAGAATACGAGACGGCTGAAGCGGATCGGCTATAGATAAGTACATGGACACCCGTAAGTTAGCCGATCG
Source organism: Podosphaera xanthii (assembly GCA_028751805.1). Classification (NCBI taxonomy): domain Eukaryota; kingdom Fungi; phylum Ascomycota; class Leotiomycetes; order Helotiales; family Erysiphaceae; genus Podosphaera; species Podosphaera xanthii. Next base: position 2,821,372 of record JAPWIX010000007.1, read on the forward strand.
CCCCTCGCCGGGTTAAACGAAAAGACCGGAGTTTAGGGTTGCCGAACGAGATCCAATCGTCCTTCTCTAACTCGATAGTGGGTCCCGGTATAAGTGTTGAAAATATTCATTGGAATTCATGCATTTACATTTGCAATACTTACCCCTACACGCACAATGACCTGTAAGGGTAAGTGTTGCAAATATAAAAGTCCAAGTTACCACGAATCTTTTCAACACTTATGCCGGGACCCACCATCGAGTTAGAGAGGGACGACTGTCTTCTCGGGGCTTTGTGTTGATCCTACAGATGGTATATACTAGTCAGCCGAGATGGCCTTGGGTTGATGAAGTTCTGAAAGCTTATGGAATTGGATGAAGGGCTTGTATGGAGTAGCTTTTTGTACATCTAGTCTTCACACTGCTTAATTTAATAGAACCTTTGAGTTATTCGAGAACAGGCTTCTCACATGGGGCTCCTTTATAGGGCGAGAGAAGGGTCCTAGTTTGATTTGGGAAAAGGAATGGGGACCTATCGACTCTGAGGGGTATTGTCGAAAGATAATACCTCTCATAGACGGCATGATCTCGATGAGACCTTTGATTGCGGTGATGCAAGACAGTGCTCCGGTTCACGCATCGGCCAGGACCATGAACGAGTTTAGAGAAAGGTATATTCAATCAATCTCATGGTCGGCGTTCTCCCCAGATCTGAATCCGATGGAGGCCGTCTGAGATAATTTGAAGGATTACTTTCAACTTCACTATTCCAGTTTGGATGGTTGAAAGCCGTGGTCGCACGATTCACATCATGCGATTGTGGTGGAGGCTTGGGGCCCGGTGACAACTGAACTCGTCTCCTCTTCTCACACATGGGTTGAAGCTGGTTGAGTTCTTTCATAACCTTTCTGCAATAGATCCTTCTCTTTATTTGGTGTAGCTTAAATAAAAGACCCACAATCAAAAGTTTCGATGTGAAGAAATTCCATACAGACATTTTTAGACTTTTTTTCATAAAAGCATTGTATAAAATATAATTCACGATACGTCTTGCCCTATTGAGCTTAGTCGAGCCTCCAGAAACTCTATTTGCGTCTCCACAGAGAAAAGTCTACGGTGGCCAAAGGGTACTGTGAACGTTAGGTTATCACATGACTATTATTAGTTAAGAAGCGGCCTCAATATAAACATAGTTTTCGTGTATCTTAGAAATTTATTCCATTTAACTTAGAAGCCGCAATCGACTCCACGAACCTGTATTTTTCTGGTGCCCATTCGCGGAAGTTACGGAGTGCAGAGTACTGGCGTTCTTATTTATATTTCAATATTATAGTCATACGGAAGAGCCGCCATAAGTGCCGCATTCGTACGTATCCGACTGGCTTTTGAAGTATATCAACACCGTCCACATATTCTAGCTCCTGCAACGCATACTGTGTGTTTTTGTGGCTAAATACCGAATTATCATTATCCCTTCAATTTATAGATCTATTATATACTCTCGGGAGATCTATTCTTATCAAACTGGTCTTGCAGGGTTTGAGTCGCGTTTGTTTTTGTTTACTTTCGACCCAGGAAAACAACCAATAATTATATCGAGAAAGCGTTCGCGCGTCTACTTCGAATTCGATACTTCACCGCCTCTAGGTACACCTTCGCGCAATATATGCCGAGAGCGCGTCGCTTGCGCTTAACATATTGTCCATTGTTTACTACCAAGTTAAATAGTACAAGATCGAGAATAATCTCTTATTTAGATTCCCCTAGCTCAGAGTACGACGAAGAATCTGAGCCCTCAGGTGACAATCTCATAATGTCTAGCCCTACCCCTAGAAGCAATATGCCTATTGATATGAAAGATCAGGTGATGAAATATACCGGAAATAGTAAAACCACCGCTCAATTTCTACGGCAAATAAAGACTTCTTTCGCAAGTTCTGGTATTGAATTGACACCCTCGAAGTTCTTTGATGTTATCAATTTACGTGTCAGTGGTGAAGCATTAGAGATTCTCGAGCAAAATAGGCGATTGACACAATGTCTTGACGATTCGGACATTGCTACCGAAGACGATGTGGTGATGTGTAAGGACCTTCTCAGAACACGATTTGCTCCCATAGAGCACAATACCAAGACCGACTGGATGGCGGACCTTCGTGCTCTAAAACAAGAGAAAAGCGAGAGCTTAGTAGCATACTTTAATCGAGCAAGCACCTTGTTGAAGAACCTTGAGCTCGTTGATGGCAAGTCTGAGAACACGACGGCTGAATTACATTTGCTATCAACAGTTTGTATGGCATATTACACTGGGCTATATAACGCAACACTCAAACGTCGAATTCTGCGGGTAAAAGGATGGTCAAAGTGCACATCGTTATCGAAAATGCACGCCTTAGTGGTCGACGAAATGAAGGACATGGAACAAGAAGAGTAGGTGGAACAGCATTTGAATGATGCCGAGTGTGCTCAGATGCTTCAAAGTTTACGATCAGGAACGGTTTCACAAACTGAGTTTAATTCATATCTATCTTCAGTGGGACCTTTGGGTGGCAAAACTTCCAGTTTTTCTGCTCAAACATCCTCACCGACCTCAGCTCCCCGTAACCTAGAAAATCGTGGATTGGACCAAACGAATCTTGACCCGCACCACCATAACAATTCGCAGAATCTCAAACGCCTATTTCATTCTCCAAATGCCCCGAATTTTAGCCAGAACCCTCGTTTATCTAATCATCATCAACAACCCTTCAACCAACATCAAGGAAGCAGGGATGCGTATCACCAAAATCGACCAACAAGAGCCCAGAACTACTATAATTCAAATTTAAATCAATCGAATCCAAGTTGGAAAAAAGTACAAGTACCTGCTGACTACGATCGAACTAAATCATCTAATCCTTACATTAACGGATCAAAGGTGCTCCAAGGTGAACAGGTCTGCGTCATCTGTGGTCTAGGCGGTCATGTGGCTGCTAGGGACGGTCAGAACTGCCCACCTCGCGCTGCTAAGCTGGACCTCATCGAATCGGCTATCCTCCGGAGCCTCCTGTTTCCGAACGATAGAAATGTCGAGTCAAATATGAACTTGATTAGATCCAGATATTATGATGGTACTGGACAAACTTCTCAGCAAAACCTACAACATATTCCTCAATTCACCCCTGATGATATTGATTCTCACATGATCAGTTTTGACGAAGATAGCAGAGGAACTCAATCAGATCAATTGACTAAGCCAGTGCTTGATATGAATCAAATTAATACGGATGTTTTTGCTTATGAACCAGCCGGACCGAAGCGGGTTCGTATTGATGATGATGAGAATTCGGATGCAGAAAGAGATCGTGTTCAACGCGCAGCGAGAGCTAACGAGCGTGAAATTCGAGAGCGTAATGCCCTTCGGGAGGCTAGGGCAGGAAAAGCAGCGGTGCGTCCTGAAATCGGTTCAGGGACTCAATATGTTAGCCAGAAGTACAAAGATTCTTTAAATGAGAATCCATCGGCACAAGGGAAGAGAAAAGGCTGCACTAGACTTCGAACTATCGTCGGTCGCGAAGGAAAAGGACCACTAGACTACAAGAAGATGCTCGATGACACCATGGTAACAATGAGTATGATGGACCTTTATCAGGCCAGCCCTGATTTCGCAAAATGTAGTCGAATGTACTCCACACGGATAAATGAAGAACGGGTCAAGAAAAAGAGAGCACCTATTCAAGTAACAGTAGAAGATGAAGAGGAGATTCTGATGCTAGAAACAACTTCATCGCCAACTGGAGCTGAAAACAAGCGGCCACGCCGCGACAAATCGCATCCAGTAATGTGTAATAGTACCATGGCAGAACAGCTTCCTGAAGTGATGTCAAACAATAGTTTGTTTGGAACCGACCAATCCTTATGTTGAGAATTACTAGGTGTTTGGCTGTTACATGTTTTGGAGTTACTTGTGTTTGATATGGACACAGACGTTTCGCTTGGAATATGGTGATAAGCAGTCTCAAACTTCTGACTGAAGATGTTCCATTCTTAGATACGAGTAATTTGTTTCATAGGGGCATGTTTGGAAGTAAGCAACAAATGGTCTTTTTTCTGAAAATAAATAATCTAGATAGAAACATGGAGAGAGAAAAAGATATACCATTTTTACATCTTACATTTTTCTCAATTGACTCTCTGAGTCTAACATGGTAGCATTACTCTAAGAGATCTTTGAATTCCTCGAACTCATTTTTTCCCTTACAAAGGAAATAGTATTACGCTCCCTCACAAAGGAGTCACTGACCTCTGCGTTCCATCTTTTCATTACCCGGAGACGCTCACAAACTCTCTGATTAAAAGGTGACAGGTCATCAACATGAGTTCATCAAAAATCGTTCTAACTAACAGCTCCGACTGGAGACCATGGCTATTCGTCATTAAAACCATGGCAGTAAGTGGCGGAGTGTGAAGTATATCAATCCAGATCTTCGAACACAAATCGCAGAGCCAATTCGCCCAGTGGCGCCTTCACCAGCTGAAGCTAGTTCAGTAGAGGGACACACGACTTTCGCAACTCTTTCTTCAGATGAAAGAGAAATCTTCAAATTAATCTATAACGAATACAAGGAAAGCCTTTCACTAGCAAGACAGGAGATGGAAACACTCAAAACGATCAGAAACCACCTTGTAACTTCAGTGAGCAAAGATAATATAGTGTACATCGAAACAAAAGATACGATCTACGACATGTTAGTAGCCTTAAAAAAACGACTGGCTCCGACAGATGAAGCTCGAAAACTGAAGGTTATTGATAAGTATCAAAGGCTTCGGCAGTTTGACAGAAATACTGATGTTGAGGAGTGGTGTAAGGAGTGGGAGACAACCTATGCAGATGCCGTAGCCCTTGGACTACCAGAAGTATCGGAAAATCGTTCACAAAACGACTTTGCCATCGCCTTGAACACCATCGACGAGGCCTATGCAACCGCCCAACAATTTTGGCTTAGACAACTATCCAAAGAATCATCGGGTAAAAGTGTTCCTTCGTTATATGATATGGTCGAAGACTTCAGAAACAATTATCGTCGAAACCAAGCACTTAAAGCGAGTGTTAGGATGGGAGCGTTTTCAGCATCTTCGGAAGAAAAGAGAAATGTAGGCGATAAAGATTCAGATCAAAAATCACTGAAGCCTTGCTTGTGTGGAGGTCAGCATAGGTATAAAAACTGTTTTTATATCACACCATCAGAACGTCCACAGGGCTGGAAAGGGAGTGAGAATATCTTCAGAGAAATTAACACGAAGGTTGGGTCTCTGAGGAATAGGGCGGGAAAGCCGTTAAAGAGCTGGTTTCTTAAGACATTTAAGTATGATGGTTTCGGGAACCCACCCACTCAACCTGGAACAGATGCACCTGAGGAGCCGGCGAGGTTAAAGTCGCTCGGGGTTTTTACCACGTCTTCATCCTTTGAAACAACTTCTAGCGAGGACTACAAGCTGTATCACTCATGGACTTTGGATGGTGCGTCGGACACCCACGTCTGCAACGATTCGGCAATGAGTGACTGGGTAACGACAAGTAATGCGACTACAGACGATGTTATTTTCGCAGGAAAAACCTCATATCCCATCGAGGCATTTGGAACAGTGACGGTAGAAGTTCAGACAAATGAAGGACCCGCTGTAATTCAATTACAGAATGTTGCGCTGGCGCCTGGTTTTATGACAAACCTTGTGTCATTGGACATACTGAACAGTAAGGGAGTGCATTGGAACTCGGAAAATCCTGGTGTACTTCACCGAGACCAAAAAGACTTTTGCCGGTTACACAGAGTGGGAAAACACTGGACATTGCAGAAAGACGTCCGTAATCATGGTGCCTTCTCTACCTCAAGCCACGCTCCTCGAACTGCTAATATCACTGCCAAGGAAATCCACTCAATCCTTGGTCATGCTGGTACCGAGGTGATTGACCAAGTAAAAGGCAGTGACATAAATATTGATTACACAGTTCCTTGCCCAACGACTATTGAGTGCGAAACATGCTCATTAACAAAGGCAAAGAAGCAGATCTCAAGGCGAAAAGAGGTTGAGCGGGAATCAGACGGTAATCCTTTTTTTCGAATAGCCTGGGATATGATTGAGTTTGAGCGATCCTATAACGGGGATAATTATGGCAGTCATATTCAATGTCGCGAGTACAAATTTGAGTTTTCAGGTACACATCCGACGAAGCCTGGGGCTCTGAAATTCTTCAAAAAGATTATTATATTCATAGAAGAAAATCTCGGATACAAGATCCGCTTTTGCAGACTGGATGGTGAAACGACGTTCGGTCGGGACTTTCGTGACTTCATGGCAGAACGTGGAATATCGGAAGAACGTACAGCTCCTTACACTCCCGAGCAAAATGGAGGATTAGAGCGATCTGGGGGAGTATTAGTTATAAAGGCTCGGTCATTTATTATCGGGGCAAAGTTACCGACAAATCTTTGGAACGAAGCCTTTAATACGGCAACATATATCAAAAACCGTACTCCACATCGAAATCTGGGATGGAAAACTCCCTATGAAATCATTTATAAAAATCAACCTACTTACGCGCACATGCACCCATACGGCTGCAGAGCCTATGTCTTGGAAAATTAAATACCTAACAAGCTGAAGATGCTTCCGCGTGCTCACATTGGGTATCTGGTTGGTTATGATTCCAGAAATATTTATCGAATATGGATACCGAGCAAGAAAAGGGTAATCCGAACCCGGGATGTGACGTTTGACCATGCATCATTTTGGACACCAGACGATCTGGACATCGGAGACATGCTTAAAGAGTCAGCAAATGATGTTATAAGATTGCTCGAGTTACCACAAGTTGATGCTCAAGAATTGGTAGATGAGGAGGATATTTCGGAGTGTATTGGGATGGAAGAAAGATTGACGGATGGAATTGTCGGAGGTTCGAGGGAACTAGGGGAGAATAACGAGGTGTCGAGTTGCATATTTGGTGTCGGGCATAATCACGAAGTTGAAATAAATGCACGTGATAATATTATTGCGTACCTCCCTTCGCCTAGGGATAACCCCGAGCCACCGCCGGCTGGGATAAGCGACAACTTGAATACTAGCGCCAACGATACCAACAGTTATCAAAGTGCATTAGTTGAGGGACAAAATAACACACCACTACCCGGTTCTACCACTGGAAGCCGTGTTTTCCAAGGAATAGATCCACGAAACATTTTGGAAGGAAAACGTTCAAGAAGAAATGCCCACTCAGCTCAAAAACTTACGCGGTGTTCAGGTTATCATTACGCATTTTCACTAGCTATCCGAGTCCCAGAAAAGGTTCGTATCCATCGAAATACCCTTCCTCAAGCACCTAGGACGTTCCGTCAAATTAATAAACATATACACTCAGCACAGTTCAAACAAGCCTGCGATAAAGAAATGAGCACTCTTTTTGAAAAGAAGATGTTTGATTACGTTGACGAGAAAGATGTCCCTGAAAACGAAATCACTCTACCTCTTATGTGGGTATTAAGCTACAAGTTCGATGAGGACGGCTTCCTAACTAGGCATAAAGCTCGGCTTGTAGCACGAGGCGATCTTGAATTCAATCAAGATGACACTTACGCTTCTACCCTTGCGGCACAAACTTTCAGAGCAATGGCATCGATTGCAGCAGCCTTCGACTTAGAGATAAAACAGTATGATGCTGTTAATGCCTTTGCAAACGCAAAATTGCCTCATCCAGTGTATTGTAAGTGTCCAGAGGGCTACGAAAAAGAAGGAAAAGTAATGAAAGCAACCCACGCGATCTATGGCCTACAAAAATCACCACTGTTGTGGTACAATGAGATTACTCTTGGCTTGAAGAAACTAGGCCTTTCACCTGTGCCCGAAACTAGTTGTCTCTTTAAAAACGATTGGCTACTGGTAATGATATATGTCGATGATCTTTTACTAATGTATCATTCTCGATACGAAAAAAAGTTTCTTAAGCTACAGGCCCAACTATTAGCACTCTATGAATTTCGCGTCATAGGGGATGCCAGTCATTTCATAGGCATCAGAATCTTACGTAACAGAATACATCGTAAGTTGTGGCTAATCCAGGATAGCTACATCGAAAAACTTTCAGAAAAGTTTAGCATCAAAACGGATAAGATACCCAAGACACCTCTACCTCTAGGAGTTGATTGGTCAACTTGGAACGAAAATGCGACCCCGAATGAAATATCTGCTTATCAGCAAAGAGTTGGGAGTATTGGATTTGCTTCTTTTGCTACACGACCAGATATTTCCAAAGCTGTTTCCGACCTCTCGGGGGTGCTTCATAACCCATCTCCAGAACAATCAAAAGCTGCTGAACATTGTCTTCAATATCTTGTAGGTACTAAGCACCTAGCTCTAGAATTCGACGGCCTATCTCAAGGACAACGTATCTTCGGAGCATATAGCGACTCTGCCTTCGCAGATGATATCAATAATAGGTATAGTTCTCACGGTTTTTGCTTCTCACTCTACGGAGGGCCTATTCACTGGAAAGCTATCAAGGGTAAGACAGTCACCACATCTTCTACAGAAGCTGAACTTCTTGCGATTACATTTACTGCTAAAGAGTTCATTCGATGGGTACGCCTCTTTTCCCATCTCAATTTCAATCTCCAAGAAAAACCAACGATATGCTGCGATAATCTTCAGACAATCCGTATACTCACGAAGGAAGCACCAAAATTGGAGACAGCATTAAAACATGTCGATATCCACCAAAATTGGCTTCGACAAGAGGTGCAATTAGGGCACATACAAGTCGACTATATTAATACAGCCGATATGGTTGCGGATGGATTTACCAAAATTCTCCCAGCGTTGAAACATGCAAACTTCATACAACAACTTAATCTCTACGACATCAGGACGATGATACAGAGCCATTAATTCATTTTTAGTATTTCTTATTAATTAGATTCGCTCTTATATGCCAGGAATACCCTCAATTGTTGCTGATTTCAGCTATCCCTGGGGGGGTGTGTCAAACAATAGTTTGTTTGGAACCGACCAATCCTTATGTTGAGAATTACTAGGTGTTTGGCTGATACATGTTTTGGAGTTACTTGTGTTTGATATGGACACAGACGTTTCGCTTGGAATATGGTGATAAGCAGTCTCAAACTTCTGACTGAAGATGTTCCACTCTTAGATACGAGTAATTTGTTTCATAGGGGCATGTTTGGAAGTAAGCAACAAATGGTCTTTTTTCTGAAAATAAATAATCTAGATAGAAACATGGAGAGAGAAAAAGATATACCATTTTTACATCTTACATTTTTCTCAATTGACTCTCTGAGTCTAACAAGTGAACTTAATTTCGAAGGTTGCGATCAAGACCACCGCAAGGAAGGATAGAGCGTTTCGTATACCCGGAGAGGTTCTACTGAGTCGAAATGGCAAGCCAGGCAGAATATATTTAGATAACTTTATGGTCTGTGCCGACCAAGGATCGGATTTAGTTCTAATATCTCCCCAATTAGTTCGCGTCCTTGAACTCGAAAAGCATACACTCTCTAGCCCACAGAATCAAGTCATCACTATGGGTACTGCTGATGGCGCGTCCCATAGAATCAAAGAATGGGTATCGTTCGTATTTGGATCAGGTGGGATTAATCGCCAAGTTCATGCCTTTATACGACCAGATAAAGGGATGACAAACGACCTTTTCTTACTCCTCAGACTCCCATGGCTCCACAGTGTCAAGGCAGTGATAAACATTCCGAAATCCCAAGTTAGAATTGGAGATAAACAGCTCGAGGAAAGGCGCACCACTCTTCAAGGGCCAACATTTAAATTCACTCAGCATCATCGCCTTCTTCTGAAGCCCACCAGGATCCCGTTCGAAGGAGTCCTGAAGGCAGAACCATGCGATCGGGAAGAGATATACGACGAGATAGTTCCTCTCAATTGTGGCGATACTCAGAAAGCCCGACACTCAACGCCAGATAAGTTTAATGAACAAAGTAGTGGCTTTAAATCTACTCCTCGGGATAACGCAGGAGAATATTCTAGCTCATGTAGTGAAGACTCAGTAACGGTAGATGGGTCAGATGATGAAAACAATTTCAAGCAGATTGAATATATTTCTGCGTCAACAGACTCGGATTTTTCAACAGAAGATGAATACTCAACCGACGAAAACTCTTTAGAATCCATGGATGCACATTCGATAAACTAGAGCGTCCCGTGCATGACGGTAAAGTGCTAGTCAAAGATTTTTCGGTCGAACAAACTTACTTTAATCACAACACCAATTCCAATCGGGACGTTTCGGCAGCGAAGAGTCATTTCCATTCCGACCGGATTTCTTATGAACCATCGAAAGATCATGATTTGAACTCAGATAAGTCAATATATAACGACTGTCGCCCACATGGTTCATCTTCAAACTTTGGCAATTTTTTTTCCTATATCGTACAAAGATGATTGGCGTGCGAAACGTCTTTCTGGAAATCCTCAACAAAACTGGTCGCTAATTATCAAATCGGCACCTCTTTGCGATGCGAATATACTTGTCTACAATCATGCAACAAGAGAGGTGCATGATATTCCAGCAGATATGGTTGAACCAAGGGAGATTTACAGAGCTCCATATTGCTTCAACGATGATTTTGAAGAAAATCCGAAGAAACGACTACCATTTCCAACCACTAGACGTCCTTGGCGAAGGCCTCTGTCTAAAGTTCCACAATCAACAGTAGATGAATGGTTTTCATCCTCTCAAATTGAGATTGCACCGTGTGACCCCGAAATCTTAGATAATACCAAAAGGCTCATGTATACATACCGGGACCTTAACGCGATGGAAATTAGAGATATACCAGCCACAGATCTATTCATACATCGAGCGCGGTTAAAGCCAGGTACGAAGCCTCATCGTGAGAGAAGAATAATACAGCAAACAGATCGCCAGAAATTTTGGCTTCAGAAAACGATTGAAGAGGGTCTCAAGTCTGGAATGTACGAAAGAGTTCCAATTAAGAATGGGAAGTTCTCCGATTGGTCGGCTGGTGCGCGTGTGGTTGAAAAGGCAGGTAATTCGGCTGACATGAGGGTAACCTTCAATTATCACTATGTATATGAGGATATACCCGGTACCTATATGGAACTTATGTCTGAAATCCATGACTATTTTTCCCTACCACAGCATAACTATTTTATTCAATTGGATATAAAGCATGCTTATTGGTCAATACCAGTTCACGAAAGTGACCGACATATCTACGCTTTCTTCATTCCGGGTATTGGACAATTACAGCCTACCAGGATGCCCCAGGGCTGTGGTACTTCAGGTTTCAGCATGCAGGAGCTGATGCAAATCGTATGGGGCGCATTACCACCTATTCCTCCAAGTCTCTTAGGGAACTCTCATCATCCTGTTCAACCTGATTTCTCCCTAGATGGTTCCGAACCCTCTCTACTTCGAGCCCAATCAGAATTTGAGGCAGCAAAAGTCCGCTTTTATGTGGATGACATATTCGCTGGCTGCAAAAACATATCCGAGACTTATAATACTCTCCGCTTTCATCTGTTACCTCGCCTAGACTGGGCCAACATTCGAGTTTCTTTTAAAAAAGTCAAGTTATGCATTCAATAACGGCTCTGGGCCTTGTTCATAAAGCTGGAGGTATTGTCAAGCCAAAATACGGGCGTGCGGATAAGATTCGGGCCTTTCCTAACCCGCAGAATCAATCAGAAATTCGCAGCTTCTTGGGAATGATGGGGATCATGAGGAGATTCATTCCCAATTATTCTGAGATTTGCCGACCCCTGTCGAGACTACAAGGAGATGCGCCTTGGCGCTGGGGCGCCTCCGAGCAAGTCTCATTCGAGATTCTAAAAGAGCGCGTTGCATCAGTGACCGAGACTCATGGTCATGATCCGCATAAGGGGTGCATAATGTACTCTGACGTTTCTGGATACGCTGCCGGTTGCTGCATAACCCAGAAGCGACAAGTCCAGGGTTCTTCATCTGCTCGGCAGCAGGAACATCCCATTCTCTTTGACTCCTTCATACTGAGTAAAACCGAAAGAAATTATGGAACTTATAAAAGAGAACTATTTGGGATTGTTTCATTTTGCAGAAAATTTCACTGGATGTTTATGTCATCTGACACATCGATAATCTTTACAGACCACAAACCATTGACGCATTTCTTAGACTCTCACCTTGTACATGGGATTTATAGTCGTTGGGCTGAAGAGCTCAATATTCTAAATGTACGGATCGAATACATTCCAGGGGAAAAGAACAGAATCGCGGACACCTTGTCGCGTACAATTTTCCCGACGGATAATTGTTCGGTAGACGAGACTCTCTCTACAATGGGTTCGCTAACTATTGATGAAGACAATCAGTCAAAATGGGTTTGGAAGGACGGTATTGGAGGCTATCAGAATCTATTAGATGCCTATCGTTTCAAAACCCAGGATGACGAACTTAATGATCAAGTGATACAAGCTTTTTCTGCATCCATGGCAGAGAGTTCGCAGCTACCCGGTCAAACAATTCCTCCCTTTCTATCGAAAGAGAATATTCCACTCGATCGATATGGTCCCGAAGATATAGCCTTCGAAGTATACTTATCGATAATGGTTGGCAACAATGAAACACATCCAGCTAGTACTCAATACACCAATGACGAATGGTATGGAGAAATCTATAATTTCCTTATATTTGCAATGCATCCCCCAACTCGCGATCGCCTACAGCAGCTATCCTTGCAGCGTAAGTCATCGGATTATCGGCTTATCGAGGGTGATCTATTCAAAGTTGTACGGGGGGTTATAAAAAGATGCATTGTTAGGTCCGAAGTAGCATCAGTACTTGAGGCTGCTCACGACCTGGAAGGTCATTGGAAACTTCGGTTGACACTAAAAAAGCTAAATAATGTCTTCTGGCCCAATAAGACTAAGGATGCAGCAGACTTTATTGCTGGATGCCTGAAGTGTGGAAAGCATGGAAATGCACAGAGAAGCCAAACTACATCACCGATTATTGTTACTGAGCCAAACGAGCTCTGGGGTGTCGACTTCGTTGGACCTTTTCCTGAGACGATCTTAACGAAGGATGAGGCGTTTCGCTGCTCGTGGCCCCAACTACACGACCCCCCTGTACACTTCGAGCGTAATAATCATCAGAATATTGATAGGATTCTTCCTGAAGGGGCATTGAGGTTTTCTCATTGTCTAGTGGTGGTGGACTATTTCTCCCGTTTTGTTTGGATATTTCCGGTAATCCGCACAAATTGTGCTGAAGTCATTCGTTGTCTGTCTTGGTTATTCAGTGTTCGTGGCTGCCTAGTGGGATTATATACCAATCCAGGGAAACATTTTACTGGTCAAGAGCTTCAAAATTTTCTTTTAAGTCGAAAAGTGTTGTGGATTCCGTCACCAACAGCGGCCCACAAGGCTACTGGGATGGTTGAAAAGTGTATCCATATTATGGAGATGGTTCTCAAGAAGAGTGCTCAGTCCGTGCATTCATGGCCCTTTTTATGTCAGACTGTCGCTCATGAGGTGAATCGCCGTCACATACAGCATCTCGGATTTTCACCGTTTGAAATTGATGGAGGATATCAGCCACCTTCAGCTGTAGAGTATGTAGCTCCGTCTGCAAAGCGTGCTGCTAAGAAAAAAGCCATGAATACCTCACACTATCTCATGGCCTTAGTCAAACGGAAAGAAGAGCAAGAATGCGCAGTGTTTGAATTTGTCGCTGAGCGGGAACGTCGCTGGGATGAAGTCCGAAATGCTTCTTCTTGGGCCAAACAAGTTTATAAGGATCGTCATGATTTGGGCATACGTAAGGAGATAAATTTCGCTGATGGATCCATGGTCATGCTCTATGATGGGAAGTCGGCTAAGAAGCAGCTTCACCCTTCTTACCGAGGCCCTTTTATCGTCTCGGGAAAAGGTGGTTCCCATGGGAAGTCATACACCTTAAAGCAGATTAACGGGACCCCTATACCTGGGACATTTTACGGAGATCATTTGAAACCTTTTGTCCCTCGAATCGGCCATCTTGTCACCGGCAACGAAGAAGAGGTAGCACTTCATCAAAATATTCGCGCGAAAAAGGGATTTCATAAACTCCCGCAGCGTCTTCGGGTCGACCACATCACTGTTGACGGAATGGAGAGAAAGTTCGAATAAGTCCAATGTTTCCACATTTTATCTCCCGTACGAATTTCACCACTTTCAGGAAACAATACTACCCCAAATCTACATTTAATTTCAAGTCGATTGGTTCACCGATTTCATCACAATCAATGCACAATTTGGCTCACCTTAATTTCCTAGCTCGATATATGTTTTTCCCCTTTTGGTAAATTTAAGCTGCATTATGGCTTAATTCGTTTTACGGACGTAAGCTAGTCGTGGGCGACTTATTAGTGTGGCCGGGGAGTTGTGAACGTTAGGTTATCACATGACTATTATTAGTCAGGAAGCGGCCTCAATATAAACATAGTTTTCGTGTATCTTAGAAATTTATTCCATTTAACTTAGAAGCCGCAATCGACTCCACGAACCTGTATTTTTCTGGTACCCTTCATCGATGGAGGATGGAGCTCCAGTTCATGTGGCAATAGCTCCGCGAGATCTTCAGCTCTGGCTAGACTAGCTAGGCCTATTGCGAATGAAGTGGTCTACAAACTCACCCGATCTTAATCCTGTTGCAAAACGAATGACTTATCTTATTGTGAAGCATGATGAAGGATACATACGTATATTCATGTTAGACAATACTCTCATTTTTTTTGGTAATCCGCGTCAGATATTTGGGACGGGGAATCCAATTGTTAATATCACGTGATAACCCTTTATGTCATCCGATGGGCAGGAAAATACTTGGATTGGCAATACCAAGACAGATGACTAAAGTTAGATCACTCCGACAGGATCACGCCTGACTCTCTCTCATGATGTATTTAATGACAAAACAGAAAACGTTAGGCGCAACAAGTTTCTCTCGGCGATAAGATAAGATTATTTTCAATACGAAACAGATCCTCTGGAGAACATATGACGGCGCTTAAAGTACAGTATTTGTAAGCGAGTGCCAAAAACCGAAGTTTATGTCAGGCAGTCTACTGAAGAAGAGTGGGAGAAAATCTCCGCCGTTGACGTTCCAAAGTGTCACAGTCGCATGAGAGAGCGTTGTGAGGCTGTAACTACTGCCGGTGGTCAGACGAAGTGGTCAGAGTCCAACAACGCAGTAAAGTTAGAGGTCCCATTTCCAAATTGAGCCTAGCGCCTGGATCTATGCTAGACTGGGACATGATTACCCCCTGTACGCGTCGGGTGCGACCGTTGCCGGTACACGTCACAGGACAATGTTACAGTTGTGACTGAGGAGATGGTGCAATGAAACTAACTTGCGAGTTGTGATATATGATTCCTCGAGGTGAGGATAGAACCGTAATGAATAAGAGTGTGTCGGGTATAAGATATATTTTGCTTGTCATCACTTCCATGTAGGTAATACACTCTCCTTATATACACACGTCGTTGTTACCCTACTGCCCGGATCCTATACTTGCGCCTAGTATCTACCAAGCACCGAGTCGAGTCTCCTAATATCTATTTACAGAGTTGGAGACTACTTCTCGTATTATTTCCATACCGGGTCTCCTTTATCTTACGACTCCTATCACCTGACTCGGCCCATCTGACTCGGTATCCTCGGCACATACGACACCGGGTATCCGTACACGCACGTGCCTATTCTTGTTGCTTTATACCTACACTGCACAAATCCAATGTCGCTATACACAACAGACAAGGACATCTGTCATGGTGTACTTGTTAGTGGGGAGAACGGACCGCATTTTACTCTGCTTGGAAGCGCGCAAAGGAGTCGGTTTGGGGTAGTTGCCGTGTGGAGACATTATGTATTCGATGTGAGAGATCTCATTGTATTTCTAGCCCAATTGAAACACGTAACCAGGCGTCAGACCAAGCCGGAAATACTCAACACCGTCCTTCCATTATGTCTTAGCCGTCAACAGCCTAAAGGGTGAACCAGAATACCAAGTCAGCGATGCACTCAGACACTCTCATGCAGATTTGTTGGCGTAACTTGCTCTGAGCCGATGTTGCCGAGTGTCAATTACTCGAATTGATGTGATGAAATTTGAGAGGGCTCATATCAGGAGGTGATTTCTCAAAAGAAGCCCACGTGTGACTATTTTGCAAAGATATTTCAAGATAACCGCGTTTTCTCAATAGTTCTTGTAGTACTTCCTAAATTTCCATGTCGTGTAGCCGGATAATGCTAGTAATACTTAACAATTTGTTTAGCTGTACTACAAGAATCGTGATTGAGATCGATGCCC
Source organism: Podosphaera xanthii (assembly GCA_028751805.1). Lineage (NCBI taxonomy): Eukaryota > Fungi > Ascomycota > Leotiomycetes > Helotiales > Erysiphaceae > Podosphaera > Podosphaera xanthii. The sequence goes on from JAPWIX010000007.1 coordinate 2,837,724, forward strand.
AGATTACGCAGTGCGGGTAGTGCTCCTGTACAATCTGTGGATTGCAAATCGAGCTCCGCATGGTTACAAACGGATCCTTGAATCGAGCGGGTACGCTTAGTTGGGGCGGGCCCACGGATCGTGGATGAAGTGCGAACAAACTGGAATTTAGACCCATCAAGTACAGGTTGTGGACTGCCATTTTTTCACCGTGCGGCTGAATTAGGGAACACATACGTGCGTGAAAAATACTTGACGGGGATTCTATGATTGAAGCAAATAGTAAATACTGGTTCGGAAACGATTTCCTGTTTATACACCGACATCGTCGTTAGGCTGCAGAGCAAATTTATGAGACTTCATCCAATATTAGTCATCGCTCACATGATATTGGTCTACAAAGTCATGGTGTGGATAGCATAACTCACGGGTGCAGATGATTTATCAACAGTATACCGGATCTTCTCGCATCCGTGCATATGCTATCGTAAGCATGATATTCTCTACCATGTGCACTCATGTGCCCCAACCCATGTCTTGCTGGCCAAGTCGGTATTGCCGACCTACACCCAGCACAACACGTTCCAATTTCATGCATCAACAAGTTTCTCAAGCGTGGCTGCATCTTAAACGTCGCCAAATCATGGATGACGTCGTGCAACAGGAAAGAAAATAAGTGCTTGATAGTTGTGTTCTGACGTCCAAAGATGCCAAGGATGTATGGTGCAATGCACAATTCCTCCCAAAAAAAAGATGTATGGATCCACTAGCATTGCCAGTGATTAAGATCATTGGAGCGCCTGATGACTGCCTCGACCAACTTCAGTGCCAGGCCCACTTTACATTACGCAAGGATTTGTTCATAAATTTGTGTCTATAACTGTGTATGATCCCACATGAACCCAGCATTCTCTTCCTCGACCACCTCATCAATATGGCGAAGAATGATAGCGTTGTTTTGAGCTCGGTAGATAAAATAACTCCAGATGATTCACGGATCCAGTGGAGGACTATCGAAATTAACGAAAAGACATATGAATTTATTTTGGCTGACCCACGGCGCCCCGTCATCAATACCATCTTTCTACTACATGGTTTCCCAGATCTTGCATTTGGTTGGCGGTATCAAATTCCACATCTACTCTCTCTCGGCTATAGGGTTGTCGCGCCAAACTTAATGGGATATGGTGGAACCGATGCACCCGATTCAATCGAATCTTACACACTCAAGAGTGTTAGCTCTGATCTAGCAAGTCTTGCTGCTGCTCTAGGTCTGTCCTCCATCATAGTTGGTGCTCACGACTGGGGAGGATTTTTAGCATACCGATTCGCACAACGATACCCGAAATTGATATCAGCACTCTTTGTCATCGGTACTCCCTTTACGCTTCCAAGATCTAAATTCGTTCCAATTTCTGCCCTGCCAAATTTCAAGTATCAGATACAGTTTGCTGGGCACGAGTTAGAAGCAGCTGTGAGGGAGAAGGAAAAATTGAGACAGTTCTTCAGCGGCCTTTATGGAGGGCAAACGCCTGACGGCAGCCCCGTCTTCGAAATTACGCATGGTGTCTACTTAGACCGCTTAGATGCTGTGGGACCGCCTGCGTTACTCTCTTCCGAAGAACTCAATTTTTATGTTAAATCGTACGCACGTACTGGATTACGAGGCCCCCTGAACTGGTATCGGACTGATCAGCTCAATTTCGAAGAAGACAAGGAGCTGAAGATTGATGCTGAGGACAAGAGTAAACCATTATTTGATGTTCCTGTGTTATTTATAGCATGTTCGAGAGACACAGCTATTCCACCCTCGCTAAGTGAGGGTATGGATGTATGGTTCAAAAGCCTCACGAGGGCTGAGATTGATTCGGGACACTGGGCTCTGGTGGAAAAAGGATCCGAAGTTAACAAACTAATCGAAGAGTTCTTGGGAGGAGTCGTCAAAGCCAGCATGTAATGTTCTGGTCTCACATTGTATTTCCCCGTTGATTGATAAATGAGTATAAGTTAACTACTCACCCACATAATTTCTTTCATTCTAGTTGCTCAGATTTCGATAGTACGTGGAAATATCGCCACACGACAGATCCAATGAAGTTCTTCGCTAAATTTAACATGACACTCTCCCTCGACTGCGCCAATTCATAGAGCTTTCCCATGTCAACAAAAGTGCTGAGACTAGAACGTCCCAAGACTTGCATTACTACTTGCCGTTGCAAAACACTCGGTACACACTGACGGTAAATTCCCAATTCGTACTAGTCAGGAGATATTCAGGAGTCGGCATGAGATGTATAATATCTCCGTCGTTCTGAATCGTCTGATTGCAGTCAATCTAATTCCCATCGTTCTTACCCTCCAGCTCCCACCGGATAACGGCACTCCTGTGATCATTACACGGTCGGACCTCATTTTTGTTGTAATGGGGATAGTTCATGACTTCATCTTTCTCAATATGGCAAGGATCATCCCTGCAATAAATTACATCTTCATTACTGATGTTTTATCAAATTACTTAACATGGATGTCAGTATATTCCACATGAATTTATATGATTCCATAATATCCTGGCGTTACATAAACCTTCCAACTTTTATAATTGTTCTGTTGTATAACCTTCATGTCATTCCATGCAAGCTATAGGATGGTCACAAATAAGCCTGGTGATCAGAAAGATACTTGTATATACAAAGGATAAACCATCCGCTAAATAGAATAGAATAACTAAGATTAGGAAATGCATTTTCCATCTTGTTAGATATCTTGGGATAGATATCAGGATCATCTATCGTTCTCAGTCGCCGTCTTCAAACTACTCTGCAACATTCAATCTATTCTCTTCGCAGTGCGTCTTCCCTTACCATTCGTTATAACTTCCAACAATTTTCCATACTTACAGTATTACGAATACCACTCAAAAGCCCATATCCAGCCTAGGCTAACCAGGTACCGAAAGCCGAGTTGACAAAGGAATCTGTGCGTAAGCGAACCTCTCATCGCTCCATTACTAGGAGTCCTGAGGTTACTTGAAAATAAGACTCCCACTATTTAGCTCGGGCGAGGCCACCTAGCAACCTCAGAATCAGTCTGAGTTAAAAGGGTAGCAAAATACGACGATATAATCCAAATGCTCGGGTGGGATAGTGGAGTGGTGCCCCGTCCAGGCCGTTCTCCCGAGTCGGTTCTGGGAGGCCGAGGCATATGCCTCACTTGAGATAGGAGAAAACTAATTTAAATCCAGTAAGACCCTCACACAACATTTCTTGCGTGGTCATATGTGCGATGATGACAAAAGCACATGGGAAAGCCGTGAGTGGCTGGAATGTATTCCTGCGGCGGACGCAAACAGTTCAGAGATGAAGGAGCTCTAAGGCATCTGGCTTCGAGTTATGTCTTCAAATGATATTCGGGTGAGTGCCCCACATGTCAAGTTGAGTCATCGCTCCATGTACCGTACCAGTAGGAGTAGTATTTACTTTACGACTAGCAGAACAAGTGCGAAGCACTTGCCCTAAGTATTCCCTGACGAGACAGATGAAGCCGAGGAGTTAACCCCGGACTTCTCCGTAAAATAAATATTTACACGACTAGGGCGCTGAGGGTAACAGTGCACGTGTATCGACTACTATCAACTCGGGGCTCACTGTACCAGATTCACGGAGTGATCAGTACAGAAGTCCAAATGAGAAGATAGATAATTTATTTCCATTTTCCTACGAAGTTCCTCTATACATCTAACGCCGTTCCCAACACGCTAATAGTACAGGGGTTATCACGCTAGTAAACTAAGCTAGCTGTATTACTTATCCTCGACGCTTTTGAGGTATCCACAGCGCGTTGACGTAGCTGCCACTAGGTAGGAAAAGAAGTAAAGAGCGTCCATGAAAATAGAGGCGTGAAAAAAGTAATAAACAATCCGCACCAAGCCCCCTTAACCGTAACGCGACTCCTACTCAATCAGTCCCCTCTAAAAAAATAAGCAAAAAAAATACTTACTCCTGAAAACATTTATTTTGGTCCGGAATCCGCACTCCTCGTCCGATTCCTTTATCACCACGTCCTCCAAGTCACATATTTCTCCATCTTCGCCGAGAGCGTGGAATGGGCCCGCAGTTAAGCTCTGACGGCACCCAATTTCCGGTATTCTCTTCTTGAAGCCACTTGTAGTAACCCTGTCTCGAGACGCTGTCACAGTCTAGACAAGAGCGCTTGCGCAGCTAAATGAATAGAGGTAGTTTATATTCTATCTGAAGAGAAAGCAATTTATCTCGTAGTCCTACAAATATATACAAAGCTCTGCTCCTCGTAGATAATACCATAGCCCTAACATCAATGAGGATTCCTGAAATAGAAGTTAGCCACGGAGTAGAAGGTTGCCGCATGCCAGGAAGCTCTTATGTTTCAGCTCCATGATCCATCTATTTTGGGAATTCTGATATACAGTGTCTCAGCCAAAATTAACATCAGCCACTATATCTGCCAGTGCACAATGCACTACCCCTGTTAAGCCTGTGCACGCCTATGTATGACATAGGCTACAGGAATTATCCAGCTTACCAGCTGTTACAGACGCTGCGCCCTTTAAGCTTCCTCTTCAGAGGTAAAGATACCAGAGCCATTTTCCTCTGGTATTAGGACATCCTTCGGAGCCGCGTCGGCTTTGGTTTTTAATATATTAGCGGCAGCCTTCATGCAGGCTACTGCAGCGTACTCGTGCTTTGCATGCTGCCGAATAAAAGTAAGCAGTTCTTTTGTCACTGGGCTAGTCCTTGCGAGACGAGCCAGATAATGCCAGCTTTCTGATCGATGTAGTCCACTGCAGTTTCGGCATCTTGTAGAGGCGTTACACCCTCTTTCGGAGCCCCCCTTTGAATCCGCAATTCCAGCAACCAGGGGCGCGGGAACATCCACGTGTAGCTTGGTAGTCTGGGCAGCCTTTATACTGCTCGATGCATCGGTGGGATTGAAAGATTGTTGCCCTTCCGGATTCGAACAAAAGTTTCAAGCCGGGCCGTTGAGCAGATTCGCGCGGGAAGAGCCCTATTCAGTTTTGGTGTGGTGCCTCAAGTTTACTAACCCCGTAGGCCAAACAAGGGAGGGAACAGCGTCGGAAACTCAGAAACTTTCCTGTTTGACCGTTTCGACTGTCAATGGGACGCTGGCAGTTGGTGGGTATCCCTCAACCGGTACGGTGGGAATAAAGTAGGCTACCAAAGTTGAGGCGGGATCAATCTTGCGACCCTCTTGGAGAACAAGATCAAGTATCTTTCCTCTACTTATCTCATCTGTTGTTGAAATAGCAAAGCCGATTTTGGCCCGCTATATCAGAGGGATATTTTCCAGGGGGACTGCGGTCATGGTGGATATAGTTTGTGGTAACGACGGCGATACATTCCGCCATGCGTCTTCTGTTAATAGTCGTAGGAACAATCGCTTATCAACTTTCATCTTGGAGATGCTTTCGTTCGAATTTTCAGCTCCTAGTGCTTCTTTTGTGATCGGCGGTGCGGCGCTATGGCGTAAGCCATTACAAGCAATCTTAGCCGAGGCGATTTTTGTGCCCTGTTCTTGAGGCGTCGCTAAGTTTAGAGCCCTTTTTTCGGGAGCCCTAGTTGGGAGAGGATAAGAGGGATGGGCGGGAAGAGTTGGTGGTATCGAGCCTTGGCCGGTGTGAACGAACTGTGCAAGGGTAGCTCGTGAGTAGATTTTGATCCCATCTATGAATAATTTGTTTTCACCAGTCGAAAGTGGCAAGAGGGCAGTCTCAACACTATTTATTGCTGTTGAGCAGATAGAAAGGTGGGAAGTGATTCGCGCTGCTCGTCGCTTTTTGACTTCTAGCACGGAATATAGCTCTGGAGAGTAAACCGATGCTTCCGTGGCGCCTGTACATCGCGAAACTGGCACAGCTATTTTTTAACAGGTGTGTCTGCAGACTGGGACGTCTTGTCTCGGATGGCTTCTTTTTTTACTTGAGCTTACGACCATTGTGGCCCGTTCCGAGCTTCTTGTGGTCTTGAGACCGTGGTGGATTGATCTGAGTGGTTCGGCATCAATTATCCCAGCTTCAGAAAGGTTTGGGGTCTTCTTCTGGAGACAGGCTTCTAACGCACTTAAGCTTTTTAAATTTTGTGCGAGGCCTGATGGTTTTAGACACGTATGTGCCCGTTCTTTGCCAATGGCAGTTAACGTTGGCGATCGTTTTTTCCTCACAGGAGGCATCTTGGAGACTACTGTTGGAGAATAACAGGAAAATTAAAGCGTGAAAGGGATTTTAGAGATGATTGAGGGATGGTATGGATGTAAGGGAATTTTTCTGCTGTTGTGTGTGAGTGGATGACCCTGTAACGTACCAGTCTAATTTTAGACAGTCTCAAAGTTGCATAGACTGGGATAACTTAAAAAAAGATCCAATAAACCCGGGTGATCAAAATTCTAAAGGTTTTTGACGCCTTTTTCTGTCCTGAGTACATGCGGTAGCCACAGCGTCACTTTGCAAAATTTCGACGAATTTCATTAACTAGGTGCCACCTTCCTACTGAAGTTACCATGAGAACAGAAATATCTTTCTTCTGCAGCTTGTAGATCCCTGGCAGTCTTCAGAATACAAAAATCCCCGATACTTTTCTTCAATTATTTTTGTGTATGCAGCTTGAGGCTATGACGCGCATGATTACGGAAGACGTGTATGTGACGCAGTATGACTCTGTTTGACGTTTGGAACACTCATACTCAAATTTCATTTGCAGATACCACCACGAGAATAACGCCTTACTACATGTACCCTCTTCCGTGAATACCCACCATAGGGAAAAGCGAGAAAAACCCATGGTTATCTGAGCATGCTTTTGTCATTCTACGAATACAGTATCACTGCGAGAGAAGTGGTGTGCGGGTCTTGCTGGATTCGTATCAGCTTTCTCCTGTCTCATGTGGGGCATGTGTCCAAGCTACCCAGACTCTACTTGGAAGAACAGCCCGGACAGTATACTACTGCACCATCCGATCTGCCCTGATGCTTCACAATAGTTTGTTATTCGTCCATTCTCTTGGGCAATCTGGTCTTTGTCTACATCGCAACAAATCATTGACCATTGGATTTTTTTAAGGGAAAAGATCCTATGCAGATTCGAGAGGTTAGTGTGTAAATTATGTTTTTATGAGAGTTGTACGTAAAGTCTTGCAGTGTGTGGCGGCAAAGAGATCCCACTGTAGGAAAATCCTTTGAATAGTCCTGTATTAGTGTAAGGCCTCGATTGAAATTTCAGGGAGCCTCATGACACACACTTTAAAACAACAGCTGTTACGAGATGAAATCGGGGCAGATTAGCCGTTGCAGAAGCTTACAGCATTAAAATGTCAGGCTAGAAAGATATCTCAATCGCAGATAGGACGAACAAATTGTGAATAAATCGTTAAATATATGGGCATAGTCGTCGAGCAAGAAGATTTATTTGAAGGTAAGTTCAGCTCTAGAGATGGGAGCGTAGCATATGAGAACGGCCGAATCGATTGTCCTGCGGTTCGGGCTTAGAAATATTTTGGTGGTTGTTTGAGGGATAGGGGTTCAATACTTAGATGACTAGAATTTTTGTACTTCAAATATTAATTAGGCTCATAGGCTTCCATTGTAAGAAAAACTGTATCATTAACTTTGTTTAACCGTAAATACAAGAAGTGTAATGGTACACATGTACCATATATCATGTGTAGCGTCCTCCGTTCCGAGAATGCTAGTACTGCTAGTTTGAAGGAGAGGCACACGTTCAGCACAGTATTCGAAGAAACTTTGTACAGTAGTTATCAGTGATTTCGAAAATTCTTCTTTTGATAGAATAAGTCAGTCCTCGAACTGCCCAGGTTGATAATTTTCGGGCAACCATCGCGATCTTTCTCAAGACGCGTACATTCAAAACAGTAGAAAGCATCGCTGATACCTTCACCACCGCATACAACGCATTTGTTTTGATAGTTTCCGAATGAGCATTCATCGCAGATGCGTACCAGCGTTGTGGGACGTACGTATGAGTCGCATACTGGACACTTCCCGTCACATTTGTCACAGAGTCGACCGATGGATATTCCAGATTGCTTGCGGCACATCACAAGATCACTAGCAAAGTGAGTTAGAGAGTTTTAGAGGACAGAATTCAGTATGCAAGGACACTTACGGATGGTGGCGAGACATTGTCGACTAAGTTTTAGATTTTGCGGTAAATAAATGACAGGGTTCCTAGATTGTAGTCAACTTAATGCGAATGATAGTAGCTGCATCGCTAGGGGTACACCGGTGGACAAATAAAATTTTTGATGTGGCTGAACCTACGGCGTTAGTCCGAATCAGGGACAACAATGAATTTTCTCATGACTTCGCTTACATATGTTTCATATTTTGCCATCGCCGTTTCTGATGGCAGACAATAACATGTAAGTTTCAGGACCTTTTGTATATCTTGATTGCTAACAAAGGTTAGATCCGTCGACACAAAAATTGTCTCTCAAGAGCGCTCATCAGAAATATCCCCTATTCTCTCAAAAAGAAAATCATCACTTCCCTTGGATCCAGTTCCCAAACGGGCTTGCCAGAAAGGTGATGAAAATACTAAACCCACTTTCCCTGATGTAGCAAAAAACTCCCCTGACTCCGCGGCAACGTCATCTACTGTCAAGCCTAGAGAAGCATCACGTAAGAATAGTATTATTGATGATAAGAAACGAGGACAGCGACTCTTTGGCAGTTTTCTCAGTGTAATAAACCAGAATGTTCCGAGCAAACAGCAGAAAAGAAGAATCGAGATCGAAAAACGTCAAGTTGAGCGAGCAAAACTTCAGAAAGTACAAGATGAAGTAAAAAAAGCTTCAAAGCTCTCCGAGCTATTAGCGATACGGAAAATTGAACAGATAAAACACGAAGAAGAAACGGTCAGTTGCTTTTTGTTTGGTCACTAGATACCAGACATTAACTGACGATAATAAGATGCGTATACGACACGCCAGTATGCTTGCTATGGCTAACTTTTTGTGTACCAAGAGCGAACCGAAACTAGTAACCCCACCGTAGTCCTGCTTTCCAATATTGTTTCTTATGATTAAACAGTACTATAAACCATGGGAGCTACTTCCTGAACAAGAAGATTGTATTAAATCGCAGATTGCCACTGTTTCGGCCAAAATCGAAAAAGAAGTCGCTGAGTTCAATAAAAGACACGACAGAGAATCAAAGGAGGTAAAAAATCCAGGTTCCAGCGAAACTGTGGGTGAACCTCACACCGAGCTTCCATCTTCTAATACTAACACTAATGATACTACTAATCCTACTGATCCCTCGACCGTCGATGAAAAAACCGAAGAAAGAGAAAATAATGTGGTAGACAAAGGAGAAGATAGAATAGTTTCAACAGAAGTAGAAGAGAAGAAAAATAAAGAGGCTACCGAGGAAGTTGAGAAAGACGCCAAAGGAAAAGATAAGGATAAGGAAAGGGACGAACATAATGGTGAGGTGATGGTGGTGAATGAAGAAGATACTGTCATTTACTAATCAAAATGGCTTTGGTTGATTCATTGCCGTTATTTCAAAGGGTATATGGCGTTCAGGCTTCAGGCTTTTAGGATAAGGTGGACTAAGGCTCTCAGTGCCTCCTACAAGACCTCAAATCTCCATGGCAGTGCTACACTGATTATTTAAGATCTCAAACAAAGTAGAGCTTGAGCCTGGAAGAGTAAAAAATTTTAATTTATTATTGGTAAAATGTCGACACCTCATGCGGCAAACTTTGTCTTACGATTGGTAACAGACAAAATTTACTAGCACATTTTAGAGAGTAACTCTAGGTATTTTTTTGTACAATGGCCATTCAAGCCTGGCATTAAAATTCCCGCTAAGCCTTCTCGGCACATCACAAATGTGTCTGTTCTTACGCTCAATTTGCCCGATGGAGACGAGTATGTTCTCAGAGTCAACATCTATTCGATCCGTATCTGGTCATCAGCCGCACAGGTTATCAAGCGAATGCCAAAAATACAGTGTCATCCGCTTCCAGATCATCCCATGATTGTCGTCTCAGGACATCAAACTTCAAAGCTCTGGCTATCAATAACTGAAGTACTTTAGTATTTTAACGCACATGGACTCAATAAATCGAGAATATTTTGTTCCCGTAGAGTCTATGGATCGGAAAACTACACTTGACCTTGCTGACGCGATGGTTGAGCCTCGCTTTCGAACAAAGATGACACCAAATATTTCACCTAACTTCTTCGCAAAGATCATTAAGAAATTGTAGAAGAACAATCTTACATGCATCTCTATTTGGAAAAGGCTACATCCTAAGGAAGAGCAAAAAAGATAACGAGCTCTCTAAAAGTCAGGGGATACTCTCGTGCTCGCTAGATATATGTGATCAACACGATCAAGCCATGTCGTTTCCTTTCCTTACTAGATATCCAAAAGGTCTCTTGAGCTAGTAAGTAGCTCGCATGCTCAAAAGAAGGGAAATTAGTTGTGATGAAGTCGTAAATCTTTGCCGTACTAGTTCAGTGATCAGTAAATCTCTTGACATTATCCCGCGTTTTTAATTTCTGTGCTTTTTAGTTCTCAACACGCTACACAATTCCTGAAATTTATTTTCTTATAAAATTAATTGACTAGACCTTAAGCTCTATTACCTGGAGATCTGATACAAGAAATTGGAGGTATCGCGAAGGTTTGATTTAACAGGCTCGTTTCATCAATTACTGTGATTGTTAAACGGAATGTCGCCCAGGCATAGGATGATCCACTAGTGACAGTAAATGTAAGAAACACGTGGAAGTGTGTGTGCAGATTGATTCAAAATTAGCTCAGACTAAATTAGACTAATCACTAGATACTAGATACACGAAGAATTATATACCTCCTCGCGTAAGCTTACTACGTGTACGCGTAAATACGTGACGGTAGATTCGCTGGCGTTTGAACGTTTAACAGTGATGATTATTTTTCTTAGGATGAAGTACCTTGTGCGCCTTGCTTTGGCTTTAGAAACCACTTGAGCTCCCCTCATTAAAGTCCTAATCAAACTGACGTTTTTCCACAAGCATTTTAAATGGTTCCTTCCGGACCTATTTATACTAAACCGGTGCTTGGTAGATCATAATAAATATTACACGGTGGTTGACAACTCGCTTCATTCTCTTATCTCCAACTAATCTATGCAAACTATTAGATTATGAATCTTGTAGGGTCTTTTTTTTAAAAAAAAAAAAATCATTTCTGCATATGCAGCCTGAGGCTATGACGCGCATGATTACGGAAGACGTGTACATTTCGCAGAATAACTCAGTCTGACGTTTGGAACGCTCATTATCAGATTTCATTTGCAGATACCACTACGAGAATAACGCCTTACGGCATGTACCCTCTTCCGTCAATAGCTACCACAGCGAAAAGCGAGAAAAGCCTGTAGTTATCTGTGTATACTTTCGTCATGCCACGAATACGATATCACTGCAAGAGATGTGGTGTGAGGGTCTTGCTGGATTCGAACCAGCTGTCTCCTGTCTCAAGTGGGGCATGTGTCCAAGCAACCCAGACTCTAGTTGGGACAACGGCTCGGACAGTGTACAGTAGAACCCCTCTTAGGTAGTAGTGGGTCCCGGTATAATTACTGAAGACATTCATAGAAATTTTACCGCTTATATTTGCAATACTTACCCCTGCACGCAAAATGACATGTAAGGGTAAGTGTTGCAAATATAAAAGTCCAAGTTACAATGAATCTTTTCAAAATTTATACAGGGACCCACTAGTAGCTAAGAGGGGCTCTACTGTACCACTGCACCATCCGGCCCATCTTCTAGGGTCCTCTGGAAGTGGAAATGGTAAAGTATTTGGTTCTGATAACGTGTAGATTCTCGGGTACCAAATTAACTCTACACAACGGGCCACGGGCTCCTTTTAACCATCCCAAGCTGGCCTGTAAACAATAGCTTGCAATAACAAGTAATAATACAGGGTATATCACAAAAGAAGTTCGCCCAACTCCTTTCTCTCGACCCTGTTGAGGTTTGTAACTTCACCTCGTTGAGGTAAACTAGCCAGTTGTGCTTGACCAACAACTTTCATAATTTCACACAAATTGCATATCTTCATTACAGCCGAATAAACTATCATGTGACATTCAATGTGATGTCCAGACAGGACCCTTTTCTAGAGTTCTATTATTCCCCCCAGGCAGGATGTTGTATTGCTTCTTCCTGCCTGTCAAGTGTCTCAAAGGTTTTCAATTGGAGTGCTGTCGGGTAATCATTCAGACCGTTTAATGACCTCTACTCCACAGTCAAGAAGCAGTTTGGAAGCCAATTTACACGCACGTTTGCGATTCTGATCCTGTTCCACGATCACTTTCACACCTAAACCGTATTTTCTGAGATTTCCTTGGGATTATTTGTTCAAAATTTAGATCTAACGCTCTTCGGTTATTCTCCTGATGACCGATTCGGTAATTCGTTCTCAGTCGAAGCACCTTCAAACATGATAGTGCTATCATCTTCCCTGCCAACTGGGCCATTATCTCTTCCTTTTCCATACCCAACGCTTGCCGTCTGAGCAAAGTCTACTGATCTTGATCTCATCCAACCAGAAATTATTGACACAGTTGTCCAGCGATCATTCTTGATGGTTAATCACAAAATTAACCCGGTCGTAACCAAGGCCCTTTTAAAACGCGACTTTTTCTTCACAACAGCCTTAAATCCTGCACTTTTAACATGATTCCTAGCTATCTGTGGAGTAAAGGTATTGCAGGTAAAATTCCGGAGTTGCTGGGTCATTTCAATAGTAGATTGGGCTTTACTAGTAAGAGCTAGCCGCATCGAATAATGAATGTCATGCAAGAGAACGGTACGCCAGCTTCTCGCAATCGTACGTTAAAAATGAATTTATTTTCTATCAAGGGTTGAAAGACGTGATGGCGAAGGGTTTTGGGTTAATATAAACATACATAACGCGTCGCGTCACTTGCGAGACTTTACTAAGCAGGGTCGAGGCTTTCCTAAAATAGCTATAACGCCTATTCGGAGCCGGATAAACTCCGGTTCCAGATATACGAGGCCACAGCCTGTAACATGTCAGCTGAATAGAGATTCTGTCGGCGTCCGCCTTTGGACCGAAGAACCCGAGAAAGATATTCAAAGCTAAATTTTAAGCTCGTGGATCAGTATACACGCGTTTCAGAAGCTACTTCTCCAATGTACAGTACACTCTCGCTACAGTAAAACTTCTCTAACACGATAGTGGGTCCCGGCACAAGTGTTGAAAATATTCATTGAAATTCATCCATTTATATTTGCAATACTTACCCCTGCACGGAAAATTACCTGTAAGGGTAAGTGTTGCAAATATAAATGTGCAAGTTACAATGAATATTTTCAACACTTATGCCGGGACCCACTATCGTGTTAGAGAAGTATTACTGTATAACAATGTGGGGCAAGTCTTAAACAAGGCTCCCCATTGGAGGATTCAACTAAATTGGCCAATGGGAGTCCTTGTTTAAGTCTTGCCCCACATTGTTATAGCGAGATTGTACTGTAGTACTCTTTTCAAGGAGATGTGCAGTCGGAGCTTTTCAATTAGAAGCGAGAGATTTGAGATTGTTTAGGATAGATTCTCAAGTGGAAATGCTCGATTTTTAGTACGATAACTAACAGATGAGAATCGGTGCTACCAACCAAGAATTTTTTTTGCGAAGAATTTAATTGTTACAGCCTGAGTGATTGAATTCTGGTCGTAGCAGGCACATGCCCTGCATCCAAGAGGCGTGATACGGGTAGCCGATCCCTAGAGACTCTAAACTACCTAATTCCGTGACTATTGCTAGCCAGTACTGGTTAAAATATATATGTATACATGTCTATACTTGGCGATATGTGGAGTTGCGATGAAGGTGTAAACTTCGTAGAATATATCACTTGGAATAATCACAAGACGTATAATGAGTAGCCAAATGTATTGAATTAATTATCTATCAAAGTGGTACACCTCAGCAGTACTTACACACTGAGTTCCTATACTTTTTTATTACTCGCTAGATACTTCTCATTTAACTTGAGTTCCCTGTTCGACATGAAGTCAGAGAGAATCCTTTGAGATTACGATTCTTATTATCCCAATGCCTGGCATACATCGGGATAAATGTTAGCATACCAGCCACCAGTATATGCCTGGTGGCTCAACATGAGATCCTTTGACACCTGACTCAGGTAGTCAGTATGCATGCTAATCACCGGCTAATGCCGATGGATTCTGTTGTTGTTGTTGTATTTATTTGCATCTAAGCAGAACGCAGGCGTGTCAGAGGTTGTAAGCTACTTAGTCATGTGACAGTGGTTTGAGCCACATTGTGGCGTTAGATATTCTGGCTGTTTCTCTGTAGCTCTACAAACTTCTTTATTATCCCATTCTAGAAATATGTTTATGGGCCACAATGACCTGGGGAGTTCTGGTGGATTCTATGGTGTTCTATGGTATTCTATGATGCCCCTTGTTGTTCTATTTACCTGTGCAGGAGTTCTAGATGGTTCTTTCAGTGGCTTGTTGGACCATGTCCTAAAATGTGTATATAGCTGTCCTTACTGTACCACTGAAGTCTCCAGATCAGAGTCTTGTATTTATCTTTACTTATTGAAGAATCTGTTTGAAATCTGAATCCTATCGATTACACTACCATTGTGGTTACTGTTCTTCTGGACCATTGTTATTGATATTGTCATTGTTATAGCTATTGTTGTCGCTATTGTCCTTGTTATTGTTATCGTGTTTACTGCTGTTGTTAGTGTTATTGCCATTTCCCTGTTATTTTTATTGTTATTGTTGCTGTTACTATTATTGTTGTTGCTTATCTATTATTGCCTCAGTTACTGAAATTGGTACTTATTTTCTATTGACAGCGTTGTCTTTTAGTATTAATCCTGCACCGTTCTGACACCCCAGAGAGAGTCTCAGGGGCAATACTTGGGGCCGGGAATAAAACCCCGGACAAAGATCAAATTCCGACGGCTGTCCTTCGCCTCGCCTGGCCTCAAATATCTGATACTGTCCTTAATCTTTTCCAGACATGTATCGATATTGGACATCATCCCCAGTGCTTTCGTACTGCGATTTTAGCAATTATCGGTAAGCCAAACAAGGCGGATATGTCTAGCCCACGATCGTAGCGACCCATTGCACTCCTTTCAGTGCTAGGAAAAGGACTTGAAAGGGTTGTCGCAAGGCGCATGTCATGGATAGCTGTTAATTTTAAGGTCCTAGCAACTCAACAGTTTGGCGCGCTGCCTCTTAGATCTTCAGTAGATCTAACCACTTGTCTAACCCATGACGTCGAAACTGCTCTTGCTAAAGGGCTAACAGCCTCGATTGCAACGCTCGACATTAAAGGTACTTTTAATACTATCCTCCCAGGTAGACTCGTGAAACGTCTTCGAGAACAAGGCTGGGCACCCAATCTATGCAACTGGATCGGATCCTTTGCCACCGAACGTACGGTCTGCATTCGCCTTGATGGAGAAGTGGGTGCGCCAAGGGCTATAAATTGTGGACTCCCACAAGGATCCCCAATATCCCCAATACTTTTCATGCTCTACACTTCTTCTCTCTACAAATTGGAGGGTCTCAGAAATGCTTTTGGCTACGCCGATGACGTAGCAATAATGGAGTCTTCCCCATCTCTTGAAGAAAATTCTCTAAAGATTAGATCCGCAGTCAACCAAGCTCTGTCCTGGGGTGAGGAAGAAGGGCTCAAGTTCGACCCATCAAAGTCCGAACTTCTGCACTTTTCTAGAAAAAATCGAGAAAAGAGACGCAGCCCGGAAGTCCTCACTAACAGCTTTTCAATTTCTGAGAATACGGAGCGCCCATACCTCAAATGGCTAGGTATAAATTTTGATAAAAAACTAACCTTTAAGTATTACATACAGATACAAGCAGCAAAAGCCCTAAAGGTCGCAAACGCTCTCCGCTGTTTAGGAAATACGGTCCGGGGCGTGCCACCACATTTGTCAAGACAGGCAGTTACAGCTTGTGTTCTACCCATCGCGAACTTTGGAGCCGAGACATGGTGGCCTGGAGTCTCCCGAAAGAAAGGAAACAAAATAGTTTCCAATAGAGTTGGCCGTCACCTAGCAAAGCTAGACAAAGTCTACAGTATAGTTGCAAGAGCGTTACTCCCAGTATATCGCACTGTCCCCTTACCTGCTTTCCTCAGAGAGGCCGGACTTCCCCCCTCTAAGATTGCCCTAGATAATATATCTAGGAGAGCTGCTATTCGAATTCGCAAACTAGATCCCCGTCACCCCCTTTTTAGACAAGGACAAAAGCTACTGTTAAATCCAGCCTTAACACGGCTCGCCCGGTCATACACGCAGATTCCAGCCTCGGAACTATTTAAACCATTATTTTTACCTCCTGTCACAGGCTAGTGCCTGACAAAATTTAGGCTGATGCCTAAGGCTAGAACAATGACTTCTGAGCGGTTCCATGTTGACACCTCCCCAGCTGACACGTCTCCCCATACATCATTAGATGACACGTCGCCCCATACACCAGCGGATGACATACGATGAGACTATGGTTTCGTACGTGAAAGAGATTGAGTCATCCTGAGAGATCGAATCTCAGCAGAAAGGAGTCGGAAGCGGGATGGAGTTATGGAAACTAATGGAGGGAACAAAGACTACGCAACATTCACTTGGATCATGTGAAGCAAGACAGGGAAGTAAAACATGAGGAATAGATAAATGAAGTTTGCTCTCAGTCTCCTTTTGTTCTTTACTTCAAGATTTTCTATTGTACGTAGCTCTGGATAGCTTGTGAATAACAATCATCTTAAGACTTTTACACCTCCATGGGATATACCGGAGCAGGAAAGAGAAGCGTTCAATCGAGTATGTGGTCCGCTAGGTGCGGCTAGCTCAAGAGCGAATCAATTTCGTGAACTCTTACTCAATATCCCACAATCTGACATCCTAGTTTATTCAGACAGATCCAAAGCTTCTGATGGAAATCCAGGAGGATATGCCATCAATCAGCTCGGACGTCTGATACAGACCAATGCTTTCCCTCTAGGCAAGGGTAAGGAAATCTACGACGCGGCAGCATACGCGGCTCTAAAAGGCATCTAAGTAGCACGCGCACTATCAACCACTCGTTTCTCCAAAAATCTTTGGCTATTTATCGATAACCTTGAAGTAGCAAAAAAGCTTACAACCAAAGCGGCTACTACTTCATCCCAGAAAGTTTTCATCGACGCTATAGAAGCAGACAAGGGATGGAAAACTCGGACCAGGCTTCCGCATGTTAGTGAAGGTGAAATTAAAGTGCGTTGGGTTCCGAGCCATGCAGGAATCGAAGGAAATGAGCTCGCCGATTCTGAAGCGAAAAGAGGCGCGGCCATGTCCTACCAAGACGAGCAGCCTAAATTATCCATAGCAGCTCTAAATTTGTGGAACACATTCACAGATGAAACAAGCCAGAGAAAAATAGTGGAACAACCATGCTCCTAAGTCATATATTAGGTTAGGAATTAATACTGCTCCAGTCTTCCCTGAGGAGCTCCTCTTGAGTAGAAAATCTGTGGGACAAATAATTGCAGCTAGGACTGGGCATGGAGATTTCGCCAACTACCATACTCGATTCAAGCACAAAGATGCAAACATGCACTGCCTCTGTGGATCCCCAAAGTCTCCAAGACACTTTCTTTTGTGTAGGACTCTTTGCCGCCGTGGTGGCCGCCCTGCTGGACCTATCCGCTCGCTCATCCCGAAACTCCTCGGAACGCCGGAAGGGGCTATCATTTTTACCAAATGGCTAGAACAGGCTCGGTTTTTCGAGCAAATCTGCCCTCGCTGAGAGGATTTCATTTTCCTTGCTTTTGTTTGTTTATTTATTTTCTTTGTTTTGATCGAGGGCTCTGAGAGAAAGAGCGGGTGATACGGACTGCCTAATCACCAGTCACAAGCATGAGGAGGTCTCAAAATTTGGTAATCGCTCTATGCATACCTGTATACTTCGTGCGCAGTTTCATATAACGCTGCATAGCATGTATTTAAGACTGGGAAAGTCACAAAAAACTAGAGCCTAGACGAAAAATAGAATCATCATCATCATATCGGGCTTAGCCTGTCACAGGTATTCGTGGCTGCAAAATTTGAAAGGTGAAATTTAAATTGATTTCGAGGATAAGATTTTTGGCTCAGGATATGGATTGAAAGTGTACCAAGTGTGCCATTTAGTCTGAATCTACTACATTAAAACCTCTGTAACGCTATACAGTCAAATGGAACTTTGAGTATCGTGTTATAGAGGATATAGCGATATAGAAATATCACGTGAGCCCAGACTGGGCAACAATTACCTTTCTTCGCAATCCTTGACTTGGTTCGACCATTGGCTGCTCAAAGACCCATTGCCAACCTTAAACACAATGCAAACGCTATAAGCAAAGTACAACCAACAAAACAGGTCGAAGATAACCGTATTTTGGTCAGGGTCGCAGCCGGCCATCCTGCGTTGAGCATGTCTCCCTTCGCTATCATGCAGCAAATAAATACCTTTCTCGGCGAGAAGTGGATAAAAGAGGTACAACACACTAAAACTGGCTTTGCTATATGTCCAGCGCACACAGCCGCCCAAGAAAATTTGTCAAGTCGCATGGATGACATCCAAACATTCTTGTCTTCCTCCGGAGAATGCAAAGTCGAGAAACCACGCGAACATGCTGCGTACAGACTTTCGGGCGTCCCCCGCTCCTATGCCGGGTACAATGTGTCCACAAACTCGTTAGAGATGGTAGAGATTACAGCGTCTATGCTAACCGAAGCTCTTACTGACCTGACAAACGTTGCCCCTTTAAATGTAATCGAATCAAGGAGTACTCCTTCCTCTGATTTCTATCCCCATAAAAGCTGGATAGTGCTCTACCCCAAGGGCTCAAATCTTTCTAAAGTACTCCCTCTCTTCGGCAAACGTGTCCCAGCGAAACTTCTGCCGCAAAGAATGAAAACCCCTCAATGTGGAAATTGTTTTGGTTGGCATAATCAACGGGCTTGTATCCGTCTTCCCCGCTGCCGAATCTGCGCCTCAACTCAACACACCGAAAGTGGTCATACTACTTGTGATCCGAAAGTGCCTCACGCATGCCCCCCAAAGTGTGCGAATTGCTACGGACCTCACCCAGCCGACTCATTGGAATGTCTCATCAGACCCAGCAAGAACAACACACTTCCATCTAAACAACAAATCTTCGCCATTAGACAGGCTGCAGCATCCGCAAGACTCCGTCTTAAGGCTGCACATTGTGAGTCGATTGGAAATAAGACAACTGCCCCAGCAATTGCTGCTGATGCAGATCTTGTGCTTAATCCGCTACAAACACACATTTCTTCTCCTGGCTCCTCGCTTTTCCCAGCAGGGCCTGGTAGCTTCGCAGTCCTGGCCCAAGATAGCCTCCAAAATAGCTCCCTTAGGATGAATGAGTAGTACACCCAATTCGATTAATATTCTCTCAGTAAATGTTGGTCGTTGCTCTTCTGCGCACCAAATCGCTCTCCAAACTGCTTTCACAAATCACATTGATATCTTGCTGATCCAAGAACCGTACATATCCAGAAATACTGACAGGAGAATCACATGCAATCACCCTTCATTTGAATGCTTTACTCCAGTTGATGATTGGTCTACCCGACCTCGAGTACTAACTTACTCAAAAAAAAACAACAACTTAACCTACACACAAGAACGCCCCAACTCTACGATGGAGCTAGGAGCCGCCGACATTCTTTTCCTTTCAATCGAATTCCCTAGTTCCTCTCGTATATTAGTAATAAATGTCTATAACGCCCCCCCTGGAGCTACAAATCCAGGTGCTGGAGTATCCCGACTAACTACTATGGCTAACACCCATTTCCCTTCAAAAACCATCTTGGCCGGAGATTTAAATCTACACCATCCGATGTGGCACCCATCGTATTCAGGCCCCCCCTCAGCTCAATCTGAAAGTTTCATCAGCTGGCTCGAATTAAAAGAACTTTCGTTGATTTCCGAAATTGACAAACCCACCCACACTCGCGGAAATGTTCTCGACCTATGTTTTGGCTCGAGCCAGTTAGTAGCAACAGGAATAACTGCAGAAGTCCAGCATGAGTTAGACGTTACATCGGACCACACGCCACTCCTAGTATCTGTCGCCTACCGTGCACGAGGGGCTGCACCTACGACCAAACTTCGCTTCGCCACAATTGACAAAGAGAAATTCTTAGTCCTACTCCGCATGCAATTAGAGGGAATGACCAATCTAACTGAAAAATCACCTGCGAGCTTAGACAAGAGAGCTGAAGATATAACACAATCTCTTTTGGTTTCTTTCTCCGGATCTGCAAAATACTCGCTACCACATAATAGGGGACAACCCTGGTGGGATCAAAGCTGCAGAGAAGCAAGATCTAAATACCGTGAAAAGTTCCGAACGGGAACCGCCTCGCAAGCAGATAGGAGAGCATTCCGTAAAGTAACGAAAGTTGCAAAAGCAGCTTTCTATCAGAAAAGAGTCGACGAAGCCACCAACGCAAAGGATGTATTTGATATCACCAAGTGGCACAAGTCAAAGGGAATATTCCGCTCTCCCCCGCTTAAAGACCCGCTTGCGCCTGATTCCCCTCCAGAAGAATATCTGGAAGGTAAAATGAGGTTACTTATTCGAAACCTTTTAAGTAATCAATCTGACATAGAAGATATATCATTAAGTACTCCCACCACAGCACACACCGCTCTCCCTTTCCCTGAGATTACTTCCCTTGAAGTCAGCAATGCTATATTAGGCGCTGGTAACACCACACCAGGAAAAGACCAAATCCCAACTGCAGTTTTACGCCTCGCCTGGCCACTCATTTCGACTCTGGTGCATGATCTATTTCAGACATCTCTAGATACTGGCCATCATCCCAAATGTTTCCGTACAGCGATTGTGGCAATAATTGCTAAGCCGAACAAAGTAGATATGTCTTCTCCCAGATCATATAGACCAATTGCCCTCCTTTCTGTCCTAGGAAAGGGACTTGAAAGACTTGTAGCCAAGCGGATGTCATGGATTGCTATCAAGCACAAAGTACTTGCCCGCCAGCAGTTCGGAGCACTCCCCCAGCGTTCCAGTGTAGACCTAACCACATGCCTCACCCACGATGTGGAAACAGCACTGGCTAAAGGTTTGACCGCGACATTGGCCACACTTGACATCAAGGGAGCGTTTGACGCTGTACTCCCAGGTAGGCTCGAAAAAAGAATGAGAGAACAAGGATGGCCAGCTCAACTATGCAATTGGATTGCTTCATTCGCAACCAACCGTGAAGTATGCATACGGCTAGATGGAAAAATCGGGAACCCCACCGAGATTTACTGCGGACTCCTTCAGGGCTCACCGGTCTCCCCCATACTTTTCATGCTATACATCGCTCCTTTATTCAAACTGGACGGTCTTAAGAAAGCCTTTGGATACGCTGATGACGTCGCAGTGCTGGAAATATCACCGTCACTCCAAGAAAATGCAACTAAACTAGGAAATTCCATAAACCAAGCACTAGCCTGGGGCTATTCAGAAGGAGTAACCTTCGACCCTATGAAATCTGAGCTTCTTCATTTCACACGGAAACACAAGGATAAGAACTCGCGACCACAGGTAGAAACTACAAACTTCACTATCTCGGAGACTGCCCAAAAGCCTCATCTTAAATGGCTGGGAATAAACTTCGATAAAAAACTCACTTTCAAACGTCATGTGCAAATCCAAACTTCCAAGGCTCTCAAGGTAGCTCATGCTCTCCGCTGTTTGGGTAACACAATCAGGGGGGTATCGCCACGGCTCTCGAGACAAGCAGCTTTCGCATGCGTCCTACCAATAGCACACTTCGGCGCCGAGACCTGGTGGCCAGGAAAATCTCGAATAAAAATGGGAAAAGTGGTCTGTAACAGGGTCGGCACACATATTCAACTGATAGAAAAAGTACATACAGCTGCTGCAAGAGCTATTCTTCCAGTATACCGAACGACTCCCTCCGCTGCTCTCTTCCGTGAGTCTGGGCTTGACCCTGCTGAGTTAGCTCTCAATAAAATATCGAGAAGAGCTGCTATACGCACTCGTCGGCTCGACCCCCTACACCCCCTACGGTCTCGCGCACAAAAATCTCTAGCATCCCCTGCATTATCTCGTTTCGCGCGCTCATGCAGGAACATCCCAACATCAGAACAAGTTGACTCGTTAGTCAATCCACCATGGGAGAATATAGAGCCCAGACAACATTCTCACATTCGGTTTTGTGATCCATCTGTACCAAAGCATATGATAGCTGACACATTTCTTACTTTCCTGAGAACGCTTCCTAGAAGCGATATTCTGGTATTTTCAGACGGCTCCAAACTTTCAGACGGTAGGACTGGGAGCGGTTTCATCATTTACCAATTTGGAATAAAAGTGTGCTCAAGGTCTTTCCCGCTTGGTCAGCACAGAGAGTGTTTTTATGCAGAGGCATTTGCCGCACTTCAAGGAATCCGTACAGCCACTGCACTTTCTTCAGCTCGTTTTTCAAATGATATATGGGTATTTATAGACAACGAAGAAGTAGCTAGAAAACTACTCACTAGAACCCCTGTGTTGTCTGCCCAATCAATTTTCTTAGAGGCCATAGAAGTGGCTAAGGCTTGGAAGGCTCGGACACGTCTCCCTCACACTCTCGCGGGTAATATAAACATACGCTGGGTCCCAAGCCACGCCGGTATAGAGGGGAACGAGCTAGCTGATTCAGAGGCTAAGAAAGGCGCTTCACTGCCTAGTCCCGAGAATCAGGAATATTCATTTTCTACGCTAGAAAAATGGCAATCGACATTAAATAGACAGGAGAGAGATGATTGGTGGCGCAATCATTCTCCCCCTTCGTATCAGAAAATAGATATAAATGATGCTCCTGCCTTTCCGAAAGAGCTCCTTCTTAGCCGCAGACATCTAGGCCGAGTCATTGCCGCAAGAACTGGTCACGGCGACTATTCTACCTACCATACACGTTTCAAACATACCGAGGCTACTCTAGAATGCTCATGCGGACAGCGCAAAACGCCCATACATTTTCTTTTCTGCAGAATTCTTCGCAGACGTAGTGGCCGCCCTGAAGGGCCCTTTAATCAGCTTATACCAAACTTACTTGGCACGCCAAAAGGAGCAACGTCACTAAATCAATGGCTAGACCAATCTCGTTTCTTCGAGAATATATGTCCTCGTTAAGGGGTACTTTGTGTTTGTTGTTTGTTTATTTATTTCTTTTCTTTTCTTTTCTTTTCTATCATTTACGATCGGGGCTCCTGGACGGAAAGATGGAGCGGGAGAGAGGGACTGGCCGATCACCAGTCGTGAGAAAGGGGAAGACTCATCAAATCTTTTGCTATATATGTAGCTCATGTCTATCACTGTCTGCAGTTTCAGATAACGCGGTACACCTATGTAATATTAGACTGTAAAGTCCTAAATTCCGGGGCCTAGGCTCTGGCGTCCTATGTCCCACAAGGGATGGATAGCCATGTGCCTCTGGCACATGTCTAGAGCCTAGAAGAAAAATAGAATCATCATCATCATCATCCTTGACTTGGTTGATTATTGTCGTGACTCCTTATACTTGGATCTTGATGGTTTAGCTTGGGCTTGATCTTGGTGAACAATCTCTTGAAATACTGAATACCTGGAACTCTGGGACACTGACGATACCAGATAATGTCACGTAAGCTTTTGTAACAAATGACAAGCGTAGATGTGGATAACCTGACTTCTTGAATCCTGACTAGACTAGATGCGTAGAATAAATACAAGACTGAAAGCTGGAGAGCTTTCAACTAGAAGGCCTTGTTGAAATGAATTCTACATATTGGAAAAGATCTGCAATGCAAACTTGTAGAGCCGAGGCTGCTCCATTTGACATTCTGCGCTAAGACCATTATGGTTGGTCATACGCTAGTCCGGATTGACTCACAATCACCAATTGCTTTTAATTAGAATTTTCATGTATACATAAAGCGCTTTAGTAATTGGCGGTAGAGTAATGAACAACTCTCACAGTAACTTTCTACAGCCTCCTCATTGTGCCTTTTATATTCATCTGTGATCTCATCGAGTCTAATAAGCTCTAAGATCATCCCAAGTGCAACTCTAAACTTCTACAGGCCTAACCACTATTTATACATGAGTCCACCTAGTACATCCCCTAGTACTGGTTACTAGAACCCCATCCCATCGAACGCTAGCGAATATTGTAGAACACCCAAAATGCCGTCGATTGAAACAGAATTCCATAGAACTATGCAATGCCTGGAGTTCAATCGTTGTTAATAACGATCAACAGGAAAAGTCCAACAATAATAAAAATATTAAGTAATTAGTGACGATCGGCAAAATAATTTATCGACGTCATTGAAGCCATTGATGAAGATCGACAAAATGCATGAAAACTCATGCCAATTAATTAAAGACAATATGTGAATAAAATTTATGCAAAAGAACTAAAAGAATTCAAGCCGAAACGACTAGCTTCAGCGGGCCGTTCCGTGACAATTATAACCGCTAGTACATTAGGGGTCACTTGGAGATAAATAATTGAGGGAATAAGATATAAAATTGACTAGGCACTCTAGGCCCTAAAGATCATGATATGACCGTACTAAACTGACGGTAACTAAATAACAAAACTGGACCCTCAGGTCAATCCGCGATGTCCTCAACTCTGAGATACCAGATCTCAATATATATCTCCTCCATGAGCGTCTGTCAGGCTCCAGACTTCTGCTAACCCTTTGCCGTTTCATGGCCCGTCTCTGGTCAGTTCTATGCAACCTATTCTAAACCCCCCCTTTGTTTACCGGTACCTGACTGAGACTCATATCTACTTCTTGTTACGCTCTGTTTCATCCTACACTCTGCCCTCCGGTATCAGCTTCGGAATAACTCAAACGCGCTAGTCTCGTTTGGGCATTTAACTCTTGGTTTAAGGCCTTGAAATCATTAAACAAGTGATGTGATTCTAATTACCTCGCTATCTCGCCATGGCATCGATGCCTTAATTACAACAGAACCTAGCGCCCTTACTAAAGCATGTAATATGATTAACTAATGCATACATGATAACAAAACTAAACACGTATATCCCAGCGCCATACGCCTATGAACCGACAATAACTCACAATCAACTAAACTTATCTAGGGTATCGAGATGCAAGCCTTGCAAGTCTTGTTTTTATGTTTATGCTGTAGCAAGTGTAAGAAGTAAATGATAATCCGTAGCTGGATTGGAAGCAATCTCACCTCTATAAAACCGCGATTGACTCAAATCAAGACCTTCTAAGATGCTTGAGTTGATTGTCGCCGAGTCTATGTGAGCCAAGACCTAATGGTCTGTTGTCGCTTCTGATCTTTATGTTTCCCCTTCATAGCCACTTCATAACCATCCAGTTGCTTCAAAAAGGTGTTGTCACAGTCGTCATGTTGCTCCACATGTGGCCTAAGCACCTTGGATCAGCAGCCTTGTCAATAAACCAGACTGGAAGCTTGTCACTGCCATCAGCATTACAGCAAAAGTGTACTGTTATCCGAGCCTTCTCTTTCTTTGTACCTGAGGTCTGCTGTGTAGGAAGGCCTCTATCAGTTACCATCTTCCAGTAGATGCCAGTTTCATCACAGTTATAGAAATCTTGAGGAGGATATTGCCTTGCCAGTTTTTGTACCTGTACAAGCTGCTCTGCGATAGCAGCTTTAGCTATACTTCCATCCTCATTAGGTCGAATCCATGATTTTATGTTATACCTCCTCTTGGATGCAGTAAGCCAGCCATTGCTAGATTGAGGCACCTCCGTGCATCGATAACATGCAAGACGCTGCCAAAACGAGCTGCCTACCGGATTAACAGCTGACCAGAGATTGGAATGTTCGACTTGCGCTCTTGATGCCATTGGAATAGCGCTTTGTCTAGCTCCGGCCACTTGAGTGGCTTCTCATGCTGTTTTGTAGGGTGGAAAGACGGGTCTAGTTCGTCCAGGTGGCTGTATCTGGCACTGAGGCTCTCGGATATCGTGGGCTGGATGATTTTACGGTGGAATTCGTCCTCAAACCACAATCTGAGCTGTTATTGACGAAGTTAAGGGTGTCGTTGAACATGTCTACGAAGGGAACGCCGTTGTAAGACTGAAATTCCATGCTATTTTAGCATTTCTACATACCTGTATAACACGATAAACCTTCTCAGGAGAGAAAAAATCGAGGGGTTGGAGGTTGCCTGCAATTTATAGAAGATGGAGCTGATTTGATAGCATTATAGATGATATTGGGTTACGGAGGATAGCGTTATAGAGGTTTTACTGTAGCCCTTTTTGGAATGATAAGCTGAATTATGTAAGGATAACGCCTATAATTTCGAGATTTAAGGTTTAACAATCTTTAGGGTTGAGACACTGTACACGTCTTCCGTAATCATTCGCGTCATAGCCTTAGGCTACACACGCTAAAATGATTTTAAAAAAATGTCTACCCAACACGTCAGTCTCCTGAAAGATCCCGACTAAGTACAGTCGTCCCTCTCTAACTCGATAGTGGGTTCCGGTATAAGTGTTGAAAATATTCATTGTGACTTGGACCTTCATATTTGCAACACTTACCCTTGCAGATAATTTTGCGTGCAGGGGTAAGTATTGCAAATGTAAATGGTTGAATTTCAATGAATATTTTCAACACTTATACCGGGACCCACTATCGAGTTAGAGATGGACGACTGTAGATGTTTCTTGTCCACCCATACCTCATGAGATTCTCCCGAGCCAATTACATCTTGCGAACACTTGTCCCGGGCCACTGATCCCGTGGTTTCTCAATTACCAACTGTGCTCCCCAACAGTCAAACCAGATGTGACTCTTCGATCGGGAAATCTTGAACAAAAAATCGGTCGACTGAGGTGGTGCCGTTCCACGAATGGCCATTGCCAGCTGAAGGAGCGCCATTAGTCTAGAGCACAGGCGCCGGTAGATCAAGGGAAAGACTATTATGCGGTTGGCTAAACCTTGATGACACTTTTGCCAAATCTATAAGAGCACGTGATATCATCTTTACTTCTCAGCCTCGCGTGCTCAAATCATGTTTTTGCTGCATATGATAGGCTGTATCTTGTTTCCTTAGCAACGTGATTTTGGATTATTTGTTTTATCAACGCACGCAACACATCACATCCTTTGTCCAAAAGATTGTATCAGGTCGTCAAAAAATCGAGATGGCTCAAGTTGAGGAAGACATAAGAAGTAATCTATTTTCTGCATGATAGATGGAGCAAACATGTGGAAGAGAACACTTTTATTTATACAGGTTAACCGAGCCCTATAGCGCCTCCCCCCGTACAACGCCTAACGTATCAAAAAGAGCAAACAGAGCAAACAGAGCAAACAGAGCAAACATAGTGAATACAGCTAACACTCCACTTCACGTGATGTGTAGGAACGCATCAGACGCTAGCGGCTACGTTACCCAGCATAGCCTAAAGGTCGCATTTCGGTTAACCAACCGTGACAAAGATGAACTGTAACTTCGGTGATATAACATAAATTCAACCTGGAGTTTTACCTTCGTGACAAAATTTGACTTAGCACATCTTACAATTAGTTATTATTGAAATTAATTTTACGAAACAACTTCAAATATAATGGCAGATAACAAAGGTAAAGCACATGTTTTTGACGCTCTTAGTCTTTTTGGGGAAAACCAGCAGCGCAATATTAGGCGACAAATCGCCTAGCAGAAGATGAAACTACGTCACGCGATCATGACATGAATTTTCTGGTATTAGAAATGGAACATGAAAAGGCAACTTGTAAGAGTTGCTCTCAATTAATTCACTTAGAACTTCGAAGAGGAAAAGACGAGTCTGTAATCGTGAAATGGGAAGTTGTTGATTACTTCCCACCAGACACAGAGTGTACTATATAAACCAAATATACAAACAGGGATAAGCAGAAGAGTTTTTACGTTTGTCATGGTCCAAGCGTCACCTTGTTCCAACAGACCAGACTCTAACATATCACGTGCATCCATGGATCTCTACCGGGTACTGTAAACTAGGAACACTCATTTCAACATCTGGGACGTTGTTGGATTAGTTCTTTCTTTCGTCTTGTTAAAATTTTTAAAAGAGTAAGCAAAGCTGACCAAAAAAGCCTACGGATTTCGTACCATTACCGTGTAATTGCAAAATGGAGCAAAGCGTGGGGCTTCACGATTTCTTACAATAAGTACTAGACCAAGTAATTATGGTACAATCAAACTTACTAATGTTATCTCTCATTAGCACTATCAGCGAAGAGAAGGAGAGCTGCCTTAACTTGAACGCCGAACCTATCTCGAAACTAAACTAGTAAAGGGGAAAGGCCGACTTAAAGGTAGCACAATAAAGCTCCCACCAAAGGCAAAAGATCGGGGTGAATCTACGACTCTACGTGATCCTTTTTGCATGGATGTGAAGCGTTAAATCTTTCATCGGACACTGCAGCGTCTTTTATTGTAGAGGAAGATTAGGATCCCTCCTCTTCTATTTGTTGATGTTGTAACAGGTATATGATCAGCGGGTACATACAATTGTGGGAGTGGCTGCAAGTGATCACATTTGTATGACTACGGCAGTTGGTATCTAGATGATCTTAGAATGATAGATTGATATATATATGAGGATATGAACTTGTGGTGATTATCTACATGATGAAGGGAGGCCCTCTACTTATACTCTAGCACACCTTTCTTACTAATCATTCAAACAGCACAAACAGAGCTAACAGAGCAAACAGACAATCACGCGATCACGCGACAGGTTACACCTGGACTGTGCGCTCAGCATCAATGATGTCATCGTCTAGTGAAACCTCTGGAGCCAATGACACAACAGTTGATAATACCCCAAAACAGCACTTAAGAGTAGATCGAAGTAGGACGTAAGTGAAGGAAGTCCAGAGCTTAGTACAACAGCTGTAGGATTTTCAGGTGGCGCAAGTAGTATCAGAGAACTATACGAGGCAGGAACAGCTCGTGAGGGAGTTTACATGAGGAGCATAAAGTTCGATAAGCTAGGAAGCGCATCGATAGAGGAGGTAGATATAGAGATATTCGTTGATTTTGATGTGCAAGAGGATTCTTAGAATCGTAATAACCATTAGAATTTAGGATAACTTGAATCGGATTGATGTAATAACTGACAGAATGGTAAATATTTTCCTACCTTATTTTCATGATCGAGGTCGATGCCAGAACAGGAGTGCACAAAGCTGAGAAGTGTCGAGGATATCACTTGTTAGTTTATGTTTATCAAAAAAGTCATAAGGAATTAGCCAACCCCATTAATAATGATACATGTGATATTGGCTAGTTCCGAGGTGAGTTGTATGTGAGAAAAGAGCGACGTTTGCTACTGATCCACCTCCACTCTACTTTAAATTACATAATTAATTATGTTATAATGAAAAGAGCGTAATATCTCCGAAACGACGGCCGGCAAAGACGAACTCTTCACCTTCACGCGGTGCCGGCTGTAAACGCCCAGTATGTTCGCACATCTGGGATAGCCAAGAAGAGTCGCAATCGGATTCCGACCTAACGTACACGCTTCATCACCCTCAGTCAAATTTCACCAAAGCGTCATTAACTCCAATCCGAAGAAGCCACTTTCACCAATCCGCTGTCTTTCGCCTCCCAAAGTAACGAACTACGAACCCCGCCAATCACTGCGACGACCGGACTGTTACGATCTTCTGCGTTGCTTCGGCGCGCCTCCATCTACAGACCCACGATTATACGAATACCCGACGGAGGAAGAAAGTCGGAGGGCACAAAGATGGAGAGGTTGTTATGGCTTTGGAAGGCCAGGTAATGGCGGAAATTTATGAGATGCTGAGAGATAGGGAGTTTGGCAATTGAAAGGGACGGGATGGTTTTGGAGGGAGGATTCTTGAATCTGCGTTGGAATTTTGACTTTGGGAGTGTTGTGTGTGCCAAGGTTTTTTTGGTTCGGTTGCGCTTCCTTTTTGGAGGCGAGACATGCGGCTTCGGTCGTGATGACGGTACTCGGCGCGAGCTGGTGTACTGTTGGGAATCTTTTTGTTGCGTGGACGTTCGCGGCGGAAAGGAAAGGGGAGACGTAAGGCGTCAATCCTTTGGCATTTTGTGTCTTTTTTTTTAGCATATACTGGCTAGTGATAGTCAGGGAGTTGGGTAGCTCAGAGTCTCTAGGGATCGTCTACCCATATCACGCCTCTTGGGTGCAGGACTTGTGCCTGATACGTAATGAATTCAATCAATCAATATCCGAACCGACATTTTCTTACGTAATCGAAAATTCGTTGTTATCACATCAATCTAGTTCGGATTTAATTTGAAGGGTAAATGGTTACAGTGGAATAGATGTTCAATTCAGCCTAATGAATTGAGTTTAAATCATCTACAAATTGTCTTCTTGAGCCACTGACATAATAGCAAGAGAAGTATTTAGAAATCTATTGCTACTATGTCCAGTTACCCTGCAGCCCCTGCTCCTCACTTTGTCATGCTCTGCCTCCACGCAAGATGAATGATATCCCGGCACTTGACTCTGGCATTCAATTTGACTAATAGTTCTTCCAGTTTGCGCTACTATCTATCGATTAAGTGCTCGTTAATGAGATTTTCTTGCTACCTGTTCAAGCAAAGGTATAACCGGCGCTCCGCGCATGCGATAAAGCTGTAACTTTTAAATGATCAATAGACGTATATTGGCCTTTTGTAGACGAATATAATGCAATAACCTCCATCGGATATGGGATATTCTTCTGATTTTTATGGTATTGAAATTTGTGATCAAGGGGGTTGAGGTTGAGGTTGGACGACGTGTAGTACTATGGAGAGATTTAATCAGCGTTCTATCATCTTGCTGGTTTGTAAAAAAGAAATGGTCAAATTTATTACTGACTCATAGGGAGCAGATTGAGGTGATAAATGTTATAAAATGTACCTGTACATTTTTTAAGGAGTTATGTATATCTAGGCCACTCATAACAAAGGGAATTATGTGTTCTTTGGGCGGCTCATTGTAATGTTGTTACTGATCTAGAGGATCAGTGCATTTTAACTCATGAACAGTAAGGAGGGAACTTCAACGATTAATGTACCCCACAGACTGATCCGTAAACATTAGGTTACGTTGCTAGAGAAACGGGCATGAAACACACTAAATAACCACGATAACCTATTTTTCATTAAAACATAATTAATTATGTCAGTTGTAAAGTGGGGGGTTGTTCGGTAGCAATCGTCACAAAAAGCGGCTGTACCTGTGCACTATTCAACATATTGCTATCCATGCTAACTGCATTCTCTACAACGCCAAACCATGGAGAGTAAAGTCCATGAATTAGAAAATGTCTCATAGTGAGTAACCCACGGAATGCCCTGTACACTATGAAGAGCTACTCACAGCCCAGGTAAAAGGAACACCTCACGCGCCGTCTTTACGTCGTATGAATATTCGTTGGCCAAGGCGGCATGGGGAGCGACATCCGCACGTCTCTCGCGCGACTCCTTCCTTCCCTTTGCATCATGTCGACTCTGTTTGCTGCCGGCGCGTACTCCAGTGTCATGTCCCCTAGGAGACATTTTCTGCCGGGAATGTGCGCTGCAGAACATCCTGTCGCAGAAGCTAGAGATCAAACGACTCGAGAAGGTGCGAGAGCGAGATGAGAGGGAAGCCTTAGAGAACTTAGGACGAGAAGAAGCCGAAGCGCGACAGAGATCTGAGATGGAATTCGAAAAGGTGCAGATGGGCCTGGAAGATCGGTCTGTTGCTGGTGCCGTCAATAGTACGAAGAGTGCGTCAGCAGGTTGTTTAAATACAGGGAATGAGACGTTGTCCAGAGAGCAAAAAGGGCTGAAGAGGAAATTCATTCTTGATCCAGACGAAATTTTGCGTATCAATCGCGAAGAAACCGACAAGGCCCGAAAGAGCATTAATGATGAGAAGGTACGAGGGCCATGCTCGCTGATTCATAAGCTAAGTATCTGATCCCGGCGTAGGCAGCTAAACCTACGTTGCCATCCTTTTGGGTCCCTTCTAATACGCCCTCATCGAACACGAAAAATACTCTACACATCATCCCCAAGAAGACTAAGCTCAGCCCTATCTGTCCTGAGTCATCGCCTGATACGCCGCACGTCTATGCGCTGAACTCGCTTATCGATGTGATCTTCACTGAAGAAAAAGATCGCGCGACAGGACTTATTCAACAGATATGTCCGGCGTGTAAGCGGGTGCTGAGCAATAATTCTAAGGTCATGCTTGTGCGGGTGTGTGGCCATGTCCTATGTAAAGGATGCGTGGGCAAGTTCATGACTCCGGGCGGCGTTTGTGATCCTCACGCGCCAGATCAAGATCAAAATAAGATAACATGTTATGTGTGTAACGCCGACGTTACCGAAGTTCCCGACAAGGGCATGAAAAGAACAAAACTGCATCACAAGGCGAAAGCCAAGAGTGTTTTGATCGAGATTCGATGCGAGGGTACCGGTTTTGCCAGTGGTGGCTCGACCAAGGTGGAGAAAAAAGGTATTGCATTTCAATGTTGAGGGATATGGCTCAATATGGTAAGGGTAAAATATCTGATATCTTAGTGCAGAAACCTCCCCTACACCATCCATGAATATCAGCCTTCTCTCTCGCGAGATCGTATAACCAATGTAGACCAGATAATTGAAGAAGATTAACAGCATCTGAACGCATAGTAAACGTGACGCCTTATTCAGCGTGTGAAATCATCTCAACGCCACCCTTGGCTCAGCATCTCTCGTCACGTAACTGTAAAAATTTATGAGATGACTGGTTTGACGGAGAACAAAAGTCCTCATTTCGTTCATAGAAACCATGCTTGGACCAGCCCCTGACACCTTCACATGTTTTGCTGGCTTACACGGGAAAATGATGACACCTGACCAGACCTATTATGCTATAATGAGATACCTGAAATATCTACTACAATAATCTCGCGTCTAGGTGTTCTCGAGTCGATAAAGCAGCGAAATCAGATGTCTACTCATTAGCCCATTGGTAACCGAAACCATTGCCGACCCCATCCAGCTCACGATCTCATCGCGTCGACAGAGCGCACAGTATCACTCAGAACAGTATGGACGACGTACAGTTACGCAAGACTCCCGGATGCACGCGTGGCCTACATCTAGTCAGATCGAGATGATTACGCGTTCTTCGCCTTCCTTGCACATGCTATCCTCTGCCCTCATGAACGAAAGACCTTTTTGAATATAGTATTGCTTAGATCTTCCGGCGTAATTGACATTCCCCCCGCCTGTTGGCCACAGTCAGGAATCTACAGGCTTCTTGAATGTCAAATCTTTGGTAGATTCTCGATGGTTGGGTCTTGCGGCTCTATGGGTGTGTTTGTCTAATTTTCGAGGGAATAGAGGTATCTTGGAGGAGGATAAAGGGGTTGGAGGCGAGAAAACAGATTATTGGTAAAGATTATTGAGATATTAGACGATGCACCTGTACGCAAGTCTTCTCCCGATATTCAGCTGAGGCGAACATCTAGATTAACCATGTCATCTCCTGGCTTAGTTTCATGGCAAAATAATCAGATCAGAAGTACGCCATCCTGCGGCTTTCTTATGGCTACCATCTTCCCGACTTGTAAATAGGTGAATTCGGCTTCTGATGCACTAAACTACATGGATAGAATCCCTTAATTTTTGCTATTTTAAAATCAAGAATCTAGTCCGTAGATGGCATTATGCTTTAGCCGTGTAAGAACTTGATATGTATAATGGCTTCACCTCGGAGGAATCTACTTGATAGCTTCATATGGTGCCATTCAGATATCGAAACTTTGCCCGCGAAATCCGTAATTAACTTGAGTATATGTAAATGCACTACTCTGTAACCTACCAACGCTAGAATCTAATTTTCAGAAATGGTCATGCGCACCTCAGCTTCCTTTTTCTGACTCATACTGTCCTCTCTAGTCATATTCGTAGCAAAGAGTTTGGGCTAATTGTCTAGGCCTTGTACCCAGTCATTTCTGAGGGCTTGTTACATTACTCACGATCTCAAGTCATCTAACCGCGCGGATCCAGTGAGTTTGCGACCCAGCCAAGTCAGTCTAAACTTGATAGCCGCTTCAATGGCAGGCCTAGTACGTAATATCAATAGGTCATCGATACCTAAGACATAATAAGTTTTGAGAAAATGTAGAGCTAGGTCCCGAGTGGGCATAGCACGTGCAAAGTCTTTACCTATTGTTGAGTACACATCTTTGGGTTCCTTCAGAGCAGCACCACTTTCTGAGAATGCGTCGCGCTCAATAGTGAGGACGCTTCATACTCCAATGAATTGACCGAATTATTGGGGTAATCCCATGAATCTATCTATTCTATACTGACAGCATAGATTTGAACAAAGCCGGCTAGATTCATAAGGTCTGGAAACATAGAGCTTATCCTGTGAGTCTGATCGATACTGTGTGCATGATATTCAGATTTCTGGGTTTTTCTAGCGGTCCGCCTTACAAGTCGTGCACATCAATATATGTCGTAATCATCTTCAAAATCACGTTAAAAGTAAGGGTCAATCAGGACTACCACATTTCAAAAGTGTTGTTAAGATATCTGACGACTGTTTTAATGCCAGGAAGAGCTTTTCGCATCGGCCGATGTGAAGGGTTGGCTAAAAAAGCCTGATGATCCCAGTCAAATTTTAAACTCAAAAAGCTGGAATAAGTGCCGAGGCCACTTTACTGAGTAGTAATAACTCAATTGTTAATTCTTGTAGTTTTGTTCGTTAAAAATTGCGATAAACATGGCTTCCTATTTTTTGCTTCAGTAAGAGTAAATCTAGAAAGTGGACTGCGAAGCTTCAAATTTGCTTCAAGTTCAATTTTACTGCCTTTCTAGCACGAGTTTCTCCATTATTATGAGTAGTTATAGATTAGTTATCGTCTTTGGTCAAAGATCCTGTGGACTTCATCTTACGTCGAATACCACGTGAGACTTTCCTCAGTAAGGAGGCCAGGAGGTCAGTTCCAGCTCTCATAGTTCCTGGTTCATCTTTAAGAGCTAGAAGTTTGTATTGGTTTGCCCGTTTGATCTACGAGTCTTAATTTCAGCTAGTACAGCTTTCGATATGTCCATTTTGTTACGTGCTGCATATCAGCCATTTGATCTATAAAATCGTCTTAACCTTCTAACTAGGTGTATTATTTAAAAACTTGGTCCTCTCCTTAGTACTAAGCATGTGATGCGAGTGGTTTCTTTCAGCGAAAATTTTCATGCAATTGACGATAGTCTGAGTAAGCCGATGCCATGTGGCGTAAAATATGGATAAAGATGAGTCACTAGCTTACCAAGACTCAGAGATCTTTTGGTTCGCTCCCTCATTTATATCCTTGTTGCTGTCTCTCGTATTATTCATCGTTGGCTTGTACAAATAAACTTTTTCGATTTCTTTATCTACTCCTCGTACCCTCCTGACAGTGGTCTGCTGTTAAGCTTCGAAGATCGCCGTTATAATAAAAGCTATTATCGTTACATTGAGGTTAATGATCTACTGTGCCCATTAAATTTCATCTGCTCATTACTAGATACTGTACAGTCGTCCCATGCGCTAATCCAGATGAATAACCTTTCCCACGCTAAAATTCTTATCTCCGACTTTGACATCACTATTATGTTCATCGGCGAATTGTAGTACCGGCATATAAAGATCAAGTAGACCGAGTGGTGTGAATTTGTGAAACCTAGTAGACAGTTTTCTTGGCAATCCATAGATGGCCCTCCCAAATGTGGAAGGAATTCGAGACTGTTGACGAATGTAAAAATCGCCGTGATATCATTTAGTATGCGGTGGGAGTAGCCGCTTTGTTGGGTTTTGAGCTCCATGTCTCCGCTAGGGCTTGACTTGGATCCTCATCTGCATATCCTAGGCTTTTCCTAACTTTTAGGACCTCATTTCGCACTCGCAAAGTAACCTCTTTTCTAATTGCGACAGCTTCACTTCCATACTTAAGTTCATTGCTGAGCTCGCCTAACTCCCAACGAGTTTCTAACCCACTTTTACTTCTAAAATCTTTATTCTGGCGTTCCAATTCCTTCCATCTCTTCCTTAGATCACCAAAGACTTTCTCACCGTCAATAGTATCTCCAAAAGCAACTGTTATATTCTTTCCAAATCGCGGTAAAAATTCAGGAAACCCTCGATCTTCATGCATGACTTCCTGGTTTCCGTCTATAAAGATCGGTATAACCTCAGGCATTGGATCAGCCTCGAGAATAAGTCGAGATATGCCCCATCTAAAATATCGAAATGTTTTAAGATGATGCTGATGAACCCGACCCTCCGGAAATATGTGAATCCAGGAGTATCTACGGGATGGGTAGAATGAAGGTGATATAAATGAATCAGAGCCAGTCGTCGTGTATGTCATAGTACCAGCTGTGAAAGGGTCACTAGTGTCTAGATTATCAGAGGCTTTCGAGATCACAAAAGGCTGCGCTGAAAGCAGACGGATTGCCTGTGACATTACCGGTTGGAAGAGACCACCATGTTTAGAATACGTATTGCGATGGGTTGGAAGGACTTGGCCATAACTAAAAATAGCAGTAAGGAGCCTGTGATGGATTATACATCAGTAAATTTTAACAAAAAAAATCAAAACCTCCTACCTGCCTTGGAAGCATATATCATAACTTCCAAGACTCCACCGGTGACCCGGAGGATTAAACGCATATTTGATTGGAAGAACACCCCAAATTAAGGGATCATCTATCCTGAAGAGGAACAATGAGCCGTTGAATTCAAAAAGTCTATTTGCGGGGTAATACATACACGCTGATATGATTAGATACTAAAAATCAATTAGCTATTGTCTCAGGTGGTTGATAAGTACACGATAACCCATAGGCCTACCAGTAATTAGCCCCCTTTCCCTTCCCTCAATGTTACTTCTTCTGTCGATTTTTTCCAAAAAGGTTTCCAATCCAACAACTTTGATTGAATTAAATCCAAACAGAAAGCCTCGACATAAAGAGCCAGTAATGCCCATGATAGTACTCGAGAGAATCTGCCATGATAGAGGTGGCGTCAAGGGCGGGTCAGGATTTGACATAACGCCGTCAATAGCTCGTGAGCTACCAGACAAGTGAGTGACACCTGGTTAGAGCTTCAGGATGCTTACAAGCCGCAAAAGGTGACGTCTCTGCTGAATTACTGCAGCAACTTGAAACGTCATACCGCTGCATGCAGTTGCTTTTTAAGCAGAAGAAATAATCCTCAGGTTGGGACAAGCAAATCTGACAACTAACGACGCCTTTTTGATTCCAATTTTGATTTGTTACTTTCGCTGAGAATTCTAAAGAAGTCAATGCTTGACGGTTTCTTAAACCTTTTCTCCATCTGCACGAACCTTCTGAGGAGAAGGACTTTAATAGAACACAATTTCACCATTCACTCACATAGCGTCGCCATAATATCGGCACAGGAAGTTAAATATGCTGTATCGGTCTGTCGCTGAACGGGTTTTTCCGAATTTCTGGAGCCGGCAACCCCAAACTTCGCTTCGCTTGTGATCGCCTAAAGGAAGAAGCCCCAGACAGCAGTCACAATTCACGAATAACGTTGTGCAGACGTATGTTCTACCACGATTGTAGTCTGAGGGCCCGGCATGCTCTATCTCTCATGCCACAGACGATTATCCTGGAAAGATACCACCAAAATGTCATTTCACCTCGTGTCATAATCCGTTCCTTTTTTTTATCAAACCTGGGTCCGCAGCCTGGGGCTATGACGTAGATGATTATAGAAGATTAGTATATCTCGTAGAACGACTCAGTTTCAGGATGGTGGGTGACTGAGTAGCAATATAAGAGATTTAAGTAAGGTAAGGTGCTAAAGGGCTTTAACACGATATGAGAAGTGCTGAGACAAGTAATGGTTTACTGTGGATTGTGCTTCGGGGTAGCTGAAGATTGTCTAAAGGATTTGCAAGTATTTTATATGTGACAAAGAACTAAGCGTGACGTCTTATAAATACTGAGAATCTTTTTTGTGTATGCGATTTTCCGCTTCAATAGTTGCTGCCTCTACTATACTTACTCCCGTCGGAGAGAACGTGAACAGAATTTAATGATAAATTATCAGTAACGACTACAAAATGATAATCTAAAAATAAAAGACACATAATTTTCAAAGAACGATCATTAGATGAGAAAGAAAGGCACAGTACTCACTTTGGCGCCTGCTGGAAACCTACATACAAACCACAAAGCATCACCCTTTACACTATCTCAAAAGTCACAACAAAGACCTTACAACCTTGTCAAGCCTTCCACTGTTCAAAACTGGGCCCTGCGTACACTTCCCTCGGCAAGGGCACTCTTTGAAATGAAATGCAGTATTCAGATCCGCACGCCCGACATAACCCCCAATTTGAACTCTCTCACCGCGGATTGGGATTCTCTGGAACATAGC
Organism: Podosphaera xanthii; assembly: GCA_028751805.1. Taxonomy (NCBI): domain Eukaryota; kingdom Fungi; phylum Ascomycota; class Leotiomycetes; order Helotiales; family Erysiphaceae; genus Podosphaera; species Podosphaera xanthii. The sequence goes on from JAPWIX010000007.1 coordinate 2,876,287, forward strand.
CAGCACCGCTGCATGGAAATCGCTACTCCCGAGATCAGTGATATTTTAAACGACGATCCTCTCATGGAACCTTCCCTCGCCGGCCGATCAAGGAAGCTTTAACAAAGAGCGTTGACTCAACGACAGCCGCGGAAAGGGAGGGGAAGCTCCTTTCGGAAGTATCTCAGCACTTCTTGGCAAACAATGCAGTGCTGCCAGCCGTGGCTCTCTGCCTGAACGACAATACGCAGCTCTCAAAAACTTCTGTCAGGACCTAGCGAAAGTTGCAGGCCGTCACTTTGATGCCTACATCTGCGACAGACCTGCACCTGCCACCAATCTTGCTCCATCATCAAACTTGGAAACACGCGGCACAGATCCGCAAACCTATGCAAGCGTGGCTAAACTCGGCCCCGTCAACCAAGGGTCTCAAAATCAAACCTCCTCGTGACCCAGAGCTAGAGCTCATCTTCAGCCAAAACCAAACCGCTCGTATAATCACTCATTTGTGCGCATTTCGGAGGTAGATAAAATCCGAGAGCTTTCTGCTTACTCCATTTAAAACCATCTCAAAGCCAAGCTCGGGTTGACAGTCAACTGCTCACAAATATGCAGCCAACAAAACAGGGATTGCTTTAAGCCCAATAGATGGAGATACAAACACGCACGAGGAAAAATTGCGGCAGTTATCTTCTTTGGCGATGCACCTATTGAAAACCCGACATCATGGGCATCATACAGAATTAAGCATGTACCCCGGTCCTATGGTGCACTAAAACAAATCGATGAGGAATAGAAATACTGCTAGCCCCTTACGCCCGCAGCAATGCATGAGGCTCGTACAGCCACAGCTGGAGTGGCTCCAATGACAATCGTAGCATCGGGAGATAACGAAGCGAATCCGCTGTCCTCTGAGCTATCTTGAATCGCACGCTTCCCTGAAGCACACCAGCCCCTGCCTCGCACTGTTTTCTTGTTTGGCTGCTACACGCACACCAAAATCCTTCACAGCAGCTGCATAACAGTACAATGTATCCGATGCCGGCACTGGTACAATACCCGTACCTGCGCGTCTAACCCAAGATGCCGCCTTTGTAGCTCTTACTACCCGGAGGACAAACGCGAAAATTTCCGTGCGGCCAACAAAGCGCACTCCTGTCCCAACCGCTGCATCCACTGTCACGAGCCACACCCCCTAGATGACAATAATTGTGGTCTTAGGCCCACCAAAGACCAAGTCTCAAGTTGGCGAAATCCGCCGAATTAATGACGAGGCTCGCATGAGGATACATGCAAAAGCGGGATGCGTTAAGCGTACTATCTCTTCCTCTCAAATAGCGGACTGCCCCAGTGCGCTAAATACGCAATCCGTAGAAGATTCAATTACGTCACACAATTCCTACGTAGCTCTCGCTGTGGAGGTGCCGAGCGACGGTCACATCCACTCCTCATGACCGACACAAGCCAAAGGAGTCCAAAAAAGCCATTAAAAATCTTATCAGCAAACGTTGGCAGAGGTGCAGAAGCATATGAGATCGTCCTGAACAAAGCCCATTCAATCTCTGCGGATGTCATCTTGATCCAGGAGCCTTACATTTTCAGAGATCTTACCAGGCGGATCACAAAACACCACCCCTCATATATCACCTTCTCGCCCATCAACGACTGGACCGATAACCGTCTACGGGTTATATTATACATCCGGAAAGGCGCATATCTCCATTCAGAGCAGGGCCACACTGCCCACTCCTGCGATCTACTCTTGCTCATGATAACCTCACCCTCTGGAAAGTCGCCCCATATCCTAAACATAAACAACGCACATCCAGGCTCTAGTGGGGGCTGCGCTCTTGAAACCCTTTAGTCTCTTTCGCTCCCTCTTCATGGGAACTTTTTGATTCAGGGCTATCTGAATCCACATCACAAAAGATGGTAACCATCATGGCCCCGTGGCCCTTCCCAGGGCGCAGAATTTTTTTTGGACTAGGCGGAGGGAAATAATCGCTCTCTTCTATCTCCCATAAATGAGGCTATAAACGCACGTGGAAATGTTCTAGATTTAGCCTTTGGGTCCCTCGCTCTAATCACCAAGCCGCAATGCGTCATAGCACACCACTTGGACACTATGTTAGACCATGCTACACTGCTCACCATAGTCGATTGGATCGAGGACACCGTACCTCACCAAAGGCTTAGATTAGACACCTTGGACCCTGCTCTGTTCAACCGTTTGCTGACGACCACGATTAAAAACGTCATCACCATTCGTCAGTCCCCAAATTCAGACGATCTTGATAGACTAGCTCTTGATCTTACAGACGCAATTCGGTCAGCGTACTCTGGATCGGCTCGCCGCTCTCTTGGCCATGGGAAAGGCGATCCATGGTGGGACAACTCCTGCAAGCTCGCCCGCTAGAGATACAGGACAATCAAAAGGAATCCGCGAACTGACGAAGAATTTGCAGAGACAAGGAAAGTCTATCGGAAGGCCATTGGGAAAGCGAAGAACGAATTCTATTTGAACAAAGTCAGGAATTCCAGTACAGCCGAGGACATCTTTGGCATGACTAAATGGCATAAAGCTACTGGCTCCTGTCGCTCACCGCCGCTCGGAGACCCTAGATCTCCAGAAAACCTCTGGTAATAAACGCGGCCGAGAAGAGAGCAGTACTTGCGGACAGCCTACTGACCAACCTCGCTCAAATAGATGATATACCCTTGGAAGCTCCCATAGCTCCATCACGCGCGATATCCTTTTCTTCACTAACCTGCCAAGAAGTCAGAGACTCTGTACTCAGGGTCAGCAATACTGCCCCTGGAATTGACGAGATCACAGCCGCTACTCTTCGACACGCTTAGCCTCTAGTTGCGGATTATTTGTACTCCCTCTTCAGCGGCTACGTTTCTTTAGGCTATCACCCTAAGTGCTTTCACTAGACTAACCTAATCATGTGTCAAAAGTTAAACAAATCTGATCTATAGTGCCTCCGCTCATACCACGCAATAGCTCTACTCTCTGTCCTAGGGAAGGGCCCAGAACGAGCTTGGCTAAACGCATGGCATGAAATTTAGTCCGACACAAGGTTCTCCCCAGCCTTTAATTCGGGGCCCTAGCGGGCAGATCCCCAGTGGACCTAACCACCTGCCTGACACACGACGTGGAAAGAACTCTGAATGAAGTGTATACCGCCAGCATACTCACACTAGACGTAAAATCTGCTTTTGATGCTGTCCTCCCACTTAGACTGGTGAGACGAATGAGAGAACAAAGCTGGCCCGATTACTTAGTCAAAAAGATAGTTTCCTTTGCTCTGGGTAGATCCGTGCAAATCAAGTTGGATGGTGAAACTTTCCCCACAACAGATAAATTGCGGTGTCACTCAGAGCTCCCCTATAACCCAAATACTGCTCATGCTCTGTATCGCTCGGCTTTTTAAGATAAACAGTATATCTCGCAGATTTGGCTACGCTGACGATTTAGCAATACGAGAGACCCGAAAGTCGCCACAAGATAATTTTACCTCGCTTACGGAAGCGCTGAGGGAAATTCGACTTTCAATTATTATTGCGATGTATATATAACGAATTGTGATAAGTGAAGCCGAAGTTATAAATTGGTGACCATGGTACCCAAGATAATATAAATCACTAAAGGAATCATGGTGATTATAGTATATTTCTCAAGAAAGAACCTAGACCGCAAACTTCCCATCTAAATGGATCAAGAGGCTATTTATCTACATATAAGACCCGCGAGTAGCTATATTATTTGCTTGCCAAATCTCAAATTTACAGTCTAAAGTTGGATCCGAAACATCTTAACTATAGATACCGTTCATGACAGGAACCAGGAACGCCACCAACGAGCTTGGTACATCGAAAAAAAGCATTCCATCTCGAACAAGGGAAGCCGTAACGTGGGGTCAATGGGAGGGAATTATTTTCGACCCCAACAAGACAGAACTCCAACACTTCTCGCGCCTTCGCGCAGACAAATATCTCAGCTTCACACTACGTATCACTCACAGGGAATTCTCAATCGTCGCAGATACCACTCGCTCGTGCATAAGATGGCTTGGTCTCTATTTCGATAAAAAACTATCTATTAAACTAATTACAGGCCATGACGTAATTAGCCAACGGTAACCAGAGTTGTTGGATTCACAGGATATATCACGTCTCTACTCGAGTAGTAAAGCAATGAAAGTCGTATACGTTATTCGATTTGTTCTTCTTTTTCTTCTTCTTCTTCTACCTAACTGCAAGAACTTGTACTAAGTGCCTCTAACCATCATCGCTCTTGCCAAACTCATTACATCCTCTCAATTAAGCAATCGCGTCCGAGATTATTATGACGCAGTATATAAAAGTTGTAACTGATGTCATAAATACAAGCTTATCATAACGCCGTACTAATTACATCGACGTCAATGTTTGGAATCGCTTAGATATGCACCTGATCTCAGCTAGTCGAACAACCCCTGATAGTGATACCGACAAGGGTACCGTGGATTTAAATTTAATTATTATCAGCGTATCTAAAACCCCTGGCGCCTCGTTTAATGTTCGGCTGGATTATGTTTCATTTTTGATCTATATCCTGTCGCAGAATGGAACTGTCATTCTTTTCATAAACAGAGATGTTGCAATTTTATTAATTTGTATCGTTATAGTTTTGATGAAAACCCGGTTGTTTTTATCCTTGAAATTCATGTCATAGTCTATAGAGAGAATGAAAAGTAAGTGAGCAAAAAGACGAGGGGGAAACATGATTATTATAGAGTTAATTTTATCCTATCTAAATCTACTTATTGCTCCTGTGCGAGTATTCAGTTTTATAACTTCAATTTACTATTCCTGTGCGAGCAATCCTTCTCCATATTCTCCCCTACATTATTTCAAATCTTCTGAACCAGCCCCAAAGGTTTGATACTATTTTTCAAATGGCACGTCAATATTCTCGCTAGTTAGGCTATGAAGGTAGCAAACGATTTCCGAAGTCTAGGTCATACAACTCGGGGGGCTTCACCGGATCTGCCCCACCAAGAACTAACCGCCTGTTTAATGACTATCGCATACTTCGGTGTAGAAATCTTGTGGCCTGGACGACATAGATCAACACCACAAAAAGCCACAGTCTCAAACCGAGTGAAAAGACATATATCCTTACTGCGCCGAGTAGTCCTTACCAGCGTTAGAGCAATCCTCCCGGTCTACCAAGTGACGCCAACTCCTGCCCTATTCCGCGAATCCGGACTCCTCCCTCCTAAAATCTAGGTGGACGCAAGACTAAGACAGGCTTCTCTACGCACCCACCGCCTGGACCGCCGACATCCACTACGTCGCCGGGCGGAATGGACGCTGCAACACCGAAGGCGGATCTCTCACTTCTCTAATGGATTCCTCAGCCGCCCTGAAGTAAAGTTCAAAAATCCCCTTATTCTCCCCCTATGGCACAAACAAGAAGGTCAGCACGCTAGCATTAAGCGAGTATTCAGATCTTCCTTCCAAGGCTCTGGGGAAATCCCATTCCAAGATCTAATCGCTTATTTAGACGCCAGCCGATCAGAGTCAGATTCTGGCCCCCAAGTAGGAGTCGGAATAGTTTTGATGCAAGTGGACCGGGTCATTCTTAGATGACCTATCCCTCTTAGTCCTACGTTGTAAACTTTTGATGCCGAAGCCACCGCCGCCCTATTTTCAGTGAAATTAACCTTGTCACTTCCATCGCCAGGACTCGCTAGTAATCTCCAGGTCCTTACAGACAACTTGGAAGTGGCCCACTGTCTCCTGTCATCTCTTGTAAGCTCCTCACGAGAGCTCTTTCTAGACTTCACTGACAATGCCGCTGCCTGGCCTCAAAGGATATGCCTTCCTCACACTGTTCCGGGAAAAATTAAAGTTCGATGGATCTCCTGCCATGCCGGCATTTGAGGAAATAAACCAGCAGATCAGGCCGCGAAAGAGGCGATGACAATGCCGTCCCCTCATTCTATTCCTCTGTCTTTAGCCGCTGCTAAGCGCTGGAAAAAGAGAAAATATATACTGCCATAAAGAATTATTAAGAAAAAAACGCAACCCAGTCATACCGGGATCTCGGCATTAGAATCCCTGAAAGCTGCCCTAGAGAATTGAATCTAACCAGGGCCTTCGTCTCTCGTATCTACGCCGCCCGGTAAGGGCATGGAGACTTTGTCTCGTATTATGAACAGTTCAATCACGAAGATTCATACAATGACTGCAGCTGTGGGGACCGAAAATTAAAAACCCATGTATTACAATGCAAGTGTGAGGGGCTAGCTGGCGTCGGTCACTGCACGACAAGCGAGTGCCACAAACTGTGTATATTCTATCTATGTAGATACAACTGTGCAAGGGAATCAGCTCTCTTATGCCTCCACTGTTACTAGGGTCTTGATAACGCCTCTACATGTAACTATTCTAATCGTTTGCCCCTTACACGGTCCCTTTGACTTATCGGACGTTTAAGCTTGTACTAACAAGTACGCGGAGGGCTAAGCGGATCCCCTTCCCTCTACACGGACTATCTACTACATATAGTATATATGTATACCTATGTTGTCTGTGCGTTGTGTTTCGTCAAACTCATCTCTGCATAACTATACACACGTGCCCGTGCATAATTATCCCTTTGATTAGTCAGAACTGGGCTCGCTAGACCAGTCAACACAATCCAGGGCGCAGCCCTTAACAGCAAGCTGCAGCCCCAGAGGCTCCCAAAGATCCTCAAGATATTTGCAAATAAAAATTCCTACTTCTTTAGCTCAACATAAGGCACAAAAAATTGGCCAAATGGCTGGAAGCCATAAAATTTTTCTCCAAAATTGCCCCAGATCCCCAAGCACAGAAGAAATCCACACCCTGATCTAATTAAAGTCAAGGAGAACCCCCCCTGGCGTATCGGAGCCCAATTCTTTAGTTCTTTGGTCACTGTGCAGCAGATAACCATCATTAATTTCTATTGAATCATTTATCCTGTTAGTGGACTTTATCTTTGCCTTTCTGTTTAAACATAAGGCGATTTTCTCCAGAAAACCGGGTTCCACTTTGTTGTTTTGGAAGCGGGGCGCCTCAGCCACTAGGGCAGTAAACCCTGGCGCCCTTTACCTTCGGATGTATAAAGCGCGGTGAGGGCTCCAGCTTGTGATAGTTGGATGAAAAGTAATACAAACAATGAGAAAAATTCCCTACGAGCCCATTTTTCCCTTCTCGTTCCTTTGATATATTTGATACGCTTACATTTTGTCGATGAAAACCGCTGCCAACATCCACGAGATGAGTGCTGCGAAGAAAACCCGTCAACCGGCGTCAAATGCCGTTGACAAAAAAAGAGAACCAATATGTTCAACACAGCAGGCCTCGCGTAAGTAATACTATGCGTGAGTGCGTCAGAGGCCTGTCTCCATAGGAAGTCTCCGGCTCGAAGCTCAGATGCTTGATGCTGAACAAGCTAGATCAGCCCCCCCTCTGGTCCCCGAGATTGCGACTAATACCGAGCAGGCTCCCGAACCCTCCAGCTCGAAGAAAGGAAAAGAAATCGTCCGAGAGGAGCCGGCCCAGAACGCAGAACCGTCTGCAAGAAAGATTGCTGTGCCAGTCTTCAAACGCACGATCGCCCCGAAGACCACCGACTACCACCTAATTGTAATTAAGGCAGTACATCACTGCATCTCCTTCATTATCCCTGATATACCAGTAATATCAAATCATACTACTGCTATATCACGATATTAGTAACGACTACAACAAGGGAGGACCTTGTACTCGCTTACAAGATTATTAATCATTATTTAATTACTAATAATCCTATATCTGATTCCAGAAGCTTCCAGTGTCACCCACACCAGGAATATCCAGCAGCTTCCACCTGCTTCCACTCTCATAATCTCACTGTACATGATTTACCTAGATAGAGACTTGGAGGAACATCGGTATCACCTCATGTATATAAATAGGGCTCTTCCAGTCCACAAGCATAGAACTTAGAATAATAATAAAAATACAAGATTTAGAACTTTTCACTACATTCAAGCATTCATGATCATCCTTATCTATTTAGAGGTGATTTTACCGCTCCTCACTCGCTCACAGCCTTTCAATACACCCGGCGCTACAAGTTGTGGTCGAAGCGAAAAAAAACCAGTAGACAAAGTCTGTATTCACTCAGAATCTGCTCTGCTGCCTTGAACAGTGTTGAAGTAGCTCTCTCGCTAATCTCGACTAGTAATGTTCGAGATGGAATCCGTTTTTTTGATGTACCAAGCTCGCTGGTGGCGTTCAAAGTTCCTGTCATGAACGGTATCTATAGTTAAGATGTTTCGGATCCAACTTCAGACTGTAAATTTGAGATTTGGCAAGCAAATAATATAGCTACTCGCGGGTCTTACATGTAGATAAATAGCCTCTTGATCCATTTAGATGGGAAGTTTGCGGTCTAGGTTCTTTCTTGAGAAATATACTATAATCACCATGATTCCTTTAGTGATTTATATTATCTTGGGTACCATGGTCACCAATTTATAACTTCGGCTTCACTTATCACAATTCGTTATATATACACCGAGATATAATTTCAAGTCGAATAGGTGAGAATAAAACTTTTGTAGATGGCATCAAGGTCTACCAACGGGCTGCAACCGCGTAGTACATACACACCAGTCCCGGCTCAACAATCCCACTCCTGCACCCACGACCAAAGAACCCAGCACTAAATGTCTCTGATAACAGAGTACCTGTGTCAACAAATCTCCAAGCTCATGTTTCTACAAACACCTGGGCAACGGTAGCTCGAAAAGGCCTGCGCAACGTCGCAGACTTTACCCCGCAGAAAGTAATACCCTCTGCCAAAAGTACAAAGAAGTCGAATCCAAAGACGAAAGCCGATAGGTGACTTTTTCTTCGACTGGCAGAAAGCAGAGACCTGCACAAGCTCTCAGTGGCTAGTGGCAAAGAAATACTGATACTGAATTTGGACCTTTCTGAAGAGAAAAGAAGCTCAATTCAAAGAGTGAAAGCTGAATATGCCCTGGCTGCTAAAGATGAAGCAACTCGGCAATCGATCCTAGCAGCCTCCTCGGCAGCATCAGGAGGGATCTACAGATAGGAAGAGGCGTCTAACCTCATCGCAATCAGTATCGCCACCGTCCTGGTAACAATTAACACATCTTTTGGCCTGAAACACATGACTGCTAGAATGGTCACTGATGAGATTACTTGGGTAATCAATACAGTACTATCTCAGGTCCGAAAACATGGCACCTGCATAGAGGGATCACCAGACCGGAATTCGATGGTATCCTGACCACGAGGATCTACGCCTCGGCCTGGATATCAAATATTTCACGACTCTGAAATATCAACGCTATTTCGGCCCTGACAAGTCGAGCAGTGCAGACGCTGTCTCGGCTTCTACGTCACACGTGATTACTCCCGCGCTCCAGCATGCTAAAATTGTGGATCAACCATGCACTCCGTCACCGAGTGCAGGGCCCCTACAACGTGTCAAAACTGTGGAGGACCTCATCGATCGGATTGCCGGAACTGTTTGGCTCGACTCAGGAAGACTGGTCCGGTGAATAAGGAGCAACTCGTAACGATCCGCAAATATAGTCAACGCGAGTTTGCAGCGGTAGCTAAAGCGAAGGTTGCTGTTAGACAAGCAGAAGATGCGGCCAAGGCTGCGTCGGTAGAAGTTTCGATGGAGGAGGGAATGAGCTTTAGGTGTAGCAGCTGGTAAGCTGGTTTATGCCTGTAGCCTATGTTGTGCATAGGCGTGTACAGACTTTACATAGATAGTGAATTGTATATGGCCCGGTCCTGCAGGGTGTTTCACTTACGCTGAAACTTGCTAATACAAGCGGACCGACTTCTATTCGGAGACTTGCTATTACGTGGCGGCTTCACGATACAGGGAGGTTGTGTGGCACAAGAAGACCTTCTATTTCATGAGAATATTACGATACATGAATAGTGTCAAGGTGGGGCGAGTAGTTCAGCTCGAGGGAATTGTTTGTATCTACATGTACTTGTAAATTGCGAGTTAGTTATCTGGATCATAGAATTAATTATTAACTACCTCTACACATTTAGCTGCGCAGGCACTCTTGTCTAGAATGTGACATTAGGATGTTGAACTCCGAAGTAGAGATATGAGGGACAGCGACTCACGACAAAGTTTTTTTTTGCGACTTCAGGAAAGGAGGGAAGGAAACCAGCTGTTGATTGGGGTTTTCCTTTGGGCTCATCTCTAGCTTTCAGTGGAGATTGAGGACAGTGATTACTTGGAAGATGTAGCAGTAAAAGGAGATGTGCGAGAAGCGTGGATATTAGACCAAATTTGGTCATCTTCGTTTGTTTCTTGTTTGGGATGGAGTTTTGGGATTTTTTGATATTTGTATTTTTGTACAGTAGCTTACAAAAGTGATCAAACAAATCACCAAATCTAATATATTTGACCATAACTTTACAACATGATCTTGAAATGAAAATATTACAGCATTATACGAAAATTTAATTACTTTACTATCGCTGAGACAATTTTGAAGCAAAAAAAAGAGAGTTGTTTATTCTATAGTGGTCTTGGCGTTCTCAATTACTCGACCAGTTTTGGAAGCATCATTTTAATACTTAGTATGACCCCCTTTGGCCTTTATTACAGCTGCAACACGCGACGGCATACTCTCAACTAGAGTCTGACATAAAATTTGATCTAAGTTTTGCCAAATTTCCCTAAGTCTTTCCCACAATTCATGTATACCTTTCGGTGGCTCTGGATACTCACCGAGTCGACACTTGAGCCGACCCAGAGATGCTCAATCGGGTTCATATCTGGCGATTGAGAGGGCCAATTCATTGTCTTGAGATTTTTAGAAGCTATCCAGCTTTTTGTGTTCTTGGAAGTGTGCTTTGGATCGTTATCTTGCTGGAAGATGAGCTCAGTTGCAGGTACTGAGTCGGGCTCTCTGGCAATTCGATCCATAGTAGGTACTAGAAAAATATCCGACATTTCCAAATACTGTTTAGAATCCATTCATCCAACTATACGGCCCATTCCACCTATCCCATACCATGACATACGCCCCCATATCATTAGATTGCCCCCACCAAACTTCAGGGTCTCTTCGATCGCTTCTGGTTGCAAATTCTTTGGGCCTTTAACCCAAGAAGATTTCATCCCGTCGCTATTTAGCCTGTTTATTTTGGTTTCGTCTGACCAAATCACCCTTTTCCAGTCTTCTTTCGTCCAATTTTCGTGGCATAAAGCCCAGTTCAAGCGAGCTCTCTGATGAGCTTTTGACAGCTTTAGATTCTTCTTCTTTTTTATCGTCTTCAGACCTTTCTCCCTTAAAGCCCGCCGGACAGTCTAAGCGAAAACTTGATCCTTTCTTTCTGAATTTACTAGTTTGGACGCTCCTACAACCGTGTTAGCGCTCCCGTTTGCCATTAAAAGGGCGATTTCTCGCTTGTCTCTAGCTGATAGTTTTTGTGGCCGTCCATTCTTTAATTTCGGTGCTTCTTCACTATCATCTATCGGTATTTTACAACAGTGGTATGACTGAGTCCTAATATTGCTGAATTTTCATTCGTTGATTTCCCTTCATGGACTAATTTTGCAATGGATGTTATTTGGTCGGGAGATATCTTTTTCATATTTTTTAAAGAAAAGGTTACTTTGATAAAAATCCCAAATAATCTCGTTCAGGGTAGAAGTATTTTCAAAATGTAAGTATAAATCAATTGATTAAATAATTTTGATACTGGAGGCTGAATGATTCCCATTAATACAATTAATCTGACTTTTATGTTTCCTTTTTACATGACGGTTGGAGTTCTTTTACGCCTTAGTTCAAACTCTATCTTTTCCAATCGATTGAATTCCATTGAGATTCAAATTACGCTACAGATGCACTTATCACCTCACCAATCGATTCGATTGTATTTCAAATAACGCTACTTCTGTAGCTTTTACCTAATTGACAGGTCGTATCTTCACCATTCATCTAAATATTAGCTCAGAAATTGGTTGATTTATTTTCCATGGTTGTTTAAAGGTACAGATAATAAGAAATTACAGAATGCAAGAGAAAATATCTTGTGGATTGGATGGCTATTTGGGAAAAGATCTTTGAGTTCTTGTATCAAAATGATGCTTCCAAAACTGGTCGAGTAATTGAGAACGCCAAGACCACTATAGAATAATCAATTCTCTTTTTTTTTGCTTCAAAATTGTCTCAGCGATAGTAAAGTACTTAAATTTTCATATATTGCTGTAATATTTTCATTTCAAGATCATGATGTAAAGTTATGGTCAAATGTATTGATTTGGTGATTTATTCGATCACTTTTGTAAGCTACCGTATATGTATTTTGATAATCATCAGCAACGCTTTAGCGAAGATTCATTGGTTTATTGGCTGCATCCCTGTTTCCTAAGCGTTCGATTTAACTAGTACATATACATATACAGGGGAACTAGGGTTAGTTAACAAAGATTAGAGAATAAGTTATGTGCACTATATTTATATGTTTATACTATCGGAATAAACAGAATTTACTGCCTAACCTTTGTTAACTTACTCTTCTCTCCCTGTACAGTTTCTCAGCCCTAAAGATTGTTAAACCTTAAATCCTAAAATTACAGGCCTTAACCTTAGCATTTTACGTCAATCATTCCAAAAAAGGCTAGCAGATTTACTCTAAATCACATACAGTCCAACCTCATCTATAGCGATGTGGGTCCCGGTATAAGTGTTGAAAATATTAGTTGAAATTCAACCATTTACATTTTCAATACTTACCCTTGCCTGATCTTTTGGGCGCAAGGGTAAGTATTGAAAATGTAAATGGTTGAATTTCAATGAATATTTTCAACACTTATACAGGGACCCACTATCGCTATAGATGAGGTTGGACTGTAGCTGATACACCGGCAAACCATTTCTACAACTTACATCCTTAGTCTCAAAATTTGTTTAACATTTACCTTTAAATCTTTGCAGCCACGAACACCTGACCACTACATTTCCCACTTCTAACTCCAAATCAGAGCCTGTCACTGAAAAATCGAAATGGCTTCTAACACCCATTAGTCTCCGAAGAGAACTCGTCGCCAGAATCTTCAGCGGGATAAGCGAGTCGCAATCCAGACACTTCGAAGGCACAGGCTTTCATATATTGACATTGCTCGTGAATTGAGGCTAAGTCAGAGACAAGTTCAATACGCATGTGAATGTGGAAATCTTTCAGAAGCCAGGAGTCCCGGTCGACCTCCAGTCCTGAGTGAGATTCAAGCTGATGAACTTGAACATTATATACGCAGTTCACGGGTCGGTCGGTTTATGTTCTACTTGGAACTTGCCACAGTGCAGCTTTCTCATTGGAATGTCGGTGAGAAAGCTATTCGGAACACTTTTGGTAGAAGGGGATATAAGCGTTGTGTCTCCCAGAGCAAGCCCCCGCTCAGCGAAGAAAATAAAAGGCGAAGTTTACTTTTCGCTCAGTCTCACTTAAGTTGGACTGTTGAGCAGTGGAATCAAGTCCTATGGATCGACGAATCTTGGATTACTGGCGGTCAGCACACGCGTTTGTAGGTCACCAGAAAGATCAGTTCGCTTATTGATAATTTGGTTTTTCCACCAACAAAGTCTAGACTGGTGAGGAGTTTGACGAGTTTTGTTTATCTCCTAGGTTTGTTCGAAGAAATGGATGAATGTTTTGGGGATCTTTTCATGGGAATCAAAAAGGTAATTTTCTAGTTTGGGAAAAAAGTTGGGGGAAATTGAACTCGGAGACCTACTGCCGGCGGATTTTACCAAGGATAATAACGGTACGAGAAGCTAATCCATCAATTTTACTGATGCAAGATGGTGCTCCATGCCATTCTGCACGGAAAACCATGGAAGCTTTACTCCAAGCTGGGGTAGAACCCATCGTGTGGCCTCCTTCTCTCCCGACTTAAACCCAATCGAGTCTGTACGGAAATCGATGAAGGATTACTTTCAAGCTCGATACCCGGAGTTTGATAATCGAAGGCAAACGTTTCAGCAGATGCTAAAAAGAGCCATAAGAGAAGCCTGGGACTCAATCTCATTCGACGAACTCGGTCGACTTGTCGCCAGCATGTCTGCAAGATGGTAGGCTGTTATAGAAGCAGAAGGCGGTCCTGCTTCGTATTGATGTGTTTTTAACGATTAACTTTGTCCTATCTTTAAATGTACGGTAGCTCTGTTTAGTTGTAGATAAGATATGATGAGAATATTTCCAACTTAAGATCTATCAAAATTTGGGCGTCAAGAAAAATTTCCCATCTACAGAGCTTTTGCAAGGTATATTCTCCTTAATACGGTTAAGCGTTTCCAGGATGTCTCGGCAAAGAGGTGTGATCATTTCCTAATAAGACAAAGATTTTCAAGAAACTCCATTTTAATGCCTGTCATTTATGCAAACTATCAATCCTTAGGGTGGTAACACTGTACACAAGCTAACACTGCACGGACAGTGGCATAATTATACAAGGGCCAGGGCCCGAGCTCCAATAAGGGCTCTAACCCTCACACCCCCCGTGTAAATAGTAAAGATATAGTCACCTGCATGGACCTGATGGGTGCCTGATTGGGTTAAATGAAATAAAATTCAAAATACAGGGTACATCACTAAGACATTCGCCCAACTCTTATCTCACGCAAGCCTGTTGAGGTTTGTAACTTCATCACGTTGACGCTAACTGGCTAGTCATGCTTGACTAACAAATTTCATAATTTCACAGCCCAGGTATTAGTTCTCAGGGGTATGAAAGTCGTATTATCTATATTGATTTGAAGTCCCGCAGCGCGGAGTTGTTGGAGAACCTTTTTGACATACTTTGCGTGTTCCGCTTCAGAATTTGAAAAGAAAAATAATTTGGTCAAGATAAGCTGTGGCGCATTTATCCAAGAAATGACATACGACATCAATATACCGCTGAAATGTCCCGGGTGCGTCACTTTACCCTAAGGGCGTGACCAGTTGTTCATAGAGGCCAATACGAGTTATAAAGGCTGTGAGCCACTCATGGCCCTCTGCTATTCTGATTCTATTGAAGGTAGACACAAAATCAACATTTGGGAAAATTTTCGCACTACAAATAAGATCGAGAGTCTCTTTGACGAGTGAAAGAGGGTATCGGCTTTTCATCGAAATACCATTTATACTACGGAAATCATGGCAGATATAAATACCTCCTCCCGGGTTTCTGGACAGAATAATTGGACTTGCAACGGGCATTGTTGATGGCCTCATCTGTCCTTTGCCTTACTGATTGTCTAATCAGCGTTGAATAACATGCAGCTCTGGCGGAGAGCAGAGACGTGCACGAGATCTAGGAAACTTGTGGTTTCCCGGTAAGAGCTCTATCTTGTGATCATGAGAGCGATGGGGAGGAAGACTAATGGCCTCTCGGGGAAATCTACGTCTGCTCTGTCATGATAACCCTTGGTCATTTTCATCTTTATCTTCTCTATCAAAGGAGAATAACGATCTGCCTTCTTCAAAAACCTTGTGACATCTTCATCTGTTACTTCTCGAAGCTTTGCGTCATTTTATCGAAAATTAAATATATGAAATACAGGAAGTGTTCAGGGGATCTGTTTTTCCGCTCACGAAGATCATTATGTCCTCGAAGTAGTACCTGATACTTTTTCTCAGTTATGGCTGCCACTTTCATGCTAGTTTCTCTCCCTTCTCCAAACTTGTCGGGGTCATCTGCCAGAATATGCATCACTTGAACATCCTTTTTTCTTGAAATTTGAAAAAATCCCGCTGCATTGAGGATTTGAATGTCAATAATATTTACACCTTAGAAGACTTTGAGCAGTGAATATAGTCTCTTGTGATTGGTTTTTGTCGCTTATTTAGCCCATTTACCTGCAACAGATCTAGCTTTCATTGGGCTTGCGGAGGAAAGTATAGTATGAAGTTCTGGCTCATATTTTTTAGATTTCTAGAAATATCCATGATCGGGCGTATCCTCTACACAGGCTGGTTCATAACTTAAATTTTAAGGAATTAAGCAGTTACAAATAAAGAATTCTTTGTCAAACTTGACCGAGTTGAACCGCCAATCAATTAAAAGATTGTGACGCTCTAATCAGGGAAATCCCAAAATAACGTCATTCTTGGGCCCTAATGAGGTAATTGGTGCATCAACTTTTTCAAAATGGTAGTTTAATTCTAAGGAGCCAGCAACGCGATGCTTTATACACTCAGTGACGCACCAGTTGGCTAGACAGGGAAGACGTGGAATTGGTATAAGGGAAAATTTATTAGCCATTGCCTAAGCTTTACCCATGAACATGAGCTTAGTACTAACCGTATCTAGAAGTATCGATACAGTGTGTGAAATTTTGCACAGCACACTAAGACTGAAGATTCCAGATTGCGGAATAGAGTTTTTTCCAACTTCATTTAAGAGTACAGGGTTACTGTTGATCATGATTTCCTTTTGTTTAATTGGTTAAATGCTACTCCTTAAAAGTCTAAATATTTTATGCATATATGTACTATATTTAGCTCCTTTTCTAAGTGTTGGTTAAGCGGCTTTCGCGTAAGCTCGGTATCGGGCTCACCAAGCAGTTAGGAAAGGGGGTCGGAATAACCGAAGTTCGAGCAAGCATCGGGAATACCGAGGTTAGAGGCTTGACGTCACTGACTCTTGAGATGTAGTCGGCTTCACCGAAGTACTGATAGCAGAGTTGTTCTAGAACGAAGAAAAGGAGAAGGAAAAAGGATTGGCCAAGTTTAATGTCTACATAAAAGGCTAGATAGATCCAGAAAGAAAGGACCGCACTTCTGAAATAAAAAACATTGACTAAAATCTTTCCGATTGACAGTTACTAAGAGCTGAATTCTGATAAATATATTTATTTTTTTGTGAAAAAACAAACTTCTGTTCCTGGCTTCCCCGCCAGCAACTCATTATCGAGGCTGTCCATTCTTCTGATTCCAAGAAACGTTCCTATTCATTGGAAATTTATTGATGTAGCTATTTTCAGACTCAAATTCTCCTAAAACTTAATCATGCTCGTAACCAGAATTATCAAAAGGGCTAATAAAATCAAGCTGCTGTTCATATTGGAAGTTAGAATTATGGCTGCAATTATTTGTTCCTAGTATTCACAAGCGTACAAAATCAGCAAAGTCGTCATTCTTAGTTCCATTGTTTTCTCTACCATAGCCCGATTGAGGAGACCTTGCGTCATGGATGGGCCGATTATAAGAGACAGGAGGATAGTTATATTGATGATCACCCGAGAATGTTCCTCGCTGATCTCATCGGTTATTGTTGGAGCCAGCTCTTTGACTGCCACGATTCCAGTGATTAGATTACGCCGCCAACTCACGATCAGCAGTATCGTGGCCCCTTTTGCTTGTTCTGGCGGGTTCAAATGTAAAGTTCCTTGAATGATGACCTCGCCCACCACATCAATTGCAAAGGCCATAATCCCAGCGGTATTGCCACTCAGCCGGGATCACAGTGACTTAGTTGCATTTGATCCAGCTCCATGGGTCACTAGATACCACTATTTCATTGTTGTGGGGCTTGTATAAATTAACCGCATCTAAATTCCCAAAGAAGCTGTGTTCAATGTGTCTATTCAACTCCTGGTTTTTCCAGAATTGAGAAAATATCTCAATCTATACTAAGATGTCTTCCTCTTGTGACAAATCAGCTATGTTGTGCTATCGACATCGGCGATCTACATATTATTATTATTATTATTATTATTTTACGTCAGCGGGGCACGTGTTAAGCACGGCCCCTACAATTCCCTACTGGGATACAGGACGCCGGGGGGTAAACCTCGGGCTTCATAAGTAAACTGAATTTACAAGACTAGGGCGCGTTAACATAGCTGCCACTAGTGAAATATAATAAGTAATAGAATATCAAGCGGATAGTTAAAGATGCATGAGTTCGGAAAACCGAGCTCAGAGGCTAACTCAGATACCTTATGTTGAAGGGCAAATCTCTGAGAAGAAACGAGACTCTTGGAGCCATTTGTTAAGAACAAGGCCACCTTTGTAGGTACCTAGGAGAAAGTTTATGACTTCAGCCGGTGGGCCAGGAGGACGCCGAGCACGACGCTTAGCTATACGGCAGAAAAAAAAGTGAAGGGGAGCTTTCCGATGTCCGCACTGACAAAGTATATTCGCTTCAGAATGTCGGAAACGTTCGTGGTAATCCGCAAAGTCACCGTGTCCAGACCGGCAGGCTAAAATGCGGCCTAGAGTAGCCCGCGGAAGATCCAATTCCTTCGGTCTGAGCGGTGCGGTGGTTATAGATAGCTGCTGATAGAGTCCTATGCTAGGGGATAAAAGGTTCCATAGATTCTCCATCGCCCGGGAGGTGGATGCCTTGATGCGGTGTCTGATGCCAGCGGTAGTGAAGCGAGGGCTGCCTGAAAAAGGAAGGTGAGCGCCCAGTTTGGCTGCTTCGTCAGCAGCTTCATTCCCCGCAATGGAGGCATGGCCAGGAACCCAGCGTATCTTAACTTCACCTATCCCAGCATGCGCGAGTCGGTAACGCGACTGCCAAGAAGAGTTTAAACCGATGAATTCGTCGAAAACAGCCTGCGAAGATCCTGAAAAAGGCGAAAGAAGATGGATGGCGACTTCGAGGTTATCCAGGCAAATCCAGAGATTTGTCGCGAACTTGGTTGTTGAGAGTCTAAGGGCTGCTTTTGCACCTTCTAGGGCTCCTCTAGCCTCGGCGTCAAAGACCTCTGCCCCTACGCCTAGGGCTAAAGATTGCTGTAAGACTTGTATGCCACCCTGGTATGCCACGAAGCCAGCACCAGCAGCTCCATTTTGTTGCTTCGATCCGTCGGAATAGACTATGATGTCCTGGGTTGGGATTGTCTGGAGAAAAGAGAGAAAGCTTTGTTTCGCAACCTCTTTAGAAGAGCCGCTTGGTCCCCCGATTCGATTTATGGCTGCATCTCGTGCCTCATATAGGGACCAGGGGGGGTGGGCAATTGGATTTATCTGTTCGCACACTGGTAGATCTAGAACTCGTCGGGCAAACCGGGACGTTGGACGCTGCTGAGAAATGATGCGATTGGCTCGGCGGAGTAGTGGATGTGAAGGGTCGAGTTGGCGGAGGCGCGCAGTGGCGGAGGCTGCTCGCCTTTCGAGAGCAATTTCGGATGCGAGAAGGCCAGATTCGCGCAGTAGTACTGCGGTTGGGGTGGTGCGGTACACCGGAAGAATTGCTCGGGCACAGGCGAAGACAACTTTGTCTAGCCGCTGCAGGATGGTTTCTACGCGGTTTGAGATCCGAGAACGAGCACCTTGGCGGGATCTTCCAGGTCACCAAGTCTCGGAAGCATAATACGCGATTGGGAGTACGCAGGCTAGAGCTGAGGTCCTAACAAGATGCGGCGGGGCTCCGCGAACTGTGTTCCCCAAAGAAGAGAGTGCATGGCTGAACTTGAGGGCCTTGTCAGTTAGGGCACGCACATGCCACTTGAAAGAAAGTTTTTTGTCGAATAGGACACCCAGCCATCGAGTATAGGGTAGCCTTTGGTTTTCAACAATCGTAATTGGGCCAGACACGACTACGGGGGTGTGCAAAGAATCCTGGTCTGCTCTGCGGCGGGAAAAGTGAATAAGTTCCGTTTTGCCATGGTCGAATGTTATACCCTCTTGTCTACCCCATTCGAGAATCTCCTCAAGATCTTGAGATAATAGTTCTGCGTTCGTGAGCAAGGAGGGTGAGGTCCGAAGGATTGCAACGTCGTCCGCGTACCCAAATTTTGTTTCCGAAGAGCCCATGGTGAATAAGGGAGCTAAGTAAAGCATAAACAGGATAGGAGAAGCTGGAGAGCCCTGTGGGAGACCGCAGAAGACTTCCAAACTTGGGCCGGTCGACCCATCGAGTCGAATCTTAACAGTGCGACCTGTGGAAAAGGAGATTACCCAGCGAACCAGGTGATCAGGCCAGCCTTGCTCTCTCAAACGTCTTGCAAGCCGGCCAGGAAGGACACCATCAAAAGCACCTCTTACATCCAGAGTTAGGAGGGAGGCAGTTCGTTTACTGTTGAGGGTAGACTCGACATCATGAACAAGGCAGGTGGTCAAATCGGTTGCGGAGCGTAGAGGAAGCGCCCCAAACTGTTGTGATGCGAAAACTCTGGCGTCAATGGCGATCCAGGCAAGTCGAAGTGCGATGAGCCGTTCGAAACTTTTACCCAAGACCGAGAGCAATGCAATGGGGCGATAGGAGCGTGGGTTTGTTTTGTCTGGCTTGTTTGGCTTATTAACAATGACTAAGATTGCTGATTTGAAGCAAGCTGGATGATGACCAGATGCTAGGCAGCCGCGGAAGAGCCGGGTAACTTTGCTTTTTATGAGGTGCCAGCCTTTTTTTAAAATGGCCGTAGGATTTTCGTCTTCGCCTGCCGCAGTATTTCTAGCGCTAAATACTGCATCTCTGACTTCCAGGTCGGTGAGGTCAGGAAAAGGTAATGTCTTAAGGCCTACAGTTGGGGAATCTGACGGTATGTCACCTACTTCAGAATTAGTTTGCAAAAGGTTCCTAGCTAGAACGTCCCGCTTTTCATCGATGGTAATGGCCGGTTTAGCTTGCGGATTCAGAGGGTCTTTCAAGGGAGGGGTACGAAAAGATCCGATTGATCTATGCCACTTAGTTATACCAAAAATATCCTTGCTAGTTGCTGCGTGTTCTAGCTTCGCCTGATAGAAACGACGTTTGACACGGCGCGTTACGGTCCGTAGTGCTTTCTTCGCCGCCAATATGTCAGCTTGGATCACCGGGGTTCTTCGAGAATTGCGATACGCTTGTGCAGCTTCTCTACATTCGTCATTCCACCAAGGTTGGCCCGTCCCCCTACCGAGAGCTCGCCTAGCTGAGCCACGGTATGCGTCCCCAATTGCGGTGCAGAGATCCCACGCGGCAGCGTCGAGTAGTTCAGCTGATGGGACTTGCGGGATGTTAGAAATCCCTGAAATTGCTGTTTCGAGTAGTGTGAGGAAAAGCTTCTCATCCAGTGTATCAAGCTTAACCCGAGCTAAATGTTCTTGGAAGCGACTATCCCATGGAATCACTGACGCGATAGGGAGATGGTCCGAAGTAGCGTCCGCCTCCTGAAAAATAGAAGATTCTGCACCATCGAGGACTAGATTGTTGGAAATAAAAGTCAGATCAAGCACATTTCCACGTAGGTGAGTTGGAGTGTCGGGTTGTGTGGTTAGAGCGAGATTGTGGTTTGCTGACCATTCCAAAAGTCCTTCCGACATCGGGCTGGTGGTGTTTTTTGACGGTTGCCAGCTAGGATGTTTCAGGTTGAAATCGCCAGCAACGAACAGTCTCTCGCGGGAGCTGCGCAGAGAAAGACCAAGAAGGGCTTTAACAGCTTCGCCTTCATCGCGTGAGCCCACTGGTGCATTGTAAACATTTAGGATGGAAATTTTCTTCCCTGATGGGGCTACCACTTCAAGAAGGAGGAGATCCCTGATAGCAGGGCACGGAGGCTCTAATGGGTATAACTGATGACCTTGCAAACCAGCACCCTTCCGGAGATAAGTCAAAACTCTAGGACGGGAGGTCCAGTCGTCAGTTGGAGAAAAACATTCGTAAGTGGAAATTCTTTTGGTGATGCGCCTCTGTCTATCGCTGAAAATATACGGTTCTTGTACGAGTATAACATCAAATTTTTGGTCGCTCGCAAAAGTGAGGGCGAGCTCGTGGGATGTTGCGCCCTTGCCAACATTTATCTGTAAAATGCGGAGAGGTCTCGTGATTCTATGCCGTCTATAGGTCATCGGAGGAATCAAGAGCGGAGTACGGATTCTCTGTGGCAACAGAGAATTGCGGAGTAGAGGGGATCCTAACGAGTTGATTCGAGCTAGCCGGTTCGAACTGCGGTGGGCCATTGAATTGAGGTACCTGATTAGTTGGCACAGATGGGGAAGGCAGATTGCTGTCAGTCATTTCCAAATCTTCAGGGGTTATTTGTGAGGAGCGACGAGAGCAGCCGACAGTGGAACAAAGGCTCATTCTTGCGGCAGCAGATGTCTTGCGAATTTGTGATATTTGCTCCTTTGTGAGCCTGCTACAATTCCGGCGTGGGCGAAGGGGGCATTCAGGGGCATCTGCTGGGTGTGGTCCATGACAATGTATGCAACGTGCAGGGCAAGGATGAGGGTGAGGAGCACACGCTTGGTGGTTTTCCACAGGATGCTCGGTTGAGCCGCATAGCCGGCAACGCGCAGCTCGAGAGCAGATGCGTTCGTTGTGCCACTGGAAGCAACGGCCGCATTGAATTATTGACGTCTTTTTTGCGAGGCGGCGTGAGATGACTTCTACGCCGAATAATTGAAATTTACTGGGAAGAACAGTGTCGAGTGGGAAACGAGTGATGAATCTCGCTGTGTGGGAGTGTGCTGCCTCCAGGCTTGTTTTAGTTTCGAAGGCTGCGACTGGGGTAACTCCTCTCTCTTCCTTGAGTTCATTGCATAGAAGTTCGCTAGTAATCGGGTACTTTGTGAGTTCGTAGTTTTCGTCCAAAGCTGTGAAAGATCGCGGGACAAAAGAGATTAGGTACGTGACCAAATTTTGTGCTTTTTCGATGCCGATCGCCCCCTTAAGCTTCCCTTCCATGATGCCATCTGAGAAGAGTGCCTCGAGTCTGGGCCCGGCAGCTTCGGAGGAAGGGCGGAAGGCAAGGCCAGAGGGGACGTGTTGAACCTCTTTGAGTAAGGCTCCATTCTCTCCAAGGAATTTGCGATAGTGTATGAGTAGTGGGTACGGTGAGAGTAGCCTTTCTGTGGCATCTTGTTCTAGACGAAGGAAAAGTCTTTCATCAGCGGGGGGGGAAGGAATCGGTTTAGGAGCACGTTTAGCTTGTGCTGATTTACGAGGTGCAGCTTTTGCTTTTACTGAAGCCGCAGCGACTGCATACGAGTTAGGGCGCGTAACTGGAGGAATAGTAGGAGTTGGGATAGTTTGTCGCGCAGTAGGAGTATTTTGTTGGGTGCTTTGCGTAGGTGGACGTCTGTTTTGGCCATTAACAGTAGATCCCCGAACGTGACTCTCGAAGAAGCTTTGAGCGACTGCGTGTAGACGGGAGAGGAATTCTTCGTAGATACCTCTCAGATGAGGGGGAAGAACGGGAGAATTGGCCCCACGAGCAGCTTCATCGATGGCAGAGGCCACTCCACCAAACATGAGTGTCGCTTCGTTGGTACGAGTTGTGGCGGCGGTTGTCGTGAGAAGGAGGGTCTCGGTCAAAGACCGCGGGCCACCCGGAGGAGGGTGATGAGAAGGATATAGATCGGGCATTTGAAATTCAATATATCGATAAAATATGAATGTGATAGATGTAATTAAGTGTCTAGTGGCGATCTACATAACCGTGATGTGGATCGCATCAGGTGCACCATACCGCACGTGTGAGGTCAGGTGCTAAGTGGATCATAATATGTTTGATGTGTTTGACACAGTGGGTCAAACACTAAGCGAGAATATTCGTATATAAATAGTGGGCTCTCCGCACACTGTATTTAAAAACATATCCATCATCCATTTCTTGTTTATTACACAACATCAATTTATACCACATTCATCCAGTTCACAACAGTGACATCTTTGCAAAGGTCAGCACATGATGATACCTCCCAAATCTCATAACTGTAACAGGTTATGTGCCCGGGCGCTCCTCCGTGAGCCATAAATTACTCTGCTAACCAGGTATCCAGTAATCATGCAAAACGACCATAACAAGATTGTCCTCGGCCCTGGAGTTCCGTTTGCCACTTGAAAGATGGCGATTCAAGCAAAACACGGTCGGAAAAACGTACTCGGCCATGTCTTTCACACCATGACCGGCATCCGCCCCATTCAGATGCCTCAGGATCCAGAAGTTGATGATCCCGCAAATGAGGACTTGGCGGCGCTATCAGCACAGTACATGATAGATTTGGAACGGTGGGTTCTCGGAGAGATCGAAGCCAAGAATATTATTACCCAACGACTCTCCCAAGCAATGTGTCCATCAAACTATGAGCACATGACTGTTAAGTTCTGCGCCCTGGATTGTGTTGACTGGTCTAGCGAGCCCAGTTCTGACTAATCAAAGGGATAATTATGCACGGGCACGTGTGTATAGTTATGCAGAGATGAGTTTGACGAAACACAACGCACAGACAACATAGGTATACATATATACTATATGTAGTAGATAGTCCGTGTAGAGGGAAGGGGATCCGCTTAGCCCTCCGCGTACTTGTTAGTACAAGCTTAAACGTCCGATAAGTCAAAGGGACCGTGTAAGGGGCAAACGATTAGAATAGTTACATGTAGAGGCGTTATCAAGACCCTAGTAACAGTGGAGGCATAAGAGAGCTGATTCCCTTGCACAGTTGTATCTACATAGATAGAATATACACAGTTTGTGGCACTCGCTTGTCGTGCAGTGACCGACGCCAGCTAGCCCCTCACAATGACAGCAAAGCAACTCTTTGACACAGTTGCCAGCAGTCGCCAGGAGACAGCAACTGCTCCGTTTGCCACTGCTCTTCAACAATTCCTGGGACTAAAGTTTGAGAGCACTGCTGATAACTATATTGACCAGTTCCTAGCCTTGTACCAAGCAGTAAACAATGCCGCCGATGGTATGAATACCCGGACTCCCAACAGGGAGTACCATATTGGCAGTGGCCTAGCTTCTGCGATGTTTGTTATGGCTACTAGAAGAGTACAGTGGCTAAACAATTGGCGGGATACTCGCGCCTTCGAGGCAGACAATAAGTACGCCCCCCTTCAAGCACTAATGTCATCTCTCCGATCCGTTGCAGGTAATAGGACACAGCAACCCAATTTGGCCTTGGCTGCGTCCGTACCCACAGGTGAGGACCTAGACCCAAACGAGTACTGTAAGAAATGTCATCATAGTCACAAAAACAGGTATTGTCACAGACTACACCCTGAACTGGCACCCCAAAAGGGCAACCATAGTCGCAAAGGAAAGGGAAAAGGTAATGTTGCTCTAGAGCATGAGTCC
Source organism: Podosphaera xanthii (assembly GCA_028751805.1). NCBI lineage: Eukaryota > Fungi > Ascomycota > Leotiomycetes > Helotiales > Erysiphaceae > Podosphaera > Podosphaera xanthii. The sequence goes on from JAPWIX010000007.1 coordinate 2,901,345, forward strand.
AACAATTCTGACTCTGAAGCCGACGGTATTATTGTAGCATGTTCTAGACTCAATATAAACCGTACCATCTATGATACCGGTGCTTCGCACCACTTTATTACATGTGAAAAACTTTTTTGTGACATCCAGAAGCTATCCAAACCATTCAAGTTCGACCAAGCGGTAGGCAACACTTGCTTGAATAGACAAGGGATAGCAAAGCTGAAAATTGGAAGCATTGTTATAAAAATCCATGAAGCCCTATATTCACCTAGTTCATCCTATAACATTGTATCGGCAGGAAGACTTCAGAGATTAGCTAACGTTTATGCGAACAATGACAAATCATTGTTGATACAGAGGCATACATCTGGCCCTGATGTCCCAATATCCCGTTTACTATGCAGAAACAATGTGTACTACATCTACCCGTTGGAAGCTGACACACCGCGCGTAAACCCCATAATAGCGCCAGCCGTAGCCAGAATTCCAGTCACCACAAGTGCACAACGCTGGCACCAGCGACTGGGTCATATAGGACAAGGCATTTTGAAAAAAGACCGCCCAATACGCCAAAGGCATGGAGGGAATTGACATGAGTGAATTGTCAACGTGCGAGACATGTCATCTAAGCAAAGCTCAGAGATTTGTCTCCAGAGAGCCAAGGCCCACACCACATTCACCATTAGATGAAATATTTGTTGACACAGTGGGTAAGATCGCCCCTGCAATAAACGGCCACCAATATGCTGTAATTATCACAGATGCTAAAACACGAATGCGATGGGCAATCACAACCACATCCAAAGATAAAATCGCTTCACTTCTAATCCAATGGATCGAATTCCAAAATTCCCATTTCGGAAAAAGAATCCGTGCAATCCTCCGAGATGGTGGCACCGAATTCCTTCGCATGCAATCCTACTGTGAACAGCACGGTATACGCACTGACATCTCTGCACCATCCACTCCAGAACAGAATGGGGTATCTGAAGCCGCTAACAAAGTTATACTGAGATTAGCCAGATCAATGTTGATTGACGCACGCATGCCAGCTACATACTGGCCATGGGCAGTCGACCACGCATGTTTCATTGCCAACAGACTATACTGTCTTCGGACAAAGCAAATTCCTCTAACTGACTTCATGCAGGGTCTTAATCAACCCCATACAGGTCAAGTCGATCTCAGATATACCCCTAGATTTGGATGCAGAGCGTATAAGCTAATAACTCCAAAGCCAGGAAAGTTTGAACCCAGAGCCACGAAAGGATGGTTTATTGGTTTTCAGAAAAATACCAGTAAAAACTTCATCGTATACCATCCCCACTACGCCTTCACGCAGGGGTGGAAATGGATCGAAAGCTTCACTCCGCATGCATCTTTCAACAAAGATGTCATGTATGGCGACGAACTACCATCCACTATTTAGCAACACACACATAGTTACTGGGCAAACAATAACTCCTTATTCAGTGAAACAAATATTAACACTCAACGTAGCAGAAATACGTCGACTCATGATTTCCAAACGCCAGAGCCGTTTGAGGGGGAGAACCTACCATCCACGCCGGTAGTCGACCCTGTCATAGCAGATGACCCACCAACGCCAGCTGAATCAGAGGAGCAGTCATCACAGACTTACTCCCGCAGTCCAAGTCCAGCTTCATGCGATAATGAGCAAAGTTCACCAGCTGAATCTCACCATACTGACCAAACATCACAAAGTCCATCTCCTCCATCCACCTCTTACTGCCACTCACAAGAACTCATCTTGCAGCCAGAAAATCAGGGGGAGTCAAGCGCAGAGGAAGACTTAGAAGAAATAACATATGATCAAGTCATGACTGGCTGGGATCCCCTACGTTCCGTTGCTAGACAAAAACGGCCGCACTCACCAGATAGAGAATACTCACCGCCAAAAGAAACTATGACAACCAGACGAGGCAGGCAGGTTGTGAAGCATGACTACAAGCGTCTACACTATGGCAAGTCAGCGCAAATCTTCCTGACCCGAAAACATGGAATGAAGCAATGACGTGTTCAGAAGCCACGCAATGGAAGAAAGCAGCAGATGAGGAGTTCCGCTCCCTCAAAGATAAAGGAGCCATTAAGATCATCCAACGCACCCAACTCCCTCAGGGACGCAAACCAATGAAGTGTAAATGGGTATTTAAGAAGAAGTTCCAAGCAGACGGCAGCATTGAGAGATGGAAGGCTCGATGTACCGCAGAGGGCTTTACCCAGAGACAGGGCATAGATTACCAGGAAACTTTTGCACCAACCCCACGCCCTGAAACCGGCAGAATCATGCTCGTGTTGGCACACCAATTTGGTTGGCATCGAAGACAAGGTGATGTCCCAACCGCCTTCCTAAATCCTGACCTTAACATAGATCTTTACATGGAGATGCCACAAGGCTTTGAGAAAGAAGGATGCATTATACTCCTTCGAAAAGGACTCTACGGTCTGAAGCAAGCTGCCGCACTATGGTACGATGACGCAAAAGCCACGCTTGCCAGACAAGGTCTCCATCCAACAACATCAGACGTGTGTCTGTATACCAACTCCCACAAGGACCTTTTTGTGGTGATGCATGTAGACGACTTTCAAGTCATGGGACCCACCTTAGGGAAAATAGAAAACCTGATGCAAGCCCTACATAAAAAGTATAAGCTAAAGACAGTGAGCACAGACCTATTTCTAGGCATCCACATCAGCCACCCAAGGAAAGAAATCCTTGCATTATCTCAGGGTAAATATGCGCGAACGCTAATCGACAGGCACGGTCTGACAGACTGCAAGCCTGCATCATTCCCCATTGAGCATCTAATGCTCCCGAACGACCAGAAGAGTGCATCAGAGCACGTAACAAAATACAACTCAATCATCAGTGGCCTGCAGTTCCTTGCGAACAACACACGACCCAATATTGCTTTTGCAGTAAACCACCTAGCACGGCTCTTAGTTAGCCCTTCAGATGAGCATCTCCAGGCAGCACTTCGTGTATTGAGATACATCGCGAAAGAGCCAGACCGGGGAATTATCTTTACTAGATCAGTGGGCAAACCCACAATTGAAGCATACACTGACGCAGATTTTGCAGCAGACCCGTCAACTAGCAGATCGACTTCAGGGACACTAATATTGCTATCGTCTGGGCCAGTGAGCTGGCGATCGCATCTCCAACGAGAGGTTGTCCTGTCCACCACAGAAGCTGAATACCTTGCAGCCACGGAGACCTGCCGACAACTTCAATGGACAAAGTCATTGCTACAGGAACTGAACGTCACTGATCGCATCACGGGAGCAAAATGCACAAGGCTTTACGTGGACAACCAATCAGCTATATCGCTCATTAAGAACCATGACAACCACAGAAGATCAAAGCATATTTCTCTAAGAAACTTCTACTGTCGTGAGCAACACCAGAAGGGCTTAGTTGAAGTGGCCTATGTACCTACCTCGAAACAGTTGGCCGACTGTCTGACCAAGGTAAAGTCGCCAGTGCAGATCCAGTAGCACTATGAGTCGTTACCGACAGGGGGAGTGTTGTGCTATCGACATCGGCGATCTACATAACCGTGATGTGGATCGCATCAGGTGCACCATACCGCACGTGTGAGGTCAGGTGCTAAGTGGATCATAATATGTTTGATGTGTTTGACACGGTGGGTCAAACACTAAGCGAGAATATTCGTATATAAATAGTGGGCTCTCCGCACAATGTATTTAAAAACATATTCATCATCCATTTCTTATTTATTACAAAATATCAATTTATACCACATTCATCCAGTCCACAACAGTGACATCTTTGCAAAGGTCAGCACATGATGATACCTCCTAAATCTCATAACTGTAACAAGCTAGGACTTGGATGTAGTCACGTGTATGCTTGCCTGAGAATATATAATTGTGTTGTAATATGATGTTGTACTACTAGCCCTCCTCAACTCCGAGCAAACAAACCCGATTGTATACCCACCCTGAATATTGCACTAGAGTCGAGAAGCAGCACTTGTACGTGTCGGGGGCCCTAACGGAGAATCCAGAGACCAGGCCAAAGAAAAATTTCTTGCGTTTCTTCTCACCATCCCAACTCAAGATATTGTTCTGTACTTAGACGGATCCAAACAGGCGAATGGCTTGACAGGGGCAGGATTTGTGGCGTATCAAGGCGGAGTCCAAATTCTGAGTCGGAGTCTTGCATTGGGGCTTGGAGATGAAGTTTTTGATGCGGAAGCTAAAGGAGCTCTCGCGGGGGCCAAAGCTGTCTTAGAATTTCCAACAACAAAGCTTGCCACGAACCTTTGGGTATATCTGGATAACCTGGAGGTTGCAGTCAGGCTCTTGAATCCTTTTACCGGCTCTTCACAATCCATCTTTGACGAGTTCCTAAACATAAATGCAAGTTGGCAAGCAAGATATCGCCTTGCACATACTTCTCAGGGTGAGTTCAAAGTCCGGTGGGTTCCAGGACACGCCTCAATACCGGGAAATGAAGCCGCAGATAAAGCTGTACACCAAGGCGCGCTCCTTACGGCACCAACAGACGTCCCTTTTTCACTTGCCGGGTTAAAGAAATGGGGAAAGCGTTCTTCGCTTCAAGCGTCGGAAAATCTATGGAGTCTACTAATGCCGTGCACAGGAAGCTACGAGAGGCTCTCAATCAGCTCCTGTCTGTTAGAACAATAGAGCACGATGTCAGCGAATATAAAGTAATCTCATTCAAAGGTCAGTTGCGAGTTCGACACACTATCTAAAGATCTATAGATACACATATATATATACTTGTACGAACATCTTGGTATCTGTGCATCGTCCCATTCATGTGACTATGACGTAGTGATCTCACTATCACATGTTGGATCTGTCGAGGACTGTTTACTCTTAACACTCCCCCTCAGTCCGAGAGTCCAAGCCCTTTACAATGTGCTTCAAAAGAAGGTCGTGCCAACGGTTTAGTTAGTATATCCGCCACATTTTTGCTTGTGTCTATTTTATGCAATTTTATATTGCCTTGTTCGCACTGTTGTTGAATCTAGAAAAATTTTCTTTGGATGTGCAACGCTCGCTTGTGTGATTCTGGGTTCTCAGTTATACGTGCAGATGCTGAATTGTCAATCCAAATATTTATTGGTCCTTGGGCTAATCCAAGATCTGCAAGAATATCTCTAATCCAAATCCCAGCCTGAGAAATCTTGAAAGACGCTATAAACTCGGATTCCATTTCCGAAAGCGTTGCGCTGCGTTGTCGTTCAGAAATCCACTTAATTGCACCACCGGCAAGAATATATACTCCCCCGGATGTTGGACAGCCTGTTGTCATATCTGTTCCATTTCCCGCATCTGTAAATCCAGTTACTTCAAAGGTCCTTGTCTCTTTGGATTGATCATAAAGAAGACCTAAGCTTTTTGTACACTTAAGATATCGAAAAATTTTAATGACGGCGTCCCAATGTGTTTGAGAGGGTTTCACGTTAAACTGGGCTAAAGTATTCACTGCAAATGCAATATCTGGGCGAGTTGCGATGGCAACGTACATTAGTGATCCAATAGCTGATCAGTATAGTGTAATATTTACCAAGTTTTCGTCATCTTTAGAAGGAGAAAATTTAGCATGTGGTGTCATTGGTATATCTGACAGACGTTCATTGTTTAAATCAAATCGATCAATAATTTTGTTGATATATCGCTCTTGTGATAGTCGAATTGCATGATTTTTAACGTCTACTTCAATTTCAATACCGAGCATGTATTTTGGAGTCCCTTGATTGGTGGCTTCGAATTCTTGATTGATTAGATTTTTGATCTTACTCATGTTTTCTGGTGATTTTGATAGGATTAGTAGGTCATCGACCCACCCGCCTACGACATCGAACCTGTTCTATTCTGCTCTGAAGTATAAGCAGTGTTCTTTGGTTGCTCGCTGAAACCCAATGTTGCTAAGAAAAAGATTTAATCTTCTGTTCCATTCGCGTCCAGCTTGTTTTAATCCATATAGAGATCGACGCAGACGACATACTTTATTATCTTCGCTTACAAAACCTGGCGGCTGTCGCATGTAAATTTCTTCTGTTATTATGCCATTCAAGTAAGCGCCTTTTATATCCATTTGATTTACTTCGAGATCTTTGATGACTTTAATTGCGCAAAGAATGCGTAGAGTATCCAGTCTCATTACGGGAGAGAAAGTCTCTGAGTAATCTTGACCTGGTATCTGTGAAAATCCCTGTGCGACAAGCCGTGCTTTGAATCTAGAAGGATTTCCTTTTCCATCAAATTTCTTGGCGAACACCCAGCGACTACCGATCGATTTTCTTCCTGTTGGTAGGTCGCATAGTTCCCAAGTACCAAATTTTTGATGTTGTTCAAGCTCAGATCTTATAGCCTTTTCCCAGCTTGGCCATTCACTCAATTCTTTTGCATGTTCTATTTTATCGGGAACATATGGGTCATATGCCTCGAAGCCACAAACAATGTTACGTGCCATGTTTACAATCTCTAGGTAGCCGGCATGCAAATCGGGAATCTGTTCAGCATTAGCTTTTTGATGACGACGACTATATCCTGGATCGTTCAATTCCCTATAATCTACTGGCTTTCGCTCACGAAGCCCTGTTCTGATAGGTAATTGTATTGGATCCTGAGTGTCTGTGTGTTCAGTATTCTGCATATGTGAGGGGATATTTTCACATCTCGAGTTTTTAGAATGGTCGCTTTCCTTATTTTTAATATCATTTGTAGATGATTCGAGATTGGAATTATTTTCTGTCTCCCCCTCAATCGACTGATCACTATTGTCCAAAAGATCATGAGGATGCTCGTTTTGGACATTCGTTTCGTCAAGATAACCATTAGTTGGGGATTCGAATTGAAAATTGCGGGAAATCATGATTTTATTTACATTAGGTTTATAGTATTGGACTGAGCGAGATCCTTCATTCAATCCTGTATATATAAAGCCTTGAGCTTTAGGATTAAGCTTTGAAACCCTATTTTCGTCAAGTATCCAAACTTTAGCGCCAAATTCATGCAAATTTGACAGATTTGGTCTGTGTCCTGTCCATAACTCATATGGAGATTTGCCATTTGGATTTGAATTCGTAGAAACTCGGTTTTTGATAAAGTTCATATGTAGCAAAGCTTCTGCCCATAAGAACTTTGGTAAATTTCGCTCAATCATCATCGACCTCGCACCTTCAACTAGTGTTCTACTAAGGCGTTCTGCTACTCCGTTTTGCTGAGGCGAATATGGAGCAGTGAGTTGGTGTTCAATCCCTTGCTCCTTTAGCAATTTTGATACAGCCATGAATTCACCTCTGTTGTTGCTACGCATACTTTCAGGAAATTGTCCTGTCTGAGTTCGTATCCATGCAATATGATTTTTTATTGCGTTAATTACATCACTTTTTTGTCTCAAGAATTCGATCGTTGTATAGCGGGTCATATCGTCTGTGAATGAAATGAAGTACGATCTACCTCCAAGTGATTGGATACTTGAAGGACCCCAAAGATCTGTGTGAAAACATTCTCCGCGGCTTGACGATCGAGAACCAATTGTATTACTAAACGGGAGTCTTGTTGCTTTGGCAGCGCGGCATGAGTCGCAGTGTATTATAGCAGGTAGTTTTGGGTTAATTGATAAACCTGTTACATGATCTCCTAGCACGAGTTTTTTCATTGATGTCAACGATATATGCCCGAGTTTTCTATGTGCTTCGTCCCAGCTAAGCTGTCTAGCCGTCCCAACAACATGATTTCTGTTTTGCAACATGACTTGTCCGTTGAGAAAATAAATATTATGTTTGCGCGTTCCTGTTGCCAAACATTTTGTATCAGGAGCCATGAGTCTACATTCCTCTCCAGTTACATCAAATTTCCCTCCAGAACTTGTGAATCTTCCCACAGAGAGAAGAACATTGTTTAAAGTTGGCACCCATTTGGCATTTTTCAGTATAAGTCTTGATTTGCGGTTCCCAACTGTTGTTTCGATTACGGCATCTCCAGTCTCCGACGAGGTTGAAATTCCACCAATGCCGCTAATACTCTCTCTACAAGGTTGGAAGTTGATTAACATGTTGCGACTCGGAACAACATGAATAGATGCCCCAGTATCTGCTATAATCTGCACTGTATGTGCCAACGTATTTTTTATGTCATGTTTATTAGTTTCACTGACTGGAATTGTTGAAAACACGTAGCCGACTTCAGATACTTCATCATCTTCATTTGCTGTTGATATTGCCGGGTTAATACTACTCTGAGAAATACTTTGACTTGGGTTGCCTTTGATTCTTTTTTGATTTTTCTATCTTGAGCCCTTTCCATAGGAACCGCCACCAGTTGACCAACACGATGTCCACCCATGTCCAGCTTTGTGGCAATTATAACATTTACCATCAATATCAAGTTCTGGTCTTTGAGTTTGATCATCTTTAAAGTTATTTCTTGTTGGAAGACTACGAGCGATATTTGCAAGTTGAACATCCTCTTCTTCGTGACTCTTTCGTCGGTCATTTTCCTCTCGAATGAGGGCAGATATCTCTGTCGATTGGAGATCTTGAACATTTTGAAAACGAGCAAAGATTGTAGAGCACCATGTTTCCCAAGATGGGGGCAATTCGCTGAGAAGTAGTAGTGCAAAGTACTTATCCGGAAAATCTTCTCCAAGCCTACTTATTTCTTCATTCGATGTCTCCTGCCTAGTGACAAAATCTGCAACGTCCGATCCTTCCAGACAATTGACCTTGATCAAATTTTTTAGGGCAAGAAGTACGGTAGTTGCCTTCCTTGGTCGATATATATTATTCAAGAGGTTCCATGCCCCAACAGGATCTGTTGGTCGCATTTTAACAAGCTTGCCCCATTGATCTTGGTGAATTGTTTTCTTGAGGTAATGATGTGCTTGCCGTGCTTCTCGGTCCCATGCAACTTGCTGGTTTGATCGTTTTGTTTTAGCAACTAATTCTTTCGTCTGGATTAAATCTGGTGGGCGAGGATATGAGCCATCAAAAAACTTCCAGTTGTCGAACACATCTAAATCGTTTTGTACGATATCGCTCCAGGCCAGCCAATTGTCACCGCCTTTAAGCTTTGCATCGCCATAACTATAGAAACAATTTTGGGCAGCTTTATCTCCGGACCTAACAGTCTCAGGATAGCTGTCCCAGTTATTACTGCTCGACATGTTTGTTAATGAAGATGGATTTAATTTAAACTTTCACTGATCCCCGATTTGGTGCTGATAATAATTGTTAGAACAATAGAGCACAATGTCAGCGAATATAAAGTAATCTCATTCAAAGGTCAGTTGCGAGTTCGACACACTATCTAAAGATCTATAGATACACATATATATATACTTGTACAAACATCTTGGTATCTGTGCATCGTCCCATTCATGTGACTATGACGTAGTGATCTCACTATCACATGTTGGATCTGTCGAGGACTGTTTACTCTTAACACTGTCCCCCTCGTCCCAAGGAATTGGAGCTCCCTCGGGCGACTCTAGGTCGCATTCTAGCCTCCCGCTCGGGCCATGGTGACTGTGCAAAATACCACGAAGCCTTCAAGCACCCCGACGCAAACCTATACTGTCAATGTGGACAACGCAAAGACCCAGTCCACTTCTATTTCTGTTACATTGCGAAAAGACGGGTCAGACTCCCAGCAGGGCCAGCCTCAGAAGTACTTCCCTTTCTCCTCAGCACAAAAAAAGGAGGCGAAGTGTTCCACGAGTGGCTCCTTAAATCGCACTTTTACACTGAAATTTGTCTATGAAAGGGGGGAGAGAGAAAAAAAAAAGTCACACATTGTTTGCTGAGAGATTGAGGGGAGTGTGTTGGGGGAATAATTGGATGGAGAATCAGAGGGCTGGGCCCATTTTTACCCTTCTCACCTCCATAAATATCAGAGAGTCATCAGCTATATCACCTAGTGGCAGCAACAAGGAAGCGCCCTAGTCCTGTACATATTTTCACTTATAGAAGCCCGGGGCTTACCCCCTGGCGTCCTATGTCCCAACAGGGTATAATAGGGTCACGTGGGTACCACGTTACCCGCGGACGTTAAATAATAATAATTATAATAATTGTGTTGTACTCCAGCAAACGTACAAATCACGTGATATGAGTTTGACATGTTTGTTTATTTTCATTAGCTTGTATTAGCCGAGGAGCAGCCGCACAAAGGTATAAATAGGAGCTTCGCACTCGCGCCTTGGATTAGTCAGTTCATTCAATAGTCATCACCTGTACATACAAATCTACATTGAACGACGTCATCAAAGAATGAATCTTGATACAGAGTCTTCTGCGCTACCTACGGATATGCGCCTGAAACCTCCCAATATACTCTCTCCAGCACCTACAGCACAAGCTTCCTCCCCAAATTTCACACCATCCACTCACATCACCGTAAACAATCCTGACAGCACAGCTCGAGTCCTCCGACCGATCTCAAACCCAGTTCCTCCTTCGAAGAGGGCAACTTATAATAATACTGATAGAGTGTCACATTTACCAAGTGATTCTTCTCCAGATTTCCCTGCCTATCTACCGCAAGAAATACGTGAGATCGTGGAACAACGCCAACGTCAAGAAAGGGCATGGCATGTACGGCTAGCCATATGCACGAGCGTCATCTGTAACATTGATAGTACACTCGCAATATACAAGCATGAAGTTGAAAAAGAAGAAGCCAATCTGATAAGAAATTATCTATAGCAAGCAATTGCGCGGTTGGCGGCCTCAGAACTCATACCAAAACCTCCTGTTATACCACTCCAATCAAAACCATCTAAGGCCGACGGCTTATTTCAGCGAACGGAAACAATCAAAAAGAAAGGCTCAGAGAATATCCCAATACCATATTCTAATTATAAAATTCCCCAGTCTCAAAAGATCACAACTGAAAAGCCTCCTAGTTCCAACAAAACGCAACAAAACTCTTGGGTTACGGTTGCTCGCAACGGACACAAAAAGTCGCGTGTGCTAGCATTGTTTGAGACTGCGACGTCAAATACTACAACTCCTAATGCCCGCAAACCAGCAAGCCCTCCAACTTCAAATAGAAATACTAATAAAAACAAAAAGAACATTCCCAATAAAGTTGATAATAGACTATTCATCCGTATCTCTCCGGAACATGAGTGGCGTAAGCTTTCTCAGGCAGGCATCCGAGAAATTATCGTCAAACACCTTCTAGTATCTCCAGCTTCTATAGGGCTTATCAAACCTGTAAACTCGGGATTTGCACTGAGTCCATGCAGCACTGAAGCGCGTGAGCAGCTTTTAAAGGCCGCGGGAGGACTATTTATATCAGAGGCTAAGCTAGAACCAGTCACACAATGGGTGCCTCTTCTAATTCCAACTGTCCCAAGATCAATTTACACTGCGGATGGAGATAAAGAAGTTACTAATCAAATGCTTGCAGATGAAATAGAAAGAGTAACTTCAGTTCGTCCAGAAGCATTAAAAATCTATGGCAACCAAAAGCCAGAAGCTCCATATCGAACATGGCTTGCACTTTTTACTAAGGCTCCTCGACCAGGATTCAGAGTCTTTGATGAGTCAGGCTTATCTTCAATTTTCAAGAAGCAGAAGCCAATAGAATTTTGTAAACGCTGCAATGGACACCATGCTACAAAATCATGCTCACGGGCGCCCTCTTGCGGAAATTGCGGCTCAACAATGCATGCCGAAGATAAATGCATGGCTGCTACTAAGTGCAGAAATTGTGGAGGACCCCACCGCTCTGAAAGTCGAAAATGTTTAGCCCGCCCAACTCGCCATGGTGCGCCAACTAGGGAACAATTGAAGATCTATCGACAAGCCGGAGATCGTGAATTTCAAGCTGCAATTAGAGCGAGAGCTGCCGAACAGAAAGCGTCTGAACTGGAGGCGGCTTTCTTGGAAACAGAGAAGGCCGGAGACACAGAAAGAATTATAGACAAAGATGTAGAAGTCGGTAATGCTACAGTGATACGAGTACCTGAAAGTCCAGAACCAAGCCAAGAATCACTAGAAACACAAGGAGATATTCAACAAGGATCAGTCAACTTGACGGCTGATTCAACAATGGAATTATGAAGGGCGGCCCACAGGGTCGTCAATCCTCCCTACATCAACTTAAGTTCATGTCAATCAATGTAGGAAGAGGAGGTACAACGCATGACATCACCTTATCTCGCGCGTGTGAGCTAAAAATAGATGTCTTGCTTGTTCAAGAACCATGGTGGTCGGGACGTACAAAGTCTCACCCTTTCTTCGATCGCCATATACCTTTTGTACTTGACAATGCTCGCCCTCGTGCCATCACTTATACTAGGAAAGACTCAACGAAACTAAATGCAACACAGCTGTTTCCATCTTCTCAACCGACTAGTGACTACTGTTGGGTCACTGTCAACGGTATCACATTCCTCAATGTTTACAAAGCTCCTCATAATTCCTTAGCTATCCAACCACTCTTAAGCTGGACTCCACCGTCTCAGTCAGTTGCTATTGGAGACTTCAATTCTGTTTATTGGGCTTGGCAACCTAGCGCTACATCTTCTTATGGACAGGGTGAGGAAATTTCAAAGTGGGCCGAAGACCACAACATGACTTGCTTAATTGTTGGAGAGCCTACTCACCGTGCTGGGAATACTTTAGACTTAGCATGGACTAACATCAGTGGGACTAGCGCTTGGGTAGAACGCGAGGAATGTATGACGAGTGATCATCTTCCTATCTGTGGGACGGTACCCTGTCGGACGTCATCACCTTCCATTACCCAAGGGCAAATACGTGTTCCTAGGGATAAATTATCTCACTTTGCGCATGTTGTCTCCCAGTGGCTTCCCCCTTTACTCGCCCCCCAGTCAGTAGAAGAAACTGAAAATCTTGCACAAGATCTCTGTAGGGTAATGAAAGAGGAAGCTCAAGCTGTCGGTAAACGTCCATCTCGTAGGAAAGGTAAATCTGCGCCCTGGTGGAACCCTGAATGCAAAATAGCACAACAAAGTTACAAGGAGGCATATAACAGTTCTAACCGATCCTTGCGAGCAAAAGAATACAGAGCCGTAATAGCAGCAGCGAAAAGAAAATATTGGAAGAAACAGGTAGAAAATATCCATTCTCCTTCTGATACTTTCCGACTCTTGCGCTGGGGATCCTCTAATCGAAGCGGAGTGCCCCCACCTCTAATACACGAAGGGCGTTTTATTGCAAACCAAGCTGAACGTGCTGTAATTCTGAGAGATAGCCTCCTAGCTCGATACCAGCCCATAGATGACCTACCTCCCTGCACACTCTTAGGAAGCAACAGCATTAATTGGACTAATGAAGTTACACTGGCAGAAGTACGCACATGCACCATAGGGAGTGGTAATACTTGTCCAGGAGCTGACGGAATTTCTGTGGAGTTACTAAAGGCTTGTTGGGAAAGTATCGAAACACACGTTGTAAACCTCTTTCGGGCATGCCTATACTTCGGTTATCACCTTACATGCTTTAAATTAGCAGAAGTTGCGTTCATACCCAAATCAGGTCGAGATCCATCTACAGCGAAAGGTTGGAGGCCTATTGCCCTACTATCGTGTTTGGGAAAAGGACTTGAAAGACTAATAGCAAAAATAGTATCACATCTTGCAATTACATCGGACATTCTAGGACATCAGCAATTTGGTGCACTCCCGAAAAGATCAGCGACCGATCTTGTGTCTTGCGTAATACATGATATCGAAGAGGCTCGCTGTCAAGGATGGACCTCAACCTTTGTGACTTTGGACGTTCAGGGTGCATTTGATGCTGTCTTACATAACCGGCTACTTCAGAGAATGCAAACACAAGGATGGCCTGACTATTTTCTACGATGGACCAATTCCTTCTTAATTGGACGTAGCGTTCAAGTTCGCTATCCAGGTGGTATAACTAGCCCAAAAAAATTAATGTGTGGAGTTCCTCAAGGGTCTCCTATATCCCCTTTACTATTCCTACTCTATATGGCTGAACCAATGCGAAGTGGGAACACCATGGCTCGATTTAGCTATGCAGATGACGTTGGTATCCTAGGAATTGGTCGGACAGTAACTGAATCAGCAGCGGCGGCACAGAGAGAAGTAGATAGTCTGTTGAATTGGGCAATTGAAAATGCAGCATCGTTCGACATAGACAAATCGGAGGTAGTTCAATTTCCTGGGCGTAGTCGAGAATACCCAGTTGGGATCTTACTCAATGACATCAGAATTGAACCAGCAGAACATATTAGATGGTTAGGAGTCTACTTGGATTCTAAGCTATCTTTTAAACATCACGTTGAGACATGGTGCAGTAAGGCACTGAAAATAGCAAATCATATGCGAAGACTGAACCCTGTCATACGGGGGGCAGCTTCAAGACCACTTGTTATGGCAGTTGATGCTTGTGTTGTATCTGTAGCAACATTTGGGGCGGAGGCTTGGTGGCCAGGTTTGAAGAGATTAACAGCACGTGGCCCTGTGACTCCTGCAACCACACATCTTTGTAATCTTGTTGATAAAGCTGTGCGTCTGGCACTAAGAGCTGCCATTCCAGTATGGAAGACAACACCAATTCCGATTCTACACAGAGAAAGTGGCATACCACCCGCTCGAATTCTCTTAGAAAACATACGCCTTCGTTACGCAGCGAGACTTAGCACCCTGGACAATCGCCATCCTTTGCGGAGTCGGGCGAGTGTTTGTCCCAATGTGGGTACTCTCAAATACAAGTTAAAAGCCAAAATATCAAAGCAACCCGAGACCCAGATGACACGCCTACAACGGACGTACCGACAGCTTCTAATGACAGAGGGTGCAGAACCACTAACAGGTCCCGCATACCCAATATACCAGAAAACGAAGGTAGAGGGAGTTGAGAGTTATCATCTTTGGATTAGATCAGTCTCACACACGGATATATGCGCGTATTCAGATGGATCGTCGGAAGGACATGGACGCTCAGCCTGGGGCTTTGTCCTTCAGCGCGGGGGCCGAACCTTTGAAAAGGGACGAGGCATCTTACATGGTGGTGAGGTATTCGATGCCGAAATATTTGGAGCCACTGCGGCACTTCATGCAGCACTTGGCGCGAGACAAAGGGGACAAAAAATATTTGTTCTCTTAGACAATCAAGCAGCGGTGGGAGCGCTATTAACAGGAAAGTCTTCCTCTATGTTAAAGATGACAAGCACTTTTAACAATGTTGCCCAAAGAGCTATGGCTGAAGTTCGATGGGTACCTGGACACTCGAAAATTCAGGGAAATGAAGAAGCAGACTTAGAAGCATGCGCTGCACTTCAGCTTCTTCCTACAAGAGATATCCCGCCAGAATATATGACCTTAGCTTATGTTCGTCGGCTTATGCATCACCATCAGCAGTCTCTACTGAATGAATGGTGGCTAACTGCCTGTCCATCTCGATATCAAGATTTGGACCTACAAATGCGCCGTCGAAAACCTCCAGAACTAGCTCTACCACGACGTCTCTTACATGGACTACTAGCAGCAAGATCAGGCCACGGAGATTTTGCGGCGTATCACCGTCGATTTAATCATGAAGACGCTAATTTAATTTGCGACTGTGGAACGGAGACTTCTCCAACTCACTTTATCAGTTGCAGAAAATATGCTATTCAAATGCGCAAGCTTAGGAAAGGTGCGAGAATGGACGACTTCGTAAGACAACTTCTTGGACCAAAGTGCCTTGAAAAGTTCATAGAATTTGCACGACTTACTGGTTGCTTCGGGAACTTTAGTGCACAACCAAACTTAGCTGGACGCGAGAATGGTAGTTAACAGCTCATTATTTTTATTTTCCTTTATTTTGATGAGATAACAGGGCGAAAGCTGGTGTGGGAAATGCTGGCCTAACTCTAAAAATTATTTTCTTTTCCAATTTGTGAGCTTTCTCAAATATATCTTCAACCTTCTTATTTTGTACATAACACCCTTAGCGGTAGATATGGTGCGAACGAGTAAGGCACACTTATAGTGTGATCCCTGCCGGCTCCGCCGGTCCTGGACCCAAAGTGGACATAGGGCAAAGCAAATTAGCTAGCCTAGGACCTAAAATAAATAAAAAAAATAAAAAATACAAATCTACATTGATTACAAATACTACACTCTTACTCTTAGCTCACAAGGTCAGCATGCGTAGTACTACTTCCCTAAACTCATAACTTTAACAAATTGTTAACTAGTTATTTGTAGATAGTACTTGGATTGGAGATCCGCTTCGCTCTTTCTTCCTTTCTCTCCTTAGTTGTAGGTTCTAAGTAATCAATTGAACCCTCTTTACGACAGTTGGTCATACCTCTGAAGGCAAAGAGATGTAGTTTTGAGCAGCTGCTCGTAAAGGCTCTGAGACCTCAAGTTTCAGGTGACGTACTTGTGAGGGTTGGAACCCTTATTAGAACTCGGGCTCTGGCCCTTGTATATTAGCTCTATTGTTCGTGCGATGTCAGCTCGTCTACAGTCGTCCCTCTCTAACTCGATAGTGGGTCCCGGTATAATTGTTGAAAATATTCATTGTAACTTGGACTTTTATATTTGCGACACTTACCCCTGCACGCAAAATGACTTATAAGGGTAAGTGTTGCAAATATAAAAGTCCAAGTTACGATGAATGTTTTCAACACTTATACCGGGACCCACTATCGAGTTAGAGAGGGACGACTGTAGATAGGACGCTAAGGAACAGAGGCGACACTAATCAAGTTATAGACCCTTGCTTAAGCACAGACTATAAATATGAAGCTGTTTAGCGCGATAATAATAGACGTGTGTTTAGGCGTTACGGACTATTCTCGGAGCTTTGTGTTGATACTAAAGATGGTACTAGTCAGCCGGGATGGCCTTGGGTTGATTAAGCTCTGAAAGCTTAGGGAATTGGATGAAGAGCTTGTATAGAGTAGCTTTTTGTACATCTTGTCTTCACACACTTCTTAATTATTCTAATTGAACCTTTACTTTGAGTTATTCGAGAACAGGCCTCTCACTGTACTTGTCAAAAAGGGCTCCATTCTCCTAGATCTGCAAAACTTTTAGATTCCGAAATAATGGATGGAAAATCTTTCCATTTTCCGGTTAATTTCAGATCATTTAGGCCTCTGTTGGCTATCGCGCGCATATCTGCTGCTAAACAGTTTTTGTCAAGTTTTCTGAAGAGTTCCGTAGAATTAGATCATGGCCAGCCTCATATTTTGTCGGTGCTTGCTAAAATTTGGGCAATTTTGGACTGTAAACGATTGTAAGCATCACCTTTCAACCATTTATTGGCGCCACAAATTTTCTTAAACTCAGAATCAAAATCTCCTTCGCTAGTATTCTCCTTAGACATTAATTCGAATTTCCACGACTTGTAATCGTTGTGTCTTTTAACAACGTCCCTCTGTTCACCTGAGAAAGGATCCATGGTTGGCTGTCTCTCTAGCTAAATCACACTAGCCGGAAGAGACTGTGCTGATTTTTGTTGAGGGATGGTGGCTTCTGATGCTACTGAAAGTGTCCCTTGCATTCTCTTTTGAGCTTTTGCCAATTAGCCTTTTAAGAACGAGATCTCTTTCTTTTGTCTCTCGTACGCTGATCGTAACTTTCGGCTCTCGTCAATTTTATCCTTAGTCTTTTGAAGGACATGTAAAGTTTGCCATTTGGGCAACATGGTGGCTGCTAATTAGACCTAAAAGGTTATGAAAGATATCTCTAACCTCTAGTGAGGCATCAGCCAAGGTAGAGAGGTCGATTTTCTTTTCGGAATTGACATCTATAAAAATTTATTGCACTGCAGGGTACATAGTCATATCTTCCACTAGAGCTGCCCAAGCTATATCATGTCTATCGTCGAAATGGTCCGGGCGGGAAGGGGTAGATTCATTTGCGACTTCATCTCCCCAAGGATAATCTATACTTTTATGTATATATGTTTATATATGTATTTTTGTGGCCGTGAGCAGATTCCTTCACTCTCTTAGATCTTATTATGTAGCTCGAACTTGTATTATCAGCTTTACAAAACAATCTCGGTATCTCTCGGTCGAACTATTTATATATATATATATATATATATTTATCGCCGCGCACGGAAAATTTCTGATGAAATTGATATAACGCGCATGCAATGAAAGGTGCTACTAATTGTCACGGGTAGAATGTAGGACTCGAGT
Organism: Podosphaera xanthii; assembly: GCA_028751805.1. Classification (NCBI taxonomy): domain Eukaryota; kingdom Fungi; phylum Ascomycota; class Leotiomycetes; order Helotiales; family Erysiphaceae; genus Podosphaera; species Podosphaera xanthii. Next base: position 2,919,495 of record JAPWIX010000007.1, read on the forward strand.
CACGGTTGATATGCAGAAACTCGGATGTGCAGGAAAGGATGAATGTGATTGCACGAGGGAACGCTATACAACAAACTGAAATATCTACATCTAAATATTCTCGCTTAGAGCTACACTATAATTATCACGCGACCATACTATACATGGCTGGGTCGAATAGTGCAGTGGTACACTGTGCAGGCCGTTCTCCCAAGTAGAGTCTGAGTAGCCGAGGCACATGGCCCGCTTGAGACAGGAGAAAAATGGTTCGAATCCAGCAAGACCCACACGCCACTTCTCTCGCAGTGATACTGTATACGTGGAATGATGAGATTATATTCAGATGACTGTGGATTTTCCTCGCTCTTCCCTGTGGTGGGTATTCACGGAAGAGGATACATGTCGTAAGGCGTTATTCTCGTAGTGGTATCTGCAAATGAAATCTGAGTATGATTGTTCCAAATGTCAAACAGAGTCATTCTGCAAAATACACATATCTTCTATCATCATTTGAGTCATAGCCCCTGGCTGTATACGCAAAGTTGATCAAAAAAAAAGTGTCAAATTGATGAAAGCAAATGCTCAACTATCAAAACCAATTCCGCTCTCCGACCTCTGTTTGTCCGGATAATCCATTCACCGAGTTCTATTTGGCCATTTCCGTTTACCGAACGCAATTTCTGCAACGTGACATTTATTGATCAACAATTACTTTAACATTTTGATTTCTAGATGTCGATTGTTTCTTCGAGAAAATAATATATACCCACCTCTCAACTTGATAAGTACCGTAGAACAAGAACTGAATATCTGAATGCTTCTTATGTCCAGCGAGGAAGGTTTGATGTGTGATCACATAGGTATAGCGTTACAAGCTTTATATTATCCGTCCACTAGTTGACTTCTTTAACTACTCCTACTTCCATCTATATCACTAAGCCTATTCTCATATCATACACTGAAAATCGCTGGGTTGCCAAGCCTATACCAGATGCAAACTTTTTAAGAGATCCTGATTGTATGAGGGTAGAATGGAGTTGGATATGGCTTTACTATCCCATAAGTATTAGTTTCATTTACGACTCATCAATTTCCTCAAATAAATTAATCTTATATCAAAAAATCGCATGAAAAGAGACCTTTGCCACTGCTTTCATGCGACCAAATATTGGACGTAGATTTTGACACATTATCTGATCAAAACGAGCAATCCAATCTATCATCGGGAGGCCTAAAGATATTTCATAAACACAGTTTCTAGATATTCTTGAATTCAGATCTCGACACATGACATGAGCTACGCAAGAATAGTCAAACCATCGTCAAAAAACTATTTCCTCTTTTATATCACCATGATGGCCCCTTCGCATATTTCCAAAGATAAAAATAATTATTTATCATTCAGAAGATGAAAAAAAAATGAAAATTATGTATCGGAGAGTTGACAAAATGAGATGGACGAAGTTTGGGCTCTGATATCCCATTCGACTTTAAGATTGTGGATCCACGGAATCAGATAGATTTGGACATTTAAGGAAGAAGAGACAAACAGATATCGGCACAAGAACTACTAATAAACGACAAACAAAGATATGAAACCCAAATTCTGGTATGATAACGTTTTCCTCCAAAGATCTTTGACTCGGGAAGATTTAAAGATTCCCATGAATCTCAAGAATATCACGATAATCTTCAGGCTCAAAGATCTTGAAATTTTATTGTATACATATCTCCCAGTAGCTAACTTAGTTGGGCAGTCAGATAGGCAGTAGTCACCACAAAATACTCAGGTACGATTCGTCCTTTTGGAAAATTTAGATTTCGTCATTAGTTTGTCTTGCGAGTAAGGGTAGAAAATTATGCGAGACAATATTTTTTAATATAAAGAGATCAAAAAACAGATCTAATGATCTAACAAATCGCCAACCTGGAACCCGTTTGATAAATTACACGACGGTAAAGAGATTCCATTAAACTCAAAAATTAAGTGTTTAAATGCAAGAAGTTTGTCGCTCTGGTTACATTCATAGATTTAGAATTGAACAATTTATGAGCAAATGTGCTATCTATGTTGCCCAATGATATACGTTGTTCATCGGAGAAAGAGGAATAGACGAGCAAAACAAGTCAAAATCAATACGGTAAGAATTGAAAAAGTATGTGCCTCTGGGTATTACTTAAGGCTGATATTTCTTGATACTTGTATTTAGCGCTCTCTCTCTCTCTCAACCTTAAGATTTTCTCTTCTCTTTGTTTCTTCGTTTTTATCAGCTCAAGTAAATTCATTCAAACAACGTTCTTTCCATGTTCAGACAATCATATCATTTCTTCTCATTTGAAAAACAATATAAAGTGCGCAAAGCCGTTGTCAAACGTTGCAAGCTGTCGCTCAAGCTTATCAAGTTTGAATCATCAAAAGTCGTTGAGTTTTATCCACCTCGATCATGGGTCCACCAGCAGAGTCTTCTCAATCTGTGACAAAACAATCTTCGACTAGCAACGCACATATTCACACTTACTATCCACGTCAAGATAATTTGGTTTTCTCGACTAGTTGTCTGCCTGTCGCTGGGTGCCTGCCAATATATGTGACAGCAATGCAACCCTTCACAACTGTAAAATTCCTTTTATATCTTGTTTTTACATCACGAATGACGAGCACAGTTTTACCTTTTAACACACGTCCTTTCGTTGAGATACAGATAATTTCTAATTAATGAAGTACAGGCCCAACCAGTTATTTGCCAGCAACCTATAATCACTCATCCCGGCCTCTTATACCACCAGACACCAAGTATTCCGATGCAGACTCTACCTACTTCGTCTGAGCAATCAGGGCCCTCTCTTTTAGGCGCCACGGCACTTGAAACTTTGCAAATGCAAATGGCCTTACCAAAAGATGATAAAATAAATCAGGCACAAGAGATGAAACCTGGAGATGACGATCCATTTCGAATGTATTGGGTCAAGGAGCTGAATGGTCAATTCACAATGCGAAATAGGATGACTATTGAAAGTGGTGATATCGGAGAATGTCGATGGTATAGCTATCCTGGAGGACCTATATACGCCGTAAGACAGTCGTAATCGATTGAAGTTGGAGACTAGTTTTTGAAGTCCTGTGACGTGTATTACACATGACCAGAGGGATGAAGTTGACATTAGAGCGGAGACCAAATTTTAATGAAATTGCTTAAAGCTTCTGATATATTTCACTACTCTTACTTTTGAATCAATGTTTATTGGAGTGAACTCTTAACTTCGACAGTAGAAACTTTTTTTTTCCTATTTACATCCTTTATGAGTCTAAGACTACTGTAGGATGTGCAGAGAAACTTTGTATGACGCCGTCAGATCTAAGCATCCTTTATGGAAGTAGCTTTTACGTCGCTAATATTGAGTTCTTTTTCGATTTCAGAAAAACACTTTGCATAAATGTATTGTTTAAGTCTGCACTATCAACATAGTGATATGCCAAGAAGATGGTTGAAGGTCTCTACGGCTACACCGTTTGACAATTTATAGTTTATCTTCCACAAAGATAAGGAATCCATTAGTTGAAGGAACTTCGTCAGATGTGAGTATGTCCCCATCTTTGACTCCATAAAAATAATTTAAATGCAAACACGGTAAACTGAGTAAGCGGATCGAAAAGTGTAAAAATTCAGCTGTAAAGTTCCATGGTTTCTCCAATACATTGCGAGCTCTCTCAAATAGATGACCATCGCTTATCTCAACCATCCTGAAACACGGCCCAAAAACCTTTATATCATGGGTAGTCTTTCCAGAGCTCCCAGAGCTATATTGATCCCATCAATTCTTCGCCTCAAATTCACGTCTCGCCAGCCCCGCGCACTAACCCAGACGATCAGAATTCCAAGGCCCATCCATTCTCGCTTTGAATGATGGTTAAAATATGCGCACAGAAACATAGGTCACCTGACACGAGCGTCGCTCCGACCATGACCAAACATATAAATCTCAGCGGGATACGGAGGAAGTCGCCGAGCACAAATTTGGGACGAGCGATGGCTCGAGACCATGAAGGATCCGGTTCTAGGGGGATTGTATGAGAGACGGAAGGACAAGTGAGCAGGATAGGAGGAGAGGAGAGAGTTTGGGGGAGACGTTCAGGGGATCCTTCAGCGTGGAGAGTGTGGTGCGCGCCACGGCCCCAATCGGCAAACGATGGTGTGGTCTGCTAGCTGGGTCGTGTCCAAGTGGAAAATCCTGTGGCTTGCACACCTGCGACGATAAGATCCGAAGACGCTGTGAGATCACATCTCGCGCGGCTGCGAAGGACACGATCATGAAGCATCCTGAGGAGTCGCCGGGGGGGGAGGGGGTTCCAGGGGCAGGTGTTCACGGGTGAGGGGAGAGGCGGGGCGGAAGTCTTACCGAGTGTAACCTTGTAGTGGTGCCGGCGAATGCCTCCTTAGTATGAGTGTTCAGCGTCAAGATTGTAGTATCTTGGTTCTAGCGACTGAGGATAGCGTACGCTTGCCGAGGTCTTGCGTGCCACGAGGGAACTTCAGGGGGCGTGGCTGCACGTTATCCGTAGATCTAGTAAATGTGAGAACAACAATCTCTGCGGGAGGAAAAGTAATGTAATTGAGATAGATATTTCCGAATATAATTGTATATACATACATGTAAATTGCGCCATCCCTACTTAAATTCATCACAACGATATCTAGTCGGGTAGGTCACTGCGATATCTATGTTGTAATCTTCTTTATTCATGAATATGCAGACACGGAGGGTATGAGACGAATGGTCGTGATGGGCATAGAATAGAAATACCCCATGTAGAACCAAGAACACTCTGCTCCTTAACTTCTCTACCGAGACGATGCCAGGCCAGGGATCGTGCGACATATCTCCTCGAGTGTGAAGGCTTACAGGAAGACCGGGAAAATCTGGGAGATCAGAAGAGGTCCTTATCCGAGACAAAGGTATTTCTGGTGAGCAGGCGGAGCTTGTGGATCATCTCGGCTCCGCGCCCGGTCATGTTTATCGCACAAAGGGAGATGCGACTCCCAGATGAGGTTTTTCGGGACGTTTCTGAGGGGGCTAGATCGAGACATCGATGGACCGATGGATCATACCATTAAACGTGAAGATCAGACGTCTACGAGGGGTCTTCCAGCATGTGCAAACGTCGACTCATTCGAGAGATTTCATCCAAATCGTGCGATGGGTCTGGAGATCCGAAGCGAGTGCGCGGTAGCCTGAAGACATGAGACGTGCGAGAGTCGAGATGTCGGAAGAGTTCTCTCATCTCTCTACAATGTTTATCCTGGTGAAGAATTGGAAGAGATTATAGGCTACTCTTTTAACCACTTATGTCTCGCCTTTGTCCCCCTCACGCCCGTCGTCGCAGAAATACCACACGCGCATCGGGGTACTCGCCGTCGTCAGCACGAAGGACGGTCTTGAGCAGAGACGCAGCACTCATCCGAGCGGGAATCTTGGCACGAGCCAGTTACGACGCAGTCAAAATCCCTTCGATCTTAGAAACGTCCCTTGTGACAATACCTTCACCTTCATGCGCTACTTGATCATTCTCCCGGAGATCTCTCATGGTTTTTCTTGTCCTACTCTCGTGCCGATTTATCTGATGTGATACTCGGCGAGATGCTTCTTCCGTCGGATGTTCATCTTTTCCGAATCTCCTTCTCGGAGACCAGGCAGAGCAGGGCGAGAAGCCGTTGAAGTAGTCGAATTCATCATGTGCAGAACGCTTGAGCGGATCAATTTGAGAAGTTAAGCGGTAATGGTTTGATTGGAATCAGGTCGTGTCAAGCTTCTGGACCAAAGTTGCAAAGAAGCGTGAGTAAGTCGACTTACTTCGAGCACGTCACTTCTCGGCCATCTCAAACCTGCATTGAGTACGTGGTATAGTTACTATTAGCACTGTTTGGAAAAGAAAAGCTCTTTCACCATGAAGATAAGATTTCTTTACTTGCTCCTGAGAGCTATTATCCTGAGCCAAAATGGAGAGTTGATAAGCCACAAATTTGATTCCGAAACATCCGAGATCCTTTTATGAAAGAGAGGGGGACGAAATTTTGAGCGAAGCAGCCATGTCTGGATCTATCATTACCCAGTCGTTTGGTGATCCAGAGTTTGTTATCTCCCATTAACAATCCGTTAGTCTCTTGGAGTAATTTGAAGTATGCCTGATCCTGTCAATCTACTATTCGTGTTTCGCGCTCCACGTGAAAGTGACCAAGCCATGGGTACAGAGACACAGTCGTCCCTCTCTAACTCGATCGTGGGTCCCGGTATAAGTGTTGAAAATATTCATTGTAACTTGGACTTTTATATTTGCGACACTTACCCTTGCGCGCAAAATGACCTGTAAGGGTAAGTGTTGCAAATATAAAAGTCCAAGTTACAATGAATATTTCAACACTTATACTGGGACCCACGATCGAGTTAGAGAGGGACGACTGTACATTAGCTGAGCGACATACATGCAGAGTCCTGAACGCACGAATTTGGACACACAGGTGTCTACATGTAGTCGCAGACTCGATATAGTAAGCTCCACTACGGTTGTGTCAAGATCAAATTATCCTCAGCTAGAAATTCATGAAGATTCCATCCCGTGAAGCATAGCGTCGAGACTGACATCTAGCCAACTGAGCACACGCAATACGAGACTACTGAATAGGTCGCGATGATCTTGCAGGGGTAGCCTTGCACGGTGATCTCGGACAGGACAACCACATGCTGTGAAGGCGACTGAGCTCTTTGCCATACACACCTCTCCTATAACTTCTGCTTGATCTTACCCCGCACATACTATATGGACACGCACGTCTGTGCGTCAAAGCTCAAGCTGTTCATCGAATGACCGGACACCTAGAGTCTTCGAGTCGGGAATTAGACGTAGCTCAAACATTTCCGAGATCACGTGTGTACCAATCATTTTGAGGAATGAAGTTCACAGGAGTGGTGATAGTACAGTGTTTTGGTAGGTAAAGACCATGTTCATATCAGTCGATCAGAAAGTGATGTAAGCTTTGTTTAGGGCACGGCTCTTCTACGTCACCACAAATTATCAAGACACTTCGCGTGCACAGCCGACAATACGCGAAGGTAATGCATTAAAATAATCGACTTCATGTCAGGTGAATGATCACGGGTGCATGGACTAGAAACTTCGTGGGTTTATTCTAAGGAGGGTGCGTGTGGGTGTGCGTTGCGTAAGCGGGTGTTCACGAGATACAATTTTACTTTCCCTGTTTTCCAGAGATACACTCAGATTACGTGTAGATGGTTAGAACAAGAGGCCAAAGTATGCGACGGCACGGCCCTTTTCCTCCCGCAACCGCGAAGACAACCCATCCGAAATTTCCGATGAGATCTGGTGTGATTGACACGTTACTGTTGAAGAAATTTTTCTATCATTATTGATAAATACTGGACTTTTACCGGGGACTTGGGCTTTGAAAACTGGGTAGAGGTGCTCATTTCTTGGGTTTAAACTTTAATCAATTGACCCATATTAAAATTTAATATCGATGAATCCTCCGTAGAAATTTGTGAAACTCTTCATCTTTAATTTTTGTTACAGTCGCATGTAATTCATTTCTTCCTGAGACGTTTTCTTCTGGCATTTTTACCGAATTGTGACCAGTAAATTTCGATGGCAGAATTGGAAGCGAGGCGTAGTTGCCGTTTACTGAAAAACTAAACGCTAATACTAGAGCCTTTGGATGGGAACAAGTAAACTATCTTTTAGGAGTTACGGATCTTGATCGGTGAAGGAACCTAGCTTTCTCTCGTCTGAGTTTAAAACTACGCCAGATTTCAGGCGATACGAGTCGGTGAGAGCTAAAACTCGTGGTTGGAGTAAGACAGTGTCTGAATGTAAATGCCTGTCTGAACTAAAAAAAGTAGAGATATCATGCAACGTAATCGGACAGATAGAGTTTGCAATAAATATTTTTGCCAAATTTTTCCCTGTCGACCATGGGTTCTGATCTTAATGTCCATAGTTTTCCTCGTGTATTTTCTTCCAAACTTGGCACGGCTGGCGTCGCAGAAAAAGATGTGAAGCAGTATCATTTTTCAACCAAGAACTAGTAGATACTGTGCTCAAACTTTCTAGATTGTGATAACTGTGTGGTAGGGTAGAAGCTACCCTTTTTGTTGCTGGGCCGATTGGATCGTTCCGCGACAACTTACAGTCAGTGCCACGGTAGCCGATAATGCTTTGGTGGGCCTAATTTATCGACTGAGTCACTTGTCTTACTCTGAGCCTGGAACCAGTCAGTCGTATTAGGGAAGAGGACCTTCACACTTTACTCGACGCACATCATTTCCAGTTCTCCCGCTCCAACCAGATCGAAGTGGTAAGAAAGCTCTCCACATTTGAGACTTATTTGGAAGAAACTCTCGCCGGCTAGAAATTGAATGATCGTATGAGGTTAAATCATTCAAGATATGTGCTGAGGAAAACATTCGTTGCACCGTCATAATCGATAACTGTCGAGTCTGACAAATTTTGATTCTCTTGGTCACACATCAGGCTGCCTAGACATGCTGTCCTCTCGGCCGGAACGCCCGACTTAACTTAACCCGACCCGCTCGCTTTACATTTAAGCGAGGCACAACCCCTAGGTCACTGATTGGATAATGCGTCCGATTCGCAGTCCGAGACCAGGCAGAAGAAAATCATTCTGGACACTGGTTTATTCCCATTTTTCGGATTGCGCCAGAGATCTTTCGATCGCATTATCGTGACCATTGAGGTTAATAGTGTGGGCGGTTACTAGACTCAGTAAACCGTGTAGACATGTGGATTATTCTGAGATCTGGAAAGTAATCAATCGAAAGTTTTATGAGGAACCCCAGGCACTTGCGCTCTGATCGATTTCGGCGACAGAGTAAGCCCATGAACAATGTCACCCAGCGACCACTAAGTCACCCCGCATTCTTCTACATGTAGGGGCTGCACATTGTCAGGGAATATTGGCACAATGTGGGACCTTCATCACAACTAAGTACAGACCTTCCATGGCCTGTTTGGATCCCTAGCTATCGAAAGCCCACAACTGCGGTTCGGCGTTTCTACGATTAATGTTTGTCATCTATAGCACGATTATAAATCAAACATTTACGTAACTTTTATGTCTACGTTTTCTTCTCCTCGCGCTGGCACACTGTTGATATAAGAGAAAATACACATGATTTATAAATCTTTTTGTAAACTCAGCCGAGCAGCATGCAAACTTCTAAATGAAGATCTAGGGAAAGAGCCGATATCCAGAACAAACTTGGGCTACCAGTTGAAAAATGATCGGAGAATTAATAGTATCCATGCACAGATATTTCATCTTATTTGTCAGGTCTTGGGACCTCAGATAATTCACATAGCCTGAAATGCGACTTAGTTTTGAAAAAGTCTTTTTTTTATTTATAATTAATCCCATCTAATTTAATCCCATTGCTATACTTTCTGCCAACCTTTTAATCCATCGTATTATCTGACGATGCCGGAGTCAATAAATTGATCGGGAAGAGCCAATCATTGTTCCCACTTTAATAATATTGGCGAAACGGTCGTTTTCAATCGTTTTCGGTTATTATAATTCATATTATTCACCATTCTTAAAAAGGGTCAAGTCCGCCAAAACCTTCTTCCGGCGGCCTTCCCAAACTACGCGGCAAATTGCCTAAAATGCTCATCATCAATCATAACTTCGGCGGTCTCTTAGACTTGTAGTTTCTGCATACACGTGCCTAATGTTTAGCGATAGCAAGGTATATTTGCAATCTATAAGGTTGAGATGCGTTTCCCGTTGGTTCACCTTCCAATTTTAGGGGAACGCCTTGGTATTAAAGGAGCTAAGGATAAATCGTATCCACGGTAACTTTTTAAGAGCCATCGAAAGTGCATACATGATATCTGCAGACCAGAAGTATCTTTAGTGACATTTGACGGGATTCAATGACAGTCACTATTATTCTTCTAGTCCAATCTCCGCCGCATTCGAATCGACCGGTAAGCCTCATTCTAGAAAGCTCGTAATTTTTGTTGAGAGAATATTCCTGAAAGCTACGGGGTATATTGAATTAGGGGGTAACCTGTAACGCTTCTTCAAAGCTATATCAAGTCATATTCATTGGCCTCGAATTGCTGTTGCGGTGTGTGTGTCCATAAAAGGATATCCGTCATGTAAATTTTGATACATTGGAAACATACTCGTAGGGTACCCTGAGCTAGATGATCGTGTCGGAGAACGAATTAATTTCGAGCCCGAGTTCAGATTTGAAGATACCCTTTCCTGCTCATTGGTTGCATCGGGGATCTTGGGCGCCATTCTGTTCATGGACATGTAATTGTATCCAGTCTCGTGGCTACCATCAATTTGACTTGGTTGTAGTGCCTCATCTTTAAGCTGTGGCGAGCTTTTTGTTGACCCAAACTAGTTGATCAAAGTTAGCCAATTTTTAATGTAATACAAGGTTTTATACATTTAGGTTTTGCTACGTACAAAGCAATATTTATTAAGTAAATCATGATACGACTGAGAAGAGAGGCAGGGTTTCTCTATTCCAGATGACCTAGGCGAGTCGCTCTTTGTCGTTTGGAAATTCCTCTCCATTTGGTCTGGAAATGCCGGCGATTTTTCACTCAAGGGCGATACTGGTTCGGAAGGTAGCTCTACCTTTTTCGATGGCATTTTGATGAAAAGCTGACCTCTCTCGGACCCAGGGCTTTTGGAATTAATTGCCGCGTTTAGAGACGCTCCAAAATCGTACCGATTTCCGAAAGCATTCCCATTTGGCTGAGCAATATTGCGAATAGGATTATCCGAGGCCAGACTCGTCGATGACTTGACGCCTTTTAATCTTATAGGACCTGTTTCACCCAGGTAATCATCGACAGCTCTGTTAAAGTCACTAAATTGATATTTCTCGTCCAGACCGCCGGCAAAATCATCAAATTCGAGCGGTGTGGCCTTAGGCTGGAGAGCTGGTGATCGATGGTTGCTTCGTGGGAGGGGCTTAGACGTCGGGGCCTGATTCCAACCCTGTTTTACGCTCCGAGGTAATATCTTCTTGTGGAAATCAACTTGATAATTTGTCGAATTGTTATTGTCCCAATATTCCATACCCTTTACGCAGTACTTGACGCAGAAAAACATCGTCTTGGCTTCTAGATTAGCTTGATCGGCCAATTTAATATTGAAATTGAATCGGTCATATCCATCACGGATTGGATTGCGTATATCTTGATTATATTCTGCTACGACCTCTGACGTGGTTTTCCAATAGTCTAATGTGAATCGTACCACTACGAACTTTTTAAAGTCCAAGTTTGCTACGGCAACCGTCCCGACGAGCATCTCGTTGTCCGCTGAGAGAAAAACGCGCTCGACACGAACTGGCTGAGCCAGTCGAAGAGGTGTTTCAACGGGAAAATTTGAAACTACGATTTCCCACTTAAAAGGCGGATCAGGCGACGATCTCTCACTGAAAGGGAACTCGGTATCACTATCGTAACCTGGCACAGGTGATGATCCTGCACTCACTGCAAGTGGTCGATCCACTTGTAAGAAATGTCTAATGTGTTCCAAGTGAGCATCAAAATGAACTGCTTTGGAAAATGTTGGCGTTCCAGGCATACTTGACGGTCGGCGCCGTGCTGATGATGGACGGAGAGCTGGCCTGACAAGTTCACCTGACTTTTTCCTGACCATTGGCGATTTGCGAATTAGGAGCGCATTTTCAGCATCAGAGTCCAAGTCATCGTCAGACCCTGCTAGCGGCGTCTCGGGTATTTTTGTAGCCCTGCCATCGGTGTTTTCTGGGGCAGAGTTGTAGATAAGCTGTTGTAACTTGGGCCACGAAATCCCTTTGAGGAGGTTCTGGGAGGATTCCGACAGTAGCTCGCTGGGAGCTAGCAGAGCTAGAGCTTCCTTGGCTCTTTTCACTCCTTCGGCAGCTCGAGCGGGTGAACTTTCTCGATACTGTTCGACTGCCAGAATAGCTGATTTTAAACTATCCAAATTTTTTAATCTTTCATCTCGTACATCTTGTTTGGGACATTCCTCATCGCTAGAATTACTAGCAGTTTGAGGCGGAGAAATTACGGTTCCTGGTACTCTATGTTGTTCATGTGGCGCTGCTGACGACAAGTGGCGCCGAGCACTTAGCTCTCGGTCACCTGTAGGCTTCCCTGCCGTTGACGCTTGATGAGGTGTCGACGATGCATCACACACTGTTGAGTTCAGTGACGTTGATCGTCGGTGCCTGGCGAGATATGCTGTGGATCGAGGTAAGTCGGATTTAGTCGAGCCTGAAGAAAGATATCGACCACCAATCGGTGATTGAGGGGCGGATGACGTTGGAGAGCGTGAGGATGGAGAAGTGTACGGCATCTTCAAATTTTTCGTGTGCAGTCAATCAGATATGTTGAAATAACTGATTCAATAACCTGCCTCGATGGATGGAGATCGAGAGCAGAACAGTTCTGGTCTCACATTGACGTAATCTCATAAAATCTTCTACAAAGGAGAGAAAATCTTCGATTAGCCTCAGGTCGGTTTGGATGGGATTTTTGAGAAAAAACACAAGAGATACGAAAAAAAGGACTACTTTTTGTCTCACCAGGCTGGCTATGCGCACGAGGCTAGTCCGGTCCGTCTTTTATACATGTCAGCACTTACCACTAGAGGTTGACCAGTATCTACAGATTTTTTTCCTGCCCTTTTTATCTTTTTGCGTGACCTTGTTCAACCGAGCTCTGGAAACGTTCGATCCTGTGATTAGATGAGAGTGCCTGTGAAGATTTCGCCGGGAGTGGGATTAGTTTTGTACAGTGATGAAGAGGGGTCGAGGTTCGAGTAACAGTATGAGGCGTAGGCGAAAGTATACGGTATAGATAGTCAGAGAAAATGGAAACGTGAGGATGGAATTATGGTAGTTTAAGGGGGGGGAGCCCGTTGACTTTGAATTGAGTTGAAGCGGCATTAAGGGCAGGAGCCCGAGCGTGCTGGGAAGGGATGGACCGGGGGGGAGGTGCGAGAGATGGAGAATAAAATAAGAGAATCATATAATCATTCTAAAATCATGGATGTCAAATTTGCCAGGTTGAATGCATTTAGTTCGCGAGATACCCAGCGACGACCGTTTCACATAAGGGAAGGGGGTTTGTCAGATACGTGGGAGCGGGCCTATTCGGAGGTGTGACCCTGCTGATCTGCTTTATTTCATGTTCTCGTTTTGCATTTTCATGCCGTGGTCGTCTCAACTTGACAGACCGGACCTCAACCCTTTTCCCTCTGATCAATTCTTGAAAAAAACATATGTTTTTTAGCTTAGTCATCACACGACATTGATCAGCCTTGATCTTTCAAAATATGAACGTTTGTTTATGAAAATTTGATGACATCTTGGTCCATGAGAAACTGAATTACATAATCTGTGGTGGCATTATTCGATTACAGTCGTCCCTCTCTAACTCGATAGTGGGTCCCGGTATAAGTGTTGAAAATATTCACTGAAATTCAACCATTTACATTTGCAATACTTACCCCTGCACGCAAAATGATCTGTAAGGGTAAGTGTTGCAAATATAAAAGTCCAAGTTACAATGAATATTTTCAACACTTATACTGGGACCCACTATCGAGTTAGAGAGGGACGACTGTAAAATCACGAGCCTCTACACATATCCCTGCTCTTAGTCACATCCGTCGACTCTTTCGCGCTACGATACATTGAGTCTCACGTTCTAGAACTTGATCCTGTCGACTCTGGTCGCTGCTGACAGGGAATCAGCCGCTGCGCAAGAACCATGGAAAATGAGGAAAAGGAAGGATACAGGAGAAAATACATGTCACTGAATGAGCGATCGGCTTACTGACACCAGAGCGAGCAAGAAGAAGATGGAACGGTGCTCCAAGATGAAAGGATGAGGACCAGCGTTCTAGTACATGTACATGCCTTATCAAGTATAAATCCGCCGCAGCCTACCATTGGTTCGGCTATGCCAAGTTAAATATTCTCCGTATCTAGCAGAGCGACCTGTCTGTGTGTTTTGCGTCAAGGAAATATCACGAAAAAAACAAACAACGCAAACCATCGTGCAGTTGCGCTCTTGTCTTCACATTCAACGACGTTATCATCATGACTGACATTTCGGATCACACTGTCTGGGCTGGTCGGCTCTTTGTCTACGTGTCCCTCTTGCGTATTCTCTCTAGATTTCTGTCGATACATCCAAGAACACTTCCGCACATGGACTCCACTGTAGACGTAAAAAAGAAAGATATTTCATGGTGCCAATCTGATATGATCTTGATGTCGATAGAATTTTTGGCGTGCTCGTATCATCTGGGAGAGACGAAGGGAGAGAGCGATGCGAAGACCATAACCCTTATCAAAAGATGCCGAGATTCTAGGAAACGAGGAGAGGCTTGTTGTGCGTATCTGTTTCGCTCCCTATGTGGTAGTAATCACGTTATCTGTGATGCTTCTTATTGGTACATGTCTCAATCTTCAGACTTAAACGGGTCGGGAGCACGGAGACACAGTCGGCTGGTATTTGCCGGTATAATGTACGATCCGTGTAGTCACTTCATAATAACACTGGTTTTATTATCCATCGTCAAATTGTACAATATAGCAGGGATAAGTTATTCTTCACACCGGAGAAAATCTGATAAGAAACACATTTCTGCATTCTTTTGTATGATTGTAGCTCATGATAATCATACTAAAAATAATCACGACGGCGATAATGATGATGCGGGACTTGCGCCGACTTGATCAACAACTTACTTATACCATCTAGAGTTATAACATGATAAGCCGGATTAACCATTTCTTCGATCAATATATGTACAAAAATTCACATCGCCATACCTTGCTAGCGGATTTTAGCGTGAACTCTTATGCTGCGTTCCAAATTTACATGCACATGTAGATGTACATGCATTAGCGATGATGAAACCTTCTGCCGTCTTCTTTAGCAAGGACCGTTGGATTTATACCTGTACATCAGCGTCACTCCTTAAAGCCCATGATAAGCATAATAATTCTTCTCTCGTGCGAATGGCATAAAATTCTCATCACTTTGAAACCAACAATTTTCGTGCCACTCTGATCGATCCCACATCCATTAACACTGTACTTATGCTGAGAAAATGAAAACTTTCAGCCACAACGATGGCCGATGCGCATCAAGTGTTCCCACTTGTTTAGCCTCGTATGCACCAAAATTACGCTAAACTCTCGCGGTTGTGATCGGAGAAAAATTCATATACTCCGACGTCACAGAAACTTGATTCATGAAATGAGAGCAGAAACCTCATCGGAATTTTACTGGTATTAGATTATAAGGATACCTTTTCAAAGAGAGGCCAAGATCAACCTTGGTTACCAAAAATCTTAACCTCACGTCGAACTTATCTCCGCTTTGATCTTTCTTTGATTAGATGGTCCAAGATTGGGAACCTGAAAGAAAATTATTTCCTCTCAATCGAGTAGAAAACTCGGTAGGAGGTACGCGTTCACCAAAAGCGTTTTCTCCATGTGAGGCCGTATATGCTTGACTCCAAAAACTTGTGTGCCTACCAAACCTGAAAAGTCTTGGAGTAATATATGAGACCAAGTGAGAGGCTCATCCATCTTGATTATGAAATGAGCGTTAAGTGGGGATACCATTTGCTTTCAAATAGTAAATCATAAGGACGTCACATCAACACATGCTTAGCAAAATTGACGCCTTTTCTACCAGCTCGGATTTGATAGGAATGACTATAGTGGACTCTGCTCTATGAACAAGACTCATGAATATCGGGGGGTTTCGTTGCAGTCAGATTCATACATGGAATTGCAAACTATAACTCAAGCCATTTAGTTACACTGTTTATTGACAGCAGATCGATACTTTCTCAACTACAAATCGACCTGAACCTGAATTTGAGCTTAAAAGGCCGCAAATCCGTGGCTAAGTCACGAAGACGATCCTCTATCTCTAAATATGTTGTGAGATAAAATGTCATGGCAAATCGTGTCCACGTATGGTTGCAGACATCCAAGAACGATAATCCCTCTGAAATAAACTAAACCGTCTCTTCCGAGTGAAATAAGATATTTGAACAAGCCACAAAAAGTCAAATTTGACGCTGTCCTTTACACTGAGTTGCGAGAGAAACAAGTGACAGACTGCTGACACCGCAAAAAGTAGAGATTGCCATTTATTTCGGTAGTTGCGTAATCTCCACAATAGACTTGTCCTGGAGCTAATACGTCGCATGACTAATTACTGTTAAAGCAGCAACAACCACGTCAACGAGACAGATATGAACATGTATTGTTGTCGTTCTTGTACCAGAGAGTCTTGAGGTCATCCGATATGTCGTGGCTACAACAACCCCACCCCTCCATCATCACTCACTCACTCGCTTCCTTTGAAAGGATAATGACAAGCACATACTCATCACGAGTTTGTCACGAGCATGATAAACCTTAGTTTTTGACCATACTGACTATCCGCTGCGATATTCACTCAGTTCTACCTTTCTGCGTTGCTCGAAAAATTACTGAACTGCAGGGATTGAATATTTTATTGCATATTGATATTTATTTTGTATATCGTTGAATGATGTACAGTAGAACCCCTCTTAGCTAATAGTGGGTCCCGGTATAATCACTGAAGAGATTCATAGAAATTTTACCGTTTATATTTGCAATACTTACCCCTGCACGCAAAATGACCTGTAAGGGTAAGTATTGCACAATTAAGTATCATAAATAGAACAAATCTCAACAGTAATTATACCGGGACCCACTATTAGCTATGAGAGGTTCTACTGTAGCACGAGAATGACGCACAAAATTAAAATTGATTAGCTACTAGCTCTACCCCTGCCGTACACCAGGTCCACTTTTTCACTCGCACCCAATTTTTCACAACATTGAGCTCAGCGTTTACCTCTGCGCGAGATAACTTTTTCGGATATCATCTTTTGCTTGACCGATTTTGTTTTATTTTTTGGTGAGGGGCAGTTATGGTTGGTGGGTGTCCGCAGCTGTCAACTTTTTTTCTGATTTCTGCAATGTACTGTGTTTCAGCTCGAACGATTGTCAGTCACTGACGATACTAGGGTAGGTCGGGGGGAGTCACTGCACGGCAACGACATACAAAATTAACGTCAGCTCCTCACCATCTTCAGGGCTGAAATATGGTAGACTGAAGAGCTTGGATCGTAGTTCCATTACTGCGTTGGGGTACAAACTTAGACCTGAACACAAGTGCGTCCCATACGGCGAGAGAGTGGACATCTCGGGCCGGAGTTTTGATTAAGACGTGCAGTTCTCGTACCTTTTGCAATCTTCGCTATGGATATATCATCCAGACAATCCCGATTTCTAGTGGTGCGCGGACACCAGATTGGCTTATCAAAGATTATTATCTACGTATTTCCACCGTTGACTCAGAAGAAAATGTACAGGACATGTTGGGCAGAAATGAAACAGCAGATCAACGGGCTTTTTATCTCGCTGAAGAAGCCGTGGAGGCGCACTGGATACGTTTACATGCGCCAAGTATTGCGGGAGACCACATCCTGCTCAGTCCGGTATACTCGAACCAATTCTTCATCTGATAAGTGTCGAAGATATCACAACAACTCGTCCTATTACATGTCCTCCACTTGTGTACATGTACCAGTACCAGTCGACCGACCATTTTTCAGGTCATCACATGACATATTCCAAACAGTACATGGACTTGGAGTTCAGTGAACGCAGGCTAGATGATAAGTTATGTGCACTATGTATGCATACTTATACTATCGGAATAAACAGAACTTACTAGCTAACCTGCATTCACTTAGCCTTGAGCCCCTGTAAGTGAACAAAAAATGGTGACCTGATACAGTAGAACCCCTCTTAGCTAATAGTGGGTCCCAGTATAGTTACTGAAGAGATTTATAGAAATTTTACCGTTTATATTTGCAACACTTACCCTTGCAGGTCATTTTGCATGCAGGGGTAAGTATTGCAAATATAAACGGTAAAATTTCTATAAATCTCTTCAGTAACTATACTGGGACCCACTATTAGCTAAGAGGGGTTCTACTGTATGATGATTATGTAAGAATACCCTTATTTTATTCAGTTTCGATACTCTGACATGTGAGACACAAACGTCATCCTCTGCGCAGTGGAACATCACTTGGGAAAAAATGAAATTGGGGCGTGAATGTATGCATATCAGTACCCACTTGCTATTTTAAATAGCGACAGTACGAGTACAGTGTCTCAATACTAAAGATTGTTCGCAGGTAAAGTTAATTTTGTACATTATTACCTCGCTCTTGCCTACAGTGACATACAAGATAAATTTATGTCATAGACCATCCTCACCCCTCTAGTACTGTCATGATACTCTGCTATTACTACATCCAGAGAACACCTTAATGTAAACGCTATTTGCAGCCCCACAATCAAAAAGTGACAAATAGTACCAGATATAGGTATAGTGTTACGGCCCTGAAGGTCGTTAACAGTAGGCGTTTATTCGGTAGATTAGGCTAGTCGTTAAAAGGGCTATGACATGCATAATGAAGGCTAATTAGTCACAATCTGTAAGGTTGAGACACTGTACATTGAGGCATCCTCCCTATATGGGTTACGCATGACATCGGGGCATGTGTATTGCACTTTGGAGATCGACTTTCTCCCTAGTCCCAGACACAAGAGTACAGGACGAGGAACAAAGCGCATCCTTGTACCGGCGTCAGTATTCGTGCGAGTCCTATTCCTCATACTGTTTCCGAATCTTTAGACACGCTGATCTGCTAGACTCTCCGGAGGGGATCTTATTTATCCCTCGTCCAATCCAAATTGGTTGTGAACGTAAAATCCAGAAAGGGAGTAGTATGTCCGAGATGACGGTGTAGAAATGCACTTGAGAGATGACGGGTATACGGAGAGTATGCCCTTAACGGGACAGCGCAGTGTGGCATGAACACAATTCGCACAGTACGGGGTATCAGGGAATCAAGTTCCAACTTGCAGCCCTAAATATTATTACTATGGAGACAGAATTAACGCTAATTAGTAACAATATTGAGGGCTGCAATACTACATGCAAGTTGCAATTTGATCTCTTGATACCCTGTACAGTAGAGCCTCTCAAATCCGATAGTGGGACCCGGTCAAGTTGATGTAGAAATGCATTGCAATGGTACCAATTAGATTTGCAATACTTACCCATGCACGAGAAAAAGTACGTAGGGGTAAGTGTTGCACAAGTACGAATAATGCTCTAAATCTGAACAATCATTAAACCGAGACCCACGATTGGCTTAGATAGGTTCGACTGTTCAGTACTGATAATGCATCTTCACGGGGGCATCGCTCGGGTACAGTGGTATATAGCCAAGTATTGGTAGATTCAGACATGGGTAAATACCTTGACAAAAGGGAGTGCGCCTTGCCAACGACATGAAGAGACCGCAGACTCGGAAGAGCTCTTTACACGACTCGCGTGCTCTGAGTCTTCTGAATATGCGAGAGCCTTGCGAAGGGTTCAACAAACTCGAATCAAAACTAGCCGAGGGGGAAGTTTGCAACACATCTAGGGGGAATACTGATGACGAAGACACCAGCGATATCATAGAAATGCCCTCGTCCCGCGTTTTTCTTGTTAATCTCTATCTACCCGCATCTTCTTCGTACGGTCGCTTCATCCCACGCGTTACTCCCGCTCGGATCTTGGAGTTTGCCCCGAATTCTGTTCGACCGTCGCCGTCGTGACCCCTACATCTTTATATGGATATCTCACGTACACTGATGTGAGTAAGAGTGGGGCCTGCCCTGTCAAACGAGGATGGACAGAATAGCTCCACATCCAGTAGGGAAGGTATGTAAGGGATTGGCGCACACGCGGACGAAGGCACTCATGCGTCAGGATAGGGGTGTGCGAGAGTTCGGGTCGAACAAAGTTTCCGGGGACCGACTCGCTGACATACACGAGAGCCAATCTCAACTGCTGTGTCGGACCCGAGGATGCCGCGATATCGGAAGCTTCTCGGATCGATGGAGTTACTCGCATGTCGCCGACCTGTTCTAGCCCGACTCGACTTCCCCCGCCTCGTCGCATGCAACGGGCATGCAGTTCACGACAAGGAAATATGCGCGAGCACGTGCGTGCGCACACGATGTGACTTCGACAAGGGATGCGCGCTCGCACGGCCACGAACGAGGCTAGGAAGTGTCCACTCATGGTCGTAGGGATACTAGTCGTGGGATGGCTCGCTCCAGCGGTCGACCCATCTTCCAGCTTTCGCAGCCTCTTGATCTCATCGTAGTAGGGGGAAGAGCAGGAAGAGGGATGGGCGATTGCAGGAATAGAGAAGATTCTCCAGCGGGCACGGCCTTGGTGGCTGGTCACAGTACCAGTGAGGTGAGAGTCGGCCGAACGAAAAAGTCCCTGGACTACGTCAAGCTCACTACTCGGAGCCCTGAATACCAGCACTCCTGCAGCAGGTTTTCTCTCTACGCTGCCGGGACGATTCACGAAAGGGTTCTCCAGTGTTGCCGCTCATGTTCCAGTGAATTCCTGTTCAGCAACAGCAACAGCAATTCCTTTTTCCTTTCCTCTGTGTGTCTCACTCTCTCAACCTACATTCCCTTTTTAATCTCTGATTACCATCGCGGCTGACGCGTCTTCATTTCTCCAATCAACTGCAATTCCTGGTCTCCGCGCGATTCAAGTTAATCCAACTGTATCACAGACTAAATGACATCAAATGCTCTACGGCTCGGGTAATAACCCACTAAATCGCGGGAATGTAAAGACAACCTCGCTAAAGGCCTGCCAATCGAGAGTCCATGTACAATTATGACCTCTTTCCAACATTTCAAGCTTCACACCTTCCAGACCCCTTTTACTCTGTACTTCGGCCGAGAACACGCATATTATTACCTTCAATAATGATCTTCTTCGCTATGACCTTGGCTCCTGAATAAATCCCGAAACTTTGGGTGTGTGCGAGATATTCTGTCATTCAGTTACACAACCAGCGCAACTGACGTTGTCGTTCAAGATTTACGTGAGAAGAGAAAATTACGTAGTCAGCAATGAAGGTCACTCCTTGTTTCAGCCATGAGGTATCCATTGATGGGGAGGGCATTAATGGGGGGGCCGATCATGGGGTTGAAGGATATAAGAGCATGACTTTATCCAAACGAAGCCTTCTTGTGCGAACCAATGTCTGAACTTGTTCACCTACGTCGTCTCTTGATTTTGCACATGAGACGTTGGCTGTAACGGTGGTGTGAGTATTGGCGATCGATCTTGGACCAAATCTGCCAACCCCTCAACAAACTGCACCTCGCCGCTTCTGACAGGTCGAGGCGAAACAGTTGAAGCAAGCAGAAGCATTTCTAACCGAGATGCGTGAACGGACTCGTCTCCATTGCAGCATCCTCATCCTCATGGAAAGGAGCTGAGAAGGATGGAGCAGGTGAGTTTCGCGTCCTCAGGAGAACCGTCGGATTGTGTTTCGTTCGCAGATCGGATATGATGACTCCAATTCTTGCTAACTGATCAGTCAAGGGATCAATTTGAGAACATCGATTTGGATGCCGTAATTATCTGTTCCGAGAGAGACCAGAGTTCGCCGACAACCCAAATTGATTGATAAAACATTGAGTAATGAAGAATGAGAACTTCATGTCTGTCATTTCTCCCTCTTCATATTCTCTGCGCAGATTGCACGCATACTTGCATCTTGGGCCCTGCAGTACCTTAGCGGTGGTACCGATGCTCCGGCTTCGCGCGTTAAGGGCTTTCGGGTAGCGCGAGGGTAACGCGAGCGTTACGCACAGACATGTCAGGATGCATCTGATTAACGTAAATTGGTGATGCTAAGCGACCCACCAAAGATTGTAGATCACTACTTTCAGAAGCCGAGGGAAAGGGCATGTAACGCTGGAATTAGAAGCTCTAGTTGAATTAAGGAGACCTCAATCGCACTAAGGCAATAGATCGCGATGAAACTCGAGTGGAATGGTCTCGGAGGCGAGTTCATTGTTTGTTTTTTGGAAACATATTGTATTCAGTCTCTGAGCTATGACATGGGATCCATTCCGTTACAAGAACAGAGACGAATAAGGGGAGAGAATTAGGCTGGAGATGTACATGTCCACGTTGATTAGTCATAAATAGAGCGAAAGTCTGCTATTTGAAATGAACATTCAGATCCGGATCTTATCAGGATGAGTCTGCTTGTTTTCTCTTGCTTTGATCAGTGCGATCGAGCCATCAATTATCTCAGAGCTTCGTCATGCTTTATTTAGGTCATCTTGTTATGTACACTTAGTGTTCTCTTATCGGCGATGAGACTATCAATTTCATGTGACTATCACGTTCATTGTACCTGAGAATCTTGGACTCGGACTCTCCATTTTGGAGTTATGACTGTGTCCCTAAACTCATTAAATTTGCATAGGACGAAGGATAAAATTAATACCGGAAGGAAAATATTCCATGTCAGGGACACCTACTGTACACTATGGTATGGGAAATCGAAGGTCCCTGTAGCCTCCTTCGGTTATTATTTTTGACTTTAGTAATATAATAATTTTAAAGGAATTAGGGACAAAAATAAGCATAGAAAGGGACTACAAAGACCTTCGATTTCCCATATCAAAGTGTACATGTACTGTAATGATACTACGAGAACTAACAAAGATTCACTAAAGGAAATCCTAAGTTGTAGTGTATTGTCTCTGTTCGTCTACAAATATATCCCTGTCGACCAGGAACACACCCCTACAAGTGACTTTTAGTCGGCTACCGGTGACCGAAATTCATGTTAGCGGCATCTTGGATTTCGCCAGTTTGTTGCTCACCACTTGTTCTTATTTACCTGTTCAGTGCAAAACTAGTTTATGTAGTAGGAATCTTTTTTTCATCGGCATCATTATCAATACAGCTCAAACTAACTTTTTTTCACACACTAGTTTCTTATCACAAGTCAAAAGCAAATATAAATCATAATCTCTGGCGAGTCTGGCTAAGGAGCAGTTCAACAATCGCAGCCCCGAACTATAATTTTGCTTGGAAAATGAATCCATTACTCACACACTTCCGACTAGTCGGTACAGAAATCACACTCGAAATATTAACGTATAAAACCGAGACTATCTTCACCGATTGCAATCCCAAACAACAAGCACCGGTGATCGCACCTCATGGTGGTGGGAGGATTCTGCTCCAGCGCTGCGCTTCGTGATATTTTGCGTTCACAAGTCCCCACGTTGTCTAATGTAGATTTGCGATTCCGAAGAGGTTCAACGATTGAAACCCAATTTATTACCTTCTGACATCAATATGATTGAATGTTTCGATTGCTATTCTGATAAAAACCGCGTGGTGAGCTAGCTTGGGCTCGCGGTTCGGTCGGTTCAGTCTCCAAGGCACAGGCCAAAGTGTTATCAGGAACAAACGTAGGAAAGAGGCTCGAAATTTCACCGTGCCGCTCAGTGATATCCTTACACTGACACGAATCAGCGATGACGCTACGAATAGGCTCAAGTTTATCTTGACTGGATATCTCAGGATTCGACTAACAGAGCAGGATAGATAAAACAACCTTGGCAGATGGGCCTACAGGGGTTTAGATTCTGAGAAATTTAAGTATGATTTTTTACTCAATTTATAATAACTTAACGAAAGATCAAGATAGGTGAAGTAGCTGATACTTCTAGTGTGACAGCTTAGACAAAGAATTAGTAAAGTACCCTAGATTCTGCCACCCTCTCTCATGTGAAACCACAACATTTAATCCACAAAAACTCCCTCCCCATTCTTGGTAAAGTCAATTCTTCAGAGATCCGAATTCAACTTGCATTTGACCGCCTAAAAATGGGGAAATACCCCAATCTTAGTGAGGTTGCAAGAGCAGAAGACGGACTAGGACAACTCCTAGGGAAAGATAATATGGTGGAATTTTTACAAATCTTAACCAACAAGCAGGAGAATTTGTTGGCGGTATGGATAATGGATTAAGAACAGGCAGGACATGCCCCCTCGTTCGTTACCGCTAAAGCTATGACCTCTGTAAGTCGATGCGGAAATTCCGCAGATGCTCTGCTTGGAAGGAATTGGATAAGCAGATTTATAAATCAACATTTTGACATTAGATCAAAGATTGGGGTAAAGCTAGATAACCCGAGAGCAAACTCTGTGACTGAAGAAGGAATTCTGAAATGGTTTCACTGTCTTAGTGCTGTGATTGATAATCATCAGATCAAGATAGATGATATGTGGAATGCAGATGAGCATTGTTTTGCTCAAGGCATTGGATTCAGTAGTAGGGTCATTGGTACTTCTTCATCGAGAGCTGCTGTGGTCAAGCAGCCCGGGAATAGGGAGTGGGTGACAGTCTTAGAGGGAATATCAGCTGCCGGACAAAGGATGAAACCTCTTGTCCATTTTAAGGGCTAAAATCTCAGCTCAAGTTAGTTTCCTGCCATTTCTATCCAAGATCGGGCTTATTGCTTCTCACCCAATACCTGGACATCGAATGAAATTGCGCTAAAGTGGCTAGAGCAGGTCTTCACTCCATCAACACCTGCTGACGGGTATCGACTACTACTGTAAGATGGTCACAGATCTTATGCTACAAATGAATTAACGTGGAAATGCTATACTAATAAGATTGTGGTGTTCTACTTGATACCCCATTCAAGTAATATCCTTCAACCACTTGATTTGACATGTTTCTCATCGGTCAAAGCTAAATATAGAGTAAAAATCGCGGTCAAAGACGGCGTTTCTACCTGTCCGTGGTGTACTCTGCGAATCTGGAGTTTATCTTCAGAGCCAACAAAAGCACGCAATACTTGGTTACGGAGAGAACGTCGCCCAGATGCGTTTCCGGGCCGTACCCAGCTCCCATTACGGCGGAGATGGATTAGACTACGTGGGACTTTGTTACGGAGATAAACTCTCACTGTTTACAAATATTCTGGCATGATACTGTCTCCCGGGGGAAGAGCTCTACTATCTGAGCGCCGGTGGTGATGGTGGTATAAGGAGGATATCTGGACGATGGGATATGAGGGAGATGTAGATGGGGATACGCACCTTGTGTGATTCTGGTGTCTGGGACTCGTCTCGCTGGGGCTGCAGGTTTTTTGATACTTTTTCCCGCACACCGGTTTCCATGGCTGCTCCTTTTTAAATTTATTGGGCAGAAGGTTCCGTAGAGAAGGTGGTTGAATTTTACGGGTGCTTACTGAGCTAAATGGCTGCCCGCCATGGGACAATGTATCAATGATCTTAGGTTTAAGGTAAAAGGAGATAGGAGCCCTGTAGAAGGTGTGGCCTGGGTCAGAGAGGAGCCCTAGTGTTATAATGATCTTGGACTCCAGATAGCACAAATAAATACAACCACAAACAAACAGAGCAAAAATTGCTGAATTCAGCAGATTTGATGATGCCAGTGAAATTAAGAAGCAGACTTTCATTGAGCTATGCGCTAAAGCCAGCTATGATGGTCTAGATAGTGCTCCCACCAAAAGTGGAAGGAATTCTGCAGGAATTCAACCCTGAAATCCAGTCAGAGCGGCTCAATCTAGATTTGTTCTCCAAAAACCAAGTTCTGCCCGGATTCGGCCCCTAACTTATCCTGATAGAAAGCGCCAACTATCTAAAACTGAAGCCATGACTACGCCGTCTAACCCACGTCAATTTCGCGAGCTAATTAGAAGCGTTCAAGTTGGTGGGAGCTCGTCACGTACACAGCACTTATTATTCCAAAAAGCTTCAAAGGGAATCGATAAGCTCCCTCTTCCATGTGAACTTGAGAAGGAGAAAGCTGACTCCAAAGATAAGCAGCTGAAGCGAAAGGGCTATTGAAGAGTAACTATGGATGCTAATCAGACATTCGCTGGAATCGAACAGGTTCATTTCGCTTAGCAGGCTGAATTTGCACGTGATGCTGCCGAAAGAGTCAGGATTGCTCATTTTGAAGTCAATCCCTGTAGCTAGTAGTGTAGGTTCTTCTCTACGGGATCATTGTTTCGAATTTGTAAGAAACATCCTTCTCTAAGATAGTTATCATGAATTTATTGATGTGATCTCACGTGAGGAAGGGTGGCGGAATCTAGGGTAGGGTCGGCTGGATCTGTTTCACAGGGCCTGAAAAACTCCCTTTACTGCTCTGGGAAAATCGATCCGGGGATTTTTATCGAGAATTACATCCTCTTATTAACGATCTATGATCATATTCCCGCGATGCCGGAGAATGCCACATCATATGCTGCAGCTGGAACGCAATTATAACTAACCTAAGGAGAGACTTATCACGATGAGCGACCAGCCTGCTAACTCTTCCGATCTTAACCTTATGGAAGCTGTGTTGAACATGGCGAAGGATTAAGCTAAGTTTTACTTTTCTCCCACGACAGACGGGAAGAAACGATCTTGCCATCATGTTCGTCATATCTTGCCTGGAGATCCGTAACTGACGACACCCTTGACAGCCTGAGTAGTCGCATGCCACCTTGATTCCCGATCGTACCAATTACTGGTCGGCGTAGCATAATACATCAGCTTTGAGTTCTCTTAGTCTGAACAGTTCACTGATAAGTTTGAGTAATGTATTACACTCAGAACTAGTAAGATTGGTTTTACAACTTACGATTACAGTACACTCTCGCTATAACTATGTGGGGCAGGACTAAAATTCAGTATGCAAAATGTGTTATAAGGTTAAATGGGGATGTGGAGTGGTTGGCGACTTGTCTAGTGATGGTGCTGTCCTTCGATGGAGCAGTCAATGGTGAATGAATGATAAGTACGATATAAATGGTTATACTGAATGCGTATAGTGGATGGAATATCGCCTTGATGGTCACGATGGAGACTATTACTCTTGATGCTCTGACTATGGCAGTATCTATATACAGTAAAACTTCTCTAACACGATAGTGGGTCCCGGCATAAATGTTGAAAATATTCATTGAAATTCATCCATTTATATTTGCAATACTTGCCCCTGCACGCAAAATGACCTGTAAGGGTAAGTGTTGCAAATATAAAAGTGCAAGTTATAATGAATATTTTCAACACTTATGCCGGGACCCACTATCGTGTTAGAGAAGTTTTACTGTACATCTTTCCTCCAATATCAAGTATCCGATGCCTACTATGAAACTACAATGCGAGTTCTATTATTGTATAAAAGAAGATGTTATACATGACTCATTAGTTTCAGCAACTCTATTACTTGGCACGTTATCCATAAGCTTCAAACTCCAGATATCCTTGAGTCATAACCAAGTCAGCACAACAAAATGAAGTTCGCTTGTTCGGCCAACTTTCTACTCAAATGCTCTTAGCTTCAGAACCACTCGATAGAATCAGTCAAAAACCTACATAGATGTAATTAAGTGTCTAATGAAGCGCATTCTAAATTTTTGAATCACGACTTAATCTATACAGAAAATGGTGGCTGGGAGAAATTGACTAAGCGAGGCGAATTTCACTTTGCAGGCTATTTTAGTATCTAGTATTACCACCCTTTGCAGCCACGACGGCTTCAATTCGTCTCGGCATAGATTCAATTAGATTCTGACAGCTGCTTAAAGGTACTTTTGACCATTCATTTTTGATACGCTCCCATAATTCCCCTACTCCATTGGGATATTCGTCGAGCCTACCCAATCTTCTCTTCAACTGACCCCAGAGATGCTCTATTGGATTCAGATCCGGAGATTGGGCGGGCCAATCCAAGCAGGTGATCTTCTTCAATCTTAAGAGGGCCTTTGTAGCTCGCGCAGTGTGTTTGGGATCGTTATCTTATTGAAAGATTAGTTGGTCAACAAGAGGCATATCTCCCAAGAGGCACGTTGCCTCCATACTACAGATCAAATTTTGGTCTAAAATATTGATCTACGGTTGTGTGTCCATCCTTCCCATTACCTGAACCATGGCACCTGGCCCTGACCAGGTCATACAAGCCCAAATCATCACGTTCCCCCCTTCAAATTTGACTGCCTGGATTTTATTACTATCGTTGGGCAGTTGTTTTTCTTTCTGTCAGGTATAATTGATTCCGTCGCTGCAAATTCGATTGATCTTTGTTTCGTCAGACCAAACCACTTTCTTCCAGTCTTCTATCGTCCACTCCTTGTGTCTGAGGGTGAAATCCAGACGAGCTTTCCTGTGCCGAGCCACCGAGGCTAGATTTTTGGGCTTCTTTTTGGCCTTCAAGCCCGACTCTCGAAGGACATTTCTGCCGGTTTGCGGGCTGACACTAATACCCATAGACGCCTGTGGACTTGCTGCCGCTTGTTTTGGTGTCTTAACAATCCCGTTGGCTATATTGTTGACAATTCTTCGCTTGTCCCGAGGGGTCAGCTTGCTTACAACCCCCCCTTTTTTTGGCACTACTTTCTTCAGGAAAGGGTTTCAGAAGCTTAGAAACCGTAGATTTGGAGCACTTAAGCTCACTCGTGATAGAACTGAATGACTTTCCCTCTTTGAGGCGCTGGATGATTTGGCCTCGAGTTGTCATGTTTAATCTAGGCATATCGCTTTGTTGTACACTCAATTACAACCAAAAGTTAGCCCAATACGATGTGTTTGACTATGTAGAGCACTTACGAATAATTATCTGAGTTTAGTTGGATGGATTGAGGCCGTCGTGGATGCAAAGGGCGGTAATCCTAGATACTAAAATACAGTAAAACTTCTCTAACACGATAGTGGGTCCCGGCATAAGTGTTGAAAATATTCATTATAACTTGCACTTTTATATTTGCAACACTTACCCTTACAGGTCATTTTGCGTGCAGGGGCAAGTATTGCAAATATAAATGGATGAATTTCAATGAATATTTTCAACACTTATGCCGGGACCCACTATCGTGTTACAGAAGTTTTACTGTAGCCTGCAAAATGAAGTTCGCCTCGCTTAGTCAGTTTCTCCCAGCCAACATTTTCTGCATAGATTAAGTCATGATTCAAAAATTTAGAGTATGCTTCAATAGAATCATAATTACATCTATGTAAGTTTTTGACTGATTCTATCGAGTGGTTCTGAAGCTACGAGCATTTGAGTAAAAAGTTGGCCGAACGTGCGAACTTCATTTTGCATACTGTATTTTAGTCCTGCCCCACATAGTTATAGCGAGAGTGTACTGTAGCATCAATCGAGCTCTCGCAGCAGATTTTCATGGTCGCCGACAGAGACTGCAGTAAATCCCCGATTAGACGTCGATCCTAATGGTATCCTACCATTTTAGGATTAACGGATCCACAACTGCCCCACCAAAGATTTTCAACCCTACATGCAGTAGTATCTTATGGCGCATATCATGCAGGGCAGGAGCAGTTGAAATCCTCTCATTCTCGTTGTTATACGATTAAGTATCTACTATAACATTAGGTCTGATTCCTGATGGCATCCGTACTTTTAGTATAGTGGTAAAAGTTTTTTTTCTCTCGTGGCGCCGGCTGCAAACGCACAAATGTTCACTTCTTTGAGACAGCCAAGAAGGGCCCGAGTCCTTTCCTTCAGGATCCCTATCTATCCATGCGGGGCGCGGTCAGGTTCGCTGCATCATCACCATTCCTAGCGCCCATCCAGCGAAAGAACCCCCAACACCTGTCCCAGAGAAGCCGGGCGACGGGCTCCGTTGATTACAAAGAATTACACATTATCAATATCACTCATCGTAGGCAGTCTTCACAAGTAGTTAGGTGATAGTTGTACCTTTTCGGGGCGGAAGGTTCAACTCCCACGCGGCTTATTTTGTATGAGACTGCGGCTGCTCGCCGAAAAAGACAGAGGAATGACGGAGTTTCCCAGTAGGTTTTCCCTCGGCTCGTGGCCTCCAGATTATGGTAAATACATTCCTACCCATACAACCTGATGTTTCTCAGTGTACACGTAGGTATTGGGAGAATGCGGGCACTAGAAAGGTGAAGATGTCACTTGGAGGATCAAGTATCATTTGAACTCGGAGTGTTAGTAGTGGAAGTTAAAATTTGTACGTTGTTGCCTAGCAATCGCTTCTTATGCCATACCAAATACATTTCAGTCACTCATCATCTTTACCCCTCGTATACTCTTCGATATCTTTTATACGGCTTATTGTTAACAGGTATACGCATATGAAGGTGAATTGCGTGGGGGTATTCTCACGAGGAACGGCACTCCGCAAAATACCACGAATTGAAACGTCAGATTGGGTCGGATGGTGCAGTGGTACACTGTCCGGGCTGTTCTCCCAAGTAGAGTCTGAGTAGCCGAGGCACATGCCTCACTTGAGACCGGAGAAAGCTGGTTCGAATCCAGCAAGACCCGCACACCACCTCTCTCGCGGTCATATTGTATTCGTAGAATGATGAAAGCATACTCAGGTAACCACAGGGTTTTCTCGCTTTTCCCTGTGGTGGGTATTCACGGAAGAGGGTACATGTCGTAAGGCGTAATTCTCGTAGTGGTATCTGCAAATAAAATCTGGGTATGAGTGTTCCAAACGTCAGAGTCATTCTGCGAGATATACATATCTTCCGTAATCATTCGCGTCATAGCCTCAGGCTGCATACGCAAAAATGATTGAAAAAAAAGTCAGCTTGGCAAGTAAAGTATCAGGTGTTGATCCACGGTGAGACAGAGATGAACTGGATAACTATCCGTGCACAAAGGCTGGCAAAGTCGAACTCCTCATCTACACGCAGTACCGGCTGTAAACGCTCAGTATCTTCGCGTATCTGGGATACCCAAGAAGAGGAGCGCAACCAAATCGCGGTCGCACTCAAGCGTCACCCTCTGTTTTGGCCATCCAGACGCCTAGCTGACATCCTCCGTGTGACAACACGATTCTCAGACCGACTCACCATCCTGCCACACCTCTCAATGATCATATTTTTCCTTTGATCATAGCGACTCCCTCACCGAAGTTTTCCACGCTCATGAGCATCAACTAAACGCCCTTGTAGTTATGGATACCCGACGGAGGACTTGAGACCTGGTGCACAGAGTTGAAGGGATTCTTAGACGTTCGGGGAGCAATTTTCTCTAGGAAAGCACATATGAGAAGGATAGAGACAGTTGGCGATGAGGGAAGAGAAGTGAACTGCAGGGGCAAAAACGCTAAATTGACGCGAAGGTTATCGACTCCGGGGTTTATGGGCATCGAGACTTTACGCAACGAAGGATGATGTGGTGGTGCGTCATTCTAGTCATATTCATACTGGAGTTCCTGTGACCCAAACACCTACTACGAAGTAAAGATGAACATTGTGAGACTCATTCCCGCGCGGTCGATGCGTTTTGGTGATGAAGCATGCTGAGGTAATTCAAGGTTTCATTACATGTATTTGTCTCTTGGGTGGATACTTACAGTTGAGGGAAGGGGTTCAAGTCCCCAAGATGAGATACCCTGTAATGGTAACAGCGAATGCACCCAAAGCATGAGTGTTCTACTTCAAAGTTGTATCATCTAGCTGTAACGACTAAGAGAAGCCTACTTCTCGACGTCTTTCGTCCCAATAGGCACAACAGATGCATGCCTGCGAGGTATCTGCAGATTTAATAAATGATTTAATAAATGATTTATTAAATGATTTATTAAATGATTTAATAAATGATTTATTAAATGATTTATTAAATTATTTAATAAATGATTTATTAAATGATTTATTAAATGATTTATTAAATGATTTATTAAATGATTTATTAAATGATTTATTAAAAATAATAATGTCCGTGCACAAATCTTTACATAGAGCTCCGAGTTAAGTGAACGCAAGCTACTATCGTCTCTCTCTAACTCGATAGTGGGTCCCGGTATAAGTGTTGAAAATAATCATTGAAATTCAACCATTTACATTTGCAATACTTACCCCTGCGCGCAAAATGACCTGTAAGGGTAAGTGTTACAAATATAAAAGTCCAAGTTATAATGAATATTTTCAGCACTTATACCGGGACCCACTATCGAGTTAGAGAGGGACGACTGTATACAGTAAAACTTCTCTAACACGATAGTGGGTCCCGGCATAAGTGTTGAAAATATTCATTGTAACTTGCACTTTTATATTTGCAATACTTGCCCCTGCACGCAAAATGACCTGCAAGGGTAAGTGTTGCAAATATAAAAGTGCAAGTTACAATGAATATTTTCAACACTTATGCCGGGACCCACTATCGTGTTAGAGAAGTTTTACTGTACTACATGTAGGACTTCATCCCAGGTTTACACCCTCCTCATATCTAGACATCAGTGGGACTCGGGTTTCACCCCTACACGAGTACTCACCACTTACGTTATGATTGGTGAGAAACTCTCTCCACCCGGTATCCGCAGAAGATGCTCGTTGAACGGCCTCTCTCAGCGAGTATGGTCGCGAAGAGACGTCAGCCGTCACCGACGGGAAAATCTCGAGAGTTTGGAATAGACGGATCCCCCATAGAATCCAAGCAAGAAGTCCAAGTCGTTCAGCTCACCTCTTTTATGGATTCGACGTGAGACAATAATCTCGCTCATGAGGAAAGAGATGGATCTGGGGTGAGTATCAACACAAAGTGTGATTCACAGATCAAGAGCCACGGTCGAAAATTGTGGCATCTTCACCAGGAATGCGCACCTACGAAATCGTCTGGCGTCATTAAGAGATAGAACATTGATAATAATTGTCTCGACAGCACGTGCGAAGTCCGTTAGGACGATGATGCTTGTGAATTCACCGCCAATCCATGTACAAGTGGGTGGTAATTCGGACCAAGAAGAACATAATCCAGGACGTCCGGTAGATGTGATTGCCATGTGAAAGGCGTATCTTTAATGATGAGTCAGTACTGCCCCATTTTCAATCTTGAAGCTGCAGCGCACTTGCACTTCAGTCACATCCTTTGGGTCCCCGCTCACAATATGTACGGGTGGCGTCGGGAAACGAATGACAGATAAGCGAGACATATTGGTGGATGGTGCTGCGAAATTTTAATATTTACACGACCTCTCTCTTCCCTTCCACCTCGGTACAATGGGATGTTGGACATGTCCCAGGTTCAGTCCGAGCCCGGGCTCAAAGATAGGCGGTCGAGATGGTTGCTTGGCATGCAGGAGCTCGTGGGTGCGATCGTCAATGCATTACTTTGCATCAATACTGTCGGTAATGTGACATGTACTATGTACTAGGATGCATTGTGTTCCTAGTCCCTTTCACTTGAGTATGGAACCAGAAACAAGGGATATCCTGATCAGGGGGTATCGCTGCGCAGGGATCACACAAAGCCAGAAGTCGGTAAAGTCTTGTCACTCATCTCTCTTACATCTCACATCGCAATAAACATGACATATCCTGACGAGAGCGGCGTCTGATCCCTGTTCGACTGCATGAGCATAACCCGTTTTAACGCGTGCGATGCAGCTCTAGCAGGGGTCATGATTGATGTCTCTTTGGGACGCACCGATCAGCAAGAGCGCCTGCATGAGAACTCAGCGAGATCCTGAGATTGAAGCTTGACGGTAAATGCAGACCGACTGGCATGAAGCTCGAGCCACGACCAAGATAACAGCAGCGGACACCGAGGTACATGGAATTTATGTGGTCTTCACCAATCGAGACAGAGGGTTGAAGTGTGGTGCCCGGAGAAAAGTGCAGCTGGGAAGGACCACGACCTCTCGGAATAACACACCATGTACTAATGTCACAAATTACCGTCAAATTCTCCTCTGACTATTTCCAGTGGTTGGCAGCGAGGTCCTTGTAAATAGACATGTATAGCTCCACAGACGCGTACCAACATAGCTCGATACCACTACATCCTGGAATTCGATCTACACCGGCGATCTACACTCCTAACTAAGTGTGCGAGGCTCGTCCCTGACCAAGACATGAATTAAGTAGGGCATAGCCTACAATACATGCAGAGACATGATCCAGAGAAGAGATCAACGAAACAAATGTAGATCAAATCTTGCTCTGGTGTGGAGCTGAGAGTCGTATTCAACGATTACTCGGTCGGACTGAATAAGATCATCCGCGATATCATATCCATTTGATAATGCAACAGTGGTAAAAGAAGATTCCAATCAGAGTATCTGCACTCATACTTTTTATGACAGATTACAGTAAAACTTCTCTAACACGATAGTGGGTCCCGGCATAAGTGTTGAAAATATTCATGGTAACTTGGACTTTTATATTTGCAACACTTACCCTTACAGGTCATTTTGCGTGCAGGGGTAAGTCTCGCAAATATAAAAGTCCAAGTTACAATGAATATTTTCAACACTTATACCGGCACCCACTATCAATTTAGAGGGACGACTGTTACTGATTCACCTCCGACGGCATTTTACCGACATCGTATGCCGTGATTGTATTTATTTGTGCTATCTGGAGTCCAAGATCATTATAACACTAGGGCTCCTCTCTGACCCAGGCCACACCTTCTACAGGGCTCCTATCTCCTTTTACCTTAAACCTAAGATCATTGATACATTGTCCCATGGCGGGCAGCCATTTAGCTCAGTAAGCACCCGTAAAATTCAACCACCTTCTCTACGGAACCTTCTGCCCAATAAATTTAAAAAGGAGCAGCCATGGAAACCGGTGTGCGGGAAAAAGTATCAAAAAACCTGCAGCCCCAGCGAGACGAGTCCCAGACACCAGAATCACACAAGGTGCGTATCCCCATCTACATCTCCCTCATATCCCATCGTCCAGATATCCTCCTTATACCACCATCACCACCGGCGCTCAGATAGTAGAGCTCTTCCCCCGGGAGACAGTATCATGCCAGAATATTTGTAAACAGTGAGAGTTTATCTCCGTAACAAAGTCCCACGTAGTCTAATCCATCTCCGCCGTAATGGGAGCTGGGTACGGCCCGGAAACGCATCTGGGCGGCTTTCTCTCCGTGACCAGGGAGAGCGTGTTACTGCGGGCTCTGACGATACTCTCCAGGTTAGTCAGGGATACCACGGACGGGTAGAAACGCCGTCGTCTCCCTGTCATCCGTTGGTGCAGTGGACAGGACTTCGCGTACTGCGATTCAGATGGTCTTGAGTTACGTGGTATGGGAGAACAGTAGAGCGTGATATCTGACTCCTGTCATCGGGGTGATACTAGTTGTGACAGGGTGCGTGCTTATGATGTGAGAGAGGATTCGAGAAAGATCTCACGAATCGTACAGAATGAAAACCTGGCTCTGATACCCAGAGTGTAACGTTGCAGCCCTAAAGATTGTTAACGGTAGGCGTTCATTCTGTAGATTGAGCTCGTAGGTAGAAGGGCATTGACATACGAAATTTGCGCTACTTAGTAACAATCTTTAGGGCTGAGACACTACGAAGTCGACCATTAACGCTGTCACTTCCTGGTATCATGCGATCAGACTCATTTCGTGAATATATCCTACATACAGCACCGTTTGACGGTCGAGAACACATCATCTCTTGAGCCCCTCATGATGGCAAAGTAGTAGGGTGGACATACTACATTTACGGTTGAAAGTTGTTGAAATCCAAACGGACTGTAGTATGTTGTACTACGATAAAAGAGACATTCCAATGCAAAAAGAATTCATTCCATGTGAACTGTCCATTCTCACTCCCCACATCGATGTGTTGTATGCATGTACTCCCTCTTCTTAGGGCCAACATAAATAAAACAAACATCCCACCATCACCGTGTTGAATCAAATGTTCTAATTCACGGGCTGATTTGGTGATCATCACAAATACTTGATCAATTGGGTGACAAGAGACGATTAAGCTTCCCGGATGTGCTATATCCGTGATAGTGAGGAGCAAGCGAGGTGAGAATGCGATCTGAGTGACTCGTACGCCGAACGATCCGAGGTGACGAAAAATAACATATTTTGATCATGCACACAGGAATACCAGAAAGCGTGAGACGCTCTGACCACGAGAAACAAGAATCGGGATGTGCTGCACTGGATACAAACGCTGATTATTTCCCGCAGTATCTCTGTTCGACATCGTAGGCGAGCGCTTTATCCCAGGATGATTTCCCAACCATGGCTCCCGTCCACCTATGTATTTATATCCCGTGGAACCATGTCGTCGACAACAACTAAGATACGCTAAAACGCTCTCCATCAAATCGCTAGGATGGAAAAAATAACCCGATCCCGGGAGAATTCTTATATCGCGATGTTAAAATAGACATCCATTCGTGGGGAACGATTTCGAGACATGTATATATCCTGACGTCCGTTCCCACGGTGAATTTCACCACAGATGTAGAAGAAAAGTTCCAAATTGTGTGTTATCAGGGACCTAACTTGGAGAAACAAATTTAGCCTATTTGGATTTTCGAAATATGTTTCTCCAAAACATTTGTGCTGAGCTGAAATCAATCTATTCCACACCAGGAAGAAGGAACATGACATTCGCAATGTTTCACCGGCGAGACCAAGTTCGAAGTGGTGGAGAGCACATCCACATCGAGCGATCTATTTCAAGTTGAAATGTATTCCCAAGAAGATCTAGATTCGAAATTTCAAGGTTCAGTGGGTTGGGAGATGGAATCGTTATCAGGATCCATCGGCATAGGTCAGTGATTAGCGTGCATCTTGCCGAGCTGAGTCAGGCGTCATAGGATTTACTTATCAGCTAGCAGGCATCAAGCTAGTGGCTGGCATGCTAACATTTACATTGAACTATACCAACCATTGAGGAACTGAGAACCCCAATATCAAAGGATCCTTTCTGACTTCATGTCGCACAGGGAACTCACGCTAAATGAGAAGTAGCGACCTAGCCATAGGAAAGTAAGGGAACGCAGTAGATACGTACCACTGAGACATACCACTTGGATAGATCAAGAATTCAAGCAATTAGCTGGTCGTTCATACGTTTCACTTATGATCAACTGTGCAAGATGCTACGAATTTAACGGCTTTCATCGCAACTCTACAAAATTAATTCAACACAGCAATGGTCGGAACTAGTAGAGGAAGTTGGTAGGTGATCCTTCCAGTCATCAATGCATGTGTCCTGGCAATGAAGATGTAAATCAACAAGTATGACTTGAAGAGTGCCTACTCTGATACTACGGTATTAATCGTGTATAGGCGCTAAAATTCGACTTTTACAGGGTATATAGGCTTTTACTAACTTGAACTAGCATGACGATAAGTAGATCTCCCCACCTAAACTTTAAATTTGTATGGCAAAAATTTCACAACGAAATATTCGTTGGTTTTGCTTTTTTGGTCCATTATAGCCCTCTATTCACTTTTTAATTCATTAATACATTTCATAAATAAATTATACTTCTATCTAGCTAATAATTTACATATCCGCCTTCAGCTTCGTAAACGGCTCTGATTCTTCGGGGCATCGAATCTATCAGTTTCTCCAAGTCATCCCCATTAAACCCCAGATCCCACGCCTCGTTCACTATTTGACGAAGATGCCCTTGACTCCGCTGCCCCCCTTGATCCAACGCTGGATAAAGACGCTTCATGTACGCTTTCATATAACTCCACAAAGTTTCTATCGGATTTAAATCAGGAGAATATGGCGGCCACTCCATTAGAGAAATATTCCTCCTTTCAAACTCACGCATAGTTTGCCTCGACTTGTGAGGAGGGGCGTTGTCCTGCATCACATCTAGTCCTGGTTCCCGAAAGACCGCACTCTCTATGAGAGGCACTATCCTCTCGAAGTAACTGGCCGCAGTGATATGGCCCCACTCCTTCTCCCAAATCAGGCAAGGCCCCTTCTGTCGTCCAAAGAAAGATCCCCAGAACATCCACCCAACTCTCCTCCGCGTCTTGGCTAGGACACAGGTATCTTCGTACTCTTCCCCAATCTTTGACTTAAACTTAGCTCAAGGGAACTCTAAATCTTAGGAGCCTTTAAGGGACTACTGACCTTTCTTGTGACCCAACGATCACTTTGCCGACCATTCATAGCCCAAGTCTCGTCGGACCAGAGGACTCTCATCCAATGTTCCTTCCGCCAGTGGAGATGTATTCTGGCAAACTCATATCTCTTCAGTTTGTTGACTGAAGAGATAGGAGGTTTTAATCGTGCAATCCTGCGTGCATATCCCCTCTTTGCCAGTTCACGTCGGATCACATTCTCGCTCACACCAAAGTGCCGAAATATAAGATGTGCAAGTTGGAAAAATGACATCCGACGATTTTCCGATGATAAACAGACGAAAAATTCTATTTCATCGACCTGGGAACTACTTAGAATAGGTGGCCTACCACTGGAGTACTGAGGCTCGGTATTTTCAACGCTCATGGTGTATTGTACCTGTCGCCATGTAATCCCAAGGCGTTGAGAGATTTTGACGTAACTGTGTCCCTCACTGGCCAAGGTTCTAACCTGCACATATTACTCTCTTAACCTTATCAATTTGTAGATTTCAGACTTACTTGAATACGTTGAGTTTGTGTTAGGCGTTTTGCATAAGTAGGAGATGCTGATGATGGAGAAGGTTGTTGAGGTGAATCCATCTTTGCGGCAATCTAGTACAGTAAATTAAAATCTTCTAAAGTAGTTGACTTAAGGTTCAGATGCACTCACATGAAGTAAAAATTAGATTGATGAATGAAATAAAAGTATGCGGTTGAGCAAAATAATAGTAAATAGCTGACAATGATTTAAACGAAACGACCTCAGGTGTGCGCGAGTGAAGAAAGGTGCAGGCATGAAGGTGGGCGTTGGACTTCATATACAGATGCATATCTCTTATGCCTTAGGCCATAAGATTTTAAAATTTGAAGCTAACAGGGATACTGTGGATCTATCGTGAGGTAACCTGGAATATCACCACTTTATCTCCACTTTATCCCCGCTTTAACCCCTGTACCCTATAAGAAGCGGATCAACGAACAATACCCTATCATGAGAGTATCTTTGATAGGTTGTGGTCATGCACAGAACTTAGTAAATTTCTTGCTCGTATCTCCCGTAAAACCCTGTCGTCAAACACGATGAGTCGTGAATATATTTTTCCTGTACAGAGGTTCCTGGTTATTGAGATGGATTGGTCGTGAAACGATTCACAGACGCTCTCCTGATGACTGTTGCTTGTGTTGTTGTTTGGATCATGAGCACTACGATCGACGCCGTCATCGGAGTTGTCATGACTGTCGTTGTAACCATCATTCAGAGCTGGCTAATCCTGGTGGTCCACGTAAGAATACATGTTCTTGTCTCTGGAAAATACTGCTGAGGGTGAAGACCGTGAGTGGCTGAAATTTATTTTCCATGTTGTTACAAGCAATTGCAAGGCAACGCCGGATCCAATTAGCTTCAACGATGAACTATCTCGCCCTGAGCGCGGAAACTTCAACTCAGACAACCGGTAACGACCGACGGTAAACTTGTACCATAACATGGGCTCATCTAATAACGGACAGATGTTCCAGTCGTCGGTCTCCAGGAGTATTGCTAGGGCTACTGGTACATCACAACCCTGATTGAAAAGGCATGTATGTGGAGGTTTGCTGTGGCCAAAAATGTACAGGGGCTCAGGATTAAGTGAACGCAGGTTAGATCATAAGTTATGTGAACTACGATTACATGTTGATACTGTCAGAATAAACAGAACTTACTAGCTAGCCTGCATGCACTTAACCCTGAGCCCCTGTACATAGACGATGATCGACATGAACAGTTACATACAAGTGAGAAAATACGTGCGCAGCAACGCTCCCGGATCACAGCTCAAGGTGCCGGTAGCTACTATTTTGATGGTCCAGGCGTCATGTTCCGGTCCCCCTTAAGACATAATCTTGACAGCCAAACGCTCTCCCAAGTGCAGCAGAGAGACGACCCTAGTCGAGAAGATAAAAATTCTGAGTACGACAACATGCTCGCATATTTTCGAGTTTTCAACTTTCCCTGCATCACACGAGGCATGTTGTTGTTGCATCTAAAGTACCAAACCTCTGAGTGCTGGGCTGGAAAGGACGGCTCGCATGCAATTTAGTTACTCAACCACTGAAAAATGAGCTGGCTAACTAGCGCTATGCTAGGTATGATAACTCTATCATCAAAACATATAACCGTTTAAAATACCCGGTCTCCGATAAATCAGTCTTAGTGCCGCTCGAGATGAGCGGCTATCTCAGAAAAAAGACTCGGAATCAAAAGTTTCCCGCGCAAAAGTAAATATTTGCGCAGAAGAATGTGAAGATATTTTTCACAGGGTCTATGACGAGTAAGTCTACGAAGATAAGAGCCTCAAGGTCTAGCACAAGCTTTTTAAGAGCGGCAATCAACTCTTGTTGTCCCTCCTTAATCACTCTATATCCAGCCAATCTCAGGTTCCTTCACGGCATGGAAGAGTCCATGACGCGGGGCGGATGGGGTGACGTTGATGCAACAAGGGGCTTTGTTTGTGTGGTTATTGCACAAACAAAATATACGCAATATTTTGTCGGGGATTAATATATATTAATGTCTCAATCAGCAAACCTCAGAAGTCTTTATTCTATCAAATACCAGCTCTGAAAAATGTGGCTCTCGTTTAGAAGATAGCAAGATTCTAAGCTCGCCACTTCAAGGACCTGATGTAGAAGCTTAGACCGGAGAGTATTGGTCGCTACACTCGTGATTGATTCTGTGCTGTTGCCGGTGAAGTAATTCAAATGTTGAGCAACCTCTTTGATGGATAAAGTCCGAGAGCTGAGTGAGCGGTATGAACTTTATGGTGTAAGTATGTCTAACGCACCTCATCAGCTGGAAAGATCGACGCAAGATCAAATTACTCACACGTAACTCCAGTTTTCAAAGGATGAAAAAGGCTCAGCAACAAGCTCTGCTTGTCCCATGTGGCGGTCATAGCACAGGTTTGTATCAGAGCTGACCACTCTTGAACTCTAGCAGCAGGGCATGATCTTGGAGTCAAAAACGTACCGGTCTTAGGGCAATAACAGGGGCGGGTGCGCGTCGGGTAGCCATAGATAGGCTGAGCTAATGGGTACATGATCCTTAGGGTCATATGCTGTGCGCCGGCACGACGTAATAAGTAATCCAAAAAAAAATGATTACAGGGGTGGGACTTAAACCACGACAAGGTCAGTAGCAATGGCTATAAGATGCATTATAAGTAGGCAAAACAGCATCAATATCAAAAATCGCGATGATACTGCGCATAATAAAAGTGACCCAGCAAATAGTCTTAAAATTAACATTGCTAATATATTAATAATTTCAACAAGAGCTGGGCCAATAACACTGGCTTTGGCGTCGATAATTCAAAATAAGCTCTTCTCCGATGTGCGATACGATACAGGACTCGCTCCTGGTAGACTTAGATCATCAGGCGAGGCTGTTATAAAGATAACTTCGAACTTCTCTTAATATGTTTCGAATAGTACTCTCCAGGAAGCCTCTCGGATTACAGAGAATGCTAGAGAATCCAGTGGAAATCCATTAACATATTCCCAAGATAGACTAAAATAGAAGCCCAAAGAAACACAAAGAGAAGACAATCAATAATTTCTCGAAGCGCGAAATTGTCTCGAGTCTTTAGTTTGAGATATACTCTCGGCCTCACGACGGGTTGGAAAATCAGTCATATGATTAAAGAAACAGGACGAACTCTGACAACCGGATATCATGGATTACATAACTTCTGAGGAGCATGGTATGAAACGTTAGACTCTTACAAAAAATGATTTTCTTACCGTAACCCACTATCATTCAAGATTAAAGGTATGCAACTGCCGAGAAAGAGACCGCTGCTGGCTACTAATATGTGTTTATAGACAACGAACTTTTAGCTCATGATTCAACATAAGCGGGCAGGGACCAAAACTTTTTCTTGGAGGCGTAGTCTACCAGCTTTATATTCAACAATGTATTTACGAACGATTAAATTTTTATTCAACAACATTACAGTCAGAAGAGATTTTAACTAATCTACCTTTGGCATATTGAATAATCTATTGCGAATGTTGAACCAAAGTCTGAAGAGAAGTGTTTAGTATTGACGATGTTAAGGATTCAACAAAAACGACCCTGCAATTTTTTTTTTTTTTAAATCATTTTTGCGTATGCAGCCTGAGGCTATGACGCGAATGATTACGGAAGATATGTATGTGACGCAGAATAACTCTGTTTGACGTTTGGAACACTCATACTCAGATTTCATTTGCAGATACCACTACGAGAATTACGCCTTACGACATGTACCCTCTTCCGTAAATACCCACCACAGGGAAAAGCGAGAAAAACCTGTGGCTATCTGAGCATGCTTTCGTCATTCTACGAATACAGTATCACCGCGAGAGAAGTGGTGTGAGGGTCTTGCTGGATTCGAACCAGCTTTCTCCTGTCTCAAGTGGGGCATGTGTCCAAGCTACCCAAACTCTACTTGGAAGAACGGCCCGGATAGTGTACCACTGCACCATCCGACCCGACCCTGCAACTTGCTCTACGGTATTTATCATAACGACACGGTGAAGGACCGCACACAAAGGGAAAGATAAGCAGCCAATAGTCGCGATGGATCAACAGATAGGGCTAAAAGTTGTGTAAATGATGAAGTGATTTTAGTATTGCATTTGGGCTCTATTATGCTTTATTCTCGGAAAAAGATGGAAATAAGAAGTCTGTTGAAAGCTTAAATCTACGTAAATCAAGGTATCGATGACCCTTACTTTTTTTTCTTCTTTATCTTCTCTGGTCGAGGCGAAAGTGCAGGAAAGTTGGAATCGCATTACAGATTGTCTTTCTCGCTACTATATGCAAAAAGATCAGATTAAAGATAACTTCTAGTCTGTCTCATCACTGTATGGTTTCGGAACTTTTTTCCCCACCCTCATGAAAATGTCAAAACACCACATTTTCAAAAAAAAAACGTAAACCTCTACAAGCCTTCAATTACAAAGAGCTGGCGTGAATCGATAAATAACCATTAGATGAACAAATGTATAAGGGGATTAGGCAATCAACGCGAGCGACGCGGACTTATTATTGTTACAAGAGGGACTTATTTTGGGGAGGGAAAAAATATTGGACCCCCAAGCGCCACAGTAGTGCCACAAAAACGCCACACGCGCCACATAGAGCAGCCAATGAGATCGAACCAAATATGGTTATGTAACCCCAAATTCTCACAGATTGACAACGGCAAAATGTGCCATGAACATGATTAACAAGCCCTTCGCGCTACTACCTATCCTCCCCGACTGTGTAGGGCTTATGATGCGTGTTTCCTATATCATACAGGTAAGTTTGCGGTTGAAATTTAGTCTCTCCTTGTTTCTTCGCAAAATGCCGCACGGATTCGATGATGTTCTCATTATCCATCCATGAGGTACGTCCACCCCCTTGTCTTCTCTGGGGTATCATCATTTCCTGTACCCAGGAGCGTTCCCACTGTACAATTCTCCTCCTTATCAAATACCTTTTGCCGAAACCATGAGCAACAAGGAGTGCACGCTGGCGATAGCTTCCTACAAGATGACTGGCAAGTTGCATTTCAAGGAATTGACGGACCATTATATGGCGCATGTAGAAGCTATTATGGACATCGAAAGGAAGTCCATACTTCTCCTCCTGATCTATCTTCTTAGCCAAAGAGAACTTTCAGATCTGCTAAAGCAACCCGTGTCCGCTCCTCTTTAAAGGCTTGGGCGGATTGTGGAACTGCATCACTACTTGGCAATGATGAGAGAGGGTGGGTCTCGACAGGCACATCGTCATGTATCGTGGAAGATGATAAATTCAAGTCACATTGACGATTGAAAAATGCTTTGATATTGAAAGACTTTGCAGCCTGAGACTGCAATTCTTTTGCATGTTTTTTGGCTCTCTTCCCAGCTGAACGAGATCCGTTGCCATAACTTCCCCTCAAATGCTTGTCAGCATCTGCAGCCCACGATAGTGTTCTCTTCCTTTGGGTGT
The DNA here is from genome assembly GCA_028751805.1 of Podosphaera xanthii. NCBI lineage: Eukaryota > Fungi > Ascomycota > Leotiomycetes > Helotiales > Erysiphaceae > Podosphaera > Podosphaera xanthii. Next base: position 2,963,391 of record JAPWIX010000007.1, read on the forward strand.
TCGTCTCGGTTTCAATCTCAACATCATCTGCAGCGGTTTGTTAGAATTCTTTCAAGGCTTGCCGCTTGCGACTCTTGATTTACTAGACATACCTTCATGGTCCATGTCCGAGTCTCCACCTAATTGCTCAACTTCAGTGTCCGTATTGCATTCTTCGGCGTCAGAGTCCCAGAACCAGACTCCATTATTCTCTTCTCCTAGGTTTTCTCCACCAGAGTCTTTTCTAGTACTGCTGATGATTAAACTTTCTGGGTCTAGAATGCGAGGAGGTGAGCTCTCAGAAGTGGTTGTCTGTGTTCTGACGTGTCGGTTCGTGTCTTGTCCTTGACGAATACGCTTCATATGCGCTTTGCGTGCCCTTGATACCATGATGAATTCTGCATTATTAACAAGTGTAGGTAGTTATAAGTAATGGAAGCTCTGCAACGGATGGTAACTGATATCACGGCTTGAAAAACTTATCGTGAGTAGCTATGTACTTAGACAGGTAGGTATCATATGATGATTGAGGAAGAAAGATAGCGACAAACTCGAAACATCACGTTCCAGGACGCGTCTATTAGACAGTGGATCCATAGGCAATTAACCATGAAATTCAGAATCATTAATGCTTCCCAATTAAGACTAGCGTTTTCTAATCGGGACTAGTGAGGCCGCTAGCATCCACTAGCGCGCAGAATAAGCGAGGATTGAATGAGCCCCGAGGGCGGGGAATAAAGATCTGACACCATACCAAAATTCATGTAGAGAACGAAATGGCATGTCCCCTCGTGGAAAGATGCCATTTTAAAGATAACACACCCGTAGTCCAAACGAACTGCTCATGAATTTAACAAATACGTTGCCAAGCTCGCCAGGAGCTGCGAGTAGTATCACGATCGCTATATGAGAATGACCGCCTAAAACTAGACAATCGCGCCAGAGGACACGAAGCAGAGTATAGAACACTCTCGGTATAACAATGTGGGGCAAGACATAAATCTGGGCTCTCATTGGCCAATCCAATTACATCCTCCAATAAGGAGCCTGATTTAAGTCTGGCCCCACATTGTTATAACGAGAGTGAACTGTTGTACACACATCAACTCACGCGTCACAGATCGGTGAGTTCGGTCTATACTCGAGACCCGACATCCGCCAAGCAGGCACATCTATCATGTACAGGGTATCAAGGGAAAAAAGTTCAAGTTGCAGCCCTAGAGATTGTTACAAGTGGGCCTTTACTCTGTAGATTAAGTTGGTAGTTAAAAGGTCAATAAAATACAAAATTAACGCTAATTGGTAACAATCTTTAGGGCTGCAACTTGGACTTTTTCCCCAAGTACCCTGTATAGCGACATTTCAGTTATGCAAGACCCCGAGAAGTAAATACTACAGTAGAACCCCTCTTAGCTAGTAGTGGGTCCCGGCATAAATGTTGAAAAGATTCATTGTAACTTGGACCTTTATATCTGCAACACTTACCCTTACAGGTAATTTTGCGTGCAGGGGTAAGTATTGCAAATATAAACGGTAAAATTTCTATGAATCTCTTCAGTAATTATACCGGGACCCACTATTAGCTGAGAGGGGCTCTACTGTATACGGAGGTACAGCACATAAGTATTATTTCATGTCAACCAGGGGGGGCTTGGCCACCACAACGCTTTCCTTAATTAGGCAACATCGCGAGAATGCACCTCGCACCCATCCCTACTGTGTTTTGTATGTATTCTGATGACAACAACATCAACGCAATGGATTGTTTACTAAGTATTAGTTATCATAAGAATAGGAATTATTTTGCATTTTGTATTATGAGTTGGGAATCATTGAATCAATGCTTTGATCATTAGAACTCATACAAAACACAGTAGGAATGGGTGCGAGGTGCATTCTCGCGATGTTGCCTAATTAAGGAAAGCGTTGTGGTGGCCAAGCCCCCCCTGGTTGACATGGAATAATACTTATGTGCTGTACCTCCGTACATGCGCAGAGGCAAATACAGGGGGACAAGGATAAGTTAACGAAGGTTAGAGAATAAGCTATGTGCACTATTTTTATATGTTTATACTATCGGAATAAACAGAATTTACTGCCTAACCTTCTTTAACCTATCCTTGTCCCCCTGTATGTCGAACAGCCGAGAGTACAGGTCCCCTGCCGTGTATGCCGACCCGCAAAGGTTAAGTCAGGTGACACTAGTCAATTGAGATGAGTCGCGTGAGACAAGATGTTGTGTTGGTTCGGCTATGCGTCAGGAAAATAGATGAACGAGGAAGAAAGCTTTCGAAGAGACGATGATGGAACGCTTGAGAACTCGATGGAAGTCCCAATTTCAAGAGAGAGCATGCGATACGCTTCCATACGTCTAGTTAGAATAGAAATCGGTGGTTGGGACTCCCACATTTAACGACATCCAGAAAGGTTAGGAAAATGTTAAGGTTAGATGCGGATGGAAGGGCTGGATGGTGGTGTGGTACACCGTCCGGGCTGTTCTCCCGAGTAGGGTCTGGGTGGCCAAGGCACATGCCCTACTCGAGACCGGAGAAAGCTGGTTCGAATCCGGCAAGACTCTTTCCACATTTCTCGCATGCTCATATATGTGACGATAATGAAGGCACGCTGGGTAGTCGTGGGTGGCTGAAATGAATTCCTGCGGCAAACTTAAACGGCTAAGGATTGAAGGGTTGTAAGGCGCCTGACTTCGAGTTATGTCTTCAAATGATAGTCGGGTGTGAGTGCCCTTCATATCAAGTTGAGTCATCGCTCCATGTACCGTAACAGTGTCATTCGTGTCATAACCTAAAAGCTGCATACACATGAATGAATTAAAAAAAAAAGCGGATGGAAGGACTAATGGAAAGGTTGTTGAATGGCTGGATGGATGGTTTGGTTTGTCAACGTATCAGGCACAAGCCCTGCACCCGAGAAGCGTGATACGGATAGCCGATCCCTAAAGACTATAAACTACCTAATTCCCCGACTATTGCCAGCCAGTAGTTGCTCAAAAAATAAAATCGAAGACAAACAAGCGCTAGAGGTTTCGACGCCCTGCATCTCCCCTTTGCTCTCCGCCGCGAACGTCCACGCAACAAAAGAGATTTCCCAACAGTACACCAGCTCACGCCGAGTACCGTCGTCACGACCGAAGCCACATGTCGCGCCCCCAAAAAGGAAGCGCAGCCAGTTTAGAAAGTGGTGGCAGCACTTATCCGAACCGAGATCTTGGCACGCACAACCATCCCAAAGTCAAAAACCCCACACAAAAATCAGAACTGTCCCCCTGTGCGAGACCCTAACCTCCCTCATCGATGCCAACCTATGCTCCCTTCCCTATCTGGTGAATTCCTACTCATTCCCAGCTTCCCAAAAAATGTCGTGACGACCTCTCCAACTTTGCGCCCTACGATTTTTATCCTCCGTCGGGTATCCATAACGTCGTGAGCTTGTATCTGGAGGCCAAGAAAGACAAGGCAAAAGGTCGCATATCGTAGTCGGCGTGGTCACTTGTAGATGATTTTGTTTGATGGGTCGCAGATTTTAGAATGCGGTGGTTTGATCGGAATAGGACCTCGTTCAGTTAGACGGACTGAGATTCCGACGGCGTTGGCTGAGAGATTGGAAGCTTGTAAGTCGATAAGGTTCGAATGCGACTCTTCTTGGCTATCCTAGATGTGCGAACATACCAGGCGTTTATAGCCGGCACCGCGTGAAAGAGAAGAGTTCGTCTTTGCCAGCCCAGGATGATGATTTGATTTGAATTGAATTCTAGTCGTATCAGGCTTACGCCCTACACCCAGGAAGCGTGATACGGGTGTGTGACCCATACGGACTCACTACTACCTACATGAAGGGCTTACCTTGCCAGATAATCTATAAGACATAGAAACAAATAAATAAATAAACAAAACATTCTGTCCGAACGAGTGCACCCTGCGCCCTGTACTAATTTTCCCAAAGATTAAACAAAGGAAAAATAAATGATATCCCTGGAAGTACCTAAGCCTCCCGGTTAGTATTTTATGCACTATAACATCTGTTTACAGTCACAAATTCGAGAAATTTCTCCCATCCATTTTCTGCCAGCATCTCTCTTGCCTTCAGAGGGGGTTCCCGTTTCTCACTTCTCCAACGTTGTAATGCTGGTCGACATTCTGCAAAGTGCCATGGGCGTCTTTCTCTTCCACATTCGCACTTGCCATCAATATCCTCATGCTTGAATCTTTCATGATATTTGGCGAAATCACCGTGTCCTGTCCTAGCTGCTATCAACCTGTGGTACGTCCATCTCGGTAAGGCAAGCTCTGGCGGTCGCTTGCGTGTCATCTTGAGATTCAAATCTGCGTGGTGCTTGTGGCCATGTTTCTGCCACCATGATGCAGCCAGCTCATCCGCACGCTCCCTCACAAACCTGGTTAGTGATGCAAACGTAAACTTTGTTCTACGATTTTCTTCTGCAGAAAGTATAGCATTGGTTCCATCGTCGGGAAGGTCTTTTGAGGCGGCTTTGGCGAGCTCATCTGCCTTCTCATTTCCCTCGATCCCTGAGTGACTTGGTATCCATCTTATTTCTACTGACGGATGTTTCTGACGGTCTGAAACAATCTTATCAACTATTCCTTAGAAGGATCTCGACCTACCACTCTGTAGAGCCTGGGAAGCCTCTGAGCTGTCTAGGAGAACCTTGAAAGGGTTAATTCCGGCTACCAATATTGCTGCTTCGAGGGCTTTCTGGGCCTCTAAAAGCTCTGCGTCGTACGCCTCTGCCCCAAGTAAAGGTGCTGACCCAATTCCGATCATTTGTCTTCCTCTAAACAGAGTGTAGCCCCATGCAGATCTTGCCAAGCCACAAGATGAGCCATCTGGATATGCACATACATTATCCGCTGACAGATTCGCAATCCATATTTTGGCCTGGGCAGCCTCAGTTTGCTTGTCGAATCTCGCTGAATCGCTTTTTGGTTCAGCTCTTGGGAAGAACAAATTTCCTGTCTCCACAGCAACCGGCAGGTTTTGGAGGCTGACCTATAGTCGTGTCAAGTATCGCTCTGGATTCGTGAACGTGCGGCTTTTCTGTCCTGCACGAAGTGTAAGGGTCAAAAGATAAGTGCTATTCGCAGAATATCTAGAGCTAGATATAAAAGAAGATCTTGAAGTGAAGAGATATTTCTGAGGCAAATTCACAATATATCCTTCTCCAACATTATTCTCCTGACTCTTGTCCAGAGAGCCTTTTCCTTCTTGACAAGCCTCCAGGAAATTCAACTTCATGCACATTTACCCGCGCCTTTATACTCGATCAGTTATCAGTTAGAGAATAATCTCGCTGCATATAAGTATCATCCATAAACCTCATTTGACGGTCCCACAGATGCTTCACGTTTGTCCCTTAATTAAGTTCGTTAAGGTCATGGTCCAAGCTTGCTATTTATAGTGTGCGCAATAAGATGAGTCAAGTAGCCCGACCCACATTATACGTGTTATAATTAGTGACCCTGGCGTCTCGTGATTAAATATATAAACAAGGATAGCTGATGAGTAATTATTAATAAATAGGCCTTAGCCTAATGAAAGTCAGGCCTCAGGTTTGTGACACGAAGTCCTAGACGGCTTGTTGTTTCCTTGGTGTCAGTATGCTAATGGCACGTAGGCGATGATGACTGGGTAGATGAGCTAAGAGAAGGCTGAAGGGCTCGAAAGCAATAGGACTGGTGGGCTCTAAGGCACGAAGACTGAAGGTATGGTATGAATAATTAGACAAAGAACTGAACGTAAAGAACAAGAACTCTGCAGTTCTTGTTAGCTATATATACACATGTCTTGCCCTATGACCAACAAGCAGAGTAATCCAAGTAAACAATATCAACAAATGTTTCCTATGGATGCATTGAAAAATAGCCCAAAGTAAACAAATCCGTGAATTCTTAAGCGAGATTTGTCTAATGTTCTCGAAATCCTAATCCCAATCCCAATCCTAAAAATCCTAATCCAGATCTCGGAAAATTCTGACACTTGGGTCCTTCTTGAGATCTGGTTAGTAGAGGGTTCCAAGTGTCCATTCTTTGTATTCGCGCTGCAGCTCTCAGTTGTTTCTGCTGAAGGAGGATTGCTGCTGGAGGAATGCCTGATTCTTGGTGTAGGATCGTGTTTGGGGTGGCTCGCCAGACTGGTAATGCAGCCCAAACTGCCCTGATAATGATGCTATTAAGGATGTCAGTGTGCCAGCCAACTCCTGTGCCCACTTTCTTGCTTCGCTGAGTTGTAATTCGAGTCAGCCCGGGCAACTATGCTTCTGATCCGTATAGTGCCGTACTTACAACACAAGCCTGAACCGCCCTAATCATTGGTCCTGGGTCTGCGCCCCGCTGTACAGTATTTATTCGACGTATAAACTGTGTTATACGTTATGCTTTTCCACACCACTCTTGGACATGTTGTTTAAAATTGAGTTGAGAGTCTATCCACACTCCCAGCCATTTCACGTGTGGAGAGGGTATTATCCTACGGCCGTGAATATGGATTGCTAGGCCTGCTGTGTCCAGCAGACTCTTTGGTCCTCCTCCGACCACTAGTAAGTCAGACTTAGCCGGGTCAAAGCTTATTTCGTGCTCATTTGCAAGTTAAATGAGCCTTTCTACTTCTTGTTGGGCATTTGCCACCGCTTCGGCTGCTGAGCTTCCCCTGCTTAGAACAGCGATATCGTCGGCATACCCGAATTTACTATCCTTGTTACCCTGCTGCACTAGTATCGCAATGTACAGAAGGAATAGAAGTGGTGATAGCGGTGACCCTTGTGGGACTCCACATTCCACGACCTTGTCTCGGGTGATTCTGTCCTGGTGGCGAGCACGAATTTTCTTTTGGGCTAGGAAGGACTCGACCCATCGGCAGAGTGATCTAGGCCAACCTTGGTTCCGCATCCGCTGCAATAGTCGTCTATGGAGGACGGCGTCAAATGCGCCCTGCACGTCTAGAGTGACCATTGTGGTGCATAAAAGCATGAGGTTTTATTGGAAAGGCTAACTACTATTTATATACAACGTGTTATCACGTGATGTGACATAGGCAGTCCTTACAACACCCCCCCTAAACCGAATGCTTTAAGTCTAGCCTAATTTGTTTGCAGAAATTAGTGTGTTTTGTTTGTTGAAGAGCTTTTGTAAGTCCGTCTGCTCTGCATTTATCTGTTGGTGTATACTTTAGTTCTATGAAATTATTTTGAATGGCTTCTCGAACGGTCGCTTCTCTCATGAGAAAGTGGCGATTTCGAGCAGATATCTTGTTAGTGTTTGCTGTTATCATTGCGGCCATGTTATCAATTTCTGTAATTACAGGACCTATTTTGGATTCAAAAATTTCTTCATATAGTGGCTTAAGCCATTGTACTGCAACCGCAAGTTTTGTCAAGGCTGCGTACTCAGCTTCACATGTGCTTTGGGCTGTAACTGTTTGTAATTTGGACCACCATGCGATGGGGGTATCACCAACGAAGAATATTATTCCTGATGTACCTTTGGGAGAGACAACATTGCCCCAGCTACTGTCAGAGGAGGCTGTGAGTTTAGTATCTTTTGTATTTGGGAAATGAAGCGCGGCTGATCTAGTGCGCGATAAATAGCGAACAAGATGTTTGAGCGAGAGCATAGCATTTTCAGGACTTCGAACATGGCGAGTGAGACGGTTTACTGCGTACTGGATATCTGGTCGCGTCATGTTAGCTATATGCAGAAGTGAACCAACAATTGAACGGTATTTAGTGACATCATTTTCATTACATAGTGTTTCGGTATCACGGTCAATCAAATTATCATCAGGGATTGGTATGTTAGCACCTCTACAGTATAGTAGACCTAAGTCGTCACAAAGACCATCAATTTTATCTTTTTGGTTTATACGAATACCATCAGGAGCGTGGTCAATGTTTATTCCGAGAAATTTAGTCATGTGACCCAAGTCTTTTGTGTTGAATGCTGTTGCAAGCTCATCAACAAATTTGTCGGAATTAGTTTCTGAAGCAGATATGATCATAAAGTCGTCAACATATGTTGATATTGTGGAATTCTCACGACGAAAGACATTGTTGTCGAATTCTAATGATACAAATTCCATTTGGTGTAAGACTTGACGAAGTTTTTCTTGCCAGCGTGTTGGTGCGGTTTTCAGACCCTAAATGGCTTTTTGAAGCTTGAAAACAAGGTTTCCTGGTTCTTCTCTTCCGTGAGGTTATTTAATATAGATCGGATGATCTAAATCTGCATGCAGAAAGGCAGCGGTGATATCTATATGACGTATGTGAAGGTTATTTGAGGCTGCAAAAGCTGTTGTGATCAGACAAGGTCAGGCATGATGGAACCAGGCTGGCAGTGGCCACGTGACTAGCAAGGGTGGAGTGGCGCACGTGAGGACTATGTTTGCTCTGTTTGCTTGGGTTGTCTTAGGGCTAGGGTTGTTCGGTTAGTCCAGCTAGCCCACTGTGTAAATAGTAAGGGAATGTCATCCTCAAAGGGACACACACTTTTTCTGTAATCATTTTGATACACCTATATCAATTCATCCAGTTCTACAAAACATCAATCTACTATCTGTAGCAATTCATCTAGCATACCTAGGCAAGTGCATGCACCTAATCAGACACCTCGTAAAACAAAAGCGAGTAACATTCGCATGGTAGAAGGGGGCAAAATATCTGCATAAGTGTTATCGGCAAATGGTTCGGAGAATCCTCGAGCACACCATCTGGCTCTAAGTTGACCATCTGATTTTTCTTTAAGATTCCATTTGCCTGTCATTAAGGTTCCGGAAGCTTCAGAGCGAGGAACTAGCGTCCAGACTTTGTTACGTTTCATATTTTCAATTTCTACGTCCATGGCATTTTTCCATTGCTGAGCCTTGGGGCCCGATAGCGCAGTGTCACAATCGATGTCGGCTTGGTAGCTTGGAGAATGATATTTTCGAGAATTACTAAGAAAGCAAGAGGCGGCGTCAGATTGGGTCTGTCACAGGGAGTAACAAGGCGAAGAAGGAAGTAAGGATAAAGGACTGGGACTAGGAATAACTGAAATAAGGAACTAGGTGAACTGGAGGGTCTAGGGTAACTAGGTTCTGGGATTCTAGGGTTCTAGAAGAGACAAAAGACAAAGCGTAAAGAGCTATCCTCTGAAGGCCGAAGGTACTTATATACATTATTTGACCAGAGATCATATCAAACCAAATCAAACAAAATAAAATATATTAGTATCGTGAAGCTTATGGATCCATGGCAAAGCGCGAGTCGGCAATATGGATGAAACAAGACCCATGTCAAACCCCCAAAGGAGATACGCCGAGATAGAAAATTATCCGAAGCTAGACGAAACGAAGCGAACCGAAATGCAACCCGAGACAACCAAGGTAGTCTTATTAGGACGTGTCAAACAAATAAAGGACAGACATTACAAGGTCAGACGAAATCTGACACGCAGACTTGATTATGCGTCGATTACTTGATTGCAAGGTGAGGATTTGTGTTTTTAATGGGAAAGAATTTTCATGGACACGGATATCTCGTCGTGTGATTGTTCTGCCGGTTATCGGGTTAAGAATAATATGTCCACCATTGAATTCTGTGCCGACATATATTCCTTCACGGGCTTTTGATTCTAGTTTGTTTCGACTTGGTTCTAGCCAGAATGCGCGGCATCCAAAGGGGTGAAGCTTTTCGATGTTAGGTAATTTTTGAAAGACAGAGGAGAAAGAGGAGTCCGGAGCCAGTTTGTTTGGTGTTAAGTTTAGGATATTAATTGATGCATTGAGAATAAGGGGCCATATGCGGGGTGGCAGACCTGATTGAAGGTGTAGAGCACGCATCTTCTCCGTCACTGTACGGACGTTTCTTTCGGCAATTCCATTTTGTTCAGGAGCGTGAGACGACGATTTTTCCCATTCTATGCCGCGAGATTTTAGCTCTTCTTGAACTTCGTTGTTAGTGAATTCTGATCCTGCATCTGTGTGTAGGCGTTTTGGTGTTTTGCCAAATTTAGTTTTCAGATATTCCAAGAAATAACGAATTTGGGTAGGAACTGTTTTCTTATTATAAATTGGCCACGCCCACTTGTACGCTGTATATTCGTCAATTGCAAGTAGGAACCAAGAGGCGTTAGGAATTGAGTCATCTGTTGTAGTTGGTTGAAGAGATTTCTGACCTCAAACTAGGTCCGTATGTATGGCTTCGGCGAATTCTGCTGAACTTCGAAGGCTGCCATGACCTCTAGATACGGTAATTTTTGATTTTGCGCATATTTCACAGTTAGAAGTTGGCGCGTATCCCTTAATTCCAGCGAGTTCTAGAGCTTGGTTTTGGATCGATTGTCCAGGATGACCGAGTATGTAATGCCAGTCACGTTTAATTTGGTAAGTCATGGGCAATTCATTTAAGTAAGACTGTGGCTTCCAAATTAGTCTACCAAATTCGCGAGTAAATTTTGCGCATATTGATCCATCAGGACGAATAAGCTCAACATCTTGTTTGTTTGTTGGCCAATTTATTGAAAATCCTTGTTTTTCTTACTGAACAGTGAAAAGAATGCGAGTTTTCTCTCCTGGGAGATGTATGGCTTCATTTAATGTCTCAAGTTTTCCGTCTATGGAAGGAAGAAGGAGGTTACCTTTACCAGTGGCTGTTATACGACCACCTCCGGCTACACGAATAGTCTGTGGAAAGCAAGAGTAGGATTCAAAATCATTTTCAATTCCCGAGACGCGGAAGTCTGCAGCGGTATCTAACTGGTATCTATTGTCACTCGTATTACTCCCAATTGACAAGATTTTCTTTTGGCTTTTATTCTGTGAATTCAGTTTCCCTTTGTCCACTCCGCTTTTTTTTTCTTGCGACATTCTTCCTCTCGATGGCCTAAATTACTATAGAAATTACATGCAACTTGATTTTTGTTGGCTTTGGAGGGTTTTTGTTTGCTTTCAGGGATCCAACTAAGGCGCTGGGATATAATTAACTGAAAAGAAAGACTACGGCAGCGGTTTGCAAGCTCAGGTTGCAAGTTGCTGAGGTGGAATAGTAGAAGATTTTTCATGTGAATCTTAGTTTCATAACTAAAGTTAGAGTGTTCCTTTAAGTCGTTGTATCTCTTTTGGTATTCTTTGATAAATCCCTGAATTGACGTCTTTTTGTCTGGCTGGAACATCCAAAAACGTGAAGTGATAGTTAAAATTTTGGATTGAGCTTGCGCTCCTGATGCGAGGAAGATCTGGGAAAGGATTTCTCGAGAGGAGTCGCTTGGAGATGTCGTTATTTGTGGGGCAGTTTCTCGGAGTTTAGTGACCCACCATTTTGACCACATAATGACTGCTCGATTTCTTGGTCTTTCGGTCAAGAATGCTGCAGAAGTTTGTGATAAAAATAGAAATTGCTCCACTGATTCATAATAGAAGTTCCAATTAGAACATTTTAAGAGAGGAATTGAGGTGCTCTTATCGAGGCTATTTAGTCGATCCGTAAGGGTCCAGATTTCAGTTTTTCGATTGGCTTCCCTTAAGGACTCTCTCACATCCTTGGATGTGGCAAAAGTGTACCCATGTAATTTAATTTCATCATCAATAAGATCTGATGAATCATCAGCTATGGTTTTCACCTCATCGGCTATGGTTTTCGCCTCATCGGAGGGCTTTGAAGTGAGTGAAGACATTTATGTGGTGTGCGGGAATTGCTGCTTTAAGAAAGGCTTAATGCAAAGATAGTAGCACGAGAATAATTGTCTTGTAGTAAAGGAGGTTGACACTGTGTGTGTAGTGGAAGTTAGAGGGCCATAACCTGTGGTGCATGAAGGCATGAGGTTTCATTAGAAAGGCTAACTACTATTTATATACAACGTGTTATCACGTGATGTGACATAGGCAGTCCTTACAACAACCATTGCTGTGACCTTGTTATTTCGCATTGCAGCTTCTGCATCATGTATGACACATGACATGAGGTCGATTGCTGAGCGTCCCGGAAGTGCACCAAATAGTTGTTGAGGGACAACTTGGTGTTTGATTGCTAGCCACGCCATCCTCTTGGCCACAAATCGTTCTAGACCTTTGCCTAGACAAGAGAGGGGGGAGATAGGGCGCCATCCTTTTGCTGTCGTTAGGTCTCGTCCTGGTTTCGGAAGCAGGATAACCTCTGCTACTCGGAATGCGGAAGGGTATTATGGTTATGAGCTTATTGAGGGCATAGCTTCTACCTTTGAATGATTGAGAGGTTGAGGTATGAGTGTAATGAGAACTTCTATTGTATATGTATATGTGAAAGTGCGTATGCTTGACTCTCTAACTACAAGAAAGTACCTCTCTATATATACAACTCCTCTGCTACTATTTTAGAGGTAACAACGTATCTACACCATTCCACTGTATTCTATGACTTCCAGTTCTATCTGGTTCTATGACGTTCTTTCATATTCTCAACATAATTATTGTGGAGCACAGACCTGAGTCATGATATACCGGGGTACCCTTGTACACCGACTGAAACACAACAAAGGGAAATAGCCATGCTCTAAACACGCTTGAAGAATTGTCTTCACCTGATCACCGATAGCTGACCAGCAAGCTCTCAGCAGCCGGACTGTGATCTTATCTGAACCCGGAGACTTATCTCCCGTATCAAGAGTGCTTGCTGTTACATCTTCTAGTGACAGCGACGAGTCCCACGGAATTGACTCTGGTTGTTCTGTTCCCAAGTAGGAAGATCGTGGGTTGCATCAAATCTAGTTAGAAGAGTGTCACGTAGAGCTTCTGCTCGCTCGAGTGGATCAGATATCCACGTTTCCTCCGAGACTTTGAGTGGAGGTAGGTCCCGGCCTGTCTTGGGTTAGGCCCACTGCATTACTTTGAAGACTTGTGCGTCTGTCGTGGCATTCTCTACTTGTGTCAGAGTAGTGACCCGCACGTGACTCGACGGCGAAAGGCTGAAGACTGAAGGCTGAAGATCGGAAGCGCGGAAGCGCAAGGCTGAGGAATGGAGACTTCAGGGGCCGAAAGGGCAACTGTAAGGTAACTGAAGACTAATGCTGAATGTCCAATGAAGGAGTAAGGGAGCGGAGATAAAGACAAGAGATTAGAAACTAAAGAAGTCCGAGAGCTGAAAGTTACTGAAGACTGAGAAATACTGTAGGCTAAGAGACACCGAAGGCTGAAAGACACTGAAGACTGAAGGTGACTAACTTGAATTCTATAGTCTCGAGATGACGGAAAACTAAGCGTAAGGAGCTCATCTAGCAATCAGTGCCCTACTATATATGCGAAATAACATCTCAAACTACTAAAGGTATCTTGTCACACTGAAGGAGAAACATCGGGAGAAATTCCAAAACGCCGGGGTTCCTCCGATACCCAATACAACACCGGAATACATGAAGCTAAACAATGGAAGACATCCGATGCTAACCCACTCGTCTAAAACATAACTAAACATGGGCCAAATGATCTGCCAACTCTAACAACTTGCCTTCTCCAGTAATCTCTTTTGGCCGCTTTTACTGCATGCTTAAAAACTTTCCGAGACTGCATCGCAATTTCCTGACAGCCTCGAGCTTCTTTATACTCCCGATGCTTCAGTTTGCACTCCTCGTTCCACCACGGTGCTGACTTTCCGCACACTCTCGTCGGTTTGCGCCCGACTGCCTTGCGAGCATCTCCCAGGGCCTCCATCAAACTTGACACCTGGCTTTCAATAATACTTATGCTGCCTATGGGGCCTGGCTTTACCCACGCTCTGATATATTAGGCGAACTTGGCAAGATTATGGTCGCACAGACGTAGTTCCTGGCTTATTTCTAGCTGATTTGGCCTTCTTGGTAGTTGAATAGACCCTACGATGGTCATATGGTCTGAAGTACAATCATGTTCACCTGATATTGATGCCTCCGCTGCAGTATTGCTCCAAACGAGGTCAAGCACATTTCCGTCCCTGTGCGTGGGTTTGCCTATAGGAGTGAGTAGGTACATGTCATGAGCTGCTGCCCACTCCATGATTATGTTACCGTTACCATACTGTTGTGAAGCCTGAGGCTGCCAGTGCCTTGACACAGAGTTGAAGTCCCCACCTACGATTGCCGGACTTGAAGGGCTCCACCTGAGGAGCTCTAGGATCACATTAAGTCCTGCTGCGCGATAAACACTGACGAATATTACACCATGGACTTGCACAAAGCAATAGTCGCCTGTCTGATCTCGCGGCGAGGGAGAAATCTGCGTGGCTGCCAGACCCTTGCGGACGAAACTAATTGCCCGCGGGCGAGTTCCGACTGGTCCCATCGGTTTATACGTGTTATAGCCAGGGTGACTCTTGGTTATAAACTCTCCATCCTTCTGCATCGTCCATGGTTCTTGTACCATGACAATGTGTGCTCCAGACTCCCATGCTTGCTGCAGCGCTATGTCCATTTTTGTTCCGCCCTTTCCCACATTCACTTGGTGAAATAGGAGGGTGTTATTATTCTCGTTTTGGTGTTGGAGTAGTGTTGTGCTACTCATAGGTTTTCCATGGTTACTTCCTGGGTGCAGGGGACCTCGACAGCCTTTTCCTTGCCCTTCTCCTCCGACTCTGCCAGTGCCGCCTTGAAGTCTCTGTGGCCTCGTTCCCGGATAACTCGGAGCTCTGACGGGGTGCGCGGTACCACTAGTCCATTTTGTCTACTGGGCCGAGCCATGCATCCGAGGTTGGTCGACTCATGAGGTCCTGCACAGTTTGAGCATTTGGGCACCTTGATCGAGCATTCTGATATCTCATGTGCACCGGTGCATCTTCCACATCAGCTTCCTTTGATGCAGGCTCTCGTTGCGTGAAAGCCCCAGCATTTTTGGCACCGCTCTATAGGCCGACGTCGTGTGAATGGCATGGTTGGTCCACTCTCTTCGAACAACCTAAATTTCAGGTTTGCTGGCTTTTTCTTGAAGTGAATAATCTAGCTCGTAGTATACTGGCCTTCTTTCATGTCGTTAGGTCGAACCTGGACTGGTGTCACGCCGCAGGCAGATTCACACTCTCTTATCACCATTTCTTTAGTCACGGTTAACCTGCAGTCCATTGTTTTAATGTAGAGAGGTACGTGTAGTACAATGACGGATTTCCAGTCCGACTCCGCCTCAATGGTCGTGTTGTCTTTTTCAATAGATGGTGCCACCCCTAGGATTGACTCTCTGAGCGCGTCTGACGCACACTCAATTGCCAGACCGGACCTGACTTGTGAAATTGCCATGATTGCTGAGGGCGCTACTCCAGCCCGTTCGGAGATTATCTTTTTAATTTTTACTAGTAACAGCTTGCGCCACTCGTGTTCTGGACCTAGCTGAAGAAAAAGGCGTCTGTCTTCTTTTAGCATTTCTTCTATAGCCGGCTTTTTCTGTATAACAGGCTTACGGATTGTCGTGGCGGCGGGTGGTGTTGGAAGTTTTGCTGCTTTCCTGGCTATTGTGACCCAAGGAGACTTGTAATGTAATGGGGACAGATCGGAGAGGCGAGACGTCAAGATATCTGTGTAAGAGAAGTAGCATAGTGTTTGAGATAAGTGAGGCTATTATAGAATAGGTGAGATGACAAAGAGAGAGATTACTTCAGAGATATTTAGCAACGTGATTGACTGAAGAATTCTGAAGGAGAAGAGAGCTCGATATATACAGGAGTGTAACCCTTTTGGGACTTCAATTAGCATTATTCATGATAGACATTGATGTCCCAATATAACAATATTATCATGGTATGAGTAAGTCCTAAACCTGAATGTTTCCCCCAGAATACTTAGGTGTAAGACGCTCATATGTGTAGCTGTTAGCTCGTACCATCCATAGTTATAGATGATATAAATAGACATTAAGTGGGAAATCTAAATATAACATATGAGATGATGACGATCACGTGACAGTATACGAGTCGGTGTGAGACGCATATCGCGTGGGATGCTGGACTGTTTATTTTACAACACCTTGACCTCCTGCGGCCTTTTGGGGAGGGCCAGATTTGGACCCTCCACCGGTTTTGTCACCCTAGGGGCAGCTGTTACCGTGCTTGATCTCGAGGGAGGATTCTTACAGGGTGCTTTGGGTGCTTGAGCATTACTAATCGCAAACGCAGTCACGATTGGTGCAATCTTTTCGATGAATGGCGCCAGTAGTAGTGCATCTTCAGTTCCTGCCTTGGTTTTAGCCCAGGCGGCGATGTTTCGCAGAAATTCTTGAGCCAGACCCATTCTCTGCTTTCTCTGGCGCTCAGCTTGTTCAATTACAGCGGCAATAACCTGAAGGCTTGGGTGTAGATTGTCGCTTGGAGCGACAGGCGACGATGATGACGGCGCACTGGAAGAACCCATTGCACCGGTCGGAGGGCTTATATTCGGAGATACAGAGGGGGGGCGGGTACTTGTTCGGGTTGAAGTGATCAGGATGAAAGTTGATGTATGATGACGCAAAAGAGTCATTATGATCCATTTTGGCGTCTTCCTCAGTCGTGGAGTTGCAGAGCGTCCGCATAGGGTAGGATTGTACTATGATGTATACTGTTGAAATGGGTCATGACCGAGCTACTATCAGGATGATGATGATGATGTTTTAATTTAACGTATGGGGTGATAATCATGTACCCAGAACACGTGATATCTATCCCATTCGGGACAAAGGACGCTAGAGCCGGAGCCCTAGAGTTTGGGATTTATCTAAGTCTAAGATTAAATACATTGCTGTGCCACGTTATCTGAAACTGCAGACAGAAGAGATTTGTGCTCGAAAGCTAAAATTATGTGTGAGTCCTTCTCAATACTCGTAGCTGGTGATCAATCCAACTTCTTCTTCCACTCTGTCTTCCCTTTCAGAATCCCTCGATCACGCGGTAAGCAAAATAACATAAAACAAATCAAGACTAAAGAAAATACCTCATCGAGGACAAATTTCCTCGAAAAAATCGAGACTGGTCAAGCCATTCAGTTAGAATTTTGGCACCTTCAGGTGTACCAAGTGGACTCGGAAGGAGATGGCTTATAGGCCCTACTGCGCGACCTCCTCGACGGTGGAGAATCCGACAAAATAGGGGATGCGTGGGGGCTTTAGGTGACCCGCAGAGGTAGTTCAACCTAGCTTATTCGTGACCAAAACAAATATGGTAGGCTGCAAAGTCTCCATGGCCAGTTCTGGCTGCAATCAGTTGGCCCAGAGCTTTTCGTCCTAAAAGAAGTTCATTGGGAAAGAAAGGGGCAGTCTTAATTCCTAGTCGTGCGTATAAATTCGGAATATTATTGTTCCACAAAGTATTTTGGGCTTGTTTAAACTGTTCAGCATGCCATTGTAATAATGATGTGCAAGAATGTTTGGCTGATTCTATGAATGGCATGGCTGCTCCTCTTCTTGCCTCAAAATCCGCTATTTCATTACCATCGATTCCTGCATGGCCAGGAACCCAGCGTATACTAATTTGACCCTCTTGGGTATGAAGGAGCCGCATTCTAGTTTTCTAGGATTTTGCGGTTTCCATAAAGTCTATAAAATACTGATTGGGAAGACTTTGGGGGTGATTTTGTCGACAATTTTCTTGCAACATCTGTATTATCTATGAATAACCATGCACAACTTGCAAAGCGAGCAGAGGGTAGTGAAATGGCTGCACGAATCCCTCTGAGTGCTGCATGGGCTTCTGTATCATATGAATCCCTAAATTTTCGAGAGGGAAGGCTTCTGAACATACTCGAATCCCAAATTGGAAGATAACATACTGCCATAAGCGGTATGTAGACAGCGTGGGGAGTGAGAGGGGTCAAGAGATGGGTGTTAGGCTAAATGTTGCCATCCTACATGATACACAAGATAGATGCATCACCACTCGGCTAAAAGGCTAGACAAGAATCATAGAACACTATGATAAGGCAATCTCCATATATATATTATACAGTAGAGGCTTTCCTGACACATACCCACCTCCGGAATTACCATCTGAGTATATTTGGATGTCATTTCTAGGGAGGCTGCTTAGACAATTGTTAAACCTTCGAGCTCTTGTTTCTGTTGGACCTGTTAGGCCCCCGATTCGAATAAGTGAATCTTGCTTGGTCTCCTCAGTTACCCACGGAGGGTTGATCAAAGGGTCAAAGCACTCCGATTTTGGAATACTACTGCCTGCCCAAGAAAATCGAGATAATACGTGCTGTGATAGTGAGGCTATCCCCCGTTGAGTCAGAGGATGATAAGGATCAAGTCGTCGTGTGCGTACGGCTGATCTTTGAGTTATATTGTCAATGGTGACCTCGGCGGGCAAGAGTCCAGTCTCTCTTAAAAGAGATGTGGAAGGGGTGGTGCGAAAGACTGGGAGAATTGCCCTTGCGATAGCTAGGTGTACTTTCTCTATCACCTTGAGGTGAGTGCCTACTCTTGTGCACACTGTTTTATCTTTTTGTATTCTAGATTTACCCGGCCACCAAGTCTCAGCCCCGTAGTGAACGATTGGTAGGACACAAGCAATAGCAGCCTGTCTAGAGAGTTTAGGAGACACTCCTTGTATAGTATTGCCCAGACATTGAAGAGCTTGAGCTACTTTTAGGGCTTTAGCAGTCTGTATTTGCACATGGTATTTAAAGGTGAGCTTTCTATCTAAGTGCACTCCTAACCATCTTAGATATGGCCTTTGGTTATTCTCTGAAATGGCAAAGCTGTTTGTGTGAACTGAAGGGCTAATATCCCTGTCCCTATGTTTCCTGGAAAAATGTAGTAGTTCTGATTTTTGTGGATCAAAAGTTACGCCTTCAGTGTAATCCAGGTTAGCGCCTGGTTATTTGTAACTCTTATCCCTTCCACATTTTCATTTAGAGTTGTTGTTACGGTCGTGGTAAATTTGTCATTCACGAATGGACAGATACTCAATAAAAGTGATAAATTCTCTTAAGGACTAACGGGACCTTTCTCATTAAATCCCAGGACCAATGCGCTATTTCGATTATCTTTCTCCCAAGCAATCTTCCCAACGCCATGACCTGTATTTCCGAACCCCTGTTCCGGCCCTAGCAATGTCTCTCCTAAGCCCCCTGTCTCTGATGCCAATCTTGTCGCGCTTCCCTGGCCCCTCGAACTTGAAGACGATCTGAGTTCATCTCCCTCTGCCTAGACATGCCTTCAGCCTCCCGTAGACCGATCCAAACTATTGTTATTTTGAGGCTGGGATGGTCCTTGAGACCATCCCTTAGCTGGGCACAGCCGGTAACAGTTGTGAATATATTAAGGATTGCAAAGTTGTCTGCATATCCAAAAGCTTTTCTTAAGCCTTCTAACTTGAAGAGAGGAGAAATTTTTGCGAATTGGAAACTGACATCACGTGATGTATCTGAGGTAAAAGGGCAGGCAGGCGTATCACTCGCCTAATTCCTTTATGGCTATTTTTAGATAACGCAGATGTTGCTGGGACAATCCTGACCTCAAAGCCCTCAAAATCATCCCAATCAACATTCTTAAGCTTCTTTGAAACAGCAAAGATTTGGAAAACTAGAACGAGGCTCCCCCATATTGAAGAGGGGCAGATTCATATACGCTGGGTTCCCGGCCACGCAGGTATTGAAGGCAATGAACTAGCTGATTCTAACGCAAAAAGAGGAGCATCTATGCCATTCCTAGGAATACCTGAATATTCTCTTACCTGTCTGGCACAATGGCACTCCACACAGCTGAAACAAGCCCGAATTAGTTGGTGGAGCAGCCACATTCCGGCTTCATACGCCCGGCTAGAAATCAGCACTGCGCCACACTTTCCAAAGGAACTTCTCTTGGGCCGAAAGGCTCTGGGTTACTTAATCGCAGCTAGAACAGGACATGGAGACTTTGCGGCTTACCATAATCGTTTTAACCACGAAGAAGCTAGATCAAATTGTCTTTGCGGGTCACCTAAAACACCGACTCACTTTTTATTTTGTCGAATCCTCCGGCGCCGAAGGGGCCGCCCTATAGGGCCTTTTAGACAACTCATCCCGGACCTACTCGGTACACCTGAAGGGGCTATAATTCTAACCGGATGGTTAGGACAGTCTCATTTCTTTGAAGAAATTTGCCCTCGTTGAGGAGAATCTATCTTTTTCTTCTTTTGTTTTATGTTTGTGGAGTACGATTGGGGCAAGGGTGGAGCAGGCGGAGTGGACTGACTGATCATCAGTCACGAGTTTGGGGAAGTCTCGTTAACTATATTGCTCTTGGGCACACCTATCTTCTGTCTGCGGTTTCAGATAACGCAGTACAGCATTGTAATTAAATCTTCGATTAGCTTAGGCTTAGTTCAGTCCTAGGGCTTCGGCTCTAGCGTCCTATATCTCAGTTGGGATAGATAGCACGTGCTCTGGGGCACATGATTATCACCCCAGACGTTAAATAATAACAACAACAACAACAACAACAACAACTCGCCTAATTCCAAAAGCAATAAGAAGATCACTCACCGGGATCGTGTAACGCCAGATCAATCAAGTCGTATTATTGTGGCTGGATCACTTACGGCTAAATAGATGTTATGGGCTTTGCCCGTATAGGGGCTGGTCACAGGGACCACCCCAGTAAAAATCGTAATAACGAGGCGCTAATAGGCAAAGGGGGGATCGGCCGGGAGCAGGAAGGTCCGACCCGAGCGGGGGCCAGTGGCAGGGATGAAACGAGCATTTCGGGTTTACATGAAGCCAGTACATTAGGATCGGTGGAGTTGGGCATTAGGCATCAAGGGACGGGGACAAGGCAACTCCAGGGAATCGGGTAGGGTAAGTTAGCGAGTTTGGGTGACGATATATATTGGGGAGTCCAGCCAGATACTGTAATTTCCTCTTCATTAGAATATTATAAACTATTTTTACGACTTCGACCTTCGTGAATAACTAAGGTCCTCGATTCCTTAACAATAGACATGCATTTAATGAGATGTCAGAATGTAGTTAGTTGATGTAAGTTTATATTTTATATTTATCAAGTATATTTCACTTACAATAGAAATGTATAACATTAATAGTATTGGGGAGACCAGTAAGCCCTGGGGAAATCCACAGTTTATCAATCTTGGTGTTATGGGCTTTGCCTGATTGTGGAGCTGGTCCAGAGGACCACCCCAGTAACTGAAGTGGGCCCACGGAGGGGGCTTAAGCAAAAGGCAGTACCTCTAGCGCCGAAACCCAAAGGGGACTTAGCGCTCGGCGGCTATCATAATCAAACAGAGGATGCGCGTACCGCGACAGTTTCAAGGTGAGCAGGGAGCATTGCTCATCACAAGAGTTTAGATTGGAGCCGGGGAACCTGGAGTCTAGTAGGGACGATGAGGGGTTAAGGAAGAGGACTCTGGTAGTTTCTAGAGGGTTCTATCTAGGGAAGGAGTAACTGTAGGCAGCGGCGTCCTAGGAGTATATTAGGGGGCCTGATCTCTTGTGGATAGAACCAAGTTAAAATAAATAAATTATCTTTGTGGTATTGATTCGTCGAGTTACTCTAATCCTTTGCCCCCTTACACTTGGTTCACTTATTTCCCCATCAATTCGGAGGCACACTTTGCGTTCAGTCGCAAATGAAGAAACCCAATCACAAAGCTCTGCAGGCCAGCCTTGTTCTCTGAGACGTCTGACAAGCCTATCTGCAAGGACGGAATCAAAGGCACCCCTAATATGAAGCGTTGCCATTGTGGCTGTCATGTCTTTTGCTAGTGCGGTCTCAATATTATGAGTAAGTGAGGTTTTGAGATTGTCACGGGCAGTTGGGCGGTAACTTAGTCTTCAGGGTAATATATTTGTAGTTGCATGAAGGAGAAACTAGACAGTCTACGGAATCTACATGTACGCGTGCTCGCCTAATCGCTACGCTAGTGGTATCACCATGCCAACGCTAGTACCCTTGACACTACCCTCTCCCTAAACAAGAGAAACACTCTTGTATCTTGTAACAGAAAATTAATTTATCTGCGTTTTAGCCATGGTCTTGGTGGGCCTGATTGTGGGTTCGCATCATGAAATTCCCAGAGTGCGTCATCACATCCTTTTAAATGAGAAGCTGGCTCCCATGAAGAACCATCCGACTATTGTACTTGATAGTATCAGCGTTTGTTTACCATTTGGTTATATCCTGTAACTTTATCAAATCGCCACTCCACCACGTCTTCTTGATTGTCTGTTCTTACAACCACCCTACCATCGTTGGCCCTAATGTCTTCGTCCTGCTGCCCAGGGGCTCGCTCGTGTGGGCGCAATTGTACTTTTGATACGTGAAATGTTAGGAAGATTTTGATATTTTTTGGTAGGTCAACTGTAACTGCGTGCGGTGATACTTTAACCACTCGAAAGGGGCCTTCCCAGCGTGGATTTAGCTTATTAACAGGTCGTCCCATATTCCAGTTTTCCGTGCTAACCATAACCTCATCTCCCACAAAAAATCTTGGCGCATCCGTATATCGAAAATTTGAATTACTTTCATATTGATCTTGAGCAATTTTTGACATAGTTCTAACATGGTCAAGAACAGATTTAAACCGATTGGCTATTTCATGGGCTTTAAAGCATTCTTGTTTTTGTGAAGATGATAGTATGGGTGCTGCGGGCGTCTGAGGCTCAATGCCGAGTCTTGGATTGTAGCCGTAATTAGCAAAGAAGGGGCTTACTCCCATGTTAGAAGAAACTGAATTATTACCCGCAAATTTGGCTAGTGGAAGCCACAAAGCCCAGTCGTCTTGCGCCAAATTTACGTAAAGCCTCAAAAATTGTTCTGCCTCGGCGTTGATACGTTTGGTTTGACCATTCGTCTCCGGATGATATGCAGAAGAAGGTTTTAGTGTGGTTCCTAATCTTTGTGATAAAGCTCTCCAGAACACCGAAATAAGTTGAGTCCCTCGGTCAGACACAATTCGCTCTGGTGACCCATGTAGAGACCAAACTTTTTCAACAAAAGCTTCTGCTAGTTCTTCAGTCTCCATAGTTTCGGTTGGGATAAAATGTCTCATTTTAGTCAACTGGTCAACTATGACAGCGATATGTTTAAATCTGCGTTTTCTAATCTCACAATCGGGAAACGGTGTAATAGTTCTATAGATCTATCTGTCCATGGTTTAATGGGAAGAGGTAGAGGTTTTAAAAGTCCAGAAGGAGATTGTCTGGGTGTTTTTGTCTTTGTGCATAGTAAGCAGCCTTTGCAAAATTTTCTGGCAGCTATTGTCATACCTGGCCACCAATAGGTTCTGTTAATCAGGTCTATGGTTCTTTCTCTACCTGGGTGGCCAGCAGGTCCTGAATTATGTGCTCTATGAAGTAGCTGAAGCTGGATACTTTCGTCATCTGGCGGAATAAGTAAACAATCCTGGTAGTACACTCGGCCAGCGACAATTCGACACTCGCTAAATGCTATTTTTAGCATTTTTGCTAGGGAAGCTCTCCAGTGCCTTTTCGATTTGTCTGACAAATCGAGCACTATTTCCTGCATTACTAAGGAGTCGTAATATGATTCAGAGATTAAATCATCGATTGGTCGAGAAACATCTATTTGGTATAAAGATATAGAGTCCAAAGAAAAAGTATGATGGAATTTAGAAGATGGAATTAATGGAATTCGCCTGGCCGAAAGCTTGTCGTCTTATATATCTCTTGGTGCATCTTGTGGCCTTCGGCTCAAAGCATCCGCCCTTGTATAAACCAAGCCAGGTCGGTAGACTAAGCGGAAATTGAAACAGGAGAGGAAATCTGCCCATCTCATTTGTCTCTGATTTAATTCCTTTATTGTTTGAAATGTCTGAAGGTTTTTATGGTCGGTCAGAATATCAAATTGGTCTTGTACTCCTTCCAATTCTGGCCGCCATTCTTCCAAAGATTTTATCACACCAAGGAGCTCTTTATCATAGATATCATAATTACATTCTTGTGTCGAATGCTTGGACAAAAAATAAGCTACGGGGCGAAGTTCCTCGCCAAAGTATTGAGATAATGTACCCCCGCAAGACCAATTACTTGCATCTACTTCTACAACGGTTTTTCTTGACCAGCCAAAAACCGCTAGAGATCGCGCTTTTGTGAAGGCCTGTTTTAAATTTTCAAATAATGACGCACAGCCATGTGTCCAAATCCATGCAGCGTCTTTTTTAGTGAGTCCATCAAGTGGTTGGGTAAACCCAAAGAAATTTTTAACAAATCAACGATAGAAATTTGCAAAACCTAAAAAAACGTTGCAATTGTCTTTTTGAAGTCGGTGGTTCCCATTCAAGAATAGCTTTTACTTTATCCGGGTCCATTTCAATTCCCCCTGACGTGATAATGAGGCCCAGGTATTGTCAGATATTAAGACACACATGGACAATGGACTTGATTACGATACCCATGGAGTGACGGCGTTAAGGTTATAAACACTAAACACTTCTCATTTCGCTTATACAAAGCACATATATAAAAGTATCTGTAGAATGTCCTTAGATCTTTAGCTTTATTGCTTTATTTAATCTTTACCTTGAATTCTTGCCTGTCGTACATTTCCCTTTTCGTGACAATAAAGCTCTTTGAATAGACACCTGAGAACTCTCGCATTCACAAATATCAACATGTCTTTACCCAAAAAATTTCTACCGGGCATAAATCCCGAAAATATAATTCTAGAATCACGTCGCCAAAATCCACAGAAGAAAGGCAAACAAGTTTTAAGAAATGAATCCTTGACTTCCCTGCCACCAGTAAACGAACTAAAGGGTTCGCCATCAATCTATTCACCTGGCGTGGCTCTCTTTGGAACTCCACACGGCATGCCATCGTCATCCTTTGCACCTTTTGATACTCCATTACCGCGATCACTGTGAAGGGGCGAAGCACCAAAACGATAAATAAGAAAAGTTTGGTGGCCAGATACTGTCTATTTTCTAATCGACTTTCGAAAGTAAGTTTAGTAGATGGACTGCCCATATATCTATCTCTGTTCCTCCCTCCTACTACATGTTCGTCATGCCGAAGATACAACTACAAAACTATCTGTGTATTACATGTAGTAATTATGACTCTGTGTTTGAGTATGAAGGCCGGAGAGTTTCATCCAAGGCCGAACCTAGTACAATGTTTCCAACGTTTTGGTTATCCCCTAAACACGCGAAAGGCGCAGCCTGTAACATTATGCCTCCCCTTTTTTTTTTTAAACTTTTCGCCTTTTTCGCCTTTTTCCTGTGGAGCCGATCCGTACACCCACATCCTCACCGACGTCGTCCCCAGTACCATATTCTGCCTCAAACTTGTCCAGAGCTTCTGTTTCTTCAAAGTTTGCACGCCGCTCGTAATTAAGTTCTTCAAAGCCCTTCCACTTTACGAGTAGTTCTCTCCAGTAACCTCTTCCTATAGGTCTATTTTCGGCCCTTACGATTCTCTCAACAATCTGCTCATTTTCTCCATCAGCATTGATGAGAGGTCGGGGCTGCATGTCTGTAGATATTTGAGATGGTAATGGGTTTTGCGGGTCCTTTTTTAACAGTTCAACATGGAACCTCGAGAAAATCTTTGACAGTACGTCCAGCTCGACCACATGCAGTGAGATTATCTTTATGATGCGATATTTGCTATTGACCTATGCTAGCTTCTTTGACAACTGTGGCGTTTTCATATTTTTTAGGTTTAGCCAGACAAGGTCTCCCTCTTCAAATCGTTGTTGTGGTTGTCTTTTCTTGTTTGCTGAAGATTCCATTCGTTGTTGGGCTGACGCCATTGCTGCTTGTGCGTATTCCTGGGCATCTCTTAATCGTTCTACGAACTCCTGGGCTCGTTTAGAAGGGCTCGACATCTTAGGTACTGGTGAGGGAATTTGGTGAATAGGTTCCGCATGGTACCCATGCGTGAGGAAAAATGGGCTAAGGCCAATTACCGTATCTCTATTGTTAATTACCAACATTACCAATGGAAGCATCGAAGGCCATTCGTACTGTGCATACGAGATAAACGCCCTTAGATACGCTAAGATTTCCTGATTCATTCTTTCCGTACTCCCATCTGTTTCTGGATGAAACGCTGTCTAGAGACGTTGCTCTATTTTGAGTAGCTTGCACAGATGGGTCCAAAAATCGCCCACCCAATTTGAGCCACGGTCAGAAGTTAGTGTTATTTGGAAGTAGTGGTAGCAGCAAGTGGTAAGACTTGAGAGAGATAATTTCACAGAGAAGACAGATTGGCACAAGAAGGAGTCTGTTAATCGTAAGTGAGTAGTTGTTAATTACTCCCACTTAGACACAGCTACTTATAATATCTATCTAAAGAAAAAGGAAATCTAGTAATTTGTATTAATACGGTTTAGCGTATTTTACCAACCACGCAACTTATAGGAAGATTAGTATGTGTAGATCTCGTTGAGTGCACACAGCTATCTTATCCAAAGTTGGATGTACCAATTTCAACACCCCTCCTCACTTTGTACCAAAGATGAAGGTGCATAAGTGTTTCAATCTTGGGTTGGGCAAAGCTTTTGTACATATGTCCGCCAGGTTCTCTGCTGATGGGATATGTAGTAATAGAAGGGATCCGTCTTCAATTCGTTCTCTAGTAAAGTGTTAGGCAATATCAATATGTTTGGTGGCATCATTGAGTTTTGGGTTGTGTGCAATATCAATAGCAGAGTTGTTATCTGTCGACAGGGACGTTGGTATATCTTGTCCAAGAAGCTGATGGAGACCACGAACAATCCAAATAAATTGTCTTGTTGCAAGGGACAACGCCATATACTCAGCTTCACAAGTGGAGTGAGCAACAGTACGCTGTTTCCTGGATTTCCAGCTGAAGGTGCATTCACCAAGTTGGAATAGATAGCCGCCGAAGCTCCGACGAGTGTCAAGATAATTTCCGTATGATGCATCACAATATCCATTTAGTACGAGTGGGGATTCGTACTTGTAAATTAATTTAAGATCCTTTGTTCCCTTGAGATATCTTAGGATTCGTTTTGCCGCACTGTAATGAGAGATTGATGGATCTGAGTTGTACTGAGAGAGATGAGATATTATATATGCAAGGTCAGGCCTGGTGCTAGATACGATATACATTATAGATCCGATGATTTGCTGATACAGAGTTGCATTGGCTCTAGGTTCTCCATCTATCGCCATCATCAGTAGTTGGTTACACTCGATGGGCGTGGAAACTGAGTTGCAATCTTGCATAGAGAATCGATCCAAGATTCTATTTATATAAGCGGTCTGAGATAGGCTGATTCCTGCATTAGAGTATTCAATCTGAATCCCAAGAAGCCAATGGAGAGTGCCCATATCATTTACCTGAAACTCAGATTTGAAGTGGGTTGCTAACTGGTCCATAAGGGCTCCTTGTTCTACAAATAATACTATGTCATCCACGTATACCGCGATGATTAAAACTCCATTGTTGTGGATGAAAACACATGGGTCAAGGAGGGAGGAAACAAAACCAAGGGGAATAATGTATTCAGCCAACCTGAAGTACCACTCCCGTGGTGATTGTTTCAATCCGTAGATACACCTATTAAGTTTAGCGACATGATTTCCTACTCTGTACCCTTCAGGGAGTTCCATGTAAATTTCTTCATTCAAGATTCCGTACAAAAATGCGGTTTTTATGTCAAGTTGTCTCGGTTTCTACTTTTTCGCTGCAGATATCGCCAGCAATAGTCGTAGTGAGTCAAATCTAACAACGGGAGCAAAGGTTTCGTCGTAGTCTAAGCCTTGAATTTGAGAGAAGCCTTTAGCTACGTACCGTGCTTTGAATCTTTCAATCTCTCCGTGGGAATCTCTTTTGATTATGCAAACCCATTTTCCACCAGCAACTTTTCTTCCTATTGGGCGTGGGACAATGTCCCAAACCTTGTTCTCCTGAAGAGATGACATTTCTGCCTCAAATGCTGAATTCCATTGGTCCCAATTGGGAGACAGTTTTGCACTGTTATATGTTTTGGGCTCTAATTCATCAAAATTGTTGACCATGGCAAAATCTTGACCATCTGCATTGGTAGAATTCGACGAAGCCGGTTGAAGAGAAACACGAGAAGCATTCCACCATTCCCCCGTTATCGTGTCATCGAAAGTCCGAGGACGGATTGTACGTTTTGGTCTGGATTGTATGAACATAACATTCAGAGAAGGGAGCGGAGCTATTTGAGGTAGAGGAGAAGTTGTAGTGTTGGTATTGGTCGAGATTTCGGATGATGCTGATGTTGATTGCTGAGATGTTGATTGCTGAGATGTTGATTGCTGAGATGTGGATTGAGAACCATGACTAGGATCTTGAGGAAGTGAATTTTGAATCTGATGTTCAAGCCCATTACCTATTGATATTGTCCTAGTGACATGAGTCGTAGTTGACTGTTTAGGATTATTCATACCAGCTGGGAAGTTATTTATCTCAGAGTTGGTTTTCACTGCAGGGAAAGTAACATCAGCTGAGATAATAAGTTTTCTTTTTTCTGGAACAAAGATTCAATAATGGTGATCGACATTGGTGTAATCTACGAGAATACCTTTTTCTGCTTTTGGGAGAAGCTTGCTTTCTGATGGTTGTTTAACCATGGGGATATGCACGTAACATTCTCTGCCAAAGGGTTGAAGGTGAGAAATGGATGGTTTAGTGCCATGAAAAGCTTCACAAGGAGTCTGTCCATTTACAGATCCATGTGCTATTTGGTTTTTTGTATAAATGAATGTTCTTACAGCTTCAGCCCAAAGTCTTTTGTCTATAAACGGTAAGAGCATGGCTCGTATTCCTTCGCCTATAGAGCGATTTAATCTTTCAGCGACACCATTTGATTCAGGAGAGTAAGGGGGAGTCAGATGATGACTTATCCCGTTCTCTTTAAAAAACTTGGAGAGTGTAGCGTTGACATATTCACCACCATTATCTGTCCGAAATGACTTGAGTTTAACGTCGTGCTGTGTTTTCAATTCCGTAATAAATTCGATTGTGGCTTGTGCTGCCTCAGATTTACATTTGAGAATTTGTACACTGGCATAACGACTCGCGTCATCAATGAAACAGATGTAGTATAGTGCATTTCCATATGATGGAGTGGGAAACGGCCCACAGAGATCGGAATGAATGTATTTGCCTTTCTCTTCAGCTCTTATCTGAGATGGTTTGGGCTTTTTATGAGTAGATTTGGAAACGATGCAAGCTTCGCATGAGAAATCCGAGGGTTTTTTAGGAATAATACTTGAATTTGGAAGAAGCTTTTCTGTACTTGTGATTGTGGAGGGAGCAGAATGACAGAGAGCTTTGTGCCAAAATTCATAGGTTGTAAGAGCATGGTCATTTATCACCGCTTCCGGGATCGACGGTAACGGACCGTAAAAATGAGCTTCAAATAGTATTCTATTATCTTTAGAAACTGTTATAAAATTACCATCATCACAAAGAGAAAATCCTTTGGATCTGGCAATCCTCCATGAAAATAGAGGTAGGCTTAATTTAGGTACATATAATACATTTTCCATCGTAAACTGAGAAACAGTTCCATCAGACAGTTTGCAGTTCAACATGACTGTTCCTTTTCTTTCGACGTTCATCTTTTCACCTGAGCTTGAGGTCACAGAACTGGAGCTTCGCGAGATGTGGATAAATCGATCTGGATCAGGACACATGTGAGAAGTTGCACCTGTGTCAAAATAGAAGAGTTGTTTACTAACATTTTCAGATTGGGACGTAGTTATATTGGCCTGCTCTTGTATACCAGTGTGACGGCTAGTGAGCCGATTTTCACCTGTAGCCTACGATAGCCAGCGTAGGCTTTGTTACAATTAAGGGAAGGGATAGACTCATAGCTCCTGGGATACTTAGGAGTGTTCTAGAATATTCTTCGAGACCATTATGTAAACACCAGTAAGCGAGCACTGGAGAATCTCAAAGAAGGGGATAGAATCAGCTAGAACCACTAGAGTTACAGATGGAAATATTGAGTGGACAGAACCTTCTAGAAGAGACTGTTGAGCAAGGGATACTAAAGATGTATATATGTTACTGCCAAATTCTCCAGATAGATCTTCATAGTTGAATTATTACTTTACCATCTCCTATACAAACGCCCATTGCTTTCTACTAGTTGATCTGTGACAATAATTCAACTATCCCAGGGTTACGGGGCATACGACGAATACGACGAATACGTAAAGAGATATGATGACGAACACAATTACGAACACGGAAGCGAACTCGAACTCGAACTCAAAAAATGAGACGATGATAAGAGAGATGACGACGAGGGATACGACAACGGAAACGACGACGAGGGATACAACGACGAATACGACAAAAGTCAAGCAATCAAAGTATGCACTAGGGGATTCTTCCGGAAACCGTTCAAAAGCCCAGTGGAAATCAGTTGAGCAGATTGAGAAGCTTCGTCAAGAGAACCGTTGTTTCAGATGTGAGCGACGGGGCTGCTATGCAAGAGTGTGCCCTCTGATTCCCGTGGGAGGAATCGCTTACTGCAACGATGTACCACGTCCAAGGCAACCAATGAAGGGGCCAAATGGCGGCGTCCTCAGAGCCACATGGAAATCTTTGGAAAAGATTGAGGAATTGCGAATGGAATCCCGGTGCTTTAGATGTGAAAGACAAGGATGCTGCACTAGATATTGCCGCTTACTACCGGCAATAAATCCAAGATTTGCAAAGATTCCCACTCTCACTTACGAGATAAAAAGTGTAGCCGAGAGGGTCGATGACGGGGGCGATGCAGACCACATTAATCAGGTTATTCTGGGCCATTTAGAGGTCACCGACAAACAATCATCTCTGGACAAAAAAGAAGCTGAGGATATAAAATTTAATCAAGAAATCAGGATGAACACAAACCCATTCCTAGTAAACGCTTTAGTCAATGATGTGACCATGGTGCAGGCCCTGGTGGACAATGGATGTCTGTGTTCTGGTATTATTGATGTTGCACTTACTTCAGAACTAAAACTGCCGCGAATTCCTATTTCTCCTCGTCAATTAGAAACAGTCGAAGAATCATCAGTGAATAAACCTGTTGTGAAATATATAACTCACGTTTCCCTTGATCTGGATGGACACGTAAATCCAAAATTATGGTTATATGTTGTACCCAACAGCACTCATCAAATGATTCTGGGGAAGAAGTGGTTAGAAGACCAGGACGCAGTGATACATTCGAGGGAGATGCGATTGAGCCTCCGAAGAAGTGGCTTTGTAATATACGGTGTGAAACGATGGCGCCAAAAGCTGCGAAGCATCGCGCGACCAAGAATAGCATCAGTTGAAGTTATAAAGAGTATGATGAATACAATCCCGGTTTGTAAAGCATCGCTGGAGGATATCAACAAAGCCCTGCGACTTAAGCCCTGTCTATTGCTGGAAGATGCTCGAAGTCGTTTGCCGGAGCAAGTCAAGGATTTTGCCCAACTGTTTGCTGACAATGAGGGTGCTGAGGAGCTCCCTCCCTCAAGGGGTACGTTGGATCATGCGATAAATTTGCGACAAGAAGATGGGAAGCCTCTCGCACCAACTTGGGGGCCATTGTACAATATGTCCAGAGAGGAATTGCTGGTACTGCGGAAAACCTTGACAGACTTGTTGAAGAAAGGATGGATTCGGCCAAGCAATTCGCCTGCAGCAGCGCCTGTATTATTTGCGAAGAAACCGAACGGTGGGCTCCGCCTCTGTGTAGATTACCGGGGGCTTAATGCTATAACTATACCGGACCGATATCCTCTTCCACTCTTCAAAGAGACACTACGCCAGCTGTCGAAGTCAAAATGGTTCACAAAGTTGGATGTGAAATCGGCATTCCATCGCGTACGTATCAGGGAAGGCGACGAGTGGATGACTGCGTTCCGGTGCCGACTAGGTCTTTTCGAATGGTTGGTGACCCCCTTTGGTCTCGCCAATGCGCCTGCAACATTCCAACGGTATATAAACGAGCAGTTACGAGAACACTTGGACCTGGACGCGACGGCGTATATGGATGACGTGCTGATATATACCAGTGGCAGCAAAGAGGATCACTGGAAAACGGTGAGAAGTATTCTAAGCAAATTAGAAAAGGCAGGACTTTACCTAGATATTGATAAGTGTGATTTTTTGTGTAAGGAAGTAAAATATCTAGGGTTTATAGTGAGGGCCGGAGAGAGCATAACGGTCGACCCGGTGAAGGTTAAAGCAATCGTGGAATGGCAGCCTCCAACTACCGTTAAAGGAGTGCGATCTTTTCTCGGATTTGCAAACTTTTATCGATGTTTTATTGATAAGTTTTCAGAAATTACGGGTCCACTGACTGCATTAACCAAGAAGAATGCATCATGGTGCTGGGGAGCAGACGAGAACAAGGCTTTCGAACAATTGAAGAAGATTTTTGCGAACCAGCCAGTACTAGCGCAATGGGACCCCGAGCGAGAGACCGTGGTTGAAGGTGATAGCTCATGTTTTGCTCTTGGGGGGTGTCTGTCACAATTCGACGATCAAGGAAGGCTACGACCGGTTGCATACCACTCAAGGCGATTAACAAGTGCTGAGGTCAATTATCCAAACCACGATAGAGAAATGGTATCGATTATATCATGCTTACAGGAGTGGAAGTCTGAATTGACGTCAGTTGCAAAGCCATTCACTATTTTAACTGATAACGAGAATCTGAAATATTTTACGACAAAACGCCTGCTAAGCGAGCGCCAGGTACGCTACAATGATGTCTTGCAGAAATTCAATTTCGTTTTAAAATGGCGACCCGGTAGCACCTGTGAGAGGCCTGATGCCCTATCGCGACGTGACCAGGATAAACCCTCTGGCTTAAGTGACGAACGAACGATCGGACGAATCATACAGTTATTGCCATCAGTGCAAGCGCATCCAGCTGCGGTAGTGCCTGAAGATAATAGCTCTGATATTTGTGCCGACCCAGCCGTCTCAGCTAAACTGTTTGAGGATGATGAAGTACAGGCTCTCTGGAAGCTAGGTGTCGAGTCGGACAGGGACTGGCGGCGGGCGCGCGATGCTGTCCGTGCGGGCGAGCGTGGATTTCCGCCCGATCTTGCCTATAAGCTGACAGCCAATATAGCCGAATGCACTGTGGCAGCGGATGGCGTTCTCAGAGGCAGGGAAAACAGAATTTGGGTACCTAATTATGAGCCTCTTCAAACGGCAATAATGCAGCGAATTCATGATAGTCAGCTATCCGGCCACCCGGGAAAAGATACTATGGTAGGTATGATCCTTCGTCGGTGGTTCTGGCCGAAATTAAGGGAGTCGGTACGAAAATTTATTCGAAACTGTGACGTATGTGGACGAACTTCGGTCTGGCGTGAAGCGAAGGCCGGATTTTTGCGGTCACTTCCTATTCCAGAGCGGATTGGTAGCGATTTGACAATCGATTTTGTTACAGATTTACCGCCTTCAAAGGACTGTACGAATTTGATGGTAATCACCGATCGCCTCTCCAAAGATATATTTATTTTCGGCACTGATTCAATGACTTCTGAAAACTGCGCAAAAATCTTCATTGATCGTTACTGTCGCTACCATGGATTTCCCCGCTTCTTGACAAGCGACAGGGGTAGTGACTGGACAAGTCATTTCTGGAAGACGTTTTGCCATCTCACGGGTATTACACAACGCTTGACGACATCATACCACCCACAGTCAAATGCCAGCGAGCGGGCAAATCAAGAAATATACAAGTATTTGCGAATATTTACGTGCTACGCACAAGATAATTGGATGGACCTTCTTCCTATGGCCCAACTCGCACTGAATTCCCGTCCAAGCTCTGCAATTGGCGGAATGAGTCCCTTCTTTCTGCGTCATGGTTATGAGTTAGATCCTCTAACGGAACCTACGCCACCTCAAGATGGAAGTTCACGGCATCCAGGACGATTATGTGCTACCAAATATGTGGAGAGGTTAAGGGATGCGCAAGTCTTCGCCCAAGCTGCAATGGCGTCGGCCCAACAACGAAACGAGTCTACGTCAAACCGACACCGACGCCAGCCTGAAAGATTCAAAGTCGGAGATAAGGTGTGGCTTGACCTGCGGAATATCAAGACCCCTCAGCTCTCAAAGAAACTTGCTTGGCAACATGCGAAGTATGAAGTGACGGCAGTTCCTGATGCATTAACCGTGGAGTTAAACGTACCGGGTAATATACATAATCGTTTTCATGTTGAGTTAATCAAACGAGCAGGTAATGACCCACTTCCTAGCCAAGTGCGCGATGATGCACAAAATCCTCCACTGCTGGATAGTCTAGATGAGCCTGAATACGAAGTTGAAGAGATATTACGGGCCAGAACAGTACGTCGTGGACAAGGGAAATACCGACAAGCTCTGGTGAAATGGGTTGGTTGGGCTGATCCAACTTGGGAACCTTTGGAATACGTCAGAGATACAGCCGCTCTGGACAAATTTGAATTCACACATGGTCCAATTCAGACGACTGATGGTCTAGCGGAAACAAATGCGGGAGCATTTGTTGGTCCACCAGAGCCAAATACCATGAAGCAACGAAGAGCACGGAAGAGGAAGAAGTCAGCCTATAATGAAGGAGGGGGGGAATTGTGACGGCTAGTGAGCCGATTTTCACCTGTAGCCTACGATAGCCAGCGTAGGCTTTGTTACAATTAAGGGAAGGGATAGACTCATAGCTCCTGGGATACTTAGGAGTGTTCTAGAATATTCTTCGAGACCATTATGTAAACACCAGTAAGCGAGCACTGGAGAATCTCAAAGAAGGGGATAGAATCAGCTAGAACCACTAGAGTTACAGATGGAAATATTGAGTGGACAGAACCTTCTAGAAGAGACTGTTGAGCAAGGGATACTAAAGATGTATATATGTTACTGCCAAATTCTCCAGATAGATCTTCATAGTTGAATTATTACTTTACCATCTCCTATACAAACGCCCATTGCTTTCTACTAGTTGATCTGTGACAACCAGAGGAACTTGCATGTTTTTTCTTGCGACCCCTTTCTCGAACCTTGGGGCAATTTTTCCAAGTGTGCCCAGAACTGTTTGAAGGAAAATGCTTCAAACAGTATGTACACTCCTGGAGTTTTGCAACCTTAGAAGGTTTTGTCAGGTTCGAGGTAAAGGGTTTACCTCTTTTGGAACGAGTTGCCATTGCCATTTCCACTGGCGTTTCTTGGTCAAGGTCAAGAAGTCGTTGCTTGACCGCGGCATAAGACAGATTGTCTTTGGTTGCCAGGTTATCCACAACGTTTTTCTGACCTTGAGCTAAGAAGGCCAAGATGAAAGTACGCTTTATTGTATCACTCTGGAGAAATTGAGCTGGAAGTTTTCTATCGTCGTCAGAGGAATCTCTGGCGAGTTTAGTCAACCTCGAGTACTCGGTCTCAAAAGTTTTAATGAAGGCACTTATTGGCTGGCTAGGAACATAGGCAATCGCAAGGAGTGCCAGGTTCCTGAACTGATAAACAAGATTGAACGTACTGTTTCTCTTGTATTCAGTTTCGAGGTATTTCCACATCAGATGGGGGTTTTGGAGTTCTAGCAGTGAAGCTAGAATATCCGGACACACCACCTGTATGTAGATGTTTTTGGCAAGGGTGCATAGTTCCTTGTATGCATAAGCCTCGGTAGGGTTATTTTCCTCAGCAGCCATTCCATCAATCACAAGCTCGTGGAGCTTATGTGTATCCCACACTACTATCATAGTATTAAACTATAAGTCATAGTTATCGTAACCGCTGAGCTGAACGACATTCGTCAACTGCATAGATCGGGTATGCTTTGATTCGTTCAGTTCGCCGAAGAAGGTTGATTGGCTTTGGTTGGTAGACATTATGATAGTTTCGGGAGAATTTGTTGTCTGTTGATTGGAATAGTAAGCTTGAGAACGATGAGGATAAATAATTGAAAGGGGGGGGTTATCTCAAATGCTAAGAACACCGGGTCATAACCTGTTATTTGGAAGTAGTGATAGCAGCAAGTGGTAAGACTTGAGAGAGATAATTTCACAGAGAAGACAGATTGGCACAAGAAGGAGTCTGTTAATCGTAAGTGAGTAGTTGTTAATTACTCCCACTTAGACACAGCTACTTATAATATCTATCTAAAGAAAAAGGAAATCTAGTGATTTGTATTAATACGGTTTAGCGTATTTTACCAACCTCGCAACTTATAGGAAGATTAGTATGTGTAGATCTCGTTGAGTGCACACAGCTATCTTATCCAAAGTTGGATGTACCAATTTAAACAGTTAGGAAAGAGGGGAATCCATGAAAACGGTAGTGACATTGGACGAACCTTTCCGCGCAATCCTCCGCCGACATTGTATTCATTGCCTCCAATGTACAACTCTTTAGCAACCGGTCTGTTATAACCATGAGAAAACGAGGCTGAGATTTGTTTTTTGCTGGAAGGTCAGTCATAAAATCAATAGATAGCTCCGAGTGGAAACAATCTGGGACCGGTAGAGGTAACAACAAGCCTTTCTTTTTTTCTCTCCAAGCGTGAGACCGACCACAAACATCACAATTCTGACAGAATGTTCGAACCATTGATGAGGCTCCCGGCCAGAAGAAATTTCTTGATAAGATTGCATAGGTACCATCGCGGCTTGGATGTCCAGTAATGTACGAATCATGGGTTTTCTGTATTAGGGCGGTTTGTAAAGGTTCCCAGTTTAGGACCCAGACACGACGTCGAAAGCGTAACACTCCACGTTCGTCAAAATCGCATTCTGAAATTGATATTTTGAGATTTAACGTCAAGGGGAATGATCAATCTCCGTTTCGAAGACTTTTATACATTAGCGTCAATCCCTTATCCTCCATACATCCTCGATCCCAAAGTAATTGCAGTTCAGCTTCCTGGAATATTTGACCTCCCGTTGGTAATCCATGCGACAAATTTCTGCCCAGCAAATCCATTGAAGCGACTGAGGCGAATAGGATATTAGCTTTAACATTTCCTGCCTCATTTTTCCTCTCCATC
The DNA here is from genome assembly GCA_028751805.1 of Podosphaera xanthii. NCBI lineage: Eukaryota > Fungi > Ascomycota > Leotiomycetes > Helotiales > Erysiphaceae > Podosphaera > Podosphaera xanthii. The sequence goes on from JAPWIX010000007.1 coordinate 3,000,270, forward strand.
CAAGAGTCCTTGATCACTTGTATTTCTCGGCTCTTCAGGCGCTTGTCATCAGCGTCAACTGGCATTTCTTGCTCCCTGCGAGAGAGCGCGTCAGGTCTTTGGCAGCATTTCCCTACTCTAAATCTTAACTCAAAGTTAAACTGCGAAAGAGTGTAGCTCCATTGGACTTGTCGTTCAGACAATTTTCTGGTGGACATGAAGTATTGCAGATTTTTATGATCTGATAATATGACGAACTGATCTTTTAAGCCCATCAACTCACCTCTCCACTCTTTGACTGCTGAGACTATAGATAACAATTCCTTATCATAAATCTCGTAGTTAATTTCTGCCGGTGATAATTTCCTCGAAAAGTACGCTATGGGTCGAAGAGTATTAGTTTGATCGTATTGCGACAGTCAGGCACCCATGACGTAACCAGAGCAGTCAGCTTCTACTACAGTTAGTCTCTCTGGATTGTACAAAGCTAGCACAGGAGCTGTGATGAAAAGTTCTTTGAGGGTGTCAAGTTTCTAGCCTGCATGAGATAATTACAGTAAGAATCGCCGGGATAAAGAGCGATTGTGAGGCTTAGAGGGAAGTGATGACTAAGGAGTGGTTGGTGACTAAGCGGTGGTTGATGACTAAGAGGTGGGTGGTGACTAAGCAGTGGTTGATGACTAAGAGGTGGGTGGTGACTAAGCGGTGGTTGATGACTAAGAGGTGGGTGGTGACTAAGCAGTGGTTGATGACTAAGAGGTGGGTGGTGACTAAGCAGTGGTTGATGACTAAGCGGTGGGTGGTGACTAAGCGGTGGTTGATGACTAAGAGGTGGGTGGTGGCTTAGGAGTGGGTGGTAGAAGTGGGTGGTGACTAAGTGGTGGGTAGGGTAAAGGTAATAATTGAGACAAAGAACTAAACGTGCCCCGCCAATCCCGATGGGAGACCTGTACTATATACATAAAGCTTCGCGAAAAAGGAACAAACGCGCTAACAAAGATTTCGATTAACAATACCTCAGGCATCTATAACCTTGAATCCTTACAGAGGGTTCCGAAAGATTCTTCGTGCTCCTCGAGCCATAGAAAAGCGCGATCTTTCTTTGTCAAGTCCAACAGTGGATATACAATCTTGCTGAAATTGGGAATGAAATCTCGGCAGAAATTTGCAAATCCTAAGAAACTTCGAACCCCTTAAACAGTTGTCGGAACCTCCCAGGATTTTATAGCTTGCACCTTTTCTGGGTCAACCTTGATCCCTTCACCCAAGCTGATGATAAAACCCAAGTTTTTTGTCTTTTTCACTGCGAATTCACATTTTCTGGGGTAGAGCGTCAAACCAGCTTTACTAAGGCGCTCGAAAACTGTTTTCACCTTTTCCCAATGGTCTTTGAGATTGCCAGTTGTGTAGATAAGGATATCGTCTAAGTATGCTGTACAAAAACTGTCAAGGAGATCGCCCAAGGTTTCGTTGATGTATCTCTGGAAGGCTGCTGGGGCTCCTTGAAGACCAAATGGTGTCACAAGCCATTCAAAAGAGCCAAACCTTGTTCGAAACGCGGTTTTATCTTCATCCCCTTCTCTGATCCTAAGTTTGTGAAAGGCGGCTTGTACATCATGTTAGAAATGCATGATAAATTACTTGCATTGTCTTAGAAGTTCCCGACGAGACCAACGATATGAACCCGGGTGTTTCATATCATGGTATCGGATTACAAGACTAAGAACAACAATGACATTGTGTTTCAGAATAGATGCGACTCCCGGAGTTAGTAAGTTGTAACAGATGTATCAGGGTATGCTTGGATTACTTTGTTGTAAGAAAGTGTGGTACTTAGAATTACTCTGTATATAGTCATTGTGCTTCCGTTATATTCTGTATGATTTTATGGTGATACTTTTACATATACAAAAAGACATTATTACAACACATCAACCTTTGTGATCCATGTGGACTTCGATACTGACCTAAGAGTCTCTTTTATTAATGGCAACGGGTATCGGTCCTTCTCAGAAATAGCATTAAGAGCTCGGTAGTCAACACAAAATCTAAGTCCTCCGCCTGGTTTCTTGACAAACAACAAAGGGGCACCTCCTGGCGAGCTACTAGCTCTAATCCAGCCTTTATCTAAGTGGTCGGTTAGTGTTTTTCTTAGTACCAGGAGCTCGTCTCTTGACATTTCGTAGAGTGGACCCCATGGTATCGATTTTTCCCTTCCTTTATCATCCTTTTGAAGAGTGATTTTCATATCCGAGGCTCGATGCGGAGGGAGTGTGCTATTATCGTCTTCTATGAAAAGATGGGACCAATTTTTCAACTCGAGGGGAAGTCTTTCTTCAATTTCAGCAGCCGACTGATTCTTTCCCACCTCAATGGCTTTGCTAATATCATTCATCGTAATGGCAAATAGATGAGTGTCAAATCGTTTCTTCGCTGATTCCATGAGTGATAGAAATTCGGTTCCCGAGACTCTTGTGATTGATGTTATTTGTTTTATCTTCTTCCTTAAATCAGCCGAGGGATGAGATTCATACCAACCTTTTTCTTTCACGATCAGTCCATTTCTTGTTGATCCGAATCGGATAGCCCTTTATTTCGAGAGGTAAACCACGTCATTGTGCTCCATCCATGGTTTACCCAAAATTACATCATATGCTAGATTCTTGATCACGTATCCAAAAATTTTCTCTCGTCGTCCGTCGATATCAAAATTTGCATATGTTATATACTTAATAACATTTTCGTTGTTTCCATTTTCTGCCAACTGTAGTTTTCGATCCGGAATTCTAATGCGCGGGAGTTTGTTCTTTTTCACGAGGTTTTCAGAAAGTGCAGCAAAGCAAAGACAGCCAGTATTGACTAAAGACTCCACATAAAAGACAGAATTTATTTGGCAATCTATCAAAATGGGTTACTATTCATCTTGCTAAGAACTTTTCCGAAATCATTCCTTGAACCTTTCTTTCTCCCCTGAACGCGACGTTGTTCAGGGTTTATTCTTCCCCCGACAGGTCTTCCTCCGATAAATCCTTTGTATCTTCAACAATGTTAGAATTATTGATGTTTGAGGTCATTTCCGCCAGAATCATCTTCAACCCTATAGTTTCCGAACTTTTCACATGAGAAACATCTGATGACTCCCTGGCCGGGCCATATGTGGGACAAAGTCGAGTTTTGTGTCCTTTTTTCTCACAGCGTATGCATCTACCTTCGCTGGATAGTTTTTTGAACTCCTGCCCTGATCTCCATCTTGCACTGGGCTTATTTTGACCTTGCTGCATACCGCTAAGTGCATTTATCGCCGTTAGCAGGACCTGAAGAGAGCTTACGCCCCCCATTTTGGTGTCCCCATCAGAATCTAGCATACTCTCTTGATTAGAGCGAGAGCTCTCAGGTGAAGGAAAATGTTTCGATCCGTTCTGAGGTATGTAAAAGGTTCGCTTACCCGAGCAGCCGTTAGGACGATGTGCCGGCGTGTTTTCTAGGCGACCAGCGATGATTTTGACCTTAGAAACCCACTTGTGGTAATCGTTTTCTGGAAGAGATTTGGTCAACAGGAGTTGACGCAGCGTAGCATTTATCCCGGTATCGAGTTGGGAGATTTTTGTCCCATCATCCAAGTGTGTCTTTCCACTCTGAGATAGTTTCAGCTCAAAGTCCTGCAAATAGTCCGAAAAATACTGGTTGGCTCCCATTCGCATACGATGAAGCAAGTTAGATGCGGTTTGGCGAGCCTGTTTGTCTTCATATTGTTCTCTAACATGATTCAAAAACTCTTGCCAGCTATAGTCTCCCTTGGGACCTCCAGTTTCAAACTAGTGAAGAACTCGAGGCTGTCTTTCAGATGGTATTGAACGAAATATGCCGAGACAGATAGCTCTATCCGATCCCAGCATACACTTATCTTCCTCTATCTTTATCTGTAACTGCCGAGCGTGAGCGTTAAAAGATGATACTGACCCATCCCAAACGGACCAACTGGAAGCTTTTTTTGGGCTGTGCCGATAATTGAAGGAAGCTTGGGGCGTTGCTGAGGCAAAGTTTTCTGTAGCAGGTGGGACAGAATAAGTGTTTTGGGGAAGATTTTGGTTATTTGGTTGGCTGACTTGGAATTGTGCGAGTATATCCCTGGTGATTTGGTCCCGGATTGATTGGTATAGAGCCGGTGGAATACTGTTAATGTTCATTTCTCCAGCTTGGTGGGGATGTGGTTGTTGACTCTGTTGCTCTGAGGCTACTGGGGGCCCATTCTGTTGCTCATGAGTCATTGGAAAATCCTCATTACCGTCAATATTTGTTTGATTTGACATAATGGAACTTTTTATTCAGTAGAACGTATCTTCTTCTGTGGTTGAATCGTTCTCTGAGTCCGGAACTCGAATTCTCATAGAATACCTTGAGTATTCCTTTTTTTTTCTCGTATGAGACCGGCTCAGTAATGACAAATTGTCCTAAATTTAGAATAAAAATAAATTAAAATGAAAAGAATTTGAAAGTGGATTAGAAAATATGTGAAGGGGCGAAGCACCAAAACGATAAATAATAAAAGTTTGGTGGCCAGATACTGTCTATTTTCTTATCGACTTTCGAAAGTAAGTTTAGTAGAGGGACTGCCCATATATCTATCTCTGTTCCTCCCTCCTACTACATATTCGTCATGCCGAAGATTCAACTACAAAACTATCTGTGTATTACATGTAGTAATTATGACTCTGTGTTTGAGTATGAAGGCCGGAGAGTTTCATCCAAGGCCGAACCTAGTACAATGTTTCCAACGTTTTGGTTATCCCCTAAACACGCGAAAGGCGCAGCCTGTAACAATCACACATTAAGCTCCCAGCCCACTTACCGAGTACTCCTCTTAAATGTGAATATCCTATGGACAGCAACATCACGCTATTAATTCAAAACCAATTTTCAACGGCATTTAAAGATTTTTCCCAAGCCAATAATGCCAACCTACAACATCAACAGCAGCTACACCAACAACAAATGGAACAAATGCAGCAACAACATCAACAACAACAACAACAACAACAACCACCGTCACCACCACCATCTTTTCCACCAATATCAATAGACATCCCTCATTCATACACACAAATCCCCTTTTCGCAACCTCCTCTCATGTAATCCCATGCAAACATTCCCACGACTTGGCCAACAAACCCCCAGATGTCTTACCACCATGCTGCACCCTCCACGCTTCAAACTCCTGTACCAGCTATCACAAAATACACTGGGCTAACCAATGTCAACCAATTTATCGAGGATCTTGAAGCAAGATTTATCCTTCAGCTGTTGTATCACTCAACAGATCGGCAAAAAGTGATGGTCGCAGTTGAGTGCTTAGAAGGCTCGTCTCCTGATGGTAGCAGCGAGGCCCCAAAGGAATGGGCCAGGTTAGAGGTACAACTATCTCCCGAACTAAGAGATAATTGGCCCGCCTTTGCTCAAAGACTTTGTGACAGGTAGTTGAGTCCCTCAGTCACACACATGCGAATTCAACAGCGCCAAACACTAAAACAAGATGCCAAAACTGTACAACAGTACAAACAACAATTTGAATTCCTATGCAAGGAAACTTCGTTTCCGCGCCAAGTATGGGGTGAAGAGTTTTTCAAATGACTCATCGATCCACTTCAAGGCAAGCTCCTTGGTACGCCCTACATAAACATCACTAACTATGAGGTTGTCACTCAACTTGCACTGCAGTTTGAGAGCGGCTACCAAATGCAAAAAGAATTGAAATCGTTCGACACCCAGGCTGGCAGCAAATCAAAAGCCTTCTCCATAGCAACATCTGAACCAAAAAAACCTTTCCCACTTTTTTAAATCAGCAAACGTATCTTACACCAGATGGGAAACTGTCGCAAGAGGTAAAAGATTACTGCAAGAAACATAATCTTTGCTTATTCGACGGTGTCAGGAATGCCTCTGTTGTATAATATATATATAGAGATAGCCAGAGCATAGTGTTCTATGATTTCTGGTCTGGTCTTTTAGCCAAGTGGTAATGCATCTATCTCGTGTATTATGTAGGACAGCATCCATAGCCTGACATCATGGGTCTTGTTCTTGCTCTTGTCCGCTGTCTACATGCCGCTCATGACAGACGGGGGTAATTATCAAACCCATCAGTGCCAAAGACTGATAGAAAAGTTAGCGAAAGAGGGAAAGTCACCCCCCAACCACCCATAATGGCCCCACCTAAGGTACGCCGCCCCAGTCCCTAGCAAATTACTCCACTCACCATTGCTAGTCTTAATAATGGTAATTCAATTGAGTTAGTAGGTTTAATTGGCAATACGAAGGCAAGGGTACTGGTGGATGGAGCGGCTCAAGCTAATGCATGTACCAATGGGATAATAAAATCAAATCCAAATAGACATATAGAACGCATTAATAAACAGATTTGTTCATTCGATGGTCACGTTGCTGTACCCTCCGAGCTAGCATACAAATCGACAATAATTACAAAGATACCAGATTTATTTGAAGGAGAAGTATCCTTTGTTGAAGCGCCTATTCAGTCTCACAATACGATACTTGGAATACCATGGCTAGAATCTGTCAACCCTGACATTAACTGGTTAACAAAAACATTTCAACAAAGACAACCAGCCTCTGAACCACCGACTACTCTTCCAAGACACACAAATCCGAAAAACAATTCATTCGTTCCTCCTCCCACTGACCCTCCCAACAACAATACTATTAACGATTCGTTAGAAATAACAACCACTGAAAACGATCTAACTAATGAAATATTTATAAATTCACTTGTACAAAACGACGCGCAGCAAGAGGATGAAAATGTGGCAATTCTTGACAACTTAAAATTCCTAAATGAAGCATTTTCCAAGTCCAGCGCAGCCAGACTACCTCCTCACCGCAATGGTGTTGATATGACTATCGAAATCCCGGACGGCAAACTCCCTCGCGTGATCCCGATGTCAAGGCTATCCGAAAGAGAAAAGGAGGAAGCGAAAAAGCAAACCAACGAACTAATTAGTAAAGGCTGGATCCGCAGATGCAAAGCTCAGGCCCCGGCTAACGTTCTTTTTGTAAAGAAGCCACATTCACAGGAATTGAGAATGTGTACGGACTACCGCTGACTTAACGCTATTACCACAAAAGACAGATATCCAGTGCCAATGATCAACAATCTCCTCGACAAACTTCGCGATGCCAAGTACTTTACAAGACTTGACATCATATCCGCTTATAATATGATCCGCATAGCTCCAGGCCACGAACCGAAAGCGGCATTCCGAACGCCAGACGGCTGTTTCGAATGGCTAGTCACGCCTTTCGGTCTCGCAAATTCACCGCCTACTTGGCAATCCTTCATCAACCAAATATTTCGTGACGTAAGTTAAGGGATTGTTTCATATGTAAACAATTTTTTGATATACGCAAAATCAAAACAGGAACTACATCATCGCACTGTTGACGTGCTCAAAAGATTGATTCAAAACAACTTATTTTGTAAACTCTAAAAATGCGCATTTGAGCTAGAAGTTGACTTTTTAGGTTTTATGATAACTGAAGGTGGCTTCAAAATCAATCCTAAAAGAGTCGCAACTATAACTAATTGGCCAATACCTCAAAATCTTCAACAAGTCCAACAATTTTTAAGATTCACCAATTTCTACAGAAGATTCATCTCCCAATATTCGAAAATAAGTGCCGGTATGTCAAATTTACTGAGAAAGGAAGCCTCACAAAAACAATTCAATTTTGACGACAAAGAGTTGCAAGCATTTAACAACATCAAAAACAGCTTCGCAAACTCTCCTATGCTTCAGCAGTGGGACCCTAACTTACCAGGAATACTTGAAACAGACGCCTCTGGAGGTGGTATCTCGGGCATACTATCATAAAGACACAACGGAGTGAAAAAACCAGTGGCTTTCTGGAGTCGAAAGCTACAACCCGAAGAGACTCGCTTTGGGACCCCTGATCAAGAACTTTTAGCGGTAGTCGATGCGTTAATGCATTTTCGTGTCTACCTTGAAGGAGCACAACATAAGATACAAATTTTCAGCGATCACGCTAACCTACAATACTTCAAGTCAACCATTAGACCAAACCGTCGATAATCTGGTTATTTGGAAAAGCTAGCAGCTTATGAATTTGACATTTACCATTGTGAAGGAAAAAAAAATCCGGCCGACGCACCATCCAGGCGCCCAGACTACATGAAAAAAATTGAAGAAAGCCCAACTGACTGGAGACTCAACCTCGTTACTAATAATCAAGAAAACATATTCATCAATGCCATAATGCCATCTGAGTTCAAAAATGACATGGCTGAAGCACTAACTCTAGACAAATATGCATCAAATCTCCTAAAACATTGTTTACCTGACAATTGGCAGGTAGAAGACGGAGCCCTTTGGTATAATATCAACCGTCTTTATATCCCAGAAACCCTTCGAATAAGAGCCAAGGAACTTAGTCACGATAGCCCTCTAGCCGGTCATTGGGGAATATCTAGAACTATAGATCTGGCTCAGCGCAACTACTATTGGCCTGGCATGACACAAGACATCCATGACTTTGTAGCTGGAGGTCAATTATGCGCACGAAACAAACCAAAATCGCATAAAAAACACGGAAAACTTAGCCCGCTACCCATACCCAAAGGACGATGGTCCCGGGTCGCCATGGATTTCATCACAGATTTGCCCAAAACCAAAAATGGGAACACAGCAATACTCACATGCATTGACGCAGCAACTAAACGTGGGCGGTTTATACCTTGAAAACTTGCTGGTCTCACCGCCGAAAAAACAGCCACACTAATTCGAAAAAACTTAATCAGGCAGCATGGCATTCCAAAGTTGTTCATTACAGATCGGGGACAATAATTCATTAATAAATTTTGGAAACAACTCGGCTCAATGATGGGCTTTCAAAACATTCCCACCACCAGCATCCATCAGCAAGGCAATGGACTATTGGAAAGAATCAACCAACCAATCAAATCACATCTTCGCGCATATGTTAACCTCGAACAAAACAACTGGGATGAATATTTAGACCTCTGTGAATTTTTATGGAACAATTCTAAACATGCCACAACAGGCCTATCCCCGTTCTACGCCGATCAGGGCTATCTACCGAACGCTTTAATTGTTGAAGAACAACCTGGCGATCAGATAACGTGCTAAACTGCAGCCACACATGCCAAAAAACTCATCAATATCATGAATAATCTTAAAAAACACTGGAGACAGAAAATATCAAAATGAAACACTATTACGATAAAAAACATTTAGACAGAATTCAAATTTGGTGACTGGGTTATGTTAAAAACTGCTCATATTCGATCCAAACGGCCCTGCAAAAAACTTGCTGAAAAACAAATTGGGCCCTTTCAAATTCTTAATAAACTAACCGATCTTACTTACTAACTAGATCTAAAAAATTTGATGGGCAAAATCCATGATGTTTTTCACGTTGAAAAATCGGAAAAGGCAAATCTCCCACAAGAAAATTAGCAAGATTATGGCATGCAATGGTTTGTTAACGACGAAGATTACTTCAAATCAATTAAAGACATAATTAATTCAAGATCAAAACATGGAGTCTTCGAATATGAAGTCAAATGGAGTAACGACTCTAGAGAATGGATACCAAAAGACGAACTTGACGGCGAGGAGATCGAAATCCAATCCTTTCACAATAGAAACCCGGATAAACCTTTGCCTGAACAAATGTTATTAGAAAGACACACAAGAACAAGAAAGCCACCAATACGATATCAATAAGTGATCGGGACAATCCCCATAAAGAGGGGGGGACTATCAGATATTAAGACACACATGGACAATGGACTTGATCACGATACCCATGGAGTGACGGCGTTAAGGTTATAAACACTAAACACTTCTCATTTCGCTTATACAAAGCACATATATAAATGTATCTGTAGAGTGTTGTAGCAGGGTAAGGGCTCGGGTTTGGGGAAGAAGAAGGGGGGAGTTCAACTCATTGGCATCGCCGTGTGTTGTCGTAGATAGTTTATTTGACCTCTTTTCACCAAGATGACCTCCAAGCTACTTACACCTCGCCAGCTATATATACAGGATTCTGTCTAACATGTAACTATGTCAGAGTTTCAGCACCATTTGTTCTGCGACATTTGAGTTTGGTTGTTTCGGATGTCTTGGCCAGCCTCTCATTACTGTTTTATTCGGCGTTTCGGCTAATTAGAGCCCGTGTCGACATACCCCTGCTATATTCATTTGTCACCTTTGTGGCCTAGGTGTTACAGTTTATGACTCTGTAGTTACTTCACTTGAATTAAGCTACGTACCAGGTTGTCAGAGGCCTTTTCTTATTTGTATTTAGTCAAGTTAGATAGGCACACAGAGCGACTCACGCTTTGTTTTCAGTCAACTTCTCTACCCCAAACTTCTCAGAGTTCACCACTCTACCACTCTACCATTCGTACCACTCTACCATTCGTACCACTCGACCATTCGTACCACTCTACCATTTGTACCACTCGACCATTCGTACCACTCGACCATTCGTACCACTCTACCATTCGGACTTCTCTATCATTCATCCTCCTACAATCCCTATTCATCCCTGGAACCCCTTTTCCTTACCACGAATCTCGAATTAGCCCACGTGCTGGCTTCACGTGTGACATTACAAAGCGTCAAACAGACGGATATATACGGAATCTTATATATCCAAATTCATATTTATTTCCACCTACTCAAATATTTACATTTCAGAATGCCGAATACCTTTTCCACTCCACCTGCAGATCCTATTGATACCGACTTGATTCCGTTAATACCATCCGAGCTCTGGAGCATTCACTATCTCCATATGCCCGGCATCCTAGCGGCCGCCACCCGTGTCGACCCAACTCGGGTCGGACAATTATTTTCAGCCCCAGCTCCTTCTCAATCGGCACCTTCCTTATCCGCCTCGCCTGCTCCACCCGCTCTCTTCCGCCCGACACCTCCACCCGTCGCGCAGTATAATGGAAGTTCCGCAACGCTCCGCCCCTTCTGCTCCCAACTTATCAACCAGATCCAGGGTTCAAAGGCCTATTTTGTGGACGAAAGTGCTAAGGTACAATTTGCCTATCAATGTCTCGGCCCCGGCGCACTGGAAAAGATGCGATCTTCTTTTCGATGCCTAGAGGATCCATCAATCCCAGCAGAAATAAATACGCTAGAACAGTTCATTGCAGCACTGAAACAGCGATGCCAAGATCCATCCCTCCGTCACCAGGCGATATCAAGAATTGATGCCTTACGACAAAATAATATGAGGTTTCATGATTTCATAACAATCTTTGAAGACAATATGGCTGATTCGCTCTATTTTAACAAAGACAAGTCACAACGGAAAGATATGTTAGAACGTAGACTATCGGTTCCCCTACAAAAACTTATTCTTTCTGCCTCCAACGTCCCATCTAACTACCATGATTTTGTAGCCTATTTGCGTCTCAAGGATGCAGGCTTGCAAGAAATTAAAGCAACTTCCTCACACTCGGAGCTCTACCGACCACCAATGAGGCCTCGCCCTATACCAAACTTCATTACCTCACCCGCCCCAGCCAACACTTTTCGAGAACCGACCGTATCTCAAGGTGGTTCCGCAATGGACTTAGACTTAGTTTCCCGACAAAAAGGGCCCGACGGCAAGTTAACTGAGGCGGCTAAGGAAGCTCGTCGAGCTCTAGGTAGATGCGTATGGTGTAATAGGTCTGGCCATATTGTCTCTGACTGCCCCTTGGGAGCCCGATCAATTACGTCAGTCGCGACAATGGTAAATTCCACCCCCGAGGCTTTAAAAGAACCACTCCAACAATAAGTCGCGTGTTGGAGTCTCTTTCGGTAGGACGAGCGGATGTATCAGAGTTTTCCTTTTCACGCCATATGTATATACATGCAAAAGTAGGAAATGAAATTTTGTTTGCTCTAGTTGATACCGGCGCCTCTGGCTTTGCATTCGTGTCGAAGTCCCTCTGTAATCGCTTAAAACTCCTCCCCGAGTCACTCCCATCCACCATCTCCCTGATGGGCTTTGAAGGAAAAAAGGGTTCTAATATCACCCAAAAAGTGTCCTTCCCTCTGTTAATTAAAAACCACAGCGAATCCCTCACTGCCTATGTTACTGACCCCTGCAAATACGACCTCATCTTAGCTCTGCCTTGGCTGGAGAAACATACACCCTACATAGATTGGAAAGAACATACTATCACATTTGGGGAACCTTGCTTAAGAAATCTCTGCTGCAATTTCGAGACTACTGTTCCTTACTTTAATTCACTAACCCAGAAACCTCTCTCGATGAAAAATCTCGTGCCAAATCCCCCTTCGCCTCAAATTAAAATGAACCAATTGAAAGACCACCCTCCTTCGGAAGTATCTGCACAAGCATTTGCCGTAGAAAGCCAACTACCCGGGAGTTTTAACCTCGCGCTAAGCCTCCGCGACCTCGACATCCTCATAGATGACTCAATGGAGCGCCTACCCGTCGTTCATGTAAGAGGTGCCACCATGGCCATTCCCAAGAACGCCAGCCCCAAGGAAATTCTCCCTCCTCAATATCAAGATTTTATTGATGTCTTTGATAAAAAACTGGCTGAAACGCTACCACCTCATCGATCTTGGGATCATTCTATCGAGCTTCAACCTGGAAAACAGCCCCCAGCAGTTCGTCCCTATTCAATGAATCAACACGAGCTTAAGGCCCTTCGGACTTACCTGGATAAAGAGCTGTCGAAAGGCTTTATCCGCGTCTCTCGATCCCCAGCTGCTGCCCCGGTGCTCTTTGTGAAAAAGTCAAATGGCGATCTCCGCTTTTGCATCGACTATCGCGGACTCAATGCGATTACCATAAGAAATCGACACTCCCTTCCTCTAATTTCAGAGACACTCAGCCAATTATCTCACGCCCGATACTACACGAAATTAGATGTAATCTCCGCCTTCAATAAACTTAGAATTAAGGAAGGCGATGAATGGAAAGCCGCATTCACCTGCCGATACGGATTATTTGAACCCTTAGTTCTCCCATTTGGCCTATGTAATGGGCCAGCCTCCTTCCAATCTTATATAAATCATGCCATCAAGGGAATCCTTGATCAATTCTGCACGGCCTATATGGACAATATCTTGATATATTCGAAAACCCTGACCAAACATTGTCAACATGTCAAAACTGTTCTACAGCGGCTCCGAGAACACGGATTACAAGTAGACATCGCAAAATGTAACTTCGAAACAAAACAGTTGACTTACCTAGGGCTGATCATTTCAACTAAAGGAATTAGCAGGGACCCTCAAAAGGTGGCTTGTGTACAGGAATGGCCAACTCCTCGTACGGTCTGCGACATACAGCAATTTCTCGGTTTTGCGAATTTCTATCGCCGCTTCATTCCCGAATTTTCTAGATTGGCAGCTCCATTGACTAAACTTACAAAAAAAGAAACATCCTTAGTTTGGGATGACGGCTGCAAATCATCATTTCTCCAAATCAAACAAGCTTTTAAGGAAGGAACCATGCTGGCTCATTTCGATCCTAAACTCCAGGTAGTCCTGGAGACAGATGCCTCCGACTTCGTCACAGCGGCAATCCTATCCCAAATTGATAGCTCTGGCATACTTAGACTGGTGGCTTTTATGTCCAAGAAAATGCTCCCGGCCGAGTGTAATTATGAAATATTTGACAAGGAACTGCTGGCTATTGTTAACGCATTTGAAACCTGGGCAGCAGAATTGGGATCGGTAGAAGTCCCATCTCTCATCTTAACCGATCACAAAAACCTTGAACACTTCACGACCACAAAGAAACTGAACAGACGGCAGGCCCGTTGGAACGAGCTATTAGCAAACTACGACTTTAAGATCGTGTTTCAACCTGGCAAACAGGGCGCAAAACCTGATGCTCTAACTCGAATTAGCACTAATAAACCCTCGGAAAAAGAAGATGAACGAAATCAACACCAATACCAAATACTCATTAAACCCCATCAAACCTTACGCCCTCTCAACCTATCACCGCTAGCATCTAATTATTCTCCATAAAATGAACAGCTACCGGATGTGAGGGGCTAGCTGGCGTCGGTCACTGCACGACAAGCGAGTGCCACAAACTGTGTATATTCTATCTATGTAGATACAACTGTGCAAGGGAATCAGCTCTCTTATGACTCCACTGTTACTAGGGTCTTGATAACGCCTCTACATGTAACTATTTTAATAGTTTGCCCCTTACACGGTCCCTTTGACTTATCGGACGTTTAAGCTTGTACTAACAAGTACGCGAAGGGCTAAGCGGATCCCCTTCCCTCTACACGGACTATCTACTACATATAGTATATATGTATACCTATGTTGCCTGTGCGTTGTGTTTCGTCAAACTCTATCGTAAAACCTCGGGTGGTTTATATTAAGACAGTATACTGTCGTTCAGTGATTCTGTATTAACGTTAATGGTTATCTTGTAATTGTTGCTACTGTAGTTGTTGTCTACATTTCTAATGCTAATGCTTGTTTAGATACACTTCTCAATCACGTGAATGAATTCCCATAAATCCAACTTCATAACTCAAATGAAATAATGCATAACTCGAACTATGTTACACATAGTTGGTATCTAGGTATTGCTAGTATAGTAATATACCGACAAACTCATCTCTGCATAACTATACACACGTGCCCGTGCATAATCATCCCTTTGATTAGTCAGAACTGGGCTCGCTAGACCAGTCAACACAATCCAGGGCGCAGCCCTTAACACCGGAACTTTCACTAACTAATTGGAATAAACTTTGTGATGAGGATCAATACTGCCAAGAAATTCGCTCTGCGTTAGACGATCGTTCCATTATCCAAAAAGACATCCAGTTAGCAAGCTGTAAAGTAACCTCTCACTTTTTTACCTTCAAGAATAAGGAGTATGTCCCAAAGCCCCTTCGCGAAACTATGTTGAGGCAGCTTCACGATAATCCATTACATGGTCATTGCGGGGCAGCAGCACTCTATAAAATGCTCACTCCAAAATTTTGGTGGCCCGGCTGCCAAGATGATGTTTCTAAATACGCTCGAGGTTGCCACAGCTGTCAGAAAAACAACCCCTCAACACAAAAACCTCATGGTTTCCTCCAGCCCCTACCAGCACCTAGTTCAGCCTTTCGTCATCTAACACTCGATTTCGTGGGCCCCCTGCCGATATGCAAGATCCGAGGTTTTAACTAATGTAATGTGGACAGATCGGAGAGGCGAGACGTCAAGATATCTGTGTAAGAGAAGCAGCGTAGTGTTTGAGATAAGTGAGGCTATTATAGAATAGGTGAGATGACAAAGAGAGAGATTCCTTCTAAGATATCCAGCAATGTGATTGACTTTATTGGGCTAGATACTGGATGAGATCTTACCTTCAGAGATATCCAGCAATGTGATTGACTGAAGAATTCTGAAGGAGAAGATAGCTCGTTATATACAGTAGTGTAACCCTTATGGGACTTTAATTAGCATAATTCATGATAGACATTGATGTCCCAATATAACAATATTATCATGGTATGAGTAAGTCCTAAACCTGAATGTTTCCCCCAGAATACTGAGGTGTAAGATGCTCATATGTGTAGCTGTTAGCTCGTACCATCCATAGTTATAGATGATATAAATAGACATTAAGTGGGAAATCTAAATATAAAATATGAGATAATGACGATCGCGTGACAGTGTACGGGTCGGTGTGAGACGCGCATCGCGTGGGATGCTGGACTGTTTATTTTACAACACTTCCCCTCAGGACTGCATCGAAATCCGTTGAGCTAGGAATTCGTGAGTCGATTTAGGCAGGGCCTTGGTTAATAGATCAGCCAAATTTTCGGAAGATGGTATGTATTCAATCGCAAAATCTTTACCGATATGATCTCTAATGAAATGATATTGAATGTCGATATGTTTTGAGCGTTGAGTTACTTTATTATTTTGCGAAAGATCTATTGCTCCTGTCGAGTCTGCGTGGAGGATTGCACCATAACTTTGCCGGAGTTCTTTCATCGCTCTAGTAAGCCAGATCATATGGCGCGAGGAAAGACAGACTGCCATATATTCTGCTTCAGTAGTAGAAAGAGCAATAGCTTTCTGTTTCTGGGAACACCATGAAATTGAGGCTTCCCCTAGACGAAAAACGTACCCAGAATATGATTTACGATCATCGAGATTATTACCCCAGGAGGAATCTGCAAAGCCGTGAATAGTAGAATCATGTTTTCTGGGAAAAAAGAGTTTCTTGTCAATGGTACCTTTCAGGTATCGTAGAACTCGTTTGGCGGCAGCTAGGTGGACTTGGCCGGGACAAGAGGAGAATTGGAAGAGGTGTGTAACAGGAAAAGCAAGGTCAGGTCGTGTACCAATATGTCCATACATCAGTGAGCCTATAAGAGATTGATATGAAGTGATTTGGTCAATTTGATCCGCAGGAGCGACTCGTTGAAGATGGCTATTTGCTTCGAGAGGAGTACCTACAGGATGACAATCAAGCATGCCGAACATTTTGAGGACTTTGAGAAAGTATGAATGTTGGCTAAGCGATATGCCTTGTGGGGTGATTTCTACTTCGATTCCGAGAATAAAGTGAGCTTGGCCGAGGTCTTTACATTCAAATTCAGAGTGTAGGAATTGTCGGATTTCTTCTATAATCTTGGGATTGAAGCCAGAGATCAAAATGTCGTCGACGTAAACAGCAATATAGACGTCGGTCTTATCGTGGACGAAGACGCATGGGTCGAAATTTGTTGAGACGAATCCATACTTAGTAATGGCAGCTTTTAATGTTGAGTACCATACAAGGGGAGATTGTTTCAAACCGTAGATACATTTACGCAACTTATATACCTTTTGAGGTTCCTTAAACCCATCAGGAATCTCCATGTATATGTCGCGATCCAATTTTCCGTAAAGGAAGGCCGATTTTACATCCATTTGATGAACGTTCCAATTATTGTGAGCAGCAAGGGCGAGGAGAAGGCGGAGGGAATCGAAACGAGCCACTGGTGCATAGGTTTCTTCGAAGTCTGTACCGGGAATTTGAGAGAATCCTTTAGCAACCAGCCGTGCCTTGTACCTTTCAACAGATCCATCTGCTTTGTGTTTTACCTTAAAACCCCGTAATGAACCTATAACAGCGCGATCTTTTGGTCGAGGAACAATATCCCAGGTGTTGTTTCGCCGAAGTGCGTCCATTTCTTCGTCAATAGCTATACCAGAGCTCAGCATCGTCAGCTATCATAGCCTGTTTGTGAGTAGTTGGTTCGGTGATGGCTACATGTGCCAAAAAGTCTCCATATCGATCTGGTTGTCTCCTTTCTCTGGTGCTTCTACGGGGACCGGGAGTTGTAATCGCTTGAATTTTATTTCCAGATGAATTGGGGACAGCAGGTGAAGGCAGAGGTGTAGGTGAATCGAAATAACAACCCGGAATATTAGTAAGTTCTGGTGGAGTAGTTGGACGATGTGATTGGGCTGAGAGAATAGGAGAAATGTCAGGAAAGCCTCTACTGTATAATATATATATGGAGATTGCCAGATCATAGTGTTCTATGATTCTGGTCTGGCCTTTTAGCCGAGTGGTGATGCATCTATCTCGTGTATCATGTAGGATGGCAACCTTTAGCCTGACACCCACCTCTTGACCCCTCTCTGTCCCCACGCTGTCTACATACCGCTTATGACATAATCATAGAACATTCTTAAGGTCTAGCACTGGCACTTTGTCACCCACTTAGTGTGTATTCAGTTCTGGCTTAGTAAGCAAGTATGGGTTAAGCTTACGGAGTCTAGGCATATATATATTATAGGGGGGGTAATGTCAGGAAAGCCTCTACTGTATAATATATATATGGAGATTGCCAGATCATAGTGTTCTATGATTCTGGTCTGGCCTTTTAGCCGAGTGGTGATGCATCTATCTCGTGTATCATGTAGGATGGCAACCTTTAGCCTGACACCCACCTCTTGACCCCTCTCTGTCCCCACGCTGTCTACATACCGCTTATGACACAGTGCAAGAGAAGGATTCAGGCTTTTCTGGGATTGAAGGATCAAATTTTCGCATCTGAGACATGACATTGGTTCCTGGATGACCAAGAGCTTCATGAGCTTCAAAATAGGAGGCAAAAGCAGATTTTTCATTACCAGTTTGGACGATATACTGTCCTGAACTATTAGCTCTAGCATACAAAAATTCTTCATCGTTTTTCAAGACACGTCGATGACCATTACACGATAAAATCGAGAAACCATTCCTTTCCAGTTGGGATTCTGATAATAACCTATCCCCAAGCTTAGGTACGAAAAGAACTTTGTCGAAGGTTGCCGCAATAACTCGGCGGTTACTGAGACAGAGATCAATTTCGGTTTTACCGGAGCCATGTATAGGGATTAGTGAGCCGGATGCTATTTCAACAGTGCCTTGCTTGGGAGACAACGAGGCGAAATCTTCTCTGAAGGGCGACATATGAGCAGAGGCACCGGAGTCAAGAATCCATGGGTGGGAGCTAGAGGAGCGAGAGACGAAGGCTTTTTCAACAGCGAAGTCGAGATGTTGAACTGAACTCGTGTCTGAGACGTTAGGCTTGACAACGTGGGCCCTTTCCTTGCCTTTTTTGCGTTCCTCTGATTCTTTAAACGCTTTTAATTGCCTGCATTCTGAATGTTGATGTCCTTGGTATTTCTTTTTCCTAGACTTGCACCAGGAGCATTCTTTTTCTTTTTTCTTTTCGTTGTGGATTGGCTTTTCCTTAACCTAATAGGCCTTGGAGTCACCAGAGGTAGAGGATCGAGAGGACTGAATGTCGAGTAGACGCTTATTGACATCAGCGAAGGTAATTCGATCTTTGGACATGAGATTGTCCACAACATTTTCGAAAGAAGGAGGGAGAATGCGAAGAAGAGACATGGTTTTGACGGAATCAGAATCAAGGAAGAGTTTTAGATGCTTTGCTTCCTCTCTTGATGATTCAGAACAGCGATTAAAGATGTGCGAATAAGTGGTTTCAAAGTTCGAGATATGATCCGAGATGCTATCCCCTTCATCCATTTTTAATTCCACAAGAGAATTGAAAAGTTCTAAAGTAGATATGGTCGTTTCGTGGTCGAACTTATTTTTCAAAGCTTTCCAGGCGAGACGAGCGGATTCTTCTTGGGCGACGAAGCCTGCCACGATTCTTTGGAGCTCAGTGGAGACTCCAGCGAGAATTGCAGCGAGTGCTGAATTGTTCTTTTTGTCGTAAGCTCTTATTTCTAAGTTACGTGTTCTTTTAGTTTCGACAGTTGCTTTATCGTCGGCCATTGGTGGGCGAGTTTCCTTGTCGCCAGCAAAGTCTGTGATAACGCCCCAATAATCAGAGCCCATTAGAACAACCTGCCAAGTTTGAGCCCACGTGCGGTAGTGAGACTGTGAGGAGAGAACTGGAAGGTTGGCTTTGAGAGAGCCGACTGAGATGGAAACGTTTTCGGTGGACATTGTGGAAGAGGCAGAACCCGGGGTCATAACCTAATGTAATGTGGACAGATCGGAGAGGCGAGACGTCAAGATATCTGTGTAAGAGAAGCAGCGTAGTGTTTGAGATAAGTGAGGCTATTATAGAATAGGTGAGATGACAAAGAGAGAGATTCCTTCTAAGATATCCAGCAATGTGATTGACTGAAGAATTCTGAAGGAGAAGAGAGCTCGTTATATACAGGAGTGTAACCCTTGTGGGGCTTTAATTAGCATTATTCATGATAGACATTGATGTCCCAATATAACAATATTATCATGGTATGAGTAAGTCCTAAACCTGAATGTTTCCCCCAGAATACTTAGGTGTAAGACGCTCATATGTGTAGCTGTTAGCTCATACCATCCATAGTTATAGATGATATAAATAGACATTAAGTGGGAAATCTAAATATAACATATGAGATGATGACGGTCGCGTGACAGTGTACGAGTCGGTGTGAGACGCGCATCGCGTGGGATGCTGGACTGTTTATTTTACAACATTTTCCGCCTCATTTACGGTTTTATTGTCAGCGGACTTTACCTTACCTTTATTCCACGGTGCCTCAGCACAAAATCGTGCCCGATGGCCTGGGTCGTAGCACCAGCTGCATATCTTGTTCTCAAAGCAGTATGCACGCTTGGCATTTTTTTCGGCCTCGTTAATTGGTTTACGACGATTAATGGCATCAGTTGAGGACCACATAACTGTAGGAGGGCTAATTCTAGCTGCACTCAGGTCCATTGGGTCTACTGGAGGAATGATCGCTTGATTATGAATCGGGGAGATAAGAGGGTGATAATTGCCTTGAGTAGTAACTTTGTTTTTCGTGTAGTCTGGATTTGACAAACGAAGGACAGCGTCAATATGTCGAACTTCAACGAGATATGAGGTGAGATCAGTCGGTAGCTCTTGGCGAAGCATAACACGATTCTGGATGTGAGAAACAATTGTTGGATGGAGAGAGTAATAGAGATGGTTAATTAGAGCATCATCAGAAAGCTGGGTTTTCTGGGCAATATCAAACCAATCTGACATTTATGTCGATGTATCTTTCTGACCTTGCTTCATAGTAAGTATCTGACGACGGGCCGAGTTGCATTCATCCACGTCCGCAAAAGCTTGTTCTAGGAGAACTAATATGGCGTCGGTGGAGGGGAAGTTGACTGTACCGTTTCGGTTGATACCATGAGAAATAGTTGAGTATGCTTTCCCTTTAAGACGTGAGACCAAGTAAATCATTTTACTCTGTTCAGACGGGTATCAATCTCCGTTTGCGATAAACTTCATATTAATTTTCCTGACAAAAAGGGGAAGTTCTTTACGCAGCTCATGGTTATCGGCAGAAAATATATCTGGATCAGGATATTCAGCTGTACGATATGAACCAGGCGAAGCGCCATTACGAGCGGCAGCAGCTTGCTATTCCAGATTCTGAATTTTTTACTGGAGTAAATTATTTTGCTGTTGAAACTGGGAGTTAGTGGCGGCCTCTTGCTCTAGAAGCTGGAGCTGCTGTTGAAGAATAGTATTTTGCTGCTGTAGCTTGGAGCTAGGAGTGACAGCGGAATTTATCTTGTTTTGTAGTCTTGAAACTGTGTCTGTAAGATCCTGGTTTTTGGCGAGGAGTGTGTCGTATTCGTTCTTATACTGATATAGCTCTTTATCAAGTCCAGCATGAGCGTTAGCGAAAGACATAATCTCGTCGCTAAGCTTTCTGATATTAACCAATGCAGTGCCACCTTGCATGGCGGAAGTGAATAGTTCGGCATTTGGGATGGAACAAAGTATAGGGTATTTTCTGATTAGAGCGGACTCTCGATCATTAATTTCATCAGCGAAGTTATGGTTAGAGGGGGCCTGTTGTGGATTATCGTCTTCAAGGTTCCGGGGGTTATTCTCCATTTTTGTAAAGTTTATTTTTTATTTTGTGATGCTGGATTTAAAAGACTTTAATAGAGGCGACTGTGGTATTTACGCGCGAGGGCAGTAAATCAAGATAATGCGGTAGATAATATGTCAAGGGAGGGGGGAAGAAGTGGGATCAACGAGGTCAGATCTGGTGAATGAGATTATCTACAAAGAGAAAAGGGATCTCTCAAAGATCAAAACATTTATATACAGATACGTAAGCATGTTTCCACTTAGTAATCAAAATCACGTGACTAAATCCTGACCATTTCTGATATCCTTGACAGATGAAGTCAAAATTCAAATAATCAAACTGGGACTCACCATTGAATAAAGAAGTTCGACTAAACAAATAATTTATATATAATATATATGCATATACATATCTTCTCTCAGTCCTGGCCAAGTCTCGTTAAATTATCATTAAACACGATGAGCCGTCGTCAATATGATAATCCTGAATACGAAACAACCAGAAAGTGTTATAAGGTTAAATGGGGATGTGGAGGTTATTAGCGACTTGTCTAGTTATGGTGCTCTCCTTCGATGGAATAGTCAGTGGTGTGAATGAATGGTAAGTACGATATAAATGGTTATACTGAATTCGTATAGTGGATGGAATATCGCCTTGATGGTCACGATGGAGACTATTATTCTTGCTGCTCTGACAATGGCAGTATCTATATACATCTTTCCTACAATATCAAATATCTGATGCCTACTACGAAACTACAATGCGAGTTCTATTATTGTATAAAGAAGATGTTGTATATGACTCATTAGTTTCAGCAACTCTGTCACTTGGCACGTCATCCATAAACTTCAAACTCCAGATATCCTTGAGTCATAACCGAGTCAGCACAACAGAAAGGCCTAAATTCTTTTCTCGAGTGCTTGAGTAGATTTTTAACTAAAGTGTCTACAAGGGATACTTGAAAGAAAAATATGTTGTGACGATAAATTAGGCGAACCTAAGGTCTTGTGTTCTAACCCTTTTTCCTGCCAATCTTGAAGTAATTGTAGAAATCCACGGCTATCAACAATATTAGTACTTATAATGCGAAAATGCTTGGTCATCATCCACTGAGAAAAATTTTGCCTCCTTGCAAGTTGAGCTATTTTTAGGCCAGTTTCGGATCTCTATTCGCTGAATGCAGCGTCAGGGCACTAAAGAGTGGTATGATGGAGAATTTATGTCAGGAGATTGCGGTGTCTGCGACGTACATACGGGTCGTGGGTTGGCAACGTATGCGTAGTCTGAAGACTTTGTAGGCGGCGACTAGATTTTGCACTTTTGAGAATGTACGTCTAAGTTTACACTGGGGTATTGATCATTATCTTGTTATTCATGAAGTTGCATTATAGTACTTATATCTCTCGAGATCTGTGAAATAGGTTTATACAGGGAAGATTCCGTGACGCCAAAACCAAAGCTCCAAGGACTGTGAAATATACACAAAATAATCCCTAATCTAAAAGCCAGCATCGTCGATAGAATTACAAATGACCTGCCTCCACTATTGACAGCGTTTAATTTATGTCTGGCTGAGAAATGCCAGAGCCTCCTCTCGTTCACTGGCAGGCAACATACTGAGTACTTGTTGTACCCCTTTTAAAGCCCCTTTCCCGTTCGTTCTTAAGAGTCCCGCCACCTCAAAAGCCACACCTTCTGTCTTAAGGGCTTCCACCTTATCACTGACAAGCTTACGGTTTTCCTCATACCACATTGCAACTTCGCGATCAGCGGTAGAAAATGAAGAGATTCCAGTCCAGGCCGCCAAAGTACTCAAATTTCGGGAACGAGAGCTAAGCGGATTCTTCGAGGCGATTGACATGCGTTTAAGAATGTATTCCTCGTTTACCCGACGACGAACACGCCAGTAGAAGAATCGACGCGACTCGCGCCAGATAAGCGAGTCCCGGATGACATCTTTTGCCTTCATGCGCCCGGCCCGGTCATGTAAGTCAGCAAATTGTAGTGAAATTTGCATGTAGACAGGTAGGAGTAGTTGTTCACGCTCGTTAATTTTAATTTTTATGTCGCTTAACTGATCTGGACCCAAGGTAGGGTCAGCAAGTTGTTTTCGAAGAGAACTATACTCGGGATCCAGCCGAGCCATCGTCTCTAATTGCTTATCGCGGCGATACTTAATGTTTACCATCCCTTCGGGCTCTAGCACACCACCACGCGCTTCAACATCAGCGTACATCTCCATAAATTCAGGATTTATCGTGGGATCCACAACAACCTAGGGAAATTAGTCTCAAGTTCAGAAATTTAACTAAACACTTACCCAAGATCCACCACGTAGCTCTCCGAAGGGGGGAATATATACGAATATAGGCTGTTCGTATTTTACAAGTGCGTCAACAATGTAAGAACCATATTTCAGAACTTCGTTATACATATCGCGTTGACCACCAGAGAATCCCCTCCAGTTTGCTAGTATCATTAGTGGTAGTTGCTCACCATTATTGAAGTCTTTGATAGCTTGGGCTGTTTTAAAGGCAGAGTTTGGATACCATACTCCTCCAGCTTCGTTAGTAATTTGCTCTGTCGAGTCAGGATTTGCTGGATCTGCAGGAATAATATTTTCAACTGATCGCGTTTCGACTGCAATAACACCCATAGGGATTCCACCTAGGCGTGCACGACCAACGACAACAGTTTTTGCCCATCCGCCAAGTGTTTCAATAAAGGAGTCTTTATCAAAAAGTCCGGGAAGGAATTCTCCCTCATCTTCTTTACCAGAAATTAGCCACCTTACATCGTATGATTGTTTTACAGGTGGCGTATAGACGACATCACGATCCCAAGAATCATTTGCCGGACCAATAGGTAATGGATTGTTTCTTTTATCAGGCACAAACGCCATCCACTCTACAATCTTCGAGACCCCTTCAAAATCATCGTTGGCAGTCATATGAGAAACTCCATTCTTATACATGATTTGTGTCCCACCAAGTTGTAAATTCGAAGTATAGACTTCACGACCTAAAAGCTTGTTGATAGCGGGAGCTCCTGTCAAAATTATAGGCTGGCCCTCAATCTGAATTGCCCGCTGTCCAAGTCGGACGAGATATGCACCGATGCCTAATAGAGTAAGTTTAGAAGGAACAACTGAATCATAAAATACGTACCGACGGATCTACAAGTTACTAATGTGATAGTAAATATATCTTCATAGGCGCGGCTTGTTACACCGGCGATCAATCCAGAGCCCTTAAGACATTCTACGCCGAGCCCATCTTCAGCACCCACAATAGTAGTAATACGATGCCGGGTTTCTCCGCCCTCAGTAATTTCTTCGGTGATAACGTCTTTAGACTTTGAAAGTTGGAAACGTTTTCTGGCTTCCGGGGTTAGATATAGGTACTTGAAACCAGCTTCCGGCTTTTCTGGGTCATTCCATGCTACATTAAAATGAGGAATTAGTTCTTCCGCCATACCAATACGTGCCCCAGAGTTTGCAGACAAGTAAATTCTCGGTATCCCAAGTTTCCTGGCCAATTCTGTACACTTAAAGAAAAACTGATCTTCCTTTGGACCAAAACTTCCAATTTTGAAGGTTATATCATTGGCGACAATAATAAACTTCCGGCCACGTGGATACTCAGGTGTTCTCGCAGTTATGATCCATCCAACCATTCCATGGCTATTTGTTCCTGGTTCTCGATTGACTTCGGCTAAGTTCTCTTTGTCATCCAAAACAAGCTCACTGAAATCCATACATTCACCAGTTGGCGGTTGCTTTTCTGATAAGAAAGGATGTTTACGGGCAGCTTTAGCCCAACTGTTTTGAATTGCTTGTCTGAAAAGCTCGGGAAAATCATAAACATACTGCGTACCCATCAAATGTGCTTTATATCGCTTTGGTTGCAGCCACTCCTTTGTGGGATATGGTGTTGATACAGGTCTCAAGTGCATGGAACCGATAGGTGTCGTACCTCCTATTGAATGAAATACCCACTCTCCTCCCTTTTCGGATTTTCTCTCTGCATACATTTCGACCTGGATTACGTATCCAGACGTATTTGTAATGACAACTCGCAATGGGTATGGTACACCGGTGATTGGATCTGTACAAATAATGCGAATCTCTGCGCCAGTCACACGTAGCCTCCAGAGACGTCGGCCAAAACGTTCCAAAAATCCTCCAAGGGCTTCCTCAACTTCAGGTGGCTGAAGAGGAAAGACAGGAGAGAAATTGATAAAAATATGATTGAGATCAGAATTGTTGTTTCCAATTATTTCGAGAGCGTCGAGGATATCATTCATTAGTCTATCTGACTCAGATATGAGGTATTCAGCCGTAGGAATCTCATCCCTCAATCGACCAGGCCTGACAACAGCACGAGTGAAGTATCGTTTATCGCCTTCAACATTATTGCCCACAGCTTCATAGATATGAATATTCCTATTCTCTGTGAATACAGGCTTGATCCTAAATTTAGAGAGTCTTCCAAGCTCAAGTTGAAATGCTAGTGCGGGTTCAATGTGACGAATACTTTGATCTTCTAAATACTCAGGTCCTCTGAAAGTATAGTATCCAGGATATGATCCATCTTTATGTCCACAGATGAAAGTCAAGCGGCGTACACTTCGAGACAATAACTCAGCTTTGTAATCCTTCACGATCGAATTTATCCTCAAAACAGTATCTTTATCATCATGACTCTCAACATCACGAACAGCTATGTTTACGACGGCAGTCAACTGATCATCGCTGTTTGCTGCTGGAGCAGTCTTTCGCTTCCCGGCGAGATCAGGCATCAATCCATTGGGGTATTTCTTACGCCCAGTAGTCGTAGGGAGAAGTTCGAGTGCTCGCATCAGGTACTCTTCTGCCTCGTCAAGATATTGCACAGGTACAATAACTCCTTTTCGAGTCGGTTCATGGCTCTCAGAGTTGACAAGATAAGACATATCGCTAATTGATGCCACACGTCCAAAAGAAAACTTTGAATCGACACTTGCTGGTGTAGCATGTCCAGATTGAGCAGGCAACCCATACTCGGAAGCGCCTACTTTTCGAAGAACAAAGTCCCATGAAACAATAAAGGGTGGTTCAGAATTATCATTGTGGTACTCAATTTTTTTCAAAGAATAGGCCCTATATGCCCGTCTGACATAGACCTCTAGTGCAGCTAAAGATACCCATGGATCTTGGTGACCAAAAAATAAAGGTAGGACGTCGAAAACTGTGTATTTCGAATCAACAACTTCTTTGAGAACCACAAGGTCGGGTTCGCGATGCTCCCAGCCTGTCTCACCATACCTCGATTCAACGACCGAGGAGCGAAGAATATGCTCCATTTGAGCGGCGCGCTCTTCGAGTGAAGGCATGGCACACTGAATTAAAAGCTCTCGAGCTTTTAGTGATACTTTTGCGGTTTGTCGGGATTCAAGTTCTGTAAGCTTGCGTAGAGCAGGTCTGAAATATTGGACGATATTGCCAGAACTTGATTTGTTAGGTTTGTATTCATCTAGTATAGCGAGTATTAAGTTGTTCTTAGCACCGATTCTGCTGTGAGAAAGAACAGTTTGAATAACTTTCGGAATATCATCTTTGTTTTCATCACGTAATTTTAATATTACTTCTTCGTCCCGAGAAGTTCTAGAAGAAAAGAGGTTCTCAACCTCAGCGTAGCGTTTTAACAAGTCGGCAAATACGATATACTCGTGAACCTTTTGACTCTCAGAATAACGATCGGTTATCACGATCAGAGGATGAAGAGTGCTTTTCAAGCTTTCGACATCCGAGGGATCAACATTTTCCTCGAGAAACTTAGCTAGTGTTTTAGAAAGATTCTTGGCTGGAAATTCAGCTTTTCTTTGTCTAGCCCGGTCGACAATTAAAGTGAAATTAGCGGCGAGCTTGTTGGGCATTCTAGAGCTGAGCGCAGAAAATTGAGCGTTCCATTCTCCATAGGGAAGTTCTGGATCTCGGAGAACATCGATAAGTTCTCTAAGAGTAGCTGCCATAATGACCTGGTTGTCGAAACCATCAAGGATATTTAGAAGGACATTATGCAACAAAACAAACCGTTGAGCTGGCTTTGTTCCAATAACTTGAGGTGGTCCAAAGTCAGGTAAGTGCCCGAGGAAGGGCTGAGCTTGTTTAACTCTTGATGGGTCATCCAAAGCAAGTATTCCCAGAATATCGCCCGCCTCAAGGGTAGCCCCAGGTTGCTTTATAAGCTGGACAAAGCCATCTTCTGTAGCTAAAAGTGGCATATACATTTTCATAACTTCGACTTCAGCGTATGGCTGCCCTGCTTTGACATGCTCTCCGTTTTCGACCGTGAATTTGACTAATTTTCCAGGAGATGGCGTCCTAAGCTGGGAAGGATCATTCTCTTGCTCAAGGAGACAGGTCTTGCTATCAACACTTAGTCGGGTAGCACCCACTTCTTCCTTCCAGTAGACGTTGTGACTGCGGCCACTGAGGAGAACTAAAAGGCCCCCATCACTGAGAGCACGAACGCCTACGGAACACTTTGAGCCGTTAATAAACAGATGGTAACTATCCAAACTAGACCTAGTGGCTGTAAACTTGTATCTCTTTGCATCATAGATAAAATCTATCGAAAAGACAGTTTTTAGTATATCTTTCGCAGGAACTTGGCCTTTCTCCAAGCTGGTTCGATATTCTGCGATGCAGGCTTCACTGTCTATGTGGGCTTTTGTTACCGCTCCACAAACGACGGCTAGTATCGGGTCAGGCCTTTCAGCAGTTAGCTTGTTTGAGATAAGTTCATCAAGCCAGCTCGTAGTGATGGCGTTATCTTCGAATGCGGGTGTTTCAAGGAGTTTTATAAGGTACTCGACAGTTGTGCGGAAGTCACCTCGAATGCTTAGCTCTTTCAAAGCAACAACCATGTGCTTGCGCGATGCGGATCTATTTTCTCCATAGGCAAAAATGTGACCAAATTGACTATCGGAGAAACTATGAATTCCACCAGCGGTACCGACAGAGAAGTAGCCCCAGACGTTAGAGCTACTTCTGAAATTCAGCTCATGCATCATACCACTGGAGGGCTTAAATCCTTCTCCAGGATCTTCAGAGGTGATACGACAGGCAGTTGTATGACCTTTTGGTGTAGGCCGTCGTTGAGTTTGGGAAGATGATTCCTTAGAGAAATCGAAGTCAATTTCAGTAGCCCCTTGGGGATCTACACCATAGAGAAGCCTGATATCACGAATTCGGTGTAAAGGAAGTCCCATCGCAATTTGAAGTTGTGCAGCAGGTAAGTTGACACCACTAACCATTTCGGTTGTGGGATGTTCTACTTGTAATCTTGGATTTAGTTCCAGAAAATAAAAATTATCGTCAGTGTGGGAGTACAAATACTCTACTGTTCCAGCTGACACGTAGCCTACGAGACGTCCAAGACGAACTGCCGCTTTCTCCATTGCATGAAAAGTCGATGGTTTTGCAATAGTGACAGGGGCCTCCTCGATTATTTTTTGATGCCTTCGCTGAACTGAGCAATCTCTGCCAAACAAGGATATATTATTACCATATTCGTCGGCCAAGAGTTGGACCTCCAGATGTCTGGCGTTTCCGGCAAGCTTCATTATGAAGATTGGAGATCCAGGTATCTCATTGGCAGCTGCTTTGTAGAGAGCTTCAAATCCAGCTTCGGAGTCGGCTTTTCGGATGCCTTTCCCACCACCGCCCTCAGATGCCTTAATCATCACAGGAAACCCAATCTCTTTGGCTTTCTCGAGTCCCATTTGCCATGATTTTACACATCCCTTCATGTAAATATCATCATCGACAGTTACAATGCCTTCTTCGTTGACTCTTACTTGATCAATACCTGTGCCAGACCATGGTATGCAGGGAACTTTAGCGTGCTGAGCTACAATTGTTGACGAGATTTTGTCACCTAGAGATCGCATAGCAGACCCTGGAGGACCAATGAAAACTATTTTTTTAGGACTCGCAGCTAGCGATTCTGGTAGTTTAGGATTCTCAGATGCATGTCCCCTGAGGATAGTTAGTATCATGTAAATAACAAGCTTTAATGCAATACTCACCATCCGGCCCACACAGCATGAACATCCATTCTCTCTGCAACATCTACAATTAATTCGACGTTGGCGTAGTTGTTGTTATTTGTACCTCCAGGTACTTCAACGTATTGATCTGCCATTCGAATATAGTCGGCGTTTGATTGTAGATCTTCTGGTGTGGCCATTACGGTAAATTGGATAGCTCGCTCATCTCCAAAAGTTTCATAGGCCCACTTCCGGACAGAACGGATCTCTTTGACCGCAGCGATACCATTGTTTGCAATTAATACCTATTACAAGCTTCATTAGAGCGTGTTGACAACATCCAAGCGCTATACTAACGTTTGTTATTACTGTATGGCCGTCATGCTCAGCTACAAACTCTTTTACTTTACTGGGAGGCGCATTTTCTAGTTTATTTCCCCCGATGAAGTGATCTGCGATTTGATGTTTGGCAGCGTATGAATGATTCTTTACCAGAGGTATGGTTAAATTCGACATGGTACCTGATCCATTTAATTCAGGCATATTGAAGGCGTCCCTTCGAAATAATCGGAACGTATTGACTTCAAACTTGTTCCGCAATCAGACGGATTTAAAAATGGAAGTGGTAAAAAAAACGGCAGCAAGGTTGCCAACAAAAATTAAGGTGGGCAAGAAAAACGAGACTTGTTGAAGGTAAATATTTTGTCTGGCTATTACTTAGCGTGTAATCGATATCACGTGGATACCTTTTTATGTAGCCGGCCCCCTTTGAATGTTCTCAGCAATTTATGCCTCTCATGCTGATCTACTTGCAGAAATATCCAATGTTCAAGTGACCGCTCCAACACAATGAGGCAAAGGTTTCGTATGAAAAGCTCATTAAGAATAAAAATTTAAGAAGTTTTGCTGCTCAGAGATCGAGGCAAAATATCCGATTGAAGCTGGTTAATAATCTATTAGTGCGACTCTGTCGGGCTATTACGATAGTGGGCACGGAGTAATTACTGTTAATATTTATTTGAAATTTCCCAATCATAATTTCAATAAATACATCTCACATCTTTCACGTCGAAAATAGTATTGCCAATATCATTAATAAAATTCGATGATTCTTCACAATAATTACACCGGACCTATTATCGTTCTAGTTTAACTTTACCGTACATCTAAGTTTTGTTTCGCCTGTTTACTGAAGCACATGTACGAGTACTAGCAGTTTATACCAAGGACGCTCGTGATAATGTTTACTCAACCAATGAGGCGATGATTCTAGCAGCTTCTCATGCTCATCAGTTGCCCCAGAACAGTGTTCACTTCAATAGACCTTCACAATTCTCCAGGATTTTTATGTTGTCAATATTCACGTTTGTGTAATGGGCCGATATTCATAGTTTCATGCCACACTTTTGGCTGGTTGGATTCAAGCTAAAGTCACTAGGCGAGCACTTTAGTATGCTAATGTGTTTTGACGGCGAATCAAATTCGACCTGAAAGCTGGCAGGGAAACTCGATTGACGTTTTTCTTTCGATGCAAGGTAAAAGAAAGATAATTATCTTCGTTCACGAGACCCGATGACATCCGCATGACAGCTTCAACTATGTCAAGAATGATCGCAAAGTATCAAATAAATTTGTGACGTTATGTACTAGGCTTGGATAGCCACTGAGCACTTTCGTGGGGATCTATTATTAACGAGTTGTTGAGTAATCAAGGTTTCTGACAAGCACTGTTTATTTTGTTGGGTGGTTGTGAGTGAGGCTGCGCGCTACTATTAATGGGAGATTTTTGATTTAAGGTCAAAAAAAAAATCATTATTGATGGACTCCACTTCTTGCGCATCATTATTTATAGCAACGCGAAAATTTTGAATTGCAGCGCGATCGACTCAGATGACGTCAATTTTTGACGTTTATGGTATTGCTGAATAAGTTGTTGAAGTTGCTACTACCGTAACTAATGCATTTACAGTATTGGTAAGTTATACTAAATATGGCACAAACATGCATAGATATACAGGCTATCCCCGTTGTGAGCAGAATGAGTCTGGGTGTCATGGTTGTTCAAATTTATCCATTTTTTCTCCTTTATATTTTCAATACTTATCCTTACTTACAAGAAGTTCTGAGGGATATTCCTATTGCAAATGTAAAATGGGAAAACAAGATAAATCTTGACTAGTGCACCAGAATTGATTGTGTTTTTCACGAGGTTATTCCGTTAATGGCTTTTTCCATCTATAATTGAATTAACGTTGTTGGTCAAACATTAAGTTATGATCTTATGTGCCAGTGCTAAGGGGATTTATTGTCAATATACAAAAGTTCCTTCATTAATTCATATTCTAAAGTTGAATCTTATGTCATAACTTTTAGAGTGGATACAATTTGATTTAAAAAAAAATAGGATAAACAGTCGCCCCTCTCTAACTCGATAGTGGGACCCGGTATAAGTGTTGAAAATATTCATTGGAATTCAACCATTTACATTTGCAATACTTACCCCTGCACGCAAAATGACCTGTAAGGGTAAGTGTTGCAAATATAAAAGTCCAAGTTACAATGAATATTTTCAGCACTTATACCGGGACCCACTATCGAGTTAGAGAGGGACGGCTATACTGCACTGTACGGTTAAAACTTGTTACTGGTCAATACTAATCTGTACATTTATATGGGGTAATGCGGATGAACAACATACATAATTAATGTTAAGACACAACTAATTCTACGCTGGAATTTAGTACTCTGGTAAAAGGGAGTAGCTATCCCTGCAGGTAATCCATACATGTTTGTACAGTAATACCTCTCAAAACTGATAGTGAGTCCCAGTTTAATTATTGAAAGAATTTATTGGAACGTTGCTGTTTGTATTTACATACTTACCCATGCTTTCAGATCAGCGTGTAGGGATAGGTAGAGTAAAAGTATGTCCCAAAGATTCCTTAAATCTTGACAGTAATTAAAGCGGCATCCACTATCAGTTTACTAAGGTTTTACTATACGGTCGAGCCTGGACAAGCTGATAGTGGATCCAGATTCAATTGTTGAAAAATGAAAAGGGTTAAGGATGAATCGGATGTACTCGATGATCAATACCAACAAAGAATTAATATTTTCTACATGAGGCCCAACTAGAGTCAGCATCTCTCTACTTATATGTACAATATCTCCTCGTATAACAATGTTTTCTAAGCTTTCCTCTGGCCCTCCTCGTATTTGCAATGCCTCGTTCGGCTCCCCCCAAACTCCGGAGTATTTCCGCTTAACCCCGTGGAGGGGCGATCGGCTAACTTACGAGTATCTGTGTACTCCTTATCTATAGCCGATACGCTTCAGCCTTCTCGTCATCTAATACTGGGCTGGTCCCTATGACCAGCTAACCTTTTCGGGCATAGCCCTTAACATTACCCTTCCCCCCGGATTTCCTATTTATTTTTTTTTTAATTCCTTTTTCGGTTACCTTGCCTAGCCCCTTCGTCTTCGCCCACTCCGTCACCTAAACCAAATTCTGCTTCAAAACGATCTAGTGCTTCCGTCTCTTCTAACTCGCTTCTATTTTCCCAAGTAGGTTCAGCAAACCCTTTCCATTTGACCAATACTCTTCTAACATTACCTCGACCTCTCCGCATTAGCTCCGCCCTTAAAATACGTTCTACCGTTTGTTCTGGAACGTCATCAGGGTGATCCCCAGATATTTTGGGAGCTGGCTGTATGTCATCTTGCAACTGCGAAGGAAGCGGGTCCTGGTTAGCTTTCCGTAGTAATTCGACATGAAACCTTGGCCATACTCTTGAGGGTACATCTAGCTCCACTACATGAGGCGAAATAATTTTAGTCACTGTATACTTTGCGTTGACCCAGGCTAGCTTTTTCTTCGGTTGAGGCGTCGCAATGTTTTTGAGGCATAACCATACTTTATCTCCCACCTCATATTTTGTTGACGGGGTTCGTCTCCGATTCGCTTGCTCCTCCATCGTTTGCTGTGCTGCTGCCATAGCTGCGGCTGCAAATTCCTGAGCTTCCAGAATCCTGGCTACAAAATTTTCCGCTCTCTTTGCAGGAGTCGAGTTTGTTCTCTTTATTAACGAAGGCTTTAACTCCACCGGGTCTGCGTGATACCCATGCTCCAAGAAGAATGGGCTTAAATTTGAAATGGTACTGTCGCGATTATTAATTGCTAATTGCGCCGTCGGCAACATGGACGCCCACTCTAGTTGTGAGAACGAAATGAACGCCCTTAGGTAAGCTAAGACCTCCTGCTTCATTCGTTCTGTGGCTCCATCGGTTTCGGGATGAAAGGCAGTTGATAAACGTTGTTCTATGCCTGTTAACCTACAGAGGTGCCTCCAAAAGTCTCCTACCCAATTAGAGCCTCTGTCTGAGGTGATGGCATGAGGAAATCCATGGAAACGATAGTGACATTGTAAAAAACGTTCGGCGCAATCTTCAGCATTCATTGTTTTCATCGCCTCTAGCGTGACTCCTTTTAGCAAACGGTCTGTTATAACCATCAAGAATTATGGATCCTCTCTACCTCGGGCTGGCAATTCCGTCATGAAGTCTATCGAGAGTTCGCTGTGAAAACGCTCGGGAATTGGCAGAGGTAGTAATAATCCTTGTCTTTTGGAACGCCATACCTTAGTTCGCCCGCACACATCACAATTCTTACAGAATATTCTAACCATCGCATTCATTCCTGGCCAAAAGAACGACCGTGCTAAGATGGCAATCGTGCTATTTCGCCCCGGATGTCCTGTCATATGTGAATCATGTGTTCGCTGAATTAATGTCGTGCGTAACGGCTCTGATTCCGGGACCCACAAACGCTTTTGGAAACATAGCGCCCCTCGGTCATCGATTTCGCACTCCGATCGGGATATTTTTAGCTGCAGATTTGACGCGAATTGCGGCTCATTTTTCCATATTGATTTATAAATTTCCTTCATGATTTTATCTTTCTCTACCGCTTCATCCCACAATTGTTGTAATAACTCATCCTCAAACAATTGTGTCCCCTTGGGAATCTCAATTTTGTCTTTAACAGCCATTGAACCCTGTACCGCATGTAACTCCGAGGCGTTTCCCTCTATCCATTCTTTCTTCACCAACGTGAATTCTCTCTCCTTCAACCGCGGGTCTTCCATCGATTTGGGCACGTCCTGTGGTCTACACGATAGAGCATCTGGTCATCCTGCTAGTTTTCCCGCTCTAAACACTAGCTTAAAATTGAATTGTGAAAGTAATTGCGACCACCTTACTTGGCGCTCCGATAATCGACGTGAAGACATGAAATATTTCAAATTCTTATGATCGGTCAAAATCAGGAATGGGTCTTTAAGTCCTAGCAATTCACTTCTCCATTCATTAAGACATCTAATTATCGCCAAAAGTTCCTTGTCATGGATATCGTAATTACATTCGGCTGGCGATAACTTCTTCGAGTAGTAAGCGATAGGCTGAAGTTCCCCCCCTGTTTTTCGCTGCAGTAGGCACCCTCCTGTAGCCCATCCTGACGCATCCGTTTCTAGGACTGTGCAACGGTCCGCATCCCAGAGCGCTAGCACAGGCGCTGTAAAGAAAAGTGATTTCAATTTATCAAAGGCCTCCTGATGTTCCCGTGACCAAGCAAAGGGAATGCCCTTGTTGGTAAGATTTTGAAGAGGCGCTGATAACTGCGCAAAGTCTGAAATAAACGTCCTGTAAAAGTTCGCGAACCCCAGGAAACTACGCACCCCTCTAACGTCTTTTGGAGCCTCCCAAGCCGCTATAGCACGTATTTTCATCGGGTCAACTTTTATTCCTTCCTCCACATTGATGATGAACCCCAAGTATTTTATTTCTTTCTTAGCGAATTCGCATTTATTTGGATCAAGCTTTAACCCCGCCCTTTGCAATCGCTCTAATACCTGACTGACCTTGTTCCAATGATCTTCCAGCCCACCATTTGTGAATATCACCACGTCGTCCACATAAGCAGAGCATGTCACTCCTAACAAGTCCCCCAACTCACGGTTAATCCACCTTTGGAAGGCTGAAGGTGCCCCGGCAAGTCCAAATGGCGTAACCATCCACTCAAATGATCCATAGCGTGTTCTGAACGCTGTTTTCCATTCATCGCCCTCGGCTATTCTCAGTCTGTGGAACGCCGATCTAACGTCTACTTTAGTCAGCCATGATGCCCCTGATAACATTTGCATCGTCTCCCGAATTAATGGTAAAGGGTACCGATCCCGTTCCGAAATCGCGTTCAAGGCCCGGTAGTCGACGCAAAATCTTAAGCCTCCTCCCGGTTTTTTATGAACAGAACTGGTGCTCCCCCTGGCGAACTGCTAGCCCTTATCCAATTCTTGTCCATAAGTTCAGTAAGAGTTTTGCGCAACACCAACAATTCCTCCCGAGACATGCTGTATAATGGCCCCCATGGTACTTCCTTGTCCCGGCCCTGCTCGTCTGTTTGCAGTCGAACTTTCGTATCCACTCTTGGACGATGAGGAGGCAACGTATCTTCCTTGCCGGTTCCGTCTTCCAAGAATAAGCTTGTATATTTTCTGATATTTACTGGAAGGAGACGCTCTATATCTTCCCTAGATGTCGGAGCTTTTGGTTCCAAGGCTTTCGTAATGTCATGCATCGAAATGGTTCCTAGAATTCCCCCGACCTGTCCTGTTGGCCGCTCTTTTCCGCGCCTTAATAACTTCAATAACTCCTTAGAAGACACCTGTGATATATTATCCAGGGCGCAAGTCTTCGATCTGCGCACCTTGCACCGGGATGTGGACTTCTCTAACCAGCCGCATGCCCGTACCAACAACCTGTGTTCTGCGTCCCCTATCCATATGGATTTTTGGCTGAATACACCATCATGTTGCGTTCTATCCATGGCTTACCCAATATTATCGGATATGCCAACCTGGGCATAACGTACCCCCATAGTTGTTCCTGATGGCCGTCGATATCGAGCTTCCATCTCGCTATCTGAGTTATTTTTATTACTTTGCTGCCGTCGGCTAATTTGATTTGACATTGAGGTATTGGTTCAGAAAAAATGTTTTCCTTGCGCACGAGATCTTCACTTATCACTGAAATGCAGAGGCAGCCTGTATCGACCATTGCTTGGACAAAAAACGATGAATTGATTAGGCAATCTACTAACAATGGTATAGAACTACGACCCTCCAAAGCTTTCTTCCCTAAAAGTGAGACCTCGTTGCACCCCCCGAGAGCGACTTTTCTCAGGGGTCTTAGTTTTCCGACATATTTTTTTCTTCTCCTTCCATTTCCTCCGCGGCACTCAACAGGGCCTTAGGACGTTGAGATCTTCGAAACAAACGACAATTCTTCGCAAAGTGCCCTGTTTTAGTGCATCGTACGCATTTTCCCTCACTAATAAGACGACGTAATTCTTCCGACGTCCTCCACGGAGCCCTTGGTAATGCATCTGTTTCCTCTCTACCTGTCGCGGGATCAATTGATGGTGGTGAACACCAGAGCAAGTCCAAATATAAAATCAGTTAATTATTAAAATCTACCGAGAGAATTTACAGCTATATCTTCCTATCTTTATATACACATTCATCCTCCACTATTGTGACATGAAATGACACAATCTTTCTGACCAGCTTTGAAAGTTGTAGATGTAGTACCAGCCACCGAATACCAGCCACAAAGTACTTGCCACAGAAGTAGCCTCATGAGTGTCAGCCTCGTGAATCTCAGCCACAGAAATACCAGCCTCGTGGATATTCAACCTCGCGGAAATAATATGGTTCTGGCACAGTCAAAACCAACCTCACGGGTCTATCCCGTAACACTACCACCAGAAATAGCTTTAGAATTACTCCCTCGGCCTCGACCCTCTCCCTCTGTTCCTCTTTGACTAGGCCTCGACGTCCGTGCTAGCTGCTGAATAGCTGCCACGATTGCGTTCGTTCCACCCATTGTGATATCGCCTTCCCCGTCAGTTGCTAGATGGCTTGGAAACACTTGAGTTGTTCCACTTTTTGGGGCTCCAAACTTGCTTACTGTGAGAGTTGAGTTCCGGGGTCGATAGTCAGCTAGCGCTTCTAGCTCTAGCGCCACTTCTCTAACTTCCGCTACCCATTCGTCATAGCGTTCGACCGAGGGTAATTTGACTCCTATTAACGCACGCCGAAGTCTTCCATTTATCGACGCCTTGAGTTGCATTGTTCTTCCTGC
This sequence comes from Podosphaera xanthii, assembly GCA_028751805.1. Lineage (NCBI taxonomy): Eukaryota > Fungi > Ascomycota > Leotiomycetes > Helotiales > Erysiphaceae > Podosphaera > Podosphaera xanthii. Next base: position 3,037,907 of record JAPWIX010000007.1, read on the forward strand.
GGCAGTGTAAGTCAACTCTCCTCCACACCGTGCCATCCTGTGTTCGAAGTCCTGCAAAAAGTCCAAGAAGTATTGGTGCTCTCCTTGTTCCATTCGATTAAGTAACTCTGCCGCAGTTTGCCGAGCTTGCTTGTCCGAAAATGTGGCTTTGAAATGCTCTAGAAATTCTCTCCATTTAAAGTTTCCTGATAACCTTCGAAGATTGAACCAGCTTGCTACCCTTGCCTTAAGTTCTTCGGGCAATGTATCAATCATATCTAAACAAATTGAACATTCGCTGATAAAGTTTGCCAAGTCCGTTTGAATTCGAGTTTCCAAACGACCGACATAAAAATCAAAATCTTGTGCTTTCCCATTCCATTTTGGCAGTACTGTATCTCTCCTCACTTGGCTAGCCTCGGTAGTTTGCCCCTGCCCCGCTATCCCTGTTCTCCTCTCATTCAGGAGCTGTAAAAGAACTAACCTGTCTTGCGGGCTCAAATTTAATGGCGCTTCCAGACTAGGGCCCCCTTCTACCATTGGTATGTCCGTATTTGAATTATTCGGTTGATTCATGTTTGAAATGCTACGGAAAGAAGCTGCGGATGAACTTCTATCTGTCTCGTCGTCCGGGACACTGAAGGTCATACAAAAAAGAAGATGTAGAAAATATATGAAAAGGGTTAAGGATGAATCGGATGTACTCGATGATCAATACCAATAAAGAATTAATATTTTCTACATGAGGCCCAACTAGAGTCAGCATCTCTCTACTTATATGTACAATATCTCCTCGTATAACAATGTTTTCTAAGCTTTCCTCTGGCCCTCCTCGTATTTGCAATGCCTCGTTCGGCTCCCCCCAAACTCCGGAGTATTTCCGCTTAACCCCGTGGAGGGGCGATCGGCTAACTTACGAGTATCTGTGTACTCCTTATCTATAGCCGATACGCTTCAGCCTTCTCGTCATCTAATACTGGGCTGGTCCCTATGACCAGCTAACCTTTTCGGGCATAGCCCTTAACAAAAAATTTCAGTTCAATTTGATAGTTTAAGTTTGCAATACTTACATATGCACGTAAAATAGCTTTTAGGGATAAGTGTTGCAAAATGAAATACAAATGATTCGATAAATAGAAACAATAATTAAATTTGAAGACAGAATCGGCTTATCCGGGTTCGACTGTAGGGATACTGTAGAACCCCTTTTAGCTAATAGTGGGTCCCGGTATAATTACTGAAGAGAATCATAGAAATTTTACCGTTTATATTTGCAATACTTACCCCTGCGTGCAAAATGACCTGTAAGGGTAAGTGTTGCAAATATAAAAGTCCAAGTTACAATGAATCTTTTCAACAATTATACCGGGACCCACTATTAGCTAAGAGGGGCTCTACTGTATTTTACACTCTCAAACCGGCGTATTTTCTGACGTACGCACAGTCGAGCCCATGGCTTGTTTGTTTTTAGTGGTGTTTATTCGTGCTATGTAGAGTCCAAGACTATTATAACACTAGGGCTCCTCTCTGACCCAGGCCACACCTTCTTCAGTGCTCCTATCCCCTTTTACCTCGAATCTAAGATCATTAATACATTGACCCATGACGGTTAGCCATTTAGCTCAGTAATTACCCGTAAAATTCAACCGCCTTTTCTACGGAACCTTCTGCTCAAAAAAAAATTGAAAAAGAGCAGCCATGGAAACCGGTACGCGGGAAAAAGTCTCAAAAAACCTGCAACTCCAGCCAGGCGAGGCCTAAACACCAGAGCCACACGAGGTGCGTATCCCCATCTGTATCTCCGTAATATCCCATAGTCTAGATATCCTCCTTATACCGACACCACCAGCGCTCAGATAGCGGTGCTCTTTCCTCGGGAGACAGTATACTGCCAGAATTTTTGTAAACAGTGAGAATTCATCTTGGTAAAAAGGCCCAACTTAGTCTAATCCATCAACACCATAACGGGAGCTGGGTACGCCCCAGAAACTCATTTGGGTAACTTTTCCTCCGTGACTAAGTAATGCGTGTTTCTATTGGCTCTGACGATAAACTCCAGGTTCGTAGGGGACACCACGTACAGGTAGAAACGCCGTCTTCGTCCCCCGAGCCCAT